>CM066040.1:300900617-302125775 GCA_033557465.1 Ichthyophis bannanicus | reverse complement strand
GCAGAGAGCTGTAGTTTATATTTATTAGTCTCTCAGGGCCTAGCATCAGCAAAGTACTTTTAGTTTCAATTTAAAACACATAAGAGAGCTTTCTGGTTTAAATTTAGAACCCAGCAGAGAGCTTGTAGTTTAAATTTCATAATAAGTTAGAGCCTAGCAGCAGCAAAGAGCTATAATTTAAATCAAATAAGAATATAGCTTACCTCAGCAGCACAGGAGAGGGTACTGTGTAGCAGCCCACTTTTAATAAGAGTTAGAATATATAGCACTAAATTAGAGGTTAGATATGACTGGAATATCAGAGACATGGTGGAAGGAGGACAACCAGTGGGACACTGTGATACCTGGGTACAAACTATATCGTAATGATAGAGCTGATCAAATTGGTGGAGGGGTTGCGCTCTATGTTAGAGAGGGCATTGAGTCAGAAAGGATTAAAATTTTGCAGGAAACAAAATTTGCTGTAGAATCTCTATGGATTGAAATTCCACGTAAAAAGGGGAAGGCGATGGCAGTGGGGGTGTACTATCGACCGCCTAGCCAGAATGAACAAATGGATGATGAAATGCTCAAAGAAATCAAGGAAGCTAACAAAAGTTACAGCTCAGTAATAATAATGGGTGATTTCAATTACCCCGGTATCGACTGGGTCAGTGTCATGGCAGGACATGCTAGGGAGATAAAGTTCCTAGATGACATAAATGACTGCTTCTTGGAGCAGCTGGTTCATGAACCGACCAGAGGGGAAGCCATATTAGACCTAGTCCTTAGTGGAACACCAAATCTAGTGCAAGAGATAAGGGTGTTGGGGCCACTTGGCAATAGCGATCATAGCATGATCACCTTTGATTTAATTAGTGGAGGAGGGACAGTAAGGAAATCCACAGTACTACCTTTTAACTTTCAAAAGGGAGACTATGATAAAATGAGGAAAATAGTTAAGAAAAAACTAAAAGGAGCAGTTTCTAAGGTTAAAGACTTACATCAAGCTTGGGTGTTGTTGAAAAATACTATCTTGGAAGCCCAGACCAGCTGTATTCCACGCATTAAGAAAAGTGGAAGGAAGTCCATAAAACTGCCAGCATGGTTTAAAGGTGAGGTCAGAGAGGCTGTTGTTGCCAAAAAAGCATCTTTCAGGAAATGGAAAAAAGAGCCAAACGACGAAACCTGGAAACAGCACAAGCACTGGCAGGTCAAATGCAAGGCATTGATAAAGAAGGCAAAGGGAGAATTTGAGAAGAAGCTTGCTGCGGAAGCAAAAACACAGAATAAAGATTTTTTCAAGTACATTTGTAGCAAAAAACCTGTGAGAGAGTCGGTTGGACCATTAGATGATAGAGGAATTAAAGGGGCACTAAGAGGCGACAAGGAGATAGCGGAGAGACTGAATGAATTCTTTGCTTCGGTCTTTACTGAGGAAGATGTAGGGATGTTACCCATGACTGAAGTGGTATTTAAAGGTGCGGAAGAATTGAAGGAAATATTGATACATCGGGAAGATGTATTACAACTATTAGATAAACTGAAGAGTAGCAAATCACCTGGACCGGATGGTATACATCCAAGGGTGTTGAAAGAACTGAAATATGAGATTGCAGACCTGCTATTAGTAATCTGTGAACTTTCATTAAAATCATCTCTAATACCTGAAGATTGGAGGATCGCCAATGTAACACCAATTTTTAAAAAGGGTTCCAGGGGTGATCCGGGAAACTACAGACGTCAGTACCGGGAAAAATGGTAGAAACCATCATAAAGAATAAAATTACTCAGCATGTAGATAGTCATGGCCTAATGGTAGACAGCCAACATGGCTTTAGACAAGGAAGATCTTGTCTTACTAATCTGTTATGTTTTTTTGAAAGTGTGAATAAACAGGTGGACAAAGGTGAGTTGGTTGATATAGTGTATCTGGACTTTCAGAAAGCCTTTGACAAGGTCCCTCATCAGAGGCTTTTGGCAAAACTAAAAAGCCATGGGATAGGAGGCAGTGTACTACTGTGGATCAAGAACTGGTTAAAAGATAGAAAGCAGAGGGTTGGGCTAAATGGCCAATTTTCCCAATGGAGAAAGCTGAATAGTGGTGTACCCCAGGGATCTGTGCTGGGTTCGCTGCTTTTTGACATATTCATAAATGACCTGGAAAGTGGAATAACGAGTGAGGTTATCAAATTTGCAGATGACACAAAACTATTTTAAGTTGTTAAAACCCAAGAGGATTGTGGAAAATTGCAAGAGGATCTTGATAAATTGGAAGACTGGGCATCAAAATGGCAGATGAAATTTAATGTGGACAAGTGCAAAGTTATGCACCAAGAGAAGAACAACCCAAACTATGGTTACACGATGCAAGGTTCCACATTAGGAACCACCACCCAGGAAAAAGATTTAGGCGTCATTGTGGATAACATGTTGAAACCCTCGGCCCAGTGTGCAGCAGCAGCCAAGAGAGCAAATAGAATGCTAGGTATCATAAGGAAAGGAATGGAAAATAAAACAAAAGATATTATAATGCCTCTATACCGTTCCATGGTGAGACCGCACCTTGAATATTGTGTGCAATTCTGGTCGCTGTATCTTAAAAAGGATATGGCGTTATTAGAAAAGGTTCAGAGAAGAGCCAGCAAAATGGTAAAGGGGATGGAAGGATACTCCTATGAAGAAAGGCTAAAAAGGTTAGGGCTCTTTAACCTGGAAAAGAGACGACTGAGGGGAGATATGATAGAAGTCTATAAATTAATGAATGGAGTGGAACGGGTAAACGTAGATCGATTGTTTACGATTTCAGAATATAGAAAGACTAGGGGACATGCAATGAAGCTAAAGGGTAAACTATTTAAGACTAATAAAAGAAAATATTTTTTCACTCAACGTGTAATCAAACTCTGGAATTTGTTACCTGAGGATGTAGTAAAGGCTGTTAGTGTAGCTGGGTTTAAAAAAGGTTTGGACAAGTTCCTGGAGGAAAGGTCCATAAACCATTATTAACAAGGGACCTAGGATATTAATGCTTGACCCAGTAGAAATATTGCGGAACCTGTGTCTTTTGGGGAAACTGCTAGGTACGTACGACCTAGATTGGCCACTGTTGGAAACAGGATACTGGGCTTGATGGACCTTGGTCTGACCCAGTATGGCATATCTTATGTTCTTATGTTCTTAATGCAGCAGCTCGCATTCTCGGCGGCATATCCAGAAATGATCACATCACGCCCATACTTATGGAATTACACTGGCTACCGCTGCATAGCAGGCTCTCCTACAAGACGCTACTCCTAACCTTTAAAGCAATTAACCGGTTATCTCCTTCATCCCTCACCGCACTCCTCACCATCACCCCCAACAACAGGTTGAGAAGGTCAGCAGCCACCAACACGCTAACTGTACCCCCAGAATCTACAAAATACAATCAAACAACCAGGAACAGGTCCTTCACATTCTACGCCCCAAAATGCTGGAATGACCTCCCCCCACATATCCGATCAATTAGCGACCTCTCACAATTTAGAAAAGCCCTAAAACATCACTTATTCCTCCTTCATTTTGCCCACCCTAACACTACACAACCACCCACCACACCTCAACTTTTTCACCCAAACTCTGCCTCTCCCACAACCTGACCTATGATGAAGCTCACAATGTCAGGCACATTTCATAGACCTCTTAAAGTAATAACCAATGCATTATGAATATCAGCTTGTATATAAACTGTAAATAGTTTTCAATAACCCTGTTATTGACTTGTATATAGTCTCCCTATTTTTCAGCCCAAGTTTATCTCTCCTTTTACGATGTAAGCATTAAGATCCCTTGTTCCGATGCAAAGTTTTTGTTATTTGTAAACCGCACTGATACTGAAAAGCGCAGTATATAAGAATGAATAAATAAATAAATGAATAAATAAATAAATGGAGTGGAGGAGTGGCCTAGTGGTTGGGGCAAGGTACTTCAGGCTGGAAGGTCGGGGGTTCAAATCCCACTAGAGGACAGCACCCTTGGGCCGGAAGGACTGGGGTTTCTAGTCCCACAGGTGCTCCTTGTGGTCTTGGGCAAGCCACTTAACCCTCCATAGCCCATGTTCCCTGTAAAATAGTTATCTCCAAGTTATAATGCCCTGTTCAATGTAATTTCAGTTTGTTCAATGTAAACCGCACTGATGCAGTATAGCGCGGTATATAAGAGAATGTAAATAAATAAGTAAATAAATAACAGATTAGTAAAAGAAGGCCTTCCTTTGCTAAAGCCATGTTGGCTATCTCCTATTAAGCCATGACTATCTACAGTACATGTTCAATAATTTTATTCTTTATGATGGTTTCTACCATTTTTCCCGGTACTGATGTCAGGCTCACCGGTCTGCAGTTTCCCGGATCACCCCTGGAACCCTTTTTAAAAATTGGCGTTACATTGGCAATCCTCCAATCTTCAGGTATTACAGATGATTTTAATGATAATTCACAGATAACTAATAGTAGGTCTGCAATCTCATATTTCAGTTCTTTCAACACCCTTGGATGTATACCATCCGGTCCAGGTGATTTGTTTCTCCAGCACCAAGAAGAAAGTCATTCCTCACATATGGGTGACGTCATCGCTAACGGAGCCCTCGTGCGGAGCATTTCCCTAGCTTTCAAAGAAAGCCTTTGGGAATGCAGCGTGCATGCGTGGTCCCCTTCCTGCCCAAGGGTGCCATCTTGCTCAGTCTTTCTTTTTCCGCGGAGCCCAACGGACGTAGTTCATATCACCTGGGAAAAGTTGTTTCCTTTTCGTTTCTCCGGGCCAGTCCAGGAACATGAGGGTTGTCATCCTTCTCCAGCAGCTGAGGACTGAATTCTGAAGTTTTGCAGATATCAGGTATCTGGCTTCCCCTACTGGCCAAACCTCTGTCTCTTCAGTCCTCAGCAGCTGTAGGGCATGACTCTTGCTGGCTCCCGGAGACACGAAGAGGAGTTAGATTAACTTCAGTTCTTTTGGTTTTATTTTTATTTGTTCTTGGCTAAAGTAATTTTTATAGGACTGGGTCCCTAGCAGGGATCTAGGAAAGCAAAGGGTACTTTTTTATTATCCCCTGATATCGGAGTGGGCTTCACTCGAAGCACGGGAGGCAGAGCCTGCCTCAGGCAACAGCTCCGGTTTCTTCCCGGTGAGCAGGCAAGTGGTGCTGGGAGCCCCAGAGACCTTCAAACCTCCTCCGGATATAGATCAACTCTGCCGCTAGCAGCGGATCTGGGTGTCTGAAAATCAGAACCGCCATTCTTAGCGATTCTGCAGGTACGTGAGTGTAGTTTTTGTTTTTCGAGGGAGCACGCTGGTTTCGGCAGTTTTTCTTTTTTTCGTCGGCGAGTGTTAGCCGGTAGCACTGTAAGACTGGCGGTTTGCTTCCCTTTTTCACGGCATTTCTCCTTCTCTTGGGGTTTTTCAGTTGTTCTTTGTTGTTTTTGGCGCTTCGTTGTACGGGCATGGAAAGTAGGCCCGAAGCAGGCGTTAATGCAGGGGATATTCCAAGCAGTTTAGAAATGGCAGGAATGGTGGCCATCGCAGCTGCAGCTCCAGTTTTGAATTCTCTTCAGGAGAAACACGCAAAGAAGAAATGCAAATCTAAGAAGCCAGTGCAAGTGGAGGAAGCTCCCCCACAGTCACAGGCTTCAATAAAGGGGGACTTGAAATCGGTTTTCTCTGCAGAGTTTATTTTGGCTTTGCATCAAGCTTACTGCTTGAAGTGGCAACAAGCTCAGGACAGGAGCTCTTCCTCTCTGGTTGTAGATCCCTTGGGAAAACAGTGTTCTTTGTCAGACCCGGGGGAAGGGTTGTCTAAAATGGCCCTGGGCGCTGAGGGGAGCTCCGATAGCTTCTGGCAGCACCCCTCGGGGCTTCAGGGACTGGAGGAAGGAGAGATCCTGTCAGAGTCCGGTATGGAGTGGCCTCTAGATTTCGAGGATGCTGAGCAAGGCAGCGAGGATCCTAATATGTTTCGGGTGTTTAGGAAAGAGGAGCTGGGGACGTTGATTGCACAGACTTTGGCAGCTTTAAATCTGGCCATGCCGGTGGCTCAGGAGGAGCCTTTGGAAGACCCTCTTCTGCAAGGTTTTAAATCAGAACAGAAATGTTTTCCTGTCCACAGAGTCATGAAGCAGATGGTTGAATCTGAATGGGAATGTATGGAGGCTTCCTTACGGGGAGCTCGGGCTATTAGTCGCTTGTATCCCTTACCGCAAGAGGAGCAAGATTTGTTAAAACTGCCTAAAGTGGATGCCTTGGTTTCGGCAATCACTAAGAAAACCACTATCCCTGTGGAGGGCGGTGCGGCACTAAAAGATTTACAGGATAGAAGATTGGAGTCCCTGCTGAAGCAGACTTTTGAGTCTTGTGCGCTATCTCTGAAAGCGGCTATCTGTGGTGCATATGTTTCTCGAACCTCCATTAGATGGATCCAAAGTGGTACTACCTCCCACAAGGAGGAGGAGGAAGGAGTGAAGCTGGAGTCAGCGGCGGCTTACCTAGCAGATGTGTTTTATGATCTTGTTAGGATTTCAGCGAAGTCCATGGCTGCTGTTATTGCGGCTCGGCGATTTCTATGGTTAAGAAATTGGGCGGCAGACGCCTCTTCCAAGGCACGGCTGAGTAAGCTTCCATTTAAGGGCATACTGTTGTTTGGAGCGGCCTTGGAAAAAATTGTTAAGGATCTCGGGGACTCTAAAGGAGGGAGGCTCACAGAGGACAGGCCGAAAGCTCAGAAGCCTGGTATGGCGCACAGGGGTCCCGCGTGAGATTTTCGCAAGTTTAGGGGATCACGTTTTGCTCCTTATCCGAGGGCGCGCTTTGTGACCAGGGGCCAGTCCTTTCGGGGCGCTAGAGGATTCGGTAGAGGTTATTTCGGTTCCCAACAGAGTACAAATAAAAAAACGCAATGAAACGAGGTTGGTCCAGACAGATATCCCGGTAGGGGGACGACTGCGGAGCTTTCTTTCTGTCTGGGCCTCCATAACGTCCGAGCAATGGGTGTTAGAAATTATTTGCGATGGGTACGCGCTAGAGTTCGCTCGTCCATTGGCGGAGGCTTTCGTGGTGTCTCCATGCGGGTCTGCGGAGAAACAGTTGGCGATCTCGGCTACGCTCCAAAGGTGGTTACGCCTTCAAGCGGTAGTTCCGGTTCCTCCAGACCAGTTAGATTCAGGTCGATACTCCATTTATTTCGTCGTTCCCAAGAAAGAGGGAACGTTTCGGCCTATTTTGGATCTCAAAAACATGAATCGCTGTCTGAGGGTTCCTCACTTCCGCATGGAGACACTTCGGTCCGTCATACGTTCGGTGCAACCGACGGAGGTGCTTACGTCTATAGATCTAACCGAGGCCTATCTACATATTCCTATCAGGGCCGAGCATCAACAGTTCCTCCGGTTTGCAGTTCACATGGGTCATTTTCAATTTCGAGCCTTGCCATTTGGCTTGGCCACTGCGCCGAGAACCTTCACAAAAGTGATGGTGGTAGTGGCAGTGGCCCTGAGACGAGAGGGAGTCCTGGTACATCCCTACCTCGACGACTGGCTGATTCAAGCGCCATCCGAGTCAGAGTCACGGTCGGCAACAGCGAGAGTGGTACATCTCCTGGAGCAGCTTGGTTGGGTTATAAACCAGGCCAAGAGCCAGTTGCAACCGGTGAGGAGGCTCCTCTACTTGGGAGTGGTGTTTGATACAGAGGTAGGCTCCGTTTTTCTGCCGGAAAGCCGAGTTCAGAACATTTTGAAACAAGTGGCAGAGTTCTTGCGTCTCAAAGCGCCAACAGCGGGGCGTTATTTGCAACTCCTAGGGTCAATGGCGGCAGTGCTGGACCTTGTGCCGGGGCGAGAGCCCATATGCAGCCGTTGCAGCAAGCGTTGCTGTCCCGTTGGTCTCTGCAGGAGCAGCCTCTCACTCGCAGATTGACCAGGACACAGGAAGTGAGCGACAGTCTCCGGTGGTGGTTGGATCCGGGCCATCTCAGAGTGGGAGTTCCCTTACGGCAGCCAGACTGGATACTCATCACTACGGATGCCAGTCTCTGGGGCTGGGGAGCTCATTGTCAAACCTCCATAGCGCAAGGCTCATGGCCGCCAGAACTTCAGAATGCTTCCATAAATTTTCTAGAACTCAGAGCGGTCTCCCTGGCTCTTCGCGAGTTTCTTCATCTTGTGGAGAACAAAGCGGTGAGGGTGTTCTCGGACAATGTGGTGACAGTCTCATACATCAATCGTCAGGGGGGAACAAGGAGTGCTCTCTTGTTGGAGGAGAGTCAGCGGTTGATGGCCTGGGCGGAAGCGCATCTGGTAGCCCTGTCGGCGGCTCACATTGCAGGAAAAGACAATGTGCAGGCCGATTATCTCAGCCGTCATGTAGTCGATCCTGGAGAATGGGAATTGAACTCGGCAGTATTTCACGACCTGACTTGGAGGTGGGGTCAGCTGGTGATGGACTTGATGGCCACCTTCGACAATGCCAAAGCAAGTCGGTTTTTCAGCAGACGCAGAGAGCGTATGGCGGAGGGGCTGGACGGCCTCACGCAGCCTTGGCTAGCCGAGAAATTGCTTTATGTCTTCCCTCCATGGTCAATGATAGGGAGAGTCATTCAAAGGATAGAAGGTGACGCCGGTCGAGTGATTCTCATTGCCCCGGATTGGCCCAGGAGAGTGTGGTATGCAGATCTAGTTCGTCTCTTAATAGCCAAGCCCTGGAGGCTACCCGTTCGGGAGAACCTGTTAGCTCAGGGTCCCCTGCTCATGCCAAATGTGGATCGCTTCTCGCTTACAGCTTGGCTCTTGAAAGGGAAAGGTTGAAACATAGAGGTTATTCGTCTTCGGTTGTTAACACCCTTTTGCAGGCCCACAGGTCTTCAACGTCGTTAGCATATATCCGTGTTTGGCGGGTCTTTGAGAACTGGTGCGGGGAAAGGAATCTTCGTCCAGGTGACGCATTGGTGCCACAGGTGTTATCTTTTTTACAGGACGGGCTAGATAAGGGTTTAGCCCTCAGTACTATTAGGGTCCATTTGGCAGCTATATCCTGTTTTCGAGGTTCCGTCAAAGGTCGTCGGCTAGCTACTCATCCCGATATACTTAGGTTCTTCAGGGCGGTGAGGAACATTCGTCCTCCGTTTAGGGCTGTTGTTCCGGCTTGGGATCTGAATCTAGTTCTTGAAGCGTTGGTGCGGCCTCCCTTTGAGCCAACGGCGGACATTTCGCTCTGGAACCTCTCCTGGAAAGTTGCCTTCTTGGTAGCCTTGTGTTCCGCAAGGAGGATTTCAGATCTCCAGGCGCTCTCGTGTAAGGCACCGTACATTCAGTTTTCGGCAGAGAAGGTGATGTTGCGTACGGTTCCTTCCTTTCTCCCTAAGGTGGTGTTGAAGTTTGTAAAAAGGGGGTGCTTGTTATGAAGGTACCATCACCTTGGCAAGTATGTAAATTAACTGCCTTGCAAAGGATTGTGGGTATTGAAGTCCATTCACACAAAGCTTGCGTTTTAAATAAATGAAGAAACTTGTAGTTGGTCGAGTGTAAGGCAAAATTAGAATTTATTTATGGGGTGAATATCCCACACACAGATATGCTTGGTAACACCATCCAGATAACTTCTCCAGGGTTTATTCAACATAAACAAGGGCAACTGAAAATGCTTATGTAAATAAGTATCAAAGTCCTTTATGGAACAGAAAGGCTTTCTTACAGCCACTGCTAATCAACTCCTTAGCAGTGCTGAGGTGGAAACAAACCAAAAAGGAAAACTTCTTTTTACAAAAACATAGCTCTCTTTCTCCACATAGAAAAGAACTTTTAAATCCCACGTGTGCATGGCTTGTGCTATGCTGTGCTCTACCAACAGGTGACAATTAGCTGCAATCAGTAGCTTGTTTTCAGCACACGTGCAAACTTTCCCAAAAGCTTTTTCTTTCCAACAAAACTTTATGGGAAGCCAGTATTTAGAGTGTTTCCTTTTGATGTTTACTCTTATTTTTAGGATTTTCCTAAAATAACAACCTACTCAAAGAACAGTCCATATAAACAATCTCTTCATCAGATATTAAACCTTGCTCCTGAAATTACATAGATTCACTTTCACTGTCTGGCTCAGAGGGTTTTATGAACTGACCTCTATACGGAGATAAACTGTTTCCCTGCTGTTTGCATTGCTCAAAACTAGAGAGACGTTCACAGTTCATACCTGAATCCAGGCAAGCATCAGGCTGCTTCTTCTGGTATTCTGGCCAGTATGCAATAGAGCTTCTGTGTCCTGTCCTCCAGTTGGTATCTCTGGACCTCAGGATCTTTTCTCCAGACGTCCTCCAAGAGGTATTTGGGCTCCCTTTATGGCCATCATAAAGAATAAAATTACTCAGCATGTAGATAGTCACAACCTAATGGGAGACAGCCAACATGGCTTTAGACAAGGAAGATCTTGTCTTACTAATCTGTTATGTTTTTTTGAAGGAGTGAATAAACAGGTGGACAAAGGTGAGTCGGTTGATATTGTGTATCTGGACTTTCAGAAAGCCTTTGACAAGGTCCCTCGTCAGAGACTTTTGGCAAAACTAAAGAGTCATGGGATAGGAGGCAGTGTACTATTGTGGATCAGGAACTGGTTAAAAGATAGAAAGCAGAGGGTAGGGCTAAATGGCCAATTTTCCCAATGGAGAAAGGTGAATAGTGGTGTACACCAGGGATCTGTGCTGGGTCCGCTGCTTTTTGACATATTCATAAATGACCTGGAAAGTGGAATAACGAGTGAGGTTATCAAATTTGCAGATGACACAAAACTATTTAAAGTTGTTAAAACCCAAGAGGATTGTGAAAAATTGCAAGAGGATCTTGATAAATTGGAAGACTGGGCATCAAAATGGCAGATGAAATTTAATGTGGACAAGTGCAAGGTTATGCACCTAGGGAAGAACAACCCAAACTATGGTTACACGATGCAAGGTTCCACATTAGGAACCACCACCCAGGAAAAAGATTTAGGCGTCATTGTGGATACCATGTTAAAACCCTCGGCCCAGTGTGCAGCGGCGGCCAAGAGAGCAAATAGAATGCTAGGTATGATAAGGAAAGGAATGGAAAATAAAACAAAAGATATTATAATGCCTCTATATCATTCCATGGTGAGACCACACCTTGAATATTGTGTGCAATTCTGGTCGCCGTATCTTAAAAAGGATATAGCGATTTTAGAAAAGGTACAGAGAAGAGCCACCAAAATGGTAAAGGGGATGGAAGGATACTCCTATGAAGAAAGGCTAAAAAGGTTAGGGCTCTTTAACCTGGAAAAGAGACGGCTGAGGGGAGATATGATAGAAGTCTATAAATTAATGAACGGAGTGGAACGGGTAAACGTAGATCGATTGTTTACCTTATCAGAATATAGAAAGACTAGGGGACATGCAATGAAGCTACAGGGTAAACTATTTAAGACTAATAAAAGAAAATATTTTTTCACTCAACGTGTAATCAAACTCTGGAATTTGTTACCGGAGGATGTAGTAAAGGCTGTTAGTGTAGCTGGGTTTAAAAAAGGTTTGGACAAGTTCCTGGAGGAAAGGTCCATAAACCATTATTAAGAAGTGAACGAAAATATCAATGCTTGACCCAGTACAAGCTTTGTGGAACTTGTGTCTCTTGGGGAAACTGCTAGGTACATATGACCTAGATTGGCCACTGTTGGAAACAGAATACTGGGCTTGATGGACCTTGGTCTGACCCAGTATGGCATATCTTATGTTCTTATGTTCTTTCTCCTTATCTGCAACAGACCTCTTCTTAGGTGCTGCTTGAGGGTCCCTGGCTGTGGATCTCCAGACCTCTGGCTTTCTCCAGTCCTCTGAAGGTTGTTTCCCCCAGGAATCTCTCCAGGCATACGTACTTCTCTGAGCTCCTCTCTTGGACCATCTGCTTCCTTGTCCTTGTTCCTTCAGGTTCAGGTTGTTCCTTCTGTTCCTCCTGGTCTCCTGGTTCTCCGCCCCCTTCTGCCTTCCTGAAGATTCCCCTCTAGTTTTAAAGGGCTTAGATTGCAACTCCTCCCTTGCATTCCTCAGGTGTTGTGGATTAAGCTCTCTCCTAGAGGCTGTTTGATTAGGGATGACATAATGCTTTCTCTGATTAGACTCGTGCTTTTCCACTCTAGCTCCCCTAGGGACTTTCTGCATACTGGTGCATTCTGGAACATGTAGTCTTTTAGGGAAACAAGCTGTCTTATTTCTATAACCTGCCAGCACAGGTCCCTTAATCAGAGTAAATTCTCCTCTTTTGTCATTACTCCCTGAGCTTTGATAAGCTTCCTTATCACAAGTTTCACATGAATCAGACTATTTTGCTTCCGACGTTTCGGAACCAGGGGGATCTTCCTATAGACAAAGTACTCGAAAAATTGGATTTAGGTACGGTGCTCAAGAAATACCTTACGAGGACTAGATCGTTTCGTAAAACGGATCAGTTGTTTGTGCTGTTTGGGGGGCCTAAAAAAGGGGAAGCAGCATCTAAGGCCTCTATTGCTAGATGGGTGAAGCAGGCCATAGTAGCGGCGTATCAGGCTTGTGGCAAGTTGCCTCCGGAGGGGCTCCATGCTCATTCCACGCGGAGCCAGGCAGCGTCCTGGGCTGATGTGGCGTTGATTCTGCCTGCTGAGATCTGCCGGGCGGCTACTTGGTCATCGCTTCACACTTTTGCAAAGCATTACCGTTTGGAAGTTCAGGCTAGGAGAGATGCAACTGTTGGGGCTTCGGCCATCATAGCGGGCCTGGCGGGTCCCTCCCATGGTTAGGTACTGCTTTGGTACTTCCCTCATGTTCCTGGACTGGCCCGGAGAGACGAAAAGGAAGAAGAAATTAGACCTTACCTGCTAATTGTCTTTCCTTGAGTATTCTCCGGGCCAGTCCAGGACCCCCCCGTGGATTCTAGATATTTCGAGGTTGGGGTTCGGCCCTTACTGCGTTCATCGTCCAATCCTCAGTTAGCGTTTTTCTCAGTTGCAGACACAGCGGAAAGTAGAGTACACAGCAGACGGTATTTCTGCTTCCGGGGCCTTGAACGGAGAGGACAAGGGTCTGTGGGGCTTCCTCGTTTTGCTTACGGGGATACTTGCACCACGATATAGAAAAAATAAAAAAAAATTTTTCAAGTAAGGGGAGACAATATAATGGGAAACAGCTGTTGTCTGGTGGCTATGTTCTCTGTTTTTTGTTGCCTGTTTTTTTAATGACTGTCGTTGTCAAGTTATAGGTTCTCTTTGTCGACTGCTTGGATAGAAATAGACTGAGGTTTGGCCAGTAGGGGGAGCCAGATACCTGATATCTGCAAAACGTCAGACTTCAGTTCTCAGCTGCTGGAGAAGGATGACAACCCTCATGTTCCTGGACTGGCCCGGAGAATACTCAAGGAAAGACAATTAGCAGGTAAGGTCTAATTTCTTCTTTTTTTCTGCGATTTTAGCATTTCTTTATCCGGTTTGACGCCGGTTCCCCTTCTCGTCTGGGCTCGGTACACTGGTATCGAGTCCGGAACTTCTTTTTTCGTTTTTTGTCCTTTGTGACTAGCGTTCGTGCTTTTTCTGTTATTTTCACTGGCAGCCCGGTCTTTTGATCTTGCAGGGGCCCTTTTTCCCCTTATGGCTGCCAGCAGGTTAAAAAAATGTGATCTGTGCAGGACACTTATATCTCTCACTGACACACACGACTGCTGCCTCTGATACCTTGGGCCCGACCATGAACAACTGGTCTGTAGCCCGTGCGGCAAGATGTCATCAAAGGCACTTCAGAGCCATCAACATCAACGTGAAAGAATTTTTTCGGAGTCTGCGTCCGACCAGGCCCAGACTTCATCAGAGGCCTCGACATCTCAGGAGTCTGACCCCGAGCGGCATCGTGGGTCCTCTGAGAGGGGGTCCCCCACACGGAGCACAAAAGGAAAAAGATGCTCGTGAGGGCGGCGTCAGTGGAGGCACCTGGATCCTCGAGGGCTAGGTCGCGGAGCCCTGACCGCCGTCCCGGGCTCTTGGAGTTGGAGCAGACGACCAAGCAACCTCGCCTGGAGCCGGAGTCCCCGAGTCAGGTAACTTCTGTTGTCCTCGTGGACTCTCCCCCGGGAGAACCGACGTTGGGCCCGATGCCATCAGGGGCTGCGGAGTCTCCTGAACTCGGACTCAAGCTGACGGCCCTGGAGAGCAGCCTGGCTGCCTTCATGGAGCAGCAGCGGGTACTGATCGCTGGTCTGACCGGTGCATCTGCCCCGACCACCGGGACCTCGACGTCTAAGTCGACCCCGGAGGCCGAGCCGATCCTCGAGTCTAGGTAGGTGATATAGCTGTATTTCTTAAAAGAATAATCTGTAGTTGTGTGTCCAAGTATAATTAAAGCTGGGCTTTATTCCCCTTCCCTTGAGGATTGCCTTCCAGATACAGTAGATAACGGTAACAAAAATAAACTGTTGCTTCACAGGAAAAATAAAAGCTTTTCAAACTATAACAATGCTTCTTCTTGCTTTTTAACATAAAGAGTCTATCTCATCAGAAAAACAAAGAGCACAATCCATGGGTTCTGGACCAATCTCTGGGTTTGAACTTTCCCACTGCATTAAATCAGGACCTGGTCTTGTAAACGGGCACCATGCTTCAGCATTGCTGGTTTCACCACCTGGCCCCTGAGAGACCTCAGCTTCTATGGGAGGAGACTGCTCTGTGCAGACATGGACATGAGGAGCTGTGCTTGGGGCTTCTTTCCAATACCCACTCCAATAAGGGTTTTCTGACCCACTGTAAGCTTGGCTCTTTATAAAAGGACCCACTTCCTTCCCTCTGGAGAAAACAGGGTACTTATTTTTCTTTCTGGTGTAAAGAGTTTCCAGCCCTTCCTCTGTTAACCAGGGTTTCTTCTCTGGAGTGTAAGCTGCTTTTCTCCGGGAGTTCCAAGCATTAGGCTTAGCGGAGCTGTAATCACCTCCTGGCTTCAGTGAGCTTTCTTGAGTGTGACGTTTGCTGTCTACCTGCTTGGTTGTCTTCCCCGGTACGAGGACCCTCTGGCTTGGAAATCTCTTGCACTGCTTTTCCCAGCACTCTCTGGTTCAATAGCTTGCTTCCACTCTGCCCTCTCTCTTCGTGACAGCGTCTTTCTCTTTGTCTGCTTCTGAATCTGACTCCCTTCCTGAGTCTCTGTCTCCTCCTCTCTCTGCTCCTCTCTCTGCCCTCTCTGTGGGATTTCCCACCTGGTTTTATCTCCCTGCTTGTTGTACGTTGTACGTGATTCTTTCCTCAGGTGAGCATGATTAGGACTCTGAGTTTCTACTGCGTCACCAATGCTATGAGGAAAGTTTGTTTCTCCATTCCTTGCTTCCCTGCAACCTGAATGCCTTAACTGCTCATGTGGCTGTGAGGTAAGCTCTTCTTTTCCTTTTTCTTTTATTATCCCAGGCTCAGTGCTGTCTACCTCATGACAATACACAGGGCCGGATTTACCTATACGCCATGTACGCCATGGCGTAGGGCCCACAGCTGGCAAGGGCCCACAAAAATGGAACAAGTTAAATTTTTTTTTTAAATAAAATTTAAAAAAAAACCTACTGGCTGCCGCCGTGGGGCCCCCTCTGCTGCCATGGCAGCATGGACTGACCCGCGGGGGCCCCCTCTGCAAGCTCGATCCGTCCCTCCCTCCCTCCGTGCAGGCTGTGAGAGACGCAAAGGGAGACTGTCTCCCTCGCATCTCTGTTAAGCCCGCAGGGGCCCGGCGGGCATAACAGAGACGCGAGGGAGACAGTCTCCCTTCGCGCCTCTCACAGCCTGCACGGAGGGAGGGAGGGAGGGACGGATCGAGCTTGCAGAGGGGGCCCCGCGGGTCAGTCCATCAGCTCGATCCGTCCCTCCCTCCCTCCGTGCAGGCTGTGAGAGACGCAAAGGGAGACAGTCTCCCTCGCATCTCTGTTAAGCCCGCAGGGGCCCTGCGGGCTTAACAGAGACGCGAGGGAGACAGTCTCCCTTCGCGCCTCTCACAGCCTGCACGGAGGGAGGGAGGGAGGGACGGATCGAGCTTGCAGAGGGGGCCCCCGCGGGTCAGTCCATGCTGCCGCGGCAGCAGAGGGGGCCCCGCGGCGGCAGCCAGCAGGTTTTTTTTTTTAATTAAATTTTACTTTAGGCCGACCGGGGGGGGGGGGGTAGGACTAGTAATGGGCTATTGGGGGGGCTGGGACTGGAAATGGGCTGGGGGGGTTAAGGCTGGAGGTGGGCTGATGAGGTTAGGACTGGTAATGGGCTGTGGGCTGTTGGGGGGGGTGGTTACAATTGTTAATGGGGTTTGGGGGGGGTTAAGACTGGTAATGGGCTGTGGGCTGATGGGGGCTGTCTGGTAATGGGCTATGGGGGGGGCTAGGACTGGAAATGGGCTGGGGGGGTTAATACAGGAGGTGGGCTCTTGGGGTTAGGACAGGTAATGGGCAGAAGGGGGGTAGTAGAACTTGTAATGGGCTTTGTGGGGGTTAAGACTGGGAATGGGCTGTGGGCTGATGGGGGCTGTCTGGTAATGGGCTATGGGGGGGCTAGGACTGGAAAGGGGCTGGGGGGATTAAGACTGGAGGTGGGCTGATGGGGTTAGGACTGGTAATGGGCTGTTGGGGGGGTTAGAACTGGTAATGGGCTTTGGGGGGGTTAAGACTGGTAATGGGCTGTGGGCTGATGGGGGGGGGGTTAGGACTGGCAATGGGCTATGGGGGGCTGACTGGAAATGGGTTGATGGGGTTAGGACTGGAAGTGGGCTGATGGGGGGTTAGGACTGGTAATGGGTTATAGGGGGGCTTAAACTGAAAATGGGGTGATGGGGGGTTAGGACTGTAAGTGGGTTGATGGGGGGCTAGGACTGGTATTGGGTTGGGGGTTGCTAGGACTGGAAATGGGCTGATGGGTGGCTAGGACTGGAAATGGGCTGATGCAGGGACTAGAAGGGAATGGATGCTGGGTGAGGCTGGAACTAGAAGGGAGCTGATGTTGGGGGAGGATTAGAATGGGATGGGGCTGGAAGAGTAAAATGGAGAAGGGAAAAATATTTTGTGTGGGAGGGATAAAAAATCTACAATTGGCCGGGTATTGGGAGAGTAAGTGGGGATTGAGGATGGAGGGGTAAAATTTGAGTGGATGAAATAGGAATGAGGAAAGAGCAAAAGGAGAAAGATTAGTATGTTAAAGCAGATGTAGAGAGAGAATGGAAAAAACTAGAAGAGAGAAGAAAGGACAAATGGACAGCAGACGATGGAGAGTTAGCAGAAGACACGAAGAAACCAGAAGAAAGTGGCTGGAGCAATTGCAGCTGAAAAAAATGCACAAAAGGTAGAAAAATATCTCTTTATTTTGAATTTATTAATTGGAATATGTCAGCTCTGGTAAATGTGCATCATTAACGTCTGCGCTTTGTTTAGTACAAGAGCAAATTAATGTATAGTTTTATTTCTACAGTGTTGTACATTCCAAGTTTGGCTTTTGGGATTCCCAGTTTAATTATTGTCTTCCTGTTTCTAAATTGTGATTACTTGTTTGGTGATGGTCTATGTTCTGCATGTGTAACTGAGCTGAGGTGTTCTGTTTATATAATTTCTATTTGACATTGCCACTTGTTCTCTTTCCCCAGTAGGTCATGTATTGTTGTTCTCTGAAATGTATTGGTTTAATATTTGCAGTGTTGCCTTTTGATTGGTAGAGTATGGTGCTTTGTGAGTCCTGGTAGTGCTGTTAGGATACGGCGGGTTTGCTATGGGTTCTAAATGGGCAGTGTTTGTAGTAGTTCCTAATGTGTCTGGCAGTTGGCACTGGATTATAGTAATGTAGAAATCTTTTAGTCTTTCTTTATCCATACACTCATTAAGAGGCACGTTTACTAAAAGTTAGTATATGGTAACATTATGCAAATATTTATGCAAATGAGGCCCCTTATGCAAATGAGGCCCCGCACCCCCCTTGGGCCGCCCCTGCTGGGGGCCCACAATTTTTGTTGGTGTAGGGCCTCACTCAAGGTAAATCCGGCCCTGACAATACATATTAAGCGTAGTTGGTTAAACAGTAGGATGCTACAACTTCAGCAGGAATTGGAGAAAGTGCGACGACTCTATGCATCGTGTCCATGTACAGAAACCAAAAGCCAACTTTATAATATACAAAATGAGCTAAATACACTGATACTATTATTGTAAATAATAATTTGTGTAAATGTATAGTTTTCCCCAGTTCAAACCTAGTTCATGCTTCCTGTTATCTGTAAACCTATTTCAGTTTTTCTGTCTAGGTAATTTATGTTCAATGTAAACCGCACTGATGAAAAATAGCGCGGTATATAAAAACTGTTAAATAAATAAATAAATAAAAGATACGCCAAAGGGCTAAAAAATCCTTGATGTTTTACCAATATAAACTGTACCGGTATGGGAACAGAACAGGTAAACTGCTCTCTTCATTGATTCGAGCAGAAGGGGGCCTGAGCCATGTGGGTGCTCTGCGGCAGGAGGATGGCACACTACAATCGATGGCCACAGGGGTGGAAAAGGTATTCTGTGATTTCTGTCAAAAGCTGTATCAAGCAGATGCAGTGGCTGGGGATGTGGGAGCCACCTATCTCCAGTCATGTGATCTCCCAAAATTGACATCTGCTCAGGTGGCAGAAATGAATGCCCCCATCTCCATACAGGAGGTTCAGAAAGGCATCAATGGATTAAAAACAGAACATGCGCCAGGGCTGGACGGTCTTCGAGGGGAATTCTACAAGTTGATGGCAGACAAGGTTGCTATTATACAGGTTTAGTCCGGCGAGGAAGTTTCCCCTACGAGCCAAATAAGGCGCTGGTTACAGTACTCCCAAAGCCTGGAAGGGACCCTGTTCTCTCGGGCTCCTATCGCCCCATTTCGTTGCTGAATGTAGATATAAAGCTCATGGCAAAAATCATGGCGGACCGACTTGCGATTCATTTACCTGACTTAATACATGGTAATCAGGTAGGGTTCGTGCGGGGTAGGAGTGTGGCGTATAGTGTACACCGGGTTTTTGCCTCTATGTGCGTAGGTTTTACAGAAGGACGATCATCTATGCTAATTAGCTTTGATACCAAAAAGACTTTTGATCGTGTGAACTGGCAATCCATGTATCAAGTACTTGAGGCGATAGGGCTGCATGGTTTTTTTGTGGATACTGTATGCCTTCTATACTTTGACCCCAGAGGGGTAATGCTGGTTAATGGAAACATGCCTCCTGAATTTTCAATCTGTAGAGGACCGCGACAGGGATGCCCACTTAGATTACCCCTGGAACATTTGCTGAATAAGATCAGGGCATCGAAGGACCTCCAAGGAATAATGGTGGATGCTGAGGAATTTCGGGTAGCTGCTTTTGCGGATGATCTCCTAGTACATTTGGACAAACCAGCACAGAGTTTACCTGTATTGCTGCGTATATTTGAGGAGTATGGAGCTTTATCGGGCTTAATGTTAAACTTGCCCACTAATGGGCTAGACTCTCTTGTGCCAACTAATTGGAAAGGGGCCTTTCCCTTGAGGTGGGCCAAGGAATGCTTCAAGTATCTAGAAATACATCTCCCAGCATGTCTGTCCAAGAAAGGTCAACGCATCTTTGGTAGTAGACTGGCTAATCTACTGAAGAGGGCTTTAAACTAGATTCGTTGGGGATGGGTGAAGAAAGCCCCCAGGTAAGTGAAAGCCCCCAGGTAGGTGATACATTAAATACCTTTATGGAAATGGGTAACAGGGGTAATATATGGAAAGCACTGTGTATTAATGCCCGTAGCATGGGAAATAAGATCCCTGAAGTTGAAGCTTTGGTGGGAGTGGCTGACTTGGATTTAGTGGCAGTTACAGAAACATGGTTCACAGAAAACCATGACTGGGATGTAACTATATCTGGCTATACTTTATTCAGAAAGGACAGGGTAGGAAGAAGGGGAGGAGGAGTGGCACTATATGTAAAAACTACTATTAAAGCTTTGGAATTACAGAGCTTTAAAGGGAGAGAGGAGGCATTGTGGGTTAAACTAGAAAGAGGGAAAGAGAAATCTATTTGCATTGGTGTGATATACAGACCTCCCTCACAAGAGGAAGAGGTGGACAGAGAGTTAATTGAAGACATACGCAGCATTGCTAGGAAAGGGGAAGTGCTACTGCTAGGAGATTTCAATATGCCAGATGTTGATTGGCACATTCCTGCTGCAGTATCATCTAGAAGTAAGGAGATCCTGGATTCTCTACAGGGAGAACTATTCAGGCAATTGGTAACAGACCCCACACGTGAAGGGGCCATACTGGACTTGGTGCTTACCAATGGTGAAAGTGTTTCTGATGTTGTAGTGGGAGATCATTTTGCATCCAGTGATCATCAGATGGTGTGGTTCAGTATTAGGACTAGGGCTGTTAGAATCCATTCCAAGGTGAAGATCTTAGACTTTAGGAAGACTAACTTTGCGAAGATGGGCCAATACCTCAGGGAGTCGTTAGTGGGATGGGAACAGCTGGGGGATGTAGAAAAACAGTGGGCAAAACTGAAAGGGGGTATTTTAAAGGCAACCAACCTTTTTGTTAAAATGATAAATAAAGGCAAAAGGAACAGGAGACCGCTATGGTTTTCGAAGGAAGTAGCTGAAAAAGTGAAGAAAAAGAGGGAGGCCTTCATGAAATACAAGAGATCACAGAGAGAGGAAGACAGGCATCTGTATTTGGAAAAACTTAGAGAAGCTAGCAAAGTAGTCAAGAAGGCAAAGATTCAAAAGGAGGAGGAAATAGCCAATGCAATAAAATGGGGGGATAAGACATTTTTCAGATATATTAGTGAGAAGAGGAAGGGCAAAAGTGGTATTGTCAGACTCAAGGGTGCAGGGGGGGAATATGTAGAAGCTGATAAGGATAAAGCGGAATTGCTTAACCAATATTTTTGTTCTGTGTTCACAGATGAAGAACCAGGAGCAGGACCTCAGAAAACACCCACAAATAGGAACAGAAGCGAGGGATATCTTGAACAATTTTCAAAAGACTGTGTTCGTGAGAAACTAGCTCAACTTAAAGTAGACAAAGCGATGGGACCGGATGGGATACACCCTAGAATACTGAGGGAACTTGGGGACGTTCTAGCAACTCCACTGACTGACCTTTTCAATGCCTCGTTGGAGTCGGGAGTGGTGCCAAAGGACTGGAGAGAGGCTCATGTGGTGCCTTTACACAAAAGCGGAAGTAAGGATGTGGTTGAAAACTACAGGCCGGTTAGTTTAACTTCGGTGGTGAGTAAATTATTGGAAACGCTGCTGAAAGAGAAAATAGAGAGTTTTCTGGAGTCCGGCGGATTACAGGATCCGAGGCAGCATGGATTCACCAGAGGCAGGTCTTGTCAGACAAAACTGATTGATTTCTTTGACTGGGTGACCAGGGAGTTGGACCGAGGTAGAGCTCTAGATGTGGTGTATTTAGATTTCAGTAAAGCCTTTGACACTGTTCCTCACAGGCGACTTATAAACAAACTGAGCACCCTAGGGATGGACCCTAAAGTTACTGCTTGGGTTAGAAATTGGTTGGGTGGGAGGCGACAAAGAGTACAAGTAAATGGAGCTCACTCTGAGGAGAAGGATGTTACCAGTGGTGTGCCCCAGGGATCTGTCCTTGGTCCGATTCTTTTTAACATCTTTGTTAGTGATATAGCGGAAGGGCTGTCGGGTAAGGTTTGCCTCTTTGCGGATGATACCAAAATCTGCAATAGAGTAGACACCCAGGAAGGTGTAGATAACATGAGGAGGGATCTAGCTAAGCTTGAAGAATGGTCTAGAATTTGGCAGCTGGGATTTAATGTTAAAAAATGTAAGGTCATGCATTTGGGCTGCAGCAATCCAAGGGAGCAATACAGTATAGGAGGTGAAGTACTTTTGTCCACTAAAGAAGAGCGGGACCTAGGCGTGGTTGTGTCTGATGATCTTAAAATAGCTAAACAGGTAGAAAAGGCGACGGCAAAAGCTAGAAGGATGCTTGGGTGCATACGGAGAGGAATGGCTAGCAGAAAAAAGGAGGTGATAATGCCTCTGTATAAGTCTTTGGTGCGACCTCATTTGGAGTATGGTGTGCAATTCTGGAGACCGCACCTTCAAAAGGATGTGAACAGGATGGAGTCGGTGCAGAGGGTTGCTACTAAAATGATTAATGGGCTTCATTATAAAGCATATGAGGACAGACTTAAGGATCTTAATATGTACACCTTAGAGGAAAGGCGGGATAGAGGTGATATGATTGAGATGTTTAAATACCTCCGTGACATAAATGTTCAGGGAGAGAGCCTCTTTCAATTGAAAGCAAGTTCTGCTACGAGGGGACATGGGATGAGGGTGAAGGGAGATAGATTCAGGAGTGATATGCGGAAATATTTCTTTACGGAAAGAGTAGTGGATCCATGGAATAGTCTCCCAGTGGAGGTGGTGGAGATGAGGACAGTAACTGAATTCAAAAAAGCATGGGACCAACACAGAGGATCTCTAAAGGTAAAAAGTGGATTGTTGTAGTTGTTGTTATGGAAGGACAGACTAGATGGGCCTTGTGGTCTTTTTCTGTCGTCATGTTTCTATGTTTCTATTATATCAAGCCAATATACAGGGCCTTCTGAAGGATTTGGAGAAGAGGGCACAGAAGTGGCAAGATCTTCCACTGTCATTAGGTGGAAGAATAGCTTTATTTAAAATGAGTCTCTTCCCAAAGTGGTTATAGGTCGACAGCCTACGATTGACTGTTGACCTGAAGGAATTCGGAAAATAGCTCAAGACCACACTTTACATAGAACATTATGGCGACATCACGTAAACTGTCCATAGACCCTGTTCCATTCACCACAATCCCCCTGCCTTCAAAGTCCCCCCCCCCTTTTTCTCTCCAACCCCCTCCCCACAACTGTGTATAGTACAGCTGTGTATAGTACATTGTAAATAGCACACGCTGTATATATTGCATGTATTGATTAAACTCTACAGGTCCTCCCCCTCACAAACACTTCTACTCAACCACTGCATGCCGACACCCCCATCCTACCACAAATCTAAATCATTTGATGTGAAAGCTGCCTTGATTATAGGATAAGGCGGGATACAAATCCATTTAAATAAAATAAATAAAATAAAATAAAATATGTGCTACAAACACTGCCACTGGCGATGAAACAATTAGACATTCAGTTGTTTGAGAAATATCTAATGTGTTATTGTGGAGTGGGAGGTGGCCTCGTGTGCGCTTGGCAGCATTGCAGCACCCATGGGACCAAGGAGGTGTGGGATTTCCAGACATCAGAAGATACAATATGGTTTGTTTGCTTAGGCATGTCCTGGATTGGCTCTGGAATATGGAGGATCATATACCGATAGAAATGGACAACGCCCTGGGGAGACCGGCACATGTGAGGTATATCTTGCATGCGAAGTCTATGGATGGGTCTAGGTCTATTGCGCATGGTGTTCTGTTCACCCCTTTCTGCCGAGCGTGGCGCTATTTATGTGGGCATTTGGGGTGGCCATACCATAGCTCCCCCTTCCTCCTGCTGTGTGGCAACAGGGACTTCCCCTCGGACATGACGGATGCACATTTTTTACGTTGGATGCGAGCTGGGATTATCATTCTAGAACAGTTGGTCGCAGAAGATGGGACCCCTGTGGCTTTTACCACTTTATGCACACAGTTTGCTATGACAAATGCAGATTACTATCCCTACCTCCAGGTTAGGAGTTATCTTCGCCGTCTGCCAGTGGAACCCCTGAAAGGGCACCTGAGCTCGTGCATAGAAGAGCTCCTGTTGGGGGGGGGGGACAGGCGTGAGTATCTCAGCTAAAAGTCTTGATAGAACTCGAGCCATTGCCACAAGAGGGGGAACTGGCACAGACCTAGGCACGGGACTTGGGGGCACAAATAGAGGAGATGTTAGTGAGAGCTTTTGCACAGATTCCATCGTCGAGTGTGTCTGTAAAATATTGGGATCTGCAGTATAAACTCTTATGGTGCATGTTTTTTGCCCCAAGACGAGCTTGGCGGGCGGGGTTGGTGGGTAAGAACTGATGCCCCAGGTGTGGAGATGTCGCTGCAACACTGGGACATATGTTTTGGAGGTGTCAGGTGTTGTCAGCATATTGGAATAAAGTGCAGGGATACCTGGAGAAATGCTTGGGGAGAATGCTAAACTTATCCCCAGCTGCCCTGGTGCTGGACATCTGGGAGCCCGAAGTTGCACCGGGTCTGAGACAAGTCACGCTTGGATGGATGTACTTGGCCCTGGTACTGGCTCGGCAGGTTATCCTATGCCATTGGCTATCCTCGCAGGGACCAACCTAGGGCAATGGTGAATTAGTCTTCATGTCTTGATGTTATTGGAAAGGAATAGGGCCTGTGGGCATGCCCTGCACTGGAAGAATTTCCTTGACAGGTGGGGTCTGCACCTCCAGTCCTTAATGTCTCGAGAAAGAAGCAGGGTACTCAACCACTGTGCATGAGCAACAGATTGTGGTGGGCAATAATAAAGATAGAGATTAGAGTTGGTCCATGGGGGAGGGGGGAAGGGGGAAGGAGGGTTAACTGGGTTTGGAAGGTAAGAAGGTAGGTGATGGAGGTGGGGAGTGCCCATGAGGAGAAAACCGCACCCCTGTTGGCCTCCTGCTCAGACAAAGCAATGCGCATTTAGGATGCGCAAGCCGCACTGTGGCTAGAATTAGATAGGAGTAAAGAAGGGAGAGGTAGATAGGACAGTAGGTGCAAGGGCTGTAGGTAACTTAAACTCCCTTTCTCCCGAAATAGCAAACTTGGACACCGGGTGCAGCTAAAGGGGATAGGTTAATACAGGGGGAGGTGAAAGATGGAAAATGTCATTTTGCGATGTTGCTTTAACGAGGTGTAGTCCATGTTCACTTCTGGTTGTATTGGATAAAAGTTGATTATGTTAAATGCATTATTGACTCAATAAACAGTTTGAACATAAGATGTCAGTCCCACTAACTCTGACATTTGGAAGTGGAGAGAAACCTTGGTTCCTAGTAATGTATAATACTTCCGTTTTGCTGAAATTGATCTGGAGGTTATGACTGTTGAGCCACTTTGATGCTTCCTTGAAACAGTCTGTAATTTGATGCGGGGTGGGGTTTGTGATGTTAAACGATAGATATAACTTTATATCATCTGCATAAATGTGGCATCCTACATTGCATTTTTTAAAGATAGTGCAGATGGGCTGGAGGTATATGGGGGTTAGTTGAATCTATAGATTGTAGTTTTAGTTT
Organism: Ichthyophis bannanicus; assembly: GCA_033557465.1. Lineage (NCBI taxonomy): Eukaryota > Metazoa > Chordata > Amphibia > Gymnophiona > Ichthyophiidae > Ichthyophis > Ichthyophis bannanicus. Next base: position 302,100,507 of record CM066040.1, on the reverse strand, counting down.
TCCCTCATAGTAGTTAGCCATGACTTGGGGTTCAATAGTGGGCTTTTTTATGTCATCATTTTTGGTGTTGTGAGTAAGAGTTTTTACAATTTCAAACAATTATCTGGGGTAATTGAGGGATTTTGTGAGTATGTTAGATTAGTACTCCTTCTTCTTGTTGTTAATGGAAAGTTTGAAATGTTGTAATATACTAATGTAAAGGGATCGGAGATTGGTGGACTTTGTGATCCTCCATTTACGCTCAGTCTTCTGAAGTGTGGTCTTTATCTTTTTAAGAACTTGGGAGTACCATGCTGCTTGATGTTTTTCGTTCTTAAATCAGTCGCAGGGTCTTTGCAGTGGTAAAGTTTTCTATGGCGTCATTCCAGCTGAATATTACATCTTCTAAGTCTGTTAGGTCAGGGTTTAGTCACTGGGGTGTTTGATTTATGAAACTATTCTTTTTGAATGTCTTATATCTTCTGGATGGAGTGTCCCACGTGGCTGCTGGTGATGTAGGGGTTTGGGATGGTATTTGAACGTTTATGAAATGATGGTTGGACTATGGAACCTGTTGTGTTTGCGTGGATAGGGTTGGAAGTATTTGTAAATTTCATTGGGTATGAAAACTAGGTATAAAATGTTACCTCTATTGTGAGTTGGAACATCGACTATTTGGTGGTAGTCCATGTCAGTCATGGAATTTAGGAATGCTGTAGTGTAGATATTGTGTAATGAGGCGAAGTTGAAGTTGCTTAAATGGATTAAGGACTTTTTACTTGATGAAGAGCATACAGTTTCAATGAGGATATCTAGATTGTCAGGGTTCGCATTTGGGGGTCTATATATTAGACAGAAGGAGGGATGGCTACTCTCGATGGTGAGAATGTCTATGTCTTCCACATTGTTGGAAGACAGGAGGGATGCTTTCAGTTCTTCTTTTATGATGACGAGAACACCTCCGCCTCGTTCTGTTGCCCTGGGGCAATGGAGCAAGTTATATCCTGGGATCCTGAGTTGGTTGACTAGAACAGAGCCCAAATCTGATAGCCATGTTTCTGTGATGCAGAAGAGGTCAGGGTTGTTATCAGTTACCATGTCACAGATTAGAGGAATTTTATTTCTTACAGATCGTGCATTAGCAAGGTAACATGTTCGAATCTTTTGGTTAGGTGTGCATAGGATGGGGGGTGTTGTGTTCCTGTCTGGTTGGATAATGATTAGTCTGTTTGGATTGTGTTTAAAAGACTTACATCAAGCTTAGGTGTTGTTTAAAAATAGTATCTTGGAAGCCCAGACCAGCTGTATTCCACTCTAAGAAAAGTGAAAGGAAGTTCAAAAAACTGCCAGAATGGTTTAAAGGTGAGGTCAGAGAGGCTGTTGTTGCCAAAAAAGCATCTTTCAGGAAATGGAAAAAAAGAGCCAAATTACAAAAACTGGAAACAGCACAAGCACTGGCAAGTTAGATGCAAGGCAATGATAAGGCAGGCAAAGGGAGAATTTGAGAAGCTTGCCGCGGAAGCAAAAACGCGTAATAAAGACTTTTCCAAGTACATTCTTAGCAAAAAACCCGTGAGAGAGTCAGTTGGTCCATTAGATGGTAGAGGGCTTAGAGGGGGAATAAGAGGCAACAAGGTGATAGCAGAGAGACTGAGTGAATTCTTTGCTTCAGTCTTTACCGAGGAAGATATAGGGATGTTACCCATGACTGAAGTGGTATTTAAAGGTGATACTGTGGAAGAACTGAAAGAAATGTCGATACACCGGGAAGATGTATTACAAATATTTTATAAACTGAAGAGTAGCAAATCACCTGGACCAGATGTTATACATCCAAGGGTGTTGAAAGAACTGAAATATGAGATTGCAGACCTGCTTTTAGTAATCTGTGAACTATCATTAAAATCATCTGTAACACCTGAAGATTGGAGGATAGCCAATGTAACGATAATTTTTAAAAGGGGTTCCAGGGGTGAAACGGGAAACTACACACGAGTGAGCCAGACATCGGTACCAGGAAAAATGGTAGAAACCATCATAAAGAACAAAATTACTGAACATGTAGATAGTCATGGCTTAATGGGAGACAGCCAACATGGCTTTAGACAAGGAAGATCTTGTCTTACTAATCTGTTATGTTCTTTTAAAGGTGTGAATAAACAGGTAGACATAAGAACATAAGATATGCCATACTGGGTCAGACCAAGGTCCATCAAGCCCAGTATCCTGTTTTCAACAGTGGCCAATTTAGTTCATACGTACTGTCATGATGTGGGTATCAATAAAGATGTAAACTTGAAAAGAAACCCTGTTTCTTTTAGGAATCTAGATGTGCAGTTACTTCCAGGCACAGCTAGAGGGAGTAGGAATGAACATACAGGAGCTAATGAGCCTAAGAGGACTAATGATTTGCACCTGGGAATGACCCCGGAAGTCTTGAAGGAAAGATTCCTTTATAAGCCAGAGCTGAATGCTAGCAAGGCAGAGAAAGGAGCAGAGAAGGAGAAGGACAGAGGAACGTCTTCACAAGGAGGAACAGCTCTATTGAGAGGATCAGCTCCAAGAGAAGGAGTAAGTGAAAGAATCCTATGTGAGCAAGCCCAAAGGAACAGAGTTCACAAAGGTGAAGTTCAGAAGGGCCAGGCTAAGCGTGCAGCTGTTCAAGGGGAGTTTGTTAGAGCAAGCACTGAAGCTAGAGTGTGTGCCACTCCCTGTTCTCACAGCGTTCCTGATTCAAGAGCAGAGAGACATAAGCAAAGAACCAGAGAGAACGGTTTGGAGGAAAGCCTGCAGTCTCTGGGAAATACTAACCAAGTTTTACCAGGCAAGAAAGGAAAAACACTTTCTGACAAAGCTAAGTTCTTACCAAGGGAGAAAAGGGAATCCACGTCAGGTTTTACCAAACTGCCAGAAAGCACAGCCTTGTCTAAAGCTTACAGGCAGAGAACCTGCTATAGGAGAAAAGTTTCTGAGAGAGAAAACTCCACGGATTCAAACCAGCCAGACTCCAGATATGAAAGCTTTATTGACGATACTAAATGCTTGAGTCCTAAAGGCCCTGTTAAAACAAATGCTCACTCTGTAAAGAAGAAGAAACCAGAGTGGTTTCAGAAAATCCCTAAAGCACTTAGAACACAGTGGTATTGGAGACAAGACCCTAGAGGCATTTCACACAGACCTGTATCAGACAGGGACAGTGATTATTCCAATGATGAATATAGTGATGAAGAATCCATGGAAATAGAATGTATAAATACTGTTCCCATTCCTCAACCTGAACAGATGGAGTGTGATTGGTGCATGGCCTCGTGCCAAGAGTCTGTAATCACGGTGTAACTTAGAAGAAGTTTGTAGAAGTTTTATGGTGTTGGAATGAACTGAATTCCTCTGATCAAGCCTTGCATTAATTGTGAAGTTTAACAATTAAGCAGTTGATTTAAATGCTGGTACCTTTTGAAACAAAGGACTTTCTGTTTGATTATCAATGTCTTATTTTGAACCCTTGCACTGACGGGGAATAAAAGTCTTGTTTTCCCTACACTTGGTTTCGTTAATGAGTTCTCTTAGGAAGCTGGAATAAGTAAGAACATTTTCTACGTCAAATGAACCTTACATTCCCTTTGGCTCCCTAAAATAATCTTTGCCGTGGAGCAGGCCCATAATTCTAATGGCGTACAACCCACGACAGTACCTAGCAGTTTTCCCAAAAGACACAGGTTCCACAATGCTTGTACTGGGTCAAGCATTGATATCCTAGGTCCCTTCTTAATAATGGTTTATGGACCTTTCCTCCAGGAACTTGTCCAAACTTTTTTAAACCCAGCTACACTAACAGCCTTTACTACATCCTCCGGTAACAAATTCCAGAGTTTGATTACACGTTGAGTGAAAAAATAATTTCTTTTATTAGTCTTAAATAGTTTACCCTGTAGCTTCATTGCATGTCCCCTAGTCTTTCTATATTCTGATAACGTAAACAATTGATCTACGTTTACCCGTTCCACTCCATTCATTAATTTATAAACTTCTATCATATCTCCCCTCAGCCATCTGTTTTCCAGGTTAAAGAGCCGTAACCTTTAGAGAAAATTGTGGCGAATAATATCTGGTAATCTTTATGAGACCTGCATTACTGGAATCCCTGAAGAAGCCTAGCAGGTGAAACAGAAGCTTTTGTTGGGCATTTAAAGTTGCTGTGATAATGGAGGATATTCGCTAACTATTTGACAGCATATAGCTGAGATGAAGATTGATGTCTGATTGTTGGCACAGACTGGAGTATCTACAACACTCAGATAAGTGGATTAATACTAATGGAATGTTGTATATTACTATTAAGTTGAAAAGTATTTTGTCTCTTTTTTTAGGAATTGACTGAGTGATTTGAGAGTTTCGGTTCTATGCTAAAGTGCAGACGATTTAAAATAAAAAAATTATATTTTGTGAATCCCTAAAAGTACTTTTTTGGATGTGGGTAACTTAATTAGATTATTAATTTTGTAGAAAATATAATTAAATTGTAGGAGAGTTGTGACCCATGATGTGAAGTCTGCCATTCAACCCTATGGTGATGTATTTCGCCACATGTAGTGGAAAGGCTATCCTGAGGTCATATATACCTTAATGAATTATGTGATAGTTATTCATTAGATTGGAAAAAAAAATTATCTTTGTAGATTGGTGTTTCTAAGGGTATTTATATACATTATGTTATTTGAGTTTAGCCTTTGGCAGTAGGTTCTAGTAATGTGCAAAACTCACCCATTTGGAGAAACTGCTCCAGTGAGGGATAAGGTGGGGTAGGAAGATGTTCATCTCTTGGAGGGTTAAAATGGAGGAAGAGGAATATTTGATCTCTTGAATGGGGAGGGGTGAATAGGGATGTTGGGATCTCACAAGGGATGATATGAGTGAAGGATGTTGGACTTTCTCCTTGGTGAAGGATAAGATAGAGTAGGGGGATGTTATAGTATTTGGGGGAAAGATAAGATGGGAGAGGAGGATCATTGGGGTTGAGATATATTCCCCAACTCTCTTGAACACCCTACCAGATAGGATAAGAATTATAACTGACCTTTACACATTCCGAAAACAAATCAAAACATACCTATTTACAGAATACTACGAAAAGGATTTAGCCGGCCCAAATATCTACTCAACATAACAGAGAGCATAAATCATCTTAATGTCTCTGGCTTCTGACCTAGCGCTTTGAGATGCTCTATTGTCCCATCACTTACACAATTTCCATCAGCCTCCAATGTATAAATACCCATCGTAAATAAGTTGAAAGATAATTAAACTATATGCTGAGGCAGATGTTAACATTGTATAATTAATTTAAGTTAATTCCTCCCCTTGTTTAACTTACCCCTATTTCATTTCCACATATGTTTTTGTAAATGCCATATGTTCATTGTAAATATATCTTGTTCCATGTAAAGCACTATTATGCACTGTTTTGTTCTATGTAAACTGTTTTGATTGTATGATAAGGCAGTATATAAAACCAGCAAATAAGTAAGTAAATAAATGAATGAGAGGAGAGGGGAAGCAAGGAGGAACTTTGGGGCCTTTCATGTAGTTGAGGTGGGGGGAGGGCAGGGCTGACTACTAGGTAAAGTAGACAGTTGCCTAGGGCAGCAGTCTCTGGGGGGTGGGGGGGGGGCAGGAAAAAGCAAGACATTTAAAGCTAAACAATAGACTCTCAGCCAGGCGGGTGTAAGGCTTAAGGTTTGCCTAGGGCTCCAACACCTTAAAGCAACTCTGGGGCCAGCCCTGGGTGAAGGGGGATGTTGGGCATCTTTAAGCAATGAGAAGCCAGTGGGAAGTGATGGAGCATTGGTGAATCTTGTAATGGGCTTTTTTAGCTGGCAGATTAAATGCAAAAGTATTCTAAAGAAGTAATTTATCTCCGCAGTGATTACAGGGATGAGAGATTTCTGTTCCTCTGTTGACTTGCGGATCAGTGAGGCTTTGGCTGGCTGTTACAGATGCCTGCATCTGTTGCTATAGTGACAGGAAGTGTCCTATGATGGACAGGCAATGCTCCTGGGGAGGCAGATGGTCCCTCCCTGCATTGATTAAGCTATTCTTTCCCAGACACTGGAAAGCAATCCATCGCTAGAATGAAGTGGAGCTTTGAATGCATTTGAAGGCTTGCTACAACACAGAAAATGCTGGGCACTTAGCAGAGAAATGGATTTCTGTATTCCATGTGTGGGAGTGGTGTGCGAATGTTTCCTCTGCGGGGGGGGGGGGGGGGGGGCAGTCCATGTGTGGAAATGATGTGTTGGAACCTTCCCTTTAGGGGGAATCTGGGTGGACCAGGTTCTCCATTCCTGACATTGTTCTCTTTTTTTTCCTAGCTGGTTCTCTTTAATGAGACAGAACATTTTACAATGAAACAAAATTCTATTCACGTACAGTCAATAAAATCTGTCTCAAAGGGCAAGTAAATTATCTGTAACTGCCATCTTGAGCCTCTGTAGGTTGAACACGGTCAAACCTCACTTGGGTGCTTTATAGAGTCAGTCTCACAGGAATTACTTAGGAGGTACTGGACATTACATATTCAGCAGATCTGAGGAGAGCAATGCAGAAAACTAGTTGTTTTTAGGTTTATTTTTCAGTTCCCTTCCCCCACCTTTGCTCCATGTAAGATGAGCATTTTGAGAGAGAAGATTGAACATGTCTTCCCAACACAAGTACAAACCGCAGTACCTCTTGACCTGATAACTTTTTTCAGTGTTGTTGAATGGTTCTTTAATTTGATTACTTCTGCACTTGTGTTATTATGGCAAGTTAAAACATTGTTTCTCTGTACCCATGTTATTATGTAAAGTTAAAATTGTCAGTTGACATGTAAACGGCTTTGAATATGGAGGAGTAGCCTAGTGGTTTGAGCACTGGCTTGGTAATCAAAAGACCAGGGTTCAGTTCCCACTGGCACTCCTTGTGGCCTTGGGCAAGTCACTCAACTCTCTATTGCTTTGGAAGAAAGGCCTTGTAATCTACTTCTGGTCACACTGCCAAGAAAACCCAGGAGCTGCTGGGTGACCAGGAGTCAGCACTGACTCAAAGGCACACATTGCATTTGCAAATAAATAAAATGTTTCACCCATTGTGCTATCCTGATGGTATGTCTGGGTGACGCAGAAACCCTCATTCTTGAGGCTTAAATGGAAAGGCATTCTGACTGGGGTGGTTGCTGCAGCAGTAGGAAACCATCTTCCTTCCTCTCTGGAGATGCAGCACATCACACTGTGGCAAGCACACATTCAGAAAGGCAATGTAAACACACGATCCCTAGGCTGTAATGTGTAGTGTTAGAGTCTGAGCCACAGGGTAAACAGTTCATCTGTAAAAAGAATATGTGAATGAAGAAACTCAGCCCCATCACAGAACATTAACAGCATAAGCAAAGCAAGTGAAATCTTTCCTCACACGCTCAACCACACACTCCCTCTGTCCCATCACAGAGCAGGTACCGCAAAGGCAGATTTCACACACACAGCCCTTCACCAGACAGGTACAGTGAGGGCAGTGCAGAAACACCCCTTCTCTCACAAACTCTTTATAAATGATTCAGGAGCACTTCCGATATATTCTAGCATTTATTTTTCCCATTTGTCAGAGTATGTATACAGCTGTATATATGATGTGCCATTGGAGGCCTGTGTATGTGCAGTGGAGGTATCTCTGTCTGTTGATAGGTGGGCATGCAGCCATGCATCTGGACCAGTTTGGAGGGACTCAAAGAAAGAAAGAAAGAAAATTAATAATGTTTTGGAGGCTCTTGAATAAGAGGAAGAGCAGTCGGAGAGATGTGCTCTGGATTAGCCTTTGTGATTCAGGGAAGAAGTTGCTTTTCATCAGGCTTTTGAATAGAAAAAAAATGGACTTAGACTTCCATCACAGACAGTTCAGCTGCATATGCCTGCCTGTCACTACCTGTACCCTACTAACCCTCCAGACAACAAACCCTGGTCATCTTTCAGGCAGCTATCAATCAGAGAGATCATCCACATCATAACAAACCTTAACTGTACCACCTCATCACTCGAACCATGCCCCATCACCTGGATCATGGCAAAACTTGACCTTGCTCCAAGCATTATGCACCTAGTCAATGCATCTCTGACACTCTGCCATGTACCAACTCCCCTCAAGCAAGTCTCAATCAGACCCCTGCTCAAGAATTACACAGCAGACCCCTCAGCTCCAGCCTCATGAAGACCTATATCAAGCATCCCATCCTTGGCCAAAATCATAGAAAAGACAGTGCAGCTTCAGCTCTGCAGTGGTTCACATCATACTTCTCCAACTAACTGATCACAGCAAATAAGAATCGGATATGACACTTCCAAACCCTTCCAGCTGTTATAAGGCTTACCTCAAGGCTCAGCCTTATCTTCACTGCTATTTAACATTTTTCATCCAACTCTTATGCATGCTCATAAAACAACATAAAACCCACTATCATCAGTATGCAGATGACATCCTGATATATGCCCCAATCTCCACCACCAAACCAGACTACTCCACAATCAGCAATTGCCTAGAAGAATCCATTCAAAGACTTAACAACCACAACATGCATATCAACCCCAGCAAAACGGAAGTCCTCATCATCTTCAAACATCCATCCTTCACCCCACCATTTATTTATTTATTTAACATTTCTTATATATCTACCATCAAGATGGCCAACCACATCCTACAGGTCAAACAATTCGTAAAATACCTAGGCATCACACTGGACTATCACCTCAACTTCCAACACCACATTAAACAAGTTACCAAGACAGCATACTTTAAAATAAGAACTCTGACACTTCCGCCCACTTCTGGACCCCAGTGATTTCAGGAACATATGCCAAGCCCTCATCACTCTCATCCTGGCTATTCAAAAATAATTTACCAGGGCCTCCCTAAAGCAATGCTATTACCCTTCCAGTTTGCCCAAACCTCTACAGCCAGAATAATCACTGGCATGGGCTCACGAGAGCAGATCACTCCCAATCTGAAAGCCCTACACTGGCTCCCCATCCAAGTGAGAATCAAGTACAAAGTAGCTGTAACCATATTCAAGATCATCCAACAACTCTCCGCAAACATCCTCTGTTCCTGTTTTCAACATCCTCTCCACAAGAGATCAACACTTTCAATCAATAAAAACCTCCTCTCGGTTCCAGCTACTTTTACCCAATCCAATAATACAACTTAGAAACATAGAAACATGAATGCAGAAAAAGACCACATGGCCTATCTAGTCTGCCTTTCCATATCAATCACTACAACAGTCCCCTTTTTCTTCTTAGACATCCTCTGTGTTTGTCCCATGCTTTTTTGAATTCAGATACTGTCCTCATCTCTACCACTTCTACTGGGAGACTATTCCATGCATCTACCACTCTTTCCGTAAAGAAATATTTTTGCATATTATTCCCGAGTCTATCCCCTTTCATCATCATCCTATGTCCCCTCATAGCAGAGCTTGCTTTCAATCGAAGAGGCTCTCCTCTAGTGCATTTATGCCACGGAGGTATTTAAATGTCTCAATCATATCACCTCTATCCCGCCTTTCCTCTAAGGTGTACATATTAAGATCATTATGTCTGTCCTCATATGCTTTATAATGAAGACCACTAACCATTTTAGTAGCCATCCTCTGTACTGACTCCATCCTGTTTATATCCTTTTGAAGGCGCGATCTCCAGAATTGCACACAATATTCCAAATGAGGTCTCACCAAAGACTTATACAGAGGCACTATCACCTCCTTTCTTCTGCTGGTCATTCCTCTCCCTATGCACCCAAGCATCCTTCTGCTTTCACTGTTGCCTTTTCTACCTGTTTAGCTACTTTAAGATCATCAGACACAATCATGCCTAGGTTCCGCTCTTATGTTGTGGACAGAAGCACTTCACCCCCTATACTATATCGTTCCCTTGGATTGCTACAGCACAAATGCATGACCTTGCATTTTTTAACATTAAATATCAGATTCCAAATTCTAGACCATTCTTCAAGCTTAGCTAGATCCCTCCTCATGTTATTTACACCTTCCTAGGTGTCTACTGTATTTCAGATTTTGGTATCATCCTCTAAGAGGCAAACCTTACCCAACAGCCCTTCCATAATATCACTAACAAAGATGTTAAAAAGAATCTGACCAAGGACAGATCCCTGCGGCACACCACTGCTAACCTCCTCCTCAGAGTGAGTTCCATTTACCTGTACCCTTTATCGCCTCCCACCCAACCAATTTTTAACCCAAACAGTAAGTTTTGGGTCCTAGGGTGCTCTGTTGCCTGTGCGGAACGGTGTCAAAGGCTTTACTGAAATCTAAATACACCACATCTAGGGCTCTCCCTCAGTCCAACTCCTTGGTTACCCAATCAAAGAAGTCAATCAGATTTGTCTGATGAGATCTGCCTCTGGTGAATCCATGCTGCCTCAGATCCGGTAATCCGTTGGATTCAAGAAACCTCACTATTTTCTCTTTCAGCAGCGCTTCCAATAATTTACTCACCACCGAGGTTAAACTAACCGGCCTATAGTTTTCAACCACATTCTTACTTCCGCTTTTGTGTAAAGCGACTACATGTGCCTCTCATCAGTCCTCTGGCACCACTCCCGACTCCAATGAGGCATTGAAAAGGTCAGTCAGTAGAGCTGCTAGAACGTCCTCAAGTTCCCTCAGTATTCTCAGGTGTATCCCATCTGGTCCCATCTTTGTCTACTTTAAGTGTAGCTAGTTTCTCACGAACACAGTCTTCTGAAAATTCTTCAAGATGCCCTTCGCTTCTGTTCCTGTTTGTAGGTGTTTTCTGAGGTCCTGATCCTGGTTCTTTGCCTGTGAATATAGAGCAGAAATATTTGTTAAGCAATTCTGCTTTATCCTCGTCAGCTTCCACATATTCCCACCCTTCACTCTCCATCCACCTCTTCCTCTTGTGAGGGAGGTCTGTATATCACGCCAATGCAAATAGATTTCTCTTTCCCTCCTTCTAGTTTAACCCACAGTGCCTCCTCTTTCCCTTTTAAGCCCCATTTTTCCATAGCTTTAGTATTATTTTTTACATATAGTGCCACTCCTCTTCCCCTTCTTCCTACTCTGTCCTTTCTGAATAAAATATAGCCTGGTATACTTGCATCCCAACCATGGTTGTCCGTGAACCATGTCTCTGTTACTGCCACTAAATCCAAGTCACCCTCTCACATTAAAGCCTCACCATCTGGGATCTTAATTCCCATGCAACGGACATTTATGCACACTGCTTTCCATATGTTCCTACTTTTACCCATTTCTATAAAGGTATCTAATATTTCACTTACCTGGGGGCTTTCTTCACCCATCCCCAATGAATCTAGTTTAAAGCCCTCTTCAGTAGGTTAGCCAATCTGCTACTGAAGACACGTCGACTCTTCTTGGACTGATGGATGCCATCTCTGCTCTGCAAGCCTTGGAACAGCTTCCCATGGTCCAAGAAACCAAAATGCTCTTGATGACACCATCCATGCAGCCATGCATTTATCTCCAGGATGCGAACTTCTCTGCCTTGGCCTTTACCCTCAATGGGAAGAATTGAAGAGAACACCACCTGCACCCCTTTCCTCTTTACCCACTGTTCCAGAGCCATGAAGTCACTTTTGATATGATCAGAGGGATACCTGGCAGTATCATTTGTGCCGACATGGATGAGCAGCATCGGCTAATAGTCAGTGGGCTTGATAAGTCTCAGAAAACTCTCCATAACATTTCAGATTTTGGCACATGCAGACAGAATACCTCTGTGGACATCAAGTCTGGTCAGCAGATGGACACCTCAGTACCCCTCAGAAGAGAGTCACCATCCACCATTATCTTTCGCTTCCTCGTGGTCACTAATTCTGCAACTTTGAGGTGCTCAAGCACTGGTTCTTCCCTTTCCAGGGATGCTTTCAACTCCTCCACTTCTAGGGTTGCATAATGGTTCTTTAGTTCAAGAACTGGAGGAGTTGGATTGGTAATTCTGCAGGCCCTGGTGACTTGTGTCCAACCTTCATCATTCTATATGTTTACATCTTCTCTGCTGGAGAGCTTGGATGTTTCAAGAAGTATGTCATCAATGTACTTCTCACTGTCTTGAATGCTGCTCAGCCTCGCCACCTCTTTTCTGAGTTCCTGCACTTGTTTCCTGAGAGCTTCAGTATGTAGGCATCCTGCAGATGGAACTGGTCCTTCAGCTGGCAATGGGATCTCTGACTGGACAGAGGCAGAAGCTGTAACGGGAGCAACAGCTTTGGCGATACAATTTTTCCCATCCATTCTTCAGTTGGTGGAGTTTAGGCACTTTTGAAGCAAAAGAAAGAGTTATCTACCAAAGTACCAGCCTGTTTCCCAGTTGTCCTTTCAGAGAAAAAGCAATTAAGCTCTTTTAAGTGTGTTCTAAATGTGCTGTTCCAAGTCCCTGTATGTAGCTAATTGGGGGAAGTGCCCTATAAAGCAAGACTGCTCACATGGGATGGCTGGGAGTTGAGGGGGGGGGGGTAGGAAGGGAACTAACACCTGATGAGGTATCAATAGCTTCAAAGAGCTGAGAAAGATACTAAAAGCAGAGTTTTAAACCTACACCACTAAAGAAAATATTTCCCCTTTTGAACTAAAGCACCAAAAAGAATGTAACTTTGTTTTTAAAATGTACCCAAACCTTTTTATGAGCTCTCAGGCAGAGAACGAATAATTTAAAAGCCACACACTCTTACCTTTGCTTGAAATGCAGAGTCCCTGTTAGGAATGCCTCCAACAGAGCCTTCTCATTCTGTGCCCCCCATCCATCAGATCCACACCGGAAACCTCCGTAGCACCAACATAACTCTTCATATGCTCATGCTATAGTCAGTGAAGTTTGATGTAAATAGTTATGATGTATTCAGTTATTTTAACCTTTAACAAATGTAAAACGTTTAGTTCCATGTATAGCGCCATAGCTTGTAGATACGGCAGTATAAAAATGCTGCTAAATAAATAACTAGACAAGCACACATTACCCCTGTTCTACAGCACTTGCACTGGCTCCCCATTTATGCGAGAATAAGATACAAGGCACTCATCATGACACACAATGAATCAGCAACCTGTCTCCACGCAAGGGTGACAGACTCCACAGACATAACGCTCTCAACCTTCTTACAATCCCAACTAAAAAAAAACAAAAGCAAGCAATCCACATGTCTTCTCCTTATTTGCCCCTACCACTTGGAATGCCCTCCCACATGATTTGAGAGGATGCTCTGACCACTCCGACATCAGGAAGAAATTCAAAACCTTTCTATTCCAAGAATAGACCTAACAACATACATTAACTAACCTTCTATAATATTCAGTCTCACATTCTTCCCTTCAACACACATAGATTATGTCCCACAGATCCCCTTAATTCCCAGCATTCCTCCCTGACTGTACATACTGTACTTACTGTATTTAATGTTCATAGTTATTTGATAATGTACTAGTTGTATGTTCTGAAATGTCCTTGTTCCTTGTAAAACAGTCGCTCATGCACAGTTACATCTGTTAAGTTCTATGTAAACCGTCTTGAATAGTAGAAAGGCAGTATATAAACAAATTTAAATAAATAAATAATTAAACTGAAGCTGTTGTCTAGCAGATCTCATCACCTCCTTCTCACCAGTCACCAGTACTTCTGACCTGGATTGGCCACTGTTGGAAACAGGATACTGGACTTGATGGACCTTGATCTGACCCAGTATGGCATTTCCTAATGTTCTTATTGACTGCCTGTTTTATGCTCTTTCTGTTCTTTATGCAACTTCTAGGCTGGAGGTAGGCAAACTATGGCTTGCAGGCCACATTGGATTCATAGAGTTTTTTTGGCAATCTGTGGTGGTCAGAAATGACTTTGCCAGCAGTGAGTGGCTGAAGCAGCAGGCTTGTGGTGGTGGGCCAAGGGTTAAGACCCCTCAGACTTCTCCACCCTCTGTTGCTTGTATTTGTAGGGAAACTTCCTTCCTTCCTATTCGTCTCTCCGGGCCAGTCCAGGAAAGTAGGGTAGTCAACCTCCTCCAGCAGCTGAGGACTGAAAACTGTAAAACTTTGCTGACAGCCCCTCTAGCTCCCCCCGGTGTCAGAGAGTCAGTCTTTCAGTCCTAAGCAGCTGAACAGGACGTGTGGCTGACAGGCTCCCCAGAGAGACTAATAGGAACAGGATTGGGAACAGAGAGACTAATAGGAACAACAAAGCAGCGGAACAAGACATTCTAACCTTAACAATACTAAAAAAAAGTAACCGCAGGCAGTAACTTGTAAACAAAAACATTCTCCTCCATGTATTGCCTTAGTAGTATAAGGCTTGTTCGTATTTTTTTTTTTGAAGTACACTCCTCATTCCGATCAAAATCGAAGTTCACTTAAAATAAGTCCCCCAATGTCCCTAGCTCCGGCCACCAGCTTGGTAACCGCCTATATGTCTAAATCTTTTGGCCGAGGACCGGGACCTCTCTCAACCTCGCAGACAACAGTGGGTGGGTCCTGGACTGGCCCAGAGAGAACTCAAGGAAAGACAGGTAAGGCCTAATTTCTCCTTCCTATTCGTCTCTCTGGGCCAGTCCAGGAAAGTAGGGTAGTACCAAAGCAGTACTTAAATCCGGGAGGGACCTGCGAGCCCAGAAACAACAGCCGAGGCCCCCACTCTCGCATTGTTACGTGCTTGAACATCTAAGCCAGGGGTCACCAACCTGCGGCCCACGGGCCGCATACGGCCCACGAGGTCCCTTCGTGCGGCCCGCGAGGCTCTACCCCGGTTAACATTACATGCGGCCCGCCAAGGATTCCCGCCATTGTATCCACGCGCTCGCAGCTCACCGACGACCACCTGCAAGCGTCCCTTCTCCTGTCAGTGTCATCTGTGAAGCCGGACTTTAAGCGTTTGTCTGCTAGCATGAATCATCAGCCATCTCATTAAATTCAATAAAGGTGATCAGCCATTGTTTTCATAATTTTGCGTTTGTTGTTTTTTTTCGCGGGGGCGGGGAGAAGGGGGGTGCGGCCCGCGAGGCTCCCGGTAGTCGGCTGTGCGGCCCGCGGCCCTCTGGAGGTTGGTGACCCCAGATCTAAGCGATAGTGCCTAGCAAACGTATGCAGAGAAGACCACGTCGCTGCTCTACAGATATCCACCGGTGGAACCAACGCATATTCCACCCACGAGGTAGCCTGACCTCTAGTCGAATGAGCCCAGATCCCCCCCCGGAGCCGATCGACCCTTTGCTTCATAGGCCGCCCGAATGGCATGCTTTACCTAGCAAGCGATAGAAGCCTTGGTCGCCGCTTTTCCTTTTGCTGGACCCACAAACAGTACAAACAACCTATCCGACTTTCGAAACGGCTCCGCTACCTCGAGGTATTTCCTTAACACGCGTCCTAAATCCAACTTCTTCAGCAACCTATCCCGTTTCTCCCCCTCGTGAGGAACAAAGGTAGGAAGGAAAACGGCCTGATTCACATGAAAACTGGACACCACCTTAGGAAGAAACGCCGGCACCGGCCGCAACACCACTCTCTCTGCCGAAAACTGAATGTACGGCTCCCTGCAGGAAAATGCCTGCAGATCCGAAACTCTTCGTGCTGAGCACAAGGCCACTAATAAAGCAGGACAACTCCCGGAGATTACCCTTTGTGCTGGTCTCAAACGGCGGCCCTGTTAAGGCTTCCAACACCAAATTCAAATCCCAAGGAGGAACCACATGCCGAACTGGAGGCCGAATGATCTTGGCCGCCCTCAGAAACCGCCGAACATCCGGATGCGAAGAAATCGAGTGACCCTGTACCTTCCCTCTATAACAAGCCAACACCTCCAACTGCACTTTTAAGGTGTTGAGGGCTAGCCCTTTCTCTAGACCTCCCTGAAGGAAAGCTAAGATATCAGGCAGCATAACCCCGAAAGGCCTAACCTGTCGCTCTGTACACCACGCTTCAAAAATACGCCATACCCTAATGTACGCCAACGAAGTGGAGCTTTTCCTGGATTTTAACATAGTGTCTATCACCGACTTTGAGTAGCCTCTATGGTGCAACCGTTCCCTCTCAAGAGCCAAGCTGTAAGTAAGAATCGATCCACCTGAGGCATTAAGATGGGACCTTGACACAACAGATTGACGCGAGCAGGCAGCCACCACGGAGGAACTGCCAGGAGACGCATCAGATCTGCATACCACGGACGCCTGGGCCAATCCGGAGCAATGAGAATCACCGTCCCATCGAACCTCGCTACTCTCTGAATGACCCGCCCTATTAGCGGCCAGGGCGGAAAAACATACAGCAGTTGACCCGACGGCCAAGGCTGAACCAGACCATCAAGACCTTCCGACAGGTGCTCTCTGCGCCTGCTGAAAAATCGTGCCACTTTTGCATTCGCTAGAGTAGCCATGAGATCCAGTACGGGTTGACCCCACCTCACCGTGATCTCATGAAAGATTGCCCAATTCAGTTCCCATTCTCCGGGGTCTATGACATTTTGACTGAGATAGTCCGCCTGAATGTTTTCTTTTCCTGCTACATGCGCTGCTGAAATTGCTAAAAGATGAGCTTCTGCCCATTGAAACAATTGATGACTCTCCCATAGCAGCACCGCACTGCCCGTGCCTCTTTGCCTGTTGATGTACGATACTGTTACTAAGTTGTCGGAAAACACCCGAACCGCTCGACCCTCGAGCAAAATCGACAAATTCCACCAGTGCTAACCGAACCGCTTTCAGCTCCAACCGATTGATCGACCAGACCCTTTCTTCTGCCGACCAAAGGCCCTGCACTATTCGCGTCAAACAATGCGCCCCCCAACCAGACAGGCTGGCATCTGTTGTGAGCAATACCCAGTCTGGCAGCTCTAACGGAACTCCCGCTTGAAGATGAGCAGGAACCAACCACCACTGCAGACTTAACCGCACCTCTTCCGGACACGGCAACCTCCGAGAGAGGGGGTGATGCTTCAGAGACCACCTCGACAGCAACGCCTGCTGAAGCGGCCACATATGCGCCCTGGCCCACGGTACCAGATCTAAGGCCGCAGCCATTGACCCCAACAACTGTAAATATCTCCAAGCCGTTGGAGCTGAAACTCGGAGGAACGCCACAACCTGCGACAGAATCTTTTGAACTCTGTCTGCCGGAAGAAACACTGAGCCTATCTCCGTGTCGAAGAGAGCTCCCAGATAAGTCAGTCGTCTTACCGGATCCAAATGACTCTTTGCTCGATTGATAACCCAACCTAGCTGCTCGAGGAACTCCACTACTCGCGCGGTCGCTGAAAGGGACTCCGCCAGAGATGGCGCTTGGATCAACCAGTCGTCGAGATAAGGATGTACTTGAATCTCTTCTTTTCTCAGCACCACGGCCGCCACCACCATAACTTTGGTAAAAGTTTGAGGCGCTGTAGCCAGCCCGAACGGCAATGCCCGGAACTGAAAATGACCCATGGGAACCGCAAAACGAAGAAATTTTTTATGCTCCTTTCTGATTGGTATATGCAAATACGCTTCCGTTAAATCTATGGAAGAAAGAAACTCTCCCTTTTTTACCGACCGGATAACTAATCTTAATGTTTCCATGCGGAAATGCGGTACCCTCAAACAACGATTTACAAGCTTGAGATCCAGAATTGGTCGAAAAGAACCTTCTTTCTTGGGAACCACGAAATAAATCGAGTATCGACCTAAGCCGCACTGGTCTGCGGGAACTGGCACCACTGCCTGAAGGCGTAGCAAGTGCGACAACGTGTCGTTGACCGCAGTCCTCTTTAGCTGAGGCCCGCAGGGAGAAGTCACAAAGGCATCTACTAGTGGGTGAGCGAATTCTAGTGCATAGCCCTCTCTGATAATTTCGAGAACCCACTGGTCTGTAGTTACGTTGGCCCAGGCGGAGAAAAACGTCTGCAAACGACCTCCCACTGGAATCTCCGCCTGGACTGGCGCTCCTTCATTGTGGCTTTTTAGCTGGGTTTTGATGGGAAGTAAAGTAACCCCTACTGAACCCCCTAGCCCCTCGAAAGGACTGGCCTCTAGCCACAAAATGGCCTCGCTGATAAGGCGTAAAGCGAGATCTGCGGAACCTGCGAAAATCTCGCCCCTGATCTCTGTGTACTGGAACCATCCTCACCGGTCTCGCACGGTCCTCGGGAAGACGTCCCCCCTTGGAATCACCCAAGTCCTTCACAATCTTTTCCAAAGCTTCCCCAGAAAGCAGCTTGCCCTTGTATGGAAGCTTACTGAGCCAAGCCTTAGACAACGCATCTGCCGCCCAGTTCCGCAACCAGAGAAATCGCCTAGCTGCTATCACGGAAGCCATTGATTTCACTGAAATCCGCACCAGATCATAGAAGGCATCCGCCAGATAAGCTGCCGCCGACTCCAGCTTTGCTCCTTCCGGAGAAGAGTCTTCCTCCTTATCCGAACTCCGTTCTCCCTGCATCCACCTGATAGAAGCTCTTGAAACATAAGCACCACAAACCGAAGCCTGAAGAGCCAAGGCACTGGAGTCAAAGGCCTGTTTCAGAAGCGCCTCTAATCTACGATCTTGAAAATCCTTAAGAGCCGAACCACTTTCTACCGGAATGGTGGTCTTTTTGGTGACCGCCGAAACCAAGGCATCTACCTTGGGCATACGCAACAAGTCCTTTTCCTCCTGAGTAATGGGGTAAAAACGCGCAATAGCGTGGCCCCCCTCAAAGAGGCTTCGGGGCACTCCCATTCAGATTCAATCATCTGCTTAATAACCCTGTGAATGGGAAAACAGCGCTGCTCTGATTTGAAACCCTGCAATAAGGGATCTTCTAACGGCTCCTGCTGAAATGTAGGGAGCACCATATTTAGTGCAGCTAAAGACTGAGCAATGAGGGCTCCAAGCTCTTCTTTCCTAAAAACCCGAAAAACATTCGGATCCTCGCCTGGCCCCAACTCGCCGTCTTCCAATTCTCCTGGCCAGCCATCGAATCCTGCGTCTGAAAGAATCTCTCCTTCCTCTGGCAGCTGAGACACTGAACCTTGAGGTCCAGCCCTTTCTAAAGCTGTTTCCACAGACTTCACAATAGAAGAACTCCTTCTCCAGGGTCTGATCCTGTGCAATCCACCTGCCTAACCGCTGGAATGCTATCACTAGAAGGAGAGATAGGAGTCTGAGACTTCTTCAGTAAATAAGCCCTATGTTAAGCCAAAATAAATTCAGCAGAAAGAAAAGAGTCCAACGACCCTGGTTCCTCCGGTAAAGATTGCTGCACTGCTCCCTCAGCAGAAGGAGCTTTGTGTGACTTAGATTTCTTTTTGCCTGACTTCAAATGCAGCGTGGGAGAAACGGACGGCTCAGGTAAAATGGCCACCGTTCCCGCTCTTTCAGCAATGCTCTGAGGACGAACTAAACCCTGCTCCTCTGAGACTGTGAGACTCTCCATTAAATTATTCTGCCCAGGAACCTAATTAAAGTAAAAGAAAAAAAGGAAGGCGCACCACCGCGAACCCTTACGCCCGGTTTCAAAAACCGCCGATCTCTGAGCGCGTCCCCGCAACGCTAGCTCTGCCGGTACACGCGGTCACTCACAGAATACCAAGCCGCCTAAGAAACCTAAACCGCGGCAGCAAAACTAATGCCCGATATAGAAAATTTAAAACCGTATCCACTCTCCTACCTGAAAGCAAGCTGTGAAGCCGAGGCTGCTGCCATCCGCTCCCCAGCTGCTAGCGGGAAGCCGGAACGGCAGTGACTGGAGGCAGAAAAACGGCTTCTGGGGCTCCCAGACCTTTTCCTCAATGCCTCTAAGCACCGGAATCCCTAAGAGGCAGGCTCTGCCTCACAAACCGAAAAGATTCGATGGTTTAGGGTAACCAGAGGTGCTGCTACTTTTTTATTTTTTATATCTTAAAGGAGAAGGAAAAAAGAAAAACGAACACTTTCAATGCTGATCTGCCCTGCCACGGGGTGGATGATTTTCAAAACTGTTTTTGTGACTAAAAACGATTTATGCATACAGATTGGCTCTCTGACACTTGCCTTTCCTATGTGCTATTTCACCGTGTGAATGAATTTACTGCATTGAAAGATAGTTTTTCCAGGGCTAGGTTTTGGGCATGTTTGAAAATTAACCACATGAAAAGGTAAGAGTTCTTTGTCCCCATGGCAAGTATGAAAGTGAAAATAGCTGCGAACTTTGTCTCAATGTTCAGAGTTGAAAACTGCCGTCCAGAGGTGGTGTGAACACCCCTAAAGGCTTTTCAGTTCTCCCATGAGCATGTTCCATGGTATTTAAGTGACCAGCTGGCACGTTCCATACCTTATTTGATATATTTGGGCTGTTGAATAGCTTCTGAAACTGACTGTATATAAGTATTTATGAGGTCATTTTATTTTATTTATTACATTCTCTTATATACCGCGCTATTCTGCATCAGTGCGGTTTACATTGAACAAACTGAAATTACATTGAACAGGGCATTATAACTTGGAGATAACTATTTTACAGGGAACATGGGCTATGGAGGGTTAAGTGGCTTGCCCAACACCACAAGGAGCACCTGTGGGACTAGAAACCCCAGTCCTTCCGGCCCAAGATTGCTGTCCTCTAGTGGGATTTGAACCCCCGACCTTCCGGCCTGAAGTACCTTGCCCCAACCACTAGGCCACTCCTCCACTCCACTTAGAATAAGATGCCTATGTGAGAAGTCCAAGAGGTGTCTATTTTAAGCCTGCTTTGTAAAGGCAACATAGGCGCCTCTTTGCCTTCATAAAACATGCCCCAGATCCAGCCCCAGTATTTATTTATCGAGTTTTATATACCACCTTTTCCTTCAATCAAAGTGGTTACAAAATAGGGTGGGTAGAGGGGACATTTAAGGGGGGAGAGGAAAACAATACAGAACAATAAACAATGCTGTAAGGTAATAGAGTGTGGGGATTATTTTATTTATTTTATTTGAGGGTTTTCTATACTGCGCTCTTTAAAATCAGCTCGGTTTACAGTTAAAACAAATTTATACAGTGCAGGCGGCATCCGCATTGTACCTACAAGGAACATTATTGGTTGATGGAGCCATAGTGTTCAGCAAAGGGTAGTGTCTTGAGCATCTTCCTGAAATCCTTAAGGTCCTTTGTCGAGCGCATTGGTTTGGGGAGGGCATTCCAAAGTGTAGGTGAAGCAAGAGAAGGGGCTCTTTTGATAGTGGATTGGTTGGCACGTTGGAAACTGGGTGGAGTGATGATTTTGTTCGTCATATTGCTTCGTCTGGGTCTTGAGTTGGAGTCCTTGGTTATAATGTGCTGTAGAGCAGAGTCTGAGAGGTTATGAAAGATTTTAAAGATTGGTTTATATCTTATCTGTGGAGGAGTGGCCTAGTGGTTGGGGCAAGGTACTTCAGGCCGGAAGGTCGGGGGTTCTAAATCCCACTAGAGGATGGCAACCTTGGGCCGGAAGGACTGGGGTTTCTAGTCCCACAGGTGCTCCTTGTGGTCTTGGGCAAGCCGCTTAACCCTCCATAGCCCATGTTCCCTGTAAAATAGTTATCTCCAAGTTATAATGCCCTGTTCAATGTAATTTCAGTTTGTTCAATGTAAACTGCACTGATGCAGAATAGTGCGGTATATAAGAGAATGTAAATAAATAAAATAAAATAAATAAAATAAATCTGTGAGTGGATGGGTAGCCAATGCAGCTGCTGAAGTATTGATGTGATGTGTTCACTTCTTGCAGTGTTTGCAGTAGCACATAAATGTCGATACACAAACTTCAGCTACTTGAAGAAGGTGCCTATCTGTGTATGTGGCCTGTGCTGTGCATATTTTATAAAATAGGCTGGTACATCGCAACTCTTCTTACATGCTGTCCAAATTATGCACCCAGAAAACAGTATAAGCACCGGCAAGTTAGATGCGAAGCATTGACAGGGAAGGCAAAAAGAAAATTTGAAAATAAGCTTCTTGTAGAGGCAAAAGTTCAAAACAATTTTCAGATACATGCAAAGAAAGAAGCTTATAAGAATCAACTGGACCATTAGATGATCGAAGGGTATAAGGGGCACTCAGACAAAGCCATAGTAAAGACACTAAGGGGGTCATTTTGGAAGCCCTATTCGTGCTTTGAATGTCAGAAAATGGGCATAGAAACGTCCATAGCACAGAAACTTCTCCAGAGCCATTTTAGAAGTCACCTCGGGGTACATCCCCAGCGTGAGAATATTCAAGTCTGGATGGGGGTGAGGTATTACCAGGAACCTGGACATCTCCACCTGATCTCAGAAACATCATGGAGGTCTGGCATTGCATCTAGGTTTTGATCTGTTGCAGGCACCTGAAAAGTGCTTGTTTTAACTGAAAAACATCCAGAAGGTGTAGAGAAGATAGCATTCTATCATCCCCAGTAATCAACACAGTGTCAACACTAGCAGCAGTGGGACTTGAACCCTGGCTTCCCCATTCCTAGCCCACTACTCTAACCATTAGTCTATCCTAGAAATTCTGGGTATATAGATGCCCCCCACAGATGTATATATATCCCTTGCCCAGTGTCATGGATCAAAGCCACCAAATCAAGCTTCATCCAAATCATACACAACATGGTGCACAACTCCCTAACTCATGGATTCATGCCAAATCAACTAAAGCTCGCCACAGTAAGACCTATCCCAAAGAAAACAACTCTAGACAAGAACAACCCAGCAGCATACAGACCAATCTCCAGCATACCCTTTCTGGCAAAAATCATCGAAAAAACAGTACAGCACCAACTACAAGAACACATTGACAACCATGCTCCACTGGATGACAACCAACACAGCTTTCGCCCCAACCATGGAGTCGAAACATTACTGATTTACCTCTTCGACAGCATTCTCTGAATCATAGACAACACCAAGAATGGAATCATAATGATCTTCATTGACATCTCGTCAGCATTTGACACTGTAGACCGCAAAACTCTCCTGGAAAGACTACAAAACATTGGTCTACAGGGTACCACCTTAAAATGGTTCCACTCATACCTAACCGATAGGCAGATACAGGTCAAGGTAGGCCACAAAACCTTTCGACCCATAAAAGTCCTCCAAGGAGTACCACAAGGATCGTCCCTCTCAGCCCTACTATTCAACATCTACATTCAGCCAATATTTTATTTTTTATTTATTTTATTTTTTATTTAACAAACTTTTATATACCGCGACCTTCCGATGATCAGGTGCGGTTTACATATAACAGTTAAGGGGACAGAAAGGCATTTCTGTTTTTACATAAAACAATAATAACGTGAACTATGTACAATTAACATTTGAACTTTTAACTATTAAACTTTTGACATTTCTGGAACTAGGTACAATTAACTATGTACAGTTAGAAAAGGAGAGATCAACAGTGTTAGCATCATAGCCAGTGTCTCGGTCAAAGTATCTTTAGGTCTTACGGTATTGGGCTGCGTGTATTCATATAGAGATTGAGAATTTGCCATAGGGCCGTAGTAGGAGGTGAAGAGGTGAGTTTTTAAGTTTTTGCGTAAATCTTTAATGTCAGTTAAAGCTCTGATTTCATCAGGTAGAGAGTTCCAGAGCGTAGGGGCTGCATGGGAGAATGCTTTTTTATTTGTTGTTTTTTTTGGATTTTATGAATTCTTTTGGAATTCTTAATTTATTGGTGTTGCCTCTTTTA
Source organism: Ichthyophis bannanicus (assembly GCA_033557465.1). NCBI lineage: Eukaryota > Metazoa > Chordata > Amphibia > Gymnophiona > Ichthyophiidae > Ichthyophis > Ichthyophis bannanicus. Next base: position 302,076,848 of record CM066040.1, on the reverse strand, counting down.
TGTGCAGAGTGAGGTGTATCTTTAGAGATTAATTTATTTAGGGCTGTTGGGGCGGTGTTATTTAATGCTTTAAAAGTAGTTATTATTAATTTATAGTTTATTCTACATTGGATGGGGAGCCAGTGTAGATTGGCTAGATAGGGTGTTATGTGCTCAAAAGGGTGTACCTTCATTATAGTTCTAGCCGCAGCATTTTGAGCCATTTGGAGTCTTCTGATGTTTTGGTTTGTTGTGCCTAATAGAGAGAGGTTGGCGAAGTCAAAATGTGGGGTGACAATGGCTTGGATGATGCTAAGGAAGTCTTGTAGGTGGACTAGTGGGCGTAATTGTTTTAATACTTTGAGTTTAAAGTATATTTTCTTTGTTGTGTTTCTTATATGTGTGTTCATACTGAGTTGTGTATCTAGTAACACCCCTAGGTATTTTATTTCGTTTTTTATGTGGATGTCATGATTCAGAAGTGTAATGTGGGTGGGGGGGATAAAAGATTTGTTTTTTGTTACAATTAGTATGTCGGTTTTGGAGTGGTTAATAAAGAGATTGTGGTCTTCTAACCAAGTTGCTAATTCCTTGAAACAATCTGTTAAGAGTTGGATTGGAATAGTAGGGATTGTGAATGGAATGTACAGCATGATATCGTCTGCATATATGTGATAATGGATTTTGAATTTTTTAAAGATATTGCAAATTGGTTGTATATATATATTAAATAGGAGAGCAGATAGCGCAGAGCCTTGGGGGAGTCCTATTTCCTGTTTATATGTATTAGAGGTTTGATTGTTGATCCTGACAGTTTGGGATCTGTTGGATAGATATGATGTAAACCATTTAAGAACTGTTGAGTTGGCACCTATTTGAGTGAGCCTATTGAGCATTAGTGTGTGGTGGACACTGTCAAAAGCTGCGGATATGTCTAGAAAAAGAAGTAGAAATGCATTTTTAGGGCTGTCTATTCCTCTTATTAGTGTGTCTAAGAGAACTGTTAATAGAGTGTCTACCCCATGACCAGGGCGAAATCCATATTGTTGGTCATCAAGGGGGGCTGATGTGTCTATGTATTCTTGTGTTTGTATTTGAACTACTTTTTCTATTAGTTTAGCCATGAATAGTATACTGGAGATGGGTCTATAAGATTTCGGTGAGGTTTTATCCATAGTATTGTTTTTTAGTATGGGTCTGATTTGAGCATGCTTTAGTATGGGCGGGAGATAGCCTTGATTTAGTGAGAGGTTGATTAGCGGTATTATGAATGGGGATAATGTTGGCAGGATGTTCTTTATCCAATTTACTGGGCATGGATCAAGGTAAGAGGTTGTGGTGTTTAAGTTCGTCATTATGTTCTTAAGTGTCTCTTTTGTTATGGGGTAGAAATTATTCCAGGGGTCAAAAGGAGGTTGGTAAGATATGGTTTGTGTAATTGGTAAGATATTATTTATTTTTGATTTGTTTATATAGAAATTTGCTAAGGTTTGTGGAGATATGTCGCTGGTTTCTTGATTTGAGTTATATGTGTTTTTAGTTAGGTTTTGGACCATAGAAAAAAGTTCTCTTGGTCTGTTGATAGACTTGTTTAGAATAGAAGAGTGGAAGTTTTATTTAGCACTGTCTGTGGCCTCTCTGTAGTTTTTGAGATAAGTATGATAGAGTTCATTATGTGATGTTGATTTAGTTTTACGCCACGTTAGTTCGATTTTCCTAAGTGTTCTTTTCATTACTTTTAAAGTATTGTTAAACCATGGGGCCTCACCAGTTCTGGGCCGGGTGATCCTCTTGTTTGATTGGTTATTTGCAACTGCTTTTGAGATTGTATTATGCCAAGTATTAATAGCCTCATCAAGGTTGGTCGGTGATGAGGAGAGGTAAGGGATAGTTAAGTCTAGGAAATCTTCTGCATTGAATTTTTTAAATCTAGGGGGTAGGGGTTCTTGCTGGTTTTGTTTGTTATTTGAGTCCTTGTTTATGATAGTAAACTTGATCAGATAGTGATCTGACCATGGGATCGGCGTGCACTGTAGGGATTCCGGATTAAAAAGTTTATGGAGTACTTCTGGGAGGAATATGAGGTCTAAGGTTCCTCCTTTAATATGGGTTTTTGTATTAATGATTTGGTGGAAACCTATGTCATGTAGCGATTCAAGGAAGAGAGTTGAATATGTTGTGGGAAGCGATGGGAGATTAAAGTCTCCTAACATTATTATTGGACATTGGTCAGTAGATGAACCGAGGAGCTCTATGAATAGATCCATATTTTCTGTTTTATGGTCAGGTGGTCTGTATATCAGGCATATTCTAAAGTGGTCAATCTTTATGATGAGGGTGTCAGTGTTGTTAATAATATCTGAGGATTGTTGTTTAGCATTAGGAATCTTTTTAGTCATTACAAGTACTCCTCCTTTTTTGTTATTTCTATGTGTATGAAAAATGTCGTAATCATTCTTATTTAGTTGGTTTAGGTAGACCACATCTGTGTCAGATAACCATGTTTCTGTGACACAGAGTATGTCAGGTTTATTGTCATTTAAGAGGTCAGTGAAGATAGGGAGTTTGTTCTTCATAGATCTGGCGTTTGTTAGGATACATGATAAAGTGGCTGATTCTTTTTTGTTTGGCAGGTAATTTGATTGATGGGGTGAGGTGGGTTTTATATGTATAAGGCGGTTTTGGTTTACTTTTGAATTAGGCCAATTTAGTGCATATGTTGATGGAGTATGATGACGGTTAAGTCTTTGTATAATTGGGATTGGTTTATAATGTTTAGAGTTTAGACTATGTGTGAGGGCAATTATTGTTAGTATTATGGCACAGCTGCAGAATACTCTTAGATGAAAGGTATGTGAGTAAGACATTTTGAGAGCTGGCAGTTATAATTCGTTTGTTACTGGGGGCTGTGGTAGATTTAACGCGGTTAGGGGAGAAGATTACTAGTAGTGGGAATAGTTTTAGTGCAGTTAGGTGAAATTGAGTTACTAGTAACAGTAAATTTCAAACACAGTTAAGTGGCAGTTAGTTACTAGGAGCAGTAAGTCAAGTGCAGTTAGTAGAGGGTGAGTTGCTAGAACTGTGACAATTCTAACATATTTAAGTGAAGGTGGGTTACTGGTAACAGTAATAAGATTAGGCACAGTTAAATGAATGGGTTACTGGCAACCTTAATAAAATCAGGCACAGTTAAATGAATAGGTTACTGGAACAGTAATAAACTAAAACAGTTCAATAAAGATGGGTTACTGGCAACAGTAATACATCCAACGCAGATTCAGTAAACATGGGTTGCTAGCTGCATTAATAACACTCGCGTGGGTAAAAGAGGGTGGGCGACAGTAATAACAACAACACGGTTGAGAGGAAGCAAGTTACTATGACGATTCAGAGATAACATGGGTTGCTAGCTGCATTAATAACACTCACGTAGGTAAAAGAGGGTGGGCGACAGTAATAACAACAACACGGTTGAGTGGGAGCAAGTTACTATGACGATTCAGAGATAATCAATAGAAAAGACAATTTGTAATAAGTTATCAGTATTGGTGCAAGTATCTATGAGGTATTCAATGGTCAGCTAATTTTTTACTAGGTAATGGGGAGATAGATGATATGCTGTTAATTAATATAGTTTGGTGACATTAGGTGATACTTGCAGTTCAGGATATGAGTCCCATTATGGTGGAGTTCATAGTTTCTGTGGTGTTGGGCTCTTTAGGTGTGCCACAGCCTAAGGGCCACGCCAAAGGGCCCTCTGGTGAGGCCCTCAGGCGCGGGCACGCAAGGCGCGGGCACGCCGAGTCTGTCCAGGTCTTTATGGGCTGCTGCCTCGTGCCCCGATTGCGCGATGCTGCTTTGTGGGTGGCTCCGGCCTGCTCGATCCCCTCCGGGAGAGCTCTTCAGGAGGCCAGAGAGCAGGAAAGGGACGCACGCCGAGTCTGCCCAGCTCTTTATGGGCTGCTGCCTCGTGCCCCGATTGGGCGATGCTGCTTTGTGGGTGTCTCTGGCCTGCTCGATCCCCTCCGGGAGAGCTCTTCAGGAGGCCGGAGAGCAGGAAAGGGACGCACGCCGAGTCTGCCCAGCTCTTTATGGGCTGCTGCCTCGTGCCCCGATTGGGCGATGCTGCTTTGTGGGTGGCTCCGGCCTGCTCGATCACCTCCGGGAGAGCTCTTCAGGAGGCCGGAGAGCTTTGGCTTGGCCCTTAGGCATGCACCCGCCAATATGCGACATCTTGAAAAAGAACAACATTCAATATACAATCTACGCAGTTGATATCATGATATACACACCTATCACAGTTGACAACCCGGACTACTCAAAAATAACAAACTGCCTCACACAAATGACAAGATGGTGTCAAAACAACAACCTCTCAATCAACTACAGCAAGACTGAGGCACTAATCATCACTCGTAACCCAGACTTCATCCACCCACCAGACATCAAAATACAAAACACAACCATTCCAATAAAATCGGAAGTAAAGTACCTCGGAGTGACCCTGGACAATGAGCTGAACCTCAAGACACACATAAACAAAACAATTAAAAATGCATACTACAGGATGAGAATCATCAGAAAACTTAAGCCCCTTCTCGCCACTGAGCACTTCTGTACTGTATGCCAGGCTCTAATAACCCCCATACTGGACTTCTGCAATCCAATCTACCTTGGACTAGCAAAACAAACACTCAGACCACTACAACTAGCACAAAACACGGCGGCCCGCATAATAACTGGCACAACAAGACAGGAACACATCACACCCATTCTGAAAGACCTACACTGGCTCCCAATCAGCTCACGCATCAAATACAAAACAATCATAAACATATTTAAGATCAGACAACACACATCAGCCAACAGCCTACACACCCTATACAACCAGACACCAGCACACGCCCAAGAAGAAAAGGCACCTCCAACCGTGTTAACACCCCTAAAGACTTCAGAAAAACACGCAAGGACACCACTGAACGAGCACTCTCCTTGGCTGCCCCAACAATCTGGAACACCCTCCCAGACGTTCTGAGAACAACGATGGACCTTAAAGACTTTCGCAAACAGCTGAAGACAACGCTATTCACAGAGCACTATGGACATATCACATAATCTAACCAGCAAGAACAACCAACATACCCCCCCCGACCCTCGTATAGAAGATTGGATAACAGCTCATGATATTGCATAGCTCACAATGTATAGAAAAATGTATTATAGCACACAATGTATTATAGCGCACAATGTACATAGCTCCACCTAATCAAACGCAACACATCAGACACTCCTAACACGATATACACTTCACTGCATGTAAAACACGATCACTCCTTTTGATTGTTTGCTTTGATTGTAAGAAAAGACGGTATAGAATTACTGTTAAATAAATAGATAAATAAATAAATATATCGGACATGCCCACGTTTGCAAAATCTTGCCTGCACCTGGACGTGCCTGTTTTTTTTTTCAGACGTTCTGGCTTAGACATTTCAGATTGCACTTGGATATCTCTTCTAAAATTTCCCTCTATATTAATTTTTTGCTTTTGTGTTTACTGAGGAAGATGTAAGAGAGAGATTCATGGCAGAAATCATTTTGAATGGTGATAATTTGGATGAACTTAAACATATGACAAGCAAATAAGTAGCCTAGTGGTTGGGGCAAGGTACCTCAGACCGACAGGTTGGGGGTTCAAATCCCAGTAGAGGACAGCAACCTTGGGCCAGAAGGACTGGGGTTTCTGGTCCCACAGGTGCTCCTTGTGGTCTTGGGCAAGCCACTTAACCCTCCATTGCCCATGTTCCCTGTAAAATAGTTATCTCCAAGTAATAATGCCCTGTTCAATGTAATTTCAGTTTGTTCAATGTAAACTGCCTTGATATCATGAAAGGTATATAAGAAATGCTAAATAAATAGTATAAAAAAGGGCAACATCTGGAGAGCTGCTTATGCTTAGGATTGTAGCAATCTAGAAATATACACTATATGACTCATGACTCACACCCAGCTGTGCACAGGAACCTCTCTTGTCAGGCTTCCTGGAAAGCCAGAAATGACATCAGCACCCTTTCTGTGCTTGAACCCTGTTGTGAATACACCAATCGCACAGCCTTCATATGCAATACAAATGCCCATAAGATGTGAAATAAAGCTCTAGATTTAGAATCTGTAATGAAAGAGGCTGACCTGGATACAGTGGCAGTCAGAGACATGGTACATGGAAAACAATGACTGGGACATTGTTATGCTAGGCTATAATCTATTCAGAAAAAGAGTGTAGGAAGAAAGGGAGGAGGAGTGGCGCTATATCCATCTGACCAATCCAGAAAAACACTTCAACTGACAAAGCAGACCCTGCAGCCTACCGCCCAATCTCTAGCCTCCCTTTCCTTTCCAAAATAATCAAAAAGGTAGTTCAGAGACAGCTCCAGGACCATATTGACTCGCATGCCCCTCTGGACCCCCACTAACATGGCTTTCATCCCAACCACAGTGTCGAGACCCTACTCATTCATCTATTTGACAACCTGTTCAGTGGAATTGACAACATAAAGAAAGGCTTCCTGCTCGTTTCTGTTGACATCTCCTCTGCCTTTGACACTGTATCACACGACACCCTCTTGACTAACAAGCATAGGACTCCACAACACTACACACAAATGGTTTCAATCTTATCTCAAGGACAGACAACAAAAAGTCAAAGTTGGAACACACACCTCCACTCCCTTTACACAGCACAGGGAGTCCCACAAGGGTCCTCTTTATCCGCCTTCTTCTTTAACATTTACATACAGCCAGTCTGTAACATCTTCAAAAAGCACAAGATACACTATGCCATTTACACAGATGATATCATGGCTTATATCCCAATCCACCTGGACACTCCTGACTACGCAACAATGTCAAAATGCCGCCAAGAGATGATAGAATGGCTCTCAAACAATGACCTACACATCAACATTAAAAAATCAGAGACATTAATCATCACACGTGATGCCTCCTTCACCCTCCAACCTCCATCAATATGGCCGACACTCCTATTTCAATAAAGGATGAAGTTCGGTACCTGGGAGTCACCCTTGACCGCCACCTAAACTTACACCTCCTCATCAACAGAACTACCAGGAATGCTTTCCACAAACTGGTCACAATTCTAAGACTTAAACCTCTCCTCAATCATGACCATTTACGCACAGTCTGTCAAGCCATCATAACACCCATACTGGACTACTGCAATGCCCTTTTCCAAGGACTTCCTAAGCAAACCATCCGACCTCTGCAACTAGTCCAGAACACTGTTGCCCGAGCCATCACTGGATCAACCAAGAACGATCACATAACGCCCCTCTTGAACCAGCTCCACTGGCTACCAATTACTTCAAGTGCCAAATATAAATCTGCGCTAACCATTTTCAAAATCAGAAACAATATGTCAGCAGGAACCCTACAAAACCTGATTTGCACTAAACCCACTAATAGACCAAGGAGACAGAGCACCATAAACACCATTCCAACACCCAGCTCATACACAAAGACCAAAAAGTCCACTGTGAAGGGGCACTTTCACTTGCCACACCTGCTATTTGGAATTCTCTCCCAGAGAAACTAAGGACTACCGAGGACTTAAAAGACTTTAGGCAGCAGCTAAAAACTTTCCTCTTTGTTGAACACTTCAGTGAAGACACCTAACACCCCCAGTCTCTGGACCCCTGTTTACATGCCACTCAGTGCTTGCATATATGTTTCTTTGTAAATAAGTTATCTTCTGAGCATTCCCTGCATGTCACCCCTCTCCAGGTTTTTTGAAATATGTTTTCTGTAATGGTTTGAGTTGTAATGTAAACCGCTTTGATTTTATGATAAGGCGGTATATTAAACGTGTTAAATAAATAAAAATAAATAAAATAAAAAATGTAAAAAATAATATTAAAGCCACAGAACTGCAGAGCTTATGACGGAAGGAGGAGGCAGTGTGAATAGTCTGTAGGTAAGGTTACCAGAATTTTTGGAGGCAAATCTGGGACACTTATCCAAAATCAGCAGGGTGAGACCTTAGTTCCAGAATTGTGCAATAAGGGGTAATAGAGGGAAGAACAGTCATTCTCTTCTCCCCATCTATCTCATGACAGCAATGATATCACTTCCAAGCAGACGAATCACTAAAGAAATAGAACCAGTGATGCATTTCCCCACTGTATAATGCAAAATATAAAAATTGCAGATGTAAATTCCTAAAACTGATATATTCCAATCATTATATTGAAAATAAAATTATTTTTTCTACCTGTCTGGCCATTTTTCCCCTTTCATCTCGCTTCCACTCTCTGGTTTCTGTTTTTGTCTATCTGTCTTCTTTTAACGCTGTTCCCAGGGCGACCTTGTCCATTTGTTCTTTCTTTTTTCACCTCCTGTCTTCACTTCTTCTCTTACATCTTTCTCTGACATTGATCTTTCAGCTTTCTTCCACTTATTTTTCTGCTTCTCTGTTCATTCTAATTTTGCCCTTCCTCCTCGGACCTCAGTATCTCCCTTTTTTACTGCATCTATCTAGTTTTCATCTCCCTCACCCCAGTCCTCCTATTCCCCATCTCTCACCCTCCTTCCCCACCATCTCACTAACTCCCTCTTCTCTCCATATCCCTTCTCCCTTCCCCCATTTCCAGCATTTTCCTCTCTCTTCCCTTCTCCCTGCTCCTTATCTAACAGTTCACCTTCTCTTTCCTCCCCATCCTTCCAGTCCAGCATTTCTCCTTATCCCCTCCTCCAGGTGTCTAGTATCTTCCCTTCCTTACCACCCCCCAGGTGTCCATCATCTTCGTTTCTCATCACAATCCACCCCCCAGGTATACAGCATCTCCTCACCTAGGTGTCTATCATCTCACCCCACTCTTTCTCTCTCTTCCTGTTGCCAGTATGTCCTCTGTCTCCAGCCAAGCATCCCATCCCATGTTCACTTTATCTGTCCTTTACCTCCCCTACCCCATGGCCAGCATCTTCCTGCTACTTCCCCTGGTCTATCTCTGCTGCTGCCTTTCTCAATGTCTGCAGCAGCAGTGAACTGTAGAATAAGCCAGGCCTTGACAAATTTTCTTGAAAACTAGGAGCCAGATTAAAAATCTAGGCTGCCAAAATGTAGGTCACAGTGCATGCCCCTGCCCCCCCCCAAAAAAAAGTTACTTTTTTAGATTTTAGGGCCAGCCAGCCATCACCCAGTGTCTCTTTCATAATCTATCCAGTTATCATCCAGTGTGTCTTTCTCGCTCTCACACAGTCCTACCCAGCCATCACCTAGTGTGTGTGTGTCTCTCTCTCACAGCCTCACCCAGCCATTGCCCAGTGTTTCACTCTCTCTCATTCCCCCATCCCCTATCTGGTTTCTCTCTTTTCTCTCTCTCATTGCCCCCCCCTGCAGCCACCAACCAATGTGTGTGTGTGTGTGTCTCTCTCTCTCTTGTAAGCCCCCTACCCAGCCTTCAATGTCTCTCTCTCGTAGCCCCCCAACCATCACCCAGAGTGTGTGTGCGTCTTTCTTGTAGCCTCACACCCAGCCATCAACCCAGTCTCTCTCTCTCATAGCCTTCCCCAGCCATCATCCAATGTCTTTCTTTCTCAAAGCCCCCCCTGCCATCACTCTGTGTCTCCCTCTCTTCTTGTCCCCCTGCAGCTACCACCCGATGTCTCTCTCTTTGTCCTTGCCTCCTCTACAGCTACCACCTGTTGTCTCTCTCTCTTTGCCCCCCTCCTACAGCAACCACCCATTGTCTCTCTCTCTCTCTCTCCTTGCCCCACCCCCTGATCTCTCTCGTTCCTTGCCCTTGCATCAGAGTCTCTGTTATGATGATAGATGGCATTGACGTTCTGACTTATACCAAGCCATAACTTTTGCTTTTGGTAAGCAATGACTCGAGAATGACCTAATAGGATTCACTGATGCTTCAGCACTTCTCCAAGCAGCATTCAGTCTCCCTTGGCAGAAGTTGTCCTTGCAGATGAGCTCCCTGCTCTTTGGCAATATGACTGACACATGCAGATCAAATCTCAGCTTTTCTAAAATGGGCTACTACATGTATAAATTCTGGATTTATACATGTATATAAGGATGGTGCTTCCATATGCATGCCACCCCCTCCCTCATTCTATGTTAGCTTTTTAGTTGTATTGTAAACCGCTTTGATGTAAGGATAAAGCGGTATAAAAATCTATTTAAATAAATAAATATTAGTATTTTACATGTGGTTCTTATTGAAATGACCTGCAGCTGGGAACATGTATGAGGGATAAACGTCAGTTACAGTGATTTTCCATAAGGGAAAGACACATGCATCTTACCTATACATGGCTGACCGCAAAATCACTTGCTTGTGGATGATTATTGTGGTGAGATTGCTAATGCCAAACCTGCTTGGCATGGGCTGGTCTATCATCCAAATGGCTATCACTTGCATGTAGACAAAAGAAGCTGCCTCCTCCCCATTGGTTGATACAGGAAAGAGGGATGTTTGTGACATGGATCTGTGTGTTCTGCTATTGCAAAGTACATTCTAACTCTTGTTATGTAGCTTTTTCCCCTCTTACAGATACTGCCGCATGCAGATGATATGAAGGCCTCAAAGGAAGGGTGGTTTCGGGAAGAGTTTGTAAGTGCTTTTGCTCTGATAAATAGTTGCTCACACAGGGCTTCCTCAGCCCATTTTATCCTGAAAGTAGGAGCAGGGGGCCAGAACTTTTGCATTGTTGCCTGGACTGCACATGTATATTGTTGATTTGTTGTACTCTCAGAAGTGTAAGACTTGCTGTCTGTTTAAGAACATAACATTTGCCATACTGGGTCAAACCAAAGGTCCATCAAGCTCAGTATCTTGTTTCCAACAGTGGCCAATCCAGGCCACAGGTACCTGTTAGGTTCCTAAAAAGATACAGATTCCATGCTGCTTATCCCAGGGTAAGTAGTGGATTTATCTGTTCCACTTTAATCACCATGTAGCAAATTTTTACTTTTTTCTTATTCCTGGGTAATAAGTGTTATTTTCCGATATCTTATGTCTCAAAACCATAGGAAATGGCAATTATGGCCCACAAACATTGCTTCCTTATTGTACCTCCAGTCCAGTCCCCTACCTCTGGATAGTCAACCCTCAGCAGCAGCTTGGAGACTGAGCATGTCATCTTTTGATGAGATCAGTATACTGAGGCAGCTGGCACCACCTGTCAGTCTCCAAGCAGCTGGAGCAGGAGATCCCAGAACTCTTGTAATAAACATAATATTTGTTTATATCACTCTGGACTCACTGAGGGACAACTAAGAAGATTTGTTTTATTTGGTTGGGTTAGTCCCCTTAGTTTAAGAGGGTAATATAGTAAGTCCTATTTTATTCCTTGACTGTAGGCTCTTGCTTAGAGGGTGGTTGTTGGCTGGTAAAGCTTTTGCTGATAAAAAAAAAGAATTAAAACCAAGATGAAAAGATAGAGCCCTCCGGTGAGTGAAACAAAGGGCTTCTGAGTGGCAGTGAGGCTGATTGCAGCTCCCGAACCTGACAGTGAGTGAGGAGCCACAGAGGGGAAGCAGCGCGGGAGCCAACGTCATTTTGTCTACAAGAGCACGTTTAGCAGAGCATATGGGGAGGAATCCATGGACTTAGGGTCTCGGCCTCCTTGGTTTTTTAAAAATATTTTGGCGGTTGCAGTGCTCATTTGGGGAGTGTTAGCAAGAGAGAGTTTTGATTTAGCTGGCCGTTTATTTTCATTTTTCTCATTACCCAAGTAAAAAAAACCTAAGACATAAGATATGTCCTACTTGGTCAGACCAAGGTCCATCCATCCCAGTATCCTGTTTCCAACAGTGACCAATCTAGGTCACAAGTACTGTCACGGCCTCACCACTCTAGCTTAGAGGGGCATGGTTAAGAGGAACTTCCCGCTGTCCGCCTTAACAAATTATTTCCCGGCAGCGTCCTCTGGGAAATGTAGTTTTGTTTTGTTAAGCTGTGTGGGTGCGTCAGGCAGAAAGTTGTAGTCAGGCTCAACGAGGTAAGGCAAATGACAGAAATTTATTTTGTACACAATGGTTCGAACATACCACATACAGGATTATCTGTTCAGGATTCTTTAAGGTATAGCATTGTCCATAAAACAAACCCAAACACAAGAATTGCTGTTCAAAGGTTCTCTATAGTTCAGGATATACAGTCTTTCAACAGCAAGGATATAGAATTCCTTTTTAGCCTTGCTGGCTAAAGCACAAAAACAAATCAAATTTAATGTATGTGGTAGTTTAGCTTCTATTCAGCTTCAAAGCTTTCTTGGCTACCTTCCAAGCAAAAAGGTAGAACCCAGGGGCAAAAGACAGCGTTGTTCTAATAGCTACTTTAGCTTACCCCAGTGTCATAATTCAGGCAGCAGGTGGTTAACAAGCTTATAACACAATTTCTCCAGGACCAAGCAGGAAGTCAGTCCTCACTTATGGGTGATGTCGGCGCCGACGGAGCCCTCGCGGAGCAATTTTCCCCAGCTTTCAAAGAAAGCCTTTGGGAATTGCAGCGCGCATGCGCGGTCCTCTTCCCGCCCAAGGGTGCCATCTTAGCCAGTCTTCTTTTTTCCGCGGAGCCCTAAAGACGTACCCGTCGTGTCCCCGCGAAAAAGTTGATATTTACTCATAATTTACTCTTTTTTCCTTCGGTTCGACGCCGGTCTTTTTCCCGCCCGGACTCGCGACGCCGGTCACGAGTCCTCTTCTTCTTTTTCTTTTTTTTTTATTGATTTTTGATGAAAACTTACACCAAGTTAAACAAGGAAAATCAGAATACAATATTACAGAAAGAAAATAACATCCATGAAATATAACATGATAAAGTCCACGTCATGGAGAACGGACCGAATTGCTAAGGAAAATAAAAACATAAACATTTAGAAAACAAAGCCCAAAGGCCTACAATATCGGAGAATACCTATCTATGAACCAGAATTATCCCCAACATTTGTGCTAGAATGATCAAGGACAAATTTCTCTAATTGAGTTACATCCAAAAAAACATATGTAGCTTCCTTGTAATTAATAATACACTTACATGGAACGCGTAAGAAAAAGGTAGCACCAAGTGCCAAAACTTTAGGTTTTAATACTAAGAATTGCCTCCGCCAAAGCTGCGTCTCACGGGAAACGTCAGGGAATATATTAATAGTCTGGCCACAGAACATGGCGGACTTTACCTTGAAAAAAGCGCGCAAAATGCGCTGCTTAGCTTCGAGAGAGGCAAGGGTAACCAATAGAGTGGAACGAGAAGGGATGTTATCCGTAGAGTCTTCGAGAAAAGCGGTTAAATTATCTATGGCAGGAACAATTTCATCCAGTGCACCCTCAGTGGGGTTAACCTGTTTAACACTTGAGAAAAGGTAATAAGTTTGTGATATTACAATAGGATCAGGTAACTTCAACATTTCTTTAAAATATTTCTCAAGTAGGATTCTGGGAGAAAGCAAGGAAGTCTGGGGGAAATTCAAAAATCGAAGATTACAAGAACGTGACACATTTTCCAGAGACTCTAAACGAGAGTATACAATCAAGGAGTCCTTAACCCTGGCTGTGTGAGCCGCCACAAGCGGTGGAACCTGAGAGCCAATTTTAGTTACTGCTTTATCCAGTATGTTAACCCTCTCATCTAGCTGTTGAAAGGAACCAACAGCCTCCTGAGAGAATAGACATAAAGCATTTAAAGTAGAAGACATTTTTTTATCAATAACCAATAAGGCAGACCAGAAATCTTTTAAAGTAATCTCACCACCGGGGGATTCTGGCGAAATTTCAGAAAACCCTAAAGGAACAGCTTGAACTGGCTTAGGAAAGGAAATAGGAACCATCATACTTGCTTTTTCAGGAGACTCCACGGAAAATCCAGACAATTGCAAAGGCACAGGTATTGGGGGAGGGGATCTTCCACTAGAATTTAGGGAGACCCCATCTGGGGAGGACTGCGCAACTGGAACTGGTTGGAAGTGCCTATCTAAAGGACCGCTCGGCTTATCCGCGGCTGCGGTCTCAGACACCTTAGAAGCGCCCTTCCCTTTCCGTTTGCCCATAATACCAGAATTAGGAAATTAGCATTATTCAAACAAATAAACAAACTAAGAGAGGCAGAAAAGCGCCGCTGTGTCGCCGAAGGGGCGCCAAAGGGGCGTACCTGCCCCTTTGACCACGCCCCTTCGAGCCATGCTCCGCGGACACGCTCCGCGATCCAAATTGCAATCTATTATATAGGTAAGCCAAGGACCCAAAGGAAAAGGCAAGGGTGTCCCGGGGCCGCCTGCCCGATCCTCCGGCTCCCTCCAGCCACGGCAATCCAGGAGCTGCTGGGCTGCTCCCAATCCTCCGGCGTTACTCTCTGCCCGTCTCGAACCAGCACTGCAGAGAAGGATCTTTTAAAGGGGGAAACAAGTCCCCGCCGGATGCAAGGTGTCCCGGGGCCGCCTGCCCGATCCTCCGGCTCCCTCCAGCCACGGCAATCCAGGAGCTGCTGGGCTGCTCCCAATCCTCCGGCGTTACTCTCTGCCCGTCTCGAACCAGCACTGCAGAGAAGGATCTTTTAAAGGGGGAAACAAGTCCCCGCCGGATGCAAGGTGTCCCGGGGCCGCCTGCCCGATCCTCCGGCTCCCTCCAGCCACGGCAATCCAGGAGCTGCTGGGCTGCTCCCAATCCTCCGGCGTTACTCTCTGCCCGTCTCGAACCAGCACTGCAGAGAAGGATCTTTTAAAGGGGGAAACAAGTCCCCGCCGGATGCAAGGTGTCCCGGGGCCGCCTGCCCGATCCTCCGGCTCCCTCCAGCCACGGCAATCCAGGAGCTGCTGGGCTGCTCCCAATCCTCCGGCGTTACTCTCTGCCCGTCTCGAACCAGCACTGCAGAGAAGGATCTTTTAAAGGGGGAAACAAGTCCCCGCCGGATGCAAGGTGTCCCGGGGCCGCCTGCCCGATCCTCCGGCTCCCTCCAGCCACGGCAATCCAGGAGCTGCTGGGCTGCTCCCAATCCTCCGGCGTTACTCTCTGCCCGTCTCGAACCAGCACTGCAGAGAAGGATCTTTTAAAGGGGGAAACAAGTCCCCGCCGGATGCAAGGTGTCCCGGGCCTCCTGCCCGATCCTCCGGCTCCCTCCAGCCACGGCAATCCAGGAGCTGCTGGGCTGCTCCCAATCCTCCGGCGTTACTCTCTGCCCGTCTCGAACCAGCACTGCAGAGAAGGATCTTTTAAAGGGGGAAACAAGTCCCCGCCGGATGCAAGGTGTCCCGGGGCCGCCTGCCCGATCCTCCGGCTCCCTCCAGCCACGGCAATCCAGGAGCTGCTGGGCTGCTCCCAATCCTCCGGCGTTACTCTCTGCCCGTCTCGAACCAGCACTGCAGAGAAGGATCTTTTAAAGGGGGAAACAAGTCCCCGCCGGATGCAAGGTGTCCCGGGCCTCCTGCCCGATCCTCCGGCTCCCTCCAGCCACGGCAATCCAGGAGCTGCTGGGCTGCTCCCAATCCTCCGGCGTTACTCTCTGCCCGTCTCCCTCTTCTTCTTTTTCGGTTTTTCTGACTTAGTCAGTTTCGTTTTCGGTTTTTCCCTGGCAGCCCGGTCCTTTGACCTCGCCGGGGCCCTTTTTCCCCCGATGGCTGCCAATGGTTTCAAGCAGTGTGGTCAGTGTGACCGAAATATGTCACTAACTGACACACACGACAATTGCCTCCGCTGCCTGGGCCCGGATCATGAAGAAATGATCTGTGGGCCCTGCGGCAAAATGTCCTCCAAAGCGTTGAGAAGTCGGCGGCATCAGCGGGATAGGATCTTCGCTGACCCCAGCCGTACCCGGACCTCGTCGGAGGCCTCCGCGTCCAGGGGTTCCAGCTCGGACCGTCGCCGGAGTTCCTCCGATAGGGGTTCTCCCTCCGGGGACCATCGTCGGAAGGTGAAACCCGCGAGGGCGGCGTCGGTGGACGCTCCTGGCTCCGCGAGGGCCAGGTCGCATAGCCCCGATAGCCGTCCCGGGTCCTTGGAGAAGGAGCACCTCTCGAAGCGACCTCGCCTGGAGTCGGAGCTGCCTGCTCGGGTAAGTCCTGTGGTCCTCCTGGACTCGCCTCCGAGACCGCCGACGTCGGGCCCGACGCCGTCGGGGCCCGAGTCGGGGACTGCTGGGTCACCTGAGCTCGGACTCAGGTTGACGGCCTTGGAGAGCAGACTGTCTGCCTTCATGGACCAGCAGCGGGCACTGCTCGCCGGCCTCGCTGGCGCCGCTGCCCCGACCGCCGGGACGTCGACGTCTAAGTCGACCCCGGAGACCGAGCCGATCCTCGAGTCCATGCGAACTCGAGTCGATCCTCGGTCGAGGTCACCCTCGGCCTCCCGTTCGGGACTGTCGCCGACGCCGACTCCCTCGGCGTCGGGGCGGCAGGCGCCGCGCCCTGCCCGGGCCGACCCCACCGAGTCCTCGTCGGAGTCGGTCTGGGAGTCTGAAGAGGAAGAGTCACCTGATTCTTTTCGGACTCGGTGTGTCCCCTCGGACTCACCTGAGTCCGAACCTCGGCAGCAGTCCCCCCCGGAGGATGCCCGGTTCTCGGACTTCGTCAGGGATATGGCCAAGGCTTTGGCCTTCCCTGCGGATCCCGAGGAGGAGCCTCGAGCCGAAGAGCTCGACGCCCTCCAGTATGACTCTCCCGCCAGGGAACACTTTACTGTACCGGTTCCTCCCATGCTGGAACGACTACTCTTCCGCATGTGGGAGAGTCCGGCCTCCTCGCCGGTCCTGAGCAAGCGGGTCGATTCTATCTATCGAGTCCGCAAGAGCCCTGGCTTCCAGAAAGCACAGCTACCACACCATTCCATGGTAGTGGAATCGGCCATGCATCGTCTTAAGAGCCAGAAGATGCACTCCTCGGTGCCTCCTGGCAGGGAGGCCCGTAACCTGGATGGCCTTGGTAAGAAGTGTTTCCAGGGCTCTATGCTTGCGTGTCGTGTCCAGACTTACCAGCTATACATGGGCATGTATCTCCGAGACCTGGCTAAAGAGCTAGCCGGATTCTCCGCTGGTTTGTGCGAGGAACCCTTGCGGAGGTTCCTGGCCTTGTCCTCTGGCATTCGGGAATGCTCAAAATTCATATCCCGAGCAGCCTATGATGGCTTTGAAGCTTCGACTCGAGTGGCCGCAGCTGGCATCGGTGCCCGCCGACAGGCTTGGCTTCAGTCGTCTGACCTTGAGCCCTGGGTGCAGGACAAGTTGGTCGATGTCCCCTGCCGAGGCGAGAACCTCTTTGGCAAGCCCATGGCTGATAAGGCTGCACAGATCGAGACGGAGACTCTCACCAGGACTAGGCTTTCTAGGAAGACCTCCGCCCCTTCCCAGAAAAAGAAGGGCTCGGGAAAGAAGTCCTTTTACCCGAGAAAGGCGGCTGCCTACAAACAATACCCCCACTATCAGGCCCCTGCAGCTCCCCAACAGGGCCAGCAGGCCAAGGGACGGGGTAACGGGTCCCGTAGGCAGCAAGCCCCCAAGCCTGCACCACCAGCCCCTGCTCAGCAGGGTGGGGGCTTTTGACTCCTTAGGCATAGCCTCTCCCCCTCCGCTGGTTCCTCCCAGCACCGGAGGCCGGCTGGTTCACTTCGCCCACAGGTGGTCCAGCATCACCTCAGATGCCTGGGTGCTTCAAGTCGTGAGAGAAGGCTATCTTCTCCACTTCCACCAGGTCCCTCCCTCCTATTTTCCGGGAGAACCTCCACGACCCCCTCTGCACAGGGAATTACTCCTTCAGGAGTTAGCAGGTCTTCTACAGGAACAGGCGGTGGAACCGGTGCCCCACCACCTGAGAGGTCAAGGCTTTTATTCCAGGTACTTTCTAGTACCCAAACGGACAGGAGGCCTCAGACCCATCCTGGACTTGCGCAACCTCAACAAGTTCCTTGTGCGGGAAAAGTTCAAGATGCTTACCCTTGGAATCCTTCTGCCCTACCTCCAGCAGGGAGATTGGCTATGCTCCTTGGATCTAAAGGATGCCTACACGCACATCCTCATCCACCCAAGCCACCGCCAATACCTAAGGTTTGTGGTGGCCGGAAATCATTACCAGTACCGAGTACTACCCTTTGGCCTGTCCTCCGCACCGCGAGTCTTCACAAAATGTCTCGCGGTGGTGGCGGCCCATCTCCGGCTTCACGGCCTCTATGTTTTCCCGTACCTCGACGACTGGCTCATCAGAGCAGCGTCCGCTCCGGAGGTCACCAACGCCACACGTCGCACGGTGACTCTTCTGCAGCACTTGGGCTTTGTTATAAACTTTGCAAAGTCCACTTTGCTCCCCTCACAGGATCTCGAGTTCATCGGCGCAAGGCTGCACACTCCTCAGGCCCGAGCGTTCCTACCGCTCGACAGGGCTCAACGGCTCATGGACCTAGCCGACCGTTTTCGCAGCCAGCCCCTGGTCTCCGCCAGGCGCTTCCTGAGACTACTCGGCCATATGGCTTCCACCGTCCATGTGACCCCCAATGCCCGCCTGAATATGCGGCCTGCTCAATGGTGTCTCCGCAAGCAGTGGCGACAAGCCACAGGCGGCCTAGCAGACCTAGTGCGCGTCTCCGAGCCGCTGTTCTCGTCTCTCCAGTGGTGGCTTCATCGGCCGAACCTGGTACTCGGCATGCCTTTCCAGTCACCTCAGCCGGCCCGGGTGCTGACGACAGATGCATCCCTCCTGGGCTGGGGAGCACATTGCCAAGGGGCACGTACTCAGGGCCTCTGGGCCACGTGGGAGTCTGCTCAGCAGATCAACTTCCTGGAGCTCAGAGCGATCCGCCTGGCTCTCAAGGCCTTCTCCCACCTGACCTCTCACCAGTCCGTCCTTGTCCAGACGGACAATCAAGTTGCCATGTTCTACGTGAACAAGCAGGGGGGCACGGGCTCCTTCCTTCTCTGTCGGGAAGCGCAGAAGCTCTGCTCTTGGGCCGTCAATCACGGCGTTCTTCTCAAGGCAGTTTATCTCCCAGGCCAAGAAAATTGCCTGGCGGACAAACTCAGCAGGATCCTCCAGCCGCACGAGTGGCGCCTGGATCCCTTGGTAGTCCAGAAGCTCTTTCTGAAGTGGGGCCTCCCCACGATGGATCTCTTTGCCAGCCCTCTCAACCGGCAACTTCCTCGCTTCTGCTCTCGTCAGCCACACCCCCTTCGAGTTGCGGCGGACGCTTTTCTACTCTCATGGTCGGGGAGCCTTCTGTACGCTTTCCCTCCCATCCCGCTAGTCTCTCGGACTCTTTTCAAGGTTCTCCGAGACAAAGCCTTCATGATCCTGGTGGCCCCTCGCTGGCCCAGACAGCCGTGGTTTCCACTCCTGCTGCAATTAGCGGTAGAGGATCCATTCCCTCTGGGGTTACAACCGGATCTCCTCACTCAGGATCAGGGGTCTCTGCTACACCCCAACCTCAGGTCTCTCTACCTAATGGCCTGGCTGCTGAGAGGGTAGTCCTTGCTCCCCTTCTCCTGCCGGCAGAGGTGGAGGAGGTCGTCCTAGCTTCGCGACGACCTTCTACCCGCAAATGCTACGCCCTTAAATGGCGTCGTTTTTCCGTTTGGTGTACCCAACAGTCTCAGGATCCCTTCTCCTGCCCGGTGTCGGTGATCTTGCAGTACTTGCTATACCTCTCTAATCTGGGACTTAAGCCCAACTCCGTCAAAGTTCACCTCAGTGCTCTTTCAGCACGTCATGTGCCGGTGGACGGCAGACCTCTCTCCAACGACCCTCTCGTAGCGAGGTTTCTCCGAGGTCTCCTTCTACTTAAACCACCTCTGCGCCCGCCAGCGCCTGACTGGGACCTGAATGTGGTTTTACAGCGGATCACCTGTCCGCCTTTTGAACCTATGGCTACCTGTTCTCTCCGTTTTCTTTCTTGGAAAACATTGTTCTTGATAGCCCTCACTTCCGCTAGACGCGTAAGTGAATTGCAGGCCCTCGTGTCTGATCGCCCTTACACTCGGTTCTACAAAAATAGGGTAGTCCTACGGACTCACCCAAAATTTCTTCCAAAAGTGGTCTCCCCTTTTCACATCAATCAGGAGGTGGTACTTCCGACCTTCTTTCCCAGACCACACTCCAGCCGAGCTGAAACGGTCCTCCATACCCTGGACTGTAGAAGGGCATTGAACTTCTACCTTGACCGTACGCGGGAGCACCGTAAAGCTGCTCAGCTTTTTGTGTCTTTTGACCCCAATAAATTGGGGCTCCCGGTCTCCAAGCGTACTCTGTCCATCTGGGTTGCGGACTGTATCTCTTGGGCTTATGGGGCAGCCGGACTCTCCTTGGAAGGTCGAGTCACGGCTCATTGTGTTCGGGCAAAGGCTACGTCAGTGGCTTACCTCCGCTCTGTTCCGCTGGCAGACATCTGCCGGGCCGCTACTTGGTCTTCGAGCCAGACTTTTGCGGTCCATTACTGTCTCGAGAGGGAGTCCCGCAGGGACAGTGCTTTCGGACAGGCAGTCCTCCGTAATCTCTTTGAGGTCTGAGCAACTCCTACCCTCCATCCCGGATGTGGGCTACCGGTGGGTAATAATTCAGCGAAGATTCTTTCCTTCTGTGCTGCTGAGCTAGAGGGAGCTCATTTTTGTGCTTAGGGTCTCCGCTAGCCTTAAGCTTGGGAGTCCCATAAGTGAGGACTGACTTCCTGCTTGGTCCTGGAGAAAGTGTAGTTACTCACCTGTAACAGGTGTTCTCCAGGAGCAGCAGGAATCAGTCCTCACAACCCTCCCTCCTCCCCTTGGAGTTGCAATCATCTGCTTTAGTTTTTTTGCAAATTTTTATGCTGTCTTTTTTAGCTATGTCATCTGACTGGCTAAGATGGCACCCTTGGGCGGGAAGAGGACCGCGCATGCGCGCTGCAATTCCCAAAGGCTTTCTTTGAAAGCTGGGGAAAATTGCTCCGCGAGGGCTCCGTCGGTGCCGACGTCACCCATAAGTGAGGACTGATTCCTGCTGCTCCTGGAGAACACCTGTTACAGGTGAGTAACTACGCTTCCTGGCTTGCTCCTTAGTCCCCGTAAACTTCCCCTTTGCAAACATGCAGGAATCACGGCCACCCTGCTTGTTGACTATGGGTACTGTCACAAGCACAACGCCCAAAGCCACTTGCCTTTAGTGGTCGAGAGGCGTGGTGGTTGAGGATTCCTTCTTCTATCAGCTGTTAGCAGCCTATTTCTTCGTGTTGGCTTCTGGGAAGTGTAGTACTGCTAAAATATGTTGGTGCTTTAAGTAGAAGGTTTGTAGTTGAGGTAACCGAGGGTAAGGCTTGTAACAGAAAGTTTAATTCCATAACACAAAACACAGCAGGTTCAAGGTATCATTTACAGGATTATAACTGTAGGATTTGCTTAAGGTACAGCAAATAATGGCAAACAAACCAAAAGAACTCAGAAATGGCTTTTAAAGTCCTCTTACTTGCAGAAGTATTGCCTTTAGAAACTAGGCTGCCACTTTCCTTTTTAGTTCTTGTTAATCAGAGCATAAAGAAAAATTCAAGCTTAATTCTTCTACAGCAGTTTGGTTTCTGCCAGCCTCAAAAACCCTCTCTAGGCTGCATTTCTACGTGAAACCAAACTTAAAACAAAACAAACATTCCAAATTATTATCAAAACTCTTAGCAGGCTTTTCATATAGGAGAGGAGCAAGCAAAAACTCTTATAGCAGCTAACTTGGCTTTTCTTGCCGTTGCACAGTTCAAACACAGGTGAAAAACAAGCATGAATCAGAGCTTCCTGATTCAGGCTTACGTTTCAGCAAATTTCCCTTTTAAAACATACAGGAATTTACCTCCACACTGCTTGTGCCATATGGTTCACTTCCAAGGAGAATTACTTTTTTCAGGGCTAGCTTTCCTCAAGACCTCCTGTCTAGAGCTTGGCATAGAGAGCAATCCATAAAGCAATCCTCTTCCCCCCAACTCTGACACTGGTTCTCCCAACTGCATGGGTTTTTATTCACCGACCTGGTCAGACTGCTCAGCTGACAACCTCTCTGGTGGTCTGAAAGCTTCTCCACTTCCTGGCCCCCACCTCTGTTGCCAACCTGTTGCAGGGAATTCAGCTCTCTCAGCTCTGGGTAGCTTAGCTCTTCTCCAAGAATCAGCTCCTTCTCTCAGCCTCTGCCAGGCGAGTGAGTGAGCTTCAGGCCCTGGTCTGTGACAAGCCTTACACCCGCTTCTATAGGAATGGGCTAGTCCTTAGGACTTATCCTAAATTCTTCCCTAAAGTTGTCTCCTCCTTCCACCTTAACCAAGAGGTGGTTCTTCCAACATTCTTCCCTAGGCCTCATGCAAGCCAGGCTGAAGCAGTACTGCATACCCTGGACTGTAGGAGGGCCTTATCCTTCTACCTGGACCGTACGCAGGGGCATAGAAGGGCTACTCAGCTCTTCATATCTTTTGACCCTAATAATTTGGGGTTAGCAATGTCCAAGCGTACCTTGTCCATCTGGGTGGCTGACTGTATCACCTGGACTTACAGGGCGGCTGACCTTCCTTTGCAGGGTCGGGTCACGGCCCATCGTGTCAGGGCAATGGCTGCCTCAGTGGCTCACCTCCGCTCTGTACCGTTGGTGGACATCTGCAGGGCTGCAGCTTGGTCTTCAGGCCAGACATTTGCGGCCCATTACTGTCTGGAGAGGGAGTCCCGTAGGGACAGTGCTTTTGGCCAGGCAGTACTCCGGAATCTCTTTGAAGTTTAGGCAACTCCTGCCCTCCAGCCCTCCGTTGGGCTACCGGTGGAGGGTCTGTCAGTGAAAAGCCTTTCTTTGATGCTGGGACTAGAGGGAGTTCTCTTGTTCAGCCTGGGTTCCTTGGTAGCCCAGAGCTAGGGAGTCACCCATATGTGAGGACTGACTTCCTGCTTGGTCCTGGAGAAAGCGTAGTTACTCACCTGTAACAGGTGTTCTCCAGGAGCAGCAGGAATCAGTCTCACAACCCTCTCTCCTCCCCTGGGAGTTTTAGTTGTACATAGTTTATTTTTCCATTTTTGTGTGCTGTTTTTAGCTATGTCATTTGACTGAGCAAGATGGCACTTTTGGGCAGGAAGGGAACCGCGCATACGTGCCTGCATTCCCAAAGGCTTTCTTGGAAAGCTGGGGAAATGCTCCGCAAGGGCTTCATCGACGTCGATGTCATCCATATGTGAGGACTGATTCCTGCTGCTCCTGGAGAACACCTGTTACAGGTGAGTAACTACTCTTTAGCAGCCTATTTCTTCGTGTTGGCTTCTGGGAAGTGTAGTACTGCTAAAATATGTTGGTGCTTTAAGTAGAAAGTTTGTAGTTGAGGTAACCGAGGGTAAGGCTTGTAACAGAAAGTTTATTTCCATAACACAAAACACAGCAGGTTCAAGGTATCATTTACAGGATTATAATTGTACGATTTGCTTAAGGTACAGCAAATAATGGCAAACAAACCAAAAGAACTCAGAAATAGATTTTAAAGTCCTCTTACTTGCAGAAGTATTGCCTTTAGAAACTAGGCTGCCACTTTCCTTTTTAGTCCTTGTTAATCAGAGCATAAAGAAAAATTCAAGCTTAATTCTTCTACAGCAGTTTGGTTCCTGACAGCTTCAAAAACCCTCTCTAGGCTGCATTTCTACGTGAAACCAAACTTAGAACAAAACAAACATTCCAAGCTGTTATCAAAACTCTTAGCAGGCTTTTCTTATAGGAGAGGAGCAAGAAAAACTCTTATAGTAGCTAACTTGGCTTTTCTCGCCGTTGCACAGTTCAAACACAGGTGACAAGCAAGCATTAATCAGAGCTTCCTGATTCAGGCTTACGTTGCAGTAAATTTCCCTTTTAAAACATACAGGAATTTACCTCCACACTGCTTGTGCCATATGGTTCACTTTCAAGGAGAATTACTTCTTTCAGGGCTAGCTTTCCTCAAGACCTCCTGTCTAGAGCTTGGCATAGAGAGCAATCCATAAAGCAATCCTCTTCCCCCAACTCTGACACTGGTTCTCCCAACTGCATGGGTTCTGATTCACCGACCTGGTCAGACTGCTCAGCTGACAACCTCTCTGGTGGTCTGAAAGCTTCTCCACTTCCTGGTCCCCACCTCTGTTGCCAACCTGTTGCAGGGAATTCAGCTCTCTCAGCTCTGGGTAGCTCAGCTCTTCTCCAAGAATCAGCTCCTTCTCTCAGCCTCTGTCTCAGCTGCTCTCCCGGCTGCTCTCCTTCTCGTCTCCCTCTCTCTGCATAATCTAACCCAGGCTTATACCGCCAGGATTCTAACCCCACCTCTTTCTTTCCCAGGTGTTGGTAATCCCCCTGCCTTCTGGTATTAGAATAATCAGTGCACTTGTTAAAGTAAGGGCTTTGGTCCTCGTGGTTGCAATCCCTCTTTCTTACTTTATCAGTTACTGTGTGAAACTTGTTCCAGCTGGGGTTTTTCTGTCTTTGAAACCTGGCTGTGGCTTTCTCTCCCTGCACTCCTAGAAGGGGACCCTTAACTAGGGTGAATTTGTTATGTTTCTCACCTCCCCCACTCTCAGGATAGCTGACTTTGCCACAGTACCTTCTTTCCTTGAAGATAGCTTTCAAGATAGCTTTCTTTTTCTCTACGTTCCCATGTTTAAAGCCTGGCAAAAGGAACAATCCATGGGAGTGTCCTCCTCATTCAGCTCCACCTTGGGCTCTCCCAGCTGCATGGATTCTGAGTCCCCGTCTTGCTCATAGTGCTCAGCTAACAGCCTCCCAGGGGATGCTGGAGTCCCTCTTGTTACTGGCCCCAATCTCGCTTGCAGACGTGCTATATGCCAATTAGCACTTTCTTCTACTGGAAGCTCAGTTCCTCTGCTCTGCTCAGCACTAGTCAAGCTTCCCTTGCTTGTATCTGTGCCTCTGTTCGTGTCAGCCTGGCTTCCTGCTTCTCTTCCCCTTTCCTCATAGTCTGGCATAGGTTTATATTTCCAGGGCTCTAGCTCCAACTCCTCCCTTCCCAGGTGATGGTAATCAGCCTGACTTCGGCTACCTGAGTGCTTGGAGAATTCACTGCCATATTGGTTCTGGGCCCTATATCTTCTCTCCCTCATTCCACTAGGGGGCACATGAAACGTGGGCAATGTGGAGGTTTTCTTTTTCCTGGAGTTGGTGGTGGCTTTCCTACCCTGACTTGGTGAAAGGGGGACCTTCACTAGGGTGAATTCCCTGTCTCTTGGTCCTCCCCCGGACTCCGGATAGGCCTCCTTGCCACAGTACCTAACAGTTTCCCCAAAAGACACAGGTTCCACAATGCTTGTATTGGGTCAAGCAGTGATATCCCGTGTCCCTTTTAATAATTGTCCAAACCTTTTTTAAACCCAGCTACACTAACAGCTCTTACTACATCCTCCGGTAACAAATTCCAGAGTTTGATTACACGTTGAGTGAAAAAATATTTTCTCTTCTTAGTCTTAAATAGCTTCATTGCATATCCCCTAGTCTTTCTATATTCCGATGACGTAAACAATTTATTTATTTATTTATTTAACAATTTTTATATACCGTCTTTCTACAAGTCAAGACGGTTTACATAGAACAAATTAGCAGTATGTTTCAACTGTTTACATGGAACAAGATAACGATGAATACATATGGTAACGAGAAGAACTATATACAAAGATCAAAGATCAACTATTTACATATGAATTTACAATAAGCCATATGGTTGTGTTAGAGAATTTGAGTTTTGCAGAAGGAATAGGGAAGAGGGTGTAAGGTTATGAGCTAAAGTGGAAGGGAAAAATGTTCAAGGAAAAGATGGGTTTTCAATTGATCTACGTTTACCCGTTCCACTCCATTCATTAATTTATAGATCTCTATCATATCTCCCCTCAGTTGTCTCTTTTCCAGGGCAAAGAGCTCTAACCTTTTTAGCCTTTCTTCATAGGGGTATCCTTCCATCCCCTTTACCATTTTGGTGGCTCTTTTCTGTACCTTTTCTAATAACACTATATTATTTTTAAGATACGGCAACATGAATTGCACACAATATTCAAGATGCGGTTGTACCATGAAATGATACAGAGGTATTATAATATCCTTTGTTTTATTTTCCATTCCTTTTCTTATGATAGCTAGCATTCTGTTTGCTCTCTTGGCCGCCACTGCACACTGGGCAGAGGGTTTTAACATGTTATCTACGATGATGCCTAAATCTTTTTCCTGGGTGGTGGTTCCTAATGTGGAACCTTGCATCGTGTAACCATAGTTTGGGTTGTTCTTTCCTAGGTGCATAACTTTGCACTTGTCCACATTAAATTTCATCTGTCATTTGGATGCCCAGTCTTCCAATTTATTAAGATCCTCTTGTAATTTTCCACAATCCTCATGGGTTTTAACAACTTTAAATAGTTTTGTGTCATTTATTTATTTTATTTATTTAGCTGTATTTATATCCCGCTTTTCACCGGGTCAAAGCGGTCAATTGGGGGATACATTTAACACGAGGGGATAGGACACACATACACTAATACTTACAGGGAACATGGGCAATGGAGGGTTAAGTGGCTTGCCCAAGACCACAAGGAGTGCCTATAGGACTAGAAATCCCAGTCCCTCCGGCCTGAGATTGCTGTCCCCAGGTGGGACTTGAACCCCCGGCCCTCCGGCCTGAAGTACCTTGTCCTAACCACTAGACCACTCCTCCTGCATCTGCAAATTTGATAACCTCACTCATTCCCATTTCCAAGTCATTTATGAATATGTTAAAAAGCAGTGAACACAGCACAGATCCCTGGGATACTCCACTATTCACCTTTCTCCATTGGGAAAATTGACTATTGAGCCCTATCCTCTGCTTTCTATCTTTTAATCAGTTCTTGATCCACAATAGTACACTGCCTCCTATCCCATGGCTTTTTAGTTTTGCCAAAGGCTTTCTGAAAGTCTAGATGCACTATATCAACCAACTCACCTTTGTCTACCTGTTTATTCATACCTTCAAAAATACATAACAGATTAGTAAGACAAGATCTTCCTTGTCTAAAGCCATGTTGGCTGTCTCCCATTAAGCCATGACTATCTACATGTTCAGTAATTTTGTTCTTTATGGTGGTTTCTACCATTTTTTCCGGTACTGACGTCAGGCTTACCAGTCTGTAGTTTCCTGGATCACCTGGAACCTTTTTTAAAAATTGGAGTTACACTGACAATCCTCCAGTCTTCAGGTATTACAGATGATTTTAATGATAGTTCACAGATTAATAATAGCAGGTCTTCAATCTCATATTTCAGTTCTTTCAATACCCTTGGATGTATACATTGACAGATAGCAAAGCTGGCCATGCCTGCAAGGCCACAGTGCTTGGCTTGCGGGACACGGCGAGAAACCATTTCAGCAATTGGCGTTGCCACTGCCGTGAAGCAGATACCCGTACTGTGGAACAGGGTCTGCAGGAAGATTGGGCAGACACTGCTGGACGAGCAAGGCCCTCAGGAGATTTGGGGGAGGCTCACATTACAAAGAGGAGCAGGAGGCCCCCATGGCAGCCATGGGAGTGGCCTCGTCCGCCCTGCCAGTATTAGAGTCAAGACCCTCAACCTCCCAAGGGGGGGAGATAGTGCCCTGGGTTTTTGTTTTGCCCATTTGTCCTCCTTATGCACAAGGTCATCTGTATGTGGCAATGGGGGATGGGTGCCCTCTGCCTTCATGAGGGAAGGGGCTTGGAAACAACAGGCTTCAGGCCTAGAGCATTTGGCAGCTGAGGGGCCCACCTTGAGCAGGTGTAGGCTTGAGGAGGACACGTTCAAAGAAATAAGGTCCCTGCCTTCGGAGAGCTGGGTGACCGGGACATGGAGGAGCCCAAGAAGCTGGAGGAAGGTGAGATTCCATAGGAGGAGGTGTCCCACATAGTCCTTGTCTTCCAATAGGAAGAGTTGGCGACATGCATTATGGAATCATTGTGGACACTTAATATGCCGCCTGGATGGGTATAGGAAGAGGATGCATTCCATCACATCTTTAAGCAGATGATCCAGGAGAAGTGGGACTCCTGGAAGCTGATCTTAGGGGAACTAGGACCATGTGTCTTCTTTACCCGCTGATGGAGCAGGAGCAGGAGCTGCTTTGCTCAACCAAGGTAGATGCTGTGGTTTCATCTGTAGCTAAGAAGATGACTATTCCCATGGAGGGCTGCACGGCACTCCGAGATATGCAAAATAGGAAGCTGACCCTTGTTAAAACAGGCATTTGATATCAATGCTCTATCATTGCAGGCATCGGTCCATGGGATGTTGGTGGCCATGGCCTGTCTGCAACAGGCACAGGGTGTCCTGGAACCAAAGAAGGAGGCTCCTGAACCGGTGGAGGAAGTGGCAAGGCAGGAGTCAGGAGCTGCATACTTGGCAGATGCCTGCTATGATCTCATCCGTGGCCTCTTAAAGAGCATGGCCTCGGTGGGGGCAATGAGTCGGTATCTCTGGTTGCAAAATTGGGTAGCAGATTTTTCCCTACAAGTTCCGCTTAAGCAAGCTCCTGTTTCGAGGGAAGCTTCTGTTCACAGAGGACTTGGGGAAGTTGATGAAGGATTTAGGCGAATCCAAAGTGGGGCACCTACATGACAACAAGCAGAAGAAGGTTTGCACCCCAGTGCCAGCGCAGGGTCAGTCACGCTATTTCAGACGTTTGTGCTCAGTGCTGTTTGTGCTGTACCAGAAGGAATGGCTTTCCCCTAGGGAGGAAAGCATTTCAGGTGTTCGGGACACAGGAAGAGGCTATTACTCCAGCCCCTCTTCCTCTGGTCAGAAAAAGACGCTATGAAGTGAAGGGGAGCCAGGGGGTGCAGTCCATGGGAGGTCGGCTGCGAGACTTTACCCTGTCTGGGCCCAGATCATGACCAACCAGTGGGTCCTCGAGATCATCAGGGAGGGCTACGCTCAGGAGTGGGCCAGGCTGCTTGCTCGTTCCTTCGTCCGGTCTCCTTGCCAAGCATGTGGCAGGGCTGCAGCAGTCAGGACCAGTATGGCTGCGGTTGATACTCCCTTTACTTCATAGTTCCAACGAAATAGGGTACCTGCTGGCCCATTCTCAATCTCCAGGGGACACATGGAGACCCTCCGATCTGTCTTTGTGGCCGTGCAGCAAGGGAAGTTTTTAATGCCACAGCCTCTTGCAGGCCGATTTGCACATTCCCATCAGGGCAGAGCATCATTGGTTTCTCCATTCAGGGCATGGCCCTTTGGAGTGATGATGGCTTCCAGAACATTCACCAAGCTGATGGTCATGGGGGCGGCGGCACCCTTTCAGGAAGTGATCTGGTGGTGGTGGCACTCTGCCAGGAAGGGATTTGGGTGCACCTGTATCTTAACGACTAGCTCATTCGGGCGGAATCCAAGTGGGAAAATGAATAAGCCACAGCGTGAATCGTAGAGATTTTGCAGCGCCTCAGCTAGGTAAATGAGGCCAAGAGTCGGTCAGTGTCATAACAAAACCTAGAGTACCTGGGCCCCCACTTTGACACCTGCAGTGGAAAAGGTTCAGAGAAGAGCCACCAAAATGGTAAAGGGGATGGAAGGATATCCCTATGAAGAAAGGCTAAAAAGGTTAGGGCTCTTTAACCTGGAAAAGAAACGGCCGAGGGGAGATATGATAGAAGTCTATAAATTAATGAACGGAGTAGAACGGGTATACGTAGATCGATTGTTTACGTGATCAGAATATAGGAAGACTAGGGGACATGCAATGAAGCTACAGGGTAAACTATTTAAGACTAATAAGAGAAAATATTTTTTCACTCAACGTGTAATCAAACTCTGGAATTTGTTACCGGAAGATGTAGTAAAAGCTGTTAGTGTAGCTGGGTTTAAAAAAGGTTTGGACAAGTTCCTGGAGGAAAGGTCCATAAGCCATTATTAAAATGGGACCCAGGATATCACTTCTTTACCCAATACAAGCACTGTGGAACCTGTGTCTTTTGGGGAAACTGCTAGGTACTGTGATAAGGAAGCTTGTAGTGAGCCTATGGAAATAGGAGAAACTAATGATTTTGCTTTTAAGAAAAGTGACATCCCTGCAGTGTACAGGTTTCAGCTTTTGCCTAAAGAAAGCAAGCAGAGAGAAACTGAACCTAGGCTGCCACACCCAAGCTCTGCTGACGTCGTTGCAGGCTTGGAAGATAATTTCAAGCACCTGTCCAGAGAGGGAGAGACACTGCCCGGGAAGCAGGGATATAAACCTTGGCTAGAGAGAAAGCAGGAAAGGAGAGGAGAGCCTGGAGGGAGAAGAGAGCCTGTGTGGAGAGAGCCTGGGAGAGGAGAGCCCAGAGCCCGGAGGAGGAGAGCCTGGAGGGAGAGAGCACAGAAGGAGAGAGCAGAGAAGGCTTCAAGCCCCAGTTCCTGTTCAGAAGGTTCAGAGAGTTCAGAGGTGGGAGCCCAGGACTCAGTACAGGAGTCAAAGGAGCCAAGCCTGGAACAAGGAGCCGTGACAGAGCTCCAGGAAGGAACTCATGGAAGTGAACCAGGGACTGTTCCCCAGAAGCTGGAGGGAGACTGGTGAACACAGCCAGGGAGAAGTGTCCACAGCTTCAGGTACAATTTATCCTTACCGGGTGGATCTGTGCTCAAGAGAGACACAGGGATCCTCAGAGAGAATACACCCTGAGACATTATTTATTTTATTTAGACAGTTTTTGTATACCGCCTTATCCTTCAATCAAAGCATACGTTAAAAGCTCACAGCAGGGCACTGCCTTACCGGAGCCAGAGGAAATGCAGGTTGAGCCTATTGAGCAGGATTTATTGCCTCCAGAAGTACTCATGGACTGTACGCTATGTCAAGCTGTTAGCATTGAGTCCCTTTGCTAAAGAATAGCTGAAAAGATAAAGTCTCCTGAAAAGTAAAGTATTGAAACCTAGCCTGAACTGAAGGTAGGAACTTGCTCTTTTAATGGGAAGATACATGTTGCATGTACATTTGAATGCTTAATGAAGACAAAGGTAAAAAGAATATATTTTACTTTGTTGAATGAAGAAGCTGTGTTTTCTTTATCTGTTATATTGATAAGCAGCTGCCTATAATTAATGACTGTGAAGCTCATCCAGCCTAAGTTGTAAATAACCTTGAGCGAATGAATGGAGAAGTATTCTGTTACAGTCTACATCAGGGGTCTCAAACTCAAATTGCTTTGAGGGCCAAATGAGGACTTGTAAAGTAACCCGGGGGCCGCACAAGAGGCGGGCCTAATTTGCATAAGGGACCTCATTTGCATAAATATTTGCATAATGTTACCATAAACTAACTTTTAGTAAACATGCCTCTTAATGAGTGTATGGATAAAGAAAGACTAAAAGATTTCTACATTACTATAATCCAGTGCCAACCGCCAGACACATTAGGAACTACTACAAACACTACCCATTTAGAACCCATAGCAAACCCACCGTATCGTAACAGCACTACCAGGACTCACAAAGCACCATACCCTATCAAAAGGCAACACTGCAAATATTAAACCAATACATTTCAGAGAATAACAATACATGACCTACTGGGGAAAGAGAACAAGTGGCAATGTCAAATAGGAATTACATAAACAGAATACCTCAGCTCAGTTACACATGCAGAACATACACCATCACCAAACAAGGAATCACAATTTAGAAACAGGAAGACAATAATTAAACTGGGAACCCCAAAAGCCAAACTTGGAATGTACAACAACACTGTAGAAATAAAACTATAAATTAATTTCCTCTTGTATTAAATAAAGCACAGACGTTAATGATGCACATTTCCCAGAGCTGACATATTCCAGTTAATAAATTCAAAATAAAGAGATATTTTTCTACCTTTTGTGCATTTTTTTTCAGTTGCAATTGTGCCAGCCACTTTCTTCTGGTTTCTTGGTGTCTTCTGCTAACTCTCCATGGTCTGCTGTCCATTTGTCCTTTCTTCTCTCTTCTAGTTTTTTTTCCTTTCTCTCTCTACATCTGTTTTAACATACTAATCTTTTTCCTTTTGCTCTTTCCTCATTCCTATTTCATCCACTCAAATTTTACCCCTCCATCCTCAATCCACACTTACTCACCCAATACCTGGCCAATTGTAGATTTTTCTTCCCTCCCACACAAAATATTTTTCCCCTCTCCATTTTACTCTCCCAGCCCTATCCCATTCTAATCCTCCCCCAACATCAGCTCCCTTGTAGTTTCAGCCCCACCCAGCATCCGCTCCCTTCTAGTCCCCGCATCATCAGCCCATTCCAGTCCTATCCTAGCCCCACCATCAGCCCATTTCCTGTCCTTGCTCCCCCCAACTAAGCCCATTTCCAGTCCTAGCTCCCTCCCCTCACAGCCCATTTCCTTTCCAAGCCCCCTCCCCATCAGCCCATTTCCATTCCAAGCCCCCCTCCCCATCAGCCCATTTCTATTCCAAGCCCCCTTCCACTCAGCCCATTTCCATTCCAAAACCCCGTCCCCATCAGTTATTTGAAGTTCAAGCCCCCCCTCTACTCAGCCCATTTCCAGTCCTAGCAACCCCCCCCCAGTCCATTACCAGTTCTAGCCCCCCCATAGCCCATTACCAGTCCTAAGCCCCCCAACAGCCCACTTCCAGTCCTAATCCTTCCATCACCCCATTTTCATTATTAGCCCCCCCCCATAACCCCATTTTCAGTCTTAGCCCCCCCCCATCAGACCACCTCCAGTCCTAACCCCCATCTGCCCATTTCCAGTCCTAGCCCCCCGCCCCCGCCCGCTCGGTGCAAGAGAAAGCATGGCATATCCGACACAGCCCCCCCAAACCGCCGTGGCAGCGGCAGAATCAGCTGTCCCGCGGCCCCTTACCGTGTGCCCGGCAGAGCCCTCAGCTTCAGCAACATCAGCGGCGGGCTTTTCAAGCTGCGAAGAGAAGAGTAATTTCCCTCTCGCGGCCTGTTAAGCCCGCCGGGGCTGATGGGAATTCCCATCAGCCCCGGCAGGCTTAACAGAGCCGCGAGAGGGAAATACTACTCTCTTCGCGGCCCTGAAAGCTGCCGCTGATGTTGCTGAAGCTGAGGGCTCTGCCGGACACACGGTAAGGGGCCGCGGGACAGCTGATTCTGGCGCTGCCACGGCGGCAGCGGCAGAAGCCAGGGCTTTGGGGGGGGTTTTTGTTTCCTCTCCATCGCGGGCCGCAGAAACCTCTCTCGCGGGCCGCATGCGGCCCGCGGGCCGCGTGTTTGAGACCCCTGGTCTACATGGACTTTGTTTGCGTTTGGGGAATAAATTTTGTCATTTGCCTTTACTTTCGGTTTCATGACTACACTTCATCTTAGAAGGCCAAAACTACAACTCCCAGCATGCTTCACTGGAGAAAAATAGTTTATTCAACCTTTTATAAGAGAAGTTAATGGCAATCCTACCCCTCTAAGCCTTAGGCAGAGGGCTGGGGCGTGACAAGTGGCATAGTTGTTTAGATCTCACCTGTATCAGGATATACAACACTTCAGGATATACGCCCAAAGGTTTTTCATCACCAAACTGCTGAGCTGTGCTATCAGCTGCAGAGTGGAAAATCGCTGGCAGGGTCGGCCAGAATGACGGAGGTGGCCAGTGAGACACCCTTTTTAAGGCCAGAGTCAATGCCTAACCTCAGGTAAAGAGTATTTAGGCGTGGGTCAACTCTGGATTCAAGTAAAATGGGTGGAAGATTCCAAGCATTCATCTAAAATGGACTAGCAGAGTTTTGGTGGTACCGCACTTGATGGGTTTTGTTTTTCTTTTCTCCTGCAGAAATTGCTGAGATGGATCCAAAGGACATACTGCAATGGATGGCGTCCCAATTCCAGAAACAGCGAGAAATGGCACACCAGGCACAAGAACAGGCAGCAGCCGCTTTGCAGGCACAACAGAAGCCGGTACTGGACTTGATGGAGGCGTTGCTCGCCTAACAGAAAGCAACAGTTGGAGCATTGCCAACCCCATCTGGACTAGAAGGGACACCAAATACCTGTATGGTAGGGCCACAGACATGTGGGACATTTTCCTTTGGAAAACCTTTAGTAGAGGATGATATTGACGATTTCTTAGAATCCTTTGAGAGAGTTGCTCATACTGTAGGTTGGCCAATGGAACAGTGGGCTGTTCGGCTAGCCACATCTCTCACAGGAGAGGCATTAGCGGCCTACAGGGCCATGCCAGCGGCACTTGCTACAGATTATGGAGAGCTAAAAAAGGCTATCCGTGATCGCTTAGGTTTAACTCAGATGGTCTACCATCGCATGCTGAGAGCTACAAGCTTAAGAGCCGGTGAGACACCTAAGGCTTTGTGCCAAAGGGTCAGAGGCTTAGCTTTGAAATGGTTAGCTCCAGAAGGTAAAACCATGGATATGGTGATAGATACAATTGTGTTAGAGCAGTTTATGGCTGTGGTTCCTAAAGAAATCCAGTCCTTTCTGATATTACAAAACTGCCGGACCACAGGAGAAGCAAACCTGCTGACTGAGCGATATTTAGAAGCAGAATTGGCTGGTCAAGAAAAAGGGGGCGCTCTGAAAATAGCAGCAGAGGCTAGTTTTGAACAATCAGAAAGGAGACCAAGGAAAAATGTGGAATGTATGAAAACTTATCTGCCTACGCAGGAGAGCAAGTGGGCAAGAAAAAAATGTTTTCAATGTAGAAAGTTAGGTCACATACAAAAGGAATGTAAAGCACGTACATAATTGATAGGTGCTAATATGAAACAGCTAAGAGAGGGTTTTCTTTTGAATGTTGATATTCAGGGCATTGCTACTAACGCTCTACTCGACTCAGGTGCTGACCAGAGTATGTTCTCAGGGAGACTCTGGCGGGCAATAGAAGCCCAGAGTGAGTCAGTCCCGAGCTGACGAGAGGGAAGGGTCCAGATCAGATGTATCCACGGAGCAGCCTCCTTTTATCCCATGTACAAGGTGTTAATAAAGGGGTTAGGGATACAGAGGGAAGTCCTGGTAGCCGTAGTCCCGAGACTGCCCCAGGACCTAGTGTTGGGTAGGGATTGGCCCCAGTTCAAAAGAGGATTGGAGAAGGGCCTACATCAAAAAGTTGGACTGGCGTCTACATGGTCCCAGTCAGAGGCCTGAGACAAAAAGGATGAACACCCAGATGAATCCCTAGGTGAATTACCATCACATGATGACCTAGTATCTTCCCCTGCTGATAGGAGTAAGAATGGAAAAGCTGAGCAATGCCATGAAAGACAGTGTAGGTCTCAAGGGAGAGCTGAGTTGGACGCAGGAAAAGGGTTGGAAAAGGATTTCGGCCAGAAGGTGGAGGCCATGGTAACAGTGGTTCCCAGCCCCCTGTTCGAGAAACCCAGGAAGCCGGGCCGGAACCCGAAGGAACAGCCTCTGCAAAATGATTCCCCAGTTAAGCAGAAATTTGTATTAAAATTTTGCAAGGTGTCTACGAAAGCTCAAAGTCCCTGGAGAGCCTCACCCCAAACAGCAGGTTATGATTTGTGCAGCGCTGTGGAGGAAGTAATATCCAGACATGGAAAGGCCCTGGTGGACACTGGCCTACAGATGGAGATGCCAATTGGGTGTTACGGCCGGATTGTACCATGCTCTGGTCTGGCCTTAAAACATTTTCTTGATGTTGGTGCTGGCATAATTGACCCAGATTATGTTGTTGTTGTTAAGTGCCGTCGAGTCGGAGTCGACTCATGGTGACCCTCT
Organism: Ichthyophis bannanicus; assembly: GCA_033557465.1. Classification (NCBI taxonomy): domain Eukaryota; kingdom Metazoa; phylum Chordata; class Amphibia; order Gymnophiona; family Ichthyophiidae; genus Ichthyophis; species Ichthyophis bannanicus. The sequence goes on along the minus strand of CM066040.1, from coordinate 302,041,233 downwards.
GGATAGCTATCCTAAATTGTGTTCGGTCTTCAGTCAGGCGGCTCATTTTTGACAGACTGGTACCCGTAACTGCTGTTATTGTATCAATCCATCTCATTGCTGGCCTGCCTCTTTTGCGTTGACCTTCTATCTTGCCAAGCATGATGTCTTTCTTTAATGATCTCTCTCTTCGCATGATGTGTCCAAAGTATGAAAGTCGAAGTCTTGCCATCTGAGCTTCTAAAGAAAGCTTTGGGATCCTCTGGTAGATCCAGCTCCCCACTAACTGCCTGAGAACTGGCACGAGTAGAGACCATGCCTGCTCTATCCTCATGTTTGTCAGAGTTCTCAACTCTTCTTACACTGGGTGAGGCTTTGTCTAGGCTGCCTGGGATAGTGGTCTTCCCTGCTTTGTCCTTTAGCTCCTTTCCTAAGCTATGTCAAAGTTGGGACCAATCCCTCCCTAGGACTAAGGTATTCGGGAGTTTGGGCACTACTGCTACCGCTATCTTTTCCCTAAGGCCTAGACCCTCCACCCATACATAATGTGACACCGAAGATCTGCCCTGTGCCTTTAAAACACAGAAATCTGATGGGTTTAGCACAGATTCTGACAGGCAGGGAGATCAAAAGCTTCCCAGTTACCCTGGGCAACCAAAGCAGGCTGAGACACGAGGTCTGAAGGCACGCCTAGCTAACAAACACTCCCCAAGTAATCAGGAGAACAGTTTGCACATGGGCAGGAAAACGCCCCTAAACCTGTATAAAAAACGTGTAAAGCAAACAGAGTTAGCTCAGTTGGGTTTTGAAGATTTGGAAGCTCAGTTGGGTTTTGAAGATTTGGAGGATCAGAGAGATCTGGAGGAGCTGGATCTGGAAGAGCAGGGAGGTCAGAGAGACCGAGGCAAGCAGGAAGTTCACGAGGAAAAGGAAGCTTGGCAAGTAAGAGGAGACTTGCAGGTCTCAGACGGAGGTTCAGAATACTCCCATGCTGACTCTGTTTTATTGGAGCCTTGGAGCAGAAAGCCAAGGAGGGATTTGAAAAGGGAAAGAAAGCTATCTGCCAGCAGAGGGATTAATTACAGGAAACCCTCACCCTTAACGCAGAGAGATTTTCCCAGACACAGAGCTCAGTGGAAGGAACGGAAGGCAGCTGGTAAGGAACCATATATAATAGAAAGGCAGAGCTGCCTGAAATACTTGCAACCTTGGGAAAAGGAAAGTAATGCAATTGAAGATATTTGTATGAGTGAAGAAGATGAATGTGTGTCTTTAAAGCCCTGCAGAATACTGCAAAGAGAAAAATCTGTTAGGAACAGAACAGGGCAGTTTTATAAGCTATCTGGTAGCTACCTGCCATATTGTGGAGAGAGCTGTGAAGAAAGTTCAGGGACTGATTTAAGGAAGTTCCAAACTCTCTGCCCTAGGGAAAGTAAGGTGGTTGAAGAGCCCATGATCACGGAGCCAAGTAGTTTCACTCCTTATATTGAAGACATGGATTGCTCTTTGGTAATGACTGATATAAATTCTCTGCGCTAGCTGAAGACAAGAGTGCCTTGTAGAGAGCTGGATGTGCACAGAGGAAACTGTCAGCATTTTTACCTGGTTTCTGTTTGTTATAATCCCTGTTTTTGTTCAAGCAAGAAGCTGTGTTTCTTTTCACCCTCAGTTTTGCCAGAAGTATGGCTACCTCTTAAGTTCTTGTGTTTTGTACTGTTTTGAAAATCCAAACCCCGGGAGGGGAATAAAAATCCTTTTTCAACCTGACCACTCAGTCTCAACTACTCCTTTTCATATAGAAGGGTCAGGCCCAGCAGTGTGACTGGCTGCCTACGCCTCAGTCCAGCCACTGCTGGTGACAATAATATAGTGGATGGTAGGTAGCTGTCCCATGAACACATCTGATCCTCACCTGACTTTCAGAAGAGTCCAGGTTATGATCAGTTTGAGACACAATCCTTTTCCACAGTCTTTGGGAAATCATTGACTGGTTTGCCCCAGAATCGAGCAATGCCTCTGTGGGAACCCCTTCCACTTCTACCTCTAGTAGGCATCCTTCTCCCATCCTACCGGGATCTGTGGTTACCAGGGCTGTTCTGGCCTTACAATTCTTTTTGAAATGCCCTATTCCCCCACATGCAAAACATTTTCTTTCCTGGGCATAACAACATTTATCCATGGACAAATACTTTTGTTTTCCAACATCTGCTGACCTTGCCTTCCTTTCTGGTGCCTCCATCAGCGCACATTTCGTCTGGCCTACCAATTCAGCAGCTAGAACGCTCTGCCAGCGAAATGGCGTCTTTTGTATTAGAGCAATTTTGAAGGACCAGGAAGGTTTGTAACTCTGAAGGTACAGCATTCATAAATTGCTCAAGAACAATACAATCTAATATCTCCTCCAGACTCTTAGTCTCCGGAGTGAGCCATTTACATGCCAGACTCTTTAAGCGATGGCATAAAGCTTGGGGCGTTTCACCCTGTCTTTGCTTAGACGCTCTAAAATGACGTCTATAGACCGTTGGATTTAAACCCATACGATCCCTTATGGCTCGCTTCACTTCTTCGTAGCTAGTAATTAGTGCTGTGGGCATAGCCCTATAGGCTGCCATGGCTTTCCCTGTAAGAGAAGTGGCTATTCTGACTGCCCATTGGTCTTTCGGCCATCCAGCTAACAGTGCTACTCTTTCAAAGGACTCTATGAAATCGTCAATATCAGCGTCTTTAGTGAGTTGTCCAAAAGAAAAAGTACCAGTGTCAAGCACCCCTAGACCTGGTAAAACAGCTTGGGAACCTGACATAGTTCTTATAAGTCCCGCTGCTTTTTCTTGTGCGCCCAACCATCTCCCCATCATCTCGAGCAGTGGTTTTTGCTGGGCCTGCAGCATGGCAAGTGCCTGGTCTTGGCTTCTCGCTGCCATCTCCTGCTGTCTTTTGAACTGCTCCGTGACCCAGGCCATGAGATCTAGCGGCTCCATCTCCGGTCTGCTGCTTCACTAGAAAAGAAAGAGAGAAAAAAACCCACCAAGTGTGGCACTACAAACGCTCCTTGTTGCTCTCTCAGTGACTGGTATTACCATACACTTCCTACACCAGTATCCACCATTAACCCCCTCCTTTCTACGGGTTACCTGGTTCTGGTGTAGATTCATAAGAACATAAGAACATAAGAACATAAGAAATGCCATACTGGGTCAGACCGAGGTCCATCAAGCCCAGTATCCTGTTTCCAACAGTGGCCAATCTAGGTCATACGTACCTAGCAGTTTCCCCAAAAGACACAGGTTCTGCAGTGCTTGTACTAGGCCAAGCATTGATATCCTGGGTCCCTTTTTAATAGTGGTTTATGGACCTTTCCTCCAGGAACTTGTCCAAACCTTTTTTAAACCCAGCTATACTAACAGCCCTTACTACATCCTCCGGTAACAGATTCCAGAGTTTGATTACACGTTGAGAGAAGAAATATTTTCTCCTATTTGTCTTAAATAGTTTACCCTGTAGCTTCATTACATGCCCCCTAGTCCTTCTATATTCTGATAGCGTAAACAATTTATCCACGTTTATCCGTTCCACTCCATTCATTAATTTATACACCTCTATCATATCTCCCCTCAGCCGCCTCTTTTCTAGGTTAAAGAGCCCTAACCTTTTTAGCCTCTCTTCATAGGAGTAGCCTTCCATCCCCTTCACCAATTTGGTGGCTCTTCTCTGTACTTTTTCTAATAACTCTATGTCCTTTTTAAGATACGGTGACCAGAATTGCACACAATATTCAAGGTGCGGTCGTACCATGGAGCGATACAGAGGCATTATAATATCCTTTGTTTTATTCTCCATCCCTTTCCTTATGATACCTAGCATTCTATTTGCTTTCTTGGCCGCCGCTGCACACTGGGCGGAGGGTTTTAACATGTTATCCACGATGACTCCTAAATCTTTTTCCTGGGTGGTGGTTTCTAATGTGGAGCCTTGCATCTTGTAACTATAGTGTGGGTTGTTCTTTCCTAGGTGCATAACTTTGCACTTGTCCACATTAAATTTCATCTGCCATTTGGATGCCCAGTCTTCCAATTTATCCAGATCCTCCTGCAGTTTTCCACAATCCTCTTGGGTTTTAACAACTTTAAACAGTTTTGTGTCATCTGCAAATTTGATTACCTCACTAGTTATTCCCTTTTCCAGGTCATTTATGAATATGTCAAAAAGTAGCGGACCCAGTACAGATCCCTGGGGTACTCCACTATTCACCTTTTTCCATTGGGAATATTGGCCATTTAGCCCTACCCTCTGCTTTCTATCTTTTAACCAGTTCCCGATCCACAATAGTACACTGCCTCCTATCCCATGACTTTTTAGCTTCGCCAAAAGTCTCTGATGGGGGACCTTGTCAAAAGCTTTCTGAAAGTCCAGATACACTATATCAACCGACTCACCTTTGTCTACCTGTTTATGCACACCTTCAAAAAAACAGATCAGATTAGTAAGACAAGATCTGCCTTGTCTAAAGCCATGTTGGCTGTCTCCCATTAGGCCATGACTATCTACATGCTGTGTAATTTTGTTCTTTATGATGGCTTCTACCATTTTCCCTGGTACTGACGTCAGGCTCACCGGTCTGTAATTTCCCGGGTCACCCCTGGAACCCTTTTTAAAAATTGGTGTTACGTTGGCGACCCTCCAATCTTCAGGTATTACAGATGATTTTAATGAAAGTTCACAGATTACCAATAACAGGTCTGCAATCTCATATTTCAGTTCTTTCAACACTCTGGGATGTATACCATCCGGTCCAGGTGATTTGCTACTATTCAGTTTATCAAATAGTTGTAATATATCTTCCCGGTGTAGCGATATTTCTCTCAATTCCTCTGCAGTATCACCTTTAAATACCACTTCAGTCTTGGGTAACACCCCTACATCTTCCTCAGTAAAGACCGAAGCAAAGAATTCATTCAGTCTCTCTGCTATAGCCTTGTCTCCTCTTACTGCCCCTTTTACCCCTCTATCATCTAATGGTCCAATTGACTCTCTCACAGGCCTTTTGCTACGAATGTACTTGAAAAAGTCTTTATTTCGTGTTTTTGCTTCCGTAGCAAGTTTCTTCTCAAATTCCCGCTTTGCCTGCCTTATCAATGCTTTGCATTTAACTTGCCAGTGCTTGTGCTGTTTCCAGTTTTCATCATTTGGCTCTTTTTTCCATTTTCTGAAGGTTGCTCTTTTGGCAGCAACAGCCTCTCTGACCTCACCTTTAAACCATGCTGGCAGTTTTTTGGACTTTCTTCCACTTTTCTTAATGCGTGGAATACAGCTGGTCTGGGCTTCGAGGATAGTATTTTTAAATAACACCCAAGCTTGCTGTAAGTCTTTAACCTTTGGAACCGCTCCTTTTAGTTTTTTCCGAACTATATTCCTCATTCTATCATAGTCACCCTTTTGAAAGTTAAAAGGTAGTACTGTGGATTCCTTTACTATCTGTCCTCCACTGATTAAATCAAACATGATCATACTATGATCACTATTGCCAAGTGGTCCCAACACCCTTATTTCTTGCACCAGATCTGGCGTTCCACTAAGGACTAGGTCCAGTATGGCTTCCCCTCTGGTCGGTTCATGAACCAGCTGCTCCAAGAAGCAGTCATTTATTTCATCTAGAAACTTTATCTCTTTAGCTTGTCCTGCTGTGACACTGTCCCAGTCGATACCGGGGTAATTGAAATCACCCATTATTACTACTCTGTTGTGGCTTTTGTTAGCTTCCTTGATTTCTTTGAGCATTTCATCATCCATTTGTTCATTCTGGCCAGGTGGTCGATAGTATACTCCCACTGCCATCACCTTCCCCTTCATAAATGGAATTTCAATCCATAGAGATTCTACAGCATATTTTGTTCCCTGCAAAACTTTAATCCTTTCTGACTCAATGCCCTCTCTAACATAGAGCGCAACCCCTCCACCAATTTGTTCAGCTCTATCATTACGATATAGTTTGTATCCAGGTATCACAGTGTCCCACTGGTTATCCTCCTTCCACCATGTCTCTGAGAGTGCAATCATATCTAACCTCTCATTTAATGCTATATATTCTAATTCTCCCATCTTATTGTTTAGACTTCTAGCATTGGCATACAAGCATTTTAGAGACTGCATTTTATTAATATTAATCTGGCTATTGGTAGGCATGGGTAATTGGGAATCTTTATGCTCTGTCTGCTCCTTACTCAAGGGCATTTGGGCTACTATACTCCCTTTTGGAACCTCACTGCTTTTGGTAGTATCCTTCAAGGATACCTTTGTCCGAACCGTGCGCTCCTGGGTGACTGTCGGCTTTCCCCTATTTTCTAGTTTAAAAGCTTCTCTATCTCTTTTTTAAAGGTTAATGCCAGCAGTCTGGTCCCATCCTGATTAAGGTGAAGCCCATCCCTTCGGAAGAGCCCCCCCTTTCCCCAGAATGTTCCCCAGTTCCTAACAAATCCAAAACCCTCATCCTTGCACCATTGTCTCATCCACGCATTGAGACTCCGGAGCTCTGCCTGTCTTTTGGGTCCTGCACGTGGAACAGGAAGCATTTCGGAGAACGCTATCCTGGAAGTTCTGGATTTCAACTTCCTACCTAAAAGCTTAAATTTAGCCTCCAGAACTTCCCTACCACATTTTCCTATGTCATTGGTACCAACATGTACCAAGACAGCAGACTCCCCCCCAGCACTATCTATGATCCTATCTAGGCGGTGCGTGAGATCTGCTACCTTCGCACCAGGCAGGCATGTTACCAGGCGATCCTCACGTCCACCAGCCACCCAGCTATCTACATTCCTAATGATTGAATCACCAACTATAACAGCTGTCCTGACCCTCCCCTCATGGGGACATGGCCCTGGAGAAACGTCCTCGGTGCGAGAGGGTTTTACATCACCTGGAGGACAGGTCCTAGTTACAGGATCACTTCCTGCCACACCAGGGTGATGCTCTCCTGTCACGTGACCTCTCTCCTCCATGGCAACAGGGATGCTGCCAGACTGGAGGTGGGACTTCAGGACTATATCCCTGTAGGTCTCGTCCATGTACTTCTCTGTCTTTCTTATGTCTTCCAGGTCTGCTACTCTAGCCTCTAGAGAACGGACTCGTTCCCTGAGAGCAAAGAGCTCCCTGCACTTAGTGCATATGTAGGACCTCTCACCAACTGGGAGATAATCATACATGTGACACTCGATGCAAAAGACTGGAGAACCCCCATCTCGTTGCTGGACCTCTGACTGCATCTTAGTTTAAAGCTTGTGTTTAGGTCTTTTAAAGCGGTATATAATAAGGATTGGTGTAGATGCTTATACTAATAAAAGTGTATCTAATACCCCTAATACACCCTGTGTACCTGAAACTAATTAATCACAGGTCCTCTGTGTATGACTGATTTGGATTAAGAGCTGCACCTGAGAGCAGCCCCTTTCCTCTAAGATGTCCAAGTACCTATAAAACTACAATTTCCCCAGGGGTGGGTGGGTGCTGGGGAGGGAGGGGGGGAGATAAGTTCTATTAAAGAGGGCAGTTACAAGGTACCCTGTCCTGAACCCTCAGCAGGGGATGGGGGTACCACACAAGGCCCAGTTAATTGAGAGAGGCAAGGTAAGTACAGCTGAGAAGGCTGAATTAGCACACCACTAAGACAAACACTAAATAATTAAACAAACAACAGTTAGACAAACAGTAAATAATTAAATAAACAGCTGGAACTCACAGTAAGATGTCCCAGGAGGCAAAAATCCACTCACTAGCAGAGCTCTGTAAAAGTTCAGCCTTTCTCTGATCAGAGAAAAGCAAACTAAAACAGCCTATGCACACGTGGAGAAAACAGGAACAAGGTTACAGGATACCTCAGGGGGAGGGGGTCAGGGGGAGGAGTCACTCAGGCAGGCAAGGACAGGAAAAAGCTTAACAGCAGGCTCTGGGGAGAGAGATTAATTCAAAATGGCTACCACACACACAGGGGGAGGAGTCACTCAGGCAGGCAAGGACAGGAAAAGCTTAACAGCAGGCTCTGGGGAGAGAGATTAATTCAAAATGGCTACCACACAAGGCCCAGTTAATTGAGAGAGGCAAGGTAAGTACAGCTGAGAAGGCTGAATTAGCACACCACTAAGACAAACACTAAATAATTAAACAAACAACAGTTAGACAAACAGTAAATAATTAAATAAACAGCTAGAACTCACAGTAAGATGTCCCAGGAGGCAAAAATCCACTCACTAGCAGAGCTCTGTAAAAGTTCAGCCTTTCTCTGATCAGAGAAAAACAAACTAAAACAGCCTATGCACACGTGGAGAAAACAGGAACAAGGTTACAGGATACCTCAGGGGGAGGGGGTCAGGGGGAGGAGTCACTCAGGCAGGCAAGGACAGGAAAAAGCTTAACAGCAGGCTCTGGGGAGAGAGATTAATTCAAAATGGCTACCACACACACAGGGGGAGGAGTCACTCAGGCAGGCAAGGACAGGAAAAGCTTAACAGCAGGCTCTGGGGAGAGAGATTAATTCAAAATGGCTACCACACAAGGCCCAGTTAATTGAGAGAGGCAAGGTAAGTACAGCTGAGAAGGCTGAATTAGCACACCACTAAGACAAACACTAAATAATTAAACAAACAACAGTTAGACAAACAGTAAATAATTAAATAAACAGCTAGAACTCACAGTAAGATGTCCCAGGAGGCAAAAATCCACTCACTAGCAGAGCTCTGTAAAAGTTCAGCCTTTCTCTGATCAGAGAAAAGCAAACTAAAACAGCCTATGCACACGTGGAGAAAACAGGAACAAGGTTACAGGATACCTCAGGGGGAGGGGGTCAGGGGGAGGAGTCACTCAGGCAGGCAAGGACAGGAAAAAGCTTAACAGCAGGCTCTGGGGAGAGAGATTAATTCAAAATGGCTACCACACACACAGGGGGAGGAGTCACTCAGGCAGGCAAGGACAGGAAAAGCTTAACAGCAGGCTCTGGGGAGAGAGATTAATTCAAAATGGCTACCACACAAGGCCCAGTTAATTGAGAGAGGCAAGGTAAGTACAGCTGAGAAGGCTGAATTAGCACACCACTAAGACAAACACTAAATAATTAAACAAACAACAGTTAGACAAACAGTAAATAATTAAATAAACAGCTGGAACTCACAGTAAGATGTCCCAGGAGGCAAAAATCCACTCACTAGCAGAGCTCTGTAAAAGTTCAGCCTTTCTCTGATCAGAGAAAAGCAAACTAAAACAGCCTATGCACACGTGGAGAAAACAGGAACAAGGTTACAGGATACCTCAGGGGGAGGGGGTCAGGGGGAGGAGTCACTCAGGCAGGCAAGGACAGGAAAAAGCTTAACAGCAGGCTCTGGGGAGAGAGATTAATTCAAAATGGCTACCACACACACAGGGGGAGGAGTCACTCAGGCAGGCAAGGACAGGAAAAGCTTAACAGCAGGCTCTGGGGAGAGAGATTAATTCAAAATGGCTACCACACAAGGCCCAGTTAATTGAGAGAGGCAAGGTAAGTACAGCTGAGAAGGCTGAATTAGCACACCACTAAGACAAACACTAAATAATTAAACAAACAACAGTTAGACAAACAGTAAATAATTAAATAAACAGCTAGAACTCACAGTAAGATGTCCCAGGAGGCAAAAATCCACTCACTAGCAGAGCTCTGTAAAAGTTCAGCCTTTCTCTGATCAGAGAAAAGCAAACTAAAACAGCCTATGCACACGTGGAGAAAACAGGAACAAGGTTACAGGATACCTCAGGGGGAGGGGGTCAGGGGGAGGAGTCACTCAGGCAGGCAAGGACAGGAAAAAGCTTAACAGCAGGCTCTGGGGAGAGAGATTAATTCAAAATGGCTACCACACACACAGGGGGAGGAGTCACTCAGGCAGGCAAGGACAGGAAAAGCTTAACAGCAGGCTCTGGGGAGAGAGATTAATTCAAAATGGCTACCACACAAGGCCCAGTTAATTGAGAGAGGCAAGGTAAGTACAGCTGAGAAGGCTGAATTAGCACACCACTAAGACAAACACTAAATAATTAAACAAACAACAGTTAGACAAACAGTAAATAATTAAATAAACAGCTGGAACTCACAGTAAGATGTCCCAGGAGGCAAAAATCCACTCACTAGCAGAGCTCTGTAAAAGTTCAGCCTTTCTCTGATCAGAGAAAAGCAAACTAAAACAGCCTATGCACACGTGGAGAAAACAGGAACAAGGTTACAGGATACCTCAGGGGGAGGGGGTCAGGGGGAGGAGTCACTCAGACAGGCAAGGACAGGAAAAAGCTTAACAGCAGGCTCTGGGGAGAGAGATTAATTCAAAATGGCTACCACACACACAGGGGGAGGAGTCACTCAGGCAGGCAAGGACAGGAAAAGCTTAACAGCAGGCTCTGGGGAGAGAGATTAATTCAAAATGGCTACCACACAAGGCCCAGTTAATTGAGAGAGGCAAGGTAAGTACAGCTGAGAAGGCTGAATTAGCACACCACTAAGACAAACACTAAATAATTAAACAAACAACAGTTAGACAAACAGTAAATAATTAAATAAACAGCTAGAACTCACAGTAAGATGTCCCAGGAGGCAAAAATCCACTCACTAGCAGAGCTCTGTAAAAGTTCAGCCTTTCTCTGATCAGAGAAAAGCAAACTAAAACAGCCTATGCACACGTGGAGAAAACAGGAACAAGGTTACAGGATACCTCAGGGGGAGGGGGTCAGGGGGAGGAGTCACTCAGGCAGGCAAGGACAGGAAAAAGCTTAACAGCAGGCTCTGGGGAGAGAGATTAATTCAAAATGGCTACCACACACACAGGGGGAGGAGTCACTCAGGCAGGCAAGGACAGGAAAAGCTTAACAGCAGGCTCTGGGGAGAGAGATTAATTCAAAATGGCTACCACACAAGGCCCAGTTAATTGAGAGAGGCAAGGTAAGTACAGCTGAGAAGGCTGAATTAGCACACCACTAAGACAAACACTAAATAATTAAACAAACAACAGTTAGACAAACAGTAAATAATTAAATAAACAGCTAGAACTCACAGTAAGATGTCCCAGGAGGCAAAAATCCACTCACTAGCAGAGCTCTGTAAAAGTTCAGCCTTTCTCTGATCAGAGAAAAGCAAACTAAAACAGCCTATGCACACGTGGAGAAAACAGGAACAAGGTTACAGGATACCTCAGGGGGAGGGGGTCAGGGGGAGGAGTCACTCAGGCAGGCAAGGACAGGAAAAAGCTTAACAGCAGGCTCTGGGGAGAGAGATTAATTCAAAATGGCTACCACACACACAGGGGGAGGAGTCACTCAGGCAGGCAAGGACAGGAAAAGCTTAACAGCAGGCTCTGGGGAGAGAGATTAATTCAAAATGGCTACCACACAAGGCCCAGTTAATTGAGAGAGGCAAGGTAAGTACAGCTGAGAAGGCTGAATTAGCACACCACTAAGACAAACACTAAATAATTAAACAAACAACAGTTAGACAAACAGTAAATAATTAAATAAACAGCTGGAACTCACAGTAAGATGTCCCAGGAGGCAAAAATCCACTCACTAGCAGAGCTCTGTAAAAGTTCAGCCTTTCAGGCTCTGCAACAATAGGAACAGTGCTGGAACTCCCTCCGGTTCCCTCTGGATGCCACTCCTGATTTTCTTCTCCACACTTTATTTCTTCCTGTCGTGCTTGGCCTCCTACAACTTCTTTCTTGCTTGTAGGTGCACAACTTGTTCACGCTTGTAGAAGCTAGATGAAAAAGAATCCAACACACTACGCCACCTGTGGCGCTGCAGCGTCTAGGCAGTTGCCTATAAGAAGCAGCGTGCCAACTGTTCTTTGTTAAACTAACTTATTTCCAGAGCAATAGCTGCTGGGACCTTTTGTAGTTGTGGTTAATAAGCAGTCCGAGTAGTTTTAAGCAGTTCACAGGAAATTTATTTAATTTTATCTTGTTTCATCAAACTTAGCAAAGCAAACTTCTTTTTGGAACAGGAACAAGGTGTAACAGAAATAGTGATGATTAACTCAAATAGCTTCCTTCAGCAAACTGGAAATTAATGCTTTAAACAGTGCTGAGTAAAACAACTTTGTAATCCTTTTCTTTTCTTCCAGGATTCACGAACACTCAAAGCATTTAAACACAGTTCTGAATTCTTACTTTTAAACCAGCAATTCAGCTTTTCTTCTTATTAGACATAAGCTGTTGAGCAATCCATTATTGAGTCGTGGTCTAATTCAGCTAATTCTGTTTCCATGTCCTCTATTTCATCCTGAAACAGCTCTGGGTTTTTATCAGCATAACCTGTCTTCAGTTGTTGCATTAATTTAAACACTTTATCCCAGGGATTTCTTTTTCTCCCCTCGGGGTTTCTATATGCATTGCAGGGCTTTGTATCTCTAGGCAAAACACTCACATGACTCTGTCGTCTCTGATGGCTTCTATGCACAGACTTCTTTTCAGGCTTTACAGAAGAATAAATCTCCCCTTCAGAATCCTCAGAAGCCTCACTGCTATCTGAGCTGTATTCTACAATTCTCCCAGAGTTCTGGCTCCTACCTTCACAAGGGCTTACAAACTCTGTACAGCTGTACCTGGTAGAAGAGCTGCCGTTCTGTGCTGAGGTTCAGACTTGCTCTGCCATTCCCCTGGCTTTGGCTTCATAAGAACATAAGAACATAAGAAATGCCATACTGGGTCAGACCGAGGTCCATCAAGCCCAGTATCCTGTTTCCAACAGTGGCCAATCTAGGTCATACGTACCTAGCAGTTTCCCCAAAAGACACAGGTTCTGCAGTGCTTGTACTAGGCCAAGCATTGATATCCTGGGTCCCTTTTTAATAGTGGTTTATGGACCTTTCCTCCAGGAACTTGTCCAAACCTTTTTTAAAACCCAGCTATACTAACAGCCCTTACTACATCCTCCGGTAACAGATTCCAGAGTTTGATTACACGTTGAGAGAAGAAATATTTTCTCCTATTTGTCTTAAATAGTTTACCCTGTAGCTTCATTACATGCCCCCTAGTCCTTCTATATTCTGATAGCGTAAACAATTTATCCACGTTTATCCGTTCCACTCCATTCATTAATTTATACACCTCTATCATATCTCCCCTCAGCCGCCTCTTTTCTAGGTTAAAGAGCCCTAACCTTTTTAGCCTCTCTTCATAGGAGTAGCCTTCCATCCCCTTCACCAATTTGGTGGCTCTTCTCTGTACTTTTTCTAATAACTCTATGTCCTTTTTAAGATACGGTGACCAGAATTGCACACAATATTCAAGGTGCGGTCGTACCATGGAGCGATACAGAGGCATTATAATATCCTTTGTTTTATTCTCCATCCCTTTCCTTATGATACCTAGCATTCTATTTGCTTTCTTGGCCGCCGCTGCACACTGGGCGGAGGGTTTTAAACATGTTATCCACGATGACTCCTAAATCTTTTTCCTGGGTGGTGGTTTCTAATGTGGAGCCTTGCATCTTGTAACTATAGTGTGGGTTGTTCTTTCCTAGGTGCATAACTTTGCACTTGTCCACATTAAATTTCATCTGCCATTTGGATGCCCAGTCTTCCAATTTATCCAGATCCTCCTGCAGTTTTCCACAATCCTCTTGGGTTTTAACAACTTTAAACAGTTTTGTGTCATCTGCAAATTTGATTACCTCACTAGTTATTCCCTTTTCCAGGTCATTTATGAATATGTCAAAAAGTAGCGGACCCAGTACAGATCCCTGGGGTACTCCACTATTCACCTTTTTCCATTGGGAATATTGGCCATTTAGCCCTACCCTCTGCTTTCTATCTTTTAACCAGTTCTCGATCCACAATAGTACACTGCCTCCTATCCCATGACTTTTTAGCTTCGCCAAAAGTCTCTGATGGGGGACCTTGTCAAAAGCTTTCTGAAAGTCCAGATACACTATATCAACCGACTCACCTTTGTCTACCTGTTTATGCACACCTTCAAAAAAACAGATCAGATTAGTAAGACAAGATCTTCCTTGTCTAAAGCCATGTTGGCTGTCTCCCATTAGGCCATGACTATCTACATGCTGTGTAATTTTGTTCTTTATGATGGCTTCTACCATTTTCCCTGGTACTGACGTCAGGCTCACCGGTCTGTAATTTCCCGGGTCACCCCTGGAACCCTTTTTAAAAATTGGTGTTACGTTGGCGACCCTCCAATCTTCAGGTATTACAGATGATTTTAATGAAAGTTCACAGATTACCAATAACAGGTCTGCAATCTCATATTTCAGTTCTTTCAACACTCTGGGATGTATACCATCCGGTCCAGGTGATTTGCTACTATTCAGTTTATCAAATAGTTGTAATATATCTTTCCGGTGTAGCGATATTTCTCTCAATTCCTCTGCAGTATCACCTTTAAATACCACTTCAGTCTTGGGTAACACCCCTACATCTTCCTCAGTAAAGACCGAAGCAAAGAATTCATTCAGTCTCTCTGCTATAGCCTTGTCTCCTCTTACTGCCCCTTTTACCCCTCTATCATCTAATGGTCCAATTGACTCTCTCACAGGCCTTTTGCTACGAATGTACTTGAAAAAGTCTTTATTTCGTGTTTTTGCTTCCGTAGCAAGTTTCTTCTCAAATTCCCGCTTTGCCTGCCTTATCAATGCTTTGCATTTAACTTGCCAGTGCTTGTGCTGTTTCCAGTTTTCATCATTTGGCTCTTTTTTCCATTTTCTGAAGGTTGCTCTTTTGGCAGCAACAGCCTCTCTGACCTCACCTTTAAACCATGCTGGCAGTTTTTTGGACTTTCTTCCACTTTTCTTAATGCGTGGAATACAGCTGGTCTGGGCTTCGAGGATAGTATTTTTAAATAACACCCAAGCTTGCTGTAAGTCTTTAACCTTTGGAACCGCTCCTTTTAGTTTTTTCCGAACTATATTCCTCATTCTATCATAGTCACCCTTTTGAAAGTTAAAAGGTAGTACTGTGGATTCCTTTACTATCTGTCCTCCACTGATTAAATCAAACATGATCATACTATGATCACTATTGCCAAGTGGTCCCAACACCCTTATTTCTTGCACCAGATCTGGCGTTCCACTAAGGACTAGGTCCAGTATGGCTTCCCCTCTGGTCGGTTCATGAACCAGCTGCTCCAAGAAGCAGTCATTTATTTCATCTAGAAACTTTATCTCTTTAGCTTGTCCTGCTGTGACACTGTCCCAGTCGATACCGGGGTAATTGAAATCACCCATTATTACTACTCTGTTGTGGCTTTTGTTAGCTTCCTTGATTTCTTTGAGCATTTCATCATCCATTTGTTCATTCTGGCCAGGTGGTCAATAGTATACTCCCACTGCCATCACCTTCCCCTTCATAAATGGAATTTCAATCCATAGAGATTCTACAGCAAATTTTGTTCCCTGCAAAACTTTAATCCTTTCTGACTCAATGCCCTCTCTAACATAGAGCGCAACCCCTCCACCAATTTGTTCAGCTCTATCATTACGATATAGTTTGTATCCAGGTATCACAGTGTCCCACTGGTTATCCTCCTTCCACCATGTCTCTGAGAGTGCAATCATATCTAACCTCTCATTTAATGCTATATATTCTAATTCTCCCATCTTATTGTTTAGACTTCTAGCATTGGCATACAAGCATTTTAGAGACTGTATATAATTAATATTAATCTGGCTATTGGTAGGCATGGGTAATTGGGAATCTTTATGCTCTGTCTGCTCCTTACTCAAGGGCATTTGGGCTACTATACTCCCTTTTGGAACCTCACTGCTTTTGGTAGTATCCTTCAAGGATACCTTTGTCCGAACCGTGCGCTCCTGGGTGACTGTCGGCTTTCCCCTATTTTCTAGTTTAAAAGCTTCTCTATCTCTTTTTTAAAGGTTAATGCCAGCAGTCTGGTCCCATCCTGATTAAGGTGAAGCCCATCCCTTCGGAAGAGCCCCCCCTTTCCCCAGAATGTTCCCCAGTTCCTAACAAATCCAAAACCCTCATCCTTGCACCATTGTCTCATCCACGCATTGAGACTCCGGAGCTCTGCCTGTCTTTTGGGTCCTGCACGTGGAACAGGAAGCATTTCGGAGAACGCTATCCTGGAAGTTCTGGATTTCAACTTCCTACCTAAAAGCTTAAATTTAGCCTCCAGAACTTCCCTACCACATTTTCCTATGTCATTGGTACCAACATGTACCAAGACAGCAGACTCCCCCCCAGCACTATCTATGATCCTATCTAGGCGGTGCGTGAGATCTGCTACCTTCGCACCAGGCAGGCATGTTACCAGGCGATCCTCACGTCCACCAGCCACCCAGCTATCTACATTCCTAATGATTGAATCACCAACTATAACAGCTGTCCTGACCCTCCCCTCATGGGGACATGGCCCTGGAGAAACGTCCTCGGTGCGAGAGGGTTTTACATCACCTGGAGGACAGGTCCTAGTTACAGGATCACTTCCTGCCACACCAGGGTGATGCTCTCCTGTCACGTGACCTCTCTCCTCCATGGCAACAGGGATGCTGCCAGACTGGAGGTGGGACTTCAGGACTATATCCCTGTAGGTCTCGTCCATGTACTTCTCTGTCTTTCTTATGTCTTCCAGGTCTGCTACTCTAGCCTCTAGAGAACGGACTCGTTCCCTGAGAGCAAAGAGCTCCCTGCACTTAGTGCATATGTAGGACCTCTCACCAACTGGGAGATAATCATACATGTGACACTCGATGCAAAAGACTGGAGAACCCCCATCTCGTTGCTGGACCTCTGACTGCATCTTAGTTTAAAGCTTGTGTTTAGGTCTTTTAAATCGGTATATAATAAGGATTGGTGTAGATGCTTATACTAATAAAAGTGTATCTAATACCCCTAATACACCCTGTGTACCTGAAGCTAATTAATCACAGGTCCTCTGTGTATGACTGATTTGGATTAAGAGCTGCACCTGAGAGCAGCCCCTTTCCTCTAAGATGTCCAAGTACCTATAAAACTACAATTTCCCCAGGGGTGGGTGGGTGCTGGGGAGTGAGGGGGGGAGATAAGTCCTATTAAAGAGGGCAGTTACAAGGTACCCTGTCCTGAACCCTCAGCAGGGGGATGGGGGTACCACACAAAGCCCAGTTAGTTGAGAGAGGCAAGGTAAGTACAGCTGAGAAGGCTGAACTTGCACACCACTAAGACAAACACTAAATAATTAAACAAACAACAGTTAGACAAACAGTAAATAATTAAATAAACAGCTAGAACTCACAGTAAGATGTCCCAGGAGGCAAAAATCCACTCACTAGCAGAGCTCTGTAAAAGTTCAGCCTTTCTCTGATCAGAGAAAAGCAAACTAAAACAGCCTATGCACACGTGGAGAAAACAGGAACAAGGTTACAGGATACCTCAGGGGGAGGGGTCAGGGGGAGGAGTCACTCAGGCAGGCAAGGACAGGAAAAAGCTTAACAAACAGCAGGCTCTGGGGAGAGAGATTAATTCAAAATGGCTACCACACAAACAGGGGGAGGAGTCACTCAGGCAGGCAAGGACAGGAAAAGCTTAACAAACAGCAGGCTCTGGGGAGAGAGATTAATTCAAAATGGCTACCACACAAGGCCCAGTTAATTGAGAGAGGCAAGGTAAGTACAGCTGAGAAGGCTGAACTTGCACACCACTAAGACAAACACTAAATAATTAAACAAACAACAGTTAGACAAACAGTAAATAATTAAATAAACAGCTAGAACTCACAGTAAGATGTCCCAGGAGGCAAAAATCCACTCACTAGCAGAGCTCTGTAAAAGTTCAGCCTTTCTCTGATCAGAGAAAAGCAAATTAAAACAGCCTATGCACACGTGGAGAAAACAGGAACAAGGTTACAGGATACCTCAGGGGGAGGGGGTCAGGGGGAGGAGTCACTCAGGCAGGCAAGGACAGGAAAAAGCTTAACAAACAGCAGGCTCTGGGGAGAGAGATTAATTCAAAATGGCTACCACACAAACAGGGGGAGGAGTCACTCAGGCAGGCAAGGACAGGAAAAGCTTAACAAACAGCAGGCTCTGGGGAGAGAGATTAATTCAAAATGGCTACCACACAAGGCCCAGTTAATTGAGAGAGGCAAGGTAAGTACAGCTGAGAAGGCTGAACTTGCACACCACTAAGACAAACACTAAATAATTAAACAAACAACAGTTAGACAAACAGTAAATAATTAAATAAACAGCTAGAACTCACAGTAAGATGTCCCAGGAGGCAAAAATCCACTCACTAGCAGAGCTCTGTAAAAGTTCAGCCTTTCTCTGATCAGAGAAAAGCAAACTCTGAACTCTCTGCCGTGATTCCTGTGTTTGCTCAGTCCAAGACTCCTGTCTGGACTCTGCTTCTCCTAATGCTTCAATCTCTGCTTCCAGTGCTGCTAATGCTTCCCGTCCTGCTGCTGACTCTCTTTGCTTCTGAGAGCTTAAATCCTTGAGTGTGAGAGGCATCTTCCTAGCTCTTCCCCCCACGTGTTTCTCATTTGCATTTTGTGTTGCCATGTAGGCAGGGTGTGGTCTGTACTCAGCCCTCTCAATCATGTGGCTTTTCTCCCTAGGTGTTGATTTAACTGATTGCCTGCCTGAGCCATGCTTTAACTCAGAAGGAAAAGTTTTCAAACTAACCCTTTTTCTATGCCTGTCAGTGTCCTCATTACCACAGTATGTGATAAGAAAACTTGTAGTGAGCCTATGGAAATAGGAGAAACTAATGATTTTGCTTTTAAGAAAAGTGACATCCCTGCAGTGCATAGGTTTCAGCTTTTGCCTAAAGAAAGCAAGCAGAGAGAAACGGAACCTAGGCTGCCACACCCAAGCTCTGCTGACGTAGTTGCAGGCTTGGAAGATAATTGCAAGCACCTGTCCAGAGAGGGAGAGACACTGCCCGGGAAGCAGGGATATAAACCTTGGCTAGAGAGAAATCAGGAAAGGAGAGGAGAGCCTGGAGGGAGGAGAGAGCCTGGGAGAGGAGAGCCCGGAGGAGGAGAGCCCAGAGGGAGAGAGCATGGAAGGAGAGAGCAGAGAAGGCTTCAAGCCCCAGTTCCTGTTCAGAGGTGGGAGCCCAGGACTCAGCACAGGAGTCAAAGGAGCCAAGCCTGGAACAAGGAGCCATGGAAGAGCTCCAGGAAGGAACTCAGGGAAGTGCCAACAACTAAAGCCCCAAATAAAAGATCAACTGCACCATGGTTCACAGCTGACTTAAGGACATCTCTAATCCAATTACGGAGATTGGAAAAGCGCTGGAGGAAGTCACGCACCACCAATGACCAAGTAGCATACACCCAGCACTTACACACACATCGCAGGGCTGTCATAGACAGGATGAAACAATACCATACAGACACCCTGAAACGGTCATTAAACAAGCCGCACGACCTCTTCAACCTGGTCAAATCTCTTGCCAAAGAACCCACCCCGGAACACCCTGGAACCATACACCCTCAGGACTACGCCAGCTTTATGCAATCTAAACTGTGCAAGACTGATAAAGTGATGTCACCGGACCTCTCCAACGAACAAGAGTTCTCAGTATCCCTAACCACCTTTGTCACACCATCAAAAAAATCTATTGAAGATACCATCGCAACCTTAAATACCTCCACTGCATACTCAGACCCCTGTCCAGCATTCTGGATAAAAGATCTGCATTGTGACCTTGCCCCGACCTTAGCAAAGATGATAGACCTTTCATTCAGCACTGGGTCGTTCCCTTCCACGCTCAAGCAGACCTCCGTTAGACCGCTCCTGAAGAACGCCAAATTAGACCCTCAAAAAGTGGAATCATACAGACCCATTTCCAGCATCCCGATGCTTGCTAAAATCATCGAAAAGACAGTCTACAAACAGTTACAAGATCACATTGATACCAATGCCCCCCTAGACTCATCTCAACACGGATTCAGAGAGTCACACGGAGTCGAAACTCTACTCACAACGCTTTTTGACACCATAATCTCAGGCATTGACAACCTACGCCAAGGTTATGCACTCGTATTTTTGGATATAGCGGCGGCGTTCGACTCTGTCTGCCACGAAATTCTCCTAGGTCGGCTAAGAGAGAAAGGCATTGGTGGAAGAGCTCTTGAATGGTGTAGATCCTACCTGTCAGGCAGATGGCAATACGTACGTGCAAATGGGTCTACTTCCGAGCCATTCTTACAAAGCCAAGGAGTTCCTCAAGGATCTTCCCTATCATCACTTATGTTTAACATCTATATCCAACCCATCTGTAATATTATCAGATCATTCAATGTGAGTTGTATGATATACGCAGACGATGTCTTACTGTACCTTCCAATATCCCTGGATTGCCCAGACCTTACCCCCTTGACTGAGTGCTTCAACACCATATCCGAATGGCTCCTCTCTCAGAATCTGCGCATCCAACACAAGAAGACGGAGGTCTTATTCATCTCCAGAAATCCTGAGTTTACACCACCCAGCTACCTAGAAGTGGACAACGCTGAATTACAAGTAAAATCAGCTATTCGTTACCTCGGAGTAACATTGGATCAGAACCTCAACATGAAGCAACACATAACCAACACTGTAAGAGCGATTTACTTCAAGATTAAATCTCTTAGACACTTACGCCCCCTACTTGAACCAAGCGACTTCCGCACCATTTATCAAGCCCTCATCATCCCCCATTTGGACTACTCAAACGCAATCCTGCAAGGACTCCCTCAGGCCACCTTACAGCCCCTGCAACTTGCCATGAACAGTGCAGCGCGGATTCTCCTCGGCACACCAAGAAGAGAGCATATCACACCCCTCCTGAGACAGCTTCACTGGCTCCCCATTCAAGCCAGGCTAAGTTTCAAAACCCTAGTGATGACATTCAAGGCCATCAAGGGACTCTCCTCCTCCTCACTATGTGACCTCATCCAACCACCCATACCCAACAGGCTAAGAAGAACCTCAGTAGCTAACATGCTAGTGATACCGAGAGACACTACAAAATGCTCCAAAGCAACATCGAACAGAGCCTTTAGACTATACGCCCCAAGTCTCTGGAACTCCCTACCACCACACATCAGAGCAATCCCTAACCTGAGCCAGTTCAGAAAGGCCTTAAAACATTTCCTCTTTATCAAGCATCTCACTTACTGCCCGAACCCCAGCCACTAAGCATGTCCAATACCCAATAACTCCCTCTGACATGTATATAGTTACCCATTCATGGTTATGCATATGTATATAGTTTACCCTGTTTTCCAAGTTACTTGTTCCTGTTCAATGTAATGACCTGACTTTTGTTCATTGTCGGTTACCTTCTTGTTTTATGTAAACCGCGCTGATCGCAAATAGTGCGGTATATAAGAAATGAAAATAAATAAATAAATAAAATAAATAAGTGATCCAGGGACTGTTCCCCAGAAGCTGGAGGGAGACTGGTGAACACAGCCAGGGAGAAGTGTCCACAGCTTCAGGTACAATTTATCCTTACTGGGTGGAGCTGTGCCAAAGAGAGACACAGGGATCCTCAGAGAGAATACACCCTGAGACATACGTTAAAAGCTCAGAGCAGGGCACTGCATTACCGGAGCCAGAGGAAATGCAGGTTGAGCCTATTGAGCAGGATTTATTGCCTCCAGAAGTACTCATGGACCGTACGCTATGTCAAGCTGTTAGCATCGAGTCCCTTTGCTAAAGAATAGCTAAAAGATAAAGTCTCCTGAAAAGTAGAGTATTGAAACCTAGCCTGAACTGAAGGTAGGAACTTGCTCTTTTAATGGGAAGATACATGTTGCATGTACATTTGAATGCTTAATGAAGACAAAGGTAAAGAGAAGATATTTTTACTTTGTTGAATGAAGAAGCTGTGTTTTCTCTATCCGTTAT
Source organism: Ichthyophis bannanicus (assembly GCA_033557465.1). Classification (NCBI taxonomy): domain Eukaryota; kingdom Metazoa; phylum Chordata; class Amphibia; order Gymnophiona; family Ichthyophiidae; genus Ichthyophis; species Ichthyophis bannanicus. The sequence goes on along the minus strand of CM066040.1, from coordinate 302,019,399 downwards.
ATTGATAAGCAGCTGCCTATAATGAATGACTGTGAAGCTCATCCAGCCTAAGTTGTAAATAACCTTGAGCGAATGAATGGAGAAATATCCTGTTACAGTCTACATGGACTTTGTTTGCGTTTGGGGAATAAATTTTGTCATTTGCCTTTACTTTCGGTTTCATGACTACACTTCATCTTAGAAGGCCAAAACTACAACTCCCAGCATGCTTCACTGGAGAAAAATAGTTTATTCAACCTTTTATAAGAGAAGTTAATGGCAACCCTACCCCTCTAAGCCTTAGGCAGAGGGCTGGGGCGTGACAGTACGTATGACCTAGATTGGCCACTGTTGGAAACAGGATACTGGGCTCGATGGACCTTGGTCTGACCTAGTATGGCATATCTTATGTTCTTATGGAAGGGTGTTCCTGCCACAGCAGTGGGTGTAGTCGCTACGGAAGCTGGTTCGACAGTTTCTCTGGTTGAAGGTGCCATCAACTTAGCATTACCTGCAGCTCCTAGGGACCATGGCAGCGACATTAGAGCTGGTTCTGTGGGTGCATGCGCACATGCGGCCCTTGCAGAGGGCGCCACTGTATAGATAGTCGCACCAGCTGCATCCTCTGACATGGCAATTGCCCTGTCCACAAAAGACACAAGGGGCTCTCAGATGATGGTTGTCTCCAGAAAAGATCTTGTTGGGGATGCCCCTGGAAGTGCCGTAATGGCTGCTGCTCATGATGGATGCCAGCTTCTCAGGCTGGGGCAATTGCGGTGAGGGGCATATTGCTCAGGGGAGTTGGACTCCAGAGGAGAGCATTTAACAGGTTGGAAATGCGGGTGGTGGTCCTTGCCATGTGGAGGTTTCACCCTTGGCTCCAGGGGCAGGCAGTCCGGATGTCTAATGCTACTACAGTGGCCTACTTCAATCGGCAGAGAAGAACACAGCGTGAAACTGGAAGCAGAGTCCGCTGCACTACTAGAATGGGCAGAGGCCCATCTGCAGGCGTGGTCCGCAGCTCATATCTCAGCTTGGATGCCCTGGTGCAGCGGCGGCCCACAGTGGGGTTAACATCTTTGTTAGTGATATAGCAAAAGGGCTGTTGGGTAAGGTTTGCCTCTTTGCAGATGATACCAAAATCTGCAATAGAGTAGACACCCAGGAAGGTATAGTTAACATGAGGAGGGATCTAGCTAAGCTTGAAGAATGGTCTAGAATTTGGCAGCTGAGATTTAATGTTAAAAAAATGCAAGGTCATGCATTTGGGCTGCAGCAATCCAAGGGAGCAATATAGTATAGGGGGTGAAGTATTTTTGTGCACTAAAGAAGAGCAAGACCTAGGCGTGATTGTGTCTGATGATCTTAAAGTAATTAAACAGGTAGAAAAGGCGACAGCAAAAGCTAAAAGGATGCTTAGGTGCATAGGGAGAGTAATGGCCAGCAGAAGAAAGGAGGTGATAGTGCCTCTGTGTAAGTCTTTGGTGCGACCTCATTTGGAGTATTGTGTGCAATTCTGGGGACCACACCATCAAAAGGATATAAACAGGTTGGAGTCGGTGCAGAGGGTTGCTACTAAAATGGTTAGTGGTCTTCATTATAAAGCATATGAGGACAGACTTAAGGATCTTAATAAGTACACCTTAGAGGAAAGGCGGGATAGAGGTGATATGATTGAGATGTTTAAATACCTCCGTGGCATAAATGTTGAGGGGGAGAGCCTCTTTCAATTGAAAGCAAGTTCTGCTACGAGGGGACATGGGATGAGGGTGAAGGGAGATAGACTTCTATCATATCTCCCCTCAGCCATCTCTTTTCCAGGTTGAAGAGCCCTAACCTTTTTAGCCTCTCTTCATAGGGGTATCCTTCCATCCCCTTTACGATTTTGTACCTTTTCTAATAACGCTATATCATTTTTAAGATACGGCGACCAGAATTGTATACAATACTCAAGGTGCAGTCGCACCATGGAATGATACAGAGGCATTTTAATATCCTTTTGTGAGAGCCAGAAGGGAAAGAGTTAACACAAAGAACATCTAACATGTGTACAAATTGCTGGCATTGTACTGCATGTGCATTGTGCGATGCTATGAGTATTAGATGACATCAGATGGAAGCAATGTGAGAGAAAAAGCACACTTATCTACAGAGCACAGGAGAGAGAAGGCATCATTAGCATGGTTATGCCAGTTTGACATGGGGCCTAGTGTGGAAACTGTCAGAATATCAGAGAACTAATAAGATATATATTTTCTATATTTCTTAAAAATAGGGGATGGAAAAACAGACAAGGTGGAAAGTTGGATAGGTGGGAAAAGGGTTATATAACAAGGAATAAATCTGACAAAGGCCTGAGCACATGTTTATACACAAGCCCATAAGGGTCACAGGTCAGCAGGAATGGTGAGTGCAGATATGACAGGACAAAGAAAGGAATGAAAGAGAAAATCCAGATGCATGGAATCGAAAACAAAGGGTTTATTTGGAAAGAACACTATATAACAGGACAGAACTCTTAAAAGATTGGGCATTTACACCCCATTTTCTGAAGAAGGTGGTTTGTATATTTCCACTGTATGTTTGCTAATTGAGTGAGTGAGTATGTGTCTGTGTGAAAGTCTCCTTAGTTTATCTTTGAGTGTAGCTAGGAATCTCACTGTCATATATCCTTCTCTTTCACTGTGCAAGGATCTGTTGATGGACAGGAAATCTCTTAGTTACATTATAGCTTTAAGTGGAGGGTGAAGGAATTCTCCAAGTAGTTTTGGGTGAAGGAATTCTCCAAGTTACTTTGTATTTAGGTAGTTTTGGTTGTGCTACCTATATGCTTGTTTCTGTGATGTATACGAGATAAAGAATTTTATTTGTAAGAAGAATCTGTGAGAATTTTGTGCCAGGTACGAGTATAATCTGCATGAGGTGTGATTTATTGGGAGGAGGTGGTAAACCCTCCTTGTATGTGTATGTAAGGTTTTTGTTTTCACTCTGTCACGGAGGAGGAGAGGTGGCAATCCGCCTGGCCAACGGACTGCCCCCCCCCCCCCGGTTCCGTACACTTTGTTTTATTTTCCATTCCTTTCCTTATAATACCTAGCATTCTTTTTGCTCTCTTGGCTGACGCTGCACACTGGGCGGAGGGTTTTAACATGTTATTTACGATGATACCTAAATCTTTTTCCTGGGTGGTGGTTCCTAATGTGGAACCTTACATTGTGTAACCATAGTTTGCATTGTTCTTTCCTAAGTGCATAACTTTGCACTTGTCCACATTAAATTTCATCTGCCATTTGGATGCCCAGTCTTCCAATTTATCAAGATCCTCTTGCAATTTTCCACCTTCCTCATGGGTTTTAACAACTTTAAATAGTTTTGCATCATCTGCAAATTTGATAACCTCACTCATTATTCCCTTTTCCAGGTCAATTATGAATATGTTAAAAAGCAGCGGACCCAGCACAGATCCCTGGGGTACTCCACTATTCACCTTTCTCCATTGTGAAAATTGACCATTTAGCCCTACCCTCTGCTTTCTCTCTTTTACCTAGTTCCTGATCCACAATGGTACACTGCCTCCTATCCCAAGACTTTTTAGTTGTGGCAAAAGTCTCTAATGAGGGACCTTATCAAAGGCTTTCTGAAAGTCAGAAACACTATGGGGTATGTTTACTAAACCCCGGTAATGTTACCCGCGTTAAGTTCCCCGGTAGTGTTACGGATGCCCATATAAAGGCGTGGGCATTGCATCATTATGGCAAGCCGTGTCAGGTAACGGGCATTACAAGGTGCCGTAGACTAACGCACATTACAAGGCGCCTTATAAGGCACCTTACTTATAAGGCACCTTACAAGTACATTGCCTTATAAGGTGCCCTATAAGGTGCCTTATAAGGTGCTTTGTTAGGTGCCTTATAAGGTGCCCTCCAAGGTGCCTTAGAAGGCACCATATAAGGCACCATATAGGGCTCATTAGGCTAGGTGCCGTGTTAGGCACCCCTGGACAAGGCACCCTGGGTTATGGGACCATAGGTTAAGGTGCCCTAACAATGTTACGGTGCCCTAGGTTAGTGTGCCTTAAGGGCTGCAAGGTGCTTCAGGTTGACATGCATGACCTGTGAGTCATAGAAACAGATGTAACCCTAACACTGGATAGAGCACCGAGGAAAGGCAATGAACAGGTGATTGAAGGAGGAAGAGCTGGTTGCTGCTGGACCTGCCATATCTGCAGCCATCCCATGTGGCTGCCAGTAATGTTGACAAACATGTTGGGGGCACCTGTACCACAGCACAGGGTGTTGGCAATGTAAAGTACTGGAAAGACAGTGGGTGGCAGATGATGAGAATATGTGTTCCACAGTGGAGGCAGAGATGGCAGGATAGTTAGAATGATGGGCGGACAGAGGAGTGGTGGTGCCATGCAGATCAGGCACAGGCGAGGCAAGCAAGAAGAGGTGCAATGCAGGAAATGGTACCAGCGCAGGACATGGGGTGGCAGCCTGCACAGGAAGACAGGACTCTACACAGCTGACAGACGCAGATAGATGGACAGAAGGATTGTTGGCAACTGTGGTGAGGGTATTATGGGCTGGCAGCATGGATCTGCAAAGATATGACTGTTACAGGCATGCAAAATATCTGAATTGGACAGGCATGAAAGGAGGGAACAATGAGGAATTGAACTCATGACCACTGCCTAGAACATCATTGTACTAACCAGTAGGCTATACCTCTATGGCTTGTTACACAGCAATGGCTGGGTACAGAAGGACTGCAGATCACCACACAAACCGTCTGCTCTGTGTGCCAGGATAGGGTAACCCCACCAGCACCCATTATGCAATGCACATGCAGAACAGTGGTCTACAGGTGATCACCAAATGGGGTCTGCACCTCTCCGGTACTGCAGCTTGATAAGATGGACTGACAATGCATGATACTGTGACAGAGTAGCTACAGACCTTACCATTGTGCAGGTTCTGTGTTCACCCTGAGAGTTAGGATGGGCACCCAGCACTAGGTCCGCAGTACATGTGGTGCTAGAGATAGGTCATGCGGCACATCCCCATCACTACCAGCATGTGACAGGTGTTCCTAGCAACCGGAAGTATCTCTGTGCCCATCTGTGTTCCGTAGTCACATGTGGCCCTCTGGGACCAGACACCGCCCAGATTAGTGCGTACCCAGTGTTTAGGTCTGGCTGCCATGGGCACCTGTTATCAGGGCAGAGGGGTGTCTAGACTCGCATAAGGTGAATGTAGCACTGCCTCTACAGGGCAAAGTGGTATACACTATATACCCCAAAGGGCCTACAATCACCCATTTTGTGAGGGAGTGGAGGGACAGGTGCCTAAGCCCTGCGGAATGGCTGTAGGACCAGCAACCCCCATCCTGCTGGTGAAAGACAGCACTCCAGGGCTGGTGCGCAAGAGCCATACCTGTTACTGTGGCAGTGGCAGTACTACAGGGGGTAGGCCTGGGAAACCTCAACTGCACCACACCATGGTCTGCCATTCACCAGCAGACGGCACAGTCAGACTGCACCTGCAGCACCTTACAAGGTGTTCCAACCATGCACACACTAACTGCAGACAGTCCACTAGCCAGTTCATAGTGCATGCTCACAGAGGAAATGTGCACCCAGAAGTGGGATGTACAGCACAGACACCAAGCAGGTATCTCAGTGACTGGGCCCCAGAACTGGGAACACACAGGTATCACTGGAGACAGATAGTATAGAGAACTATGTGGGAACATAGACATGCCATGGTCACTGCTCGGTCAGAGTGAGAGTGACCTCACGGCATGACATGCTGTGGCCACCCTGTCCATGCAGGTGATGTTCGGGCACTACAGTGTCCCAGCCATTGCCCTACACCCTGTGCAGATGCATCCTGGCCAATCTGCCCTGGCTGGGCCATACCCACAATACCTCGCTCCTCATTATGCACATTTGCAGGCTAATGCTGGTAACAGTTGGACATTGTGGGCCCAGAGTGGGGTAGGCAGCCACAAAACAATTTGATAGACATAGACATACACACACACTCTTACTGCAACATTGTGCAATGATAGGGCTGGTAGGCATCCCTGCCCACCACACTGGTCCTGATCACAGTGCTGACATTGCTAAACTGTGCAGGAGGTAGTAGTAGTGCTCTGGTGGTAACTGCAGCTCCGTGCTGTGGCCACCAGCCTGACTCGCCATGACACTTTGGATAGTGGGGCCTCTGTGAGTGGGTGTTTGTACCCCTGTTGGCTGCTGCTTTGGGGATTGCATGGTGTGATGTTGTATCTGCATTGTAGGGTAAAATATTGGGATGTGCTCTGCAGGATCCACAGCTGGGACTTGAACCTATGACCTTCTACTTTGGGACACACTGACTGTGTATACTGCACTACACTGTTGCCACAAAGGCACAGCAGTCCCTGGGGCTACCTTTACGTTTCCTCAGCCAGACCTTGTCTGTTGCACTGCACACCACGTACTGGTACAGGGCATGGCCTAGGTCCGCTGCAGGCAGGTGCCACTGCCCCCTCCAGCATAAATACCCCCCCTGCCATGCTGACATGACCATATGCTGTCGGTGCTGGCAGTTCGCCGTCCCGGGCCATCCACTGTGCAGGTAGGTGGGTGCCTAGGGTGTGGAGTCTGGAGTGGGGAGGCATACATGGACATCCACACATCCCCCGCATCACTGCCTATCATTGTTATGTCCCTTCCACACGGGGGAGAGATGGCTGGGGGGATGTCAGGTTGGTGCTCTAGCACATATTGGCTAGGGTGGACCAGGTAGATGTTGGTAGATTGTATTATGTCAGCAGACTGTGGACAGGCTAGGGCATCAACTCAGGTACTGTGTACCCCATATGGACTACTAAGTGTATATATGTCTCAGACAGCATGTGGTCACACCCTGCAATGCCTTACTGGGGGCTGCAGTAGCGGCTGTTCAATTAGCTGGGTTTACGAGATGTTTGGGATGCATCCTGGGGACGGTCTGCGGACCCTTGTTAGAGTGGTCCCCAGATGTGCACTGATTGCCCTATTACAGGTATAGTGGTACCTGTGTGACCTTTGGGGTACCTGCTGGGTAATGTCCCCTGGATGGGACACTGTGGGACACAGCCTACTGGGTATGTTCGGCCTTGGTCAGCTGCTGTCTTGCTGATCTCCAGTTTCTGTGTTCCTATGTGCCACCTAGGCTGTGGCCTGGTCCACCCTGTGCCCCAGCTGCCCCCACTTCATGACCCACCTGCACCCCCCTATGCCCCATTTGCACCATCGCCATAGTGGCCTTTCATACTTGGGCACTATGCTGTTGCTGCAAATGGAGCACTACTATCACTTTTCTTGGGCTCCCTGACTATGCTGTACATTGCTGACACTGAAATGGTTTCTCTCTCCTGCAACTGTGCATCTAACAGCAGGTTTTCATTTGCAGTACCTTTCAGCCCTTCATTTCCCCGCATTAGTGTGGCAGGAGTCTCTCCCAGCCTACTCCCTGCCCATTGACCCCTTCTCTCCGCCCTCTCTCCACCCTCTGTGGGACATAACATGGCCGGTGACGTTAACACGTGAGCATTAATGTTACCTAACACGCGTTAACATAGCCGCTGCTACGTTACCGCAGTTTACATATAAACTGACTCACCTTTGTCTACCTGTTTATTCACACCTTCAAAAAAACATAACAGATTAGTAAAACAATATCTTCCTTGTCTAAAGCCATGTTGGCTGTCTCCCATTAAGCCATGACTATTGTCATCAACCCCCCCTGGTGGCCAGTGGTGGCAAGGGCAGGTTGAGCATATTTATTATTTGTGGAGGTAAGAGACTTTTAGAGGCCAGGTGCACCCTGGTCTTTGTAGTCCTCCTCCTTATAGGAATAAGTTGTGTAGACCAGAATGGAGGGTAAATAAGGCTTTTATTTCCCCTTTCAAGCACTGAGGTTCGCTAGGTAACAGAAAATAAAGGGTTCTCCTTCTTTGTCAGGACTTTTACCAAAGCATAGTTAAACAAGTGAACTGTTACATACTTCACAGCATCTTGCAAAAACAACACAGGGTTTTCCAAACTTTGGAGCAAAGTAAAATTAGTGAGCTTTTTCTCTTTTGCTCAACATGAACAAAAACAATATCAGAGCTTGTCTAAATAAGTTACAGCTCGGGGAGTGATTCAAAACTCCCTGCTACACAAACCGAGCAGTCCATTACTTCTTCTTGGGATAATATAACTGAGTCTACATGTTCCAGCTGCATGGGCTCTGTTTCATTTGTGCCTCCCTCTGTACTTGAGCTTTCCCTGGCTGCTGTGGTTTGAAAGTCAGTACTTCTTCTCCCTAGCTTCCAGCTAGGCTGTTCTAGGGCTTTCAGGTAAATAGCAGGGTTTGTCCCTATGCCCCTACGTGATGGCTTAAAGGACTTCTACCCGCTTCCTTTTCTCTTAGACTGATTATCTGGTTTTAAAGACGTTCTAGGAGCTGGGCCTTTCTTTGGGAAAAAATAGACACCGTACCTTGGCTTCATGAAGTCAGGGCGTCTGTTACTTGCCCACTCAGGCACCTCTCTCTGGCCACGGTCTTCTTTGCAGACTCCCTCTGGGAGCCTCCTGGGTACTGTCTGTCCTCTCTGTAGCTTGGGAAGACCCTGTAAAGATTCCAGGCTTCCTGGCTTCTTAGTACAGTCAAACCTCGGTTTTCATTTGCTCCGGTTTTCATACGCTTCGGTTTTCAACGTCTTTTTTGACTGAGATTTTGTCCCGGTTCTCATACATCGCTTTGGTTTTCAACGTCTTTTTTGACTGAGATTTTGTCCCGGTTCTCGTACATTGCCTCGGTTTTCGTAAAGTACAGTACTGTAAATACATACACCCTCGCGCTGCACACCGGTCTGTATACACTGCCAGAACGCCTGGCCGGTCCCGGCAGCACTGCCCCCTGGACTCACCGATCGCCAGCGTGATGAGAAGCGAAAGCCAGCTGAGCACGTAAATGAAACACATCCTCGAGCCTGGTCAGAGTCAGAGAGGCAAGGATTGCGCAGAGAGGAAGGCCCCGATCTCGTCCACTGCCTGCCCGTTCTCTGGAGCGCCCCCTCAGGCTCGGAGGTAGCAGGGAAGAAAAGCTGTCAACGTAAGCAGGAGATGTTGCATGAATGTGGGAGGCAGTTCTTTCTCTTGCAGGGTACGTCTGAAGCTATATCATTAAGATTTTCTGCCATTCTGAAGCATTGAGCAGATAATGTAAAGATATTTTAATGGGCTGAATCCAATGTGATTCCGAAGAGAGCTGGGCACAGCAGCTTGTCAGGGGTGGCTAAGGCCAGATGTTAACATACTGTACATTACTGAACTTAGCTTGCTTTCATTGATGTTAAATGTTCATTTATCCATTTCATTAGTCATTTATATTTATTTCTCATTGTTTTCTGTATGTAAAAATATAGTTATTCTCTATAAAATGTATTTTTTGTGAATATTTTTGGGTGTCTGGAACGGATTAATTGGATTTACATTATTTCTTATGGGAAATATTGCTTCAGTTTTCATACGTTTTGGTTTTAGTCAGACTTTTTCGAACGGATTAATCATGAAAACCGAGGTTTGACTGTATAAGTAAATCTCCTGTCAGGACTTTTTCTTCCAGTACCTTTTAATCCTGTTTCAGACCCTCCTGGTGAGCAGAGGCCTCTCTCCCGGCTGGGCTCTCTCCTTCTGAGCTCTCTGCCTTTGGGATTTCTTCCAAGCAGATCTCTTTCCAGTCTGTCTCTCCCAGGTCTCTCTCTCACTCCGGCTCTTTTGGGTCTGCTCCTTTCTCTCTCTCTTTCTGAGCTCTCCTCTGAGCTCCCTTCTGAGCTCCCTTCCGAGGTTCCTTCCTCTCTCCTGGCTAGGCTCCCCTCTTCTGAGCTGGCTCTCTGCTTATAAAGGCCTTTTACTTTTGAGTTTCCCGGGCTACCCCTCAGGTGGAGCTGATTAGCTCCTGCACAATCAGTACCCGGGTGTGTTAGCTCAGCCCTGTAGGTTCATGCCTGCTCCCTCTAGCTGCTCTGCGAGGGAACTGCATCTTCTGCACGTTAGCTGCTTTGTAAGGAACAGCGTTTTTTTCTAAGTCTTTGCTTTCAGTGGTTTCAGCCCTATCAAACTATCTTCATGTTCAGTAATTTTGTTCTTTATGATGGTTTCTACCATTTTTCCCGGTACTGACATCAGGCTCACAGATCTGTAGTTTCCCGGATCAACCCTGGAACCCTTTTTAAAAATTGGCGTTACATTGGCCATCCTCCAATCTTCAGGTATTACAGATGATTTTAATTATAGTTCACAGATTACTAATAGCAGGTCTGCAATCTCATATTTCAGTTTGTTCAACGCCCTTAGATGTACACCATCCAGTCCAGGTAATTTGCTACTCTTCAGTTTATCAAATGGTTGTAATACATCTTCCCGGTGTATAGATTATTCTTTCACTTCTTCCGCAATATCACCTTTAAATACCACTTCAGTCATGGGTAACATCCCTACATCTTCCTCAGTAAAGACTGAAGCAAAGAATTAATTCAGTCATTCCACTATGGCCTTGTCCCATCTTAGTGCCCCTTTTACCCCTCTATCATCTAATGGTCCAACTGACTCTCTCACAGGTTTTTTGCTACGAATGTACTTGAAAAAGTCTTTATTACGCGTTTTTGCTTCCACAACAATCTTCTTCTCAAATTCTCTCTTTGTCTGCCTTATCCATGCCTTGCATCTAACTTGCCAGTGCTTGTGTTGTTTCCAGTTTTCGTCATTTGGCTCTTTTTTCCATTTCCTGAAAGATGCTTTTTTGGCAATAACAGCCTCTCTGACCTTACCTTTAAACCATGCTGGCAGTATTTTGGATTTCCTTCCACTTTTCTTACAGCGTGGAATACAGCTGGTCTGGGCTTCCAAGATAGTATTTTTAAACAACACCCATGCTTGATGTAAATCTTTAACTTTTGCAACTGCTTCTTTTAGTGTTTTCTTAACTATTTTGCTCATTTTATCATAGTCTCCCTTTTGAAAGTTAAAAGGCAGTACTGTGGATTTTCTTACCATCCCTCCTCCATTAATAGAATAAAACACATTCATGCTATGATCACTATTGCCAAGTGGCCCCAACACCCTTATCTCTTGCACTAGATCTGGTGTTCCACTAAGGACTAGGTCTAAAATGGCTTCCCCTCTGGACGGTTCATGAATCAGCTGCTCTAAAAAGCAGTCATTTATTTCATCTAGAAACTTTATCTCTCTAGCATGTCCTGCCGTGACACTGACCCAGTCAATACCGGGGTAATTGAAATCACCCATTATTATTTCTGTGCTGTAATATTTGTTAGCTTCCCTGATTTCTTTGAGCATTTCATCATCCATTTGTTCATTCTTGCCAGGCGGTCGATAGTACACCCCCACCGCCATCGCCTTCCCCTTTTTACATGGAAATTCAATCCATAGAGATTCTACAGCAAATTTTGTTTCCTGCAAAACTTTAATCCTTTCTGACTCAATGCCCTCTCTAACATAGAGCACAACCCTTCCACCAATTTGATCAGCTCTATCATTACAGTATAGTTTGTACCCAGGTATCACAGTGTCCCACTGGTTGTCCTCCTTCCACCATGTCTCTGAGATTGCAATCATATCTAACCTCTCATTTAGTGCTATATATTTAACTCTCCCATTTTAGATTTCTAGCATTTGCATACAAGCATTTTAGAGACTGTATTTTATTCATATTAATTTGGCTATCGCAGGGGCAGCTCAAGGCAATCTGCTGCTTGAGGCAAAGAATGAGATGCCCCCCCCCCCCACCTTAGAGGGGGCAGGGCTTTTTTAGAAATCCAATCAGAGACTGAACGAAATCAAAAAGCCGAGTGCCCTGTGCGACTTGCAGTTTGGGCGCATGCTCCCCCTCTCCCCCCCATACCTCCGTCCAGCGCTGCCTGCTCTTTCCCTGCTGCTGCCGCCCTCTGTTTTTTTCACGGCGGCGCCGGCAGCAGGGAAAGAGCAGGCAATGCCCTTTAGCCTCTCCCGGCATTTGCGGCTTCACTGAAACAGCCGCCAGCATGAATGAAAAGGCTCTTCACACTGGCGGCTGTGCAGAGGGAGCCGGGGCCTCGCGCAGGCTTCTCCAGCTCCCTCTGACGCTGTCCACTGTGTTTTAATGGAGTTCACGCGGGGCCCTGTGCGAACAACATTATTTCTCAATGGATGGGTCGGCCCTGGGGTCAGAGGCACGAGAGTTAGTCCAAATCTCCAAGGACGTCAAATAACTAATTACCTATCTGGCAATATAGCCCAGAAAGGTTTAGGCTATATCATCATTGGTTCATTAGATTGGATTTATACCAATGATATACTAAACACTTTGAAAAAAGACGAAAATGGGTCAGCTAAGAAACGGCAAAGGATGTAAATACTCTGCGCTGTAATTTGCCCTTTGATAGCTGACCCGTTTTGGTCTTGTTTCAAGGTGTTTGGTATATCGTTCGTATTAATCCAATATAATGGACTGATGATGTTATAATAACTTGCTGGCCCAATAGCTTACAACTCTCTGGGCTATATTGCCGGAGAAGTAAACAATTGAGGTCCTGTGAGATTTGGAGATGTATATATCTGGATATATTTGAAGTATTGGAGAAGGATTTTTTGTTTGATTGTCTGATATCTCCTCTTCCATATTATTAGGTGGATGTTTCTATTGATTTATCAATAAACTGAGCAGTCTGGGAAAAGGTCCCAAGTTAGTGAACTGCATCAGAAATTGGTTGTCTGACAGAAGGTTGTGGTAAACGGAACGTACTCAGAAGAAAGGAAGGTGCGTAGTGGCGCACCTCAGGGATTGGTCCTGCGACTGATACTGTTTAATGTATTTGTTAGTGATATTGTGGAAGGACTGAATGAAAAAGTCTGCCTTTTTGCAGATGACACGAAAATTTGCAACAGAATGGACACTTCTGAGGGAGTGGACAACATGAAGAAAGATCTAAAAACACTGGAAGAATGGTCTAATGCTTTGGCAGTTAAGATTTAATGCGATCAAGTCCCTTCAGTGGTTCTGCGTACCCATCCACATTTCCTTCCAAAGGTAGTCTCCTCCTTTCACCTAAACCAGTCAGTAATCCAGAATTTCTTCCCTAGACCACATGCATCTCGGGCTGAAGCAACGCTACACACCTTAGACTGCAAGCAAGCACTGGTTTACTACTTGGATAGAACTAAAGATCACAGAAGATTCTCTCAATTATTCATCTCCTTTGATACTAGTCACCTAGGTCTTCCGGTGATGAAATGTACTCTCTCCAGATTTATAGCAGATTGCATTTCTTTTGCTTATGCACAAGCAGGACTCTTCTAGCAAACTGCTTCTATCTGTGCCCTTCTCTTCTATTGCTAACTCCAGACTTCGGCCATTTCACCTTGCTGCACCTTATGCCTAGAATAAACTACCTGTGTCTGTACATCACGCACTTTCTCTGACCCTCTTCAATCCAGGCTGAAAACTCACCTCTTCGCTTCTGCTTTTGGATCTTGACTCACCTGATCTCCTTTTTCTTTTCCTTTCCCCCTTGTTCTATCCCTGCCTATACCTTCTGTGTTGTCTGTTGTGACTAGATTGTAAGCTCTGATGAGGAGGGACTGCCTCTTACATGTCTATGCAGCGCTGCGTATGACTTGTAGCGCTATACAAATGCTCAGTAGTAGTAGTACTTTTTGGAGGGTCATGTCGCTGTTCATTATGTGCGGGCTATGGCAAGCTCCATAGCCAATCTCCATTCAGTATCCAGCTACCTGGTCCTCCATTCAATTTTTGCTGCATACTACTGTCCAGGCTAAATTGTATTCCAGCACTTCTTTGGGACTTAAGCTCAACTCCTACCCTCCGTCCCAGACTTCTACATGAGACCAAACTATCATTGGGGGAATATCACCTCCTGGAATCAAGTCCAACGGCTCACAACTCTTCCAGACTCTTCGGCTGCAAGCTTTTGGCCTTAGGGATCGCATTGTTCTCCCTCCCATACCAGTTTGGTACCTGGGAGCTAGTGAGTCCCATATGTGAAGACTGCATTCCTGCTTGTTCTTGGAGATAGCATTGTTACTTATTTATAACAGGTGATCTCTGGGAACAACTGGAATCAATCCTCACAACCCACCCTCCTCCCCTAATAGTTGTAGAGTCCTTTTATTTTATTCTTCTTCTCAGCTACAAGCTCAGCTGAAGAGAGGAGTTGGGAAGGCGTGAAGGCAGACGCACAGGCATGGAGGAGTCCTCCTAAAGTTTTCCGATTGGGCTCTGGGGAGCGTTCCCACACGGGCTCCTTCAGTGATGTTCACCCATATGTGAAGACTGATTCCTGCTTTTCCCAGAGATCACCTGTTACAGGTGAGTAACTACAATTTCTGCATGTGGCATCTGTGGGCTATTACCCAACATGGCAGGCCTACTTGATATTGTGTTTCTGACAGATGTGCCTATTGGCTCAGGATTTTTATCAATGTTGTTCCCTGCAGTGACTGTATTTTCTCTATTTGGGGATGTACTGGAGGAGGAAGGATAGCTTGGTTCTTCAGACAGCGGAGAATAAGTGAGTAGTGAAGGAGATGAGAAATGGGGGAACTGGGTTGGAGGTTTGAAGAGTAGATGGAAAGTTGCTAGGTGAAAAGTCAAAAAGGGATTGAAGATGGAGGGTTGAAATTGAGTGGATGGATGAATGAATAAAGAAAGAAATGGAGAAAAGAACAAAAAGCAAAAGATCAGTATGTCAGAGGAGGATGTAGACAGAAAATGGAAACAAATAGAGAGAAGAAAGGACAGCGGAGAGTTAACAGAAGACACAAAGAACGCAAAAGAGAGAGACTGAGGTAATTGCAACTGAAAAATAAAATGCCCAAACAACAAAAGGTAGAAAAAAAGTATTTTATTTTTTAGAGAGAGAGGAGGGGGAGGAGTCAAGATGGTGACTGCATGGTGGCTAGCGTCGGCAGTATGGCTTTTGATCCGGTATCTGCCCTCAGGAGTTTCTCTTTTACTTTATGGGGAAGAGGAAGGGATAGTTCAGTTTACTCAGAAGCTGTCCTTCTACTGACGCAGCAGTCCATTACAAAGTTTTTCACGCCCAGCGCTGATATGGATTCTGCTGGGGTTACAGCTGAAGATGACGGTGGGACAGTCTGTCCAGTTTCAGATGTGAGTCTGAGCCCTGAGCAATGCATACCTCCGAAGGAGCCAATTCGGCCCGCTGGAGACCTGTTGCTCCCGGCTGCCTTCCTCTCTGGTTAGGAGTAGAGATGTGCTGACAACTCAGGTTCCTACAACTTGACTTCATCAACAGGAACAGGCCACTTCAGGAACTAGTGCTATGTTTGGAACTTTTTTAAGTTAGTATAATTTTTGCAGGTGCAGAACACCTCTCTGGTGAGAGATAGCTCCTTAATACATGTGAAGCTGGAGAAGCTGAAAAACCTCTTCAGAAGATGAACTTGTGTTTTGTTAATTTCCCTATTACTCCTGGCATTTCCCTGTCTGAACTCTTCAAGTGGTACTTGTTGGAAATTTCTAGGTATGCCAGAGCAAGCATTACCTTCTACTTCCAGGGTTTATTATCTTTCGGTGAAGAAACGTGTTAGTAGTATAAATTTGGAAGGGAGTCCGGGGGTGCCCCCTGGACACTAAATTTGATTCAGGTGCTGGAGGGGCCAGATGAGGAAAATGTCCGGCGAGCAACACTTTTGATGACATATGTACTGGAACCTGATTGCGACTGGACCCTTAAACTTTATTTTAGGAATTCCGCTAAACTGTTTTTTGGTCAAAAAGTTTGGGTTTTCCCAGATATTTCTTATGTTATGCAGTCTAAAAGGCGCCAATTTCTGTCAATACATTCTGAGGTTGCCTCTTTAGGTTTTCCTTTGTATTGAGGTTTCCATGTAAATGTTTACTTAAGTCTTCTTCCCTTAGATATATTTTCTATGACCTTAAGCAACTACAGGTGTTCTTGGATGCTAGAATGTCTCTCCTTCTGCTGTTGTAGCCAGTATGAGTTCAAGTTAAGATCAATTCTTTGAGATGCTATTATGTTAGCTGGACCATGCAGTCTCCTTTTTTTTTCCTTCCTATATGGATAAACATTTATTTCCTTTTTTTTTTAAGTTTCTGTCATCTCGCCTCATTTCAAGATTCTCCTCCTTCTGCTATATTGTGGGCTGTTAGTGCTCAGCACATAGAAGTTTAATTTCCTAATTTCCTTATATTATGGTTGATGGAATGCATTGCATTTTATTTCCTATGTGCTGCTCCTTTCCTCAAGTAATGTGAATAATTGCTTGTTGTAATTGATTAAATTTATAAATAATTTTTTTAAAAGTATTTTATTTTGAATTTATTAACTGGAATATGTCAGCTCAGAGAAATGTGCACTGATGTCTTTGTGCTTTGTTCAGTATCAGAGGAAATTAATTTCATAGTTTAATTCTTCCAGTGTTGTGGTGCATTCAAAGTTTGTCTTTTGGGGTTCCCAGTTCAATTTATTGTCTTCATATTTCTAAATCGTGATCCCTTGTTCTGTGTTTTGCAATGGTCTGTCTGTTTTGAGTGTATGACCAAAACTGTGCTATTCTGTTCATCTAGTTTCTGTGTAGTAGACCCACTTGTTCTCTTTTCCCAGTAATAGATGTATTGGTTTAATATCTGCAGTGCTACCTTTTGATAAATAGGGTTAGGTGCTGTGTGAGTCCTGGTAGTGCTGTTATGGTATGGCAGATTTGCTGTGGGTTCTAAATGAGCAGGATTTTGTAGTAATACACCTGGCAGAAATATGGTAGCCTTTCTTTATCCTCACTGTACATGCAAATGGTTTTCAGACATTCATTGAGAGGCATGTTTACTAAAGGTTAATGTGCTTTCACAAATTTGTGTACTAAGTGAAGCAACACCCATTTATGTCTATGGGTAAACTGGCACTTCACACATTAATGTTTAGTAAACTTTCTCCTTAAGTTATTGTTAAATAAATAAATAAATAAAATTGTTAAGACAAAAAAGAGGCTTGTGAAGGACTCCTTTGAAAGCCGCTTAAAAGTTTGGATGGCCAGCATGCACAATTTGAAGAACAAAAAAATTAGATTTATCAAACTGAGGCCCAGTGGATATGCAGATACTTATGCAAATGAGGCCCCACAATTAGTCTCCGCACATGGCCCCACAACATCCTTGGGGCGCTCCTGTATATTGCAATGATAGGGTAGATTAAATTAGTGGAGGAGTTGCGCTCTAGGAGCATTGAGTCGCATAGGATTAAAGTTTTGCAGGAAATAAAATACACTGTAGAACCTCCATGGATAAAGGCCGTGTTTTTGCATAGCTTTTTTAATGCATGAATTTATTTATTGTTTTATATGTAACACTATTTGTTTACACAAAAGTTCTTTTATGTGGTTAGTTATGTATTTACTATTGTTTTTGAGGTACCCCCTGACAAACGCTACACTGAAACACGGCCATGTAGAAGTTAGTGAATAAAGGACTATTCTTACTTTCTCACCCTTGTGTGCTTTGAAGATTTTCTGCAGATAGTATGTGTGATTTTTGTGAACTTCTATGGATAGAAATTCCATGTAAAAAGGGGAAGGCAATGGCAGTGGGGGTGTACTACCGACTACCTGGTCAGAATGAACAGATGGATGATGAAATACTCAAAGAAATCAGGTAAGCTAATAAAAGATAAAACACAGTAATAATGGGTGATTTCAATTACCCTGGTATCAACTGGGTAATGTCACAACAGGACATGCTAGGGAGATAAAGTTTCTAGATGCAATAAATGACTGCTTCTTCGAGACGCTGGTTCATGAACTAACACAAGAGGAGAAACTATTTTAGATCTAGTCCTTAGTGGAACACAGGAGCTGGTGCAAGAAAGAAGGGTTTTGGGGCCACTTGGCAATAGTGATTTAATAAATGGAGGGAGTACAGCAAGGAAATCCACAGTAATACCTTTTAACTTTCAAAAGGGAGACTATGATAAAATGAGGAAAATAGATAAGAAAAAACTAAAAGGAGCAGCTGAAAAAGTTAAAGATTTGTATCAAGCATGAACATTGTTTAAAAATACTATCTTGGATGCCCAGACCAGATATATTTCATGTTTTAAGAAAAGTGGAAGGAAGGCCAAAAAACTGCCAGCATGGTTTAAAGGTGAGGTCAGAGAAGATGTTGTAACCAAAAAAGCATCTTTCAGGAAATGGAAAAAGGAACTAAATGACGAAACTGTGTAAGAACTGGCAAGTTAGACACAAGACAGTGATAAGGCAGCCAAAGAGAGAATTTGAAAGAAAGCTTGCCGTGGAAGCAAAAACACATAATAAAACTTTTTCAAGTACAGTCATAGCAGAAAACCTATGAGTCAGTTGGACCGTTAGATGATAGAGGAGTAAAATGGGCGCTAAGGGAAGACAAGGCCATAACAGAAAGACTAAATGAATTCTTTGCTTCACTTTTTACTGAAGAAGATGTAGGAATGCCTGAAATGGTATTTAATGGTGATGCATTAGAAGAATTGAAAGAAATATCAATAAACTGGAAAGATGTATTTGATAAACTAAAGAGTAGCAAATCACCAGGACTGGATGGTATACATCCAGTCCTGGTGATAGATAGTAGATAGATGTAGATAGTCATGGCCTTATGGGAGACAGCCAACATGGCTTTAGACAAGGAAGATCTTGTCTTAGTAATCTGTTATGTATTTTTGAAGGTGTGAATAAACAGGTAGACAAAGGTGAGTCAGTTGATATAGTATATCTGGACCCTCAGAAAGCCTTTGATAAGGTCCCTCATCAGAGATTTTTGGCAAAACTAAAAAGTCATGGGATAGGAGGCAGTGTACTATTGTGGATCAGGAACTGGTTAAAAGATAGAAAGCAGAGAGTAGGGCTAAATGGCCAATTTTCCCAATAGAAAAAGGTGAATAGTAGAGTACCCCAGGGATCTGTGCTGGGTCCGCTGCTTTTTAACATATTCAAAAATGACCTGGAAAAGGGAATAATGAGTGAGGTTATCAAATTTGCAGATGACACAAAACTATTTAAAGTTGTTAAAACCCAAGAGGATTGTGGAAAATTGCAAAAGGATCTTGATAAATTGGAAGACTGGGCATCCAAATGGCAGATGAAATTTAATGTGGACAAGTGCAAATATATGTACCTAGGAAAGAACAACCCAGTGGTTACACGATGCAGAGTTCCACATTGGGAACCACCACCTAGGAAAAAGATTTAGACGTCATCGTGGATAACATGTTAAAACCCTCTGCCCAGTGTGCAGCGGCGGTCAAGAGAGCAAATAAAATGCTAGGTATCATAAGAAAAGGAATGGAAAATAAAACAAAAGATGTTATAATGCCTCTGTATCGTTCCATGGTGCGACCGCACCTTGAATTATATATATGATAGAGGTCTATAAATTAATGAATGGAGTGGAACGGGTAAACATAGATCAATTGTTTACGTTATCAGAATATAGAAAGACTAGGGGACTGTGGCACTGCAGACCTGCTGCAGGCAGAAGGAAAAGTTTTAAACACAGAAAAAAGAGGTAAAGACGAGCTGCAGCATCATGAGGAGCCACATAGAGGGAGCCAGAGAGACCTCTGGAGGTCTGAAGAACCACGCCCTAGAGCCAATGAGGTAATTCCAGCCAACACCCAA
The DNA here is from genome assembly GCA_033557465.1 of Ichthyophis bannanicus. Taxonomy (NCBI): domain Eukaryota; kingdom Metazoa; phylum Chordata; class Amphibia; order Gymnophiona; family Ichthyophiidae; genus Ichthyophis; species Ichthyophis bannanicus. The sequence continues at coordinate 301,999,694 of CM066040.1, read as the reverse complement.
TGCAGAAAGGGAAGAACTCCTCTTAAATGCTCAGATGACTGGAGGAAGTCAGAGAGGCAAGGAGAGTGGCAAAAAGACTCTGATTCAGACTCCGGTTGGAGAGAAAGAGAGAGACACGGAGAGTGGCAAAGAGACCGATACAGAGAAGGAGGTTGGCGAGAAAGAGAAAGAAAAGGAGATTGGCAGACAGCTCCAGATGGGCAAGGAGACTGTCAAGGAGTCTTGCAGGAAGTTCCAGTTTCAGATTTTTACAGATATCTGGAGGATCCAGGGAGAGGAGTCCTGACCAAGGGATCCGGCCTAGCAGACCCAGCCAAGCCAGGTACAGAAACCTACTTTAAACATTGCAAAAGAGGAAAAGATATACTTTCCAGGAGGGAAAGGTTTTATAAAGAAGCTAACCCTGAAAGAAGGTGGACTATAACAGAGAGTCCCAGGCCTAACTTTAATAGGAGCCAGCAACTGTTAGAAGGAGCAACAGTGAACGGCAGTGAAAGGGGTGAAAGAAGAATTGAGAAGGGTCACTTCCAAAGCCGTGGGAGAAAGGAACCATGGCACCAGTATAACCTGACTCCAGCAGAAGGCAGAACTAGGAACCAGAGGCCTACCTGGGCACCTGAGAATCCAAGACCCAGCAGGCCCAAGCCTCAGCCTTCACCTCCCGGAGACCGCCTTAGAAGAAAAGGTAAATGCCAATTTTATAATGATGATTTTATGAATGCCGTGACACAGAAAGAGTCAGGCACTAGAGCCTACTGTCCTTCAAGAGGCCTTCATGAAACGAAGTACAGACCTGCAGTTAACAGGAAGCCTACCAGAGACGGAACTGTATGCAGGAGAGTCTGTCCTCAGTATAAAAATATACAAAGCCAGGACTTACCTTGTAACGCTGACTATTGGCGCATCATCCAAGCGCTAGGCAGAAAGCCTGAAGGTGAGCCTCCAAACATTCTGGACTGTGAGCCCATGCAGGTCGAATACCAGGAGGACCCCTTAGACATTCCCATGGACGTTAACTATTGCCTATCAGAAAGGATTGAGCCCTAGCAGAGGCATAGCTGTGGTTTGGGGATAAAAGTGGATGCTGTATTTCATTTACCTGGGCTGTGAAGTTAACAGTGTTTTCAGTACGTGTTTTCCTTTAACCTGAAGCAAGGATATTTCTTTTCATGTGTTGTTGTATTCTGGGCTAAAGAACCTGTTTGCAAAGAGGGAAATAAAAGCCTTACAATTTCCCTATACTCGGACTGTAAATTCTTGGGAGTGTTAGTTATACAGAAGGCTACCAGGCCTGTAGAAGCCTGGGCCCTGCAAGAGAACCAACCTCCTCCACAAACAAACTTTTCTCCTCCCTGTCCACGCCCTTCTGTCGTGCCACGCCATCACCACTAGGGGGGCAGTGTGACAGGACATGCAATGAAGCTACAGGGTAAACTATTCAAGACAAATTAGAGAAAATATTTTTTCACTCAACGTGTAATCAAACTCTGGAATTTGTTACCGGAGGATGTAGTAAAGGCTGTTAGTGTAGCTGGGTTTAAAAAAGGTTTGGACAAGTTTCTGGAGGAAAGGTCCATAAACCATTATTAAAAAGGGACCCAGGATATCAACGCTTGCTTGCCCCAATACAAGCATTGTGGAAACTGTGTCTTTTGGGGAAACTGCTAGGTACGTATGACCTAGATTGGCCACTGTTGGAAACAGGATACTGGGCTTGATGGACCTTGTTCTGACCCAGTATGGCATATCTTATGTTCATATCCGAGGGTGTTGAAAGAACTGAAATATGAGATTGCAGACCTACTATTAGTAATCTGTGAACTATCATTAAAATCATCTGTAATACCTGAAGATTGGAGGATCGCCAATGTAACGCCAATTTTTAAAAAGGGTTCCAGGGGTGATCCGGGAAAGTACAGACCAGGGAGCCTGACATCAGCACTGGGCAACATGGTAGAAACCATTATAAAGAATACAATTACTAAACATGTAGATAGTCATGGTTTAATGTGAGAAAGCCAACATGAATTTAGCCAAGGAAAGTATTGTCTTACTAATCTGTATATTTTTTTGAAGATGTGAATGAACAGGTAAACAAAGGTGAGCAGGTTGATAAGGTCTAGCTGAATTTTCAGAAAGCCTTTGACAAGATCCCTCATGAGAGGCTCCTGGCGAAGTTAAAAAGTCATAGGATAGGAGGCAATATACTATTGTGGATCAGGAAGTAATTAAAAGATAGCAGAGAGTAGGGCTAAATGGCATCCATCTGTCTAAGAAAGGTTGACGTGTCTTCAGTAGCAGACTGGCTAATCTACTGAAGAGGGCTTTAAACTAGATTCGCTGGGGATGTGTGAAGAAAGTCCCCATGTAAGTGAAAGTCCCCAGGTAAATGAAACATTAAATACCTTTATGGAAATGGGTAAAAGGGGCAACATATGTATAAATGCCTGTAGCATGGGAAATAAGATCCCAGATGTTGAAGCTTTAATGGGAGTGGCTGACTTGGATTTAGTGGCAGTTACAGAAACATGGTTCACAGAAAACCATGATTGGGATGTAACTATACCAGGCTATACTTTATTCAGAAAGGACAGGGTAGGAAGAAGGGGAGGAGGAGTGGCTCTATATATAAAAAATAATATTAAAGCTTTGGAATTACAGAGCTTAAAAGGGAGAGAGGAGGCACTGTGGGTTAAACTAGAAGGAGGGAAAGAGAAATCTATTTGCATTGGCGTGATATACAGACCTCCCTCACAAGAGGAAGAGGTGGATGGAGAGTTAATTGAAGACATAGCATTGCTAGGAATGGGGAAGTGCTACCGATAGGGGATTTCAATATGCCAGATGTTGATTGGCACGTTCCTGCTGCAGTATCATCTAGAAGTAAGGAGATCCTGGACTCTGTACAAGGAGAACTATTCAGGAGACTGGTAACAGAACCCACACGTGAAGGGGCCATACAAGACCTGGTGCTTACAAATGGTGAAAGTGTTTCTGATGTTATAGTGGGAGATCATTTTGCATCCAGTGATCACCAGATGGTGTGATTCAGTATTAGGACTAGGGCTGTTAGAATCCATTCAAAAGTGAGGGTCTTAGACTTTAGGAAAACTAACTTTGCCAAGATGGTCCAATACCTCAGGGAGTCGTTAGCAGGATGGGAATAGCTTTGAGATGTAGAAAAACAGTGGGCAAAACTGAAAGGGGATATTTTAAGGGCAACCAACCTTTTTGCTAAAATGGTAAATAAAGGTTAAAGGAAAAGGAGACCGCTATGGTTTTCCAAAGAAGTAGCTGAAAAGGTGAAGAAAAAGAGGGAGGCCTTCATGAAATACAAGAGATCACAGAGAGAGGAAGACAGGCATCTATATTTGGAAAAACTTAGAGAAGCTAGCAAAGTAGTCAGGAAAGCAAAGATTCAAAAAGAGGAGGAAATAGACAATGTAATAAAATGGGGAGATAAGACATTTTTCAGATATATTAGTGAGAAGAGGAAGGGCAAAAGTGGTAGTGTCAGATTCAAGGGTGAAGAGGAGGAATATGTAGAAGCTGATGAGGATAAAGCGGAATTGCTTAACAAATATTTCTGTTCTGTGTTCACAGATGAAGAACCAGGAACAGGACCTCAGAAACACACACAAACAGGAACAGAAGCGCGGGGCATCTTGAACAATTTTCAGAAGACTGTGTTTGTGAGAAACAAGCTAAACTTAAAGTAGAGAAAGTGATGGGAGCGGATGGGATACACACTAGAATACTGAGGGAACTTGGGGATGTTCTAGCAGCTCCACTGACTGACCTTTTCAATGCATCATTGGAGTCGGGAGTAGTGCCAAAGGACTGGAGAGAGGCTCATGTGGTCCCTTTACATAAAAGCAGAAGTAAGGATGTGGTTGAAAACTACAGGCCTGTTAAGTTTAACTTTGGTGGTGAGTAAGTTATTGGTAACACAGCTGAAAGAGAAAATAGTAAGGTTTCTGGAGTCCAATGGATTACAGGATCCGAGGCAGCATAGATTCACCAGAGGCAGGTCTTGTCAGAAAAATCTGATTGATTTCTTTGACAGGCTGACTATGGAGTTGGACCAAGGGAAAGCCCTAGATATGGTGTATTTAGATTTCAGTAAAGCCTTTGTCGCTGTTCCTCACAGGTGACTTATAAACAAACTGAGCACCCTAGGGATGGAACCTAAAGTTACTGCTTGGGTTAGAAATTGGTTGAGTGGGAGGCGACAAAGGGTACAGGTAAATGGAGCTCACTCTGAGGAGAAAGAAGTTACCAGTGGTGTGCCCCGGGGATTTGTGCTTGGTCCGATTCTTTTTAACATCTGTGTTAGTGATACAGCAGAAGAGCTTTTGGGTAAGGTTGGCCTCATTGCGGATGATACCAAAATCTGCAATAGAGTAGACACCCAGGAAGGTGTAGATAACATGAGGAGGGATCTAGCTAAGCTTGAAGAATGGTCTAGAATTTGGCAGCTGGGATTTAATGTTAAAAAATGCATGGTCATGCATTTGGGCTGCAGCAATCCAAGGGAGCAATATAGTATAGAGGGTGAAGTACTTTTGTCTACTAAAGAAGAGCGGGACCTAAGCGTGGTTTTGTCTGATGACCTTAAAGTAGCTAAACAGGTAGAAAAGGTGACAAAAAAATCTTGAAGGATGCTTGGGTACATAGGGAGAGGAATGGCTAGCAAAAAAAAGGAGGTGATAGTGCCTCTGTATAGGTCTTTGGTGCGACCTCATTTGATGTATTGTTTGCAATTCTGGAGACTGCACCTTCAAACAGAGGATGGCTACTAAAATGGTTAGTGGTCTTCATTATAAAGCATATGAGGACAGACTTAAGGATCTTAATATGTACACCTTAGAGGAAAGGCAGGATAGAGGTGATATGATTGAGACGTTTAAATACCTCCGTGGCATATATGCACAGGGGGAGAGCCTCTTTCGATTGAAAGCAAGTTCTGCTATGAGGGGACATGGGATGAGGGTGAAAGGGGATAGATTCAGAAGTGATATGTGGAAATATTTCTTTATGGAAAGAATGGTGGATCCGTGGAATCGTCTCCCAGTGGAGGTGGTAGAGATGAGGACAGTATCCGAATTCCAAAAAGCATGGGAGAAACACAGAGGCTCTCTAAAGGAAAAATGGGGACTGTTGTAGTTGTTGATATGGAAGGACAGACAAGAAAGGTCATGTAGTCTTTTTCTGTCATCATTTTTCTATGTTTCTATGAGAAAGGTGAATAGTGGAGTACACCGATGATCATTGTTGGGCCTGCTGCTTTTCAACTTCTTCATAAATTCATAAATGATCTGGAAATGAGTATAACGAGTGAGGTGATCAAATTTGCAAATGACACAAAATTATTCAAAGTTATTAAAACACAAGAGGATTGTGAAAAATTGCTAGAGTACCTTGATAAATTGGAAGACTGAATGTCCAAATGAGAGATGAAATTTCATGTGGACATGTGCAAAGTTATGCACTTAGGGAAGAACAACCCAAACTATGGTTACACAATGCAAGGTTCTACATTAGGAACCACTACCCAGGAAAAGGATTTAGGCATCATCATGGATAATAGTGTCTTGCGAAAGTATTCATCCCCTCGGTTTTTGTCCTGTTTTGTTGCATTACATACAACCTGGAATAAAAATGGAGGTTCATTTGGATTTTAGATAATGGACTAACGATATAGTCGAAATTGGTGAAGTGGAATGACAATAAAATACCTCGTAGATATTAAAATACAAGTAAAAACTGAAAAGTTGTGAGTGCATATGTATTCATTCCTTTTTCTATGAAACCCCTAAATAAGATCTGCTCCAACCAATTAACCTCAGAAGTCACACAATTTATTAGGGTCCATCTGTGTGCAATCAGTGTCACATGATCTGTCACATGACGCATGTATAAATATTTATTTATTTATTTACTAGTTTCTATATACCGCTTCTTTTAGCAATCAGAGGCGGTTTACAGAGAGCATAACAAGTAACTTTACAATAAAACAATAACTGAACTCATTAACAAACTAAATTTGGTATCAAAAACTATGGGGTATGTTTACTAAACTGCGTTAGTGCAAATCGCGTTAGGAGCCGCGTTAGTGAAAGGAAAGCCAAAAAAGGACATGGGCGGGACATCGTAACCACTAACGCGCGTTCCAAAAACTAACGAGCGTTACAGGGCGCCGTGGTGCGTTACTGCGCGTTAATCGTATGAAGGCGTACAGACACAAATCACTGAAACAGAGCTGTAGCACAATGGTTAGTGTACTGACCGCTGTTACAGGTAGCATGGGTTCGAGTCCCCAGTGTGCCTAACGCAGAAAGCTGGCACAGGCATCACCCTAAGAACATAAGAACATAAGAACATAAGAAATGCCATACTGGGTCAGACCGAGGTCCATCAAGCCCAGTATCCTGTTTCCAACAGTGGCCAATCTAGGTCATACGTACCTAGCAGTTTCCCCAAAAGACACAGGTTCTGCAGTGCTTGTACTAGGTCAAGCATTGATATCCTGGGTCCCTTTTTAATAGTGGTTTATGGACCTTTCCTCCAGGAACTTGTCCAAACCTTTTTTAAACCCAGCTATACTAACAGCCCTTACTACATCCTCCGGTAACAGATTCCAGAGTTTGATTACACGTTGAGTGAATAAATATTTCTCTTATTTGTCTTAAATAGTTTACCCTGTAGCTTCATTACATGTCCCCTAGTCCTTCTATATTCTGATAGCGTAAACAATTGATCCACGTTTATCCGTTCCACTCCATTCATTAATTTATAGACCTCTATCATATCTCCCCTCAGCCGTCTCTTTTCCAGGTTAAAGAGCCCTAACCTTTTTAGCCTCTCTTCATAGGAGTAGCCTTCCATCCCCTTCACCAATTTGGTGGCTCTTCTCTGTACTTTTTCTAATAACTCTATGTCCTTTTTAAGATACGGTGACCAGAATTGCACACAATATTCAAGGTGCGGTCGTACCATGGAGCGATACAGAGGCATTATAATATCCTTTGTTTTATTCTCCATCCCTTTCCTTATGATACCTAGCATTCTATTTGCTTTCTTGGCCGCCGCTGCACACTGGGCGGAGGGTTTTAACATGTTATCCACAATGACTCCTAAATCTTTTTCCTGGGTGGTGGTTTCTAATGTGGAGCCTTGCATCGTGTAACTATAGTGTGGGTTGTTCTTTCCTAGGTGCATAACTTTGCACTTGTCCACATTAAATTTCATCTGCCATTTGGATGCCCAGTCTTCCAATTTATCCAGATCCTCCTGCAGTTTTCCACAATCCTCTTGGGTTTTAACAACTTTAAACAGTTTTGTGTCATCTGCAAATTTGATAACCTCACTAGTTATTCCTTTTTCCAGGTCATTTATGAATATGTCAAAAAGTAGGGGACCCAGTACAGATCCCTGGGGTACTCCACTATTCACCTTTTTCCATTGGGAATATTGGCCATTTAGCCCTACCCTCTGCTTTCTATCTTTTAACCAGTTCCCGATCCACAATAGTACACTGCCTCCTATCCCATGACTTTTTAGCTTTGCCAAAAGTCTCTGATGGGGGACCTTGTCAAAAGCTTTCTGAAAGTCCAGATACACTATATCAACAGACTCACCTTTGTCTACCTGTTTATGCACACCTTCAAAAAAACAGATCAGATTAGTAAGACAAGATCTTCCTTGTCTAAAGCCATGTTGGCTGTCTCCCATTAGGCCATGGCTATCCACATGCTGTGTAATTTTGTTCTTTATGATGGTTTCTACCATTTTCCCTGGTACTGACGTCAGGCTCACCGGTCTGTAATTTCCCGGGTCACCCCTGGAACCCTTTTTAAAAATTGGTGTTACGTTGGCGACCCTCCAATCTTCAGGTATTACAGATGATTTTAATGAAAGTTCACAGATTACCAATAGCAGGTCTGCAATCTCATATTTCAGTTCTTTCAACACTCTGGGATGTATACCATCCGGTCCAGGTGATTTGTTACTATTCAGTTTATCAAATAGTTGTAATATATCTTCCCGGTGTAGCGATATTTCTCTCAATTCCTCTGCAGTATCACCTTTAAATACCACTTCAGTCTTGGGTAACATCCCTACATCTTCCTCAGTAAAGACTGAAGCAAAGAATTCATTCAGTCTCTCTGCTATAGCCTTGTCCCCTCTTACTGCCCCTTTTACCCCTCTATCATCTAATGGTCCAATTGACTCTCTCACAGGCCTTTTGCTACGAATGTACTTGAAAAAGTCTTTATTTCGTGTTTTTGCTTCCGTAGCAAGTTTCTTCTCAAATTCCCGCTTTGCCTGCCTTATCAATGCTTTGCATTTAACTTGCCAGTGCTTGTGTTGTTTCCAGTTTTCATCATTTGGCTCTTTTTTCCATGTCCTGAAGGTTGCTCTTTTGGCAGCAACAGCCTCTCTGACCTCACCTTTAAACCATGCTGGCAGTTTTTTGGACTTTCTTCCACTTTTCTTAATGCGTGGAATACAGCTGGTCTGGGCTTCGAGGATAGTATTTTTAAATAACACCCAAGCTTGCTGTAAGTCTTTAACCTTTGGAACCGCTCCTTTTAGTTTTTTCCGAACTATATTCCTCATTCTATCATAGTCTCCCTTTTGAAAGTTAAAAGGTAGTACTGTGGATTCCTTTACTATCTGTCCTCCACTGATTAAATCAAACATGATCATACTATGATCACTATTGCCAAGTGGTCCCAACACCTTTATTTCTTGCACCAGATCTGGCGTTCCACTAAGGACTAGGTCCAGTATGGCTTCCCCTCTGGTCGGTTCATGAATCAGCTGCTCCAAGAAGCAGTCATTTATTTCATCTAGAAACTTTATCTCTTTAGCTTGTCCTGCTGTGAGACTGTCCCAGTCGATACCGGGGTAATTGAAATCACCCATTATTACTACTCTGTTGTGGCTTTTGTTAGCTTCCTTGATTTCTTTGAGCATTTCATCATCCATTTGTTCATTCTGGCCAGGCGGTCGATAGTATACTCCCACTGCCATCACCTTCCCTTTCATAAATGGAATTTCAATCCATAGAGATTCTACAGCAAATTGTGTTCCCTGCAAAACTTTAATCCTTTCTGACTCAATGCCCTCTTTAACATAGAGCGCAACCCCTCCACCAATTTGTTCAGCTCTATCATTACGATATAGTTTGTATCCAGGTATCACAGTGTCCCACTGGTTATCCTCCTTCCACCATGTCTCTGAGAGTGCAATCATATCTAACCTCTCATTTAGTGCTATATATTCTAATTCTCCCATCTTATTGTTTAGACTTCTAGCATTGGCATACAAGCATTTTAGTGACTGTATTTTATTAATTTTATTAATATTAATCTGGCTATTGGTAGGCATGGGTAATTGGGAATCTTTATGCTCTGTCTGCTCCTTACTCAAGGGCATTTGGGCTACTATACTCCCTTTTGGAACCTCACTGTTTTTGGTAGTATCCTTCAAGGATACCTTTGTCCGAACCATGCGCTCCTGGGTGACTGTCGGCTTTCCCCTATTTTCTAGTTTAAAAGCTTCTCTATCTCTTTTTTAAAGGTTAATGCCAGCAGTCTGGTCCCATCCTGATTAAGGTGAAGCCCATCCCTTCGGAAGAGCCCCCCCTTTCCCCAGAATGTTCCCCAGTTCCTAACAAATCCAAAACCCTCATCCTTGCACCATTGTCTCATCCACGCATTGAGACTCCGGAGCTCTGCCTGTCTTTTGGGTCCTGCACGTGGAACAGGAAGCATTTCGGAGAACGCTATCCTGGAAGTTCTGGATTTCAACTTCCTACCTAAAAGCTTAAATTTAGCCTCCAGAACTTCCCTACCACATTTTCCTATGTCATTGGTACCAACATGTACCAAGACAGCAGACTCCCCCCCAGCACTATCTATGATCCTATCTAGGCGGTGTGTGAGATCTGCTACCTTCGCACCAGGCAGGCATGTTACCAGGCGATCCTCACGTCCACCAGCCACCCAGCTATCTACATTCCTAATGATTGAATCACCAACTATAACAGCTGTCCTGACCCTCCCCTCATGGGGACATGGCCCTGGAGAAACGTCCTCGGTGCGAGAGGGTTTTACATCACCTGGAGGACAGGTCCTAGTTACAGGATCACTTCCTGCCACACCAGGGTGATGCTCTCCTGTCACGCGACCTCTCTCCTCCATGGCAACAGGGATGCTGCCAGACTGGAGGTGGGACTTCAGGACTATATCCCTGTAGGTCTCGTCCATGTACTTCTCTGTCTTTCTTATGTCTTCCAGGTCTGCTACTCTAGCCTCTAGAGAACGGACTCGTTCCCTGAGAGCAAAGAGCTCCCTGCACTTAGTGCATATGTAGGACCTCTCACCAACTGGGAGAAAATCATACATGTGACACTCAATGCAAAAGACTGGAGAACCCCCATCTCGTTGCTGGACCTCTGTCTGCATCTTAGTTTAAAGCTTGTGTTTAGGTCTTTTAAATTCGGTATATAATAAGGATTGGTGTAGATGCTTATACTAATAAAAGTGTATCTAATACCCCTAATACACCCTGTGAACCTGAAGCTTAATTAATCTCAGGTCCTCTGTGTATGACTGATTTGGATTAAGAGCTGCACCTGAGAGCAGCCCCTTTCCTCTAAGATGTGCAAGTACCTATAAAACTACAATTACCCCAGGGGTGGGTGGGTGCTGGGGAGGGAGGGAGGGAGATAAGTCCTATTAAAGAGGGCAGTTACAAGGTACCCTGTCAACCCTCAGCAGGGGGATGGGGGTACCACACAAAGCCCAGTTAGTTGAGAGAGGCAAGGTAAGTACAGCTGAGAGGGCTGAACTAGCACACCACTAAAACAAACAATAAATAATTAAACAAACAGTTAGACAAACAGTAAATAATTAAATAAACAGCTAGAACTCACAGTAAGATGTCCCAGGAGGCAAATATCCCCTCACTAGCAGAGCTCTGTAAAAGTACAGCCCTTCTCTGGTCAGAGAAAAGCAAACTAAAACAGACTATGCACACGTGGAGAAAACAGGAAGAAGGCTACACAATACCTCAGGGGGAGGGGGAGGAGTCAGGCAGGCAAGGACAGGAAAAAAGTTTAAACAAACAGCAGGTTCTGGGGAGAGAGATGTAATTCAAAATGGCTACCACACAAAGCCCAGTTAGTTGAGAGAGGCAAGGTAAGTACAGCTGAGAGGGCTGAACTAGCACACCACTAAAACAAACAATAAATAATTAAACAAACAGTTAGACAAACAGTAAATAATTAAATAAACAGCTAGAACTCACAGTAAGATGTCCCAGGAGGCAAATATCCCCTCACTAGCAGAGCTCTGTAAAAGTACAGCCCTTCTCTGGTCAGAGAAAAGCAAACTAAAACAGACTATGCACACGTGGAGAAAACAGGAAGAAGGCTACACAATACCTCAGGGGGAGGGGGAGGAGTCAGGCAGGCAAGGACAGGAAAAAAGTTTAAACAAACAGCAGGTTCTGGGGAGAGAGATGTAATTCAAAATGGCTACCACACAAAGCCCAGTTAGTTGAGAGAGGCAAGGTAAGTACAGCTGAGAGGGCTGAACTAGCACACCACTAAAACAAACAATAAATAATTAAACAAACAGTTAGACAAACAGTAAATAATTAAATAAACAGCTAGAACTCACAGTAAGATGTCCCAGGAGGCAAATATCCCCTCACTAGCAGAGCTCTGTAAAAGTACAGCCCTTCTCTGGTCAGAGAAAAGCAAACTAAAACAGACTATGCACACGTGGAGAAAACAGGAAGAAGGCTACACAATACCTCAGGGGGAGGGGGAGGAGTCAGGCAGGCAAGGACAGGAAAAAAGTTTAAACAAACAGCAGGTTCTGGGGAGAGAGATGTAATTCAAAATGGCTACCACACAAAGCCCAGTTAGTTGAGAGAGGCAAGGTAAGTACAGCTGAGAGGGCTGAACTAGCACACCACTAAAACAAACAATAAATAATTAAACAAACAGTTAGACAAACAGTAAATAAGTACATAGGGAATGAGGAGGCATGTTTTTCTTTACGTTGAGTAGTGGTGTCAGAAACACACCCTCGCAGTGTGCCTAGCCACGTGCTTGGCTGCGTGCGTTGGTACGGGCGTAGCTACGTGCGTTGGTGCATGCATACAATCGTGCGTGGGTACGTGTGTTGTTACCAGCGTGGGCACCTAATATTACAGACTCTTCAGGCTGTCTTGCACCTATGCATTATGCTAACAGATGTACGTGTGATGGCCTATGGTGTATCTGAGCCTGTGAGCAGGTGCTGGATTTACCCAGGGTTGGATTGTGCCAGTCACACCCATGATGCACTGCACATGCAAATCAGCCGTCCACAGATGCACACCATGGGGAATGCACCCCCACAGCACCTCGGCCTGGTAGGGGGAAGTGACCATGTGCACCCCCACAGCACCTCGGCCTGGTAGGGGGTACTGACCGTGTGTTGTACTGGCACAGAGTAGCTACACACCGTAACATTGTGCGTGTACTGTGCTCACCCTGAGGGTGCAGTGAGGCGCCCAGCACCAGGTCCACAGCACCGTCCATGGCTGAAAGAGGCCATGGCGCAGGTCCAAAGCAGTGTTAATGTGTGAGATAGGTAGTTTCTGCACAAACACCTTGGATATCTCTGTCTGTTTCAGTCAGGTGTAGCCACCATGGACCCCTAGGTGGCCCATGTACCCCCCCCCCCCCGGCCGAGGGTGGCAAACAGGGTCTCCTAACAATAGATCCACATTCTACCTCCCTGCAAAGGTGGCAGTAGAGGGGAACATCAACCCCAGTCCTGCTGAGGAACAGACACCCCACAGGGCAGTCAATGCAGCTCTGTACACATCCATAACACAATAGTAGACAGACATTAGGCCTGGATATGGTAAGCTGCACCCCACCACTATCTGATATTCTCCTGCTGCAAGCCATCAGCCGCTGCAACCTGCAAGCCACCCCATCAAGACACATACCAGCTGCAAACAGTCTGCTAGTTAGTCAATAATGCATGTGCCCAGTGGAGATGCATGCACCCAGAACTGGGATGTCAGCATACATAGCAAGCAGATAAATCAGTGACTGGGCCCCAAAAGGAAACCCATATCTATCACATGAGAGAAATACTATATAGCACTATGGGGGTGCCTAGCCATGCTGTGGGCACTGCACAGTCAGGGTGAGAGTGATCTCTCAGCAGGACATACTGAGGTCACCCTGTCTGTGTAGGTGGTGGCCGGCCACTAAAATGTCCCAGTCAGTGCCCTATGCCCTGTGCAGATGCACCCTGGCCAGGCCACCCTGTCCGGCCTATGCCCATGGTACCTTGCTCCTCATTATGCACATTTAGAATCCCTTCAGCAAAGGCTCCAACGATCCTGTGAGCAGTGAGTGAGAATCAGCTGTGCCTACTTGGTTGGGAACTGTGTGTGAGAGAAAACTGCAGCCAATCTGAGCACTTTTCAAATCATTTAGAATCCCTTCAGCAAAGGCTCCAACGATCCTGTGAGCAGTGAGTGAGAATCAGCTGTGCCTACTTGGTTGGGAACTGTGTGTGTGAGAGAAAACTGCAGCCAATCTGAGCACTTTTCAAATCATTTAAAATCCCTTCAGCAATGGCGCGCCCGTGCCTTGCGGGCCCGTGCCTGAGGGCCTCGCAAGAGGGCCCTTTGGCGTGGCCCTTAGGCGGTGGACCGTGCGGGACCCACTATCTGCTGCTATATGCTTATTCTATATGCTCATTCTGTTCAGCGATATGCTGTTTGTAGTTAATGTAAGGTAATGTAATGTAAGTTATGTACTGTGTTCCCTGTTGTACTCCTAGTGTTTTGTTGTGATGTAATGATAATGCAATGTATGTTTCCCTCACCTTTGTTTAACTTTGTGCTGTATTAACCGCTTTGATTGAAGGAAAAGGCGGGATACAAAACATGTTAAATAAATAAATAAATAAACATTGCTAGCAGTGTGGGCTGTGGAAGGTGTTTGCAGCCACCACACACTGGATAGGCAGACAGCCACCCCCACACCTTGGCCAGCATTGTGCTACTATAGAGGTGTTCAGCAGCCATACCCACCACACCAGTCCTGGGCACAGTACAGGCATGGATATGGTATGCAATACTGTTGGGGGTCACTCCCCAGGGTGGTAAACACTGTCAGAGACCAGACCTGCAGCACACACCGCAGACATCAGAATGATTGTTATGGTGGAGCTCAAAGAGCAAAATGTGCTTAACGTAGGAATTGATATCTGCCAGTTATCATAGGAAACGTTTGATAGCTGTGTACCATATACCCAGGTGTAGGGTGGCATTGCTAAGGTATGCAGCTGCTAGTATTGGGAGATACAGGCAGGGCCCAATGTCCTGCCTCTCCAGGAGGCATTGGCCAATGGGGCCTGTGGGTGTATGTGTGTGGGTGTGTCTGGCCCTGTTGGCTGCTGCCTTACGGCAGAGTTTCCCAACTCCAGTCCTGGTGTTCCAAACACTGTTCGAGTTTTCATGCTGTCCCTCATAAATATGCATGAGCTACATCTGCATACCATGGGGGTGGTGCATAGATATGCAGCACAGGCATCTTTAGTAGAGGCAGCATGGAACCTGAATGGTGTGGGGCCCTCCAGGACTGCATTTGCGAGACTCTGCTCTAGGTAATGCGCCTGTTTATGGTGTCTGTGTTTGGTGTGGTAAAATATAGGCGTATTAACCATGCGTATGCAATAAAGGAGTGTCTTTACTATCACTGTTTAGTGGTGGGTAAAACTATGGGGACTGGGTTGGCAGGAGCCCCAGCTGGGATTTGAACCTGTGACCCTCTGGTCCTACAGGCACTGGCTGTGTCCGTTGCACCACACTGTAGCCACAGAGATGGTGCAGTCCCTGGAGATAGGAAAACCGGCCTGATGAGTCAGAAACCCTGCTCTGCACAATTTTACTGTGGGCTCATTTACCTTGTATGGAGACAAAAGTGCAATTAACCTCAAAAAAGACCTCGAAAAAAGGGGCAAACACCCATAACCAAGCTGGGCAACAATGATATCATTGGGCAACATTAAAAAACACTCCCAGGAAAGCTCCAATAAAATGAAATGATTTTTGAAAGGGTCTACGGACCGTAGACCCTTCCAAACATCATTTCTTTTTTTTGGAGCTTTCCTGGGAGTGTTTTTTATTGTTGCCCATTGCTATCACTGTTGTCCAGCTGAATTATAATTTTTACAATTTTTATTGTGGTTATTTTAAAGTTTTATTTGATATTTTGTTCTGTGCACATGTATCACACTGCTCACGTTTTGTAGGTTTCCCCGGTTTTGCTGTACATTGCTGACGGAAATGGTTTCTCTTCCCTTTAATATGCCTTTAACGACAGGTTTTCATTCGCGTTGGAATTGAGCTCTGAAATTCAGCGCGTTAGTGTGAGGGGAGCCTCTCCCCGTCCACTCTCCGCCCATTGACCCCTTCTCTCCGCCCACTCTCCACCTTCTGCGCTGTTTTAACGCGCCGCGGGGGTTTACGATCGTTAACTGCGGTTAACGCGCGTAACGTACACTTAACGATCGTTCACATGTCAGAACGCGCGTTTTAACGTGCGAACGATCGTTAAGTGTACGTTACGCGCGTTATTCACGATTACCGCAGTTTAGTAAACATACCCCTATGTTACAAAAACTATACAAGTAAGCAGTACGCTCTATACTGAGCATTCTATTATTAATGAGTTGATTTTGAGAGTGGTAAGGGCTTGTGGTGAAGCTAGGTTGTTTGAGACTGAGGATTATGGGTGGATGTACCATAGTATTCAATAAAAAGGTGTGTCTCGAGTTCTTTGCGGAAGGTTCTGAAAGGCCTCTGACTCCGTAACACTACTAAACAAACAACATGAAGATCAAGGAGCACTCCAAACAAGTCAGAGACAAAGTTGTGGAGCAGTATAGATGAGGGTTGGGTTATAAAAAACAATATCCAAAATTCTGAATATCCCCGGGAACACCATTAAATCCATTATAAAAAATGGAAAGAATATGGCACCACTACAAACCTGACAAGAGAAGGCCACCCACCAAAACTCACAGACTGGGCAAGGAGGGCATTAATCAGAAATGCTACAAAGACATCAAGGATAACACTGAAGGAGCTGCAAAGATCCACAGCGGAGATGGGAGTATCTGTCCATAGGATCAGTTTAATCCATACATGCCACACAGTGGGGCTTTATGGAAGAGTGGCCAGGAAAAAGCCATTGCTTAAAGAAAGAAATAAGAAAACATGTGTAGAGCTTTCACAACAGCATATGGTGGAGCCCCCAAACACATGGAAGAAGGTTCTCTGGTCAGATGAGACGAAAATTGAACTTTTTGGCCATCATAGGAAATGCCATGTGTGGTGCAAATACAACACTTCCCATCACCGTGCGAACACCATTCCCACAGTGAAACATGGTGATGGCAGCATCATGCTGTGAGGATGTTTTTCATCGGCAGGGACAGGAAAACTGGTCAGGATTGAAGGAACGATGGATGATACTAAATACAGGGCAATTCTTGAGGAAAACCTGTTTCAGTTTGCCAGAGATTTGAGACTGGGACAAAGGTTTGTCTTCCAGCAGGACAATGACCCTAAACATATTGTTAAAGCTGGTTTAAAGGGAAACATTTAAATGTCTTGGAAAGGCCTAGTCAAAGCCCAGACCTCAATCCAATTGAGAATCTGTGGTATGATGTGAAGATTGCTGTACACCAATGCAACCCATCTAACTTGAAGGAGTTGGAGCAGTTTTGCCTTGAGGAATGAATGAAAATCCCAGTCAGTAGATGTGCTAAGCTAAATGAGACATACTCCAAAAGACTTGCAGTTGTAATTGCAGCAAAAGGTGGCTCTACAACGTATTGACTTTGGGGGGTGAATACATATGCACACTCCCGATTTCAGGGTTTTTTTGGTCTTAATTATTGTTTGTGTCACAATCAAGACTATTTTGCACCTTCAAAGTTGTAGACATGTTGTTTATATCACATGGTGCTAACCCCCAAAACTCCATTTTAATTCCAGGTTGCAATGCAACAAAACAGGACAAACACAGAGGGGTTAAATACTTTTGCAAGGTGCTGTATGTTGAAACCCTCTGCCCAGTATGCAGCATGGCCAAGAAACCAAGTAGAATGCTAGGAATCATAAGAAAAGGAATGGAGACAAAAACAAGGATATTATAATGCTTCTTTATTGTTCCATGATTTGACCGCATCTTGAATGTTGTGTGCAGTTCTGGTCGCCATATCTTAAAAAGGATATAGCAGAATTAGAAAAGATTCAAAGAAGAACCACCAAAATGGTAAAAGGGATGAAAGGATACTCCTAGGAGGAAAGGCTGAAAAAGGTTAGGGCTCTTTGACGGCTGAGGAAAGATATGATAGAGGTCTATAAATTAATGAATGGAGTGGAATGGGTAAACGTAGATCGGTTGTTTACTCCTTCAAAAAGTAGAAAGACTAGGGGACACTCAATGAAGCTACAATGTAACCCATTTAGGACTAAGAAAATATTTTCTCACTCAACGAGTAATCAAACTCTGGAATTTGATACTGGAGGATGTAGTAAAAGCTGTTGGTATAACTAGGTTTAAAAAGGTTTGGACATGTTCCTGGAGGAAAAGTCCATAAACCATTATTAAATAGGACCAGGGAAATCCATTACTTACTCTGGGATAAGCATTATGGAATCTGTGTACCTTTTTGGATTGGCCACTGTTGAAAAAAGGATACTGGGCTTGATGGACCTTGATCTGACCTGGTATGACATTTCTTAGGTTCTTATGTTAAGTCCATGCTGATAATCTGCTAAAGTTGCACTGGTGCATCATGGTACATCATGTGTCTATTCATTGCATGTGAAACAATTGCTTACAAAGTCTTTGATCTCGCCTTGCATGTTAGGCCAAAAAAGGTTATCACAGGCCAGCTAGTAATGTGCTTTACCACTGATGTGGCTTGAATGTTAGCATATCTGTTCACAGTGATTTCGATATAATAACCATGGATCCTTTGTTTGGATGCCATTTTTTTGCTGATTTTATCCCTGAATGATTAGTGTTCCCTAATTTCAGCTGGTGTTTCCATCTTCGAGACTGACCATCCAGTCAGGACCATATACTTCAATACGTGTAAGGTATCATCTCTTGCAGTGTGCCGTATGATCTGTTGCAGCCTCCAGTCTGTGATATTCAGATAATCTGCCTGGTTGATTTGTGCAATGTCAGACTGTTCTTGTTACATCCAACAAACCTTGAGGTATTCATTAACAGTGCTGGACTGCTAATGGTCATCTTCAGTAGCTCTGCAGAGTGGGTCACAAATGAACATCTCAGGGCCTGGCTTTTAAATAGCATTGAAGTTGTAATGTTGCAGTGTTAGCAACATATTCTGAAATTGCCTGGATGCACACAGTAGGGGCTTTTTGAAACTGATATCAGTGGTTTGTGATCAGTTTCTGCTGTACTTATATCTTGCCATAGAGGTAATGATGAAAGTGCTGGCAAGCACACAATGCTGAGGCATTTCTTTTTGATTTGCACATAATTTTGCTCAACTGGGGCAAGCACCCTAGATGAAAAAACCACTTGGTTGATCCTTTTGTATTAAGCAGCACAAAGTCCATTTTTGCTAGAGTCACTTTGTATTACAATGAGCTTGGTGATATAATACCATAACACAGGAGCATCTGTGACCAAACACTTTATCTCCTGTTCTGCCTGGTCACACTTTGGAAGCCAGTACCAAAGTGCATCTTATCCAGAAGTCTTCTCAAGGGTTCTTGGACAGATGTGGCATGAATTTTGTTAAGATAAGTTACAATCCACTGAAGCACTGCACAGATTTTACATCTGCTGGCAGTGGTATATCCTGTATGGCTTTAATCTTATCCAGATTTGCTTTCAAGCACTGTGAAAACAGGATATGTCCATGGAGGTGGACCTCCTTCACCTTGAAATGTGAGTTTGCACGCAAAGTCGTAACTTCACCTGCCTACACTGATCCATTAGGGCTAAGAGCTTATTGTCATGGTCGTGCTCTGCCTCCTCAGAGTCATCACAGCCAAAGATGAGATTATCATCTGCTATTAATTCAATGTCACTGAGCTTAGCCAGAACTTTATGCTGCTTCTTCTGATATACCTCTGGTGCTACAGTGAATCCAAATCTTTTCCTGCTGCAGGGGGTCCAGAATGTGTTCATGAGACTGATTTTCTCATCTAACTTATATTGCAGGAATGCATCATATGCATCAACAGGTGTAAAGAAATGAGTTTTGGGCAGTTTGTACAAGCACCTTTGAGTGTTGGCATGATATGGTGTGATCTCTTCAGTGCAAGGTTTAGTAATTTGGGTTCAGTACATATTCTTTGCTTCTCAAGCTTTTTTTACCATCACCATATAGTTGATTCAGTCACAAGTGCAATATGACCATCGGCTTCATGCATTTCTAGCTGGGCTTTCACCTCTGGCTTTATGGCAACTGGTACATTGCATGTAGCACTTTGTACCGGTGAAACACTGGGATCGCGTTCAAAATGAACTCCTGGAACACTCTCCACTGGGCTATGAAAGACATCGCCCTAGGCACTAACCAGCTGTGTCTTGACAATAAAGCCAGAAAGACCTAAAAAAACAGGACAATCACCTAACTCTATAGAATAAACATAAGGTTGTCTAAATTGCAAGCAAATAAAATTTGTATAGATAATTTTCATCTGTTTCTTTTTCGTCTTTTTTATCTTTTTTGTCGGGTTACACAAAACAGGGAGGAGTGTTATCATAACTACAACCCAATACAAGTGTGACCCTTTTAATCAATTTTGAAATTCTTCATGAAACAATACTTCAAATAGCTATACTTAGCTTCATAAATCCAGAATCCTCATTATCGGCAGTATTTGTACACGACATGCGTGTTTCGGGCCAACAGGCCCTGCTTCAAGTGCGGCTGGCTGAGAAGGAAGGATCTGAAGTTTGCAAAAGACACTGGGTTCTATGACCCTTAAATATAACGCTTGCAAGAACTCCAATTGGCTGATCAGGATGATATCACTGAAAGGAGGAGGAGCTCTTGGGGATTCAAAATGAATGAATGAGTGAACAGGTACCACTACAGGTAAACATCCACCATTCTTCATAAAGTCCCCCATTCCTGCTTCCAATTTAAACCATCAGGAATTACAGTCCGTAGATGAAAAATCCATCTTTGTTCTAACCATTAAAGATGTTGTGTTCAATTGCCACCTCTCGGGTCTGCTGGGACCGAGTCTATCACTCTCCACTTAAAGTCCTGAAAAGTGTGACCTAAAGTGATGCAGGGTTCCACCAGCGGGGCCGAAAGTACATATGATCGTATGCGAGATGCATGTTCACTCAAACGGACCTTAACCATACGTGTCATACGGCCGATATAGAGCAAATTACAGGGGCAGCATAGTAAATAGACAACAAAACTGGTGGTACACGAGCTGTTCCCCAAAAAACTATAGGAAAGGCCAGTGGTTGGGTGGTGCCAAATTTCTCCCTTCAGAGTATTAGCACAAAATTGGCAATTCAGGCAGGCCACAGGGCCTCTGCCAGTAGAAGATTTTGTCGGGTGGTCAGTCGGCATGGCTGAATGAACCAAATGATCTCTAAGATTGCGACCTCTAGTAAACGCAAAACAGACTGGTGCCTGAAAACAACAATGAAGGCTGAGAATACTCCAATGCCGTCGGAGTATCTTAACCGCCTCAGAAGAATTAATCATGAAAGGAAGGACACCCACAATCTGATCATTTTCCTTCATCATAGTCTGACAATAGTCTGGTGCATTAAATTACATAAATAAAATAAATATATAAACTCTGAAGGAATGGTGAATGGGATCAGCTCAAGGTGCTCACATGTTGAGCCAGATAGCAGTGCTTTCTGATATGCTTTTACTGTCTCAAAATCAAGCTTATGAATATTTCCACTTATGCTACATTGTTTATGGAAAAGGTCCCAAAGATGGCATGAGCTCCCCTGAATATAGTTTCAGTTTAGTGCCACTGAGCTGCAAGGATGCCCTAGGAGCCAACCTCATTTTGTCTTTCAGGCACATGACATTACGTGTTGCTCCAGAGTCCATATGATTTATTTATTTTATTTTATTTTTTTTTTATTTACATTCTCTTATATACCGCGCTATTCTGCATCAGTGCGGTTTACATTGAACAAACTGAAATTACATTGAACAGGGCATTATAACTTGGAGATAACTATTTTACAGGGAACATGGGCTATGGAGGGTTAAGTGGCTTGCCCAAGACCACAAGGAGCACCTGTGGGACTAGAAACCCCAGTCCTTCCGGCCCAAGGTTGCTGTCGTCTAGTGGGATTTGAACCACCGACCTTCCGGCCTGAAGTACCTTGCCCCAACCACTAGGCTACTCCTCCACTCCATGATAAGGCTGCACCATCAGTCTGAGATTCACAAACTATTTTTGTCCTTTTGTTCACATAGCGCCAGGGTATTCCTTTTAAGAACATAAGAACATAAGATATGCCATACTGGGTCAGACCAAGGTCCATCAAGCCCAGTATTCTGTTTCCAACAGTGGCCAATCTAGGTCATACGTACCTAGCAGTTTCCCCAAGGGACACAGGTTCCACAATGCTTGTACTGGTTCAAGCATTGATATCCTGGGTCCCTTCTTAATAATGGTTTATGGACCTTTCCTCCAGGAACTTGTCCAAACCTTTTTTAAAACCCAGCTACACTAACAGCCTTTACTACATCCTCCGGTAACAAATTCCAGAGTTTGATTACACGTTGAGTGAAAAAATATTTTCTTTTATTAGTCTTAAATAGTTTACCCTGTAGCTTCATTGCATGTCCCCTAGTCTTTCTATATTCTGATAAGGTAAACAATCGATCTACGTTTACCCGTTCCACTCCGTTCATTAATTTATAGACTTCTATCATATCTCCCCTCAGCCGTCTCTTTTCCAGGTTAAAGAGCCCCAACCTTTTTAGCCTTTCTTCATAGGAGTAGCCTGCATCATTTGACTCTGATATCTCTTCTAACTTATGCCTCTCAATTGCTGTGTTCTACTTCCTGTTTGATAGGTACAAAATGATTTGGGCCATCATATAGCTGACATGTTTTTCTACATGCTGGACAATGTTCTTTCACTCACTTATGTGAATTGCCATAGTATTTACATGTAGCTGATTTGGTTGCAGTTGAGTTACTCTGCTGTTTCTTGTTGTTAGCAGTTATGCACACCTTGCTGTTGCTTGTATGCTGCATTAACACTGTCAGTGTGCTGGTCCCATTCTGTAGTTGTCAATTGCAAATCTGTGAGTTCTGCAATACAGCATGTCTCAGTGACTGTATTCAGAGTTAAGTCACGTTCTCTTAAAAAATGGTGATGTGTGCCCTCATTGGTAATATCATTTTATCCCAAATAAATTCATCTTTCAGTGTGCCATACTCACATGTGTCTATTTTCTCTCTCAAATGATTGACAAATTATCAGTGCATTCATCTTTCTCTTGTTTGCAGCTGTCAAACATGTATCGTTCATAAATTACGGGTTTGAAATAGGTTTCTAATGCATCTAGGATAACATTAGTATCCTTCCTCTGCTCCTCTGTGAAGCTCTTATTGTGCTTATAAATATTATGGAATTCAGTACTCATCACCCTTCTCAGTGTAGCTGCCTGCACTTTGGTTGGCATCTCATATAAGCCTGTTTCCGGAGAGTAGACCACAAACACTGCTCTTAAATTATCCTAGTTGCCACTAAAGTCACCACTAACCTTCATGCCTTCTGAGGGTAGAATGCTGTTAGCAGTTGCCATGATGCTTTAATACTTTTGTGATTCTGTATCAAGGGAGAGCACATGCAATCTTAGTCCAAACAATATCACTGTAAATTGTGCTGCATATTCAGTTTTGCCACCCACCACACTCTGGGAACTCTTTCAGTTATAGGCAAGAAAACAGCATGGGTTCAGAAACATCTGACACCATGTTTCAGACATAGAAGTAAAGACACTGAACACATTTTCAGGGCACAGGAACCATGATGTATTACATCAGAAGGTCAAAGGTGACAACAAGGAAACTGGAAAACAGTGAGATATAACAGTGAGCCTCTAGATGGCATCAGTATAAGTTAACATCTGTAAACAGTATGAGTCTGATTCTGTCCTAGATGTCCCTGCCTTCTGTGTGCCCGGTTGGAACTGGACACAGAGTTAGACTGGATTCTGATCCTGCCGGGCACGTCTAGCCCTTTGGGATCAGAATTGCATCCAGGCCTGTATGTGCATGCCGGGACCCCAGTTCCGGTCAGCCTGCATATACAAGCCTAGCCCGGCTAACTCAGTCAAGGCTCCTGAATGGAGCTGCGGGCAACACGGTGTCTGGTTGCCATGGCACCGTGGCTTCATTCAGGAGACACAATCCCCAGCCGCCAAAAAGAATTTTCATTCTCTGCAGCCCGACCATTGATCTGGCCTCCCAAGGCCAAGATCAGGGTGTGGAGAATCTCCTTTACCCCACTCCCACCTTTGCTGCGCCTTAGGCCTGCCAGAACCACCTCTCTAGGGGAACTTATTTCACTTTAGAAGTGGAATAAGATCCCTGTTCAGGCAGCCGGCCCCGACGTACAGGGCTGACATTGGAATCGGCCCTGAATGTCCGGGGCCGCAAACTGCCCACTGCCCGCCCTAGCTCCGCCTCCACAATGCCCCTTTCCTGCCCCTGTCTAACCTCCCCATACAATGTCAGGAGAGGGGCTGAATAGCGGGGGATGGATGTCCCGTTGGGATGTCCATCCCTGCTACTTGCGCCTCGGAATGACCCTGCATGCGTAGTGGTTCAAATGCATGCTTACAAGATAGCAGCTGCCTAAAGCTAACGTGACAAGAACTTCACAATTTTCAGGGATTTTCCCTGATTTTAGAGCTGTGTCTGACCTATTTGGCAGCTTTCTTTCCCTAATTCCAGCAATAGGGACAGAGGCAGCAACAGATTGCAGATATGTCAGAACAGGGCTTTTAAAAACCCTCAGTGTGGCAGGTTGCTCGGAGGTTTGGAGCACATGCACACACAAGATCTGTCACATCCTCCATCTCCAAGAGGAAGTTTATGTTGAAGAAAGCAGAATACACAGGCCTTGAGTGCACACATGTGTAAAGCTTCTTGGCCAGACTGCCCACTGCAATGCTTTTTCAAATGCTGGACAATCTCGATGGAGGTAGGATGCAGGCAGTAGACAGGGGGAGGGAAGAGGCTTGGAGTGGGGAAAGGAAGAGGGAGGAGAAGCTGGACACTGCTGAGGGGTGCAGTAAGGAATTTAAGGGAAGGATATATGTCAGACATGGGGAGTTTGGAAGAAAAGGGGAGATGCTAGACATCTGGGTGTGGAGGGAAGGAAAGGGAAGGGGGGATGCTGGACATAGGGAGTAAGGAAGGGAAGATGTTGGATGCCTGTTGGGTGGGGAGAGAGGAAGAGAAGGTTGCTGGACATGAAGAGTAGGGAAGAAAAGGGAAGGGGAGAAGCTAGACTATGGGGGTAGAGAAGAGAAGGGGAGATGCTGGATACCAGTAGGAGGAGAAGAAAATGGAAGGGGACATGCTGGATTATGGGGAGGTAGAGAAAGGAAGATGCAAGACTACAGGGGTGTGGGGAAGGGAAGTGAAGAGGCAATGCTATACATGGAGCAGGGAGAAGAAAAAAGAAGGGGAGAGATGTTGGCTACAGGGAGTATGGTACTGGTCTGCAGGGTGAGGTGGGCAAGATAAGGGGGAAATTCAGGACACAACGTAGGGGACGTAAGGAGAGTGTGAGATACTCAACATGGGTGGGGGGGGGGGGGGGGAAGATAGGTGGAATTAGTAAGTTGCTGGGGAAGGACAGAGAAAGTTGGTGAATGGTAGAGCTGGAGTTAGGGGATTGGAAAGCTATAGGTAGATGCAGTATAAAAGGGGGATATGGAGGTCTGAATGGTGAGGAAGGGTAAAATCTGAATGGATAGAGAAGCAGACAAATAAATGGAAGAAAGCTGAAAGTGAAAATCAATGTCAGAGATAGATGTAGGGGAGGAAGTAAAGACAAGAAGAGGGAAAAAAAATTGCAAATGGACATGAGACCATGGGAAGAGCTTTAAGAGAAGACAGACAGAAGAAAGCTGAAACTAAATATTAGGAAAAAGGTAATGACTCTGCTTCTTTCTTGATGTTCCTCCCCCCTCCACTGGTGTCACAGAAATGGCTCTGGGGGCATCGGGAGTTGAGCCCGAGGCTCCTTGCACTGCCTCGGAGCCTGGATACAGTGTAATTTAAAGTTTTATTTGGGCAGCCCAAACTCGGAAGTCACTGCACATGTACAACTGGCGCACACGTGCAGCGTATTCTGGGTAGGGAAGGAGGCTGGCAGGAGCATGAAAGCCAGGAGAGAAGAAAAAAGCTTGAATAAAATGAAAATAAAGCACCAGAGAGGCTCAAAAAGTACCCAAAACTGGGTCAAGGAGGGAAAGCCAAACCTCAGGGGCAATATTAAAAGAAAAAAAGCTGAAAATGAAACTAATTAAAAATGAAGTGAAAATAACAAGATTCCATGTTACTTATCCCCGTGTTACTTACCCCATCCTGGACCTTTAAATTGTCTGCATAGAAATGGCAGAAGTTGAGATGGGAGAGTGAGAATGTATGATACTCAGTGTATAATATGAGGCCATGTCAGACGATGCACATATTCAGCAGTGCCATCTGTTCAGGCCGTGCGCCATGCCAGTGAGAGGGATGTGCAGTGGAACTGTATGGATAGTATTCATGAATATTTCCAAATTGTGCCGGGAAGTCCGTGAGCAGAACAAGTCAAAAGCGGTGATTTTAAGTGTCGCTATCTGGATAACTGTCCACATAAAAAACGTGGTTCCACTGACCTCTCTATCTGGCTATTAGCTGGATACCGGTGCTGAATGTCTGGGTTTATTTAACCTTGGCAGCTGGTGTTTAATAAAATGCTGACTGTCACAGTAAAATATTAGCCCAATAAATTATACATCTAGGTGGCGTTGCCAAAGGAATCTTCTAAACACCAACTTCTTTTTGGACGCATAATTATTTTTATGTCAAAAATTATCCATTCAGGTAGCTTGAGTTAAAAAAAAAATATGGGCCTGATATTCAAACCGTGTAAATGCCGTTCAGTGGGATATTCAGTGGTATTAACATGGTTAGTGATGCTGAATGACTGCGGGTGCTGCTGCTGCATGCCCTGATGGTAACCAGTTAGCATTGGGGCATGCAGGGGGCATTCCAGGGCCACACCCCTTGCTAACTAGACAGCAGCAATATTGAGCAACCGTCCAGTTAGCGGCATGTGACAAAAGCCAAGTGCAGTAAACGCTGGCCTAAATTTTGCCACAGGTACAACACAACAAGGAGCAGCGCTCTTGCAAGCCAACCAGGATACACAAAAAACAAGAGACGAAAGTCGTCAAGGGATGATTAAGAAGTCCTTTATTCACAGAGACCCCAACGCGTTTCGGCGGAAGCGCCTTCCTCAGGGGATATACAGCTTACACAACTCAGTGGCAGTAGAACACCTTTATGGTTGGAGGGCCCAAACAAATCAATCTCCAGCCCCGCCCCCAAGCTCTACAGTTGCTGATCTTGTGTTGGACAAAATATTGGTGGGGCTCTTGTTTTTTGTGTATCCTAAATTTTGCCACAGAAACTAACCAGCCAGTGGCTGAATATCGCTACTGCCTGGTTAGCTTCATGGCAAACCGGGCAACCTGTATATTAATACTGGTGACCAGATATGGCCCCGGTATTGAATATCCGAGTTTAAAGTTACAGGGTAAACTATTAAAGACTAATAAAAGAAAATAATTTTTCACTCAACGTGTAATCAAACTCTGGAATTTGTTACCAGAGGATGTAGTAAAGGCTGCTAGTGTAGCTGGGTTTAAAAAAGGTTTGGACAAGTTCCTGGAGGAAAGGTCCATAAACCATTATTAAGAAGGGACCCAGGATATCAATGCTTGACCCAGTACAAGCATTGTGGAACCTGTGTCTTTTGGGGAAACTGCTAGGTACGTATGACCTAGATTGGCCACTGTTGGAATCAGGATACTGGGCTTGATGGACCTTGGTCTGACCCAGTATGGCATATCTTATCTTATGTTTTTAAAGTTCAGTGGCAACGGCTATCTGCTTTACATCAGCTAACCACCGCCACTGAATATTGGACTTTATGTGTTTAGCACTGTCACATGAAAGCTTTGAATATCAGGCCAATTCTGTTTCATGAAGGAGCTCCTTATCTTTCATCCTAAACTAACCTCTCCCCTTCCTCCCTTCTTTACTTCTGTGGATAACACTACACTGCTCCCTATTTCCTCAGCTTCCAACCTTGGGGGTCATCTTTGTCTCTACTCTCTCTCTCTCTCTGCATACATACAACAGATAGCTAAAACCTGCCGCTTCTTCTTCTATAACATTGGCAAAATTCATCCCTTTCTTTCTGCACACACTACTAACACACTTATTTATTTATTTTATTTATTTTATTTTAATTTCTTTTATACCGCACTCTTCGACATCAGCGCGGTTTACAGAGAACAAAACAAAAACCAGAACAACAGGCTGTTCGGAGTTACATATAACAGGATTATCAACTTGGAAAACAAGGGAGAACTATTTACATGGAAAATGTAATCTGTTAACTAGATCACATGCTCGAACTATGTACATGAATTAGCAGGAATGTTGGGAGCAAGGGAAAAAAAAACTGAAGTTGGATATGTAGTGGGACTAAATATTATCTTCATATGGGGTAGTATCTGGTGAATAGGGTGAATTTAAGGGCCTTTCTGAACTGGGTTAGGTCGGTTATGGTACGGATGTCGGCAGGGAGCGAGTTCCAGCATTTTGGTGCGCAACACAAGAAGGCTCTGTTAGCTGTTGATAGATTGTATGTTGTAATGGCCTTTGGTATTGATAAGGAGTTTAATGCTGCCTGTCTTCTGTTTCTGTTTCGTGGTACAGTTTGGATGAGCTCAGAAAGTGAGTTGGAAGATAGTCCCTTTATGGCCTTGAATGTTAGAATCAGGATTTTGAACATCAGCCTTCCGTGTATTGGGAGCCAGTGGAGCTGTTTGAGGATTGGTGTAATATGTTCACTCTTGGACGCTCCTTGAAGAACCCTTGCGGCAGTGTTCATAGCGAGCTGTAATGGGCTCAAGGTGGATTGTGGGAGTCCTTGAAGAATTGAGTTGGCGAAATCAAAATGTGGTAAGATTAGGGCTTGGTAAATGGTTCTGAAGTCTTCTGGGTCAAGTAGGGAGCGTAGGTGCTTGAGCGTGCGTATCTTGAAGTAGACAGCTTTTACGATATTATTTATGTGTGGTTTCATGTTGAGCCGGTGGTCCAGTGTGACTCCAAGGTATTTTATTGCTTCCTTAGTGCATAGTTCAGCTCCTTTGACTTTTATATGTGAAGGTGGGGTGAAGTTGGTGTCTCTGGTGATAAAGAGAACCTCGGTTTTCTTGTGTTGAATGCGGAGGTTCTGTGACAGGAGCCATTCTGAGACTGCATCGAAGCAGTTTGTTATAGGTAGTAAATCCATTTGCTTTGTGGAAAACGGCATGTAGAGTAGGATATCGTCTGCGTATACCATACATTTCACATTGAATGACCTGATGATATTGCAGATCGGCTGCATATAGATGTTGAACATGAGGGATGAGAGAGAGGACCCTTGCGGAACCCCTTGTTTTTGATGGAAGAGTTCAGATTCTCCTGTTGCAGTTTTTACATATTGCATTCTGGTATCAAGGTATGATTTGCACCATTCAAGTGCTGAGTTGTGGATGCCTTTTTCTTTCAGTCGAACGAGGAGAATCTCATGGTTTACCGAATCAAACGCTGCTGCTATATCCAGGAAGATTAGCACAACGCCTTGCTGTAAGTTGTCTATAGTGGTGAGAACATCATTGAATAGGGTGGTGAGCAGTGTCTCAACCCCGTGGAATTCTCTGAAGCCGTGTTGGGAATGGTCAAGGGGGGCTGCGGAATCTATGTGGTCTTGGATTTGCCGTTGTGCCTCTTTCTCAAAAATCTTTGCTAGAAGGGGGATGCTGGCTATAGGCCTGTAGGAGTCGGGCCGTTTAGGGTCTAGTTTCGCGTTCTTTAGCAGAGGTCTAATGGATGTGAACTTTAATGCAGATGGGAAGGAGCCAGATGTAAAGGAGAGGTTAATGATTCTTGCAATGAAGGGGCTAAATGCACTTCGAAGATCCTTTATCCAAAAGGCTGGGCAAGGGTCGGTTTGTGCAGTTGTGGTGTTGAGTGAGGCGATTGTGTCTTCAATGTTACTTGTTCCTGTTCAATGTAATGACCTGACTTTTGTTTATTGTCGGATACTGTTTGTTTTATGTAAACCGCGCTGATCGCAAATAGTGCGGTATATAAGAAATGAAAATAAATAAATAAAAATAAAAAAAAATGTGTTTAGCAGAGGGTGTGGTAAGTACAGACAGGGATGTTAGACAGGTTGTATCTTGTACAGTGGTTTTTGAGAGCTCATCTGTTTGAAGAAGTTTTGATTGTAGGTAATCAGCAAATTCCTGTGGGTGGATATCTTCATTTTGTTCAGAGGATGGTTCCTTTGACAGTGATTTGACAAGATTGAAGAGGTCGCGAGGTTTGTTCAAAGATCTTTTGAGCAAATCAGTGTGGTATTGCTTCTTTAAGGTTGTGATTGCTTCACGGTGAGATGCAAGGTGGAGATTGTAGGCTGCGTGATCGTCGATGGAAAGTGAGCGGCGCCAGCGTTTTTCGAGTCTTCGTAGGTGGGTAAGGGAGGACCGTAACTCGGGGGAAAACCATGGAGCAGAGGATTTTTTCCTGGACATGTTCTTTTTGTGTGGGAGTTGAGCAATGGTGTTAAGGTTGCTGTTCCAGGCGGTGATAGACTCATCAAGGTTGAGTACTGTGTTGTCAAGGAGTGATTGGGTGCTTGATAGTATAAGTTCCCTGTTGAAAGGTCGAAAGCCTCTTGTAGCTCTAGATGTGTTGTCCAGTTTTCTGTTGTTGCGAAGCTGATTGTTGCTCAGAGGAATTTGTAAGTTTATGAGTTTATGGTCTGACCATGGTACATTGGTGATCGATTTTACAATGTTGCAGCTCTGTTCTACTCTTTAGTCATCTCCCGTATAGATTATTGCAACCTCCTCCTTGCTGATCTCCCTCTGAATCATCTCTCTCCCCTTCAATCTGTTCAAAACTCAGCTGCACGGGTAATCTTCCACCAGCCTCAATATGCTCATAGAACCCATCTTCTCAAGTCGCTTCATTGGCTCCCTATCCATATCCAGTTCAAACTTCTTCTACTGACCTATAAGTACACTCATTCTTCTGCTCCTCACTACCTTTCCTCTCTTATCCTTCCCTACATTTCTCCTCAGGAACTCCGCTCTTATGGCAGATCGCTACTCTCTGCAAGAACCTCTCTGAGCTACTGAAAGAGCTAAAAGAGGTTCTTGCAGGGCCTTTAAAGGATGTTTTTAATAGACCCTTGGAGACATGAATAGTTCCACAGGACTGGAGAAGGGCTGATGTGGTACCTCTCCACAAAAGTGGTAGTTGGGAAGAAGTGACAAACTACAGGCCAGTAAGCCTTACCTTAGTGGTGGAAAAAGTAATGGAGCTGCTCCTGAAAGAGCGAATAGTGGACTTCCTCGAAACCAAACAGGTTGCATGATCCGAGGCAACATGGTTTTACCAAAGGACAATCTTGCCAAACAAATCTGATTGAGTTTTTGAATGGGTGACCAGAGAAGTAGATCAAGGGCATGCGATGGATGTGCTCTACCTAGATTTCAGCAAAGTCTTTGATACTGTTCCTCATAGGAGACTTATCAATAAACTCAACAGCTTGGGGACGGGTCCCAAGGTGGTGAACTGGATCAGAAATTGGTTGACTGACAGATGACAGAAGGTGATGGTAAATGGAACTCACTTGGATGAAAGGAATGTGATTAGCCGTGTGCCCCAGGGTTCATTCCTGGGACTGGTACTGTTTAATATATTTGTGAGTGATATTGCTGAAGGGCTGAATGGAAAAGTCTGTCTTTTTGCAGATGACACCAAATTTGCAACAGAGTGGACTCCCCTGAGGGAGTGGAGAACATGAGAAAATATCTACAAAAGCTGGAAGAATGGTCTAATACTCGGAAGTTAAGATTTAATGTGAAGAAGTGCAGTGTCATGCACTTGGGAAGCAGAAATACAAGGGAATGGTGTGCATGGACCAAGAGAAGGACCTTGGAGTGATTGTTTTTTGACAATCTCAAGGTGGTGAAACAGTGTGACAAGGCCATGGCAAAAGCCAGAAGGATGCTGGGTTGCATACAAAGAGGAATTACCAGCAGAAACAAAGAGGTGCTAATGCCACTGTACAAGTTGCTGGTGAGGCCTCTCTTGGAATATTGTGTTCAGTTTTGGAAACCATATCTTGCAAAGGATATAAAAAGGCTGGAAGCAATTCAGAGGAAGGCAACCAAAATGATTTGGAGCCTGTGTCAGAAGACTTATGAGAAGAGACTTGAAGACCTAAATATGTACTGTACACTCTGGAGGAGAGGAGGGACAGGGGAGATATGATTCAGACCTTTAAATACTTGAAGAGTATTAATGAACAAACAAATCTTTTCCAAAGATGGGGAAGCTGTAAAACTAGAGGGCATAACATGAAGCTGCAAGGGAGTAAACTGAAAAGCAATGTCAGGAAATATTTTTTCACTGAAAAGGTGGTGGAAGCTTGGAATGCCCTCCCGATGGAAGTGGTGGGGGCAAACACAGTGACAGAATAAAAATGGCATGGGACAGACACAGTGGATCCATTTATAGCAACAGGCTAAAATCAAAATAAGCATAGCTATCTTATATCTGAACAAATAGGGGTGACCTGCATGGGGCGGTGGGTACACCCCTAAACAAAGGCATGGGGGGGGGTGACCTGCACGGAGCGGCAGCTGCACCTATTCTTGTCGCCTTGCAGGGCAGACAAGATGGACCATATTGTTCTTTATCTGCCGTCATATACTATTTTACTATCTGTGCCCGTCTCTTCTACTGCCAATTCCAGACTTCGATCCTTCCACCTTGCTGCTTCTTTTTAACATCTTTGTTAGTGATATAGCGGAAGGGCTGTCGGGTAAGGTTTGCCTCTTTGCGGATGATACCAAAATCTGCAATAGAGTAGACACCCAGGAAGGTGTAGATAACATGAGGAGGGATCTAGCTAAGCTTGAAGAATGGTCTAGAATTTGGCAGCTGGTTTTAATGTTAAAAAATGTAAGGTCCTGATTTTGGGCTGCAGCAAGCCAAGGGAGCAATACAGTATAGGAGTTGAAGTACTTTTGTCCACTAAAGAAGAGCGGGACCTAGGCGTGGTTGTGTCTGATGATCTTAAAGTAGCTAAACAGGTAGAAAAGGCGACGGCAAAAGCTAGAAGGATGCTTGGGTGCATACGGAGAGGAATGGCTAGCAGAAAAAGGGAGGTGATAATGCCTCTGTATAAGTCTTTGGTGCGACCTCATTTGGAGTATGGTGTGCAATTCTGGAGACCGCACCTTCAAAAGGATGTGAACAGGATGGAGTCGGTGCAGAGGGTGGCTACTAAAATGATTAGTGGGCTTCATTCTAAAGCATATGAGGACAGACTTAAGGATCTTAATATGTACACCTTAGAGGAAAGGCGGGATAGAGGTGATATGATTGAGATGTTTAAATACCCCCGTGGCATAAATGTTCAGGGAGAGAGCCTCTTTCAATTGAAAGCAAGTTCTGCTACGAGGGGACATGGGATGAGTGTGAAGGGAGATAGATTCAGGAGTGATATGCGGAAATATTTCTTTACAGAAAGAGTAGTGGATCCATGGAATAGTCTCCCAGTGGAGGTGGTAGAGATGAGGACAGTAACTGAATTCAAAAAAGCATGGGACCAACACAGAGGATCTCTAAAGGTAAAAAGTGGACTGTTGTAGTTGTTGTTATGGAAGGACAGACTAGATAGGCCATGTGGTCTTTTTCTGTCATCATGTTTCTATGTTTCTATGTAAAATTTCCTTGATGTTGTATGATTTTTCTGGATGGTAGACAATTTCTATTCTTTGACCCAAAGCAACTGTTAACATTTTTGCTGCGGCGGGAGGGCTTGGCTGTGGCCTGATGTTTCCCTATTTAATGCTGCCTGTGGGTCTGGGGGGGGGGGGGGCGTATATTTCTTTAACCTTAGGGTAAGATATTATTACCTATTTCTTGTTCTCCTTCGAATGTGGTCTAATAGTGATTCAGGGATATGTGTATATTGCCTTTGTTCTTAGTATGCTTTTCTTTTTATTGATTCCTACATACTTTGTTGATTCTTGGTTTTCTTTTGATGGGAATTATATTTATTAAAATGATAAATATTAAATTTTTAAAAAAATTGTGATGAAAACCAATTCTCTAGGAACAAGCAGGAAGTCACTCCTCACAAAGTTTTCATTTTGTTTCGGTCCGGTTCGACGCCGGTTCCCCTTCCCGCCTCAGTTCGGTACACTGGTATCGAGCCCGGTTAAAGTTTTTCAGTTCTGTCCTTTGAGACTAGCATTTGCTCTCTTTTTATTTTTCACTGGCAGCCCGGTCATTTGACCTTGCAGGGGCTCTTTTTCCCCCGATGGCTGCCAGCGGGTTCAAAAAGTGTGATCGGTGTAAAACACTAACGTCCCTCACGACACATGCAACTGCTGCCTCCGATGCCTCGGATCCGACCATGGCAAAATGTCTTCCAAGGCACTTAGGAGTCAGCAGCACAAACGTGAAAAACTTTTCTCAGAGTCCGCATCCATCCGAGCCTGGACCTCGTCAGAAGCCTCGACGTCTTGGGAGTCTGACCCCGAGCATCATCGTGGGTCTTCTGAGTGGGGGTCTTCCTCCCGGGAACACCGGAGGAAGAAGAAGCTCATGAGGGTGGCATCGTTGGAGGCCTCTGAACGGCCTGGGCCCTCGGGTTCCAGATCACGGAGCCCTGACCGCCACCCCGTTGCCCTCGGAGTTGGAGAGGCCGGCCAAGCTACAGTACCTCGCACAGAGCCGGAGATGCCGAGTACGGTAATGTCTGTTGTCCTCGTGGACTCTCCTCCGGGAGAACCGGCATCGGGCCCGACGGCATCGGGACACGAGCCAGAGGCTGCAGAGCCTTCTGAGCTCGGTCTCGAGTTGGTGGCCCTGGAGAACAGCATGGCTGTCTTCATGGAGCAGCAGTGGGCACTGATAGCCAGTCTCACTGGTCCATCTGCCCCGACTACCGGGACCTTGACGGCTAAGTCGATCCTGGAGGCCGAGCCGATGCTCGAGTTGATAAGGTCTCGCGTCGATCCTCGGCCAAGGTCTCCCTCAACCTCCCATTCAGGACTGAGGTCGTCGACGCCAGTGCACTCGGCGTCGGGGCGGTCAGGTCTGAAGCCCTCATGGCCGGAGCCACTCGATTCCTCCTCAGAGGATTCGGCATGGGAACCGGAGGATGAAGAGTCTCCAGATACCCACCGAACCCGGTGCATCCCATCGGACTCACCGGGCTCGGAGCCTTGGAGAAGGTCCCCTCCAGAGGATACCAGGTTCTCGGACTTTGTCAGGGACATGGCCAAGGCTTTGGCATTCCCAGCTGAGTCCAAGGAGGAGTCTCAAGCCGAGGAGCTTGAGGCCCTCCAGTATGATTTTCCCCCAAGGGAAGCCTTTACTGTTCTGGTTCCTCCGATGTTGGAATGGCTGATGCTCCGCATGTGGGAGTCCCTGGCCCCGATGCCGGTTCTCAGCAAACGGGTCGATTCCATATATCGAGTCCGTAAGAGCCCTGGGTTCCAGAAAGCGCAGCTGCCGCACAACTCAATGGTTGTGGAATCGGCCATGCAATGTCTCAAGAGCCAAAAAACACACTCCTTGGTGCCTCCTGGCGGGGAGGCCCGGAACCTGGACACCCTCGGCAGAAAGTGCTTCCAGGGCTCGATGCTCTCATGCCGTGTCGAAACCTACCAGCTGTACATGGACATGTACTTGCGGGACCTGGCAAAGGAGATTGTCGGGTTCTCAGCTGGCCTCTCCGAGGAGCCCTTGCAGCGCTTCAAGGCCTTGTCAACAGGGATTCGGAAGTGCTCAAAGTTTATGTCTCGAGGAGCCTACGACGGCTTCGAGTCTTCAGCCCGAGTAGCCGTAGCCGGCATCGGTGCACGCCGTCAGGCCTGGCTAATGTCATCGGATCTGGAGTTATGGGTTCAGGACAAGTTGGTCGATGTCCCATGCTGAGGTGACAACCTATTTGGCAAACCCATGACTGAAAAGGCTGCGGAGATCGAGTCCGAGTACTTGACCCGGAAAAGGCTCTCGAAGAAGACCTCTGCCCCTTCTCACAAGAAGAAGGGCTTGGGCAAAAAGGCCTTTTTCCCAAGGAAGGGTACTGCTTACCGCAACTACCCCACCTATCAGGCCACCCCAGCTCCCCAACAGGGGCAGCAGGCCAGGGGACAGGGGCATGGCCTGTGTAAGCACAAGGCCCCCAAGCCTCCAGCTCCGACTCCTACCCAGCCGGGAGGGGCTTTTTGACTCTCACTGCATAGCTCCTCTCCCGCCAGTGGTTTGGCCATGCACAGGAGGAAGGCTGACCCTGCATGCCCACAGATGGCCAGCCATCAAACGGATACCTTGGACTTGCAAATAGTTCAGAAAGGCTATTTGTTCCATTTCAGCCAGGTACCCCCCTCCTTCTTTCCAGGAGAGTCTCTTAGGCCCCCTCTGCACAGGAACCTCCTCTTGCAGGAGCTGGCAGGTCTTATAAAGGATCAGGCGGTGGAACCGGTGCCCCACCACCTGCAAGAGCAAGGCTTCTACTGCAGGTATTTCCTCATACCAAAGAGAACTGGAGGCCTTTGGCCCATCCTCGACTTGCGGAATCTGAACAAGTTCCTGGTGAGGGAAAAGTTCAAGTTGCTTTCCCTTGGAATATTGCTGCCTTACTCCACCAGGGAGACTAGCTATGCTCCTTAGATCTGAAAGATGCTTACAGAAACATCCTCATTCATACAGACCACAGACAATATCTCAGATTTGTGGTGGGAGGGAACCACTTCAAGTACAGAGTACTTCCCTTTGGTCTCACCTCCGCTCCCAGGGTATTCACCAAATGCCTGGCTGTGGTAGCGGCCTTCCTCAGAAGCCATGGGATTTTCATTTTCCTCTACTTGGACGACTGGCTAGTCAGAGGCCAGTCGACCTAGAAGGCCCAACATGCCACGTTGCGCAAAGTAAACCTGCTCCAGCATCTGGGCTTTGTCATAAATCATGCAAAGTCTACTTTGCTCCCCACTCAAAACTTGGAGTTCATAGGGGCACGACTGGACACCCTCCAGGCACGGACTTATTTACCTGTAGTCAGAACACAAAGGCTTCTGGACCTGGTACACCAAGTCAGGCGGAAACTCCACATCCCAGCGAGTTTTCTTGTGCCTTCTAGGTCACATGGCCTCCACGGTACATGTGACTCCAAATGCCCGTCTGCACAGGAGAACAGCTCAATGGTGCCTCAGGGACCAGTGGACACAGGCCATAGGCAACCTCAGAAACTGAGTAGCGGTGTCCAAGTGACTCGTGAAGTTGTTACAGTGGTGGCTTCACCTACCCAACCTACTCGAAGGAGTGCCTTTCCAGACTCCCTCGCACACAAGGTTGTGGACGACAGATGCCTCCTTGCTGAGCTGGGGAGCCCATTGCCAAGGTTCATGTAGTCAGGGACTGTGGTCTCCTCAGGAGAGGACACACCAAATCAACTCCTAGAGCTTCGAATGATCCGCCTTCTGTCATGTTCTCTCACATCAGTTTGTCTTGGTGCAGACGGACAACCAAATAGCGATGTTCTATGTAAACAAACAGGGGGGCACAGGATCTTGCATTCTGTGCCAGGAGACCCTGGACCTCTGCTCCCTTGCAGTCAGACACGGAATGTCTCTCAAAGCCATTTACCTGCCTGGTCAGGAGAACTTCCTAGCAGACAAGCTCAGCAGAATTCTCCAACCTGTCACCACGTGGCCAGCCCTCCGCTTAGGGAGCAGAGGGTTGGTCTGCCATGATAATTTCTCTATGTAGAAAGTGAGACTACAGCTGTGGCTTTTGCAAGGCCTCTTGGGAATTGTAGTCCCTTTTAAAGCTCTCTGATAAAGAAGAAATTGTAGTCGAGTGTTTAAGGCAAAATGACAAGGATTTATTCCCCTTACAAATAGAACTTTGGTGCAGAACAAAAATAGGACGGTTTCCATAGCATGAGGATTATATACCATAACTAAGGTAATGGTTTCTTCACTCTCTGGTCCCAAAACATGCAGTGCTCGTTACAAGTACAAAAAGGAAAACAAACAGCTTCTCGTAGCAAAGCAAAACAGTTCCTTTTTCTTTGCTGTGTCTCAGCACTTTTCACTTCAAGGTTTAACACAGTGACTCAATGTTGTCAGCCAAACAAAGTGTGCAATCCATCTGCATATCTGCTACGTCATCAACATTAGAGTCTATCTGCATATCTTCTGCTTCAGGACTAACAGCGTTTATCTGCAAACTGTTACTGTGGGATTTCAGATAACTTCCCTCTATAAGCTCAGGTGTTTTCCCTTTACATACCTCAAAACAGTAAGGGTTTAAAATACCTGTTGCTCGGGAGTTTTTTCTTTGGCTCTCCTCCAATCCTTGGCAGCTATAAGGAAATGCTTTTGTGCTGAGCTCCCACCTGTGCAAACTGTGAAGGCTTCCTTCTGACTGAAGGGTTCCCTGCTCTCTCCGTTCCAGCCAATTCCTGGACACAGGACGTGCCTTCCCTCCTAGTCTGCTGGCTTTTCTCCCAGACCTGTAGGTAATTTTTCTACCCGGTATCCAACTCTCTGGAGTTTCTGAGCCTCTCCCAGCACGTCTTACAGGAGTTCTCTCCTCTCTCCTGTCTTTGCTGTCCAGGACTCCTCTTTCTCTGCTTCCACGGCTCCAACTGCCTTCCGAACTGCAAATTACCACTCCAGCCTGTACTCGAGCCTGCTTCTCCTTCTCCTCTCCTAATTCCCAATCTCCAACCCCATCTGCCACTGGGAGCTAGTGACGGGGTTTTATAATTCTGTTCCTCTGGGCTTGGCTCTGCCCTCAACCTGAACAGGTGTGATTGATCAAGCTCTAAGCTTGCTGCT
The DNA here is from genome assembly GCA_033557465.1 of Ichthyophis bannanicus. NCBI lineage: Eukaryota > Metazoa > Chordata > Amphibia > Gymnophiona > Ichthyophiidae > Ichthyophis > Ichthyophis bannanicus. The sequence goes on along the minus strand of CM066040.1, from coordinate 301,961,373 downwards.
GCATCAGAGCTTGGGCGTGGCAGTTCAGCTCCTGACTTTCTCTGTTTACCCTTTCTTTGTAAACAGTGAACCATGTGTTCTAGCTGCCTGTCAGTTTTAAAGGTGGAATCTTCCTTTCTCTCTATTTCCATGGGCTCTGTAGGGGTCTCTACATCACAAACCTCACGAATGGAATGGCAACTGAATCCGGAAGTGGCCCAGAAGATATTGCACTGCTAGGGGCTTCCATCCATGGATCTCTTTGCAAGTCCACAAAATCACCAGTTGCCCAAGTTTTGCTCCAGACAGCCACATCCTTTGAGGGTGGCTGCCGATGCTTTTCTGATCTCTTGGTCGATGGGCCTCTTATACGCGTTTCCTCCCATGTCTCTGGTGGCCTGAACACTGTTCAAGATCCTACGAGACAGGGCCTCAGTTATTCTGGTAGCACCCAGATGGCCAAGGCAGCCTTGGTTTCCATTTCTCCTCCAGCTGGCGGTGGAGACTCCACTCCCTCTGGGGATACAGCCTGACCTTCTGTCTCAAGAGCAAGGTTCTCTGTTGCACCCCAACCTCAGGTACCTCAACCTGATGGCATGGCTGCTGAAAGGGTAGTGCTGGCTCCTGTACTCCTACCTAAGGATGTGGAAGAAGTGTTGCTGGCCTCCAGGAGGCAATCCACTAGGAAGTCCTACGCCTTCAAGTGGCGCAGGTTTGAGGTGTGGTGTAAACAGCGCAGGGAAAATCCTTTCTCTTGCCTAGTATCAGTGGTGTTGCAGTACTTGCTTCTCCTCTCAGAATTATTTATTTTATTTAATTTATTTATTTATTTAGCATACATTTGTATACCGCTACTTCCAGCGATCAGGAGCGGATTTGATTACATGACGGAGCTGTCAGATCAGGACAAAACAAATTTCAATATATACAAAGTGATTTACAGGATAAGCACGACACACAGTAGTTAGGTAACTTGATCTTCCTTCCATAAGATGGGAGGAGATTAATTACATATATACATTTTTTACACATATGTACATCTTTGTTTCTGCGGATGGCAAGAGTTAGTTCTTACTGTCTAGATCATGTTATAGGAAATCTGAAATAAGTAAGTCTTGAGTTTTTTCCTGAAGTCCATCAGGTTGTTGTTAGAGCGTAGCTCAGGCGGGAGTTGGTTCCAGAGTGTGGGTGCTGTGTAGGAGTATGCTTTGTTACTTGTAGCGGTTTTGACAGATCTAATACTTTTTGGCACGCATAGGGTATTTAAATTGGTGGTTCTTCTGCTTCTGTTAAGAGGTTGTGTGTTGATTAGGTTGGAGAGGAAAGATGGTGCTGTGTTATGGATGAGTTTGAAAGTGGTTATTAGGGTTTTGTATTTTATGCGAGCTAAAATGGGGAGCCAGTGTAGTTCGATTAACATTGGCATGATGTGTTCAGCAAAACCTTTTTTCATGATGATTCTGGCCGCGACGTTTTGCGCCATTTGGAGTATGTTTAGGGTTTTCTTTGGAAGGCCCTGTAAAATGGCGTTGCAGTAGTCGAAGTGAGGTGTGATGAGAGCTTGAGCTACTGTCCTGAAATCATTAGCTTCAATGATGCTCCGTAGTGGTTGCAGGACTCTAAGTTTGTGGAAAATAGCCCTGTTTACTATGCGGAGGTGTTTTTCCATCTTTAGGTCACTATCAAGCGTTACCCCTAGATATTTTATTTCTTTCTTCGTGTGATAGGTATTATTGCACAGGGAGATTGTTGCAGGCGGGTTGAACTCCGGTTTTCTTGAGATGTACATCACTTCAGTTTTTTTATGGTTTATAGTCATGTTGTTTCGTTGAAGCCATGTTTGCATCTCGCTTATGCATTCTTCTAGTTGGGTGTAATTTGGATTATTTGCGTCAAGTTGTGTATACAGCATAATATCATCTGCGTATATGTGGTAGTTGATTTTGTGCTTTTTGAATATTTCGCAGATTGGTTGCATGTATACGTTGAAGAGAAGTGAGGAAAGAGCTGAGCCTTGTGGTATGCCCTGTGTTTGGGGGAACGCCTCTGCTTTTTCATTGTTGAACTGGACCTGTTGCATTCTGTTTGTTATATATGAAGAGAACCATTTTAGGGGGTTCCCGATATTCCTATTGCTTCAATTCTGTTCAGGAGGGTTCGAAGGTGTACTGTATCGAATGCCGCTGAAATGTCAATAAATATGAGAATAAACATTAGGCCTCAAGTCTAACTCTGTCAGGGTTCACCTGAGTGCTTTATCAGCGAACCACTCTCAGGTGGAAGGTCAACCTCTTTCTGCTCACCCCTTGGTGTCCAGATTCCTCAGAGGTCTACTCCTACTGAAGCCCCCTGTTTGCCCTCCGGCAACTGAGTGGGACTTGAATGTGGTCTTGCAGCAGCTTACTCGCCCACCTTTTGAGCCGATGTCCACTTGCCATCTGCGCTTCCTTTCCTGGAAGGTCCTCTTCCTGGTGGCACTCACATCTGCCAGATGTGTGAGTGAGCTGCAAGCTCTGGTATCTGATAGACCATACACACGGTTTTATAGAAAAAGGGTGGTCCTTCTCACTCACCCCAAATTCCTTCCGAAAGTGGTCTCTTCTTTCCACCTCAATCAAGAGGTGATTCTTCCAACTTTCTTTCCCAGGCCACATGCCAGCCGGGCAGAGGCGGTCCTGCATACCCTGGATTGTAAGAGGGCACTTGCTTTCTACTTGGAACGTACGCGGGGACATCAGAGAGCTTCTACAGCTCTTCCTGTCTTATGACCCCAGTCGACTGGGTCTACCTGTCACCAAGCGTATGTTATCCACCTTGGTGGCAGACTGCATCGCCTAGGCGCACAGGGCAGCTGACCTCCAGCTGCAGGGTCGAGTCATGGCCCACCGTGTCAGGGCTAAGGCTGCATCAGTGAGTAACCACCACTCTGTACCATTGGCAGATATTTGCCAGGCTGCAACTTGGTCTTCAAGCCAGACTTTTGCAGCCCATTACTGCCTGGAGAGAGAGTCCCGGCGGGACAGTGTTTTCAGCCAGGCGGTACTCCATAACCTATTTGAGGTTTAGGCAACTCCTATCCTCCGGCCCTTTGGTGTCAGGCTACCGTGGGGATTGCGTTCTCAGAGAAAGTCCTTTCACAGCTACTGCGGCTCTTCTAGAGGGAGCCATTTTTCAGCTATGGGTTCTTGGTAGCCTATAGCTAGGGAGTCCCATATGTGAGGACTGACTTCCTGCTTGTTCCTGGAGAAAGCATAGTTACTCACTTGTAACAGGTGTTCTCCAGGGACAGCAGGAATCAGTCCTCACAACCCTCCCTCCTTCCCTGGAGTTGCAGTCACTTATTTTATTTTTCTCATTTTGCCGTCTTTTTAGCTATGTCATCTGACTGAGCAAGATGGCACCCTTGGGAGGGAAGGGGACTACACATGCTCATGGCAATCCCAAAGGCTTTCTTTGAAAGCTGGGGAATTGCTCCGCAAGAGGGCTCCATCGGCGCCGACGTCACCCATATGTGAGGACTGATTCCTGCTGTCCCTGGAGAACACCTGTTACAGGTGAATAACTACGCTTTATGAATATAGGAGTCAGTGAATATTCTACTAATGGAAGAGGCTGGGATTGTAAAAACTATGAGCCCCCTCTCATCAAGCATTCCTGCACAGTTACCTAAAGTACCTCCTGCTGGGTGAAGCCGGATCCCTTGCTAGTTTTTTAATCTGACTCCAGTCAATTTTCACGACCGAACTGTAATGACCATATTGTGCCTGCACTGACTTGACTAATTCTCTATACTCTCTCATCTAGATTGTAAGCTCGGACGAGCAGGGACTATCTCTTGTATATATACCTGTACAGTGCTTCGTGCGTGGCACTATATAAGTGCTAAATAGTAGTAGTAGTAGTAATTTCTTTGACTCTGCATATATAGATCCATGCTTTTTATGTGAGATTTCCAATTTCTGTCAGTAAGGCTGAGTTCCATAAGGAATTTATTACCCTCGCATCATCTGTGAGTCTAAGCAGGACTGTGAAGTGATCTTCAAGAAATAAGAACTACCAGTGCCTCTGTGCATTAGAGACTCTTCTTGGGAAAGGCAGCCTTACTCTTGCACTGAAGCAGCTGCTTTTCAGTTAAGTATTCTCCAAATTGAAGACTAACTGGGATTGATCTCAGCAAATCACTACGTTTTATGTCACGAAGAATATAAGAACATAAGAAATGCCATACTGGGTCAGATCAAGGTCCATCAAGCCCAGTATCCTGTTTCCAACAGTGGCCAATCTAGGTCACAAGTACCTGGCAGGTTCCCAAAACGATACAGGTTCTACAATGCTTGTATTGGGGCAAGCAGTGATATCCCGGGGCCCCTTTAATAATAGTTTATGTATCTTTCCTCCAGGAACTTGTCCAAACCTTTTTTTTAACCCCAGCTACATTAACAGCTTTTACTACATCCTCTGGTAATGAATTCCAGAGTTTGATTACGCATTGTGTGAAATTTATTTTTCTCTTTTTAGTCTTAAATGGGTTACATTGTAGCTTCATTGCGTGCCCTCTAGTCTTTCTACTTTTTAATGGAATAAACAACCGATCTATGTTTACCTGTTCCACTCCATTCATTAATTAATAAACCTCTATCATATCCCCCCTCAGCTGTCTCTTTTCCAAGTTTATTGTAAATACAGAACAGTCCCCTGCACCGTATAAGTTTCTGTTTCATGTAAACCGCACTGATGTCGAATAGCACGGTATAAAAATAAGACTGTAAATAAATAAATAAATAACTAATGTTGACGAGCCCTAACCTTTTAAGCCTCTTCTCCTAGGGGTATCCTTCCACCCCCTTTACAATTTTTGTTGCTCTTCTCTGTACCTTTTCTGATTCCACTATATCCTTTTTAAGATATGGCGACCAGATTTACACACAATATTAAAGGTGCAGTTGCACCATGGAATGATACAGAGGCTTTATAATATCCTTGGTTTTATTCTCCATTCCTTTCCTTATTATTCCTACTATTCTATTCGCTTTCTTGGCCGCTGTTGCACAGTAGACGGAGGGTTTCAATGGGTTATCCACATGACCCCAATGTCTTTTTCTTGGGTGGTGGTTTCTAAGGTGGTACCTTGCATCATGTAATCAAAGTTTCGGTTGTCTTTTCTTAGATGCATAACTTTGCACTTGTCCACATTAAATTTCATCTGACATATGGACGTCCAGTCTTCCAATTTATCAAGGTCCCCTTGCAATTCTTCACAATCCTCTTGGGTTTTAACAGCTTTGAATAATTTTGTGTCATCTGCGAATATGATCACCTCACTCTTTATTCCCATTTCCAGGTCATTTATGAATACATTAAAAATAAAGCGGGCCCAGCACAGATCCTTGAGGTACTCCACTATTCACCTTCCTCCATTGAGAAAATTGGTCATTTAGCCCTACTGTCTGCTTTCTATCTTTAAACCGGTTCCTGATCCACAATAATACGCTGCCTCCAATCCCATGACTTTTTAATTTCGCTATGAATCTCTCTTGAGGCTCACCTTTGTCTATCTGTTGATTCACACCTTCAAAAAAACATAACAAATACAACAAGACTTTCCTTGGCTAAATCCATGTTGACTTTCTCCCATTAAACCGTGACTATCTACATGTTCAGTAATTTTATTCTTTATAATGGTTTCTATGTATTTTATTTTATTTATTTATTTAGCATTTCTTTTATACCGCACTATTAACATCAGTGCGGTGTACATCAAACAAACATATACATTGCAGGCTAACTGCAATGTATTCACATTTGAACAGGGATTGAAACTTGGATAAACAAGGGTAAACATCAACAGTTATTACATTGTCAAGTATCTACAGTTATTTACATGGTGAGTGTATTTCCCTGTCGGGTCTACACCGAAAAGTATCTTGTGAATAGGTAGTGCTTTAGGGCCTTCCTGAATTGGGTTAGGTTGGTGATAACTCATGTCTGGGGGGAGGGCATTCCAGGCTCTGGGGGCATAGATGCTGAAGGCTCTGTTAGTTGTTGCCTTTGTGCATCTCGTTGTTTCTTTCGGGACTGTCAGAGTATTTACTGCTGCGGATCTTCTGCTTCTATTGGGGGGTGAGGTGTGTATCAGCTCAGTGATGGCTGTGGGGGTCTGATTGTTCAGGGCTTTGAAGGTCATAATTATGATCTTATATTGGGTTCTAGCTTGAATTGGTAACCAATGGAGCCTTTTCAGGATTGGAGTGACGTGGTCAGACCTTGACATTCCTTCTAGCACCCTAGCGGCCGTGTTCATTGCCAGTTGGAGGGGGTTTAGAGTTGCTTGTGGAAGCCCATACAGGATTGCGTTTGCAAAATCGATGTGTGGCATCACCAGGGTTTGGTAGATTGTTCTGAAATCCGTGTATTCAAGTAGTGGACGTAAATGATGAAGTGTCCGTATTTTGTGGTATATTGATTTTGCAGTGTTTTTTATGTGTTTTCATGTCCATCCTTTGGTCGAGGGTGATGCCTAGGTATTGGATAGTGGGTTTAACTGTTAGTTCTGTGTCCTTTACCTTTAGTGTGAGTGGGGTGCGAAGTCCTGGTTCTTCGTGATGAATAATATGTCAGTCTTGCTGTGGTTGATTCGCAAGTTCTGTGTGAGGAGCCACTCCGCAACTGCGTCGAAACAGCTGATCAGTGGGGTAAAATCAGGTTGGTCCATTGTAAAAGGCATATAGAGGAGAATATCGTCTTTATATGCTAGGCAGGCTACATTAAAAGAACGAATCAAGTTGCAGATGGGTTGCATGTAAATGTTAAACAATAGTGCAGATAGCGAGGAGCCTTGAGGTACTCCCTGTTCTTGTAGGAATGGGTCTGATGTTGTGGCGCTGATCCTTACTTGTTGCCATCTGTTGGACAGGTAGGATTTGCACCAGCTCAGTGCTGAGCCGTGGATTCCTTTTTCTTCAAGACATTTGATAAGTATTTGATGACTTACAGAGTCGAACGCAGCTGCAATGTCCAAGAATATAAGGACAAAACCTTGTCGGATATTATCCATTCCTGTAATTATGGTGTTGAAGAGGGTGATGAGGAGGGTCTCCACGCCATGTACTTCCCTGAAGCCATGTTGGGATGGGTCCAGAGGGGCTTCAGTATCGATGTTTTGCTGGATTTGTCGTTGCACTATCTTTTTGATTATTTTGGCTAACAGTGGGATGCTGGATATCGGTTTGTATGATTCGACCTTTAGAGGGCCCAGTTTGTTGTTCTTCAGTAGTGGCCTGATGGAGGTATGTTTTAGGCTTTGTGGGAAGGTTCCCATTGTGAATGATTATTCTAGGATTTTATTTAGGAAGTGGCTTAGTTCACAGCGGAGTTCTCTTATCCAGGACGCTGGACAGGGATCATTTGGCGCAATGGTAGCATTGATGGAGGCAATAGTATTTTCAATCTCTTTGGGTGATATGGTGTGGAATTTGGTCAGTGGGGATGGGTGTGGCGTCATTTATTTATTTATTTATTTATTTTACAGTTTTTATATACCGCGCTCTTTGGTATCAGCGCGGTTTACAGATAACAAATTTCGCATTAGAACAGTCCTTTGCTTACATTATAACAGGGTCTTTTGCTTACATTATAACAGGGTCAGTAACTTGGAGACAACATGGTAAACTATATACAAGCTATATACAGAAAGATATATTACCTCTGGAAATTTACAGTTAAATTGGGTCGTAACTTTGGGTGTGCAGAGCGTCTAGGTCGTGTTCTGTTATGACTATGTTGTTGGAATGTCAGAGGCTGTGTGAGTGATTTGTGAGATGGGGGGAGGAGGTGTAGGGTTAGGGCCTAAAAGATGATGACAGAATAGGTAGTGTTTGAGGGCCTTTCTAAATTGAGAGAGGTCTTTTATTGATCGGATATGAGGAGGGAGGTTATTCCAGCAAGTTGGAGCGAATAAGGTGAAGGCCCTGTCTCTGGTTGTTTGGTTACATTTAGTGTACTCCTTTGGTACGACAAGAGTATTGGCGGCTGCGGATCTTCTCAGTCTGTTCGTGGGGGTGTTGATAATAAGTGATGAGAGGGAAGGTGGGGCTATTTGATTAATTGCTTTAAAGGATAGCAGAAGTGCTTTGTAAGTTATCCTGGCTTGTAGGGGTAACCAGTGAAGCTCTGTTAGTATGGGGGTGATGTGGTCTCTACTGGAAGTACCGCAGAGGATGCGGGCTGCTGAGTTCATCGCCAATTGGAGTGGGTTGAGGGTGCTCTTGGGTAGACCATGCAGGATGATATTAGCATAGTCAAAATGAGGTGTTATAAGGGCTTGGAAGACTGTTCGGAAGTCATTGGAGGCGAGTAGTGGTCTTAAGGGTTTCAGCGTTCTTAATTTGTAGTAAATGGATTTAACGGTCTGCTTTATGTGATCTTTGAAGGTCAGTTCTTGGTCGATGGTTACTCCCAGGTAGCGAATTGATGATTTACATGGTAGTTCCGCATCTCTCACCTTCAAAGTTGCGGGGGGGGGGGGGGGGGGGGAGAATTTCTTATTCCTGGTTACGAATAGGACTTCCGTTTTCTTGAAGTTTATTCGCAGGTTCTGGGATAGGAGCCAATCTGTAATCGCGTTGAAGCAGGCGATAATTGGGGAGAAGTCAGGGGCATTAATTTTTATTGGCGTGAATATTAGTACGTCATCTGCGTAGATCAAGCTGGAGGCGTTAAATGTTTTGATGATTTCACAGATTGGTTGGATATGGGTAGTGGGGAGAGTCATGGGTAGTGGGGAGAGTCTGGTGGGGCTGGAGCTTTTGGCAGTCTGGATCATTTTTGATTTTAAGTAGTCAGCATAATCCTGGGGATTTTAAGGGAAACAAAATTATTAGAATAGAAATGGCACAGTAAAAGATGCAAATACCAGTCCATGGCTGAGCTAATGTATCTGAGACCTTGAGTTAAGGGGCAAACTGAAGAGGAAGGGGCATGGAGAAAATCCCAAGATATAAAAGCAGGGAGGAATCACAAAGTATACAGGCAGACTGGGGGAGTGAGGGTGAAGCATGGACGGCAGAAGGGAGAGGGTGAGAAGGGATCAGGGCCGTCCCGTCCATTGTGCGAGAATGTTGTTCGCGCAGGGCCCCGCGCCAACAACATCCTGCACATGTTGGGCTCCTGGCTCACCTCCCTACAGAGGCTCCTGGCACGCTCAGAAATACCTCCCTACAGCCACCGAAGTGAATAGCGTTGATGTTCTTCACTTCGGCAGCTGTGTTGTAATGTAGATTGATGGTGCGCCGGAAGTCAACATTTCCTGTGTTCCGGCACTCAGCGCGCCAACGATCTACTGGGAGCCACTGTAGGGAGGTGAGCTGGGGCCTCTAAAGCCTGACACGGGGCGCTTTGGGGAGGGGGGGCTAGGGCATGAAATGGGCTGGGGGGGGCTAAGATTGGAAATGGGCTGAGTAGTGAGGAGGGCCTAAGATTGGAAATGGGCTGAGTGGGGGGGGGGGGGGGGTTAAATGGGCTGAGTGAGGGGGGCCTAAAATTGGAAATGGGCTGAGTGGGGGGCTAGGACTGGAAATGGGCTGATGTAGGGCTGAAATAGGATTGGAAATGGCTGATGGGGGGCTAGGATTGCAAATAGGCTGATGAGGGGAGCTTGGACTGCAAATGAGCTGATGGCGGGGGAGGGGGTGGACTGCAAATGAACTGATGGGAAGGGCTAGGACTGGAAATGGGCTTTTGGAGGGCTAGGATTGGAAATACTGTATATTAAACGTATTATTTATTTATTTGGTATAAATTTGTATGCCGCTACTTCCAGCGATCAGTAGCGGTTTACTGGTGGTAAAAACAAGGGAGTAGGTACAAAACAATTTAAGAATACAGTCTGATTAAAGGGAGGGGTGCACATCAACCACATAAATTACAGTTATACATTTGATCAATCACATAAATTACAGTTTGAACAACAACATAAATTACAGTTATACATTAAATCGCCATATATGCAAGCATATTAACAGTGAATATATACATATAAACATTTTAAATCACCATGGATGCGAGATATCAGTGAATATAGGTTTCTAAGTCCCGTATGCTTAGGAGGTAGGTAAGCAACGTGGGAAAAGGTAATAGTTGAATCTGCCTAGGTGATGCCGTAATGAGATTGGAACAGGTGGGTTTTAAGCTTTTTTCTGAAGTCCTGTAGGTCTTTGATCAGGCGTATCTCATGAGGCAGCTGGTTCCAGAGCATGGGTGCAGAGTACGTGTATGCCCGGTTGCTCGTCCGTTCTTTGACTGCTCTTATACTGCTAGGTATGCAGAGTGTGTTCAGGTTAGCAGTCCGTCGGCATCTGTTGGGGGGCTGAGTGGTGATGAGGTTATCGAGGAATGAGGGGGATACTTTGTGGATGATTTTGAATGTTGTTACCAGTATTTTGTATATTATTCGTGCAGGGATGGGGAGCCAGTGAAGCTCATTCAGGACAGGTGTGATGTGATCTATCAGGTTCTTATTCATGATAATCCTGGCTGATACATTTTGTGCCATTTGTAGGATGTTTAAAGTTTTTTTCGGTAGACCTTGTAAGATGGCATTACAGTAGTCAAGGTGGGGAATGATGAGCGCCTGAGCTACTGTTCTGAAGTCCGAGTGGTCAATGATGTTGCGTATGGGTTGTAGAACTCTCAGCTTGTGAAATATTGCTCTGTTGGTTATCCGGAGGTGTTTGTCCATTTTTAAGTTAGCATCAATTAGTACTCCTAGATACTTGATCTCATTTTTAGAGTGATAGGTGTTACTGTTCAGGGTGATGGTTGCAGGAGGTTTGAAGTCTTGTTTTCCTGATATGAACATCACTTCCGTTTTTTTGTGGTTTATCGACATATTGTTGCTTTGGAGCCAATTTTGCAATTCATGTAGGCATTCTTCTAATTGGCCCTGAGTGACTATTAAATGTATTAGGTACACTTTTATTAGTATAAGTATCCACAGCAACCCTTAGTAAGTAAAGAACTTAAAGATCTAAACACAAGCTTAAAACTAAGATTATGGTAACAGTAAAGTACCTTTAGTTTAAATTTAAAACACAGAAGAGAGCATTCTGGTTACATTTGGAACCCAGCAGAGAGCTTGTAGTTTACATTTAATAGTCACTCAGGGCCTAGCATCAGAAAAGTACTTTTAGTTTTAAAACACAGAGGAGAACTTTCTGGTTACATTTCATACCCAGCAGAGAGCTTGTAGTTTAAATTTAATAGTCACACAGGGCCTAGCATCAGCAAAGTACTTTTAGCTTAAATTTAAAACACAGAAGAGAGCTTTCTGGTTAAATTTAGAACCCAGCAGAGAGCTTGTAGTTTAAATTTCATAAGAAGTTAGAGCCTAGCAGCAGCTAAGAGCTATAATTTAAATCAAATCAGAATATAGCTTACCTCAGCAGCAGAAGACAGGGTACTGTGTAGCAGCCCTCTTTTAATAATAGAAAAGATTCAGAGAAGAGCCACCAAAATGGTAAAGGGGATGGAAGGATACTCCTATGAAGAAAGGCTAAAAAGGTTAGGGCTCTTTAACCTGGAAAAGAGATGGCTGAGGGGAGATATGATAGAAGTCTATAAATTAATGAACGGAGTGGAACGGGTAAACGTAGATCGATTGTTTACCTTATCAGAATATAGAAAGACTAGGGGACATGCAATAAAGCTACAGGGTAAACTATTTAAGACTAATAAAAGAAAATATTTTTTCACTCAACGTGTAATCATACTCTGGAATTTGTTACCGGAGGATGTAGTAAAGGCTGTTAGTGTAGCTGGGTTTAAAAAAGGTTTGGACAAGTTCCTGGAGGAAAGGTCCATAAACCATTATTAAGAAGGGACCCAGGATATCCTTCCATCCCCTTTACCATTTTGGTGGCTCTCCTCTGTACCCTTTCTAATTCCGCTATATCCTTTTAAAGGTATGGTGACCAGAACTGCACACAATATTCAAGGTGTGGTCGAACCATGGAACCATACAGAGGTAATATAAGATCCTTGATTCTATTCTCCATTCCTTTCCTTATGATTCCTAGCATTCTATTAGCTTTCTTGGCCACTGCTGCACCCTGGGCAGCGGGCTTCAACTTATTATGCACGATGACACCTAAATCTTTTTCCTGGATGGTTGTTTCTAAAGTGGTACCTTGCATTGTGTAACCAAAGTTTGGGTTGTTCTTTCCTAGGTGCATAACTTTGCACTTGTCCACATTAAATTTCATCTGCCATTAGAATGTCCAGTCTTCCAGTCTATCAAGGTCTTCTTGCAATTTTTCATAATCCTCTTGGGTTTTATCAACTTTGAATAATTTTGTGTCATCTGCAAATTTGATTGTCTCACTTGTTATTCCCATTTCCAGGTCATTTACGATATATTACTGAGAGGCGATATATCAAGTTTTAATAACTAAACTAAAGTATGTCCAATATTACTCCTCTACCTCTCTACCATCCCACATGTCCAGCTTATTCCTAGTGGACAGAGAACAAGAAAATGCAAGATCACTGTGTGGGGCCTGTGTTTAGACCATGCGCATATGGAGATTGTTCTGCCATTTCCCGCCTCATCCAATGATGAATGACGTTAGAGGGGACAGGACATGACAGAGCTGTCTCAGCACGTGTGCATGGTTTAAACCAGGCCTTGAAAAATGTTCTTGGAATCTAGGAGCCAACCTAAAAATCTAGGAGCTGGACACTGAAACCTATGTCACAGTGCATAACCCCCGTGTCCCCTAAAAAGGTGTATTCCAATTACTTTTTTAGATTTTCGGGCCTGAGTTACTAAGAATGTTTTCTCATTTTCCATGTTAAAAAGCTTTAATAAATCAGATTCTTAATGGGCCACTGCACAGTGCCTCTCCTCCTCCTCCCTCTCCCATCACCCCCAGTGACCCATGAAGCTACAGGTGTGTGGTGTGAAGGTGAGGTGCTTGTATGTGTGTTTATAGTGTGGAGGTAGGGTGCCTGTGTGTGTGTGTGGTATGGAGGTAGGGTGACTGCATGTCTGTGTGGTGTGGAGGTGGAGATGCTGGTGTATGTGTGTGTGTGTGTTTGTGTCTATGTAGTGCTGAGGTGGAGGTGCCTGTGTGTGATGTGGAGGTAGGGTGCCTGCGTGTGTGTGTGTGTGTGTGGTGTGGAGGTGGAGGTGCCTGTGTTTGGTGTGGAGGTAGGGTGCCTGCATGTGTGTTTGTGGTGTGGAGGTGGAGGTGCCTGTGTTTGGTGTGGGGGTAGGGTGCCTGCGTGTGTATGTGTGGTGTGGATGTTGAGGTGCCTGTGTTTGGTGTGGAGGTAGGGTGCCTGTGTGTGTGTGTGTGTGTGTGTGTGTGTGTGTGGTGTGGAGGTGGAGATGCTGGTGTGTGTGTGTGTGTGTGTGTTTGTGTGTGTGTAGTGCGGAGGTGGAGATGCCTGCATGTGTGTGTGTGTGGTGTGGAGGTGGAGGTGCCTGTGTTTAGTGTGGAGGTAGGGTGCCTGCGTGTGTGTGTGTGGTGTGGAGGTGGAGGTGCCTGTGTTTGGTGTGGAGGTAGGGTGCCTGTGTGTGGGTGTGTGGTGTGGAGGTGGAGGTGCCTGCGTGTGTGTGTGGTGTGGAGGTGGAAGTGCCTGCATGTGTGTGTGTGGTGTGGAAGTGGAGGTGCCTGCGTATGTGTGTGGTGTGGAGTTGGAGATGCTGGTGTGTTTGTGTTTTTGTGTGTGTTTAGTGCTTAGGTGGAGGTGCCTGTGTATGTGTGTGTAGTGCAGAGGTGGAGGTGCCTGTGTTTGGTGTGGAGGTAGGGTGCCTGCGTGTGTGTGTGTGTGTGTGTGTGGTGCAGAGATGGAACCTGTGTTTGCTGTGGAGGTAGGTTGCCTGCATGTGTGTGTGTGGTGCGGAGGTGGAGGTGCCTGTGTTTGGTGTGCCTGCGTGCGTGTGTGTGTGTGATGTGGAGGTGGAGGTACCTGTGTTTGGTGTGGAGGTAGGATGCCTGTGTGTGTGTGTGTGTGTGTGTGGTGTGGAGGTGGAGGTGCCTGTGTTTGGTGTGGGGGTAGGGTGCCTGCGTGTGTGTGTGTAGTGTGGAGGTGCATGTGTTTGGTGTGGAGGTAGGGTGCCTGTGTGTGTGGTGTGGAGGTGGAGATGCTGGTGTGTGGGTGTGTGTTTGTGTGTGTGTGTAGTGCGGAGGTGGAGGTGCCTGTGTTTAGTGTGGAGGTAGGGTGCCTGCGTGTGTGTGTGTGTGGTGCAGAGGTGCCTGTGTTTGGTGTGGAGTTAGGGTGCCTGTGTGTGTGTTTGTGTGTGTGTGTGGTGTGGAGGTGGAGGTGCCTGCATTTGGTGTGGAGGTAGGGTGCCTGCGTGTGTGTGTGTGCTGCGGAGGTGGAGGTGCCTGTGTTTGGTGTGGGGGTAGGGTGCCTGCACGTGTGTGTGTGGTGTGGAAGTGGAGGTGCCTCTGTTTGGTGTGGAAGTAGGGTGCCTGCGTGTGTGTGTGTGGTGTGGAGATGGAGGTGCCTGTGTTTGTTGTGGAGGTAGGGTGCCTGCGTGTGTGTGTGTGGTGTGGAGGTGGAGGTGCCTGTGTTTGGTGTGGGGGTAGGGTGCCTGCGTGTGTGTGTGTGTAGTGTGGAGGTGCATGTGTTTGGTGTGGAGGTAGGGTGCCTGCATGTGTGTGTGTGGTGCGGAGGTGGAGGTGCCTGTGTTTATTGTGGAGGTAGACTGCCTGCGTGCGTGTATGTGTTTGATGTGGAGGTGGAGGTACCTGTGTTTGGTGTGGAGGTAGGATGCCTGTGTGTGTGTGTGTGTGTGTGGTGTGGAGGTGGAGGTGCCTGTGTTTGGTGTGGGGGTAGGGTGCCTGCGTGTGTGTGTGTAGTGTGGAGGTGCATGTGTTTGGTGTGGAGGTAGGGTGCCTGTGGGTGTGGAGGTGGTGTGGAGGTGGAGATGCTGGTGTGTGGGTTTGTGTGTGTGTAGTGCGGAGGTGGAGGTGCCTGCGTGTGTGTGTGTGTGGTGTGGAGGTGGAGGTGCCTGTGTTTAGTGTGGAGTTAGGGTGCCTGCATGTGTGTGTGGTGTGGAGGTGGAGGTGCCTGTGTTTGGTGTGGAGGTAGGGTGCCTGCGTGTGTGTGTGTGTGTGTGGTGCAGAGGTGCCTGTGTTTGGTGTGGAGGTAGGGTGCCTGCGTGTGTGTTTGTGTGTGTTTGTGGTGTGGAGGTGGAGGTGCCTGCATTTGCTGTGGAGGTAGGGTGCCTGCGTGTGTGTGTGTGGTGTGGAGGTGGAGGTGCCTGTGTTTGGTGTGGAGGTAGGGTGCCTGCATGTGTGTGTGTGGTGTGGAAGTGGAGGTGCCTGTGTTTGTTGTGGAGGTAGGGTGCCTGCATGTGTGTGTGTGGTATGGAGGTGGAGGTTCCTGTGTTTCGTGTGGAGGTAGGGTGCCTGCGTGTGTGTGTGTGTGTGTGTGGTGTGGAGATGGAGGTGCCTCTGTTTGGTGTGGAGGTAGGGTGCCTGCGTGTGTGTGTGTGTGGTGTGGAGCTGGAGGTGCCTCTGTTTGGTGTGGAGGTAGGGTGCCTGCATGTGTGTGTGTGGTGTGGAGGTGCCTGTGTTTGATGTGTAGGTAGGGTGCCTGCATGTGTGTGTGTGGTGTGGATGTTCAGGTGCCTGTGTTTGGTGTGGAGGTAGGGTGCCTGTGTGTGTGTGTGTGGTGCGTAGGTGGAGGTGCCTGTGTTTGGTGTGGAGGTAGGGTGCCTGCGTGTGTGTGTGTGGTGTGGAGGTGGAGGTGCCTGTGTTTGGTGTGGAGGTAGGGTGCCTGCGTGTGTGTGTGCGTGGTGTGGAGGTGGAGGTGCCTGTGTTTGGTGTGGAGGTAGGGTGCCTGCGTGTGTGTTTGTGTGTGTGTGTGGTGTGGAGGTGGAGGTGCCAGCATTTGGTGTGGAGGTAGGGTGCCTGCGTGTGTGTGTGTGGTGTGAAGGTGGAGGTGCCTGTGTTTGGTGTGGAGGTAGGGTGCCTGCATATGTGTGTGTGGTGCAGAGGTGGCGGTGCCTGTGTTTGCTGTGGAGGAAGGGTGCCTCCGTGTGTGTGTGTGTGGTGCGGAGGTGGAAGTGCCTGTGTTTGTTGTGGAGGTAGGGTGCCTGCGTGTGTGTGTGTGTGGTGCAGAGGTGCCTGTGTTTGGTGTGGAGGTAGGGTGTCTGCGTGTGTGTTTGTGTGTGTATGTGGTGTGGAGGTCTAGGTGCATGTGTTTGGTGTGGAGGTAGGGTGCCTGCGTGTGTGTGTGTGTGGTGTGGAAGTGGAGGTGCCTCTGTTTGGTGTGGAAGTAGGGTGCCTGCGTGTGTGTGTGTGGTGTGGAGATGGAGGTGCCTGTGTTTGTTGTGGAGGTAGGGTGCCTGCGTGTGTGTGTGTGATGTGGAGGTGCCTGTGTTTGGTGTGCAGGTACGGTGCCTGTGTGTGTGTGTGATGTGGAGATGGAGGTGCCTGCGTTTGGTGTGGAGGTAGGTTGCCTGCGTGTGTGTGTGTGGTGTGGAGGTGGAAGTGCCTGCGTTTGATGTGGAGGTAGGGTGCCTGCATGTGTGTGTGTGGTATGGAAGTGGAGGTGCCTGTGTTTGGTGTGGAGGTAGGTTGCCTGCATGTGTGTGTGTGTGGTGTGGATGTTGAGGTGCCTGTGTTTGCTGTGGAGGTAGGGTGCATGCGTGTGTGTGTGTGGTGCTTAGGTGGAGGTGCCTGTGTTTGGTGTGGAGGTAGGGTGCCTGCGTGTGTGTGTGTGGAGGTGGAGGTGCCTGTGTTTGGTGTGGAGGTAGGGTGCCTGCGTGTGTGTGTGTGGTGTGGAAGTGGAGGTGCCTGTGTTTGGTGTGGAGGTAGGGTGCCTGCGTGTATGTGTGTGGTGTGGAGGTAGGGTGCCTGTGTGTATGTGTGTGGTGTGGAGGTGGAGGTGCCTGTGTTTGGTGTGGAGGTAGGGTGCCTGCGTGTATGTGTGTGGTGTGGAGGTGGAGATGCTGGTGTGTGTGTGTGTGTGTTTATGTGTGTGTTTAGTGCTGAGGTGGAGGTGCCTGTGTATGTGTGTGTAGTGCAGAGGTGGAGGTGCCTGTGTTTGGTGTGGAGGTAGGGTGCCTGCGTGTGTGTGTGTGGTGCAGAGGTGGAGGTGCCTGTGTTTGGTGTGGAGGTAGGGTGCCTGCGTGTGTGTGTGTGTGTGTGTGGTGCAGAGATGGAGGTGCCTGTGTTTGCTGTGGAGGTAGGGTGCCTGTGTGTGTGGTGTGGAGGTGGAAGTGCCTGTGTTTGGTGTGGAGGTAGAGTGCCTGCGTGTGTGTGTGTGATGTGGAGGTGGAGGTGCCTGTGTTTGGTGTGGGGGTAGGGTGCCTGCGTGTGTGTGTGTAGTGTGGAGGTGCCTGTGTTTGGTGTGGAAGTAGGGTGCCTGTGTGTGTGTGTGTGTGTGGTGTGGAGGTTGAGATGCTGGTGTGTGGGTGTGTGTTTGTGGTTGTTGTCAGACGGCTGCCTGGGTGAGAATCTTCACAGTCTTGGCAAGTGCATATATCTATATGATTTGCAAGGGATTGTGGGCAATGTAGTTCATTCACACCAGACACAGCTGCTCACAATAATTTAGTTGTGCTCAAGGGTAAAGCCAATAAGATATTTATTTATGGGGTTATTTCTCCCAACACAGATATGCTTGGTAGCACATAAATCAGGTTACTTGCTTTCAGTGTTAAACTTGAAAAAAACAAAATCAGGAAAACAACATTTTAACTTATCAGGCAATCAAAGGAAAAGAAATAAGACCTGGTTGGTAACAAACTGGTCTTTTCTGTAGACTTTAGCTAATATTCTCTTAGCAAGTATCAAACAACAAACCAAAAGCCACAAAGAAAGAAAAAAAACTGTTCTTTTCAGGTAAACTTCTTATATCTTCCCACATAGATTTAGAAGTGATTCTCTCAGAGCTCACAAGCAATTAGGTAAGGCTCAATTGCTAGCAGTTATCCAGCTGAAACCCCTTAGCTGGCTTGCTTTCTACTGCGTGGCTAAAAATCCTACTCACAAGATTTTCTGAGTAGATTAAAGAACAAGTTTGTATTTCTTTGTGATGGTTGCCGTACTTTGTAACAGAGAATCACCAAAGGAGTTTAGACAGAGAGCAGTCCATGTAAACAGATTCTTCATCTGCTATCACCCCCTCTTCTTCAACAAGCATGGGTTCAATATCATGGATTGGCACAGATGAATCTCCTAATGGAGCACTTTCAGGAGAATACTTGTTTCCCTGCTGTCTTTCAAGGTTATAGCTAGGGCATAGATCAGTGTTCATACCTGAGCTTCCATTGCTGTTAGAGTTCCTCTCTATATAGCCTGGCCAGTATGTAGTCCAGTTCTTATGTCCAGCCTTCCAATCCAGATCCCTGGACACTGGATCTCTCTTTACATACCTTCTGGCACGGGTCTTAGGGTCCCTTCCACGTGCAGCCGTCTCCCTCACAGGTACCGTCTGGAGATTCCTAGTTCTGCAGCACCATTCCTCTGGCTTTCCCCAGTCCAATGGTGTATGCTGGCCCTTGGAATGCCTCCCAGTATATGTACTGCTCTGGACTCTTCTAGACCTCTCAAAGGTTTTTCTCCTCTTTCTTCCAAAGGGTTTCTTTCTCTCTCTGTCCGTCCGGTTTGGCTTCTGCTTCTGATGATCCTCCTGATGATGAAGATGATCAAGCTCAAGCTCATTCTCTGTAGAATAAACTCTACCTTTATTCTGCTTAGATGAGTGCTCCTCCCTAACACAGCGCAGCTGTGCTGAATCAGGCCCTGCCCTTTGAGATGAGTGCTTAGGGATTACCTCATAGCCCTCCTGATTGAACACACGTTTCCCCACTTCAGCTCCTCTAATGGCTGTTGGAAACCTGGTGCATTCTGGGACTGGTAGTCTTTTATGGGAAAATTCTGTTTTCTTATTTCTACCAGAACTGACAGGTTGCTTGTTCAGAGTCACTTCACCTTTTCTATAGCTCCTTCCTGAGCTATGATAAGCTTCCTTATCACATACCCCCCTGCTTAAGTTATTACGGACTTGTGTCACTGGTGAAACTTCTTCTCTACAGTCCATAATACGGGAAAGGGCATCCGCATTCTTGTGTAACTTCCCAGCACGATGTTCAGCTTGAAAATCAAATGCCTGTAAGGCCATGTACCAGCGTGTCAACCTGGCATTGTGGTTCTTCATTTGCTGCAACCACTTAAGTGGGGCATGGTCTGTGACCAACTGGAACTTTCTCCCTGTAAGGTAAAACCTTAACGCCTCCACTGACCACTTAATAGCTAAACATTATTTTTCTATTGTGGAATACTTTTGTTCAGCTGGTGACAACTTCCTGCTCAGGTACATCACAGGATGCTCTTCCCCTTCATGACACTGGGATAGAACCGCTCCTAGCCCTACATCCGATGCATCTGTTTGAACCAGTAAGGGTTTCCTGAAGTCCACCCCGTTCAGTACCGGTCCTGTACACAATTTTCCTTTTAGGACTGACAACGCTTTTTCAGCTTCAGGTGTCCACTTTAACTGGTTTGGACAATTCTTCCGCAGCATATCCGTGAAAATTGCACTTTTCTCTGCAAATTGCGGTATAAATCTGCGGTAGTATCCAATAAGTCCTAAGAAACTTCTTAGTTGTTTCTTTGTTGTTGGAGGAGGAAAATTCCTGATGCTATCTACTTTACTCATTAGAGGTTTAATTTTTCCTCTTCCCACTAGGTGGCCCAGGTATTTTACCTCCCTATTTGCAAAGGCACACTTCTTCGGGTTTAAAGTGATTCCCGCTTGCTTCATGGAGCACAAGACTGCCCTGATCCTCTTTAGATGCTCCGCCCAGGTGTTACTATGGATTATGACATCATCCATATATGCAAAAGCATAATTTTGGTGGGGTCGAAGTACCTGATCCACTAACCTTTGGCAGGTAGCCGCTGCTCCATGCAGTCCGAAAGGCATCCTCTTGAACTGGAAAAGGCCAACGGGGGTGCTGAACGCAGTCTTCGGCTTCGACTCCCTGGTGAGAGGCATTTGCCAATATCCTTTTGTCATATCAAGGGTGGTTAAGTATTGAGCCTGTCCCAGCTGGTCCAACAGTTCTTCAATTCTTGGCATTGGATATGCATCAAAAACTGATATGGCGTTTACCTGCCGGAAGTCAATACAAAATCTTAAAGATCCATCAGGCTTCGGCACCAGGACTATGGGGCTATTCCAGGGACTCTTTGACTCCTCTATTACTCCCATGTCCAACATCTCCTGGACTTGTGCCACTACTTCCTGTCTCTTGGCTTCAGGCAAGCGGTATGGCCTTTGACGAACTAATTTCCCAGGTGGAGTTATTATTTCATGGGCAACCAAATGTGTCTCCCCAGGTATGGGTGTCAACACATCTGGGAATTCTTTAAGCAATTTCTTAATTTCTTCCTGTTGTACCACTGTCAGGTCCTCACCTATTTGGGGCTCTGATTTTTCTTTACAATCAGATACCTGGGGTCCCAAATCTTCCTCTTCATTCACCTCCCTCTCTCGGGCACAGGTGGCAGCTAGGCTTTTAACCCCTTTGACGTCAGTAGAACCAAAGCCTTTGGTTCCACGCTCAGAATTTTCCAGGGATGTGACCTCCTCCAAAGGGGGAAAACCCAGCCTCTCACAGATCAATTGGGCAATTCTGTCTCCTGTCTTCACGTGATAATCATTCTGTCCAAAATTAAATAACAGAACTTTAATATTGCCCCTGTAATCGGGATCAATTACTCCCGCACCCACATCGATGAAATATTTAAGGGCTAATCCGGACCTTGGGGCTACTCTCCCATAGCATCCAATAGGTATTTCCACTTGGAGACCGGTGTCAACCAGGGCTCTCCCTTGGCTAGGTACAGTCACATTTTCTATGCTACACAGGTCAAACCCAGCAGTTTGAGGGGTTGCCCGCTTAGGAGCTTGGGCCTTCTCTGTGACCTTATGGTACTTTAGGATGAATGTCTGCTTTGGGGTAGCTTGGTCTTCTGGACGCTTAACCATCTTTTTAGCTGGGGTCTGAGGACTTCCAAATAAAGGCCCGGGAGCTATTACCATTAAACCTTCTCCCTCCTTCTTTCCTAGTCCTTCCACTAGACCCTGCTTAAATCTTGGCGAGTCTCTTCCTAGAACCAAATCAAAGGGTAGCCTAGGCACCACTGCTAACAGGACTTCCTCTTGTTCCCCCAGGCACTTAACCTTTAGCCTATAGGTGGGATATGATGTTGCAGCACCATGAATGCATCTGATGTGAACTTGGCTTTCAGGGGTTCTAGGCACAAATCCTTTTGGGCCTCTATCCTCTTCCAAAGCCTTTTTGACATCATACTCTGGTCTGCCCCAGAGTCTAACAAAGCATTTGTGGTAATTCCTTGCACATCAACCATCAAAAGAAATCCTTCTTTGGGCTGTTTTAAATCCACCCCCATTAAGCTAGTGTGTGTCTGGCATCTCTTTTCTAAATGTCCCCATTTTCCACATTTGAAACACTTCTTTCTATTCCACTGTGTCATCTGGTTTGATACAGTACATTCATTTTCAGAAACATTTTTAATTATTTTCTTTTCTGATACAGCACATCTTGCCTCAGCACCAATCTTCAGAGGGCCACCCATTCTATGGCAAGCCTGCGTGGCTTCCAAGAATCTCTCTGCTAGCATGGTTGCCTCTCCAAGATTTTGGCAATTTTGCTGTATAAGGAAAGTGTGCAAATCTTTAGGGACCGCAGACATAAATTGTTCAAGCATTATAATGTCTAATAACATTTCTACCGTCGTTTGCTCAGGCTCCAACCATTTTACAGCTAAACCCCTGATTCTCTGACTCAGAGCCCTGGGTGTTTCACCCACTCTCAATGTAGTAGCTCTAAACATTCGCCTATACTCTGAAATAGACAACCCTAGGCGATCTCTAATAGCAGCCTTTACATCCTTATAATTCAAAGCCTGGGCTGCTCGCATTGCTCTATAAGCTGCAAGCGCCTCTCCAGTTAATGAGGCTGCCAGCCTTACTGCCCACTGGGTCTCTGGCCATGCTAAAGCTTGTGCCACTCTTTCAAAAGACTCTAGAAAATCATCAACATTATCATCTGGAGTTAGCTTCCCAAAACTAAATGCCCCAATTCCTTGATTGAGTCCCACACTGCCCACATGTGGTGTACCAGTATTTACTGCTGGTCTTGCATCTGTTCCACTTTGGTTCCGCAGCTTAACTAGGGCTTGCACCAGATCAAGCACTGGCCTCTGCTGTTCCATTAAGGCTTTCATAGCAGTGTCCTGCTGCCTGCTAAACTGGGCTGCCATCCAATCAGCTAGTTCCCTTGGATCCATCTTGATCCCTGCAAGAAACAAAGAAAAAAACAAAGTGCACCACCTTCCAAACAGGTGTGTTTTTTTCTACTTTTTTTTTTTAATTACCCCTGTGCCTTACTCCCATCCACCACTAGACATGCCCAGGTACTTGTTACCTTATGCCAGTGATGAATCCAGCTCTGCACAGGGTCTTTTCCTCCTGGGACAGCTTCCTGGAACATCCACTTCTCCTCCAAAGTGCAATTGAGGGAAAATCTTTTTTTACAGCTTTAAACTTGAACTTTAGTTGTAATCCTCAGCAAGTCAATCCCTTTGTGCAAAAGCAATCCTGCCAACTACGCCATTTGTCAGACGGCTGCCTGGGTGAGAATCTTCACAGTCTTGGTAAGTGCATATATCTATATGATTTGCAAGGGATTGTGGGCAATGCAGTTCATTCATACCAGACACAGCTGCTCACAATAATTTAGTTGTGCTCAAGGGTAAAGCCAATAAGATATTTATTTATGGGGTTATTTCTCCCAACACAGATATGCTTGGTAGCACATAAATCAGGTTACTTGCTTTCAGTGTTAAACTTGAAAAAAACAAAATCAGGAAAACAACATTTTAACTTATCAGGCAATCAAAGGAAAAGAAATAAGACCTGGTTGGTAACAAACTGGTCTTTTCTGTAGGCTTTAGCTAATATTCTCTTAGCAAGTATCAAACAACAAACCAAAAGCCACAAAGAAAGAAAAAAACTGTTCTTTTCAGGTAAACTTCTTATATCTTCCCACATAGATTCAGAAGTGATTCTCTCAGAGCTCACAAGCAATTAGGTAAGGCTCAATTGCTAGCAGTTATCCAGCTGAAACCCCTTAGCTGGCTTGCTTTCTACTGCGTGGCTAAAAATCCTACTCACGTGCTTTTCTGAGTAGATTAAAGAACAAGTTTGTATTTCTTTGTGATGGTTGCCGTACTTTGTAACAGAAAATCACCAAAGGAGTTTAGACAGAGAGCAGTCCATGTAAACAGATTATTCATCTGCTATCACCCCCTCTTCTTCAACAAGCATGGGTTCAATATCATGGATTGGCACAAATGAATCTCCCAATGGAGCACTTTCAGGAGAATACTTGTTTCCCTGCTGTCTTTCAAGGTTATAGCTAGGGCATAGATCAGTGTTCATACCTGAGCTTCCATTACTGTTAGAGTTCCTCTCTATATAGCCTGGCCAGTATGTAGTCCAGTTCTTATGTCCAGCCTTCCAATCCAGATCCCTGGACACTGGATCTCTCTTCACATACCTTCTGGAGATTCCTAGTTCTGCAGCACCATTCCTCTGGCTTTCCCCAGTCCAATGGTGTATGCTGGCCCTTGGAATGCCTCCCAGTATACGTACTGCTCTGGACTCTTCTAGACCTCTCAAAGGCTTTTCTCCCCTTTCTTCCAAAGGGTTTCTTTCCCTCTCTGTCCGTCCGGTTTGGCTTCTGCTTCTGATGATCCTCCTGATGATGAAGATGATCAAGCTCAAGCTCATTCTCTGTAGAATAAACTCTACCTTTATTCTGCTTAGATGAGTGCTCCTCCCTAACACAGCGCAGCAGTGCTGAATCAGGCCCTGCCCTTTGAGATGAGTGCTTAGGGATTACCTCATAGCCCTCCTGATTGAACACACGTTTCCCCACTTCAGCTCCTCTAATGGCTGTTGGAAACCTGGTGCATTCTGGGACTGGTAGTCTTTTATGGGAAAATTCTGTTTTCTTATTTCTACCAGAACTGACAGGTTGCTTGTTCAGAGTCACTTCACCTTTTCTATAGCTCCTTCCTGAGCTATGATAAGCTTCCTTATCACAGTGTGTAGTGTGGAGGTGAAGGTGTCTGCGTGTGTGTGTGTGGTGTGGAGTTGGAGGTGCCTGTGTTTAGTGTGGAGGTAGGGTGCCTGCATGTGTGTGTGGTGTGGAGGCAGAGGTGTCTGTGTTTGGTGTGGAGGTAGGGTGCCTGCGTGTGTGTGCATGGTGTGGAGGTGGAGGTGCATGTGTTTGGTGTGGAGGTAGGGTGCCTGCATGCATGTGTGTGTGGTGTGGAGGTGGAGGTGCCTGTGTGTGTGGTGTGGAAATGGAGGTGCCTGCGTGTGTGTGTGTGGTGTGGAGTTGGAGATGCTGTTGTGTGTGTGTGTTTATGTGTGCGTTTAGTGCTGAGGTGGAGGTGCCTGCGTATGTGTGTGTGGTGCAGAGGTGGAGGTGCCTGTGTTTGCTGTGGAGGAAGGGTGCCTGCTTGTGTGTGTGTGTGGTGTGGAGGTGGAGGTGCCTGTGTTTGGTGTGGAGGTAGGGTGCCTGCGTGTGTGTTTGTGTGTGTGTCTGGTGTGGAGGTTGAGGTGCCTGCATTTGGTGTGGAGGTAGGGTGCCTGCGTGTGTGTGTGTGGTGTGGAGATGGAGGTGCCTGTGTTTGTTGTGGAGGTAGGGTGCCTGCGTGTCTGTGTGTGGTGTGGAGATGGAGATGGAGGTGCCTGTGTTTGTTGTGGAGGTAGGGTGCCTGCGTGTGTGTTTGTGTTGTGGAGGTGGAGGTGCCTGTGTTTGGTGTGGAGGTAGGGTGCCTGCGTGTGTGTGTGTGGTGTGGAGATGGAGGTGCCTGTGTTTGTTGTGGAGGTAGGGTGCCTGCGTGTCTGTGTGTGGTGTGGAGATGGAGATGGAGGTGCCTGTGTTTGTTGTGGAGGTAGGGTGCCTGCGTGTGTGTGTGTGGTGTGGAGATGGAGGTGCCTGTGTTTGGTGTGGAGGTAGGTTGCCTGCGTGTGTGTGTTTGGTGTGGAGGTGGAAGTGCCTGCGTTTCATGTGGAGGTAGGGTGCCTGCATGTGTGTGTCTGGTATGGAGGTGGTGGTGCCTGTGTTTGGTGTGGAGGTAAGGTGCCTGCGTGTGTGTGTGTGTGTGTGTGTGTGGTGTGGAGCTGGAGGTGCCTCTGTTTGGTGTGAAGTTAGGCTGCCTGCGTGTGTGTGTGTGTGGTGTGGAGCTGGAGGTGCCTGTGTTTGATGTGGAGGTAGGGTGCCTGCGTGTGTGTGTGTGGTGTGGATGTTGAGGTGCCTGTGTTTGTTGTGGAGGTAGGGTGTGTGCGTGTTTGTGTGTGTGGTGCGTAGGTGGAGGTGCCTGTGTTTGGTGTGGAGGTAGGGTGCCTGCGTGTGTGTGTGTGGTGCGGAGGTGCCTGTGTTTGGTGTGGAGGTAGGGTGCCTGCGTGTGTGTGTGTGTGTGGTGTGGAGGTTTAGGTGCCTGTGTTTGGTGTGGAGGTAGGGTGCCTGCATGTATGTGTGTGGTGTGGAGGTGGAGGTGCCTGTGTTTGGTGTGGAGGTAGGGTGCCTGCGTGTGTGTGTGTGCTGTGGAGGTGGAGGTGGAGGTGCTTCTGTTTGGTGTGGAGGTAGGGTGCCTGCATGTGTGTGTGTGGTGTGGAGGAGGAGGTGACTGTGTTTGATGTAGAGGTATGTTGCCTGCGTGTGTGTGTGGTGTGGATGTTGAGGTGCCTGTGTTTGGTGTGGAGGTACGGTGCTTGCGTGTGTGTGTGTGTGGTGCATAGGTGGAGGTGCCTGTGTTTGGTGTGGAGGTAGGGTGCCTGCATGTGTGTGTGTGTGGTGCGGAGGTGCCTGTGTTTGGTGTGGAGGTGCCTGTGTTTGGTGTGGAGGTAGGGTGCCTGCATGTGTGTGTGGTGTGGAGTTGGAGGTGCCTGCATTTGGTGTGGAGGTAGGGTGCCTGTATGTGTGTGTGTGGTGTGGAGATGGAGTTGCCTGTGTTTGTTGTGGAGGTAGGGTGCCTGCGTGTGTGTGTGTGGTGTGGAGATGGAGGTGCCTGTGTTTGTTGTGGAGGTAGGGTGCCTGCGTGTGTGTATGTGGTGTGGAGGTGGAGGTGCCTGTGTTTGGTGTGCAGGTAGGGTGCCTGCGTGTGTGTGTGTGGTGTGGAGATGGAGGTGCCTGCGTTTGGTGTGGAGGTAGGTTGCCTGCATGTGTGTGTTTGGTGTCGAGGTGGAAGTGCCTGCGTTTGAGGTGGAGGTAGGGTGCCTGCATGTGTGTGTGGGGTATGGAGGTGGAGGTGCCTGTGTTTGGTGTGGAGGTAAGGTGCCTGCGTGTGTGTGTGTGTGGTGTGGAGCTGGAGGTGCCTCTGTTTGGTGTGGAGGTAGGGTGCCTGCGTGTGTGTGTGTGGTGTGGAGGTGGAGGTGCCTGTGTTTGATGTGGAGGTAGGGTGCCTGCATGTGTGTGTGTGGTGTGGATGTTAAGGTGCCTGTTTTTGGTGTGGAGGTAGGGTGCGTGCGTGTGTGTGTGTGTGGTGCATAGGTGGAGGTGCCTGTGTTTGGTGTGGAGGTAGGGTGCCTGTGTGTGTGTGTGTGGTGTGAAAGTGGAGGTGCCTGTGTTCGGTGTGGAGGTAGGGTGCCTGCCTGCGTGTGTGTGTGTGTGTGATGTGGAGGTGGAGGTGCCTGTGTTTGGTGTGGAGGTAGGGTGCCTGCGTGTATGTGTGTGGTGTGGAGGTGGAGGTGCCTTTGTTTGGTGTGGAGGTAGGGTGCCTGCGTGTGTGTGTGTGGTGTGGAAGTGGAGGTGCCTCTGTTTGGTGTGGAGGTAGGGTGCCTGCGTGTGTGTGTGTGGTGTGGAGGTGGAGGTGCCTGTGTTTGATGTAGAGGTAGGGTGCCTGCATGTGTGTGTGTGGTGTGGATGTTGAGGTGCCTGTGTTTGGTG
The DNA here is from genome assembly GCA_033557465.1 of Ichthyophis bannanicus. Classification (NCBI taxonomy): domain Eukaryota; kingdom Metazoa; phylum Chordata; class Amphibia; order Gymnophiona; family Ichthyophiidae; genus Ichthyophis; species Ichthyophis bannanicus. The sequence goes on along the minus strand of CM066040.1, from coordinate 301,934,384 downwards.
TGGAGGTAGGGTGCATGCGTGTGTGTGTGTGGTGCATAAGTGGAGGTGCCTGTGTTTGTTGTGGAAGTAGGGTGCCTGCGTGTATGTGTGTGGAGGTGGAAGTGCCTGTGTTTGGTGTGGAGGTAGGGTGCCTGCTTGTATGTGTGTGGTGTGGAGGTAGGGTGCCTGCATGTATGTGTGTGGTGTGGAGGTGGAGGTGCCTGCGTTTGATGTGGAGGTAGGGTGCCTGCGTGTGTGTTTGTGGTGTGGAGGTGGAGGTGCCTGTGTTTGGTGTGGAGGTAGGGTGCCTGTGTGTGTTGTGTGGAAATGGAGGTGCCTGCGTGTGTGTGTGGTGTGGAAATGGAGGTGCCTGCGTGTGTGTGTGGTGTGGAGTTGGAGATGCTGGTGTGTGTGTGTGTTTATGTGTGTGTTTAGTGCTGAGGTGGAGGTGCCTGTGTATGTGTGTGTAGTGCAGAGGTGGAGGTGCCTGTGTTTGATGTAGAGGTAGGGTGCCTGCGTGTGTGTGTGTGGTGTGGATGTTGAGGTGCCTGTGTTTGGTGTGGAGGTACGGTGCGTGCGTGTGTGTGTGTGTGGTGCATAGGTGGAGGTGCCTGTGTTTGGTGTGGAGGTAGGATGCCTGCATGTGTGTGTGTGTGTAGTGCGGAGGTGGAGGTGCCTGCGTGTGTGTGTGTGTGGTGTGGAGGTGGAGGTGCCTGTGTTTGGTGTGGAGGTAGGGTGCCTGCGTGTGTGTGTGTGGTGCGGAGGTGGAGGTGCCTGTGTTTGGTGTGGAGGTAGGGTGCCTGCTGTGTGTGGTGTGGAGGTGGAGGTGCCTGTGTTTGGTGTGGAGGTAGGGTGCCTGCGTGTGTGTGTGTGTGGTGTGGAGGTGGAGGTGCCTGTGTTTGATGTGGAGGTAGGGTGCCTGCGTGTGTGTGTGTGGTGTGGAGGTGGAGGTGGAGGTACCTGTGTTTGGTGTGGAGGTATGATGCCTGCATGTGTGTATGTGGTGTGGAGGTGGAGGTGCCTGTGTTTGGTGTGGGGGTAGGGTGCCTGCTTGTGTGTGTGTAGTGTGGAGGTGCCTGTGTTTGGTGTGGAGGTATGGTGCCTGTGTGTGTGTGTGTGGTGTGGAGGTGGAGATGCTTGTGTGTTGGTGTGTGTTTGTGGGTGTGTAGTGCGGAGGTGGAGGTGCCTGCATGTGTTTGTGGTGTGGAGGTACAGGTGTCTGTGTTTGGTGTGGAAGTAGGGTGCCTACGTGTGTGTGCGTGGTGTGGAGGTGGAGGTGCCTGTGTTTGGTGTGGAGGTAGGGTGCCTGCGTGCGTGTGTGTGTGATGTGGAGGTGGAGGTGCCTGTGTGTATGGTGTGGAAATGGAGGTGCCTGCATGTGTGTGTGGTGTGGAGTTGGAGATGCTGGTGTGTGTGTGTGTTTATGTGTGCGTTTAGTGCTGAGGTGAAGGTGCCTGCGTATGTGTGTGTGGTGCAGAGGTGGAGGTGCCTGTGTTTGCTATGGAGGAAGGGTGCCTGCGTGTGTGTGTCTGTGGTGCGGAGGTGGAGGTGCCTGTGTTTGGTGTGGAGGTAGGGTGCCTGCATGTGTGTGTGTGTGGTGCGGAGGTGCCTGTGTTTGGTGTGGAGGTAGGGTGCCTGTGTGTGTGTGTGTGTGGTGTGGAGATGGAGGTGCCTGCATTTGGTGTGGAGGTAGGTTGCCTGTGTGTGTGTTTGGTGTGGAGGTGGAAGTGCCTGCATTTGATGTGGAGGTAGGGTGCCTGCATGTGTGTGTGTGGTATGGAGGTGGAGGTGCCTGTGTTTGGTGAGGAGGTAGGGTGCCTGCATGTGTGTGTGTGTGGTGTGGAGCTGGAGGTGCCTCTGTTTGGGGTGGAGGTAGGGTGCCTGCGTGTGTGTGTGTGTGGTGTGGAGCTGGAGGTGCCTCTGTTTGGTGTGGAGGTAGGGTGCCTGCGTGTGTGTGTGTGATGTGGAGGTGGAGGTGCCTGTGTTTGATGAGGAGGTAGGGTGCCTGCGTGTGTGTGTGTGGTGTGGATGTTGAGGTGCCTGTGTTTGGTGTGGAGGTTGTAAACGGGGGCGCTGGGTGAGAATGTCCACAGTCTTGTTAAAGGCAAATATTAGTATGACTTGCAAAGGATTGTGGGAAATGTAGTCCATTCATACCAGAATCAGCCGTTCACAATAAATGAGTTGTGCTTGCTCGAGTATTAAGCAAAGAAAATATATTTTATTTATGGGGTTATTTCTCCCACACAGATTTACTTGGTAGCACAAAAGGATACTTGCTTTCAGTATTAAACTTAGGGAAAACAAATCAGGAACAACAACTGAACTTCTTAGGCAATCAAATCAAACAATAAAGACCTTGATGGGAACAGAAAGGTCTTTCTATGGGCTCCTGCTAATACCTTTTAGCAGTGCTCCAAAAACAAAACAAAACCCAAAAAGAGTAATCAAAAACTGTTCTTTTTCAAGGATAACTTCTTGTATTTTTCACACACACCCAGAAGTGTCCTTTTAGAGCCCACGTGCAATTATGCAAGGCTTAATTGCTAACAATTAACCAGCTGCAAACCTCTTGGCTGGTTTACTTTCTATACGTGGCTCAAATCCTACCCAAAGGCTTTCTTGTAAACTTTTCTGGGTAGATAAAAGAACAAGATATATTTCTTTTTGATGGTTGTTGCATTTGTGAAAGTATATTACCACAGCAGCCTAGACAGAGAGCAATCCATGTAGTCACACTGTTCATTTATAATATTTCCTTCCTCTTCAACTATCATAGAATCAATATCATGGACTGGCTCAGGGGAATTTTCCTAATGGAGCACTCTCAGGACCATACTGGTTTCCCTGCTGTCTTCCAAGTGAAGAGCTAGGGCATAGATCAGTGTTCATACCTGAGCTTACATTGCTGTTAGGGTTCCTCTCCAGAACTCCTGGACAGTATGTAGTCCAGTTTTTATGTCCAGCCTTCCAATCAAGATCCCTGGACACTGGGTCTCTCTTCACATACCTTCTTGCACTGGTCTTAGGGCCCCTTGCAAATGCAGCCGTCTCCCTCACAGGTGCCGTCCGGGGATTCCTGGCTCTGTAATCCCACTCCTCTGGCTTTCCCCAGTCCAATGGAGTATGCTTGCCTCTGGAATGACTCCCAGCACACGTACTGCTATGGACTCCTTTAGACCTCCAAGATGCTTTCCTCTTCTTTCTTCCACGCTGCTTCTTGCTCTCTCTGTCCTTGAGCTCTGGGTTCCTCTGCTCCTGCTGCTTCATCTGCAACTGCTGATGCCTCTGCTCCTGCTCCGTCTCTTTCTGCTTCTGTGTGGAATAAGCTTTACTTTTAACTTGTTTAGAGGGATACTCCACCCTAGCACAGCGCAGCTGTGCTGAATCAAGCTCTGCCCTTGGAAATGAGTGATTGGGGATTACCTCATAGTTCTCCTGATTGAACACACATTTCCCCACTTCAGCTCTTCTATAGGGTGTTTGAAACCTGGTGCATTCTGGGACTGGTAGTCTTTTATGGAAACATTCTGTTTTATTATTTCTACCAGCAAAGACAGGTTGCTTGTTCAGAGCCAATTCACCTCTATTATAGCTCCTTCCTGAACTATGATAAGCTTCCTTATCACAAGGTAGGGTGAGTGCGTGTGTGTGTGTGGTGCGTAGGTGGAGGTGCCTGTGTTTGGTGTGGAGGTAGGGTGCCTGCGTGTGTGTGTGTGGTGCGGAGGTGGAGGTGCCTGTGTTTGGTGTGGAGGTAGAGTGCCTGCATGTGTGTGTGTGGTGCGGAGGTGCCTATGTTTGGTGTGGAGGTAGGGTGCCTGCGTGTGTGTGTGTGGTGTGGAGGTGGAGGTGCCTGCGTTTGATGTGGAGGTAGGGTGCCTGCGTGTGTGTGTGTGGTGTGGAGGTGGAGGTGCCTGCGTTTGATGTGGAGGTAGGGTGCCTGCGTGTGTGTGTGTGGTGTGGAGGTGGAGGTGCCTGCGTTTGATGTGGAGGTAGGGAGCCTGCGTGTGTGTGTGTGGTGTGGAGGTGGAGGTGCCTGTGTTTGGTGTGGAGGTAGGATGCCTGCATGTGTGTGTATGTTGTGTGGAGGTGGAGGTTCGTCTCTTTGGTGTGGAGGTAGGGTGCCTGCATGTGTGTGTGTGTGGTGTGGAGGTGGAGGTGCCTGTGTTTGGTGTGGAGGTAGGGTGCTTGCTTGTGTGTGTGTGGTGTGGAGGTGGAGGTGCCTGTGTTTGGTGTGGAGGTAGGGTGCCTGCGTGTGTGTGTGTGGTGCGGAGGTGGAGGTGCCTGTGTTTGGTGTGGAGGTAGGGTGCCTGCGTGTGTGTGTGGTGTGGAGGTGGAGGTGCCTGTGTTTGGTGTGGAGGTAGGGTGCCTGCGTGTGTGTGTGTGGTGTGGAGGTGGAGGTGCCTGTGTTTGATGTGGAGGTAGGGTGCCTGCGTGTGTGTGTGTGTTGTGGATGTTGAGGTGCCTGTGTTTGGTGTGGAGGTAGGGTGCGTGCATGTGTGTGTGTGGTGCGTAGGTGGAGGTGCCTGTATTTGGTGTGGAGGTAGGGTGCCTGCGTGTGTGTGTGTGTTGCGGAGGTGGAGGTGCCTGTGTTTGGTGTGGAGGTAGGGTGCCTGCGTGTGTGTGTGTGGTGTGGAGGTGCCTGTGTTTGGTGTGGAGGTAGGGTGGCTGCGTGTGTGTGTGTGGTGTGGAGGTGGAGGTGCCTGTGTCTGTTGTGGAGGTAGGGTGCCTGCGTGTATGTTTGTGGTGTCGAGGTGGAGGTGGAGGTGCCTGAGTTTGGTGTGGAGGTAGGGTGCCTGCGTGTGTGTGTGTGGTGTGGAGGTGGAGGTGCCTGCATTTGATGTGGAGGTAGGGTGCCTGCGTGTGTGTGTGTGTGGTGTGGAGGTGCCTGTGTTTTGTGTGGAGGTAGGGTGCCTGCGTGTGTGTGTGTGGTGTGGAGGTGCCTGTATTTGGTGTGGAGGTAGGGTGCCTGCATGTGTGTGTGTGGTGTGGAGGTGCCTGTGTTTGGTTTGGAGGTAGGGTGCCTGCGTGTGTTTGTGTGGTGTGGAGCTGGAGATGCCTCTGTTTGGTGTGGAGGTAGGGTGCCTGCATATGTTTGTGTGGTGTGGAGGTGGAGGTGCCTGTGTTTGATGTGGAGGTAGGGTGCCTGCGTGTGTGTGTGTGGTGTGGATTTTGAGATGCCTGTATTTGGTGTGGAGGTAGGTTGCCTGCATGTGTGTGTGTGGTGTGGATGTTGAGGTGCCTGTGTTTGGTGTGGAGGTAGGGTGCATGCTTGTGGGTGTGTGGAGCGTAGGTGGAGGTGCCTGTGTTTGGTGTGGAGGTAGGGTGCCTGCGTGTGTGTGTGTGGTGCGGAGGTGGAGGTGCCTGTGTTTGGTGTGGAGGTAGGGTGCCTGCGTGTGTGTGTGTGGTGTGGAGGTAGGGTGCCTGCATGTGTGTGTGTGGTGTGTAGGTGGAGGTGCCTGCGTTTGGTGTGGTGGTAGTGTGCCTGCGTGTGTGTGTGTGTGGTGTGGAGGTGGAGGTGCCTGTGTTTGATGTGGAGGTAGGGTGCCTGCGTGTGTGTGTGTGGTGCGGAGGTGGAGGTGCCTGTGTTTGGTGTGGAGGTAGGGTGCCTGCATGTGTGTGTGTGGTGTGGAGGTGCCTGTGTTTGGTGTGGAGGTAGGGTGCCTGCGTGTGTCTGTGTGGTGTGGAGGTGGAGGTGTCTGTGTTTGGTGTGGAGGTAGGGTGCCTGCATGTGTGTGTGTGGTGTGGATGTTGAGGTGCCTGTGTTTGGTGTGGAGGTAGGGTGCCTCCATATGTGTGTGTGGTGTGGAGGTGGAGGTGCCTGTGTTTGGTGTGGAGGTAGGGTGCCTGCATGTTAGTGTGTGTGGTGTGGAGGTGGAGGTGCCTGGGTGTGTGTGTGTGGTGTGGAGGTGCCTGTGTTTGGTGTGGAAGTAGGGTGCCTGCATGTGTGTGTGTGGTGTGGATGTTGAGGTGCCTGTGTTTGGTGTGGAGGTAGGGTGCCTCCATATGTGTGTGTGGTGCGGAGGTGGAGGTGCCTGTGTTTGGTGTGGAGGTAGAGTGCCTGCGTGTGTGTGTATGGTGTGGATGCTGAGGTGCCTGTGTTTGGTGTGGAGGTAGGGTGCCTGCGTGTGTGTGTGTGTGGTGCGGAGGTGGAGGTGCCTGTGTTTGGTGTGGAGGTAGGGTGCCTGCATGTGTGTGTGTGGTGTGGAGATGCCTGTGTTTGGTGTGGAGGTAGGGTGCCTGCGTGTGTGTGTGTGGTGTGGAGTTGGAGGTGCCTGCGTTTGGTGTGGAGGTAGGGTGCCTGCGTGTGTCTGTGTGGTGTGGAGGTGGAGGTGTCTGCGTTTGATGTGGAGGTAGGGTGCCTGCGTGTGTGTGTGTGTAGTGTGGAGGTGCCTGTGTTTGGTGTGGAGGTAGGGTGACTGCATGTGTGTGTGTGTGTGGTGTGGAGGTGGAGGTTCCTCTCTTTGGTGTGGAGGTAGGGTGCCTGCATGTGTGTGTGTGGTGTGGAGGTGGAGGTGCCTGTGTTTGGTGTGGAGGTAGGGTGCTTGTGTGTGTGTGTGTGGTGTGGAGGTGGAGGTGCCTGTGTTTGGTGTGGAGGTAGGGTGCCTGCGTGTGTGTGTGTGTGTGCTGTGGAGATTGATGTGCATGTGTTTGGTGTGGAGGTAGGGTGCCTCCGTGTGTGTGTGTGTGGTGTGGAGGTGGAGGTGCCTGTGTTTGGTGTGGAGGTAGGGTGCCTGCGTGTGTGTGTGTGTGCTGTGGAGATTGAGGTGCATGTGTTTGGTGTGGAGGTAGGGTGCCTCCGTGTGTGTGTGTGTGGTGTGGAGGTGGAGGTGCCTGTGTTTGGTGTGGAGGTAGGGTGCCTGCGTGTGTGTGTGTGGTGTGGAGGTGCCTGTGTTTGGTGTGGAGGTAGGGTGCCTGCATGTGTGTGTGTGGTGTGGATGTTGAGGTGCCTGTGTTTGGTGTGGAGGTAGGGTGCCTCCATATGTGTGTGTGGTGTGGAGGTGGAGGTGCCTGTGTTTGGTGTGGAGGTAGGGTGCCTGCGTGTGTGTGTGTGTGGTGCGGAGGTGGAGATGCCTGAGTTTGATGTGCAGGTAGGGTGCCTGCATGTGTGTGTTTGGTGTGGAGGTGCCTGTGTTTGGTGTGGAGGTAGGGTGCCTGCGTGTGTGTGTGTGGTGTGGAGGTGCCTGTGTTCGGTGTGGAGGTAGGGTGCCTGCGTGTGTGGTGTGGAGGTGGAGGTGCCTGTGTTTGGTGTGGAGGTAGGGTGCCTGCGTGTGTGTGTGTGGTGCGGAGGTGGAGGTGCCTGTGTTTGGTGTGGAGGTAGGGTGCCTGCGTATGTGTGTGTGGTGCGGAGGTGGAGGTGCCTGTGTTTGGTGTGGAGGTAGGGTGCCTGCGTGTGTGTGTGTGGTGTGGAGATGCCTGTGTTTGGTGTGGAGGTAGGGTGTCTGTGTGTGTGGTGTGGAGGTGGAGGTGCCTGCGTTTGGTGTGGAGGTAGGGTGCCTGCGTGTGTGTGTGTGGTGTGGAGGTGGACGTGCCTGCGTTTGATGTGGAGGTAGGGTGCCTGCGTGTGTGTGTGTGTAGTGTGGAGGTGCCTGTGTTTGGTGTGGAGGTAGAGGTTCCTCTCTTTGGTGTGGAGGTAGGGTGCCTGCATGTGTGTGTGTGGTGTGGAGGTGGAGGTGCCTGTGTTTGGTGTGGAGGTAGGGTGCCTGCGTGTGTGTGTGTGTGTGTGTGCTGTGGAGATTGATGTGCATGTGTTTGGTGTGGAGGTAGGGTGCCTCCGTGTGTTTGTGTGTGGTGTGGAGGTGGAGATGCCTGTGTTTGGTGTGGAGGTAGGGTGCCTGCGTGTGTGTGTGGTGTGGAGGTGCCTGTGTTTGGTGTGGAGGTAGGGTGCCTGCATGTGTGTGTGTGGTGTGGATGTTGAGGTGCCTGTGTTTGGTGTGGAGGTAGGGTGCCTCCATATGTGTGTGTGGTGTGGAGGTGGAGGTGCCTGTGTTTGGTGTGGAGGTAGGGTGCCTGCGTGTGTGTGTGTGTGGTGGGGAGGTGGAGGTGCCTGTGTTTGGTGTGGAGGTTGGGTGCCTGCGTGTGTGTGTGTGTGCTGTGGAGATGGAGATGCCTGAGTTTGGTGTGGAGGTAGGGTGGCTGCATGTGTGTGTGTTTGGTGTGGAGGTGGAGGTGCCTGTGTTTGATGTGGAGGTAGGGTGCCTGCATGTGTGTGTGTGTGTGTGGTGTGGAAGTGCCTGTGTTTGGTGTGGAGGTAGTGTGCCTGCGTGTGTGTGTGGTGTGGATGTTGAGGTGCCTGTGTTTGGTGTGGAGGTAGGGTGCATGCTTGTGTGTGTGTGGTGCATAGGTGGAGGTGCCTGTATTTGGTGTGGGGGTAGGGTGCCTGCGTGTGTGTGTGTGGTGCGGAGGTGGAGGTGCCTGTGTTTGGTGTGGAGGTAGGGTGCCTGCGTGTGTGGTGTGGAGGTGCCTGTGTTTGGTGTGGAGGTAGGGTGCCTGCGTGTGTGTGTGTGGTGCGGAGGTGGAGGTGCCTGTGTTTGGTGTGGAGGTAGGGTGCCTGCGTGTGTGTGTTTGGTGTGGATTTTGAGGTGCCTGTGTTTGGTGTGAAGGTAGATTGCCTGCATATGTGTGTGTGGTGCGGAGGTGGAGGTGCCTGTGTTTGGTGTGGAGGTAGGGTGCCTGCGTGTGTGTGTGTGGTGTGGAGGTGGAGGTGCCTGTATTTGGTGTGGAGGTAGGGTGCCTGCATGTTTTTGTGTAGTGTGGAGGTGCCTGTGTTTGGTGTGGAGGTAGGGTGCCTGCGTGTGTGTGTGTGGTGTGGAGCTGGAGGTGCCTCTGTTTGGTGTGGAGGTAGGGTGCCTGCGTGTGTGTGTGTGGTGCGTAGGTGGAGGTGCCTGTGTTTGGTGTGGAGGTAGGGTGCCTGCGTGTGTGTGTGTGGTGCGGAGGTGGAGGTGCCTGTGTTTGGTGTGGAGGTAGGGTGCCTGCGTGTGTGTGTGTGGTGTGGAGATGCCTGTGTTTGGTGTGGAGGTAGGGTGCCTGCGTGTGTGTGTGTGGTGTGGAGATGGAGGTGCCTGCGGTTGGTGTGAAGGTAGGGTGCCTGCGTGTGTGTGTGTGGTGTGGAGTTGGAGGTGCCTGCGTTTGATGTGGAGGTAGGGTGCCTGTGTGTGTGTGTGTGTGTAGTGTGGAGGTGCCTGTGTTTGGTGTGGAGGTAGGGTGACTGCATGTGTGTGTGTGTGTGGTGTGGAGGTGGAGGTGCCTGTGTTTGGTGTGGAGGTAGGGTGCTTGCGTGTGTGTGTGTGGTGTGGAGGTGGACGTGCCTGTGTTTGGTGTGGAGGTAGGGTGCCTGCGTGTGTGTGTGTGTGTGTGTACTTTGGAGATGGATGTGCCGGTGTTTGGTGTGGAGGTAGGGTGCCTGCGTGTGTGTGTGTGTGGTGTGGAGGTGGAGGTGCCTGTGTTTGGTGTGGAGGTAGGGTGCCTGCGTGTGTGTGTGTGGTGTGGAGGTGCCTGTGTTTGGTGTGGAGGTAGGGTGCCTGCATGTGTGTGTGTGTGTGTGTGTGGTGTGGAGGTGCCTGTGTTTGGTGTGGAGGTAGGGTGCCTGCGTGTGTGTGTGTGTGGTGTGGAGGTGGAGGTGCCTGTGTTTGGTGTGGAGGTAGGGTGCCTGCGTGTGTGTGTGTGGAGGTGGAGGTGCCTGTGTTTGGTGTGGAGGTAGGGTGCCTGCATGTGTGTGTGGTGTGGATGTTGAGGTGCCTGTGTTTGGTGTGGAGGTAGGGTGCCTCCATATGTGTGTGTGGTGTGGAGGTGGAGGTGCCTGTGTTTGGTGTGGAGGTAGGGTGCCTGCGTGTGTGTGTGTGTGGTGCGGAGGTGGAGGTGCCTGTGTTTGGTGTGGAGGTTGGGTGCCTGTGTGTGTGTGTGTGTGTGGTGCAGAGGTGGAGGTGCCTGTTTGGTGTGGAGGTAGGGTGCCTGTGTTTGGTGTGGAGGTAGGGTGCCTGCGTGTGTGTGTGTGGTGCGGAGGTGGAGGTGCCTGTGTTTGGTGTGGAGGTAGGGTGCCTGTGTGTGTGTGTGTGGTACGGAGGTGGAGGAGCCTGTTGTGCATGTGTGGCGGGACAGAGGTGCACCTTTTGTACATGCACATTGTGCCCTTTATTTCACATGCATTCATCCCTTCCCTCTCCACTGCAACCCCTCTTCTGATGTCTCTCCCCCATCCCCAGACTCTCCTTTTCAACCTCCCCCTTGCACTAGCCCCCTGCCCTTCACTCCCCCCCCCCCCTCGCCATTCACACAGATGGCATTCAGCCATCTGTGCAGCAAACTTAGTAACCTTTTTTTTGGCAGACTGTGCAGTCACTGGCTCTTCCGGCCACTGGCTCTTCCGGCCGCATTCACTGCCATTTCATCATATCTGCCTGTGGCGATTTGAATCCCGTGGGCAGTCATCAGCTCTCCTGGCTGCGACTGCAGGTTATTTCAGCACTTCTATCTGTGGGGGTTGGGTTCAGGGGCGACCCAACAGTTATAACTTTGCCCTTGACCACATTAAATTTCATCTGCCATTTGAATATCCAGTCTTCCAATTTATCAAGGTCCTCTGCAATTTTTCACAATCCTCATGGGTTTTAACAACTTTGAATAATTTTGTGTCATCTGCAAATTTAATGACCTCACTCATTCTCATTTCCAGGTCATTTATGAATTGGAAATTAGGGAACAAATTCAGAGTTGGATATACTTGTTGGTCCCTTTTGATCCTGAAGTGTTTTGTTGGGACATTCAGTGAACTTGGAGTTTTCTGTATTAGTTTCCTAGCTTTGAATGGCAGTCAGGTTCATCCTGGCAAGAAGATGGTGGGGTGAGACAGGACATCCCCTTGGCATGGTGAGACAGGGCATTCCCATGGCCGGGTGAGACAAGGCATTTCCATGGCAGGGTGAGACATAGCACTCCAATGGCAGGGTGAGAAAAGGCATTCCCATGGTGGTTAAATGAGGTACCCCATGGTGAGGTGGGGCTGGGCTCCCCCAGGGCAGGGTGAGACAGGACATTCTCATGATACAGTGAGAGAGAGCACTATCATGGTTGTGTGAGATAGGGCATTCCCATGGTGGTGTGAGACAGGGCACTCCATTGGTGGCGTGGGACAGGGCACTCCATTGGTGGCGTGAGACAGGGCATTCCATTGGTGGCGTGGGACAGGGCACTCCATTGGTGGCGTGGGACAGGGCACTCCATTGGTGGCGTGAGACAGGGCACTCCATTGGTGGCGTGGGACAGGGTATTCTTATGTTGGGGTGAGACAGGGCACCCTTATGCAGAGTAGTTGGTTAAAATGGGCGGAACTGATGTGCTCTGAAAAAATACAACTTGGCCTTTATAGGGGAAGTTGCACATGTTTCAGGAACTCTGTTATCCTTTTGCCAAGTGCTGATGAATAGCTCAGAGATTTCTGACCCTTTCCAGTAATAAGAATCATTCCCTTTTCTGTTCTGTTTTGTAATATTTGTTTTTCTTCATTATCTCATTGTTGAGGACTGACTGGCATTATATACAGTGGGTTTACTGGGATGAGCATAAGACTTGCCTGATGATGAACTGGTTAATCCTATAAAGATTTTATCAGGATGGGGTGAGAAGCTTTTGCATTATATGCTGACTTGTGGTTTTAATTTTGCCTTTTATCTTCCTTGTTTGAAGATGAACGTGCCAAAGATGTGTTTTTGTTTCATAAAAATTAAGTATAAAAAATAAAAAACAACTTTCTGTCAGCCACATTCACATTCAGTGTCTTAATTCGCTCCATTTAAAAGAATGCTGGCATCTGTAACCTCCAACACACCGCAATGCGGGCCCTGGCATCAAACATTTTATTAAAAGAACATACACCTCTCAGCAACCAGAGATATTGTACCTATCTTCCAAATAATGCATCAGCTCTTCAAACCAAGGGAAGCTAGTGATGCATATCCAAGAGTCACACCTCTGCTTGCAATCCCAGTTCTTCTTCCAATAACTGTAATATGTGTGTAAATACTTATTCCCGGAATTCCACTAGAGGTGGACAGATCCAACTAGCATGCACAAAACTGCCTTCTGGGAAACTATGTTTAGGGCAAGAGCTTGGGCTAGTCAGTTGTGCACTATGGGTCTGGTATTCAACTGGGCAGGGCTAAGCATCATAGCCACTTAGCCCTGCCCACCCACCCCCAAATCCCGGATATTCACTTCCGCGGCAATGGAAGTGAATATCCGGATCTGGCTGCACTGCCCGGGAAGCCGCCGAGGCTAACCGTTCAGCGTCGATATTGGATGATGCACGATTAACCTCGGCGCCTATAAGATAGGCGAGGGTTTTCCTACCCTTGTATATGTCGTGGAATATCCGGTTAGCAGTCATTTACATGATTAACTGGCTGTTAATTGTGTAAATGCCTTTTGAATATCGGGCCCTATATGCCCACTTTGCTTACATATAGAGCTGGTTTAAAACTTTAGAGGATAATTTGAAAAAGTCCTGAATAGTTAACGCACTGTTTTCTGCACATCGCTAGGGCCTAGTTCATGAAATAAAGTAAAATAGGAAGTAAGTGTACAATGAGGCCTGAGTGCTTATGCTTGCCCTATAGCTGCTGGAAATACTTCTTCCTGGACTTTTCAGAAATGGGTGTGAAGTAGAGTATTTTATCATTTGTGCTCGGCCCAGGCTCCATGCATGTGAAAGTGCATGCAAGCAGACCAATGCGAGTCTTTACAATCAGCCACCATGTAACTTACACACACAAGTGCCCATTCATGTAACCAGACCAATGCGAGTCTTTACAATCAGCCACCATGTAACCTATACACAGAAGTACCCATTCATGCAACCAGACCAATGCGAGTCTTTACAAATCAGCCACCACGTAACTTACACACACAAGTACCCATTCATGCAACCAGACCAATGCGAGTCTTTACAATCAGCCACCATGTAACCTATATACACAAGTACCCATTCATGCAACCAGACCAATGCGAGTCTTTACAATCAGCCACCATGTAACCTATATACACAAGTACCCATTCATGCAACCAGACCAATGCGAGTCTTTGCAAATCAGCCACCAGGTAACCTACACACACAAGTACCCATTCATGCAACCAGACCAATGCGAGTCTTTTCAATCAGCCACCATGTAACCTATACACACAAGTACCCATTCATGCAACCAGACCAATGCGAGTCTTTACAATCAGCCACCACGTAACTTACACACACAAGTACCCATTCATGCAACCAGACCAATGCGAGTCTTTACAAATCAGCCACCAGGTAACCTACACACACAAGTACCCATTCATGCAACCAGACCAATGCGAGTCTTTACAATCAGCCACCACGTAACTTACACACACAAGTACCCATTCATGCAACCAGACCAATGCGAGTCTTTTCAATCAGCCACCATGTAACCTATACACACAAGTACCCATTCATGCAACCAGACCAATGCGAGTCTTTACAATCAGCCACCACGTAACCTACACACACAAGTACCCATTCATGCACACAAGTCACAGAAAACCACATGTAAACCGCACATAACTTCCAGTGACTCCTTATGGATTACCCTCCTAAAGTGCATCGTCCTCCGGACCACGCTGTCCTTCAAAGAAATTTAGGAAGAAATCATCTGAATCAATACCTGCATTTAATCTCACTTCAGGAAGGGTTTGTGTTTGCTAGCAGACCTGAAAGGATGCAAGGATTCCAGGTCTCCCTGGCTTCATGAAACACAGATGTGCTGGAAAATCTTTGCCCGGCCTGCAGAGCAGTTGCTGCTATGTTTATCCAGATCATGAATGCTACAGAAGCTCCCGAGAACGGCAATGGGCACTGTAATTACCCTGGTAATCTCCTGAGTGACTGATGAGCTATGAGAAAGCCGCGCTCTCAGCCAGCAATCATCTTCACATTCAGGTTCCTGCTTTTCATGGAGCCGTTTCAAATGCCTCAGGGAATAATGGAGAACGTCTTACATGTTCAGGCAATAAAAAGTGTTTAATATATCTCTGTCATGTCTCAGTGAGCTAAGGCCTTACTTCATATGGAGACACATGGCCCAGTCATCCTGAAAGCACTTTGCTTTCTATTCTGACAGTTTCAATAAGGAGGAAATGTGAGCGGAGATGGACATGCAAGCCGGACCTCCTGCTCTTGATTACAGAGCAGAAAGCACTAAAGGATCTTGACCACTGCTGGTATAACAAGTCATATTAATAAATAAACACTCGGTATCTTGTCTCTGTACTGACTAGAAGTGCCATGTAGGACCATTCCTGTGTGGACCAGAAGCTGCCCCGGGCTTTGCTGGATGTATTGCAGTGGAATATCCTGATGCTTCAGTCCTGTGTGGACCAGAAGCTGCCCCGGGCTTTGCTGGATCTATTGCCAGTGGAATATCCTGATGCTTCATTCCTGTGTGGACCAGAAGCTGCCCCGGGCTTTGCTGGATCTATTGCCAGTGGAATATCATGATGCTTCAGTCCTGTGTGGACCAGAAGCTGCCCCGGGCTTTGCTGGATCTATTGCCAGTGGAATATCATGATGCTTCATTCTTGTGTGGACCAGAACCTGCCCCGGGCTTTGCTGGATCTATTGCCAGTGGAATATCCTGATGCTTCAGTCCTGTGTGGACCAGAACCTGCCCCGGGCTTTGCTGGATCTGTTGCCAGTGGAATATCCTGATGCTTCAGTCCTGTGTGGACCAGAAGCTGCCCCGGGCTTTGCTGGATCTATTGCCAGTGGAATATCATGATGCTTCATTCCTGTGTGGACCAGAAGCTGCCCCGGGCTTTGCTGGATCTATTGCCAGTGGAATATCCTGATGCTTCAGTCCTGTGTGGACCAGAACCTGCCCCGGGCTTTGCTGGATCTGTTGCCAGTGGAATATCCTGATGCTTCAGTCCTGTGTGGACCAGAAGCTGCCCCGGGCTTTGCTGGATCTATTGCCAGTGGAATATCATGATGCTTCATTCCTGTGTGGACCAGAAGCTGCCCCGGGCTTTGCTGGATCTATTGCCAGTGGACTATCATGATGCTTCATTCCTGTGTGCACCAGAAGCTGCCCCGGGCTTTGCTGGATCTATTGCCAGTGGAATATCCTGATGCTTCAGTCCTGTGTGCACCAGAAGCTGCCCCGGGCTTTGCTGGATCTATTGCCAGTGGAATATCATGATGCTTCATTCCTGTGTGGACCAGAAGCTGCCCCGGGCTTTGCTGGATCTATTGCCAGTGGAATATCCTGATGCTTCAGTCCTGTGTGGACCAGAACCTGCCCCGGGCTTTGCTGGATCTGTTGCCAGTGGAATATCCTGATGCTTCAGTCCTGTGTGAACCAGAAGCTGCCCCGGGCTTTGCTGGATCTATTGCCAGTGGAATATCATGATGCTTCATTCCTGTGTGGACCAGAAGCTGCCCCGGGCTTTGCTGGATCTATTGCCAGTGGACTATCATGATGCTTCATTCCTGTGTGCACCAGAAGCTGCCCCGGGCTTTGCTGGATCTATTGCCAGTGGAATATCTTGATGCTTCAGTCCTGTGTGCACCAGAAGCTGCCCCGGGCTTTGCTGGATCTATTGCCAGTGGAATATCATGATGCTTCAGTCCTGTGTGGACCAGAAGCTGCCCCGGGCTTTGCTGGATCTATTGCCAGTGGAATATCATGATGCTTCATTCCTGTGTGGACCAGACGCTGCCCCAGGCTTTGCTGGATCTATTGCCAGTGGAATATCCTGATGCTTCATTCCTGTGTGCACCAGAAGCTGCCCCGGGCTTTGCTGGATCTATTGCTGTGGCAGGTGAAGGCCTGTGATCCACGGTGTCTGACATAAGCAGGCCAGCATGGCTAGCTTGACCTGTAAATGAAGCCTGTGGAGAGGCACATAGGAATTGCACATTCCCCAATATGCTGCTATTGTAAGATAGAACTCAGTAGAAGTATTGAATTAGCTGAGGTAAGCAGAACTGCAGAGCTGAAAGATGGAAAAATACAGAAAAACATGTTTAAAAGTTACTGATAAGAAAAAGTACATCTGTAAGGAATATAATTGGGAGTGCTGACAGATGAGTTGCAGAGCCCTGCTCCTCTGCATGCACAAATTGGCTATATGGCCTTGAGAGTGTGAAAGTAACAAGTTGATGAACTGACCATTGTAATTGGGACTAGAAGGGGGGTATGCAGGTGTCATGCCGCCTGAAGGGACATAATTGGATAAACTTATCAGTACCGGGACCAATGGAAGGGGTACGGGAGGTACGGGAGGTTACCGGGACCAATGAAATGTTTTTCTATACCTAGAATGGAACAGAAGTCTATAAAAGTTGTTGTAATGCTTGAAAACTTTGCTCAGCCATTTTGAAATTGACTGGTTCGAGACTTGTGCACAAATAAATGATTTGGACCTTCTGAACAGACTCCTGGTATCATTGGTTTGTCTGCGCTTTGCTGCTACATATTCTTGGTGCGTTGGCCGGGAAGTTGTGGAATCAAAGTGTATATAGGGCAATATACCACGACTTTCCGCCTCTATAGGCTTGGTCCTGCCGGGATCGCGCCCTTCCGACGAGGGCTGCTCCCTGGCGCCACCGGTCCCTTGTATCGGAGGGAGCTGGCCGGACCTCGGCGGGTGCCGGGCCCGGTTGGAGCCAACGCCTCGAACCCGAGTGAGGGGAGTCCGAGGTCCAACTCATGCGCCTGCTTGGGAAGTTTGAGGACCGGATCCGGTGAGTATAGTTTTGATTTGGTGTCTAGACAGAAATAGAAAGAGCAGTACTGCCATTGGAACTTGGAATTTGGAATTTGTAATCTCGAGATATTGGGAATTGGTAAGAGAGCTTGATCACCTCTCAAGGAAGGGCCGAGTAACCCCGCATGGGAATTCGCCGGGTGAAACCCTCATCCTTATTGTAATTGGGAAAAGACTAGTCAGAATAGATAGAAACGAATGCATTCTGGGATACGTTGCTAGCATGATTGTGTGAACGAAGTGTGAATGAGAGGTCTGGCAGCACGGACCAAGTGAAGGCGGACCCCTGAGTAGCGCATTTCCTGACCGGGCGACCGCGTTCAGGTCGCGAAAAGGGGGAAGCGATTGTCGTCTTGTCTTGTTATTTGTACTCCTCATACGTTTCCAGGGCCGTGAGGACCCCTTACCCACGGTCCGCCCTCCTTTTCCCTTTTGTCTGTTGTTGCGCGCACACATCGAAATGGGAGGGGCGGGGGTCTCTACTAGAAACACTCCATTAGAATGTATGATCGCACATTTTAAAGAGGGATATTCAGGAGATTATGGTATTAAAATGACAGCAGCCCGTTTGCAGATTTTGTGTACTAGGGAGTGGCCCGATCTAGACCCCATCTGGCCCCGAGAGGGAACGTTCAATGTAGAGATTATTCAGTCAATACACCCTAGAGTGCGGATAGCGCACCCCGATCAGTACCCCTATATAGATTCTTGGTTAAGTATTTGTGAAGATCCACCCCCCTGGGCGCAGCGCTGTTATGAGGAACAGTGCAGAATAATGTTAGCTAAGACAGATTCTAGACAGAAAACGGAACAGCCCAAAATGAAAGAGCAGGATAAGAAATCCAGAAAGAAGCCCATCCTGGTAGATCCTGATTCCCCAGAGATAATTCCAAGGCAGCCCCGAACCCCAGGTCCAATAAGAGTAGCCCGGCGTCCTGCCCCAGAACCCCAGCGACGGCCGGAGCGGGACCCAACCCCTGATCCACCTCCCGGAGGGGAGGAAGAGGAAGAATTAGCTGAAAGAGAAGAGGATGCCATAAAAAGTGAGTCAGAAGTGGAGGAAGAAGAAGGAGAAAAAGAGAATGCCCCAGATGAGGAGGACAGTGTACAAGTGATTGCCAGTACTAGCAAACTAGCAAAAGGTATACCCAAAGCGAAACCTGTTGAGAAAAAGAAAGTGACCCCTTCGAAGACAATTACAACAATAACCCTTAGATCCCAAAAGACACCTACGGCCAGAATGCTGCCTTTACGGCAAGTCCCGGGAGTGCCCGTAAAGAATGATAATGATGAAGTGGTAGCGGGACCCCTAACTTATGTGTATATCCCTTTTTCTACAACTGATTTATTAAATTGGAGGTCACATTATGCCTCCTATACTAGTAAGCCCCAGGAGCTGACAGAATTAGTAACTACTATTATGGAAACTCACCAACCCACTTGGCCAGATTGTCGCCAGCTCCTGACTACCCTATTCACGACAGAAGAGCGAGCACGAATTAGAAAAGCAGCTATCGAGTGGATGGCAGATAACCCTGTAGCTCCGGGACAGGGGCAGAATATAATAGACCGTCGGGAAGCAGCCCAGAGAGAATTCCCGAATGAAGACCCCCATTGGGATCCAAATACAGATGAAGGATCCACAGCCCTAGCCCGTTTTCGCCAAGGCTTTTTACAAGGCCTGAAAAGGGGGGGCCAAAAAGCTATGAACCTTTCCAAAGTTGCAGGAGTTATCCAAGGTATAGATGAGAGCCCAGCAGATTTTCATGAAAGATTAACTGAAGCATACAGAATGTATACTCCCTATGATCCTGAGGCACCAGGAAGTTTATGTATGGTGAATTCTGCTTTTGTAAACCAGTCTCAACCAGACATTAGACGTAAATTACAGAAGTTAGAAGGGTTTGCGGGCATGAATGCAACACAGTTACTGGAAGTCGCTCATAAAGTGTATGTGAATCGTGATACTGAAAGACAGAGAGAATGTGATAGAAAGATGAAGAAGAAAGCTGATTTTTTGGCTGCGGCCATAGTTGAACAGAAAAGGGGAGGTGTCCCTAGTCGAAGGAGCAGAGGAAGAGGGCGGGGTCAAGGCGGAGGCCGGACCCAGAAGCTAGGCGTGAACCAATGCGCCTACTGCAGAGAGGAAGGACATTGGAGAGATACATGCCCGCAACTCGCAGACGCCCAGCAAGATGACGACAACGATCATCAGTGGCGAGAGGAAAGACGAGGCTATCCCCGAAACCGAGGAGGAGCCAATCGAGAACAATTCCAGCGAGAGAGAGGAGGAGGAGCCATTCAAGCATTGGCCACACCGGCCCATGATGAGAATGACGTGGATTAGGACAGACCGGGCTCCCAGTTTGCTTTAGGTCTCCAGGAGCCTATGGTCGGAATACAAATAGGAGACCAAATTATGGACTTTATGGTTGATACTGGAGCACAACATTCAGTAGTAGACAAAAAAATAGCCCCATTTTCTACAAAAGCAGTCACCATTATAGGAGCTACCGGTGCCAAAGCCACAAAGTCTTTTCTTCAGAATCGAATATGCAGTCTAGGAGGACAGCAAATAACTCATCAATTCCTTTACATGCCCGAATGTCCAGTGCCACTACTGGGACGGGATATGTTAGCCAAGCTTCAAGCACAAATATCCTTCTCTGAGGAAGGAGAAATGCAAATGACAGTAAATTCCCAAGCCAAACCAGCAGGAGTAATGCTGCTGACAGTGCCCCGAGAAGAAGAATGGAGGTATTACGTTGATGACTCTATCCAAGACACCTATTTTGAACAAACTTTAAAGAACATCGATGCACCACCTGGAGTATGGGCAGAAGGCAGTCCCCCAGGCCTAGCCAAGCATATAGCTCCAGTGATTGTAACCCTCAAGCCTAGTGCTACACCAGTGCACGTCAGACAGTACCCTCTCTCAAGAGCTGCAATTGAAGGCATTCATCGCCACCTACAAAGATTGCTCGAGTATGGCCTACTGAAAGTATGTCAATCCCCATGGAACACTCCACTTTTGCCAGTAAAGAAACCTGGGACAGATGATTATCGCCCAGTACAAGACTTGAGAAGAGTAAATGATGCAGTTGAAACTATACATCCAGTTGTACCCAATCCTTACACTCTCCTAGGACTGATACCTGCTGAAGCTACCCATTTCACTGTACTGGATTTAAAAGATGCATTCTTTTGCATAAGATTAGCCCCTGTAAGCCAAATATTGTTCGCATTTGAATGGCAGGACCCCATCTCTGGAAGAGGGGGCCAACTCACCTGGACAAGATTACCCCAAGGATTCAAGAATTCGCCTACCATCTTTAGTGCTGCACTGAATCAAGACCTTTCAAGCTATCCAGTAGCCCCGGGGAAGAGAGTGCTTCTCCAATACGTGGACGATCTGTTGATAGCTGCCATATCAGAAAGTGAATGCATACTAGCCACCAAAGACCTCTTGCAGTTACTAGATGAAGCTGGATACAAAGTTTTCAGAGCCAAAGCACAGCTATGCCAAAAAGAAGTGAAATACTTGGATTTTCGTATTACCCAAGGAAGCAGAAGATTAGGCAGAGAAAGAAAAGAAGCAGTATGCAGAATTCCAACTCCAACAACCAGAAAGCAAGTCAGAGCCTTTCTGGGAGCGGCAGGATATTGCCGAATCTGGATACCCAACTTTGCCCAAATTGCCAAACCACTGTATGAAGCCACAAAAGGAGAAGAAAAGTCGCCACTGGAGTGGGGACTTGAGCAGGATACAGCCTTCCAGAAATTAAAGGAAGAATTGATGTCATCACCAGCACTTGGACTACCAGATGTCCACAAGCCTTTCCACTTGTTTGTACATGAAGCACAGGGAAATGCCTTAGGCATGTTGACTCAGAAATTGGGAAATTGGGAGCGACCTGTAGCATACCTATCGAAACAATTGGACCCTGTGGCCAAAGGATGGCCACCTTGCTTGAGAGCAGTTGCAGCTACAGCGCTACTAGTGAGCGAAGCAGACAAGCTCACACTAGGACAGAACATACGAGTCACTGTGCCACATGCAGTCCTTGCCCTTATGGAACAAAAAGCAAATTATTGGCTCACCAATTCCCGAATGTTGAAGTACCAGAGCATGTTATGTGAAAACCCACAGATACAACTCGAAGTGAGCCATGCCTTGAATCCAGCTACCTTGATACCTATCAGTGAAGAACTTCCAGAACATGACTGTATCGAAGTCATGGAAACTGTGTTCTCCAGTCGACCCGACTTGACAGATGTGCCCATAGACAATCCTGACCAAATCTATTATGTTGATGGGAGCAGTCTCATCCTCGATGGACGACGCTGTGCCAGATATGCAGTCGTCACTCAACACGAAGTAGTCGAATCATCAGCTCTAGCCTCAGGCACATCAGCCCAGAAAGCCGAATTGATAGCACTCACCAGAGCGTTGCTGTTAGGAGAAAAACTTGTGCTAAATGTATATACAGATTCCAAATATGCCTTCACTACCTTGCATGCCCATGGAGCCCTCTATAAAGAAAGAGGACTCATCACATCTGGAGGAAAATCAGTCAAATATGGTCCCGAGATATTGATGTTACTTGATGCAGTTTGGGCCCCAACACATGTAGCTGTCATGCATTGCAGAGGACATCAAGCTGGAAAAGGAGAAGTTGCCCGAGGAAATAGATTTGCAGATGCCTCAGCACGACAAGCAGCTATGACAGGACAAATTGCCCCACAAGCTATGCCAATGCAAGCAGCATTGTTTCCAGTACCTTTGAATCTATGGACACCACGATATACCACCAAAGAATTGGATTACTACTGTAACAGAGAAGATGGAATACTGAAAGATGGATGGATTGAGCTGCCACCAGAAGAGGGCAGTCAACCCCCTGGACGAATAGTAATTCCTGAACTGTTAGGACCATCCTTTGTCAAAGCTTTCCACGAAGCCACCCACTATGGAAAGAGTGCTATGGAAAAAGCACTCAGACCACATTTCTACATCCCTTTGTTGACAACCATATCAGCTTCAGTAGCACGTCAATGTCTAACCTGTGCCAAAAATAATGCCAAGCAAGGCCTTATAACGGCACCCCGAGTTAAGTCAGGAGGTGTGACTCCCATGCACAACCTCCAAGTTGATTTTACCGAAATGCCAAGAGCCAATGGATACCATTATCTATTAGTATTAGTTTGTACTTTCTCTGGGTGGGTAGAAGCCTTCCCAACCAGAACTGAGAAAGCCTGAGAAGTTACCAAAGTCTTAATGAGAGAGATTGTCCCTAGATTCGGAATTCCAGCAGTAATAGGGTCAGACAATGGACCCTCATTTGTCTCCCAAGTTACTCAGCAGTTAGCAAAAGCTTTGCAAATACAATGGAAACTCCACACTGCATACAGACCCCAGAGTTCAGGGAAAGTTGAGCGAATGAATCGTACCCTAAAAGCCCAAATGTCTAAGCTTTGCCAGGAGACACACTTGAAGTGGCCCCAAGTACTCCCAATAGCTTTACTCAGAATACGCTCAGCTCCTGTAAAGTCAACAGGATTTTCCCCTTTTGAAGTTTTGTATGGTAAACCCCCACCAATAGTGCAGGGAGTCAAAGGAAGTTTAGCCCAGATTGGTTCAGAAGTAACCAGACAAGAACTCCTAGCTCTTAGTTTTGTTCTGCAGACTCTCCATACGTGGATCCAAGACCAGTTGCCTATCAACTTGACGGAACCCTTGCATCCCTATCAGCCTGGTACTTCGGTGTGGATCAAAGATTGGAAGAAGACACCGCTGGAACCCCATTGGAAGGGACCGTACACCGTCATCCTGTCTACCCCAACTGCAGTAAAGGTAGCCGAGATCGACGCCTGGATCCACCACAGCAGAGTCAAGCCCGCCGCTGATCCTGAACCTGAGCAGTGGACAGCAGAACAGCATCTTGATGCACCCTTGCGAGTTACTCTAAGACGGCAACCAGCAGCTTAGACACTTCATCACAAGTGCTTTGCCGTAGCCAAGTCTTTCGAAGAGGATTGCTGTTTTCCATGCAGCAACAGTTTTGTTTCAACGAACCCAATTTGCGTGTGATTTGACACACTACTTTGAGACTACATTAACTAAGCCAGACTTCACAAGCCAACTGAATTGCTAAGTTGGTTAATGTGTACTGGACAATTTGAGGATCTTCAATCAACACTCAGCACCCGTTAAATTGCTTCATTAGCAAATGGGACGAAGAATAAAAGACCGTCGTGATCAAGATCAGCAAGCTGAGGATTCAGAAGAACTCCAATCAACATCAACATGCATCTTTACTTTTGTTTTGCCTTGGTTGCCTTCTTTGGAGGTTTTGAACTGACGTATGCTTTACCTCCATGCACTGCTTGCATTACCTCTACTTGAACTGGACTGAAAGTAACTCAGACTTTGCTTTATCATTCTTACTATACCTGCAAGGGAACAGTGACTCGGTGTATCTATAACACCACTGAACTAAATGTTTGCACTCATGGCAAAATCAAAGCATGCTATAATCCGCATCAGAATCCATCCTATTACACGTTGGAAATAAGATGGAAGGATGCAGATGGACCTATACTAGCTGCTACACCACCACTTAAAGACATTACTAAACCTGCTGTTTTGAATTTTGATGCATGTAATGCCATTAATAGAGATAGTTATTCCACCTGTGGTACATGGGAGAAAGCGTATCGAAATGACCATAAGTATATGTGTCCAGAGGGTGCCACAAATTGGTGGAAGTGTACAGGTAAAACGGGATCAGGCTATAGTACTGCGTCAGCAGCAGATTACTATTGCCCGTATTGGGGATGTGTGTTTTATGCTACCTGGAACACTGGTATAACTGATGAGAAAATAGATAAACGGATGGCTACTTTAACCAAGCCAACCACAAATGATAAATGTCAGAAAGATGCTTGTAACCCCTTACACTTACGTATACACAATCCCCATGCATGGAAACAAGGATACAAGTTTGGTTTACGTATTGCCGGAGGGGCAATAGATCCAGGAACCATTGTGTATATCAGATTGAATACCCAAGCCCACAAGTCATCTAAATATCATATCCATAATACCTTCTATGAAGCCATGCATGTGAATAAGTTTGAGATCCCTCATCCCTCACAGAATTTATTTTTAGAATTAGCCGGAGCAGTAGTATCTAGTCTTAAGATCTCAGATTGCTATTTCTGTGGCGGAACCCAAATGGGCGACCAGTGGCCATGGGAAGCCCAAGAATTGAATTATTCTTTAGTTTACAATCAGACTGAATTACACAAGACTACCAGTGAATGGGTGTTAGCGCACTCAATCGTTGGACGTCTTTGCTATGCCAGAACTGGACCCCAGTTCACCCAGAAGGTAGGACAGCTGGTCTGTCTTAGCCAGAAGTATTATAATGCCCCGACCAAAAAGACAGCATGGTGGTCAGGACTCAAACACCCTGAACCTCCTAACCCATTAGCTAGATTTCCTGAACTTGCTGGTTTATGGACTAACCTTGCCAAAGTCCAAGCCTGGCAAGCCCCACCTGGCCTATATTGGATCTGTGGAAACCGAGCATATGCACAACTCCCACCACACTGGGGAGGAGCATGTGTCTTAGGAACCATCAGACCTTCTTTCTTTCTTTTAAACACTGAACATGGAGAACAATTAGGATACCCTGTGTACACTACCCACCGACACAAAAGAGCATTAAGACAGAAAAGAGAAGCCTTACAGATAGGCAAGTGGGAGAAGTGGCAGGGTGATGATTGGCCACCAGAAAGAATTATTGAGTATTATGGGCCTGCCACTTGGAATGATGATGGTATGTGGGGCTACCGAACCCCAGTCTATATGATTAATCGTATTATCCGCTTACAAGCAGTAGTTGAGATGATAACCAATGAAACTAGTCATGCTCTTACGCTCTTAGCTAGACAAAGTACCCAGATGCGCACTGCTATATATCAGAACCGCTTAGCACTTGATTATTTGTTAGCAGCAGAAGGAGGAGTATGTGGTAAATTGAATTTAACTAATTGCTGTCTGAAAATAGATGATAAAGGTCAAGTAGTTGAAGAAATTGCTAAAGATATGCAAAGACATGCTTATGTGCCAGTACAGACTTGGCACTCATTGAAGTTTCCTAACTGGTTTGCTAACCTCTTTTCATGGGTGGGAGGATTTAAGACTTTCATTGTTTTAGTATTAATCCTTGTTGCTGTTATTTTCTTATTACCATGTTTAATCCCATGTTGTATGCGTTCCATTCATAACACTATTGATAGTACAGTAGAGCGGAAGACCGCAACTAAAATAATGGCTTTATACAAAGCCAGCCCTAGTCGAAATCCTTCAATCATGATGTGATTCTTCTAAAGGTGATTTAACTCTCACACCTTATTAAGTAATAGGGTGAGATTAATCACAGGGGGGAATGTGGCAGGTGAAGGCCTGTGATCCACGGTGTCTGACATAAGCAGGCCAGCATGGCTAGCTTGACCTGTAAATGAAGCCTGTGGAGAGGCACATAGGAATTGCACATTCCCCAATATGCTGCTATTGTAAGATAGAACTCAGTAGAAGTATTGAATTAGTTGAGGTAAGCAGAACTGCAGAGCTGAAAGATGGAAAAATACAGAAAGACATGTTTAAAAGTTACTGATAAGAAAAAGTACATCTGTAAGGAATATAATTGGGAGTGCTGACAGATGAGTTGCAGAGCCCTGCTCCTCTGCATGCACAAATTGGCTATATGGCCTTGAGAGTGTGAAAGTAACAAGTTGATGAACTGACCATTGTAATTGGGACTAGAAGGGGGGTATGCAGGTGTCATGCCCACTGAAGGGACATAATTGGATAAACTTATCAGTACCGGGACCAATGGAAGGGGTACGGGAGGTACGGGAGGTTACCGGGACCAATGAAATGTTTTTCTATACCTAGAATGGAACAGAAGTCTATAAAAGTTGTTGTAATGCTTGAAAACTTTGCTCAGCCATTTTGAAATTGACTGGTTCGAGACTTGTGCACAAATAAATGATTTGGACCTTCTGAACAGACTCCTGGTATCATTGGTTTGTCTGCGCTTTGCTGCTACATTGCCAGTGGAATATCATGATGCTTCATTCCTGTGTGGACCAGAAGCTGCCCCGGGCTTTGCTGGATCTATTGCCAGTGGAATATCCTGATGCTTCAGTCACACTCCACCCTTAAACCACCCAGTCTCTGCCCAGCCAATGCTATGCGGTCAGTGTGGGATTTTTACTGCATTTTTAGTTCGTGGTAATGATAAACCCCTCCCTAATCATTAATGTGATTTAGTAAACGTGCTCCTTAAAGCAGCTCAAAGAGATGCAGACTTTTTTCTCTGCAAGGTGCCCAGACATGGAATGAGTTACCATTGTTTTAAGACAAGAGCAGAAATTATTGGTTTTAGGGAGAATTTGAAAGCTCATTATTTATGAAAGGGTTTAATTGATTTTATTATTGACATGTTTTATGTAAGTATTGTAATTTTCTGTGTATGTTAACTTGCTGATGGGTGGGCATAAATTGAAGAAATTAAATTAACAATTAGTGAAAAGCCCATAACTGTGCAGGCTGGAAGGAAGAAAATGCCTTATAGCAAACTTGCATGGACCACACAGGCTGGGAGGAGGAAGAGGGTGTTTGCAAAGGCCGGTTCTTTCTTGGCTGGGAGGAGGTTTGACCTGGGGGCCATGGAGACTGGTACCCATTGCTTTAAATATGGAGAAGTAGGCCAAAGCAGAGCAGGGCAGCAAAAGAAAACAAAGGGTCTTTTTGGATAGGAGGAGCACAGCTCAAGGCCTTAAATGCAGCAGAATTAAAAGACACTGGGCAGAAAGACAACGCAATACAGAAATGTAAGTGATGTAAAAACACCTTTATTTTGGTAACCTCCCCTCCCCCCCTAAAATAGATAGAGTCTTTACTCCAGGGGCACAGAGAAGAAATAGCTACTTGGGCGAAGTCCTTGCGATCCTTTTACAGACTCCATTAATTTGGAGACTGAAATAGCTCCTTGTTCCCTCTGATTTTAGGACTGTGATGCAGAGCCTGATGCTGACTCCCATAGATTATTGTTTGGGTTTCCAGCGTCCTATCTAAAATCTTCTCAGCAAGTACAGAATAAGGACATAAGAAATACCATAATGGGTCAGACCAAGGTCCATCGTGCCAAATATTCTGTTTCCAACAGTGGCCAATACCAGTACCTGTTTAAACCCAGCTTCACTAACAGCTTTTACTACATCCTCCAATAACCAATTCCAGAGTTTGATTACTTGAGTGAAAAAATATTTTCTCTTATTAGTCCTAAATGGGCTAAATTGTAGCTTCATTGAGTTGAAGAGCCTTAACCTTTTAAGCCTCTCTTCATAGGGGTATCCTTCCATCCCCTTTGCTATTTTGGATGCTCTTCTCTTTACCAATTTATTTAGCTGTGCTTATATACTGCTTTTCACTGGGTCAAAGTTTACAGATATATGCTAACAGGTACTTTTTATTCCCTTGTCCCTGAAGGACTCACAATCTAAGTGTACCTGAGGCAATGGAGGGTTAAGTGGCTTGCCCAAGGCCACAAGGAGTGGCCATGGGACTAGAGACCCCAGTCCCTCTGGCCTGAGGCAGGGGCGGCCCAAGGGGGGTGCGGGGCCATGTGCGGAGACTCGGTGCGGGGCCTCATTTGCATAAGTGGCCTTATTTGCATAAATATTTGCATAATGTTACCATACACTAACTTTTAGTAAACATGTCTCTTAATGAGTGTATGGATAAAGAAAGACTAAAAGATTTCTACATTACTATAATCCAGTGCCAACCGCCAGGCACATTAGGAACTACTACAAACGCTGCCCATTTAGAATCCATAGCAAACCCGCTGTATCCTGACAGCATTACCAGGACTCACAAAGCACCAGTCCCTACCTATCAAAAGGAAACACTGCAAATATTAAACCAGTACATTTCAGAGAATACTGGGGAAAGAGAACAAGTGGCAATGTCAAATAGGAATTACATAAACAGAATACCTCAGCTCAGTTACACATGCAGAACATAGACCATCACCAAACAAGGAATCGCAATTTAGAAACAGGAAGGCAATAATTTAAACTGGGAACCCCAAAAGCCAAACTTGGAATGTACAACAACACTGTAGAAATAAAACTATAAATCAATTTCCTCTTGTACCAAACAAAGCACAGACGTTAATGATGCACATTTCCCAGAACTTTCATATTCCAGTTAATAAATTCAAAATAAAGAGATATATTTCTACCTTTTGTGCATTTTTTTTCAGTTGCAATTGCTCCAGCCACTTTCTTCTGGTTTCTTCATGTTTTCTGCTAACTCTCCATCGTCTGCTGTCCATTTGTCCTTTCTTCTCTCTTCTAGTTTTCTTTCCATCCTCTCTCTCTACATCTGCTTTAACATACTAATCTTTATCCTTTTGCTCTTTCCTCATTCTTATTTCATCCACACAAATTTTACCCCTCCATCCTCAATCCCCACTTACTCTCCCAATACCCGGCCAATTGTAGATTTTTCATCCCTCCCACACAAAATATTTTTCCCCTCTCCATTTTACTCTCCCAGCCCCATCCCATTCTAATCCTCCCCCAACATCAGCTCCCTTCTAGTTCCAGTCTCACCCAGCATCCATTCCCTTCTAGTCCCTGCATCAGCCCATTTCCAGTCCTAGCCCCCCATCAACCCATTTCCAGTCCTAGCTCCCCCATCCATTTTCAGTCTGAGTCCCTTCATCAGCTCATTTCCAATCCTAGCCCCCCATCAGCCCAGTTCTAGTCAGTTCCTAGCCCCACCATCAGCCCCTGTCAAATCCTAGCCCCCCTCCACTCAGCCCACTGCCAGTCCCAGCCCCCCCATGAGCCTACTTCCAGTTCTAGCCCCTCCATGAGTCCATTTCAATTCAAGCCCCCACCACAGCCCATTTCCAATCTTAGCTCCCCCCAACAGCCCATTTCCAGTCCTATCCTAGCTGCTCCATCAGCCCATTTTCAGTTCTAGCTCCCTTCCCTCACAGCCCATTTCCATTCCAAGCTCCCTCCCCATTAGCTATTTGCAGTTCAAGCCTCCCCGTCCACTCAGTCCATTTCCAGTCATAGCAATCCCCCAACCCATTACCAGTCCTAGCCCCCCATCAACCCATTTTCAGTTTAAGCCCCCCCCTATAACCCATTACCAGTCCTAACCCCCCATCAGCCCACTTCCAGTCTTAACCCCATCAGCCCATTTCCAGTCAGCCCCCCATAGCCCATTGCCAGTCCTAACCCCCCCATCAGCCCACAGCCCATTACTAGTCCTAACCACATCAGCCCACCTCAAGTCCTAACCCCTCCCCATCAGCCCTTTTCCTGTCCTAGCGCCCCCATAGCCCATTAGCAGTCCTAACCCCCCCCATAGCCCATTAGCAATCCTAACCCCCATCACCCTATTTCCAGACAGCCCCCATCAGCCCACAGCCCATTACCAGTCTTAACCCCCCCCAGCCCATTTCCAGTCCTAACCCCCCATCACCCCATTTCCAGTCAGCCTCCATCAACCCCCAGCCCATTACCAGTCTTAACCCCCCCAGCCCATTACCAGTCTTAACCCCCCCAGCCCATTTCCAGTCAGCCTCCATCAGCCCCAGCCCATTAGCAGTCTTAACCCCCCCCCCAGCCCATTTCCAGTCCTAACCCCTCCCCAGCCCATTTCCAGTCAGCCTCCATCAGCCCCAGCCCATTTCCAGTCCTAACCCCCCCTCCAGCCCATTTCCAGTCCTAACCCCCCCCAGCCCCGTTCCGGTCCGCCTCCGTCAGTCCCCGCCCATTTCCAGTCCTAACCCCCCCCTTGCACATTTCCAGTCCTAACCCCCCCCCCTTGCACATTTCCTGTCCTAACCCCCCCCCTTGCAAATTTCCAGTCCTAACCCCCCATCACCCCATTTCCAGACAGCCTCCATCCGCCCCCCCCCTTCCCTTCCCTTCCCTTCCCTTCCGGCAAATTTAAAAACAAAAACCTGGCTCTAGCTGCTGCCGCGTCCGTCGCAGCAGCGGCAGAATGGCGTGTCCCGCGGGGCCCCCTCTCCACGTCGAGCCCTCTGCAAGGGCTTTCAGATTCGCGAAGGGAGAGTGCTCCCTCGCGTCTCTGTAAAGCCCGCAGGGGCTAATGGGAAATTTCCCATCAGCCCCTCGCGTCTAAAGGGGCTGATGGGAAATTTCCCATTAGCCCCTGCGGGCTTTACAGAGACGCGAGGGAGCACAACTCTCCCTTCGCGAATCTGAAAGCCCTTGCAGAGGGCTCGAAGAGGAGAAGGGGCCCCGCGGGACACGCCATTCTGCCGCTGCTGCGACGGACGCGGCAGCGGCAGCAGCTAGAGCCAGGTTTTTGTTTTTAAATGTAATAAAAAAAAAAGCAGAATGTTCTTTGCGCGGGGCCCCCTGAAACGCGGGGCCCTGTGCAAAAAACATTCTTGCTCAATGGACGGGCCGGCCCTGGCCTGAGGTTACTTTGTCCCTACATGGGAATTGAACCCCTATCCCTCCAGCCTGAGATAACCTGTCCCAACCACTGAGCCACTCCTGCCCCCACTATATCCTAAGATATAGCAACCAGAATTGCACACAATATTCAAGATATGGTCGCACCATGGAACGATACAGAGTCATTATAATATCCTTTGTTTTATTCTCCATTCCTTTCCTTATGATACCTTCGTAGCATTCTATTTGCTTTCTTGACTGCCATTGCTACACACTGGGCAGAGGGTTTCAACATATTATTCACAATGATGCCTAAATCCTGTTTCTGGATGGTGATTCCTAATGTCGAACCACAGTTTGGTTGTTCTCAGGACTTAATTTGTAGATAAAAAGGAAGTGGAACTGTGGAGGTGGGGCCAGGGCCGGAAGTGACACCACACCCCAAATACACACCTACACATGCCCCACTTCGCTCCCTGGCATGATCATTTTTGAGACATGATGATGGTGGGGAATGAAGAGGCATTCAAATACCTTAGAAATATAACTAATGAACAAGAAACAACATATATATATATATGCACATAAATCCCCGTGGACCCGCGCCAACAATGGCTGCAGAGCAGAACTAGGAGAAAGTAGTGTGATAGTCGTGTTAGTCCACTATAATGGTAGTTAAATAAAAAGAAAAACAAAAAGGAAAATAAGGTGATACCTTTTTATTGGACTAACTTAATACAATTGTAGACTAGTTTTCAAAGGTTAAAACCTTCTTCCTCAGGTCAGGGCAGTACAAGCAACAAATATGGTATAAGCACCTGCTGCTCACACTGTCCTGACCTGAAGAAGACGGTTTCAACATTCAAAAGCCAGCCTACAAATGTGTGAAGTTAGTCCAATACAAAGCTATCACATTATTTTCATTTTCGTTTTTCTTTTTTTTCAACGAGCAGAAATAGGACATTCCTGAGAACTTACCATATAAAAAAAATTAAAAAACTGATTTTGGTATAACCTCAATTTATTTATTTTATTTATTTATTTACATTTTTATATACCGCACTATTCGGCATCAGCGCAGTTTACAGAGAACAAAACAAAAACCAGAACAACAAGCTGTTCGGTGTTACATATAACAGGAGCATAAACTTGGAAAAAACAATTAAAATGGGAGAACTATCTACATGGAGTATATGATCAGTTAACTAGACAACATACTCAAACTATTTACACAATTTAGCCAGAATGTTAGTAACAATGAGAAATCTGTGATTACGTTTGCGGTGGGACTGTAAGTTTTATTTTATGTTGGGTAGTATTTGATGAATAGGTTGAATTTGAGGGCCTTTCTAAACTGGGCTAAGTCGGTTATGGCACGGATATCAGGTGGTAGAGAGTTCCAGCATTTTGGTGCGCAAAATATGAAAGCTCTGTTTGCTGTTGATAGGCTGCATGTTGTTATGGCCTTTGGCATTATTAGGGAGTTCAATGCTACCTGTCTCCTATTTCTGTTTGGTGGTACAGTTCGTATGAGCTCTGTGATTGAGTTGGCTGAGAGACCATTAATGGCCTTGAAGGTGAGAATCAAGGTCTTGAACATAATCCTTCCGTGTATAGGGAGCCAATGTAGCTGTTTGAGGATAGGTGTAACATGTTCACTCTTGGACGCTCCTTGTAGAACCCTTGCAGCAGTATTCATAGCAAGCTGAAGTGAGCTCAGAGTGGATTGTGGGAGCCCTTGCAGGATGGAGTTGGCGAAGTCGAAGTGTGGTAGTATCAGTGCCTGATAGATGGTTCTGAAGTCCTCTTGGTCTAGTAGGGAGCGTAGGTGCCTGAGCGTGCGTATCTTGAAGTACACAGCTTTTACAATATTATTTATGTGTGATTTCATGTTGAGATGATGGTCCAGTGTGACTC
This sequence comes from Ichthyophis bannanicus, assembly GCA_033557465.1. Classification (NCBI taxonomy): domain Eukaryota; kingdom Metazoa; phylum Chordata; class Amphibia; order Gymnophiona; family Ichthyophiidae; genus Ichthyophis; species Ichthyophis bannanicus. Next base: position 301,902,188 of record CM066040.1, on the reverse strand, counting down.
CGAGGTATCTTATTGTTTCCTTAGTGCATAGATCTGCTCCCTTAACACTTATATGTGGTGGTGGAATGAAGTTGGGGTCTTTGGTGATGAAAAGAACCTCCGTTTTCTTATGTTGAATGCGGAGGTTTTGTGATAGGAGCCATTCTGATACTGCGTCGAAGCAATTTATTATAGGCAATAAATCCATATGCACTGTGGAAAATGGCATGTAGAGTAGGATATCATCTGCGTATATCATACATTTCACATTGAATGATCTGATGATATTGCAGATAGGCTGCATATATATGTTAAACATGAGAGATGAAAGAGAGGATCCTTGAGGAACGCCTTGTTTTTGATGGAAGAGTTTTGATTCTCCCGTTGTAGATTTTACATATTGCTTTCTGTTGTCAAGATACGATTTACACCAATCAAGTGCAGAGTTGCAGATGCCTTTCTCTTTCAGTCTCCCGAGGAGAATCTCAGAATCAATAAGAGGAACATAAACCTTCTCCACTACCAGGGCATGTTGTGGAGCAGTAGCCTAGTGGTTGGGGCAAGGTACTTCAGGCCGGAAGGTCGGTGGTTCAGATCCCACTAGAGGACAGCAACCTTGGGCCGGAAGGACTGGGGTTTCTAGTCCCACAGGTGCTGCTTGTGGTCTTGGGCAAGCCACTTAACCCTCCATAGCCCATGTTCCCTGTAAAATAGTTATCTCCAAGTTATAATGCCCTGTTCAATGTAATTTCAGTTTGTTCAATGTAAACCGCACTGATGCAGAATAGCGCGGTATATAAGAGAATGTAAATAAATAAAAATAAATGTTGTGAGGTAATATAAAAATCTACAAAGTCACTCAGGACCTATACAGAAAATCTAGCATACTATAACAGCACCAACTCACACAAGTCACATAACAAGGACCTTTTTAGGAAAAGACAGCACCATCAGTGTTGCAGTGGGCCCTATTACATCAACACACCTAAAGAGAGATTGAACAAGCCGAATTACTTCAGATCCCTAGATAGAAACATCATGTAACAGAACACCTGGCCTTGGTAATGCAGATAAACCTTCACAAAGTATAGAATAAATAACCCAGGGTCGACCCATCCACTAATAAGGCTAGGCGGATGCCTAGTGCAACAGATCTCGGTAGGCGGCAGGCCATGAGCTTCAGCACACATGGCCTGCCGTCCTGCTGTGCTAAGCTATGCCATCACCCCCCACTGCTGCTGATTCTGGTGACGGGATTGGGGGTGGCTAGCTCGGCGGCAGCGGCTCACGGTGGCCATGTGCTTCGGCACACATGGCCTGCTGCTTCTGACCCCACCTCCGACACAATGTTGAGGGGTCAGAAGCAGCAGGCCATTTGTGCCAAGGCACTTGGCCTGCTGCAGCCACTGAGCTGAGCTGCCCCCAACCCCACCGCCAGAATCAGCGGCAGTGGGAGGGTGCGGCTTGGCATGCAAAGGGGTGCGGCACGGCTGGAGCTTCTGCCTGGGGCAGCAGAATCCCTTGGGCTGGCCGTGAAGTAACCACAAACTTAAAATAGAAATATGTAGCTAAAAAATAAATTGAAATCCCAAGACATTACACTCTATACAGTATACAGCGCAACAACAGAGAAATAGAGAACAATAAAGCATATCTCTCTGCACACTTTACTATAAAGACAGCAGATATGAACTCTCAAAATTGACATATTTCAATCGCTACATTAAAAATAAAATTATTTTTCTACCGTTGTTGTCTGGCCATTTCATTTTTCTAATTGTTTTGGTATCAGTTTCTTCTTTCTGCTTTCCTCTGTCTTCTAACTGTCTTTCCAGAGTCTCCGGTCTATCTGCTACTTCTCTCATCTTTGGTTTTCTTCATTTCTTCCCATACATCTACCTTATCTTTGATATTGATCTTTTCCTTTCAGCTTTCTTCCATTTATTTTTCTGCCTTGATCCTTTCAGATATCCCTTCTCCCTCTTTTTATTGCAGCTATCTATAGTGTTTCAGCTTTCTCTTACCTCAGCCATCCCATTCTCCTTCTTCTTCCCCAGTTCTTTGCTAACTCTTCTTCTCTCCCACCCTTTAAGCAGCATTTTCTTTCTTCCTCTTCCACCTTTTGTCCAGCATCTTTTCTATGCCCCATCGTTCATCTAGCATCTTCTCTCTCTCCCACCATTTGTCCTGCATCTTTTCTGTCTCCCTTTTCATCTAGCATCTCTCCTTATTTTCTCTACTCTCCCTATGTCCAGTATCCTCCTTCTATATCTCTGTTGCCTCTATTTCCTTGTTCTCCCTCATATCTAGCATCCTCTCACTGTGTCTGTACCCCCTCCTATGCCAGCATCTCTGTCCTGCCCCCACTCCCATGTCATCATTCCTATTACCCTAGCCTTCCAGTATCCAGCATCCCCTCTTTGTATCCTTATCCCCCCAATGTCCAGCATCATTTCCATTTCTTCATATTCCTCCCCCCAATGCTCAGTACCTGCCCTATCTGTATTCCACGCCCTATCTGTATTCCACGCTTTAAGAAAAGTGGAAGGAAGTCCAAAAAACTGCCAGCATGGTTTAAAGGTGAGGTCAGAGAGGCTGTTGTTGCCAAAAAATCATCTTTCAGGAAATGGAAAAAAGAGCCAAACGACGAAACCTGGAAACAACACAAGTACTGGCAAGTCAAATGCAAGGCATTGATAAGGCAGGCAAAGAGAGAATTTGAGAAGAAGCTTGCTGCGGAAGCAAAAACGCGAAATAAAGACATTTTCAAGTACATTCGTAGCAAAAAACCTGTGAGTCAGTTGGTCCATTAGATGATAAAGGGGTTAAAGGAGCACTAAGAGGCGACAAGGCGATAGCAGAGAGACTGAATGAATTCTTTGCTTCGGTCTTTACTGAGGAAGATGTAGGGATGTTACCCATGACTGAAGTGGTATTTAAAGGTGCGGAAGAATTGAAGGAAATATCGATACATCGGGAAGATGTCTTACAACTATTAGATAAACTGAAGAGTAGCAAATCACCTGGGCCGGATGGTATACATCCAAGGGTGTTGAAAGAACTGAAATATGAGATTGCAGACCTGCTATCAGTAATTTGTGAACTATCATTAAAATCATCTCTAATACCTGAAGATTGGAGGATCGCCAATGTAACACCAATTTTTAAAAAAAGTTCCAGGGGTGATCCGGGAAACTACAGACCGGTGAGCCTGACGTCAGTACCGGGAAAAATGGTAGAAACCATCATAAAGAATAAAATTACTCAGCATGTAGATAGTCACAACCTAATGGGAGACAGCCAACATGGCTTTAGACAAGGAAGATCTTGTCTTACTAATCTGTTATGTTTTTTTGAAGGAGTGAATAAACAGGTGGACAAAGGTGAGTCAGTTGATATTGTGTATCTGGACTTTCAGAAAGCCTTTGACAAGGTCCCTCATCAGAGACTTTTGGCAAAACTAAAGAGTCATGGGATAGGAGGCAGTGTACTATTGTGGATCAGGAACTGGTTAAAAGATAGAAAGCAGAGGGTAGGGCTAAATGGCCAATTTTCCCAATGGAGAAAGGTGAATAGTGGTGTACCCCAGGGATCTGTGCTGGGTCCGCTGCTTTTTTACATATTCATAAATGACCTGGAAAGGGGAATAACTATGGTTACACGATGCAAGGTTCCACATTAGGAACCACCACCCAGGAAAAAGATTTAGGCGTCATTGTGGATACCATGTTAAAACCCTCGGCCCAGTGTGCAGCGGCGGCCAAGAGAGCAAATAGAATGCTAGGTATGATAAGGAAAGGAATGGAAAATAAAACAAAAGATATTATAATGCCTCTATATTGTTCCATGGTGAGACCGCACCTTGAATATTGTGTGCAATTCTGGTCGCCGTATCTTAAAAAGGATATAGCGATTTTAGAAAAGGTTCAGAGAAGAGCCACCAAAATGGTAAAGGGGATGGAAGGATACTCCTATGAAGAAAGGCTAAAAAGGTTAGGGCTCTTTAACCTGGAAAAGAGACGGCTGAGGGGAGATATGATAGAAGTCTATAAATTAATGAACGGAGTGGAACGGTAAACGTAGATCGATTGTTTACGTTATCAGAATATAGAAAGACTAGGGGACATGCAATGAAGCTACAGGGTAAACTATTTAAGACTAATAAAAGAAAATATTTTTTCACTCAACGTGTAATCAGACTCTGGAATTTGTTACCGGAGGATGTAGTAAAGGCTGTTAGTGTAGCTGGGTTTAAAAAAGGTTTGGACAAGTTCCTGGAGGAAAGGTCCATAAACCATTATTAAGAAGTGACCGAAGATATCAATGCTTGACCCAGTACAAGCATTGTGGAACTTGTGTCTCTTGGGGAAACTGCTAGGTACATATGACCTAGATTGGCCACTGTTGGAAACAGAATACTGGGCTTGATGGACCTTGGTCTGACCTAGTATGGCATATCTTATGTTCTTATGTTCCCTATTCCTCTGATGTCCAGCATTCTCTTTGTCTGTCCCTATCCCTCTCTTATGTTCATTATCCCCCTGGCTTGTTACACCCTCCTCCCTGGTCCAGCATCTTCTGCCTTCCTACTAACCCACTCTGTCATTTTCATTGTCACTCAACTCCCTCCCTCCCAGTACCCCTGTGTTTATCTGTCCTTTGGGTCTCTGTCTGCTCCCCTATTCACCATTGCCCCCTCCTTCTAATCCAGCACCTCCCTTTTCTCCCTTCCCCAAAATCAGTATCTTCTTCTCCCCCCCCCCCAGTCTTTTGCCCAAGTACCTCTTATTTTGGCCTCCCACATTAATCCAGCATCTCACTTCTCACTGTATCTAACATCCCCTCCTTTCTCCTCTGAGCAAGTTTCTGTTCTCACCCGAGTCAGCATCCCCTCTTCCCTACCCCTGCACCAATCGGGTATTCTCTTCTCTCTACTGCCTGTCTTGACCCTTCTGCTTCCCTGGACATGCAGCAGCAGCAAAAAAGAGAGTCGGCACGGAGCCATTGAGCTTGCGTGTACTACCTGACCCCTTAGAAATGGGAAGTGTTTGTTGGAGGGGACAGGACTGACAGAGCCTTACTGGTCAGATGAGATGAAAATTGAACATTAGGCCATCATGGGAAACACTATGAGTGGTGAAAACCCAACACTTCCCATCACCCCGAGCACCATTCCCACAGTGAAACATAGTGGTGGCAGCATCATGCTGTGAGGATGTTTTTCATTGACAGGGACAGGAAAACTGGTCAGGATTTAAGGAGCGATGGATGACACTAAATACAGGGCAATTCTTGAGAAAAACCTGTTTCAGTCTGCTAGAGATTTGAGACTGGGACGAAGGTTCACCTTCCAGCAGAACAATGACCCTAAACATACTGCTAAAGCTGGTTTAAAGCGAAATATTTAAATGTCTTGGAATGGCCTAGTCAAAGCCCAGACCTCAATCCAATTGAGAATCTGTGGCATTACTTGAAGATTGTTGTACAACAGTGCAACTCATCTAGCTTGAAGGAGTTGGAGCAGTTTTGACTTAAGGAATGGGTGAAAATCCCAGTGGCTAGATGTGCTAAGCTAATAGAAACATACCCCAAGAGACTTTCAGCTGTAATTGCAGCAAAAGGTGGCTCTATAACGTATTGACTTTGGGGGATGAATACATATGCACACTCCTGCTTTCAGTTTTTTTTTTGTCTTAATTATTGTTTGTGTCACAATAAAGGATATTCTCCAGGACCAAGAAGGAAGTCAGTCCTCACATATGGGTGACGTCGGCGCCGACGGAGCCCTCGTGCAGAGCATTTCCCCAGCTTTCAAAGAAAGCCTTTGGAAATTGCAGCGCGCATGCGCGGTCCCCTTCCCGCCCAAGGGTGCCATCTTGCTCAGTCTTCTTTTTTCCGCGGAGCCCGACGGACGTAGTTTGTTTTTCGCCAAGGAAAAAGTTGATTTCCCTATTTTTTGTACTTCTCCTTCGGTTCGACGCCGGATCCTTTTCCCGCCTGGGCCCGGTATGCCGGTAACGAGCCCACTCTCTCCTTTTTGTTTTTTGTCCTTCGTGACTAGCGTTCGCGCCATTTTTTCTTTTTTCACTGGCAGCCCTGTCTTTTGACCTCGCAGGGGCCCTTTTTCCCCCGATGGCTGCCTGCGGGTTTAAAAAGTGTGATCGGTGTAAGAAACTTATGTCTCTTACCGACACACACGACTGCTGCCTCCGCTGCCTCGGACCCGATCATGACCCAATGATTTGTGGTCCGTGTGGCAAAATGTCCTCGAAGGCGTTGAGGAGTCGGCAGCACCAGAAGGATAGGATCTTCTCTGACTCCGCGTCCGGACCTTGTCAGAGGCCTCGACGTCTCGGGACTCCGGCCCCGAGCAGTGTCGAGGTTCCTCTGAGCGGGGGTCTCCTTCGCGGGAACAGCGCAGGAAGAAGAAATCCGCGAGGGCAGCATCGGTGGACGCTCCTGGTTCCTCGAGAGCCAGGTCGAATAGCCCCGATAGCCGTCCCGGGTCTTCGGAGTCGGAGAGGCCTGCCAAGCAACCTCATCTAAAGATGGAGTCTCCTGGACACGTGAGTGCTGTAGTCCTCGTGGACTCTCCTCCAAGGGAGCCGACGTCGGGGCCCAAGTCGGGGGCTGCTGGGTCTCCTGAGCTCGGACTCAGGTTGAAGGCCTTGGAGAGCAGCCTCGCTGCCTTCATGGAACAGCAGCGGGCATTGATCGCCGGTCTCACCGGTGCATCTGCCCCGACCACCAGGACATCGACGTCCAAGTCGACCCCGGAGGCCGAGCCGATCCTCGAGTCCATGCGGTCTCGAGTCGATCCTCGGCCACGGTCTCCCTCGGCCTCCCGTTCGGGACCGAGGTCGTTGACGCCGGTACCCTCAGCGTCGGGGCGGAGGGCATCGGTGCCCGCCCGACCGGAGCCGCTCGACACCTCCTCCGAGGAGTCGGGCTGGGAGACGGAGGACGAAGAGTCACCCGACACCTATCGGACTCGGTGTGTCCCATCGGACTCGCCGGAGTCCGAACCTCGGAGACGATCCCCACCGGAGGATACCCAATTCTCGGACTTCGTGCGGGATATGGCTAAGACCTTGTCCTTCCCCGCGGATCCCGAGGAGGACCCTCTAGTCGAGTAGCTCGAGGCCCTCCAGTATGACTCTCCCCCGAAGGAGGCCTTTACTGTACCGGTTCCTACTATGCTGGAGCGGCTGCTCTTCCGCATGTGGGAGACCCCGGCCTCAATGCCGGTGTTAAGCAAGCGGGTCGATTCCATCTATCGAGTCCGCAAGAGCCCCGGGTTCCAAAAGGCACAATTACCGTACCACTCCATGGTTGTGGAATCGGCCATGCATCGACTGAAAAGTCAGAAGATGCACTCCTCGGTGCCTCCCGGCCGGGAGGTCCGGAACCTGAATGCCCTCGGTAAGAAGTACTTCCAGGGCTCTATGCTTGCTTGCCGTGTCCAGACATACCAGCTCTACATGGGCATGTATCTCCGAGACCTGGCAAAGGAGATTGACGGGTTCTCTGCTGGTCTCTCCGAGGAACCTTTGCAGAGGTTCCAGGCCTTGTCCACCGGTATTTGAGAGTGCTCGAAGTTTATCTCTCGAGCAGCCTACGATGGCTTCGAGGCTTCGGCCCGAGTAGCCGGGGCCGGCATTGGTGCCCGCCGACAGGCTTGGCTACAGTCATCCGACCTCGAGCCATGGGTACAGGACAAGTTGGTCGATGTCCCCTGCCGAGGGGAAACCCTCTTTGGCAAGCCCATGGCTGAAAAGGCTGCAGAACTCGAGACCGAGATTCTGATCCGGACTAGGCTGTCTAGAAAAACCTTTGCCCCTTCTCAGAAGAAGAAGGGCTCGGGAAAAAAGACCTTTTACCCGAGGAAGTCATCTGCCTATAAACAATACCCTCATTATCAGGCCTCTGCAGCTTCCCAACAGGGTCAGCAGGCCAAGGGGCAGTGTCATGGGCCCCGTAGGCAGAAGGCCCCCAAGCCACCAACACCGGCCCCTGCTCAGCAGGGTGGGGGTTTTTGACTCAGAAAGCATAGCCTCTTCTCCTCAGCTGGCTTCTCTCAGCACAGGAGGCCGGCTGGCCCACTTTGCCCACAGGTGGTCAGCCGTCACGTCAGATACCTGGGTGCTTCATATAGTCCAAAAGGGCTATCTTCTCCATTTTCACCAGGTACCTCCCTCCTATTTTCCAGGGGAGCCTCCAAGACTCCCTCTGTACAGGGACCTACTCCTTCAGGAGTTAGCAAGTCTACTAAAGGAACAGGCTGTGGAACCGGTTTCCCCACCACCTGAGAGGTCACGGCTTTTATTCCAGGTACTTTCTGGTACCAAAAAGAACAGGAGGCCTCAGACCCATCCTAGACTTGCGCAACCTCAACAAGTTCCTGGAGAGGGAAAAGTTCAAGATGCTTACCCTTGGAATCCTGCTGCCCTACCTCCAGCAGGGAGATTGGCTATGCTCCTTAGATCTAAAGGATGCTTATACTCACATCCTTATTCATCCAGACCACAGACAATATCTCAGATTTGTTGTGGGAGGAAACCACTATCAGTACAGAGTACTGCCCTTTGGCCTGACCTCCGCTCCCAGGGTGTTTACCAAGTGCCTGGCAGTGGTGGCGGCCTACCTAAGGCTTCAAGGTCTTTTTGTGTTTCCGTACCTGGACAACTGACTCATAAGGGGCCAGTCTTCCCAGGAGGCCCTTCAAGCCACCCTTCACACTGTGGCTCTGCTTCAGCACTTGGGGTTTGTCATAAACTTCGCAAAGTCCACTTTGCTCCCGTCCCAGAACTTAGAATTCATAGGAGCAAGGCTGGACACTCTTCAGGCAAAGGCTTTTCTGCCAATGGACAGAGCCCACAGGCTGATGGATATAGCCAGGCAGTTTCACAGCAATTCCCTGGTCTCTGCCAGGCAATTCCTGAGACTACTCGGCCATATGGCTTCCACGGTTCATGTAACCCCCAATGCCCGCCTGCACATGCGGCCTGCTCAGTGGAGCCTTCGCACTCAGTGGTATCAGGCCACAGGGAGCCTAGCGGACTCAGTAAGGATATCCGGCCTGCTAGTCTCCTCCCTGCAATGGTAGCTTCATCTTCCGAATCTGGAACTCGGAGTGGTTTTTCAATCCCCTCCGCATTCTCAAGTGCTGACGACAGATGCTTCTCTTCTAGGTTGGGAGCACATTGCCAAGGGACATGTACTCAGGGTCTCTGGACCCCTTGGGAGGCTGCACAACAGATAAACTTCCTGGAGCTACGGGCGATACGCCTAGCTCTGAGAGCCTTCTCCCACCTCGCCTCTCACCAGTCTGTACTAGTCCAGACGGACAATCAAGTTGCCATGTTCTACGTGAACAAACAAGGAGGCACAGGCTCCTTCCTTCTATGTCAGGAGGCACAACGGCTGTGCTCTTGGGCCGTCAATCACGGAATCCTCCTCAAGGCTGTCTACCTCCCAGGTCAAGAAAATTACCTGGCAGACAGACTGAGCAGGATCCTGCAACCACACGAATGGAGATTGAACCCGTTGGTGGTTCAGCAGATCTTTCTCAGGTGGGGCCTCCCCACCATGGATCTTTTCGCCAGTCCTCTGAACTGGCAACTCCCGAGATTCTGCTCCAGACAACTGCATCCTCTCAGGGTAGCAGCGGATGCGTTTCTGATCTCGTGGTCCACAGGCCTACTGTATGCGTTTCCTCCCACGCCACTAGTGTCCAGAACGCTGTTCAAAGTCCTCAAGGACGGCGCCTCAATGATCCTGATAGCCCCCAGGTGGCTGAGGCAACCGTGGTTCCCGCTTCTGCTGCAACTGGCGGACACCCCTCTTCCTCTGGGGTTTCAGCACGATCTCCTGTCTCAGGATCAGGGGACTCTCTTGCACCCCAACCTCCAGTCCCTTCATCTGATGGCCTGGCTGCTGAAAGGGTAGTCCTGGCTCCCCTACTACTGCCTCGAGAGGTGGAGGATGTAGTCTTAGCCTCTAGACGGCAATCCACCAGGAAATCCTACGCTCTTAAGGGGCGTAGATTCTCCGCCTGGTGTGCTCAGCACAGCGAGAATCCCTTCTCGTGCTTGGTAGTGGTAGTATTGCAATATTTGCTTTACCTCTCCAATCTAGGCCTTGTCCAACTCTGTCAGGGTTCACCTCAGTGCTCTCTCAGCGCACCACTCGCCGGTGGACGGAAGGCCTCTTTCCAACCACCCTTTGGTGGCTCGTTTTCTCAGAGGCTTCCTCCTACTTAAGCCTCCTTTACGTCCACCAGCCCCTGAGTGGGATCTGAATGTGGTTTTACAGCGGATTACTTGTCCGCCATTCGAACCTATGGCTACCTGCCCTCTCCGTTTTCTCTCCTGGAAAACCTTGTTTCTGGTAGCTCTTACCTCTGCTAGGCGAGTAAGTGAACTTCAGGCACTAGTGTCTGATCCCCCTTACACTAGGTTCTACAGGAATAGAGTAGTCTTACGGACTCACCCCAAGTTTCTTCCTAAGGTTGTCTCCCCTTTTCACCTCAATCAGGAGGTGGTTCTTCCGACCTTCTTTCCCAGGCCACATGCCAACCGGGCTGAGATGGTCCTGCATACCCTGGACTGTACAAGGGCGTTATCCTTCTACCTTGACCGTACGCGGGAGCATCGGAGGGCTGTTCAGCTCTTCATTTCTTTTGACCCCAATAAGCTGGGGCTACCTGTCTCCAAGCATACTTTGTCCATATGGGTCGCTGACTGTATCGCCTGGGCTTATGGGGAAGCCGGCCTCTCGTTGGAGGGTCGAGTCACGGCTCATCGTGTCAGGGCGAAGGCTGCGTCAGTGGCTCATCTCCGCTCTGTTCCGTTGGCAGACATCTGCCGGGCCGCTACTTGGTCTTCAAGTCAGACTTTTGCGGCCCATTACTGCCTTGAGAGGGAGTCCCGCAGGGACAGTGCTTTCGGACAGGCAGTACTCCATAATCTCTTTGGGGTTTAGGCAACTCCTACCCTCCGGCCCTGGTGTTGGGCTACCGGTCGGGGGCGTTCTCAGAGAAGATTCCTTCCTTTACGTACTGACGAGCTAGAGGGAGCTCATTTTTTCGGCTTGAGGTCTCCGGTAGCCTTAAGCTGGGGAGTCCCATATGTGAGGACTGACTTCCTGCTTGGTCCTGGAGAAAGAGTAGTTACTCACCTGTAACAGGTGTTCTCCAGGAGCAGCAGGAATCAGTCCTCACAACCCTCCCTCCTCCCCTTGGAATTGCAGTCATATGATTTATTTTGCTAATTTTTTGCTGTCTTTTAGCTATGTCATCAGACTGAGCAAGATGGCACCCTTGGGTGGGAAGGGGACCGCGCATGCGCGCTGCAATTCCCAAAGGCTTTCTTTGAAAGCTGGGGAAATGCTCCGCACGAGGGCTCCGTCGGCGCCGATGTCACCCATATGTGAGGACTGATTCCTGCTGCTCCTGGAGAACACCTGTTACAGGTGAGTAACTACTCTTTTTGGGATCCAAGATGGCGCTAAGAGTGGCTGCACCTGGAGATGCTCCGTTCTGCTTCTGAGCTTTTTCGGCGAACCTCTGCCTGAGTTATGGGTAAGAAGAAGGTGAAAGGGAAAGCCTGATTCCTGGAGAGCTCCGTTTCCCTGCCATTGCATCAGTCGAAGTTAGAGGCGTTCAAGGTTGCTCTGGTTCCCTCATCGGCTTCTTCCCAGGGTCAGCCTGGCAGGTAGATGATGGACAGCAGTGAGGAAGGGGCTTCATTTAGCCTCCTCCGAGGCCCAGTAGTTTTGGAGCCATTTATTTGCTGGAGGACCCGCTGTTCGGATTGGCAGCAGGGGTTTCTCTGCCAGGAGGCATTCCAGTGGCTGAGTCCTCCCCCCTTGCAGATGGGTTGGCTGGAGTTTCCTTGGAGGGGCAACAGCAGACTGCGGAAGTCATTGTGCAGGGAAGATTGAAGGCATCTCCTGGTTGCTGTTTTGGGAGGTGCAGAGACCGGCCTCCGTGACGTTGGAGTCACTGTGGAATGGGATTCAAGGGCTAAACTCTTCTTTGCAAAGTTTCTCTTCAGGACTGGTGGGAAATTTTCTTATGGTATCACAGACTGGTTTCTCAAGCTCATGCATTGGAACAACATTCAAGCAAGATGGAATTGTTTGAGTCCAGAGTGAGTAAAATGCAAACTTTGGAGGAGGCTCTGGTGAAGGATCAGAATATTCTTGGCAGGCACATGGAATACCTGGGGAACCAGGTTTGCTGGAATAACCTAAGCCTGCTGAACTTTCCCAGGTCACTTATCATATCAGCTGTTGATATGCTAAAGAAATACATGACTGAGATCTTAGGGATGGAGTCTGGCTCCCTTCCCCTCTTGTTAGGGCTCAATATCTGGTCCTGGGGGGCTTTAATCCCTTTAGAAGTCAGGGGGACTCTGGAGGTTTAAACCTCACGAAGTTTCTTGAGTCCTCTCTGGAGGTGGTAACGCAGAGATCCACTTTAGTACTTATCTTTGCGTTAGAGTTTGACCACAATGCTGTGTTTAAGTTGTATTTCTGCTCAATAAATAAGTTGTTTCTAGGCTCTGAAGTTCGTATTTTTCCTGATTTGTCTAGATTTACTCAGAAGTGGTGCCAGGAATTTCTGGCCTTAAGACCCAGGACTTTGGCTCTGAGCCTTTGCTTCATGTTGAGATTTCCTTGTGTCTGTATGATTGTGTGTGATTCAAAAAATGTTGTGTTCTATGAGCCTAGGCAGCTAAAAGATTTCATAGTGGCTAAGGAGGAAGCACGAATCCAAGTTCGCATCTCTCAGGAATCGCTGTAGGCTCGCTGGATGAGGTTGGTTGAGGGGGGCACCCTCGGGGTTTTTATTTTCTTTTGTATTATATACAATGTTTAATTTAGTTTCCTTATTTGGATCCTTTCTCCAGGACCTAGCAGGAAGTCAGTCCTCACTTATGGGTGTCATCGACGCCAATGAAGCCCCAGCGGAGCATTTCCCCAGCTTGAAAGCCTTTGGGAATGCTGGCACGCATGCGCGGTTCCCTTCCCGCCTAAAGGTGCCATCTTACCTAAGTCTCTTTTTTTTCCGTGAAGCCCATTGGACGTGTGTCCTGTTTTTCCCGGATAAAAGAAGTTTTTTTACTTGCGTTATTTCACTCTTTTTCGGTTTCGACGTCGGTTCCCCTCCCGCCGGGATCGGTACACCGGTATCGAACCCCCTTTTTTCTTTTTCGGTTTTTGCCCTTCGTGGCTAGGCGTTCACGCCAAAACTTTTTCCTTTTCCCTGGAAGGCCAGTCTTTTGACCTCGCGGGGGCCCTTTTCTCCCCCATGGCTTCCAATGGGTTTAAAAAGTGTGATCGGTGTAAGAAGATAATGTCTCTCACCGACACACACGACTGCTGCCTTCGGTGCCTTGGCCCGGACCACGACTCTAAAACGTGCGGGCCATGTGGGAAGATGTCTTCCAAGGCCCTCTGAAGTCGTCAGCAGCAAAGTGAAAGGCTTTTCTCAGACTCGGCCTCTGCCCGGGCCCGGACCTCGTCTGAGGCTTCGACATCTCGGGATTCCGATCCCGAGAGGTGTCGGAGTTCCTCGGACAGGGGGTCCCCTGACCGGGACCGTAAGAGGAAGAAGCGGCTCGCGAGGGCGGCGTTGGAGGAGGTCCCTGGGCCCTCGAGGTCCAGGTCTAAGACCCCCGAAAGTCGTCCCGGGCCCGTGGACCAGGAGAAGCCAACCAAAGTTCCTTGCATCGATCCGGAGTCTGATGGACACGTAAGCCCTGTTGTCCTCGTAGACTCGCCTCCCCGAGTACCGACGTCGGGCCCGGCGCCGCCGGGGCCCGAGTCGGGGGCTGCTGTGTCTCCTGAGCTGAGTCTCAGACTGACAGCCTTGGAGAGCAGAATGTCTGCCTTCATGGAGCAGCAGCGGGCGCTGATGGCCAGCCTGTCTGGCGCATCTGCCCCGACCACCGGGACATCGACTTCCAAGTCGACCCCGGAGACCGAGCCGATACTCGAGTCCCTTGCGGCTCGAGGGTCTCGACGCCGGTGCCTCCGGCATCGGGGCGGGTGCCCAGAGGCCCCGCAGGGTCGGACCTCGACTCAACATCGGACAAGTCTGCTTGGGAGACCGAAGACGAGGAGTCTCCTGACACCTTCAAGACTCGGTGTGTCCCTTCGGACTCACCAGAGTCTGAACCCCGGAGTAGATCCCCTCCGGAGGATACTAGGTTCTCGGAGTTTATCCGGGATATGGCCGCTGCCCTGGCTATACCGGCTGACCCCGAGGAAGAGCCTCGAGCCGAGGAGCTCGATGCTCTGCAGTACGACTCTCCTCCGAAGGAGGCCTTTACTGTCCCGGTTCCTCCAATGCTGGAATGGCTCCTCTTCCGGATGTGGGAGGCACCGGCCTCGGTGCCGGTTTTGAGCAAGCGAGTTGATTCCATCTATTGGCTCCGCAAGAGTCCTGGCTTCCAAAAAGCACAGCTACCACACCATTCCATGGTTGTGGAATCGGCCATGCATCGTCTGAAGAGTCAGAAGATGCACTCCGCGGTGCCTCCTGGTAGGGAGGCCCGAAGCCTTGATGGCGTCGGTAGAAAGTTCTTTCAGGGCTCGATGCTTGCTTGCCATGTCCAGACTTACCAGCTCTACATGGGCATGTATTTGTGGGATCTGGCCAAAGAATTGGCCGGGTTCTCTGCTGGTCTCTCCGGCAGGGCCGGATTTACCTATACGCCATGTACGCCATGGCGTAGGGCCCACAGCCGGCAGGGGCCCACAAAAAAAGAACCAGTTAATTTTTTTTAAACACAATTTAAAAAAAAAACCTGGTGGCTGCCGCCGCGGGGCCCCCTCTGCTGCCGCGGGGGCCCCGTCTACAAGCTGAAGCCGTCGGGTCGGGTCGGGTCGGGTCTCTCCCTCCCTCCCTCGCTGCAGGCTGCGAGAGACGCGAAGATAGAGCGTCTCCTCGCGTCTGTGTTAAGCCCGCAGGGGCTGATGGGATTTCCCATCAGCCCCTGCGGGCTTAACACAGACGCGAGGAGACGCTCTCCCTTCGCGTCTCTCGCAGCCTGCAGCCTGCAGCGAGGGAGGGAGGGAGAGAGACCCGACCCGACCCGACGGCTTCAGCTTGTAGACGGGGCCCCCGCGGCAGCAGAGGGGGCCCCGCGGCGGCAGCCACCAGGTTTTTTTTTTAAATTAAATTTTACTTTAGGCCGGGGGGGGGGTAGGACTGGTAATGGGCTATGGGGGGGGGGTAGGACTGGTAATGGGCTATTGGGGGGGCTGGGGCTGGAAATGGACTGGGGGGGGGAGGACTGGTAATGGGCTATTGGGGGGCTGGGGCTGGAAATGGGCTGGGCTGGGCTGGGCTGGGCTGGGCTGGGGGGGGGGTTAAGGCTAGAGGTGGGCTGATGGGGTTAGGACTGGTAATGGACTGTGGGCTGTTGGGGGGGGGTAGGACTGGCAATGGGCTATGGGGGGCTGACTGGAAATGGGTTGATGGGGTTAGGACTGGAAGTGGGCTGATGGGGGGTTAGGACTGGTAATGGGTTATAGGGGGGGCTTAAACTGAAAATGGGGTGATGGGGGGTTAAGGACTGAAAATGGGGTGATGGGGGGTTAAGGACTGTAAGTGGGGTGATGGGGGGGCTAGGACTGGTATTGGGTTGTTGGGGGGGGTTAGAACTGGTAATGGGCTTTGGGGGGGTTAAGACTGGTAATGGGTTGTGGGCTGATGGGGGTTGTCTGGTAATGGGCTATGGGGGGCTAGGACTGGAAATGGGCTGGGGGGTTAAAACTGGAGGTGGGATGATGGGGTTAGGACTGGTAATGGGCTGTGGGCTGATGGGGGGGGGTAGGACTGGCAATGGGCTATGGGGGGCTGACTGGAAATGGGTTGATGGGGTTAGGACTGGAAGTGGGCTGATGGGGGTTAGGACTGGTAATGGGTTATAGGGGGGGCTTAAACTGAAAATGGGGTGATGGGGGGTTAAGGACTGAAAATGGGGTGATGGGGGGTTAAGGACTGTAAGTGGGGTGATGGGGGGGCTAGGACTGGTATTGGGTTGGGGGGTTGCTAGGACTGGAAATGGGCTGATGGATGGCTAGGACTGGAAATGGGCTGATGCAGGGACTAGAAGGGAATGGATGCTGGGTGAGGCTGGAACTAGAAGGGAGCTGATGTTGGGGGAGGATTAGAATGGGATGGGGCTGGAAGAGTAAAATGGAGAAGGGAAAAATATTTTGTGTGGGAGGGATAAAAAATCTACAATTGGCCGGGTATTGGGAGAGTAAGTGGGGATTGAGGATGGAGGGGTAAAATTTGAGTGGATGAAATAGGAATGAGGAAAGAGCAAAAGGAGAAAGATTAGTATGTTAAAGCAGATGTAGAGAGAGAATGGAAAAAAATCTAGAAGAGAGAAGAAAGGACAAATGGACAGCAGACGATGGAGAGTTAGCAGAAGACACGAAGAAGAAACCAGAAGAAGTGGCTGGAGCAATTGCAGCTGAAAAAAATGCACAAAAGGTAGAAAAATATCTCTTTATTTTGAATTTATTAATTGGAATATGTCAGCTCTGGTAAATGTGCATCATTAACGTCTGCGCTTTGTTTAGTACAAGAGCAAATTAATGTATAGTTTTATTTCTACAGTGTTGTACATTCCAAGTTTGGCTTTTGGGATTCCCAGTTTAATTATTGTCTTCCTATTTCTAAATTGTGATTACTTGTTGGTGATGGTCTATGTTCTGCATGTGTAACTGAGCTGAGGTGTTCTGTTTATATAATTCCTATTTGACATTGCCACTTGTTCTCTTTCCCCAGTAGGTCATGTATTGTTGTTCTCTGAAATGTATTGGTTTAATATTTGCAGTGTTGCCTTTTGATTGGTAGAGTATGGTGCTTTGTGAGTCCTGGTAGTGCTGTTAGGATACGGCGGGTTTACTATGGGCAGTGTTTGTAGTAGTTCCTAATGTGTCTGGCAGTTGGCACTGGATTATAGTAATGTAGAAATCTTTTAGTCTTTCTTTATCCATACACTCATTAAGAGGCACGTTTACTAAATTTAGTATATGGTAACATTATGCAAATATTTATGCAAATGAGGCCCCTTATGCAAATGAGGTCCGCACCCCCCTTGGGCCGCCCCTGCTGGGGGCCCACAATTTTTGTTGGCGTAGGGCCTTACTCAAGGTAAATCCGGCCCTGCTCTCCGGGGAACCCTTGCAGAGTTTTAAGTCCTTGTCTTCGAGGATCCGGGAATGCCCTAAGTTCATGTCCCGCGCCGCCTACGATGGCTTCGAGGCTTCGGCCTGAGTAGCGGCTGCCGGCATTGCGTCTCGACGCCAGGCATGGCTGCAGTCATCGGACCTCGAGCCATGGGTTCAGGACAAGTTGGTCGATGTTCCTTGCCAAGGTGAAAACCTTTTTGGCAAGCCTGTGGCCGAGAAGGCCGAACAGCTCGAGACTGAGCACCTCACATGGACAAGGCTGTCCAGGAAGACCTCTGCCCCTTCACATAAGAAGAAGGGCCCGGGTAAGAAGCCTTTTACCCGAGGAAGGGCACTGCCTACAAACAGTACCCACAGTATCAGGCTGCCCAAGCTGCCCCCCAAGGGTCAGCAAGCCAAGGGCTGGGGTAATGGGCCCCGTAGGCAGGGTGCCCCCAAGCCTCCGGCCCCTGCTCCCACTCAGCAGGGTGGGGGTTTTTGACTCCTTGAGTATAGCCATAACTCCCTTGTAGACCCAGCCCTGCACAGGAGGCCGCCTAGCCTTGTTCACCCACCATTGGCCCTTGATTACTCAGGACAGTTGGGTGCTGGACATAGTTCATTGAGGATATGCCCTGCATTTTCACCAACTGCCTCCGCCACACTTTCCAGGGGAACCTTTCCGGCCTCCCCTGCATACAGACCTTCTCCTCCAGGAGCTCAGGGGTCTGTTGCTGGACAAGGCGGTGGAGCCTGTGCCTCCCCACTTCCACGGTCACGGTTTTTACTCCAGGTATTTCCTGGTGCCAAAAAGAACCGGTGGTCTTTGACCCATTTTGGATCTCAGAAACCTCAACAAGTTTCTTGTGAAGGAAAAGTTCAAGATGCTTACTCTTGGAACTCTTCTGCCCTACCTCCAGCAGGGAGATTGGCTATGCTCTTTAGATCTAAAAGATGCTTACACTCACATCCTCATTCATCCAGACCACAGAAAGTACCACAGTTCATTGTGGGAGGAAACCACTATTAGTACAGGGTACTGCCTTTTGGACTGACCTCCGCTCCCAGGGTCTTTACCAAGTGCCTGGCAGTGGTGGCGGCCTACCTGAGAAATCAGGGCATCTTTGTGTTTCTCTACCTGGACGACTGGCTCATCAGGGGCCAGACTTCTCTAGAAGTTCAGCAGGCCACCAGCAGAACCATAGAACTGCTCCAAAAAGTGGGCTTTGTCATCAACTTCGCAAAGTCCACTTTGCTCCCCTCCCAAAACTTGGAGTTCATAGGAGCAAGGATGGATTTTCAACTGGCAAGAGCATTCTTACCAGTGGACCGAGCACAAAGGCTCATGGACCTCGCCAGCAAGTTTCTGCACAGGTCCCTGGTCTCCGCCAGACTCTGTCTCAGGCTTCTGGGCCACATGGCGTCGACAGTACAGGTGACCCCAAATGCCAGGCTCAATATGAAACCTGCCCAGTGGTGCCTTCGGACTCAGTGGTCACAAGCCTCAGGAAGTCTCAGAGACAGAATCAGGGTGTCCCACCATTTCCTGGCCTCCCTCAACTGGTGGTTATTTCCCCCCAATCTACTGGTGGGGGTGCCCTTTCAGATCCCACCTCATACAGTGGTACTGACCACCGATGCCTCTCTGCAGGGTTGGGGTGCACACTGCCTAGACAAGTGCACCCAGGGCCTGTGGTCTCATTGGGAGGCGTCCCAGCAGATCAATCTACTGGAACTCAGAGCTATTCGCTTGGCCCTCAAGGCCTTTACTGCTTCCCTGGCACAGCAGTCTGTCTTGATCCAGACAGACAACCAGGTTGCCATGTTCTATGTAAACAAACAGGGCGGAACTGGTTCCCAGCCCCTTTGTCTGGAGGCCCAGAACTTCTGTTCCTTTGCCCTGAAACACAACATGCTCCTCAAAGCAGTCTATCTCCAGGCCAGGAGAATTCCCTGGCCGACAGATTGAGCAGGATTCTGCAACCACACGAGTGGCAGCTGCATCCTCTGGTGGTTCAAAAGATTTTCTTGAGATGGGGGCTTCCCTCCATGGACCTGTTTGCCAGTCCACTGAACAACCAGCTGCCCAGGTTCTGCTCCAGGCAACCGCATCCTCTGAGAGTGGCAGCAGATGCTTTTCTGATTCCCTGGACTCAGGGCCTACTCTATGCATTTCCTCCCACCCCTCTGGTGGCCCGAACACTGTTCAAGATTTGCCAAGACCGAGCCTCTGTCCTCCTGGTAGCTCCCAGATGGCCCAGGCAGCCTTGGTTCCCCCTCCTGCTTCAGCTGGCAGTGGATCTGCCTCTGCCTCTGGGATTGCAACCCGACCTTCTCTCTCAAAATCAGGGCTCCTTGCTACATCCCAATCTAAAAAGCTCTCAATCTGATGGCATGGAGGCTGCAAGGGTAGTGTTGGCTCCCTGGGGCCTACCTCCCGAGGTTGAGGAGGTTCTCCTAGCCTCCAGAAAACAATCCACTAGAAAAACCTATGCTCTCAAGTGGAAAAGGTTCTCTGTGTGGTGCCAGCTACAGGATGAGGATCCTTTCTCCTGTACTGTGTCAGTAGTGCTTCAGTACCTGCTGCACTTGTCCAATCAGGGTCTCAAGTCCAACTCTGTTCGGGTCCACCTCTCTGCTTTGGCAGCTCACCACTCCCTAGTTGAGGGCCATTCCTTGTCTGTGCACCCTTTGGTGTCTAGGTTTCTCAGAGGCTTACTTCTGCTCAAACCTCCCATATGTCCTCCTTCTCCTGAGTGGGAGCTTAATGTGGTCTTGCAACAACTGACTCGCCCACCTTTTGAGCCTATGGCTACTTGCCCTCTGCGCTTCCTTTCCTGGAAGACTCTCTTTCTGATAGCCCTTACTTCGGCTAGGAGAGTGAGTGAGCTTCAGGCCTTGGTCTGTGATAGGCCTTACACCAGGTTCTATAAAAACAGGGTGGTCCTCAGGACTCACCCTAAGTTCCTTCCTAAGGTTGTCTCCTCTTTCCACCTCAACCAGGAGGTGGTTCTTCCAACTTTCTTCCCTAGGCCTCATGCAAGTCAGGCTGAAACAGTTCTCCATACCTTGGACTGTAGGAGGGCCTTATCCTTCTACCTTGAATGTACGCAAGGTCACAGGAAGGCTTCTCAGCTCTTCCTTTCTTTTGACCCCAATAACTTGGGGAAGCCTGTGTCCAAGCGTACCTTGTCCATCTGGGTGGCTGACTGTATCACCTGGGCTTACAAGGCGGCTGACCTTCCTTTGCAGGGTAGGGTCACGGCCCACCGTGTGAGGGCAATGGCTGCATCAGTGGCTCATCTCCGCTCTGTCCCATTGCAAGACATCTGCAGGGCTGCTACTTGGTCTTCAAGCCAGACTTTCGCGGCCCATTACTGTCTGGAGAGGGAGTCCCGTAGGGACAGTGCTTTTGGCCAAGCAGTACTCCGGAATCTCTTTGAGGTCTAGGCAACTGCTGCCCTCCTGCCCTCTGGTTGGGCTACCTGTGGAGGGTGTGTCCTTGCAAAGCCTTTACTGTGTTGCTGAGACTAGAGGGAGTTCTCTTGTTCAGCCTGGGTTCCTGGTAGCCCAGAGCTGGGGAGTCACCCATAAGTGAGGACTGACTTCCTGCTTGGTCCTGGAGAAAGTGTAGTTACTCACCTGTAACTGGTGTTCTCCTGGAGCAGCAGGAATCAGTCCTCACTACCCTCCCTCCTCCCCTTGGAGTTGCAGTTGTACATAGTTTAATTTTTACATTTTTGTGTGCTGTTCTTAGCTATGTCATTTGACTGAGGTAAGACGGCACCTTTAGGCGGGAAGGGAACCGCGCATGCATGCCAGCATTCCCAAAGGCTTTCATGGAAAGCTGGGGAAATGCTCCGCTGGGGCTTCATCGGCGTCGATGACACCCATAAGTGAGGACTGATTCCTGCTGCTCCTGGAGATATCCCCTCCAAGAAATGACCCAATCTAGAAATGCCCTCACACTGCAGTGTAGATAGTTTATGTATATAGTTAACCCAGTTATCCAAGTTTGTACTCCTGTTCAATGTAAAACCTGACAGTTTGTCGTTATGGTCGTTTTGTTATGATGTAAACCGCGCTGATTCTAAATAGCGCGGTATATAAGAAACTGTAATAAATAAATAAATAAATAAACACCTGTTACAGGTGAGTAACTACTCTTTTTCTTCTTTTTGTGGGCTAAAATATGTTAATACTATGCATCAATAGTTTTGTTGTTGATTTTTTCTTGTATTATTAAGTTTCTTTTCACTTTTGTCTGTACTGAATTGTGTATTTAAAAGTGGTATAAATAAAAATAAAACAATAAAGTATATTTTGCACCTTCAAAGTCGTAGGCATCTTGTGTATTTTCCATGGTGTCAATACCCAAAAACACCATTTTAATTCCAATGCAACATAACAGGACAAACACAGAGGGGATGAATACTTTTGCAATGCACTGTAGAAAGGAATGGAGAATAAAACATAGGATATTATAATGCATCTGTATTGATCCATGGCGTGCCACACCTTGAATATTGTGTGCAATTCTGTTCAACATAGCTTAACAAGGGTATAGCAGAATTAGGAAAGGTACAGAGGAGAGCCACCAAAATGGTAAAGGGGATAGAAAGATAGCTCTATAAGGAAAGGCTTAAAGGTTAATGCTCTTCAACTTGGAAAAGAGACAGCTGAGGGAAGAGTAATGTAAAGAATGGAGTGGAATGGGTAGATCAGTTGTTTACTCCATCAAAAAGTAGAAAGACTAGAGGACACGCAATGAACATAGTAACATAATATATGACAGCAGATAAAGACCATCATAGTCCGTCTAGTCTGCCCAGCAAGTAATAAGAGTGAATATTTTTTCACTCAACATGTAATCAAACTCTGGAATTTGTTAATGGAGGATATAGTAAAAGGTTTAGTGTAGCTGGGTTTAAAAAAGGTTTGGACAAGTTCCTGGAGGAAAGGTACATAAACCACAGGTCTGCGACTAAAAAGCTGTTTGATTATTTTCATCTAATTTCCATGTATTTTGGTGTTCTGAAAACAAATAAAATATTGAAAAAACTCCTAGACGTCATGATTTGCCACAACTTGCAAAATTGTCTTCAAATTTATCAATTTTTTTCAAATTACTATTAATTAATTCAAATTACTATTAATTAATTCACATAAGTGCATTTAAGATATAAAATGCCAAAAAAACCTTAAAGGGGTTGTCCGAGTTATGTAAAAAAAATATAGCACTGTAAATCTGATGGTCAGCAATATATACATAAGCTAAGCAAGTTTTAAGTCCGTGCTTCTAATGGTAGAAGGGGTTAATCTTTCCTGAAGAATCCAGTGGGAGGGAGACACAGGGCAGATAGCAGCATCTCCGGTCAGTGCAGGGGGGCATGGCCAGCACTGTGACGTCTCATGTACAGACACAGAGCTGCTCTCTCCTGCATGCCACACTTGTGCACGAATCATCATCAGGTTCTTGGTTCTAGGCTGTTCACACTTTTTCATCGCAATTCGTGTTAGCTCGTCATTCTTCAACCGTTATGTTATGGCTCCGTGAAAGTGTATTAATTCGCCAGACAGTTTCTGTTTCATCTGTGGTGAATATACAGTGTTGAAGCAACAGCAGAATATTACAGACTTTGTGAAAAAAGTATACTTTGCATGCTTTGGACTAAAAACTGGAGATCAAGATAAAGTCTGGGCACCTCATAAAGTGTGCAAACGGTGTGTTGAGGACCTCCGAAACTGGTTCAAGGGTAAGAAAAAATCTTTCCGTTATGGGATTCCTATGGTATCGCGAGAGCAAAAGAACCATAGTGACGACTGTTACTTTTGTTCATGCGATGTGAAAGGGTTTAATTCCAAATGGAAGCATTCCATTTCATACCCCAATCTTCACTCGGCAATTCGTCCCATCCCCCATGGCACAGATATACCAGTACCCAAGCCCCCTGCTACCTTGGAAGAGATACCTAGCTCCGATAAAGGTGAAGTCATACCTGAACCAGATGACAAATCACGTTCTGACTTTGAAGATGATACAAGACCAAAATTGTTTTCTCACGAGGAGATGAATGATTTGGTAAGAGACTTGAATCTTCCCAAAGATGCCGCTGAGTTACTCGGATCAAGGCTGAAAAGCAGGAATTTATTGTTGCCAGGAGTGTCATCTTCATGGTTCAGACATCGTGAAAAGGAGTTCGGTCCTTACTTCGCCCAGGAAGACAAGTTGGTTTATCGCATCGATGTCGAAGGTCTGATGGGTCAATTTAAAATCCAATATGATTCAGAGCAATGGCGTCTTTTTATAGATTCTTCAAAAAGAAGTCTCAAAGCAGTTTTACTCCACAATGGTTTTTACGCTTCCATACCAGTAGGACATTCCGTACACTTGAAGGAAACCTACGAGAACTTGGAATTGGTTCTTCGTAAACTTAAATATGAAGACCATGGTTGGCAAGTGTGTGGGGACTTGAAGGTCTTGTGCATGCTGCTCGGGCAACAAGCTGGGTATACCAAATATCCTTGTTTTCTGTGTTTATGGGACAGTCGATACCAACAAAATCACTGGACCAAGAAGAGTTGGCAGCCGAGGGTGCTAACAGTCGGTGAAAAAAATGTCCTCCGAGAAACTTTGGTACCTTCCCATAAAGTTCTTCTACCACCTCTCCACATAAAATTGGGATTATGAAGCAATTCGTAAAATCACTTCCAAGAGTTGGAGAATGCTTCAAATACTTGGTCACCAAGTTTCCAGGCCTGTCGGAGGCAAAATTGAAGGAAGGTGTGTTCGTCGGACCAGACATTAGAAGGCTTATAGTTGATCAAGAGTTTGTCAATACCATGACGGATCCTCAAAAAGAAGGGTGGATTGCATTTAAAGAAGTCGTACAGAAATTTTTAGGCAATAACAAAGATCCTCACTACAAAAAGATCATCGGACGAATGCTGAAAGCATTTCAAGCTTTAGGTTGCCTGATGAGTTTGAAAGTGCATTTCCTCCAGTCCCACCTTGACTACTTTCCTGAAAATTTGGGAGCTGTGAGTGAGGAACAAGGTGAACGATTCCACCAAGACATTAAAGAGATGGAAAGGAGATACCAGGGAAAATGGAGCATTACAATGATGGCAGACTACTGTTGGATGCTTCAGAGAGACATTCCAGATGCTACTCACAAGCGTAAATGCACCAAGAGGAGCCTCACAAGGACGAAGAATCGAGTTTAGTGTGTGTAGGTGAGCTCATTTCAGTTCAAAAAAGGATTTTCATGAAAATATTGTAATAAAACTTTAATTTTATAAGTCTATTTCCATTTATTTTGAGGTATTGCCTTATTTAACATATTTACCTAACTTGTCAGGAAACGTGATGTCCTATGACAAAATGGAGGTCATTTTTGGATTCAGTGCACCAAAAAACATAAAGATTATGTGGAATAACCAAAACAGCTCTCGAAAAAATGTTTTTGCAGACCTGTGAAAGAGGATCTGGGAAATCCACTGCTTACCCTGGGAAACTGCTAGATACTTATGACCTAGATTGGCCACTATTGGAAAGAGGATACTGGGCTTGATGGGCCTTGTTCTGATCCAGAATGGCATTTCTTATGTTTTTATAGGTGAGGGTGAGTGAAAGAGGGGGAACAAGATGAGAAAAAGAAGGAAGGTGCTGAATGATGAGAAAGAGAAAGAGAGAGAGGGGGATGCAGGATAGAGTGGGAGAGAAAGGGAGAGAAATTGGGCACAGGGAAGGTGGAAGAGAGAGAAAGTGAATAGTTAGTTAAAGACTGGGGAATAAATAGCTAGGGGAAAGATAGAGAGATGGTGGGGGGAGTGGTAAGAGGGCTGTGCTAAAGGTTGATAAATGGTAGGTAGATGCAGTAATAAGAGGGAGACTGAGGAAATGTCCATGAACCATTATTAAAGAGGACCTGGGAGATCCACTGCTTACTCCTGGAATAAGCATTGTGGAATCTGTATGTCTTTTTGGGAACCTGCCAGATACATGTGACCTGGATTGAGCACTGTTGGAAATAAGATACTGGGCTTGATGGACCTTGGTCTGACCCAGTGTGTCATTTCTTATGTTCTTATGCGTGGAATGAAGACTATGTTGCAGCTTTGCAGATCTCTTCCATAGAGACTGAAAGCAAGTTGGCCCTGATGCAGCCATAGTTCTGACATTGTGAGCCATGACATGACCATCAAGGTTCAGGTGCCTGGGCATAAGTGAAAGAGATACAGTCTGCTGGTCATATTGAAAGAGCGTGTTTGGAGATGGCAATCCCTAGCCTATTGGGGTCAAAAGAAACAAGAAGCGGTATGGACTTACAGATCCTAAGTGAAAAATTCAGGCAATATGTGGACAGGCATTTAAATTAGTGAAAGGGGGTGATGGATGGAGAAGGAAAAGTTCAGGACATCACTCCCAGCAAAAGCATAGTAGCATTGGAAACAGTCACACTTTTAAATCACACATCAATGGCAAGAGGAAAGAGATGTGTAGAACATAATCCATGCAAAATACAGGCAAGCCAATCAACAAATGCTGGAAAGCAATGAGCACAAAGTTCCTGACCTGGAAGCCCTAAAGGTGGAAATGGACTTGGACATTGTAGCCATTACAGAAACATGGTTTAACGAGTCATATGAATGGGATATAGCCATAGCTGGCTATAATATATTTAGTAGAGAGGGTAGAAAAGGAGGAGGAGTAGCCCTATATGTCAAAAGCAATATTAAAGCTGCTGAAATGCAGGGGATGTGGGGAAAAGAAGAAGCTCTGTGGATTGTGTTGGAAAGAGGAGATGGCTCTGTCATCCATACCTGTGTAGTCTACAGGCCTCCAACTCAAATTGAAGAAATGGATAGCAAATTGATTATTGATATTGCAAAGATAGCTATGAAGGGGAAGTGATCATATTGGGTGACTTTAATCTACCCAATGTGGATTGGAGTATTCCTTCTGCAAATCTAGAAAGAAGTAAAAAAAATGTGGCTGCCTTCCAAGATGCATTACTTAGACAAATGGTGATGGAACCAACCAGGCAAAGCACGATGCTGGATTTAGTGCTCACCAATGAAGATAGTGTGACGAATATCCAAGTGAATATGCCCAGTGGATGCCCATGTGAGCAGCAGCGATCATCACATGGTATGGTTTGAGATAAAAGCCAAGTTTGAGCCCAATCGCAGCAAGCTCAAAGTCCTAGACTTCAAAAACACTAACTTAGTAAAATGGCCAAGTACCTGAAGGAGGAGTTGGCAGGATAGGAGGGGATAAGGGAAGTGGAATTGCAATGGGCTAAACTAAAGGAGGCAATAAAAGGGGCAAAAGATACATATGTAAGGAAAGTAAATAAAACAAGAGGAAAAGGAAACCTATTTGGTTCTCCAAAGAAGTGGCTGCACAAATAAAGTAAAAAAACACAGCTTTCAAAAAATTCAGAAGCTCTCAAACAGAGGAACACAGAAAAGAATACAAGATCAAACTAAAAGAGACAAAAAGAGAAATAAGGATAGCAAAATTAAAGGCAGAAGAAAAGATGGCTAAAGATGTGAAGTGTGGTGACAAAACCTTTTTCAAGTATATTCGGGAGAGGAGGAAAATCAGAGGTGGAATTGCACAACTCAAAAATGCTTGGTATGGATTTGTGTAAAGTGACATTGAAAAAGCGAAAATGCTATAGAAATTCTTCTGCTCTGTTTTTACTAAAGAAAATCCTAAAGAAGGACCACCTGTGATTGACAAATATACAAATGTGAATACAGTACATTCCGCACCATTCACAGAAGATAATGTGTTAGAACAGCTTGCAAGACTGAAAGTAAAAAAGACCATGGGACCGGATGGGATACATCCCAGGATACTGAAAGAGCTCAGAGAGGTTCTTGCAGGGCTGTTAAAGGATGTTTTTAATAGATCCTTGGAGACAGGAGAAGTTCCTCAGGACTGGAGAAGGGCTGATGTGGTACCTCTCTACAAAAGTGGTGACAGGGAAGAAGTGACAAACTACAGGCCAGTAAACCTTACCTTAGTGGTGGGAAAAGTAATGGAGCTGCTCCAGAAAGAGCGAATAGTGGACTTCCTTGAAACCAACAGGCTGCATGATCCAACGCAACATGGTTTTACCAAAGGACGATCTTGCCAAACAAAACTGATTGAGTTCTTTGACTGGGTGACCAGAGACCTAAATCAAGGCATGCGATGGATGTGATCTACCTAGATTTCAGCTAAGCCTTTGATACTGTTCCTCATGGGAGGCTTATCAATAAACTCAACAGCTTGGGGATGGGTCCCAAGGTGGTGAACTGGATCAGAAATTGGTTGACTGACAGACGACAGAAGGTGATGGTAAGCAGAACTCACTTGGATGAAAGGAATGTTATTAGCGGTGTGCTCCAGGGTTCGGTCCTGGGACCGGTACTGTTTAATGTATTTGTGAGTGATATTGCTGAAGGACTGAACAGAAAAGTCTGTTTTTTTGCAGATGACACGAACATTTGCAACACAGTGGACTCCCCTAAGCGAGTGGATAACATGAGGAAAGATTTACAAAAGCTGGAAGAATGGTTTACTGCTTGGCAGTTAAGATTTAATGTGAAGTGCAGTGTCATGCACTTGGGAAACAGAAATCCAAGGGAATTGTATGCTATAAGGGGCGAGAGGTTGGTGTGCATGGACCAGGAGAAGGACCATGGAGAGATTGTTTCTGAGGATCTTAAGGTGGCGATACAGTGTGACAAGGTGGTGGCAAAAGCCAGAAGGATGTTGGGTTGCATACAAAGAGAAATTACCAGCAGAAAAGAAGTGGTATTATTTATTTTATTTATTGAAAAGGATTTATATACCACTTTGTCCTGAAATCAAAGCGGTTTACACTTCAAACAATCAAAAAAATAAAAAATCAGTGTTAGTAGGGGTAGGCATGCAATGTTAACACGGGTGAGTATTTGTGTGAATGAAGGTGATGATTTCTTGGTGTGCTATTTACAGGGTGAGCTATGTACAAGTGGTTATATACAAGGAGGGTAGGGGGGTACATTGGGGGTCAGGTGGGTTGGTAGGTATCATAGGACATAGGACTATGGTGTTCAATGAAGAGCATAGTTTTGGGCTGCTTCCTGAATGAAGCCCTTGAGGTCCATAGTTGATCGTGGGTTGGCAGGTAACATAGGATATAGGACTATAGTGTTCAATGAAGAGCATAGTTTTGGGCTGCTTCCTAAAGTCCTTGAGGTCCATGGTTGATCGTCGGTCGAGGTCCATAGTTGATCGTCGGTCGTTCAGGAGGGAGTTCGATGTGGTTTAACTTAACATTAACTTATACAGAGAACCTCAATTTGAAACAATAACTTAATATTAACTTATACAAGGACATCAATTTTAAACAATGACAATAACTTCTACAAAGAACTTTCAGTTGTAAACATTAACTTATACAAGGACATCAATTTTAAACAATGACAATAACTTCTACAAAGAACTTTCAATTGTAAACATTAACATCATATTTGAACAAATTAAACAGGCTTGTAACTTCATGCTCCTTTTACTAGGGTGTTGAAAGAACTGAAATATGAGATTGCAGACCTGCTATTAGTAATCTGTGAACTATCATTAAAATCATCTCTAATACCTGAAGATTGGAGGATCGCCAATGTAACACCAATTTTTAAAAAGGGTTCCAGGGGTGATCCAGGAAACTACAGACCGGTGAGCCTCACGTCAGTACCGGGAAGAATGGTAGAAACCATCATAAAGAATAAAATTACTCAGCATGTAGATAGTCATGGCCTAATGGGAATCACACTATATAATAGGTCGTGTCTTACGAGGGTTTTGGTTTCCCCAATAAAGATTGATAAGTACCCTCAATTAATAAAAGGAATAAAGTCCACTTCTCCAATGCTAGACTTTTCTTAAGTTTTTAATAAAACCTTTTTTATATATTTTTTGTATTTTTTGTAATTAAGTTATATTCAGCATGCAATGGAACCCCTGGTCTCAGACTATATCGGCAACGATTCTAAACAGAAGTTTTTTCAAGAGACGTCTGCCGGTGTTTTGCATCAACGACCAGTTTTCTAAGGGTTCTTTTTAGGACTTTCCTTGTTATTATCTCATACAAAATAAAGAGATTGTGCTTATCTTAAAGAAGAAACGAACGGCCCCAATAGCCTAATGGGAGACAGCCAACATGGCTTTAGACAAGGAAGATCTTGTCTTACTAATATGTTATGTTTTTTTGAAAGTGTGAATAAACAGGTGGACAAAGGTGAGTCGGTTGATATAGTGTATCTGGACTTTCAGAAAGCCTTTGACAAGGTCCCTCATCAGAGACTTTGGCAAAACTAAAGAGTCATGGGATAGGAAGCAGTGTACTACTGTGGATCAGGAACTGGTTAAAAGATAGAAAGCAGAGGGTTGGGCTAAATGGCCAGTTTTCCCAATGGAGAAAGGTGAATAGTGGTGTACCCCAGGGATCTGTGCTGGGTCCGCTGCTTTTTGACATATTCATAAATGACCTGGAAAGTGGAATAACTATGGTTACACAATCCAAGGTTCCACATTAGGAACTACCACCCAGGAAAAAGATTTAGGCGTCATTGTGGATAACATGTTAAAACCC
Organism: Ichthyophis bannanicus; assembly: GCA_033557465.1. Classification (NCBI taxonomy): domain Eukaryota; kingdom Metazoa; phylum Chordata; class Amphibia; order Gymnophiona; family Ichthyophiidae; genus Ichthyophis; species Ichthyophis bannanicus. Next base: position 301,872,378 of record CM066040.1, on the reverse strand, counting down.
TCGGCCCAGTGTGCAGCGGTAGCCAAGAGAGCAAATAGAATGCTAGGTATCATAAGGAAAGGAATGGGTAATAAAACAAAAAGATATTATAATGCCTCTATACCGTTCCATGGTGAGACCGCACCTTGAATATTGTGTGCAATTCTGGTCGCCGTATCTTAAAAAGGATATAGCGTTATTAGAAAAGGTTCAGAGAAGAGCCACCAAAATGGTAAAGGGGATGGAAGGGTACCCCATGAAGAAAGGCTAAAAAGGTTAGGGCTCTTTAACCTGGAAAAGAGACGGCTGAGGGGAGATATGATAGAAGTCTATAAATTAATGAACGGAGTGGAACGGGTAAACGTAGATCGATTGTTTACGTTATCAGAATACAGAAAGACTAGGGGACATGCAATGAAGCTACAGGGTAAACTATTTAAGACTAATAAAAGAAAATACTTTTTCACTCAACGTGTAATCAAACTCTGGAATTTGTTACCTGAGGATGTAATAAAGGCTGTTAGTGTAGCTGGGTTTAAAAAAGGTTTGGACAAGTTCCTGGAGGAAAGGTCCATAAACCATTATTAAGAAGGGACCCAGGATATCAATGCTTGACCCAGTACAAGCATTGCGGAACCTGTGTCTTTTGTGGAAACTGCTAGGTACGTATGACCTAGATTGGCCACTGTTGGAAACAGGATACTGGGCTTGATGGACCTTGGTGTGACCCAGTATGGCATATATTATGTTCTTATGTTCTACTAGGAGCATTCCATTGAAAACTGTAACATTGCATTTCAAACGTAGACAGTCTTGTAACTTCCTATCAGTTGTGGATCTTAGCTTCTCTGGAAGTGCATTCCAAATAGCAGGGGCAGCTAGGGAGAAAGCTCACATGGATGTTGATTTATTGGTATTTGTAAATAAGCTAGGAGATGGTATTGTGTTTTTAGTGCTGTTTCTGTCCGGTCTTTCTTTTGTTTTGGTTCCGATGAGCTCTTGAAGTATTTCTGCTGACATATTTTTGATCTTGAAGATTGTGAGTGCTGATTTATATTTTGCTCTTGAGGAGATTGGAAGCCAATGCAGATCTTGTAGTATGGGCGTTATATGGACTTGTAGTGACAAGCCAGCAATAATGCGGGCAGTAGTGTTTTGGACTATTTGAAGGGGATGGGTGGATTGTTTGGGTAGGCCTTGGAAGAGGAGATTACAATTGTCCAGCACAGGTGTGATAATTGCCTGGCATATGTGGTGAGGCAGGTGCAGCACAGACCTGGGAAAGAGAAAAAAAAGAAGGTTTTTCTCCTAAGAGGGGGATGGGCTCACCTAAGCACAGGTCCCAAAATGAAAGTAATACTGAAACACACACTTGCAAGGCTAGCCTGAAGCCACACCCAGTCTCCAGGGCAACAGCAGGGAGAGAGAGGGTGGGGCCAGAAAGGGAAGCACGCTGGCAAACATTTAAACGTGGTCAGTCAGCAAGTGAAGGGGAGAGCACAGCAGAGCGGAGAGAACTGGGGAAACCAGGAGAAGCAGACAGAACTGCCAAAGTGAGTGGCAGGGCCAGAGAAGAGCGGGAAGAAGCTTGAGAGAGTTCCAGGACTATAGTTCTAACTCAGAAGCAAGCAGCTCAGACTCTGAGCAAGAAACGGAGCCTTTTAGAAAGCCTGACAAAAGGAAGGTTTCTACAAGCAAGGTAAACCAGACAGTACCTTTAAGTGACTCACTAAAGGGAAGGAAGTCTAGGAGCACTGACATTATTCCAGGGGGAAGAAGGAATGTTCATTGGGGAAAACTTGTTAAGCTTTTAAGGAAAGTGAAACTAGAAATCCCTGAACGTATCCCAGTCCCTGAGCCTTGTAGCACTGAGGAAGAAATGAAGGTGGAATTCTATAAAGGGGATTCAGATTCTACAGAAGTCTCAATGAAATGCTCATTGTGCATGAGAAGTGCTTAGAAAGCATTTATTAGATATTTTAAAGAAAGCCAAGAAGTAGTTATACTGAGCAATTGATACTGTGAAGTGCTGGAAAGAGAGAGAAGTCTCATTTTAAAGCTGAAATAGTACTTGTGCTATGAAACTGTTCCAACAGCAGTTTAGTTCCTATGCTGAAAAGTAGAGCCTGTTTTCAAGCTTACCTGAAACAGCTGGGAGAAGCTAACAAGGTTAGCTGGACTTTACTTGCAACCGTGATTTTTTTTAGCTGTGTTTGCTTTGGATGAAAAAGGAAACTTGTTTTGTTCCAAAGACTGAAGGAAACTGATTTGTTATAGTACTGCTGAAGTACCTTTACAAAGAAGCTTTTTTGTTGGAGAAAATATCCTCACTTTCTGTTAATGGTTTGGAACCTTCTGCCAAGGTCCAATTTGCAAACTTGATGATTAAAATAAATTTTAGAAATAAATTTTCCTGTGTTGGCCTATTTCCACTTGGACTGCTTTAACTGCCCCACAACTACACAATTAAGGGCCTCAGCTACCAGGCTGAAGCAAGACACAAGTAATATGGCCCGCCGCCCCTACTAGGCAGCTGCCTAGTAGGACTGACGGCCCACACATACTGTAAGGAAGTGGTCCTTGATGAGCAGAGGTTTTAGTCTTCGGAGCATTGCTAGTTTGAAGAAGGCTGTTTTGGATGTTTTGTTAATGTGTGCCTGAAGAGTAAATTGTTTGTCTAGTATCATTCCAAGATACCGAACTTCCTCTTTTACAGTGATTGGTGTATTTGAAATGTTGATGGTAGTAGGAGGAGTGAATGTGGAATCCCTTGTGATGATGACTGCTTCAGATTTTTTTATGTTGATTTTTAAATTGTTAGTTAGCCATGTCATTATTTCGTGAATGCAGGTTGATATGTCTGTGTAGTTTGGGGCATCCAGGTGGATTGGAGTATATGCCATGATATCGTTAGCATATATTTATTTATTTAACATTTCTTATATACCGCCTTTCATGATATCAAGGCGGTTTACATTGAACAAACTGAACTTACATTGAACAGGGCATTATAACTTGGAGAACTATTTTACAGGGAACATGGGCAATGGAGGGTTAAGTGGCTTGCCCAAGACCACAAGGAGCACCTGTGGGACTAGCAACCCCAGTCCTTCTGGCCCAAGGTTGCTGTCCTCTAGTGGGATTTGAACCCCTGACCTTCCAGGCTGAGGTACCTTGCCCCAACCACTAGGCCACTCCTCCTCCAATACAATATGGTGTATTGAATCTTGTATTTATTAAATATTTTGCAAATAGGTTGCATATATATGTTGAAGAGGAGTGCAGATAATGAGGAGCCCTGGGGAACTCCTTGTGTTGTGTGGAAGGTGCTGAGGTGAGGTTATCGGATGTTATTTTTTGTTGTCTGTCTTCAAGGTATGATTGAAACCATTTTATGGTGGTGTCTTGGAGGCCAATTTCAATTAGGCACTTCAGAAGGATGTGATGGGAAACTGTATCAAATGCAGATGATATGTCGATAAAGATAAGTAGGAAGCCTCTTAAGGAGGAGTAGCCTAGTAGTTGGGTCAAGGTACTTCAGGCCGGAAGGTCGGGGGTTCAAATCCCACTAGAGGACAGCAACCTTGGGCCGGAAGGACTGGGGTTTCTAGTCCCACAGGTGCTCCTTGTGGTCTTGGGCAAGCCACTTAACCCTCCATAGCCCATGTTCCCTGTAAAATAGTTCTCTGTGTGCTGTGCTTTCCTATCTAATCAATGTGTTTATACCTCAAAAATTTCCTGTCATGATTTGACAATTTCCAATCTGTAATCAAAAACCGCTGCTGATCGCTGGAAGTAGCGGTATACAAATGTATACTAAATAAATAAATAAAATAAAATTATCTTGTCTATTCCTTTTAGTATGTTGTCAAATAGATGAATGAGAAGTGTCTCAACGCCGTGCTTTGGACAGAATCCATGCTGGTGAGGATCCAGTGGGACGTGTTGCTCAATAATATCTTGAAGCTGTCTCTGTACGATTTTTCAATTATTTTTGCTAGGAATGGAAGGCTTGATATTGGGCGGTAGTTTGCTGGGTCAGTGTTGCTAGTTGATGTGGTTTTACGAATAGGGCGTATAGTAGATTGTTTGAGTGCTTTGGGCATGTAGCCCTGGTTGAGAGAGGTGCTTACTATTTTTTGAATGTATGTGCTTAGATCTTCTTTAGTGGATTTAATCCACGTCACCAGGCAGGGGTCCAGTGGAGAAGTGGTGGTGTTTAAAGCTGTGATGGTTTGAGTTATTTGTTTCGATGATGGAATGCTGAAATTCTTCCATTGCTTGGTGATATTACAGTCAGCATTTGTAGTTGGTGTGCCGATAGGAGGGATGCTCGTAGGTGGTGTGCTGTGATTGGGGTTATTCTTAGCTATTAGAAAATCAGCAAATGTTTGAGGATGGATCTTGCTTTCATCCTTCGTGGTTGGGTCGTTTGTAAGGTTGCGTACAATGTTGAAGAGCTCTTTAGGCTTATCGCAGGCTTTTAGAACAAGGTTTGTATGGAATTCTTGTTTATGTTTGTTAATTATATTATTATATTCTTTTTGCATCTCCTGATATTGTCTCAATGTAGTTTCTGATTTGTTACGTCTCTAGCGGCGTTCGAGTTGTCGTAGTTTCCTTTTGGACTCTGTCACAATCACAACACCCAAAGCCACTTGCCTCTAGTGGTCGAGGGGTGTGGTGGTTGAGGATTCCTTCTTCTATCAGCTCCTAGCAGCCTATTTCTTCGTGTTGGCTTCTGGGAAGTGTAGTACTGCTAAAAATATGTTGGTGCTTTAAGTAGAAGGTTTGTAGTTGAGGTAACCGAGGGTAAGGCTTGTAACAGAAAGTTTATTTCCATAACACAAAACACAGCAGGTTCAAGGTATCATTTACAGGATTATATGTGTAGGATTTGCTTAAGGTACAGCAAAATAGTGGCAAACAAACCAAAAGAACTCAGAAATGTCTTTTTAAAGTCCTCTTACTTGCAGAAGCAATTGCCTTTAGAAACTAGGCTGCCACTTTCCTTTTTAGTCCTTGTTAATCATAGAAACTACAACAGTCCACTTTTTACCTTTAGAGATCCTCTATGTTGGTCCCATGCTTTTTTGAATTCAGTTACTGTCCTCATCTCTACCACATCCACTGGGAGACTATTCCATGGATCCACTACTCTTTCCATAAAGAAATATTTCCGCATATCACTCCTGAATCTATCTCCCTTCACCCTCATCCCATGTCCCCTCAAATCAGAACTTGCTTTCAATTGAAAGAGGCTCTCTCCCTGAACATTTATGCGACGGAGGTATTTAAACATCTCAATCATATCACCTCTATCCCGCCTTTCCTCTAAGGTGTACATATTAAGATCCTTAAGTCTGTCCTCATATGCTTTATAATGAAGCCCACTAATCATTTTAGTAGCCACCCTCTGCACCGACTCCATCCTGTTCACATCCTTTTGAAGGTGCGGTCTCCAGAATTGCACACTATACTCCAAATGAGGTTGCACCAAAGACTTATACAGAGGCATTATCACCTCCTTTTTTCTGCTAGCCATTCCTCTCCGTATGTACCCAAGCATCCTTCTAGCTTTTGCAGTCGCCTTTTCTACCTGTTTAGCTACTTTAAGATCATCAGACACAACCACGCCTATGTCCCGCTCTTCTTTAGTGGACAAAAGTACTTCACCTCCTATACTGTATTGCTCCCTTGGATTGCTGCAGCCCAAATGCATGACCTTACATTTTTTAGCATTAAATCCCAGCTGCCAAATTCTAGACCATTCTTCAAGCTTAGCTAGATCCCTCCTCATGTTATCTACACCTTCCTGGGTGTCTACTCTATTGCAGATTTTGGTATCATCTGCAAAGAGGCAAACCTTACCCGACAGCCCTTCCGCTATATCACTAACAAAGATGTTAAAAAGAATCGGACCAAGGACAGATCCCTGGGGCACACCACTGGTAACATCCTTCTCCTCAGAGTGAGCTCCATTTACTTGTACTCTTTGTCGCCTCCCACCCAACCAATTTCTAACCCAAGCAGTAACTTTAGGATCCATCCCTAGGGTGCTCAGTTTGTTTATAAGTCGCCTGTGAGGAACAGTGTCAAAGGCTTTACTGAAATCTAAATACACCACATCTAGAGCTCTCCCTCGGTCCAACTCCCTGGTCACCCAGTTAAAGAAATCAATCAGATTTGTCTGACAAGACCTGCCTCTGGTGAATCCATGCTGCCTTGGATCCTGTAATCCGCTGGACTCCAGAACAGACACCTCACTATTTTCTCTTTCAGCAGCGTTTCCAATAATTTACTCACCACCAAAGTTAAACTAACCGGCCTGTAGTTTTCAACCACATCCTTACTTCCGCTTTTGTGTAAAGGCACCACATGAGCCCCTCTCCAGTCCTTTGGCACCACTCCCGACTCCAACGAGGCATTGAAAAGGTCAGTCAGTGGAGTTGCTAGAACGTCCACAAGTTCCCTCAGTATTCTAGGGTGTATCCCATCCGGTCCCATCGCTTTGTCTACTTTAAGTTGAGCTAGTTTCTCACGAACACAGTCTTCTGAAAATTGTTCAAGATGTCCCTCGCTTCTGTTCCTATTTGTGGGTGTTTTCTGAGGTCCTGCTCCTGGTTCTTCATCTGTGAACACAGAACAAAAATATTTGTTAAGCAATTCCGCTTTATCCTTATCAGCTTCTACATATTCCCCCCCTGCACCCTTGAGTCTGACAATACCACTTTTGCCCTTCCTCTTCTCACTAATATATCTGAAAAATGTCTTATCCCCCCATTTTATTGCATTGGCTATTTCCTCCTCCTTTTGAATCTTTGCTTTCTTGACTACTTTGCTAGCTTCTCTAAGTTTTTCCAAATACAGATGCCTGTCTTCCTCTCTCTGTGATCTCTTGTATTTCATGAAGGCCCCCCTCTTTTTCTTCACTTTTTCAGCTACTTCCTTCGAAAACCATAGCGGTCTCCTTTTCCTTTTGCCTTTATTTACCATTTTAACAAAAAGGTTGGTTGCCCTTAAAATACCCCCTTTCAATTTTGCCCACTGTTTTTCTACATCCCCCAGCTGTTCCCATCCCACTAACGACTCCCTGAGGTATTGGCCCATCTTCTCAAAGTTAGTCTTCCTAAAGTCTAAGATTCTCACCTTGGAATGCATTCTAACAGCCCTAGTCCTAATACTGAACCACACCATCTGGTGATCACTGGATGCAAAATGATCTCCCACTACAACATCAGAAACATAAAGAAACATCAGAGCATAAAGAAAAATTCAGGCTTATTTCTTCTACAGCAGTTTGGTTTCTGCTGCCTCAAAAACCTCTCTAGGCTGTATTTCCACGTGAAACCAAACTTAGAACAAAACAAACATTCCAAACTGTTATGAAAACTCTTAGCAGTCTTTTCATATAGGAGAGGAGCAAGCAAAAACTCTTATAGCAGCTAACGTGGCTTTTCTTGCCGTTGCACAGTTCAAACACAGGTGACAAACGAGCATGAATCAGAGCTTCCTGATCAGGCTTACATTGCAGTAAATTTCTCTTTTAAAACAGACAGGAATTTACCTCCACACTGCTTCTGCCATATGGTTAACTTCCAAGGAGAATTACTTCTTTCAGGACTAGCTTTTCCTCAAGACCTCCTGTCTAGAGCTTTGCATAGAGAGCAATCCATAAAGCAATCTTCTTCCCCCAACTCTGACACTGGTTCTCCCAACTGCATGGGTTCTGACTCACCGACCTGGTCAGACTACTCAGCTGACAACCTCTCTGGTGGTCTGAAAGCTTCTCCACTTCTTGGTCCCCACCTCTGTTGCCAACCTGTTGCAGGGAATTCAGTTCTCTCAGCTCTGGGTAGCTAGCTCTTCTCCAAGAATCCACTCCTTCTCTCTGCTTCTGTCTCAGCTGCTCTCCTGGCTGCTCTCCTTCTCCTCTCTCCCTCTCTGCATAATCTAACCCAGGCTTATGCCTCCAGGGTCTTAACCCCATCTCTTTCTTTCCCAGGTGTTGCTAATCCCCCTGCCTTCTGATATTAGAATAATCAGTGCACTTGTTAAAGTAAGGGCTTTGGTCCTCGTGCTTGCAATCCCTCTTTCTTACTTTATCAGTCATTGGCTGAAACCTGTTCCAGCTGGGGTTTTTCTGTCTCTGAAACCTGGCTGTGGCTTTCTCTCCCTGCACTCCTAGAAGGGGACCCTTAACTAGGGTGAATTCGTTATGCTTCTCACCTCCCCCACTCTCAGGATAGCTGACTTTGCCACATACCCCCTGCTTAAGATATTACTGGCTGTTGGAGGTGATTGGGGTTCCTCCAAACAGTCGGTAATTCGGGATAAAGCATCTTCATTTTAGTGTAGTCTTCCCACCCGATGCTCCACTCTGAAGTCGAAAGCTTGCAGGGCCATGTACCACTTAGTTAACCTTGCATTGTGGTTTTTCATCTGCTGAAGCCACTTCAAGGGTGCATGGTCTGTGATGAGTAAGAACTTCCGGCCTGTAAGATAGAATCGGAGCGCGTCCACTGCCCACTTAATAGCAAGACACTCTTTCTCTATGGTGGAATAGTTGTGCTCCTCCGGGGATAACGTTTTGCTCAGGAACATTACTGGGTGTTCCTCCCCTTTATACTTCTGAGATAGGACCCCACCTAGCCCTGCTTCTGAGGCATCCGTTTGCACTATGAAAGGTTGTGTGAAGTCCACACCACACAATACTGGTGCCGTGCAAAGCCTCTCTTTTAACCGGTTGAAGGTCCTCTCAACTTCCGGGGTCCAATTAAGATGATTCGGATAGTTTTTCTTCAACATATCAGTGAACATAGAACTCTCCTCTGCAAAGCGGGGCAGGAACCTCCTTTAATAACCTACCAGGCCCAGAAAACTTCTCAAGTGTTTCTTTGTTATTGGCCTGGGGAAATTCCTGATACTTTCAACCTTGTCGATTAAGGGCTTGACCTTTCCGCATCCAATCATATGCCCCAGGTACTTTACCTCCAATCTGGCAAAGGCGCATTTGCTCGAGTTCAATGTGAGGCCTGCCTGCCTCATAGACTGAAGGATGGCTTCAATCCTTGGAAGGTGCTCTTCCCAGGTGCGACTGTAGATAACGATGTCATCCATATAGACAGCAGCATATTCTTGGTGCGGGCGCAGGACTTGATCTACCAGTCTCTGGCAAGTCGCTGCGGCACCGTGGAGTCCAAAGGGCATCCTCTTAAATTGAAATAGCCCAATTGGGGTGCTGAAGGCGGTCTTTGGCCGAGACTCCCTGGTCAGGGGAATCTGCCAATACCCTTTTGTCATGTCCAATGTGGTCAAAAACTGGGCTTGTTCCAAGCGATCCAGTAGCTCTTCTATCCTAGGCATTGGGTATGCGTCAAACACCGAGATGGCATTTACTTGTCTGAAATCAATGCAAAACCGTAAAGTGCCATCCGGCTTTGGAACAAGCACTATTAGACTGCACCACGGGCTTCGTGACTCCTCGATGACTCCCATCTCTACCATTTCGCGTACCTGTGCAATTACTTCCTCTTTCTTAGCCTCCGGTAACTGGTATGGTCGTTGTCGAAACACCTTCCCTGGTGTGGTCATAACCTCATGGGGAACCAGTCGGGTTTCGCCAGGGACCGGCATCAGGACATCTGGAAACTGCTGTAACAGATTGGCCAACTCCTGCCTTTGGACCAAGGACAATTCTGCACCCACCTGGGGCTCCTGATGTTTCCTCCATTCTGTTACTTGGGGACCCAAATCCTCCTTCTCAGCTTCCTCTCTTCTCTCTTCCGAGGTGGCTGTCAGGGCTTCCAGCCCGGCCCGTCCGGTGGATCCAAATCCGCAAGCTCCTCGTTCTGTGGGAGTTAACATGGGGACCTCTTCCAGTGGGGGAAACCCCACCCTTTCACATAGCAGCTGGGCAATCCGGTCTCCAACCTTAACAGGAAAGTCTTCCTTACCAAAGTTAAACAACAATATCTTCACAGTACTATAGTCAGGGTCAATCACACCTGCACCGACATCCAGGAAGTGTTTTACTGCCAGGCCCGAGTGAGGGGCTATTCGTCCATAACAGCCAATAGGGATCTCCAACTGTAGGCCGGTATCAATAAGGGCCTTTCCATGACTGGGCACCACCTCATTCACAGCACTACACAAATCATATCCCGTGGCTTGCGGGGACGCTCTCATGGTCTTTTCGGAAACTTTACAATATTTTAATGTGAACTTCTGTTTAACCTGGAGATCTCCTCTTGGGGACTTTTCAGTTGGTTTTCTGGGATTCCCAAACAAAGGGCCAGGGACCACTGTTACCATCCCTCCTGCCTTTTGCTCAAGGCCTTTCTCTAGCCCTTTCCTAAACTGGGGCCAATCCCTTCCTAACACTAGGTCGTGGGGAAGCTTTGGTACCACAGCCACGGGAATACTTTTTTGCACGCCTAACCCTTTTATCTCCAATGTATACACGGGGTAACAAGAGGCAGCCCCGTGGATGCAACGGATCTGGACATGACCTTCTGGTCTCCTCTGGACATACTTTGCTTGGGCCTCAATGGCCTGCCAAAGCCTCTGGGATACCATACTTTGGTCAGTCCCAGAGTCGAGCAAAGCATTGGTAGGGATCCCCTGTATAATCACACTCAAGAGAAAACCCTCTCCAAGAGACTTCACCCTTGTACCAACCAACCCAGTACGAGCCTTGCATCCTCTTTGTAAGTGTCCCATCTCCCCACAATGAAAACACTTCTTTTTAGGCCACTTTTCCTGCTGAGCAGGCACACAAGTTTTCACAAAGCTTGTTTTATCTCCCTGTTTCATTTCTGATGAACCAAAACTGGCTTCAGCCTTCACTTTTGGAGCGCCCCCTTTTGGCTGACGCGCTAACTCAGCTTCCATGTAGCGCTCAGTTAACAGAGTTGCCTCCTTTGTGCTCTGGCAGTTTTTGTGAATCAGAAATGATTGTATTTCCCTTGGCACTGCTGCCATAAACTGCTCCAATACTATCACATCTAATACCATATCCATATTTTTTCCATCTGGGGTCAGCCACTTTAATGCCAGGCCCCAAATCCTTTGGCTTAATGCCTTTGGAGTTTCTCCAGCCTTAAGGGCTGTGGCTCTGAACATCCTGTGAAATACAGTTTTTGTCAACCCCAAACGGTCTCTAATAGCCGTTTTTACAGTATCATAGTCCAGGGCTTGTGCAGCTGGAATAGCCCTATATGCAGCCAGTGCTTCCCCTGTTAAAGAGGTCACTAAACGCACTGCCCATTGGCTAGCTGGCCATCCCACAGCTTGTGCTACTCTTTCAAATGATTCTAAAAAGTCATCTATATCGTCTTCAGATGAAAGCTTGCCAAAATTAAAGGCCCCACTTGCGGGTGGCCCTAACAGCCTGTCCATTTGAAGAATTGATGGTCCTGCTGGTACCGGCTCTCCTCCAGTTTCTTGCCTTTTGGATGCAACCAGGGCAGCCACTAAGTCCAAGACAGGTTGCTGTTGCTCCCTGATAGCTGCAACTGCTCTCTCCTGAGCTTGCTGTGCCAACTCTTGCTGGCACTGGAACTGCGCTGCCATCCATTGAATTAACTCCTTGGACTCCATCTTCAAGGATACCTGCAAGAAAAACACAAGACACCAAGGCAGCACCACTCAACAGCCTCCTTGTCCCCTTTGCCTCAAAAGCATTCACTATATTTTGTTTTTCTTTATCCGAGCCAACCCCCACCTGGGTACGCTTTACCTGACTCAGGTGTTGACTCTTGCTTCTAAAGGGTTGTCTTTATGATGTTTCACAGCTGGCCTGCTCTGCCCTCCAGCTGACTCCACCAGTGAATCCACCTGAAGCTCCAGCAGTCGTCTGTGCTGTGTACCTTATTGCTGTATATCCTTTGTATATCCTGAAGGCAAAATCCTGCCAACTACGCCACTGTCACAATCACAACGCCCTAAGCCACTTGCCTCTAGTGGTCGAGGGGCATGGTGGTTGAGGATTCCTTCTTCTATCAGCTCCTAGCAGCCTATTTCTTCGTGTTGGCTTCTGTGAAGTGTAGTACTGCTAAAAATATGTTGGTGCTTTAAGTAGAAGGTTTGTAGTTGAGATAACCGAGGGTAAGGCTTGTAACAGAAAGTTTATTTCTATAACACAAAACACAGCAGGTTCAAGGTATCATTTATAGGATTATATCTGTAGGATTTGCTTAAGGTACAGCAAAATAGTGGCAAACAAACCAAAAGAACTCAGAAATGGCTTTTTAAAGTCCTCTTACTTGCAGAAGCAATTGCCTTTAGAAACTAGGCTGCCACTTTCCTTTTTATTCCTTGTTAATCAGAGCATAAAGAAAAATTCAGGCTTAATTCTTCTACAGCAGTTTGGTTTCTGCCAGCCTCAAAAACCTCTCTAGGCTGCATTTCTATGTGAAACCAACTTAGAACAAAGCAAACATTCCAAGCTGTTATGAAAACTCTTAGCAGTCTTTCATATAGGAGAGGAGCAAGCAGAAACTCTTATAGCAGCTAACTTGGCTTTTCTTGCCTAGCAGCCTGTCCATTTGAAGAACTGATGGTCCTGCTGGTACCGGCTCTCCTCCAGTTTCTTGCCTTTTGGATGCAACCAGGGCAGCCACTAAGTCCAAGACAGGTTGCTGTTGCTCCCTGATAGCTGCAACTGCTCTCTCCTGAGTTTGCTGTGCCAACTCTTGCTGGCACTGGAACTGCGCTGCCATCCAATACAATGCATGAACTCACAACAGATTACATACATAACTTTTCACAAAGACATGACCTTTTTTAATACTACCACACTGAAATGGTTTTAATTTTTAACCTTATATATTCCAATAATGAACTTATTAACATTTTAACACACACCCATCACCTAATTTCCATCAGGCTACACTGCTACAATAATAATGAATATTTACTGCAAATCAGTGTGACTTCTGCTTTTGCCTTTGAGAGACCAGTTCAGAAATGCGTGGCTTCACCTTGGCAAGTGCCACTCTCATGTCATTTTCACAGCAAAGTCTGTTCCTTTTCTTCATTTTTATGTCCAGCATCCTCGAAAAGGATTGCTCGCAAAGATATGTTTTAACAAATGGTATAAAAATTTCCAGGGCTTTCCTAGCAATAACAGGATACGTTACCATTTGTCGACACCAAAACGTTGAGAACGTTGTTGTTCTGAAGAGTTGCTGTTGAACCTGGCTCTGCTGAATTTCAATGATTTCATCGAGGTATTCATCATTAACATCTGCTGTCTCAACACCAAACATGAACGGCTGTCTCACCCATGCTGGATATGACTCTCTTATTTATTTTATTTATTTATTTAACAATTCTTTTATACCGCGCTATTTCAATCAGTGCGGTGTACATTGAAACAAGAACATACTACAATGCATACAAGTAACATTGAGTTTTACATTGAACAGGGAGATTCAACATAGGACAACCGGGGGAACTATGTACAGATTGACTTAAATAATATATACAGTAATATAAAACATGATTTGGATGTTGCAATGTGGTTCACTAATAGGACTAGAGAAAAGATTGACCAACTAGCCCTTTTCTGGTTGTATTGAGGTGCTAGTATTGTTAATGGCTAGGTTGACTTCTGGGTAGCATTTTGTGAATAAGTGGTATTTCAATGCTTTTCTGAATAGGATTAGGTTTTTGATAGCACGGATTTCGTGCGGTAGTGCATTCCAGTTTAGAGGTGCAAATAAGGAGAAGGCCCCGTTGGAAGTGGCCTTAGTGCACTTCGTTATTATTTTTGGGACTATTAAGGTGTTCATTGATGTAGTTCTCCTTTTTCTGTTTTCCAGGGTGCCATGGATAAGTTTGCTGATTGGCGTAGGGGGGTAGTTATTTAGGGCCTTGAAAGTAAGAACTAAAGACTTATACTGGATTCTGGCATGTATCCGTCGAGAGACTTTGAAAGCTCATCTAAGTGCGTGGCAATTGCTTGTTTCAGTTCCGTGGGTACAGAAATGTCTCTGATTCCAGACACATCTTCGATCTTACTTACACAGTCGTCCAGCAGGGGAAAGTTTGCGAAGTTATCGTTCTCTGTTCATCATTTCCAAAACGGTAGCTTTTTTTGAAAAGCCTTCAGGTTTTCTTCCGCTTCGATGATGTTGACTCCACCATCTGCATCTGCTGATTGAGATGATTGAGAGATGCGAATATATCAGCCATGTATGCTAAAATGAGAATGAACTTAGAATTTTTGAAGCAATCTGCATGACGATGTTGGTGCTCTTGCAAAAACAGGGCTAATTCCACACGCATGGCAAAAAACACGATTCAGCACCTGTCCCCGGGATAACCACCGAACGTTAGAATGGTACAGAAGTACCTCGAATTCAGAGCCCATTTCTTTACACTGCTCACTGAAGATGCGGTGCCTCAGTGCACTATTTCGCACATAGTTCACACATTCCACTACAATTTTTAATACTTCTGTCATTTCTGGAGGCAAGGTATTTGTTGCCAACGCATGCCTGTGCAGAATACAATGCGTAACAATGATGTGTGGTGCATTGGCTTTCACTAGTGCACCAAAACCAGACTTTCTTCCCAACATGACTGGAGCTCCGTCCGTACAAACTGAAGAAACCATATCCCACGAAAGATTGTTGTCTCTGAAGAAGTCATCCACAAGTTTCTTCACATTGGCTGCCTTAGTTGTTGTAAGAGGCTTACAAAATAAAAAATCTTCCTTTATCATATCGTCTTTCACATAGCGCACAAATACAGCAAGCTGACTTAGATTAGAAACGTCTGTGGTCTAGTCGAGTTGGAGGTTGAATTTTGCCGGGCTTGAAATCAGATCTGCAACTACTTGAGCCAAGATGTCTTTGCTCATGTCCTCTATTCTGTCGCTGATGGTGTCATTTGAAAGAGGAATTTGGGATAATTTAACTTCGGCCGCTTTTCCCAGCATCAGATTCGCCATCTTCAACACAGCTGGTTTTATGAGTGTTTCACCAATGGTGTGTGATTTGCCCTGCTTTGCGATCAGGTAAGCAACTTCGTACAATGCTGTGAGGATCGGTTTGTTGATGGGTACAAAGCTGAGAGCAGGCAGAGTAGCCTTTTCATCGAATCTGGCTCTCTTCACCTTGAATTCAGCAAGCGTTGTGTTCTTGTATTCCCCATCTCCATGCAGGTTAAGGAAGTGTTCCTTTAGTTTTGCCGGTACTAGACTAGAATTGCTTAACTTGGCATTTCAAATCATGCAGATAGGACGCTGACTCCCATCACGTTCTGTTATATATGCGAATCCATGTTGTACATATTCGTCCGACCACTTTCTTTTTTTGCTCTACATAGTTAGTATGGATTAAAATATTAAGAAAGAAATCACACAACATACCATCACGACAGTCACAAGTCGACTACTGAGTGCACCAAATTCCCTGCAGCACAGATTGGCCAAGCAATGTAGCGTGATCACCTGCAGCCAATGATGGCCAAGTGGGGCGTGTCATCACGAATCATATGAGTTGGGTGCGTGTCTTGTGTCTTGACCTCCGCCGAACCCCTGAGACTGACTCACCGAACCTCTAGGTTTCGATCGAACCCAGGTTAAGAACCACTGTTCTAGATGAATGGTGGGTATAGTGTTGGAGCTTGAATCGTATGGTGTGGTGGTCTGACCATGGTATTGGTGTGGTTTTAGGTGGTTTTATGAGGCCTTGATCCAGGGTGTTCTTTGGTACAAAAATGCGATATGGTGTAGAGCCAGAGCGATGTGAGGGATCAGAGAGGATCTGATTTAGGTGAATTGATTCCATTGCCTTGTGAAAAGCCGTTTCAAGTGTTGTAGATGCTTCAGATCTCCTAGGATGATGAGGGTCTTGTGTGGGTGGTTTGCTGCATACATCATGTCTAGGATGTTGGATGTGTCATCATTTGAGGTCTTGGGGGGTCGGTAGATAAGGCAGATGGATAGGTACTTGTTTTCTGTGTTGATGAAGTCACAGTATTCAGAGGTTTCTGTGGTAGACATTTTGAGTCTTAGGTCAGATCTGGCGAGAATTAGAACACCCCCTCCTCATTTGTGGACTCTGGGACAGTTGTATGCTGTGAATGCCGGTGGTGTTATTTGATTCAGTATCACTTGGTCTGAGCTTTTGAGCCTTGTGAAAAGCCGTTTCAAGTGATACAGATGTGAGATTCAGGTCTCCTAGGATGATGAGGGTCTTGTGTGGGTGGTTTGCTGCATATATCATGTCTAGGATGTTGGATGTGTCATCATTTGAGGTCTTGGGGGGTCGGTAGATAAGGCAGATGGATAGGTACTTGTTTTCTGTGTTGATGAAGTCACAGTATTCAGAGGTTTTTGTGGTAGACGTTTTGAGTCTTAGGTCTGATCTGGTGAGAATTAGAACACCTCCTCCTCGTTTGTGGGCTCTGGGACAGTTGTATGCTGTGAATGCCGGCGGTGTTATTTGATTCAGTATCATTTGGTCTGAGCTTTTGAGCCATGATTCTGTAATGCATAGGATATCAATGTTGTTTTCTTGGATGTGATCAATAATAGTGTTTGTTTTGTTACATACTGATCTCGCATTGATCAGTCATAAAGTTATACAGGTGGTATATAATGGGTGTGTTTGCTGTGTGAGAATATTTGAGGCTGCTTCTGTTTGTAGATATTTGGAGTGCTTCTTACCTGGATGTTTGTAGGGGGCAGATATGTAGATGGGTTGGTAGACGGTAGGAAGATATGATACATATATAGGGGAGGGTTGAATGGTTGTAAAGTAAGTAGTGTAGTAGTAAGCATTTGTAAGGTGAGCGCATATAATAAGAATTAGTAAGCTAGCATATATCTGTTGGAGGAATGTCTGTTTGTAGCTTTGTTGTGAGGTTTGTATGTCTTGTATGCTGGAGGAGTGTGAAGGGGTTTATGTTCCATCTTGGTATGCAAGGTGGATTAAAGTAGTGGCATTTAGCTATGTTGGAGTATAATTGACTTACAGTTATCCGTGGTTTGGACATTCGGTGCCTGTTCTTAGCAGTAGGAGGAGGATTGTTTGTAGTCTTCGTAAGAGGTCCTCCAGGTGCGGGCCCGCCAGTGCGGGTGTGCCAAGAGGCGCCGGGTCTTTAATTGGTGCCGTTGGGTCTGATTGGCCTTGGGGGCTGGGTCAGAGAGGAGCGATCCTCCCGCTCGACTCCCCGACGCTCGATCAGGCTTAGGTTCTGTGCAGTTGTGGGAGATGCTGGGTGATGTTATTTTTAATGTTGGATTATCTGCTGATTGCTGTAGGTTCAACATTGTCCTTTGTAGTTGAATTATTTGGTGTTGTAGATATTTATTTCAAAATGTGCCCCACCTAAGGGCCACGCCAAAGGGCCCTCTGGCAAGGCCCTCAGGAGCGGGCGCGCCTAGGCTTAATGCCACTGGTATTAATGCCACTGTATTAATGCCACTAGTATTAATGCCACTAGTATTAATGCCACTGTACAAGTTGCTGGTGAGGCCTCACTTGGAATATTGTGTTCAGTTTTGGAAACCATATCTCACAAAGGATATATACTTTATTCAGAAAGGACAGGGTAGGAAGTAGGGGAGGAGGAGTGGCGCTATATGTAAAAACTACTATTAAAGCTTTGGAATTACAGAGCTTAAAAGGGAGAGGGGAGGCATTGTGGGTTAAACTAGAAAGAGGGAAAGAGAAATCTATTTACATTGGTGTGATATACAGACCTCCCTCACAAGAGGAAGAGGTGGACAGAGAGTTAATTGAAGACATGCGCAGCATTGCTAGGAAAGGGGAAGTGCTACTGATAGGAGATTTCAATATGCCAGATGTTGATTGGCACATTCCTGCTGCAGTATCATCTAAAAGTAAGGAGATCCTGGATTCTCTACAGGGAGAACTATTCAGGCAATTGGTAACAGACCCCACACGTGAAGGGGCCATACTGGACTTGGTGCTTACCAGTGGTGAAAGTATTTCTGATGTTGTAGTGGCAGATCATTTTGCATCCAGTGATCTCCAGATGGTGTGGTTCAGTATTAGGACTTGGGCTGTT
Source organism: Ichthyophis bannanicus (assembly GCA_033557465.1). Classification (NCBI taxonomy): domain Eukaryota; kingdom Metazoa; phylum Chordata; class Amphibia; order Gymnophiona; family Ichthyophiidae; genus Ichthyophis; species Ichthyophis bannanicus. The sequence goes on along the minus strand of CM066040.1, from coordinate 301,854,351 downwards.
AGAATCCATTCAAAGGCGAGGATCTTAGACTTTAGGAAGACTAACTTTGCAAAGATGGGCCAATATCTCAGGGAGTCACTAGTTGGATGGGAACAGCTGAGGGATGTAGAAAAACAGTGGGAAAAACTGAAAGGGGATATTTTAAGGGCAACCAACCTTTTTGTTAAAATGGTAAATAGAGGTAAAAGGAAAAGGAGACCGCTATGGTTTTCGAAAGAAGTAGCTGAAAAAGTGAAGAAAAAGAGGGAGGTCTTCATGAAATACAAGAGATCACAGAGAGAGGAAGACAGGCATCTGTATTTGGAAAAACTTAGAGAAGCTAGCAAAGTAGTCAAGAAGGCAAAGATTCAAAAGGAGGAGGAAATAGCCAATGCAATAAAATGGGGGGATAAGACATTTTTCAGATATATTAGTGAGAAGAGGAAGGGCAAGAGTGGTATTGTCAGACTCAAGGGTGCAGGGGAGGAATATGTAGAAGCTGATAAGGATAAAGCGGACTTGCTTAACAAATATTTTTGCTCTGTGTTCACAGATGAAGAACCAGGAGCAGGACCTCAGAAAACACCCACAAATAGGAACAGAAGCAAAGGACATCTTGAACAATTTTCAAAAGACTGTGTTCGTGAGAAACTCTCTCAATAAAGTAGACAAATCGATGGGACCGGATGGGGATACACCCGAGAATACTGAGGGAACTTGGGGATGTTGTAGCAGCTCCACTGACTGACCTGTTCAATGCCTCGTTGGAGTCGGGAGTGGTGCCAAAGGACTGGAGAGAGGCTCATGTGGTGCCTTTACACAAAAGCAGACGTGAGGATGTGGTTGAAAACTACAGGCCGGTTAGTTTAACTTCGGTGGTGAGTAAATTATTGGAAACGCTGCTGAAAGAGAAAATAGTGAGGTTTCTGGAGTCCAGCAGATTACAGGATCCAAGGCAGCATGGATTCAACAGAGGCAGGTCTTGTCAGACAAATCTGATTGATTTCTTTGACAGGGTGACCAGGGAGTTGGACCGAGGGAGAGCCCTAGACGTGGTGTATTTAGATTTCAGTAAAGCCTTTGACACTGTTCCTCACAGGCGACTTATAAACAAACTGAGCACCCTAGGGATATTCCCTAAAGTTACTGCTTGGAATAGAAATTGGTTGGGTGGGAGGCGACAAAGAGTACAAGTAAATGGAGCTTACTCTGAGGAGAAGGATGTTATCAGTGGTGTGCCCCAGGGATTTGTCCTTGGTCCGATTCTTTTTAACATCTTTGTTAGTGATATAGCGGAAGGGCTTTCAGGTAAGGTTTGCCTCTTTGCAGATGATACCAAAATCTGCAATAGAGTAGACACCCAGGAAGGTGTAGATAACATGAGGAGGGATCTAGCTAAGCTTGAAGAATGGTCTAGAATTTGGCAGCTGGGATTTAATGTTAAAAAACGTAAGGTCATACATTTGGGCTGCAGCAATCCAAGGGAGCAATATAGTATAGAGGGTGAAGTACTTTTGTCCACTAAAGAAGAGCGGGACCTAGGCGTGGCTGTGTCTGAGGATCTCAAAGTAGCTAAACAGGCAAAAGCTAGAAGGATGCTTGGGTGCATACGGAGAGGAATGGCTAGCAGAAAAAAGGAGGTGATAATGCCTCTGTATAAGTCTTTGGTGCGACCTCATTTGGAGTATAGTGTGCAATTCTGGAGACCACACCTTCAAAAGGATATGAACAGGATGGAGGCGGTGCAGAGGGTGGCTACTAAAATGATTAGTGGTCTTCATTATAAAGCATATGAGGACAGACTGAAGGATCTTAATATGTACACCTTATAGGAAAGGCGGGATAGAGGTGATATGATTGAGATGTTTAAATACCTCCGTCGCATAAATGTTCAGGGAGAGAGCCTCTTTCAATTGAAAGCAAGTTCTGCTACGAGGGGACATGGGATGAGGGTGAAGGGAGATAGATTCAGGAGTGATATGCGGAACTATTTCTGTATGGAAAGAGTAGTGGATCCGTGGAATAGTCTCCCAGTGGAGGTGGTAGATATGAGGACAGTAACTGAATTCAAAAAAGCATGGGACAAACACAGAGGATCTCTAAAGGTAAAAAGGGGACTGTTGTAGTTGTTATGGAAGGACAGACTAGATAGGCCATGTGGTCTTTTTCTGTCGTCATATTTCTATGTTTCTATATAAAAAGACTGGAAAAGGTTCAGAGGAAGGTGACCAAAATGATTTGGAGCCTGCATCAGAAGACTTATGAGAAGAGACGAAGACCTAAATATGTACACTCTGGAGGACAGGAGGGACAGGGGAGAAATGATTCAGACCTTTAATTACTTAAAGGGTATTAATGAACAAACAAACCTCTTCCAAAGATGGGGAAGCTGTACGGTAAAACTAGAGGGCATAACATGAAGCTGCAAGGGGGTAAAATGAAAGGCAATGTCATGAAATACTTCTTCACTGAAAGGGTGGTAGATTCTTGGAATGCCCTCCCGGTGGAAGAGGAGGGGGCAAATACAGTGACAAAATTCAAAATGGTATGGGACAGACATAGTGGATCCCTATATAGCAACAGGATAAAATCAAAACAAACATAACTATCTCTTATAGCTCAACAAATAGGGGTGACCTACATGGAGTGGTGGGTACACCGTTAAACAAAGGCATGGGCAGGTGCAGCTAATCTTGCTGCCTTGCTGGGCAGACTAGATGGACCATAGTGGTCTTTATCTGCCGTCATATACTATGTTACTATGACTTTTGTATGGGCTCTCAACTGTTCCAAGTAGAAGGTCAAGGTTCCTTTGCAGTCCAACATGAGTAATTCAGCAAGATGGGGACTTTCTAGTCTTTTGCATTGAGTGTCATATGTATGATTTTCTCCCAATTGGTGAGAGGTCTTACATGTGCACTAGGTGCAAGGAGCTCTTTGCTCTCAGGGAACGATTCCGTTCTCTAGAGGCTAGAGTAGCAGACTTGGAAGACATAAGAAAGACAGAGAGGTACATAGACGAGACCTACAGGGATATAGTTCTGAAGTCCCACCTCCAGTCTGGCAGCATCCCTGTTGCCATGGAGGAGAGAGGTCACGTGACAGGAGAGCATCACCCTGGTGTGGCAGGAATTGATCTTGTAATTAGGACCTGTCCTCCAGGTGATGTAAAACCCTCTCGCACCGAGGAAGTTTCTCCAGGGCCATGTGCCCATCAGGGAAGGGTTAGGACAGCCATTATAATTGGTGATTCGATCACTAGGTATGTAGATAGTTGGGTGACTGGTAGACGTGAGGATCGCCTGGTAACATGCCTGCTTGGTGCAAAGGTAGCGGACCTCACACACCACCTAGATAAGGCTGCTGGGGAGGAGTCTACTGTCTTGGTACATGTTGGTACCAATGACATAGGAAAATGTGGTAGGGAGGTTCTGGAGGCTAATCTTAGGCTTTTAGATAGGAAGTTAAATTCCAGAGCTTCCAGGGTAGTGTTCTCCGAAATGCTTCCCGTTCCACGCGCAGGACCCAAAAGGCAGGCAGAGCTCCAGCGTCTCAATGTGTGGATGAGACGATGGTGCAAGGATGAGGTTTTGGATTTGTTAGGAACTGGGGAACATTCTGGGGAAAGGAGGGGCTCTTCCGAAGGGATGGGCTTCACCTTAACCGGGATGGAACCAGGCTGCTGGCATTAACCTTTAAAAAGGAGATAGAGCAGCTTTTAAACTAGATAATAGGGGAAAGCTGACAGTCGCACAAGAGCGCTTGGTTTGGAAGAATGTATCCTTGAAGGATACTACCAAAAACAGAGAGATTCCAAAAAAAGAGTAAAGTAGCCCAAATGCCCTCAAGTATGGAGCAGATAGAGCTTAAAGTTCGCAAATTACCCATGCCTACCAGTAGCCAAATTAATATGAATAAAATACAGTCTCTAAAATCTTGCATGCCAATGCTAGAAGTCTAAAAAATAAGATGGGAGAGTTAGAATATATAGCACTCAATGAGAGGTTAGATATGATTGGAATCTCAGAGACATGGTGGAAGGAGGACAACCAGTGGGACACTGTGATACCCGGGTACAAACTATATAGTAATGAAAGAGCTGATCAAATTGGTGGAGGGGTTGCGCTCTTTGTTAGAGAGGGCATTGAGTCAGAAAGGATTAAAATTTTGCAGGAAACAAAATTTGCTGTAGAATCTCTATGGATTGAAATTCCATGTAAAAAGGGGAAGGCGATGGCTAACAAATGTTACAGCACAGCAGTAATAATGGGTGATTTCAATTTCCCCAGTATCAACTGGGTCAGTGTCAGGGCAGGACATGCTAGGGAGATAAAGATCCTAGATGAAATAAATGACTACTTCTTGGAACAGCTGGTTCATGAAACAACCAGAGGGGAAGCCATATTGGACTAGTCCTTAGTGGAACACCAGATCTGGTGCAAGAGATAAGGGTGTTGGAGCCACTTGGCAATAGTGATCATAGCATGATCACGTTTGATTTAATTAGTGGAGAAGGGATAGTAAGGAAATCCACAGTACTACCTTTTAACTTTTGAAAGGGAGACTATGATAAAATGAGGAAAATAATTAAGAAAAAAACTAAAAGGAGCAGTTGCAAAGGTTAAAGACTTACATCAAGCTTGGGTGTTGCTGAAAAATACTATCTTGGAAGCCCAGAACAGCTATATTCCACGCTTTAAGAAAAGTGGAAGGAAGTCCAAAAAACTGCCAGCATGGTTTAAAGGTGAGGTCAGAGAGGGTGTTGTTGCCATAATAGCATCTTTCAGGAAATTGAAAAAAGAGCCAAACGACAAAACCTGGAAACAGCACAAGCACTGGCAAGTTAAATGCAAGGCATTGATAAGGCAGACAAAGGGAGAATTTGAGAAGAAGCTTGCTATGGAAGCAAAAATGTGCAATAAAGACTTTTTCAAGTACATTCATAGCAAAAAACCTGTGAGAGAGTCAGTTGGTCCATTAGATGATATAGGTGTTAAAGGGGCACTAAGAGGCGACAAGGTGATAGTGGAGAGACTGAATGAATTCTTTGCATCGGTCTTTACTGAGGAAGATGTAGGGATGTTACCCATGACTGAAGTGGTTTTTAAATGTGCGGAAGAACTGAAGGAAATATCGATACATCGGAAAGATGTATTACAACTACTAGATAAACTGAATAGTAGCAAATCACCTGGGCCAGATGATATACATCCAAGGGTGTTGAAAGAACTGAAATATGAGATTGCAGACCTTCTATTAGTAATCTGTGAACTATCATTAAAATCATCTGTAATACTTGAAGATTAGAGGATGGTGAACGTAACACCAATTTTTAAAAACGGTTCCAGGGGTGATCCGGGAAACTACAGACCGGTTAGGCTGACGTTAGTACTGGGGAAAATGGTAGAAACTATCATAAAGAACAAAATTGCTGAAGATGTAGATAGTCATGGCTTAATGGGATACAGCCAACATGGCTTTAGATAAGGAAGATCTTGTCTTACTAATCTGTTATGTTTTTTTGAAGGTCTGAATAAACAGGTAGACAAAGGTGAGTTGGTTGAAAAAGTGTATTTGGACTTTCAGAAAGCCTTTGACAAGGTCCCTCATCAGAGACTTTTGGCAAAATTGAAGAGTCATGGGATAGGAGGCAGTGTACTATTGTGGATCAGGAACTGGTTAAAAGATAGAAAGCAGAGGGCAGGGCTAAATGGCTAATTTTCCCAATGGAGATAGGTGAATAGTGGTGTAGCCCAGGGATCTGTGCTGGGTCCGCTGCTTTTTGACATATTCATAAATGACCTGGAAAAGGGAATAATGAGTGAGATTATCAAATTTGCAGATGACACAAAACTATTTAAAGCTGTTAAAACCCAAGAGGATTGTGGAAAATTGCAAGATGATCTTGATAAATTGGAAGACTGGGCATCAAATTGGCAGATGAAATGTAATGTGGACAAGTGCGAAGTTATGCACCTAGGGAAGAACATACCAAACTATGGCTACACGATGCAAGGTTCCACATTAGGAACCACCACCCAGGAAAAAGATTTAGGCGTCATTGTGGATAACATTTTAAAACCCTCGGCTCAGTGTGCAGCGTCGGCCAAGAGAGCAAATAGAATGCTAGGTATCATAAGGAAAGGAATGGAAAATAAAAGAAAGGATATTATAATGCCTCTATATCATTCTATGGTGAGACTGCACCTTGAATATTGTGTGCAATTCTGGTCGATGTATCTTAAAAAGGATATAGTGTTATTAGAAAAGGTTCAGAGAAGAGCCACCAAAATGGTAAAGGGGATGGAAGGATACCACTATGAAGAAAGGCTAAAAAGGTTAGGGCTCTTTAACCTGGAAAAGAGAAGGCTGAGGGGAGATATGATAGAAGTCTATAAATTAATGAACGAAGTGGAACAGGTAAACGTAGATCGATTGTTTACATTATCAGAATATAGAAAGACTAGGGGACATGCAATGAAGCTACAGGGTAAACTATTTAAGACTAATAAAAGAAAATATTTTTTCACTCAATGTGTAATCAAAATCTGGAATTTGTTACCGGAGGATGTAGTAAAGGCTGCTAGTGTAGCTGGGTTTAAAAAAAGTCTGGATAAATTCCTGGAGGAAAGGTCCATAAACCATTATTAAGAAGGGACCCAGGATATCAATGCTTGACCCAATACAAGCATTGTGCAACCTGTGTCTTTTGGGGAAACTGCTAGGTACGTATGACCTAGATTGGCCACTGTTGGAAACAGGATACTGGGCTTGATGGACCTTGGTCTGACCCAGTATGGCATATCTTATGTTATTATAATTCATTTTCCCATTTGTAGGCATGGGGTTTTGGGAAAAATGTTGGTAGTAAAATTGACTGATTAAAATGGAAATCCAATGCTACTCTCAGAAGGAATTTAGGATGAATATGGAGTTCTACACTATTATGATGGATTTCCTCACTTGTTATTCCCATTTCCAGGTCATTTACGAATATGTTAAAAAGCAGCAGACCCAGCACAGATCCCTGGAGTACTCCACTATTCACCTGTCTCCATTGGGAAATTTGCCCATATAGCCCTATTCTCTGCTTCCTATATTTTAACTAGTTCATGAGCCGCAATATTACACTGCCTCCTAGCCCATGGCTTTTTAATTTTGCAAAGAGTCTCTCATGAGGGACTACTACTACTACAACTACTGAGCATTTATGTAGTGCTACCAGTCATACTCATTGCTCCACGGAACAGAAATGTAAGAGACAGTCCCTGCTCATCAGAGCTTACAATCTAGTCAAGACAAAACACAAAACACGGAAGGTGTAGGCAGGGGTAGAACAAGGGAGAGAAAAGGAGATCAGGTGAGTCAAGATCCAAAAGCAGCAGCAAAGAGGTGAGCTTTCAACCTGATGATAGGGTATAAGACAGAATGGAGAGGGAAGTGAGGGTGGTAAAGGGGGGATGAGGAGTGAAGGAGTGACGGTGTTGGTAGGAGGGGAAACAGTTAGGGAGTATGAAGAAAAGGAAGACAATGTGATGTGAAGCCATAGAAAGGAACAGAGAGGGGCTATGCAGCATATGTTCTACACGCTATGCAGCATATGTTATATTACAAGCAATGAGGTAGCAATGGAGACTGCAGGCAATGAGGTAGCAATGGAGTCTACAGGCTGTGCAGCATATGAGGTAGCAATGAGGTGGCAATGGAGTCTACAGGCAATGAGGTAGTAATGGAGTCTACAAGCAATGAGGTAGCAATGAGGTAGCAATGGAGTCTACAGGCTTTTATATGGTGGATGCTTACTTTGTGTAGTTTATCACTTGAATTTTTTGGTTCTGTTTCCTGGGGGCCTGACCCTTTCGTGGATTCACCTAAGGGTCATGCCAAAGTGCCCTTTGGCGTGGCCCGCCAGGCGCAGGCGCGTCCGATGGCGCTCCTTTTTGTAGTGGCTGCTGGGGCCTCTCGATTGGCTGCTCTCGGTGGCGGGAAATTGGTGCAGCAGGCCCGGTCTCAACCCCGATCGATCGGGGGAGTGGAGCGTGGAAGCGGGACCTTGTCAAAAGCTTTCTGAAAATCCAGATACACTATATAAACCGACTCACCTTTGTGTACCTGTTTATTCTCTCAAGATGTATGACCGAGCTGGATCCTACTGCAGGAGGTACGAGGGTGGCTCCTAGAAAAAGACCTATTTCTCTCGTAGATGTAGGTGTAAGTTCCCACGTCTGGAGCACCAGTGCCTAAGGGGCAGATGTGCTATGGAAAAGAAAGGAAACTGTAATGAACCGAAAAAATTAATCTATCTAAGAAAGAAAGAGAATAAAATTGAGACAAACAGGCAGGAAAATACAAAGAACATCGCCGGAGGTAGCAGAGACCCTAAGGAGGGGAAAAATATTATCAAATGAAGGAAAGTGTTAAAGATGCATTTGTTGGGCTCCGTGGAAAAACAAAGACAGACCTAAAATAGCTCCGCGGCCTACACAGAGGAAGTCTCCTAAAGCTCTGACTAGTAGCCAGGGAGCATTCCCACTTGGGCTCCCTTGGATGATGTCATACGTCAGGACTTCATTCATGGAGAATGCATAGATGCGGATCATGTAAATGCATACGTGCTCTTGCATGTGCCTGTATGTGGGTAGAATAGTCATTTCCTGCATGTAAAGCATAGAAACAGAGAAAAATGATGACAGAAAAAGTCCACATGGCCTATCTCTACATGTGCAAACTGTTTTCTAAAATTACCCTCTTACTGTGCATGTCAATCGTATTGCATTGTCCCTGTCGCTTACAAGGACTCCCTCCTTCCACGCTCTCAGAGAAAGCAAATTTTGTTAAATACCCTATTGTTAAATGTTGTAAAGCACCCACATGTTAAATGTAACCCCAATTGTGATGTGATGTAACCACTTTGATTGTAGGATAAGGTGGTATACAAATCTGTCTAAATAAATAAATAAATAAATTTTCCTCTGTGATTCCAGGATTCTGTCTATCAGCTTCTTTGTGATTTGTGCCTGAAAGCGCAGTGGATAGAACATACCAGCAGTTCTGTCACGCTTGCTGGTTGCAAAGGGTTTTTCTGCTCTGCTTCAGAACTGCACTTGAACAGATGGTAAAAGTGTCTCATACTAAAACCCAGTGACCTGTCCTGGTGACCCCACAGCTATAATAAATATACATGAGATAAATCAGCATATGTGAATTTATTCCACCCATATTCAGTCTGGCTGGGTGTGGGGCCCTCAGGACACATGTTGAAGCTCTGGGTTAACGCTCTGAGCTGAGCTGATGCAGGTTCAGTTCCCAGCCGAAGCTCCGGTGAAAGGGGGGGGGGGGGGGCAGCAGCAGTAATGGAAGGAAAGAAACTAGAGACAAAACAGGGCTCAGGGGCTGCCATTATGCTGGATTTCGGAAGGAGGGAGGGAGAGAAAATGCTGGTGTCCTGGCTCATGTGTTAAGGGAAATATACTAAAGTCTATAATGTTCTGTTCTTTGGCTTATGGGTGTAGAAAAGTGATATTCAAAAGCACTTATCTGCTTAGCAACCGGAAAAGCACCAGCTGGCAAGATAGAGTCAGCGACCATTTTCTCTGACCACCTCGGCACTATCTGCGCAGTGTAGGGGCAGTCCAACAGCAGTGATCTGCATAAACTTAGACCATATGAAAGGCAATTATAAATGTATTTGGTTAGCCGTCCGGATAGCAGGCTTAATACTGCTGCTGTCTGGCTAACACAGCAGTCATTACTAATCTGCATATGTAGTACTAGCCACTAACTAGCCCCATACCGGAGCTCAATAGCCAGATTTTTTTCAGCTGTGGTGGCTGTTGTCTTAAAAAATGCCAAACACCATGGTTGAGTATCAGCTCATTAGAGTTTAGAAAATCAGCTCAATGAATGTGGATGAAGTTTTGCTCTCTGTGCACACAACCACTTCCCTCTTGTTGAATTGTCTTCCGTTTGGCTTGTTGTACAGTCTCTTCTCAATATTATTGCTTTACCCACACATTTCCCTTTGGTTGAATTATCTCTGGGCTCTGTTTTGTTTATTTGGAGTTTTTTTTTGTCTTTTGTTACCTGCTCAGTTTACGATTTTTTTTTTAAAATTGTAAACCACTTTAATGTAAACCACTGTTTCTATTTTTCTATTAGTGGGCTTCATTTATTTATTTAGCTGTATTTATATCCCGCTTTTCACCGGGTCAAAGCGGTCAATTGGGAGATACATTTAACACGAGGCGATATGACATACATATGCTAATACGTACAGGGAACATGGGCAATGGAGGGTTAAGTGGCTTGCCCAAGACCACAAGGAGTGCCTATAGGACTAGAAATCCCAGTCCCTCCGGCCTGAGATTGCTGTCCCCAGGTGGGACTTGAACCCCCGGCCCTTCGGCCTGAAGTACCTTGTCTTAACCACTAGGCCATTCCTCCCTGAATATTATAAAGCATATGAGGACAGACTTAAGGATCTTAATATGTACACCTTAGAAGAAAGGCGGGATAGAGGTGATATGATTGAGATGTTTAAATACCTCCGTGGCATAAATGTTCAGGGAGAGAGCCTCTTTCAATTGAAAGCAAGTTCTGCTACGAGGGGACATGGGATTGTAGTAGGCGAAGGCCTATGATCCATGCTGCTTGAACTAAACAGACAGGCCTAAGCAGCTTGACCTGTAAATGAAGCCTGTGGTTAGGCCCAGAGGAATGAAACCCCCCCTGAATGCTGCCTCCATAGAATGGAAACTTAACTAAGCATAACCAAGCATAGCTAAGCAGAATCGAAACTTAGAAAAGATAGAAAAACAAGTTTTAATTGGTACTGATAAGAGTGTGAAAGCTTCTGTGAACTAATTAATTCTGCTGAGAGAAGGGTTACAGTGCCCTGCTTTCCCACATGTTCTAGTCAGCCAGTGACCTTGGAGGAGAATTGTATCAAGAGTCTAAGAACTGACCATTGTAATGAGGATTGTAAGGGGGGGAAACAGGTGCTGAGCCCAGACTAGGGTTGCCAACTGGCCGGTTTTCAGCCGGCCTGGCCGGTTTTTCCATGGCCAGGCCGGCTAGGGTTACCAACTTTTTCACCGAGAAAAACCCGACACCTGTGGCTCGCCATGCTCCACCCATTCTCCGCCCCTAGTCCCACCCCTGCCCCGCCCCCAGCCCCACCCACAAAAATTACCGAGGATACGTGTAGGCTAACTTCCTTGGTCAGATAATAATTAAACTGGGAACCCCAAAATCCAAACATGAAATGTACAACACTGGAGAAATAAAACTATAAAGTAATTTCCTCTTGCACTAAACAAAAACGCAAAGATGTTATCAATACACACTTCCCAGACCAAACATATTCCAGCTAATAAATTCAAAATAAAAAGTATTTTTCTACCTTCTGTTTGGGCGTTTTATTTTTCAGTTGCAATTGCTCCAGTCACTTTCTTCTGGTTTCTTCGTGTCTTCTGCGAGCTATCCATTTGTCCTTTCTTCTCTTTTAGATGTTTTCCATTCTCTCTCTATTTCTGCTTTAACATACTGATGGTTTCCCTTTTGCTCTTTCCCCCAATTCTTTCCTTATTCCTTTATCATCCATTTAAATTTCACCCTTCCATTCTCAAGCCCCTCACTCTCCCAATACCCAGCCCATCATAGACTTTTCTTCCACACAAAATATTTTTCCCCTCTCCACTCATTCCCCATCTATTCTAGTCCTCCCCCAAAATCAGTTCCCTTATAGTTCTAGACCCACCCAGCATCCACTCCCTTCTAATCCCATTCTCCCATGCCCCACATCAGCCCATTTCCAGTCCTATTCCAGCTCTTCATCAGCCCATTTCCAGTGCTAGCCCTCACATCCCAGACCATTTCCAGTCCTAGCCCCCCCCAATCACAGCCCATTTCCAGTCCAAGTCCCCCATCACAGCCTATTTCCAGTCCTAGGCTCACCCCATCACATCCCATTTGCAGTCGGAGTCCCCCCGCACCATCACAGCCCATTTGCAGTCCTACCCCCCCCACCATCACAGTCCATTTGCAGTCCTAGCCCCCCTAATCACAGCCTATTTCCAGTCCAAGTTCCCCCTCCCTCCACCATAGCCCATTTCCAGTCCAAGTTCCCCCCCCCCCCATAGCCCTTTTCCAGTCCAGGTCCCCCTCCCCATCACAACCCATTTCCAGTCCATGTCCCCCCCCCATAGCCCTTTTCCAGTCCAGGTCCCCCTCCCCATCAAAAACCCATTTCCAGTCCATGTCTCCCCCCCCCCACATAGCCCTTTTCCAGTCCAGGTCCCCCTCCCCATCACAGCCCAATTCTTTCCAGTCCAATGCCCCCCCATAGCCCTTTTCCAGTCCAGGTCCCCCCACTTCACAACCCATTTCCAGTCCAAGTCCCCCTAATCACAGCCTATTTCCAGTCCAAGTTCCCCCTCCCTCCGCCATAGCCCATTTCCAGTCCAACGGCCCCCCCCCATACCCCACTTCCCTTCCACGTTACCCCCCCCCATTACCCCATTTCCAGTCCAGGTCCCCCTCCCCATCACAGCCCATTTCCAGTCCATGTCCCCCCCCTAGCCCTTTTCCAGTCCAGGTCCCCCGCCCCAGCAAAACCCATTTCCAGTCCATTTCCCCCCCCCCATAGCTCTTTTACAGTCCAGGTCCCCTCCCATCACAGCCCATTTCTTTCCAGTCCAAGTCCCCCACCCCCATAGCCCTTTTCCGGTCCAGGTCCCCCACCCATCACAACCCATTTCCAGTCAAAGTCCCCCCTCCTAGCCCTTTTCCAGTCCAGGCCCCCTCCCCCCATCACAGCCCAGGCAGTCCTTGGCCTCCCCCCCCAAAACCGCGGCTGTCTGAGGCTTTAGAGGGAGCCGGGGAAGCCTGTGCGAGGCCCAGGCTCCCTCTGAACAGCCGCCAGTGTGAAGAGCCTTTTCCTGTGAAGCCGCGAATGCTGGGAAAGGTTAAAGGGCATTGCCTCGTGCGGGCTTCCCCGGCTCCCTCTGAAGCCCTCCGGGTTGGGAGAAAAGCCGTTTTTTTTGCTCTGGCCGCTCCCGATCTTGCGGCCAGAGCAAAAAAAACGGCTTTTCAAGGGCTGGTTTTGCCTCTGCGCTGGCAGCCGGCCTGGCCATTGAAAAACCGGCCAGTTGGCAACCCTAAGGCCGGCTGCCGGCGCAGAGGCAAAACCGGCCCTTGAAAAGCCGGGTTTTTTGCTCTGGCCGCAAGATCGGGAGCGGCCAGAGCAAAAAAACCAGCTTTTCTCCCAACCCGGAGGGCTTCAGAGGGAGCCGGGGAAGCCCGCGCGAGGCCCCGGCTCCCTCTGAACAGCCGCCAGCATTCTGGGTTGGAAGTGTACCAGATTGCAACCTGAGAATGAATGGTTTAAATTCTGAGTGAATAAAAAATTGTGTTAGGATTTCATCTTTGAAATCTGAAAGTTTAAAAAAAAAAGAAGAGTTTATCTTGCGGAGTGTTTGCATTCCAGATATTCACCAACCTTTTTATGAACAAGTATAAGTCATTTGAATGCATGCTTCCCCATACTATAAGATTTAAGGTAATTACTTTGAATTGTTAAACTCTGTACTAGTGACTAATGGAGACCTTTACAATTCAAGATAAATTCATTTGTTTTTCTGTAGTTGAATTTTGTGTGTCTGTGTCCAGAGGAAAAGGGGGTACTTTGTTGTTTCGAAAGTCTTTTAAATTTCAAGACGTTATTTCCTGATATACTGTGGCAAGCACCTGATAGAAGACATATTTATTGGTAAAAAAGAGGGTGTATATGCATTCTAGATATCCACCAACGCTATGGAAAAGTATCCGTTTCATGTCTCTTGAATATCTGCTTTCTGAACTGTAAGATTTAATAAAAATAAAAAATAAAATAATAATTTCTTTTGCAGAGACATGCAGACTACGGCTGGCAGTTAGTTTCCATGCTAAGTAATTTCATTCCAGTTATACGTAACAGATAGCTATAGTTCTCTCTATAAGAATAGATGTTATAACATGTTGCAAAATAATAGTTTTATATTTTAAGAACTGTATCTAAATTGTCCCTGTTTGGAAAAAAAGTTGCAATAAGCTTATGTTTTCTGCCTGCCCTATGTTTACAGTAATAATAAGGTTTTTTAATAAGTTTCTTTTCAAGTATGATCAAGAATTTCAGTAAGGGATTTACTGAAGACTATGGTAATAAAATGTCTCTGTCCCAATTAGGAATGCTATGTGAAAGGGAGTGGCTTCTGCTAGTTGCTCCATATTTCCTTAGTTCACCGTATTTTGCCCCAGAATCTCTAGATATCCCGTCCCATCAGTTTCTCTCCCTGTAAGCAGCTCCCCAAGAAGCCCCGGCTCCGTTCAGAGTGCTTAAGGGGGGAGAGGGGGCCCTGTCCACCGATGATGCCACCCCCCAGTAGGCGTGAACTAATGAGCCCACAGAAAAAAAAAAAAACCTCCCGGATAGAGCGTTGCTAGGAGAAACAGTGTGGGCCTAGGGCAGGGGGGGGGGGAACTCCTCCCTGCAGATTCCCAAGTAGTTTGCCAGCCAGTCAGCTGACCAGGCTTGTTTAGGTGCCTTTCCCTCTGCCACTGATTTACTGGACTGAAAGCTTTAGGATTTAATTGAACTAATGAACAGTATTATTCAAACCCATCAGTCTTGGTAACCCCAAGTGGAATCCAAATAGTGCAGGCAGCCCTCACTATATGCCCCAATGGATCCAGCAGCCCAGGAGAATTTGCATTTTTGTCAGTCAGTCCCAGAGAGATATAAAACAGAAATTACAGAAACTGGATGGATTTGCGGGCATGATAGTTAATGGAAGTTGATCAGAAAGTATGTGAATTGTTGAATGTGACAGGGAAAGTAAGTGTAAAGATGGAGAAGAGAACAGATCTTCTTGCTGATACTTTAGTTGAATGATGTGGAGGAGGTTATCCTGATCGAAGGAGCAGAGGAAGTAAAAACTGGGTGCGAGTCAGTGCGCCCATTGCAGAGAAGGACATTAGAGAAGTGAGTGCCCGTATCTTGATTCCACCCCAGGGGGGGAGGAGGGAGTGCTTGATTTAAAAAAATAATATTAAACCGAGCACAGTGTTCTAGCAAGAAAGGGAAGCAGCTATGGAGTAAGCGGCAGCTGGAGAGGGCTACAGCATGAATGAAGACTAGGCCAGGCCAGACCAGACTCTTAAGTTTTCCTGGGTCCCCAGGAGCCTATGGTCAGTTTGGAAATAGGGGACCAATATATGGACTTTATGGGGGATACAGGAGCAGAATACTAAAGCCAGTAGCCCCTGTGTTTTTCTCGATGCATCACCATTATCAGAGCTACTGGGGCTAAGGCCACAAAGCCTTTTCTGCAGAACCGCATGTGTGAACTAGGGGGACAGAAAATAATGCACCAGTTCCTGTATATGCCTGAGTTCCCTATTCCACTTTTTGGAGCCGAGATCTGCTTGCAAAGCTTCAGGCACAGATATCCTTTGCTGAAGAGAGAGAAATGCAAATGACTGTGAACCCAAAGCCTGCTGGATTGATGGTGCTGACTGTTCCCCGAGAAGAGGAGTGGCGGTTCTATAACACACCTCCAGTCAAGTCAACAAGTTCCTGTATACCCGCCAACCTTATAGCCCCACCTGAAGTATGGGCAGAAGATAACCCACCTGGCCTAGCGAAGAACATAGCCCCTGTCATCGTCACCCTCAAGCCAGAAGCGGAACTAGTGCATGTGAAGCAGTATCCTCTTCCCTGACCAGCCATTGCAGGAATCCACTGCCATTTAATGAAACTGCTGAAGTATGGACTTCTCAAGGAATGTCAGTCACCTTGGAACACTCCCCTTCTCCCAGTGAAGAAGCCTGGTTCAGGGGATTATCGTCCAGTACAGGACCTCAGCCCAAGACCCCACTACAGGAAGGCGGGGCCAACTCACCTGGACAAGATTACCTCAAGGATTCAAGAACTCGCCTCACTCAGCAAAAGATTTGACAAGTTATCCAGTAATTCCAGGAGAAAGAATTCTACTTCAATATGTGGACAACTTGCTCATAACCACCAACTCAGAAAGTGAATGTCTACAAGCCACCAGTGCACTCTTGCACCTTTTTAATGAGGCTGGATACAAAGTCTCAAGAGCTAAGGTGCAATTATGTCAAACAAGTTAAATACCTAGGATTCCAGTTGTCCAGCGGAATTCGACGCCTGGGACCAGAATGCAAAGAAGCTGTATGCAGTATTCCTACTCCAACCACCAGGAGGCAAGTGAGAGCCTTCTTGGGTGCCACAGAGTATGTTCTATATGGATCCCCAATTTTGCGCTGCTAGCAAAACCATTGTATCAAGCTACCAAAGGAATGGAAAAGTCTCCATTGGAATGGGGACTTGAACAGGATGCAGCCTTTTGATCTTTGAAAACCACTCTGATGTTGTCACCAATTCTGGGTCTACCAGATGTCCAGAAAACCTTTCAGTCTCTATGTTCATGAGTCACAAGGAAATGTTCTAGGAGTGTTGACTCAATCTCTTGGACCTTAGTTGAGAAGCTGTTACAGCTACAGCCCTCCTAGTGAACAAAACTAACAAGATCACTTTGAGACAGAATCTTCCAGTTACTGTACCACACTCTGTTCTAACCAATATGAAACACAAAGGAAACTACTAGCTAACAAATCTACGAATGTTGAAGTATCAGAGTATGTTGCGTGAAAACCCCCAGATACAACTGAAGGTCAGTCAAGCTTTGAATCCTGCTATGTTGTTACCAGTTGGTCTTGATCCCCTGATCATGACTGTTTAGAAATTATGGACCCTGTATTCTCAAGCCGCCTGGATTTGACTGATGTCCCTCTGGAGAACCCTGAACAGACTTTCTTTGTGGCTGAAGGCAGTTTCATCATCAATGGACATTGTTGTGCTAGATATGCAGTGGTGACCCCTGATTTGGTAGTTGAGTCTTCAGCCCTGGCCCCAGAAACTTGACCACAGAAAGCTGAACTGATAGCCCTCACTAGAGCACTAACAATAGGAAAAGGGCTCTGTCTAAATGTGTACCCAGATTCTAAGTATGCCCTTACAACCTTGCATGCACATGGGACCCTGTACAAATAATGAGGGTGGATAACCTTAGGAAGCAAGTCCATTAAGTATGGCCCCAAGATATTGACATTATCAGGTGCATACTACCTACAGCTTTCAAAACTTTAGGAAAAGTAGACTGTATGAATAGAACCTTGAAATCTCAGTTGTCCAAACTTTGCCAAGAGGTTTACCTGAAGTGGCCCCAGGTTCTTCCTATAGCCCTTCTTAGGATATACTTAGCCCCTGCTAAGTCTTTAGGAGTTCCCCCTTTTTGAGATTCTGAGAATCTGTAGCCTATTTATAGGGAATAAAAAGGAGATGTGAGACAGATAGGATCTGAAATTATTAGGCATGAACTATTGGTTTTAAGTTCTGTTTTGCAGAGTCTTCATACCTGGGTACACAATCGATTACCCATCAATTTGCCTGAACCCCTGCATCCTTTCAAGCCTGGAGTCTCGGTGTGG
This sequence comes from Ichthyophis bannanicus, assembly GCA_033557465.1. Lineage (NCBI taxonomy): Eukaryota > Metazoa > Chordata > Amphibia > Gymnophiona > Ichthyophiidae > Ichthyophis > Ichthyophis bannanicus. The sequence goes on along the minus strand of CM066040.1, from coordinate 301,836,822 downwards.
ATCAAAGAGTGGAGAAGGATACCGTTAGCCCTGCATTGGAAGGGACCTTATGTTGTCATCCTGTCAACTCCAACTGCAGTAAAAGTCGCAGAATTCGAACTTTGGATCCATCATAGTCGAGTAAAGCCAGCAACTGTTTCTGAACCTGCTCACTGGACTACTGTACAGCATCCTGAGACTCCATTGCGCCTCACCCTACGACAACAGCCACGGACCTAAGACTTATTGGTCCCTCGGAAACTGCACTATTTCAAGACTGTCCGTTTATCTGAAGGTAAGCCTCGCATCTGGAGAAAGCTGCAATCATCAGAAATAGACTGTGTTGTGTTAAGAAATTGAGTCTTCTAAGAGACTGTGTTCAAATGCTCTGAGAACAAAACTGTTTTGATCTCCTAAAAGGTGAACTGCTCTAAGGAGGCAATAATAGCCTGAGAGACTGTACTATGATATTTTAAGAACCTGAGACATCCCAGAGGACAGTGATACTTTGGAATCTACAGCCCTACTCCTGCCACAAAGCTGGTAGGTCTACGTACGGCAGAAGCTCGAGGATCTACAATCAACTCTACATCTGTTATCTGTTGTGGATGCCGACAGTTCCACCAATTTTCCAGAGACTATGCCCATTATGAATTCTTATTATTGCTTTATTTCGGCAGCAGCCTTGGGGTGCTTTGAAATGACTTTTGCTTTACCTCCCTGTGCAGCCTGTATAAGTACCATGCGAACTGGGCTGAAGGTTCTTCATGCCTCCCAGAACTTGTTTCTTGAACTTGCCGAAGCAGTAGCATCTAGTCTCTACATTTATGACTGTTTCTTTGTGGAGGAACCAAGATGGGAGATCAGTGGCCTTGGGAGGCCCAAGAACTGAATTATTCCATCCCCTACAATCAGACTGATTTACATAATACTACTGGTGAGTGGGTATTGGCCCACCCCATTGTTGACAGTTTGTGTTTTGTTTGCACCGGACCACAATTTGCTATGAAGATTGGACAGCTGGACTGTCTAAATTAGAAGTTTTACAACAGCACAACAAAGAAGACATCTTGGTGGTCCGGCATAAATGCTCCTGAACCTTCTACTCCTTTAGTTCTTTTTCCCACTCTTGCCAAACTATGGACTCTGACTATCTGCTTGTTGCTCCCTTGTTTCTTGCCACTTTGCTTGCGAATGATAACTTCCGTTATTAATAACACTGTAGAGCGCAAGGCAGCTACAAAGATACTAGCTATGTAAAACTACTACCCTATACCACAGAGTGATACCTTTACCTAGTATTATGTGATTTGATTCTCACCCTTTCTCACTTGTGGGTGAGAATAATCAAAGGGGGGGAATGTAGTAGGCGAAGGCCTATGATCCATGCTGCTTGAACTAAACAGACAGGCCTAAGCAGCTTGACCTGTAAATGAAGCCTGTGGTTAGGCCCAGAGAAATGAAAACCCCCCTGAATGCTGCCTCCATAGAATCGAAACTTAACTAAGCATAACCAAATATAGCTAAGCAGAATCGAAACTTAGAAAAGATAGAAAAACAAGTTTTAATTGGTACTGATAAGAGTGTGAAAGCTTCTGTGACCTAATTAATTCTGCTGAGAAAAGGGTTACAGTGCCCTGCTTTCCCACATGTCTAGTCAGCCAGCGACCTTGGAGGAGAATTGTATCAAGAGTCTAAGAACTGACCATAGTAATGAGGATTGTAAGGGGGGGAAACAGGTGCTGAGCCCAGACCCAGGTCCTCATTGGATAGCTACGTAATGGTACCGGGACCAATAGATGGGGTAGAAGGGGTACCGGGACCAATGAGAAGTTTGCCTATGTACAGAATGGAGAAGAAAAGTATAAAAGTTGTTGTTTTACTAACAGCCATTGCTCAGCCATTTTGAATGTGATTCTGCTTGAGTCTTGTGCACAAATAAATGATTTGGACCTTCTGAACAGACTCCTGGTATTATTGGATTGTTTGCGCTCTGCCGCTACAGGATGAGGGTGAAGGGAGATAGATTCAAGAGTGATATGCGGAAATATTTCTTTACGGAAAGAGTAGTGGATCCATGGAATAGTCTCCCATTGGAGGTGGTAGAGATGAGGACAGTAACTGAATTCAAAAAGGCATGGGACCAACACAGAGGATCTCTAAAGGTAAAAAGTGGACTGTCGTAGTTGTTGATATGAAAGGACAGACTAGATAGGCCATGTGGTCTTTTTCTGTCATCATGTTTCTATGATGCCATTTCGCTATGCCTTTCATGGTATAACAAGTGCCAAAAAAATAAACAAAAATGTGTTAGATCTGACGCCAACCAAATACCTTTTTGATGAATATTAACGTAGCCCTGCTCCCATATCTGCCACACATAGCTAATCTTCATCTCCAACAATGAATTTCCAGGATTTTGAAAAGAGATCATAGTAACATCAATTATAAAATAAAACCCGGGTTAAGTACTGATCTGATGGAGTACTACCATTCCTTTTTTATGCTCCTTTTTTAAGGAAAGTTGTCTACTGGCAATTACTTTATCATTGTGAGGACAGTGGGATTTTTCATTCTCATCCATCTAGCTGTTGCAGATTGCATAGTCCTGCTTATGTAGATCACTGGCGTTAGCTTATGTGAAGATAAGAACATAAGAGATGCCATACTGGGTCAGACCAAGGTCCATCAAGCCCAGTATCCTGTTTCCAGCAGTGGCTAATCTAGGTCACAAGAACCTGGCAGGTTCCCAAAAAGAGAAGATTCACTTTTGCTGAGGCCAGACATCTCTGCAGCATTTAATACTGTTGACAATGCCACTTTACTGCATAGTTTACAGGACTTTGGTCTAGGGCTTAGGGTATTGCAAAAGATTTTTTTTTTTAAATTCAAAACTCTTAGCCGGTCAGTCAATGGGAGACCAATGAGCTAAGATGCTAACCATGATATTCAGTGGTACTATCAGGACACTGCCACTGAACGTCCCCACAGACTAGTTAAAGCAGGGGCGGTTTGAGGGTAGAGAAGGGTAATATTAACACTATCCGGATAAGTGCTGATAGCAGATTTCCAGTCCAGCATGAAAAGCTAGCCTAAGCTGTAATCCGGATATGTGACAATTGAAAGTCTGCCAGCAGATAACTGTTGACAATTATTCATATGGTGCCTCTGAGCTCCGATATTCAACGGCAGCTCCTATCCAGATGTTGCCACTGAATGTGTCGTCAATATTTAAGCGTCTTGGCCTTTTTGGATATCAGCCCTGAATATTTTCTAACAGAGTTGTTTGGGAAAGTGGCGTCTTCCCAGCTAAGGCGCTAGATTGTGAGGTGTCCTGGGGTCTGTGCTATCTCTTGTTCTTTTAATATTTATTTCAAGCTACTACTGGACTAATTGAGTGTTTTAATATTACCGGTTATGCATATGTCGATTTCCAACTGTTTATTCCAGATGGATGAGATCAAAGGGCAGTTTGACTAATTTGTCCTTGTGTCTTACTAAAGTTGGACTTTGCCTGGAATAAAATAGGTTAGAACTTAAAAGTTAAAAGTGGCAAAGGGGAACAAGATGGCAGATAGCTCCAGTTCCTATCATGCTCTTTTTCTGAATTTCCTTGTTTTTTCCAATTGTTAAAGTAGGAGCAAATATAAAGAAAAGGTTTGTACCTATCCTGTGGCCTCCTTATGTTCCCTCTCAGGGGGCTTGATAGATAAATCTGTAATTTGTGAGCATCTGTTTTCAGCTGATGGGGTGGCACCAACTGAGGTTCTGTAAAGGAAGAAAGAGCTGTCAGACCTGAAAGCCATGTGGTCGCAGCTTGATGATACCATCACCATCTGTGCTGCAGAGGTCATCTTGACTGTTCCTGTGAAGGAGTGTACAGGAATCCTGAGGATGGAAGGCCAAACTACCAGGGAGCTGTGGCAGAAATGACTGTGAGTTTGGGGAAGGTGGAGGCAGGCGGTGTGCCATTCAAAAGGTGGTGCATATAAAACTTTGGAGACCGCGTGGCAGCCATTACCAGAACAGATAGCTCTGCAAGCTCTTGCTACTTGGTTATAGTCTTCCTTGGCTAATGCTCAGGTGAAGGAGAGCAGGCTTGCACAGGTAGTTAAATGATTGGATTTTGTTAAATTTAATGAACCCCCCCCCCCCAGAGAATGAGCCTTTTCTGTTGAAGAACAACACTGGGTTGCAATGGAAAACTGAAAATTTGGAGACCACTTTGAAGCATAGGACTTTGTGTTTTATCAAGGCTCATCACATTATCTGTCCTATTACTACATTTTGCAGCTACAATCTCTGTTGGAAATTTGGAAAATTCCAGAGCAAACATGTCCAACTCCATCCAAGACTATCTACCTCCTTTTGTGAAGAAACGCTCCTTAGGCTCTTTCTGAGGAGTCTGATTATCTTTGGGCCGATAGTTAATGGGGCTTACCGGATAAACCTAGCTGAGAGGATTATTGAGTGACACTAACTGGGCAGTGTTGCTGAATATTCCCTCTACATAAGAACATAAGAACATAAGATATGCCATACTGGGTCAGACCAACATCCATCAAGCCCAGTATTCTGTTTCCAACAGTGGCCAATCTAGGTCATACGTACTGTGATACAGCGGAGGCTGATGAGAGAAGTGAACCTGTTTGTCAGCAAGGAAAAGATGTGCACAGAGTGCAATATTCACTGGGACCAGCTAGAGGGAGCAGGAGTGCAGCCAGGAAGACTGAAGGGCCACGCCTAGCTGGTCAGAAGCACATGACAAACATTTCACAAGCTTCAAAGAGAGGAGTCCTTTATAAGGAAGCACTGCCTCAAGTTAAAAAGAAAGAGAGAGAGAGACACAGACACAGAAAGAGCGAGGACTGGGGCAGAAGGAGAAAGAGAAAGAGAAAGCGGTTTGCTGGGAGAGGAGAAAGACTTATACGGATTGCAAGCAAGAAGCAAGTAGGAATCAGCCGGGAAGGAAAAGCCAGGCTGAGCAAGGAAGCCAGGATTTGGGCTATTGCAAGAGCAGGCATTTACCAGCAGAGCTGTTCCCACGGGTGAGAGAGGAACCAAAACACAAGAGAAAAGCTTGGCACGAAGCTTCTGAAGGGAGGAAGCAAGTCCAAGGAGAGAACCTTTCCTCAGCGTGCTGCTGCAATAAGAGGTATGAGAATTATATTCCTACAAAGAAACCTTTGCCCTGTAAAAGTTCTTGTGAAGGAAGTGTGGAATCTCTAAGAAGAGAAAGCCCAGTTAATACTAAGGGGACACGTGGCCAGCACTCCAGGCTAGGCCCGAGGCACTGGAAAGTATTAAGGGAAATATACAAAGCTCCAGAATACAATATTCCAGAGACTGTTAACACAGACTTAGACATACCAATTCCTGAGCCGATGCAAGTGGAACTGGTGGAACAGTTGCCAGACCCAGAGGAGATGGATTGCTCTCTCTGCATTTCCCATAGCACAGAGTCTTTGGAGGACGTATGAATGGCTTGTGGTATCTGCAGAATGTCTATTATGTGCTGAGCAGAAGAATTGTACAAATGTGCTTTAAACTGGAAGCTATATTTGTGCCCTGCTACTACTGTGAAGTTAACAGTTTCCTTAAACCTTGTGTTTTCTTTTGTGCCTGAAGTTAAGGACATTATTTTCAGTTGTGACCAATTTATGACCGCATGCGTAAAGGGAATAAAAGCCTTTTTCATCCCTACCACTCTGTTTTAATTGATTGCTTTAAAGGATTGGAGTTTAAAACCTCTAGAACCAAGTTTCCTTGGTTCTTAAAATGGACTCTCCTATCTAATAATAATAATTTTTATGCCACTGTGTGACATAAATGGCGTAGTTGTTTGGATTTTTGGTTTTGTACAACTGAAAAGGAGACAAAAGAAGGAAAATATTTCCAAGGTTTAAAAAGGCAAAACCCGGAGTGGAATAGCCAAGAGACCGGACCGGAAGGCAAAACCCGGAGTGGAGCGGCAAAAGACCGGACCGGAAGGCATAACCCGGAGTGGAGCGGAAAAAGACCGGACCGGAAGGCAAAGACCCGGAGTGGAGCGGCAAAGCACCGGACCGGAAAGTAAAGACCCAGAGTGGGAGATACCTGGATCGGAGGAAGTATCCTGTTGCTGGCACCGAGGCAGAGAACTGCAGGGAGACGCAGAAACGGTCATTCCAAAAGCTGATGCAACATTCACACCAGGTAAAATGTAATTATACCTGACTTGTGTTGGATGTTTGTTTTGTAAGCCTTGGAAAAAAAAAAAGGAAGAAAAAAAAAAAGGGAAGCTCATTAGTGTTGGGAGAGCCACACTTGTTTTTTTTTTCTCTCTTGTGTTTTTCTGTAGGAAAGCCGCATGGAGCAGAAGGAGCTGTGTGCTTGGATGGCTCTACAATTTGACCGGCAGGCAGAGTTCGCACGTCAGAACCAGTCACAAGCCCTTAAAGCCTTGCAAGAGCAGCAGAGACCTGTCCTGCAAGTAATGGAGGCATGGTTGGCCCAGCAGAAGGAGTCACTGGCGATGGCCAACAAGCAGCTAGGACAGTCTGCTGGACTGGGTAATCCTCTGGAAGGACAGTGGACATGTAATGCCTTATCAGTAGGGAAATTAAGTGCCACTGATGACGTGGACGATTTTCTAGATTCTTTTGACAGAATCGCACGTTCTGCTGCCTGGCCAAAAGAGCAGTGGGCAATCCGCCTAGCAGCATCCCTCACGGGGGAACCGCTGTCCGCCTACAGGGCAATGCCCCCTGCTCTGGCTAACAATTACGATGAAGTGATAAAGGCAATCAGGTATCGCCTGGGCCTTACACCATTCTTGTATAACTGTTTGCTACGAGACACTGTTCTCAAGGTAGGCGAGACACCTAAGGCTTTGGGCCATAGGATAAGCAGTTTAGCTAACAAATGGTTAAAACCTGAGGATAAGTCTGTGAATGCTCTAATGGATGAAATAATATTAGAACAGTATATGTTGGCAGTTCCTAAGAATGTACAGAACTTTCTTATTCTGCAAGATTGCCACACAACTGCTCAAGCGATTGCGCTGACAGAGCGCTACATGGAGGCAGAGATGGTCACCCAGCAGAAGGTGGGGTCTCCAAGGCTGGCAGTGGGTATGGAAGCGCAGATATCAGAAAGGGTCTTACATCCTTTACAGAAAGGTTTGAAAAATGTTACTGCTGTTTCAAAAGAAAGTTCAAAAAATGTTTTTCATGTGGGAAAAAGGGACATTTGAAAAATGAATGCTTCTTACGTACTGCTCTCATGGGAGAGAACACGAAAGCAATACGTGAGGGGTTTGTACTGAATGTGGAAATACAGGGCGTGAATGCAAAGGCACTTTTGGACTCTGGTGCTGACCAGACCATGATTTCTCAAAAATTATGGTCTGCGATCAGGGATCAGGGCAAGTCTGCACCAGATCAGCCAAAGGGAAAAGTTAAAATTAAGTGTATACATGGGGCTGCTACGTTTTATCCAATGTACAAATTGTGGATAAAGGGTTTAGGTATAGAAAAAGAGATGTCTGTGGCTGTAATACCTAGACTACCCCAGGAGCTAGTGCTTGGCCGAGACTGGCCTCAGTTCAGAAGAAGTCTGAAAGAAGGGTTGTCTCCGCAGGGAACTCCAGTATCCACTTGCATTCACTCTGAGAGTAGAGCAGTTCCCAGTCCACTGGTGGAAAAAGTAAAGAAGACAAGGTTTCCACGGGAAGCTCTAGTTTCGACGCGCTCGCAACTAGACCTCCGAAACTCCCTCTTGTTCCCGAGATGCTACTTTGGAAGACCCTCCTTCTCATGAAGATTTGATAAATGAGCCCGCAGTGAGGGAAAGGAAATCAAAGGGTGAGAAGCGGAAGGAAAGAAAGTGTCGCTCTCAGGGCAGAGCCGAGCTTGCAGCGGGAAAAGGAATGCCATGGGTACCCTCTGAATTGATGGAGAAATTTCCCTCCTTCAAAAAGGAACAAAGAGCGGACCCTACTCTGACTCGAGCGTTTGAGCACGCTCAAGAGGAAAAAGATACCTTTCCTAGATTTATCATGGAAGAGGATATATTGTACAGAGAAAGTAAGGACCTCCGAACAGGAAACATTCGGAAGCAACTAGTGGTCCCAACTACTTTCAAATCTCTTGTTCTACGTCTGGCACACGATCACCCAGTAGGGGGTCACAAGGGAGCACAAGGCACCCTTGATCAGATATTGGCTAGATTTTATTGGCCAGGAGTTTTTAGAGAAACCAGTCGCTTCTGTGAGTCTTGTGCCTCTTGTCAAAGGGTTACTCTTGTGCACCCGCCAGAGGTACCTCTAATCCCAATGCCAGTAATTTCTGACCCAATAAGAAGACTCGCCATGGATATAGTGGGACCTCTTATAAAAACGCCAAGAGGATTTCAATATATACTGGTGATAATTGACCAGGCCACACGATTCCCATGGGCCGTACCCTTGAGGAATATTTCGGCGAAGTCCATTGCTACTGAATTTATCAAACTCTTTTGCGAAGTAGGATTCCCGCAAGAGGTATTGACGGACAGGGGCAGCAACTTTATGTCCAGGTACCTGGCACAGGTGTGGGACGCCTTTGGTATTCACCATCTCAAAACCGCTGCTTACCATCCCCAATGCAATGGGTTGGTTGAGCGCATGAATCAAAGCATAAAGCAGATGCTTAGACGCGCCTTGGATGGAGAAACAACAAAATGGGATACAATGCTACCCTTTATTTTCTATGCTTGTAGGGAGCGAACGCAGAGTTCCCTAGGTACCTCGCCCTATGAGCTTATGTATGGACGAGCACCAAGGGGCATACTGGACGTCTTGCGAGAACAGTGGACGGAAACAGTGGGGGATGAATTAGGAATACCCCAATTTCTGAAGAGTCTCAGAACTCACCTTGAACGAACCTCTCGTTTCGCCGAAGAGAAACTGAGAGAAAGTCAGAAAAGGCAAAAACAATATTATGACCGACGCACAAAACCAAGACAATTGAGTGTGGGGGAGAAGGTGATAGTCCTAGTCTGTGGTCCGACTCCAAAATTTGAAGCTCAATGGAAGGGACCTTACAAGGTCATCAAACCCATCGGTCCAGGACAACAAGGGACACCACCAAGTCTATCATGTGAACCTACTCCGGCCGTGGCATGAACGGTTGGTTTTGCTAGCGTCTACAAAATGCATAATCAACCCTAAGACTTTGCAAGCAGATGACAGCAGACTAAAGCGTAAAGCGAGACAGCTGCAGTGTCGGACGAATGTGGTGTTGAAGATTACGTGCTGTGCGGAAGAGGCTTCCCCAGCCCGTAATATTTTAAGAAGGGGGATGTGTGATGCAGCGGAGGCTGATGAGAGAAGTGAACCTGTTTGTCAGCAAGGAAAAGAGGTGCACAGAGTGCAATATTCACTGGGACCAGCTAGAGGGAGCAGGAGTGCAGTCAGGAAGACTGAAGGGCCACGCCTAGCTGGTCAGAAGCACATGACAAACATTTCACAAGCTTCAAAGAGAGGAGTCCTTTATAAAGAAGCACTGCCTCAAGTTAAAAAGAAAGAGAGAGAGACACAGACACAGAAAGAGCGAGGACTGGGGCAGAAGGAGAAAGAGAAAGAGAAAGTGGTTTGCTGGGAGAGGAGAAAGACTTATACGGATTGCAAGCAAGAAACAAGTAGGAATCAGCCGGGAAGGAAAAGCCAGGCTGAGCAAGGAAGCCAGGATTTGGGCTATTGCAAGAGCAGGCATTTACCAGCAGAGCGGTTCCCACGGGTGAGAGAGGAACCAAAACACAAGAGAAAAGCTTGGCACAAAGCTTCTGAAGGGAGGAAGCAAGTCCAAGGAGAGAACCTTTCCTCAGCGTGCTGCTGCAATAAGAGGTATGAGAATTATATTCCTACAAAGAAACCTTTGCCCTGTAAAAGTTCTTGTGAAGGAAGTGTGGAATCTCTAAGAAGAGAAAGGCCATTAATACTAAGGGGACACGTGGCCAGCACTCCAGGCTAGGCCCGAGGCACTAGAAAGTATTAAGGGAAATATACAAAGCTCCAGAATACAATATTCCAGAGACTGTTAACACAGAATTAGACATACCAATTCCTGAGCCGATACAAGTGGAACTGGTGGAACAGTTGCCAGACCCAGAGGAGATGGATTGCTCTCTCTGCATTTCCCATAGCACAGAGTCTTTGGAGGACGTATGAATGGCTTGTGGTATCTGCAGAATGTCTATTATGTGCTGAGCAGAAGAATTGTACAAATGTGCTTTAAACTGGAAGCTATGTTTGTGCCCTGCTACTACTGTGAAGTTAACAGTTTCCTTAAACCTTGTGTTTTCTTTTGTGCCTGAAGTTAAGGACATTATTTTCAGTTGTGACCAATTTATGACCCCATGCGTAAAGGGAATAAAAGCCTTTTTCATCCCTACCACTCTGTTTTAATTGATTGCTTTAAAGGATTGGAGTTTAAAACCTCTAGAACCAAGTTTCCTTGGTTCTTAAAATGGACTCTCCTATCTAATAATAATAATTTTTATGCCACTGTGTGACAGTACCTAGCAGTTTCCCCAAAAGACACAGGTTCCACAATGCTTGTACTGGGTCAAGCATTGATATCCTGGGTCCCTTCTTAATAATGCTTTATGGACCTTTCCTCCAGGAACTTGTCCAAACCTTTTTTAAACCCAGCTACACTAACAGCCTTTACTACATCCTCCGGTAACAAATTCCAGAGTTTGATTACACTTTGAGTGAAAAAATATTTTCTTTTATTAGTCTTAAATAGTTTACCCTGTAGCTTCATTGCATGTCCCCTAGTCTTTCTATATTCCGATAACGTAAACAATCGATCTACGTTTACCCGTTCCACTCCGTTCATTAATTTGTAGACTTCTATCATATCTCCCCTCAGCCGTCTCTTTTTCAAGTTAAAGAGCCCTAACCTTTTTAGCCTTTCTTCATAGGAGTATCCTTCCAACCCCTTTACCATTTTGGTGGCTCTTCTCTGAACCTTTTCTAAAATTGCTATATCCTTTTTAAGATACGGCGACCAGAATTGCACACAATATTCAAGGTGCGGTCTCACCATGGAACGATAAAGAGGCATTAAAATATCTTTTGTTTTATTTTCCATTCCTTTCCTTATGATACCTAGCATCCTATTTGCTCTCTTGGCCGCCGCTGCACACTGAGCCGAGGGTTTTAACATGGTATCCACAATGACGCCTAAATCTTTTTCCTGGGTGGTGGTTCCTAATGTGGAACCTTGCATCGTGTAACCATAGTTTGGGTTGTTCTTCCCTAGGTGCATAACTTTGCACTTGTCCACATTAAATTTCATCTGCCATTTTGATGCCCAGTCTTCTAATTTATCAAGATTCTCTTGCAATTTTCCACAATCCTCTTGGGTTTTAACAACTTTAAATAGTTTTGTGTCATCTGCAAATTTGATAACCTCACTCGTTATTCCACTTTCCAGGTCATTTATGAATATGTCAAAAAGCAGCGGACCCAACACAGATCCCTGGGGTACATCACTATTCACCTTTCTCCATTGGGAAAATTGGCTATTTAGCCCTACCCTCTCCTTTCTATCTTTTAACCAGTTCCTGATCCACAGTAGTACACTGCCTCTTATCCTATGACTCTTTAGTTTTGCCAAAAGTCTCTGATGAGGGACCTTGTCAAAGGCTTTTCTAAATACTGTGGCACTGTCCAGTTCGTGGCAGTTGTCAATCCGCTAACCAGACAAGTGCCCGTATAAAGTTAGGTCCCATAAAAACCCAGGGAATAGGGATAATTCTCCACAGAGTCACCAGGAGTCAACATCAACTTGAGGGCACTTAACAAGAACAACAAAATTAGGCCACTTGAAAGACTGTCCTAACTTTATGCAGTTTCGCTATTTGGATAGTGGCTAAATAGTTGCTTGTGGTCAGTGCCAAATCCATATATTCAACATAGGAGGATTTTCTGGTGCTGAATATCTGGTTTCACTTTAGCCACAGTGGTTAGACACTTTAAAAATTCTGACCATTGGGGCTGAATATTGACCCTTTTCAACCTGTTGCATATTATGGGGAAAAATGAAATGGGAACCATTTCCAGTAATGTTAATTGTTAATTTTGCTTTTGGACCAGATAGGGTTTGGGTTCTTGGGTTATATTTTGTAACCAGGAAGCCTAGCTCATAGAAACATAGAAACATGATGGCAGAAAAAGACCACATGGCCTATCTAGTCTGCCCTTTCATATCACCCACTACGAAAGTCCTGTTTTTGCCTTTAGAGATCGTCTGTGTTTGTCCCATGCTTTTTTGAATTCAGATACTGTCCTCATCTCTACCACCTCCACTGGGAGACTATGCTATGCACTACCTCTCTTTCTGTAAAGAAATATATTGCTCCTGAGTCTATCCCCTTTCACTCTCATCCTATGTTTACTCATACATAGCAGAGCTTGCTTTCAATCGAAAGAGGCTCTTCTGTGCATTTATGCCACGGAGGTATTTAAATGTCTCAATCATATCACATCTATCCCGCCTTTCCTCTAAAGTGCATACTGTATATTAAGATCCTTAAGTCTGTCTTCATATGCTTTATAATGAAGATCACTAACCATTTTAGTAGCTACCCTGTGTACCATCTCCAACCTGCTTATATCCTTTTGAAGGTGCGGTCTCCAGAATTGCACACAATACTCCAAATGAGGTCGCACCAGAGACTTATACAGAGGCACTTTCACCATCTTTCTTCTGCTGGCCATTCCTCTTCCTATGCACCCAAGCATCCTTCTAGCTTTCACCATTATGTTTCTACCTATTTAGCTACTTTTATTTATTTATTTATTTACATTCTCTTATATACTGTGCTATTCTACATCAGTGCAGTTTACATTGAACAAACTGAAATTACATTGAACAGTGTAGGGATTATAAGGTTTAGGGATATGTTCCTGGTTCATAATCACTCAATGGCCTTTATAAATGTCTGCTCTAATATGTCAACCAAACTACTATATTGTGGACAAAGAAAAAACCCCAGGCCAGCATAAGGAACCATATAAGGAAATATCATATATCATAAGCCTTAGCAGAGTGTATGCCTGGACTGAAGAGTCCATGCAGAGACTTTGTGCAGAGGGCACGTGCACAGGAAACCATGCAAAAAAGTATAAGCTGAGCCGTTAGTCCTGAAGACAGTAGATGGTTTTGACAGTTTATTTATTTATTTATTTATTTGCTTTTCTTATATACCGCGCTATTAAGATCAGTGCGGTTTACATTACAACTGAACAATGCAACAATGTTTTTTACATAACACAATGTGCTTACATAGAACAAGGGTACAGTCATAACGGGAGAATAACGGGGGAAACTATTTACAAGATATATACACATAAATTTACATAGAGTTAAATACAACTGATATTTGGTTATAGCTAGATCGGATGGGGGACAGGATACAGCCATAGGGAGAGGGCGGCTAACCGTTTTCGTGTTGGGTTAGTACGTTGGGATAATTAGAGCAGGGGGTGGATGCCTGCGACTTATGTTTTTCAGGACTGGTTTCAGGATAGTAGATTTGAAATAGATGGTGTTTTATTTCTTTTCTGAATGTGGTGAGGCTTGGTATGGATCGAATCCAGGTGGGAAGTTCATTCCAGGTTGTCGGAGCATAAATCGAGAAAGCTCTATTAGTAGTTGTCTTTGTGCACCTTGTGGGAAATTTGGGTACTATTAACATGTTGAGTAGTGCAGGCCATCTTATTCTATTTTCAGGAATATTGTTAATCAGGTTGCTGATAGGTGTAGGAGACTGGTTGTTCAGTGCCTTGAAAGTCATGACTAGTACCTTGTATTGGAACATAAGAACATAAGAACATAAGATATGCCATACTGGGTCAGACCAAGGTCCATCAAGCCCAGTATTCTGTTTCCAACAGTGGCCAATCTAGGTCATACGTACCTAGCAGTTTCCCCAAGGGACACAGGTTCCACAATGCTTGTATTGGTTCAAGCATTGATATCCTGGGTCCCTTCTTAATAATGGTTTATGGACCTTTCCTCCAGGAACTTGTCCAAACCTTTTTTAAACCCAGCTACACTAACAGCCTTTACTACATCCTCCGGTAACAAATTCCAGAGTTTGATTACACGTTGGATTCGGGCTTGTAGTGGTAGCCAGTGTAACTCTTTCATCACTGGTGTTATATGTTCCATTTTTGATACACCTGTTAAGACCCTAGCAGCTGAGTTCATGGCCAGCCGAAGCGGGTTGAGGGTTGCCTGTGGGAGACCATGAAGGATGATGTTTGCGAAATCGAGATGTGGGATTACTAGGGCCTGAAATATCGTTCGGTAGTCAGAGAAATCTAGCAGAGGGCGGAGGTGGCGGAGGGTTCGTATCTTGTGGTAAACTGATCTTGTAACGGCCTTTACATGGGTTGTCATGTCCAGACGCCGATCTAGAGTAATTCCTAGATATCGGATTGTGTCTCTTGTTTTGAGTTCAGCATTTTTAACTTGCAGGTAAGGAGGTGTAACGAACTTCTGGTTCCTAGTGACAAAGAGGACATCAGTCTTGTTATGATTGATCCTCAGGTTTTGAGTGAGGAGCCATTCAGCAACTGCATCAAAGCATCTGATGATAGGGGAGAAATCGGGCTGTTCAATAGTAAATGGAATGTATAGTAGTATGTCGTCAGCATACACCAGGCATTCTACATTTAGGGAGCGGATCAGAGAGCAGATAGGCTGCATATAAATGTTAAATAGTAAGGCAGACAGGGATGATCCCTGGGGTACTCCCTGCTTCTGTAGAAAAGGTTCAGAAGAGGTGGTGCCTGTTTTTACTTGCTGCCATCTATTGGTTAAGTATGATTCACACCATTGTAGCGCAGTATCCTGTAGCCCTTTTTCCTGGAGACGCTGTAATAGTATCTCATGGTTCACAGAATCGAAGGCGGCAGCAATGTCGAGGAAGATAAGGATGAAGCCTTGGTGTATATTATTAATTCCTGTGATTAATTTGTCGAAAAGGGTAGTTAAGATGGTGTCTACCCCATGCGATTCTCTGAAGCCATGTTGAGCTGGGTCGAGAGGTGACTCAATGTCGACGTGTTGCTGGATCTGTCGCTGGACTATTTTCTCGATGATCTTGGCCAGCAGGGGGATACTCGATATAGGTCTATAGGATTCGACTTTGGATGTATCAAGGTGACTATTTTTTAGTAGGGGCCTGATTGATGTGTGTTTTAAACTTTGTGGGAAGATGCCTCTTAGTAGAGATTGGTTGGTTATATTGCATAATGAGTGGCTTAGTTCATGTTGAAGTTCCTTTATCCAGCTTGCTGGGCAAGGGTCATTTGGGGCAGTGGTGAGATTGATGGAGGTGATGATGTCTTCAATTTCTTTAGTAGATACTGCAGAGAAATTGAGTAGTAGGGTAGGCTTTGTTGTACTTATTACAATGGTTGGGTTATAGGTGGATGGAATCGTGTTGGATTGGATCATTTTTGATTGTAGGTAGTTCGAGTAATCCTGTGGTTGAGGCATGAGTGGGCTTACTGGTGCTGGGTCCCCTGTTAATGACTTTACTATATTAAATAGGTCATGTGTTTTATTCAAAGACCGTTTTAGAATGGTTGAGTGATGTTGTTTCTTTTTTTCACTTATTTTCTCTCTGTGTAGAGCTAGATGAGAGTTGTAGTTGTGATAGGCTGCTGTAGTCTGGTTCCTGCGCCATCGTCTTTCGAGTTTACGTAGTTGTAAGAGGGAAGCTCGAAGGTCAGTAGAGTACCAGGGAGCATGCGCACGTTTCCTGGGTACCTTGTTGGTGGATGGGATACAGGCTATAGCTCTGATAGTGTTGTTCCAATTCACTACAAGTTCGTCTGGGTTAAGGATAGGAACGTCAAGGCGTGGCAGTAGCTTGATAAGTACATCTTCCTTGTCGAGTGGACGAAATCGTGTTGTTAGTATTCCGGGGTCAGGGGTGCTGGCCTTGTTACTGGTCTTATGGTGGTATGTGATTGGTATGTGGAAGTTGAGGAGGTTATGGTCAGACCAAGGTACTGGGGATATAGCAGTCAGCAGCTGAGGTGTGGTGTCAGCTATATATTGAGGGGCAAAAATAAGGTCAAGGATACCACCCTTTGCATGCGTAGGGGAGTGTACTATTTGCTTGTAGTCCAGGTCGTATAAAGCTTCGAGGAAGGTTCTTGCTTGTGCTTCAGGTAATGAGGGGAGGTTGAAGTCTCCTATTAGCCAGTTTGATGAACGTGGATTATCCGAGTTGCATGCAAGCTTGATGATTGCTGGTAGGTCATCAGAGGATGATGTTGGTGCTCTGTAGAGTGCGTTTATTGTGCATTGGTCATTTGATATCGTAATAGTGTCAAGGTGCGTTGAGGTAGATGCGTCGTTTAGTTTGAATTTCAGTTCTGCTTTTGCGAGGATGAGTACCCCACCTCCTTTTTGTTTAGCTCTGTGACAAGTATACGGTGAGAAGCCGGCTGGGGTCATTTGATTGATGATCGCATTATCACAATCTGACAACCATGTCTCCGTGATTATTAATATGTCAAGGTCGTGGAATGTTATAAGGTCGGTGATTGCTGGCCATTTTTGGCGTGTAGATCTCGCGTTTATGAGCGCACATTTTAGTAGATGATGTTGCTGATGTTTGACTGAGTGAGTTTTTTTGGTGTTTTGTAGGGGAATGTATAGTAGGTGCTGATATGGAGTGTTGGCAGTGTTATGAGCAGTTTGGTGGACTTTCTCTGACCATCTCCTATTGTTACTGTAATGGATTGGGATGTGGTTAGCACATGTATTGAATGCATGACTAGAGAGACCAAAGGTGAGAAAGAGAATAGACAGTGGTATGAGTGCATACATCTTGGAGGAATATTGGTCTCAGTTGAGATGTGGACAATTAACAGGGGTGATTCAGTGGTATGGGATATCTGGGCAGTAATGTGACTGAGATATTTGGATACAATATCTTAATTTACAGGAGGGTGACATGCACCTGTGGACTTGGATTCGCTACTGCATAGTTGGGCTAGCTTCAGCATTCAAATGTGTTGAGAGAGCTACTGGCAACAGTAATAAAGGATTGCTACTATCTATAGTAAAGGTTGAGTACAATGGTAATAAGTAAATGCTACTGACAACAGTAAAAAATTGAGATGCAACAATGATAGCTGAGTGTTACCGGAAACATCAGTAAGTGAATGCAACAGTAAATAAATTAAATGCTACTGGCGACAGTATATAAGTTATGTACATGTTACTGACAACAGTAATAAATATTTAATGAATATTTTCCTATCAAGCGTGTGTCAGCTGGTAATGGTGGACCTGACAGAATAAAGTTAAGCAAATTCACGAGATATGATATCTAGTATAAATCAGATAATTAGGCTGTTTAGGAAGAGTTTTGTTGGGTCACGTCTAAGAAGAGTATACTTGCTGTGAGAGTTCAGCCGACGATCTTGGAATATAGAGGCTCCTTTTGTGTGGGCGCGTGTCTTGTGCGGGCTGCTGATTCGGCATCTGGTCTCAGGCGAGCTGTGGCAGAGGAGCACTTCAAAGTAGGTCTGCAGATTTGTTCTCATAGGTCCACGCCTAAGGGCCACGCCAAAGGGCCCTCAGGCGCGGGCCCGCCAGGCGCGGGCGTGCCCGATGGCGCGAAGCTTTTAAATTGCAGAGGTGCTGTCCCGATTGGACAGTTGTAGCTGTGAGGCCCCTCCTGCTATCGGTGGCTCGATCCCCGGGAAGGGGAGAGCTGCTGGTGGTGGCGGGGGCTGAAGAGGACCTGCGCCCGATGGCGCGAAGCTTTTAAATTGCAGAGGTGCTGTCCTGATTGGACAGTTGTAGCTGTGAGGCCCCTCCCGCTATCGGTGGCTCGATCCCCGGGAAGGGGAGAGCTGCTGGTGGCGGCGGGGGCTGAAGAGGACCTGCGCCCGATGGCGCGAAGCTTTTAAATTGCAGAGGTGCTGTCCGATTGGACAGTTGTAGCTGTGAGGCCCCTCCCGCTATCGGTGGCTCGATCCCCGGGAAGGGGAGAGCTGCTGGTGGTGGCGGGGGCTGAAGAGTTGGTGAGTATAAGCAAGACAGAGAGGCCTGGGGGAATGTTGAAACAGGAACATAGAGGGGACAGAAAGGTCAATGACAGGAAACAG
Organism: Ichthyophis bannanicus; assembly: GCA_033557465.1. Taxonomy (NCBI): domain Eukaryota; kingdom Metazoa; phylum Chordata; class Amphibia; order Gymnophiona; family Ichthyophiidae; genus Ichthyophis; species Ichthyophis bannanicus. The sequence goes on along the minus strand of CM066040.1, from coordinate 301,818,671 downwards.
AAGGAGGGAGTAGGGGAGAGGACCCAAAGAGGAATGGATTTGGAAACTGTATGCATACACGGAAGCAAAAAATGTATATATGTAACATGATTATTGTACTCGGGGGAGGAGGAATTCTGGAGGTGTCTGGTGTCTGATGACTGACAGAAGCTCTCCTCTCCGCTGCCTGTATTGTCCATCAGTTATCTAATAAACAGAGATTCTGATTGCACCTGTACTGACTTTTGGATCTGGACTATACAGGAAATTAGTGATAATTAGTAATCGGTCTTTTGTAAGTAACAGGGCCTCACAATTTGTGCCGAACACCCGGGATTACCCCTTAATTTTGGGGTACGGGTGGGTCTTTATGACCAAGATACAAATTTAAAGATTTGGATTCCCCTCAAGAAAGAAGAGGGAGTTACGTTCCCGGTGAGTAGTAGAGACCGGAGGAAAAGAAGTGAGTGACAGATTCCCTAGGATGACGGCGGCTGTGAAGACGGCGTCATGAGTATAACTATTTTTAACCAAGCTTGGTAAGTGTTGTTTAAGTTTTGTTTTGTTATATGAATAAAGTGTAAGAAAAATTTGCTGTCATAAACTGGGACTGAATGATAAGTGTTTGAGACTGTACGTGTCGTCTGACACGAAGCGTGTGTGTGTTCTTGCTCACGGTTCCATACCTCCGCGAAGAGATTGGCTGGGCTTGAACGAAGCGAATTCTTGTTTGAAAGGTGTCCTGGACATTTCGTGCACTTCCTTCCTCTGTAAATAAAGAGGTTGGATATTGAGATCCTTAAATAAAAGGTTGCACGTAGGAATCATGTCTCTGTTTAGGAGAAAGAAAGATGGCAATCAGGACATAATGGTAAATCACGTTTCCCCAGTGACTCCGGTCGAACGGATGATGAGAGATAATCCCTTATTAGGAAAGGAAATATTGAAAGTTTGCCTTAAATGGGCAAAATGGAGCGCTGCTCCTGGAACTCCTCTCGGCTGGCCACCGGAGGGGTCCTTTGATGGTCGTTGTTTAGTAAAAATTAGGGATTATGTTCTATTCCACAAGACTGGGGCTAGTCAGCTGAAACACTTAAGGTACATTTCCATGTGGATGAAACAGGTAGATCCAAACACCCTCAGTAGTGATGATCCACCCCCCTATTGGACGACAGAGAGTCGTACAATGGCAGCGATAGGTTATGCAGACCCTTCCATAGATCTAGACACCAAGGAGACAGAATTAGAGGACAGACCTAAAGATAAAATTAAAGATAAAAGACCAGCAGAAACACACAAGGAAAGAGTTAGATACTAGGATGAGATAAAACCACTATCTCTTATTGAGACTCCCCCATGTAATCCAATATATCCCCATCGGGAATTGGAAGACATAATGCAAAATAATAACTCCCAACCACGTAGAAGATCCCGGTCTGCATCTCCTCGCCGGGAACAGCATACGGGATGGGTCCAGGTAGCAGGTAAATTACATTTGACCCCTGATCCAATCCCTGAGCCCCCGGTGTGTGACCAGTCATTGCTGGGAGCCACAGGGGGTGATCAAACCCAAGTACATTCCACTCCCTCTGTCCTTGACTCCATTAATTGCGATAAGTTTCCCGTGATGTCAGCGGACAAATTCCCTGGTAGTATTGATTTACCAGAAGGTCAATGGGATCTTGATCATTTTTCTAAACAACCATGTGAAAGTAGGCAGAATGTTAGGAACCGGACGACCAGAGCCCATGATTATCACTTACTGCCCGTACAGAGTTCTAAAGAACCAGTTCAACCTAAGAAAACCCCTGTAGATTTTGTTTTTAATGAAGAAGGAGGAGAAGGTTTCTATGTATATCATTGGAGTTCAAACTTACATGGGTGGACTACAGCCTGTGCCCCGCAAATGAGAATTTGGCCAGAACAAGGATCACTGAATACTACAGATTTAAACTTAGCTCGTAGATGTATCCGTGGAGGGGAGGGAGATCCACAATGGGACTATAAACTGATACAACAAAAGAAAACTGTTTCCGTTTTTCCTTTGACCTTCAAAGTAGAGGTTAAGAGCCCTGCAGGATAATGTGGTATTCTGGGCCAGTGGTTGCCAGATTGCAACTTGGGAATGGTTTAAATCCTGAGTGAATAAGAAGTTAATCATGTTTGGATTTTGTTCTGATTGTTATGCTATTAAGCAAAATTAAAAGTTAAACAGGGATTTTATATATTATGGCAAGCACCTCATGGAGGTCGAGGTTGGCTGTAACTCTCAGTGATTTGCTTTGAAATAACTTAAAAAGGGAAGTGTTTGCATTCCAGATGTCCACCAGTCTTTTCATGAAAAAAGTATCAGTTTTTAAATGTCTGCTTCCCTGAACTGTAAGATTCAAGGTACATTACTGTGTGTTGTTAAGCTCTGCACTGATGACTGATGAACAGGCCAGTGCCACCATGGGCATTCACTCATCTTCCCAGTTTTATGTGCTACGATATTGGATTTTAGGATAAATTCATCTGTTTTTAAAGTTATGTGTTAGTGTCCAGAGCATAAGTGTACTTTGTTTTGGAAGTCTTTTAAATTTCAGTTCCAGGAGTTCAGTCTTTAGTTGCTGTTTAGAATGAGCACATATATCCATTCAAAACTACACCAATTAAGTTGGTGGGACTGGGACACTGTTTAAGAATCTAAATTTATATTTTCTGCCTCCCATTTGTTTGCCACAATACTGACTTTTAACAATTGTTTTAGAAGCAGGATTAGCTGTTGTGTGCGAGCAGCAATCCCAGAACGCAATCCAAGAAGAAGGGGAAATAGCATTCTTTTGTTTGTACTTGTAGAATTTCAGGCAACTGAATTGGTGGAGCGAGTGAAGGACATTCTGATAAGAAGTTATTTCAGATCTAATGCAGCACACCTGTGGACAACAGCGACCCCTACTGCAACTACATAATGCTGACTTTTGTGTGACCTTTTGAACTAGTTAAAGCTTGTTTGCAATTTATGTAGAATGGTATAAACAGTATTGTGTGTTCTCTCCTTCTGCTCTCTCTCTGAAGAGTGGCAAGTGTCTGCTGCATTATGTTTTAAATGCTATCATGTATCCAGGAATATCAGGGTTTCACTGCTGTTGTACTTAATCCTTTTTATGTCTGGAAGCTACTGTATCAGGCTCTATTTCTGCTCTTTGGCTCTCTAAGCCATGCTTTAGGCTTACCTCTTTAAGGCTACTTTTGAATAAGTGATTCCCACATTGTCTATTTGATTTGGCTAATTACATTAGAGAGGTTTGACCAGAGCCTCCGTGATTTCCCTTGCAGGGCTTTGGATCACGTTCCAAGAAATTGCTGATCAGGTGGCTACTACACAGTCTGTATCCAGCTCGCCATTGTCAACTTTATTTTTCATAGGGACTACTGTATATAAAAAAACTGTCTGTGCATCCTGAGATTGTTCTACTTTCACAGGACCTCACATTGTCACTGCACTTGGACTCATGTCAGTCAGTTGAAGGTTTCTCCAACTGTCACCTCTGTTTGATCTACTTCCTTCCTGTATGAACTGTTGTTGACCAAGATGATTGCTGCCAAAGCTGCTCCTTGGGACACCATCTGTTTCCTTCATCCTGATGGACAATTAGTTTTACTTCTATGTGTTCACAATACAACCCACATCTTCAAAGAAGTTCTCACTTCAACCCTGCCTTGAACTGAACTCTTATCGGGACATTCTGCTGAACGTTTTGATACCGTTGTGTTCTCCATTGCTATTAAACGTAGGTTAGATGCTGGACTTCCTTGGTACCTTTCCAGACCCCTGCCATAACTGCTGAATTAGGAATGGCTATACGCCGGTTACAATGTTTGCTTCATGTACAAATGAAAGCTGTTACTGATTCTATAACTAAACTATCAGAGTCCCTAGAGCAGAATACCCAAATGACCCTACAAAATAGACAAGCGCTAGATTTGCTCCTTGCATCTGAAGGAGGCCTGTGATTTTTTTTTTTAATGCCACTAATTGTACGGTCATAGCGAATCATTCAGTGTTTGTGCTTAATGCTATGGATAAAATATGCCACCTGTCAGATTTACATATGGATGACTTTAAGGGAGGACTGAATGTAGGTAATTGGTTCTCATCCCTTACCTCCTGGTTTCACTCGCTAGGTGCTGGCCTAAAAGGACTTTTAATTTCTGCTGGCATCTTTTTAATTTTTGCCTTGTCCTTTTGTTGTATTGTTTCTCTTGTCATCTCCTGTTGTAAGAAACAGTGTACCAAAGTGTCCACCTCCCTTATGCCTGTTCAAACATGCCATACACATGTGAATGTTTCCTATGCTGCGGTCCCCACTTCTGAATTCTCTGACTTGGTCTTATCTCCTCCACAATAAAAAAAAAAAATATGGGGGAATTGTAGGGATTATAAGGTTTAGGGATATGTTCCTGGTTCATAATCACTCAATGGCCTTTATAAATGTCTGCTCTAATATGTCAACCAAACTACTATATTATATTGTGGACAAAGAAAAAACCCCAGGCCAGCATAAGGAACCATATAAGGAAATATCATATATCATAAGCCTTAGCAGAGTGTATGTCTGGACTGAAGAGTCTATGCAGAGGCTTTGTGCAGAGGGCACGTACACAGGAAACCATGCAAAAAAGTATAAGCTGAGCCGTTAGTCCTGAAGACAGTAGATGGTTTTGACAGTTGGTGAGTATAAGCAAGACAGAGAGGCCTGGGGGAATGTTGAAACAGGAACATAGAGGGGACAGAAAGGTCAATGACAGAAAACAGAAGGAGGGAGGAGGGGAGAGGACCCAAAGAGGAATGGATTTGGAAACTGTATGCATACACGGAAGCAAAAAATGTATATATGTAACATGATTATTGTACTTGGGGGAGGAGGAATTCTGGAGGTGTCTGGTGTCTGATGACTGACAGAAGCTGTCCTCTCCGCTGCCTGTATTGTCCATCAGTTATCTAATAAACAGAGATTCTGATTGCACCTGTACTGACTTTTGGATCTGGACTATACAGGAAATTAGTGATAATTAGTAATCGGTCTTTTGTGAGTAACAGGGCCTCACAACAGGGCATTATAACTTGGAGATAACTATTTTACAGGGAACATGGGCTATGGAGGGTTAAGTGGCTTGCCCAAGACCATAAGGAGCACCTGTGGGACTAGAAACCCCAATCCTTCTGCCCAAGGTTGCTGTACTCTAGTGGGATTTGAACCCCTGACCTTCTGGCCTGAAGTACCTTGCCCCAACCACTAGGCCACTCCTCCACTCTAAAGATCATCAGACACAATCACGCCTAGCTCCTGCTCTTCTTTTTTGGACAGAAGTACTTTACCCCTATACTATATTGCTCCCTTGAATTGTTGCAGTCCAAATGCATGATTTTGCATTTTTTATTATTAAATCTCAGCTGCCAAATTTTAGACCATTCTTCAAGCTTAGCTAGATCCCTCCTCATGTTATCTACACTTTCCTGGGTGTCTACTTTATTGCAGATTTTGGTATCATCTGCAAAGAGGCAAACCTTACCCGACGGCCCTTCCGCAATATCACTAACAAAGATGTTAAAAAGAATCAGAACAAGGACAGATCCCTGGGGCACACCACTGGTAACCTCCTTCTCCTCAGAGTGAGCTCAATTTACCTGTACCTTTTGTCGCCTCCCACTCAACCAATTTCTAACCCAAGCAGTAACTTTAGGGTCCATTCCTAGGGTGCTCAGTTTGTTTATAAGTCACCTGTGCAGAACGGTATCAAAGGCTTTACTGAAATCTAAATACACTCCTAAATACGCTCCTGGGCTTTTTCTTTTCTTGAGACCTAGCATTCAACTCAGGGGCTTTTTTGGATTAATTTCCTTGTAAATGTGCGATTAAGGTTTAATCTATTAAATATATATTTCATAAACTTGTTCATCTTTCTGCCTTTCTGTAAGCCAAGCCTGTGGAGATCACTACCTTATAGTAATTTGATGAACTAAAGGGTAGCAAATCACCTAGACCAGCTGGTATACATCACAGGAACTCACAAACCTATCAACTATCATTAAAATCATCTATGGTATCTGAAGACTGGCCAATGTAATGCCAAATTTTAAAAAGGGATCCAGAGTGATCCGGGAAACTACAGACCAGTGAGTCTGATGTCAGTACCACGCAAAATGGTTTATGGCTTATTCAGACTTGATATACCACTCTTCAAGTACTATCAGAGTAGCTTACAAATGTTTAAAAATTTTATTTAAACATAAAAGAGAGGAAAAAAGACGGTTCAGAACGGATAGTAGTAACAATACAGATAAAGAAGGTACAGGAACAAACTCCACTGAGAACAGAAAAGCAAACTAGGTTAAAACAAAAGTGTAAATACAGGCTAACTCCATCAACTAGGCTGTCCTTCTCGGTAGGAGCTCCAAAAAATTGCTCAAAGAGATACGTCTTGAGATCGGATTTAAAATTTTTATATGTGCAGGCTAGACTTTCTAGAGCAAACAATCCCATCTCTTGACCTACTAAATGGTAAGAGACTGAACCAAGAGTCCCACATCTCTAAATGGAATGAAATGCTATCTGCAGCCTCTCTACTCCCACCTAAACAATTTCCTCAAAAGCACCGCAGAAGAGCCCCCTGGTTCTCTACAAAACTAAGAAGCCTCAAAAGAGAGCTTAGATGTCTTGAACGTAAATGGAGACGCTCTCATGACCCTAATGCACATATTGCCTACACAATTAAACTCCAAACCTACTGCTCTGAAACCCTCAACCATAAAAGAGAATATAATGAAAATATGATCCAACGGTCACTTAATAAACCAAGAGAGCTTCTCTCCATTGCCGAATCCTTAATAAATGAACCCTTACAGCAGGACCAGCCACCAAAAATAACTGCACAAGCTATAGCTAACTACCTGATCTCTAAATTCCTCCTGCCCTCATCAACCAATAACCCCCAGCCTATTGCTGACTACAGCACCCAACCACATGAGCCAACCCCCTCAAACTCATGGAATGAATTTGATCCCCTTACATTAGATAACGTATCTAATGTTATAAAAGATTTAAATGCCTCAACCTCTGCCCTTGACCCTTGCCCTGTCCCTTGGATCAAATCTACCAGAAGTTCTCTCAGCTCCTACATCCTGTATATTGTACAAACCTCCCTCCAGACTGGATCTGTACCACCTCCACTTAAGTGTGCCACTATCCGTCCAATCCTAAAAGGAACAAAACTTGACCCCACTTCCCCTACCTCCTACAGACCCATCTCTAGCATCCTTTTCCTTGCAAAGATAACCGAGAAGCTAGTCCAAACCCAACTTTAGAACTATATTGATGATCACTCTCCCCTCGATTGATTCCAACACGGTTTCAAAAAGAACCATGGAGTTGAAACCCTCCTTACCTCCCTACTAGATTCCTTGTACCTGCACACCCAGAATCCTACCCCAAGGATGCCTACTCATATTCCTTGACTTATCCGCTGCTTTTGACTCCCTTCCTCACCATCAACTCCTAAACAGACTCCATGAAATAGGACTGAGAGGCACAACCCTAAACTGGTTCCGATCCTACTTAGATGACAGAACCCAACAGGTCCGTATTGGAAATGATACCTCCCTTCCATTTATCCTAAAACAAGGTGTCCCCCAAGGATCTAGTCTATCTGCTCTACTATTCAATATTTTCCTTTAACCTGTCTGCAAGATTTTCCAAAGCTATGGCATTCAGTACTAATTATATGCGGATGACATGATGTGCTTCACCCCATTTAACCTTACTAAACTAAGTGAATGCCTAACCAGCCTAAAATCTTGGCTCTCCCAGCACAACCTCCTAATTAATCAATCCAAAACGGAGGTTCTCCAGATATCTTCCAATGCCTCATACACTCCACCTCCAACCCTTACTATTGGCGATCTCACCCTCACTATAAAAAACCAAGTGAAATATCTTGGTATTATCCTTGATCAGAACCTCTCCTTCACTGATCAAATAAAGAGAACCACCAATACAATATATGCAAAGCTACGTACCCTCCGGAATCTCAAACCTCTCTTAAGCCCTGACTCTTTTCGTACGGTCTGTCAGGCCCTCACAATCCCTTCTCTTGATTACTGCAACCATATCTATCATGGCCTTCCCAAGAACACCACACAACCGCTCCAACTAGCCCAGAACACGATAGCGCGGCTTATAATCAACAACCCCAGACGATCCCACATCACACAAGTCCTCTATGATCTCCACTGGCTCCCCATTCAAAACAGAGTTAAATTCAAAGTGCTTACCCTTACACATAAAATCATCTCCAGTGAGTCAGCTCCATGCCTCTCCCCACTCCTTCCCTTCTCCAATAACACAAGAACACGCCGCTCCATTACCAAAAACCTACTGACCATCCCAACAACTAAAAGACATTGCAAACAATCTACCAGTAACAGGGCCTTCTATCTCTATGCTCCATCATTATGGAATACCCTTCCTCATGAGCTGCGAAACTGTTCAAACCACTCCGAGTTCCGAAAGAAGTTAAAAACTCATCTCTTCCTCGAACATTTTTCCCTACCACCTTAGTACCTAACCCTTTATTTATTTATTTATTTTTTATTTAACATTTTTTATATACCGCACTATTCATCATCAGTGCGGTTTACATTGAACAACAATATACCTGCCAATACATGACTGATCTAGGTTTACATATAACAGGGAAGATAAACTGGGTGTGAACTGGGGATAACTATCTACATAATTATACATAATTATATATACATTGAATAGGTTACATCAAGATTCGATATTTGACAAGCATACAGTGTTTTCACATTTTGATCCTTTGTTCTGGATTGCTGTTATGTGTAGGAGTTATCTGAGTGGGCGAGAGCCGGTTCTATTGTGTGTATGGTAGCCTGAAGTGCAAAGTGAATAAATAGTGCTTGATGGACTTTCTAAATTGGGTGATATCCCTGATTGATCTGATGTTTGGAGGTAGATTGTTCCAGCACTTGGGAGCATAGGACACAAAAGCTCTGTTAGTAGTTTGTTGTGTCCATTTTGTGGAGATACTAGGAGTAACTAGTGTTTTTTCTGCTACTAGTCTCCTGGGTCTGTTGTTTGGTGTCAGGGTGATGAGATTTGAGATCGATGCAGGAGATAATTTATTAATAGCCTTGAATGTGATGAGGAGGGTTTTGTATGTTATTCTGCAGTTTATCGGAAGCCAGTGCAGATCGATCAGTATTGGTGTTATATGATCTCTTATAGAAGCTCCAGATAAGATGCGGGCTGCCGCGTTCATCGCCAGTTGAAGTGGATTTAGTGTATTCTTGGGGAGGCCATGAAGGATGATATTCGCATAGTCAAAATGCGGTGTGACTATTGCTTGGAAGACTGTACGGAAGTCCTTTGTCTCCATCATTGGTTTCAGGTGTCGCAGTGTTTTTAGCTTGTAGTAAATTGACCTTACTGTGTTCTTTATGTGCTCTTTAAGATTGAGTTTTTGGTCGAGTATCACACCGAGGTACTTTATGGAGGCCTTGATTGGGAGTTCTGCATCTCTTACTATGAGGGTGGTTGGCGGAGAAAATTGCTTGTTACATCCTCCTCCCCTCCCCTGCCCTCTCAAAATCTATCATGCAACCATGTGGTATCCCTGTATATACCTTTGTAAATACTTGATCATTGTTCTTTGTAATTAGTTCATATTGTTTACCTATGTATCCCTGTTACTTTGTTCCATGTAAACAGTTGAAACATACTGCCACGAAATGTTCTATGTCAACCGTCTTGATTTGTAGAAAGACGGTATATAAAAATTGTTAAATAAATAAATAGATGTAGCTGGGAAGGTAAACTGTTCCAAAAAGAGGGGGTGGTGAAGAAGAAAGCTGAGTGTCTGGTGGATTTGTAACATGCTTTGGATGGAGGTGGAATAAACAGATGGTTGCCATGCATTCATGTAAGTGCTTGAGTCAGCTGGTAGAAACCATTATAAAGAATAAAATTACTGAATATGTAGATAAAACAGTTATGGTTTAATGGGACAAAGCCAACCTGAATTTAGCCAAGGAAAGTCATATTTTTTTGAAGGTCTGGATAAACAGGTAGATAAAGATGAACCAGTTGATCCATTGACTGGGTGACCAGGGAGTTGGACCGAGGGAGAGCCCTAGATGTGGTGTATTTAGATTTCAGTAAAGCCTTTGACACTGTTCCTCACAGGCGACTTATTAACAAACTGAGCACCCTAGGGATGGACCCTAAAGTTAGTGCTTGGGTTAGAAATTGGTTGGTTGGGAGGCGACAAAGAGTACAGGTAAATGAAGCTCACTCTGAGGAGAAGGATGTTACCAGTGGTGTGCCCCAGTGATCTGTCCTTGGTCTGATTCTTTTTAACATTTTGCTAGTGATATAGCGGAAGGGCTGTCGGGTAAGGTTTGCCTCTTTGCGGATGATACCAAACTCTGCAATAGAGTAGACACCCAGGAAGGTGTAGATAACATGAGGAGGGATCTAGCTAAGCTTGAAGAATGGTCAAGAATTTGGCAGCTGGGATTTAATGTTAAAAATGTAAGGTCATGAATTTGGGCTGCAGCAATCCAAGGGAGCAATATAGTATAGGGGGTGAAGTACTTTTGTCCACTAAAGAAGAGCGGGACCTAGGCGTGGTTGTGTCTGATGATCTTAAAGTAGCTAAACAGGTAGAAAAGGCGACGGCAAAAGCTAGAAGAATGCTTGGGTGCATATGGAGAGGAATGGCTAGCAGAAAAAAAGGAGGTGATAATGCCTCTGTATAAGTCTTTGGTGCGACCTCATTTGTAGTATAGTGTGCAATTCTGGAGACCGCACATTCAAAAGGATGTGAACAGGATGGAGTCGGTGCAGAGGGTGGCTACTAAAATGATTAGTGGGCTTCATTATAAAGCATATGAGGACAGACTGAAGGATCTTAATATGTACACCTTGGAGGAAAGGTGGGATAGAGGTGATATGATTGAGATGTTTAAATACCTCCGTGGCATAAATGTTCAGGGAGAGAGCCTCTTTCAATTGAAAGCAAGTTCTACTACGAGGGGACATGGGATGAGGGTGAAGGGAGATAGATTCAGGAGTGATATGCGGAAATATTTCTTTACGGAAAGAGTAGTGGATCCATGGAATAGTCTTGGCAATTTACCCATGTCTACCAATAGCCAAATTAATATGAATAAAATACAGTCTCTAAAATGCTTGTATGCAAATGCTAGAAGTCTAAAAAATAAGATGGGAGAGTTAGAATATATAGCACTAAATGAGAGGTTAGATATGATTGGAATATCAGAGACATGGTGGAAAGAGGACAACAAGTGGGACACTGTGATACCTGGGTACAAACTATATCGTAATGATAGAGCTGATCAAATTGGTGGAGGGGTTGTGCTCTATGTTAGAGAGGGTATTGAGTCAGAAAGGATTAAAGTTTTGCAGGAAACAAAATTTGCTGTAGAATCTCTATGGATTGAAATTCCATGTAATAAGGGGAAGGCGATGACAGGAGGGGTGTACTATAGACCACCGGGACAGAATGAACATATGGATGCTGAAATGCTCAAAGAAATCAAGGAAGCTAACAAAAGTTACAGCACAACAATAATAATAGGTGATTTCATTTACCCCGGTATCGACTGGGTCAGTGTCATGGCAGACATGCTAGGGAGATAAAGTTCCTAGATGACATAAATGACTGCTTCTTGGAGCAGCTGGTTCATGAACCGACCAGAGGGGAAGCCATATTAGACCTAGTCCTTAGTAAAGCGTGTTGCTATAACTGTTCATTGTAAACCGCTTTGAATATATATGATAAGGCGGTATATAAGACCTGTTAAATAAATATTCTCCAGGACCAAGCAGGAAGTCAGTCCTCACTTATGGGTGACGTCGGCGCCGACGGAGCCCTCGCGGAGCAATTTTCCCCAGCTTTCAAAGAAAGCCTTTGGGAATTGCAGCGTGCATGCGCGGTCCTCTTCCCGCCCAAGGGTGCCATCTTAGCCAGTCTTCTTTTTTCCGCGGAGCCCTACAGACGTACCCGTCGTGTCCCCGCGAAAAAGTTGATTTTTACTCATATTTTCTCTTTTTTCCTTCGGTTCGACGCCGGTCTTTTTCCCGCCCGGACTTGCGACGCCGGTCACGAGTCCTCTTCTTCTTTTTCGGTTTTTCTGACTTAGTCAGTTTCGTTTTCGGTTTTTCCCTGGCAGCCCGGTCCTTTGACCTCGCCGGGGCCCTTTTTCCCCCGATGGCTGCCAGTGGTTTCAAACGGTGTGGTCAGTGTGACCGAAATATGTCACTAACTGACACACACGACAATTGCCTCTGCTGTCTGGGCCCGGATCATGAAGAAATGATCTGTGGCCCCTGCGGCAAAATGTCCTCCAAAGCGTTGAGAAGTCGGCGGCATCAGCGGGATAGGATCTTCGCTGACCCCAGCCGTACCCGGACCTCGTCGGAGGCCTCCGTGTCCAGAGGTTCCAGCTCGGACCGTCGCCGGAGTTCCTCCGACAGGGGTTCTCCCTCCGGGGACCATCGACGAAAGGTGAAACCCGCGAGGGCGGCGTCGGTGGACGCTCCTGGCTCCGCGAGGGCCAGGTCGCATAGCCCCGATAGCCGTCCCGGGTCCTTGGAGAAGGAGCACCTCTCGAAGCGACCTCGCCTGGAGTCGGAGCTGCCTGCTCGGGTAAGTCCTGTGGTCCTCCTGGACTCGCCTCCGAGACCGCCGACGTCGGGCCCGACGCCGTCGGGGCCCGAGTCGGGGGCTGCTGGGTCACCTGAGCTCGGACTCAGGTTGACGGCCTTGGAGAGCAGACTGTCTGCCTTCATGGACCAGCAGCGGGCACTGCTCGCTGGCTTCGCTGGCGCCGCTGCCCCGACCGCCGGGACGTCGACGTCTAAGTCGACCCCGGAGACCGAGCCGATCCTCGAGTCGATCCTCGGTCGAGGTCACCCTCGGCCTCCCGTTCGGGACCGAGGTCACCGACGCCGACTCCCTCGGCGTCGGGGCGGCAGGCGCCGCGCCCTGCCCGGGCCGACCCCACCGAGTCCTCGTCGGAGTCGGTCTGGGAGTCTGAAGAGGAAGGAGTTGCCTGATTCTTTTCGGACTCGGTGTGTCCCCTCGGACTCACCTGAGTCCGAACCTCGGAAGCAGTCCCCCCCGGAGGATGCCCGGTTCTCGGACTTCGTCAGGGATATGGCCAAGGCTTTGGCCTTCCCTGCGGATCCCGAGGAGGAGCCTCGAGCCGAAGAGCTCGACGCCCTCCAGTATGACTCTCCCGCCAGGGAACACTTTACTGTACCAGTTCCTCCCATGCTGAAACGACTACTCTTCTGCATGTGGGAGAGTCCGGCCACCTCGCCGGTCCTGAGCAAGCGGGTCGATTCTATCTATCGAGTCCGCAAGAGCCCTGGCTTCCAAAAGGCACAGCTACCACACCATTCCATGGTAGTGGAATCGGCCATGCATCGTCTTAAGAGCCAGAAGATGCACTCCTCGGTGCCTCCTGGCAGGGAGGCCCGTAACCTGGATGGCCTTGGTAAGAAGTGTTTCCAGGGCTCTATGCTTGCGTGTCGTGTCCAGACCTACCAGCTATACATGGGCATGTATCTCCGAGACCTGGCTAAAGAGCTAGCCGGATTCTCCGCTGGTTTGTCCGAGGAACCCTTGCGGAGGTTCCTGGCCTTGTCCACTGGCATTCGGGAATGCTCAAAATTCATATCCCGAGCAGCCTATGATGGCTTTGAAGCATCGGCTCGAGTGGCCGCAGCCGGCATCGGTGCCCGCCGACAGGCTTGGCTTCAGTCGTCTGACCTTGAGCCCTGGGTGCAGGACAAGTTGGTCGATGTCCCCTGCCGAGGGGAAAACCTCTTTGGCAAGCCCATGGCTGAAAAGGCTGCACAAATTGAGACGGAGACTCTCACCAGGACTAGGCTTTCTAGGAAGACCTCCGCCCCTTCCCAGAAAAAGAAGGGCTCGGGAAAGAAGTCCTTTTACCCGAGGAAGGCGGCTGCCTACAAACAATACCCCCAATATCAGGCCCCTGCAGCTCCCCAACAGGGCCAGCAGGCCAAGGGACGGGGTAACGGGTCCCGTAGGCAGCAAGCCCCCAAGCCTGCACCACCAGCCCCTGCTCAGCAGGGTGGGGGCTTTTGACTCCTTAAGCATAGCCTCTCCCCCCCCGCTGGTTCCTCCCAGCACCGGAGGCCGGCTGGTTCACTTCGCCCACAGGTGGTCCAGCATCACCTCAGATGCCTGGGTGCTTCAAGTCGTGCGAGAAGGCTATCTTCTCCACTTCCACCAGGTCCCTCCCTCCTATTTTCCGGGAGAACCTCCACGACCCCCTCTGCACAGGGAATTACTCCTTCAGGAGTTAGCAGGTCTTCTACAGGAACAGGCGGTGGAACCGGTGCCCCACCACCTGAAAGGTCAAGGCTTTTATTCCAGGTATTTTCTAGTACCAAAAGGACAGGAGGCCTCAGACCCATCCTGGACTTGCGCAACCTCAACAAATTCCTCGTGCGGGAAAAGTTCAAGATGCTTACCCTTGGAATCCTTCTGCCCTACCTCCAGCAGGGAGATTGGCTATGCTCCTTGGATCTAAAGGATGCCTACACGCACATCCTTATCCACCCAAGCCACCGCCAGTACCTAAGGTTTGTGGTGGCCGGAAATCATTACCAGTACAGAGTACTACCCTTTGGCCTGTCCTCCGCACCGCGAGTCTTCACAAAATGTCTCGCGGTGGTGGCGGCCCATCTCCGGCTTCACGGCCTCTATGTCTTTCCGTACCTCGACGACTGGCTCATCAGGGCAGCGTCCGCTCCGGAGGTCACCAACGCCACACGCCGCACGGTGACTCTTCTGCAGTACTTCGGCTTTGTTATAAACTTCGCAAAGTCCACTTTGCTCCCCTCACAGGATCTCGAGTTCATCGGCGCAAGGCTGCACACTCCTCAGGCACGAGCGTTCCTACCGCTCGACAGAGCTCAACGGCTCATGGACCTAGCCGACCGTTTTCGCAGCCAGCCCCTGGTCTCCGCCAGGCGCTTCCTGAGACTACTCGGCCATATGGCTTCCACCGTCCATGTGACCCCCAATGCCCGCCTGAATATGTGGCCTGCTCAATGGTGTCTCCGCCAGCAGTGGCAACAAGCCACAGGCGGCCTAGCAGACCTAGTACGCGTCTCCGAGCCGCTGATCTCGTCTCTCCAGTGGTGGCTTCATCGGCCGAACCTGGTACTCGGCATGCCTTTCCAGTCACCTCAGCCGGCCCGGGTGCTGACAACAGATGCATCCCTCCTGGGCTGGGGAGCACATTGCCAAGGGGCACGTACTCAGGGCCTCTGGACCACGTGGGAGTCTGCTCAGCAGATCAACTTCCTGGAGCTCAGAGCGATCCGC
The DNA here is from genome assembly GCA_033557465.1 of Ichthyophis bannanicus. Classification (NCBI taxonomy): domain Eukaryota; kingdom Metazoa; phylum Chordata; class Amphibia; order Gymnophiona; family Ichthyophiidae; genus Ichthyophis; species Ichthyophis bannanicus. Next base: position 301,803,239 of record CM066040.1, on the reverse strand, counting down.
CTGGCTCTCAAGGCCTTCTCCCACCTGACCTCTCACCAGTCCATCCTTGTCCAGACGGACAATCAAGTTGCCATGTTCTACGTGAACAAGCAGGGGGGCACGGGCTCCTTCCCTCTCTGTCGGGAGGCACAGAAGCTCTGCTCTTGGGCCGTCAGTCACGGCGTTCTTCTCAAGGCAGTTTATCTCCCAGGCCAAGAAAATTGCCTGGCGGACAAACTCAGCAGGATCCTCCAGCTGCACGAGTGGCGCCTGGATCCCTTGGTAGTTCAGAAGCTCTTTCTAAAGTGGGGCCTCCCCACGATGGATCTCTTTGCCAGCCCTCTCAACCGGCAACTTCCTCGCTTCTGCTCTCGTCAGCCGCATCCCCTTCGAGTTGCGGCAGACGCTTTTCTACTCTCATGGGCGGAGAGCCTTCTGTATGCTTTTCCTCCCATCCCGCTAGTCTCTCGAACTCTTTTCAAGGTTCTCCGAGACAAAGCTTCCATGATCCTGATCGCTCCTCGCTGGCCCAGACAGCCGTGGTTTCCACTCCTGCTGCAATTAGCGGTGGAGGATCCATTCCCTCTGGGGTTTCAACCGGATCTCCTCACTCAAGATCAGGGGTCTCTGCTACACCCCAACCTCAGATCTCTCAATCTAATGGCCTGGCTGCTGAGAGGGTAGTCCTTGCTCCCCTTCTCCTGCCGGCAGAGGTGGAAGAGGTCGTCTTAGCTTCTCGGCGACCTTCTACCCGCAAATGCTACGCCCTTAAATGGCGTCGCTTTTCCGTTTGGTGTACCCAGCAGTCTCAGGATCCCTTCTCCTGCTCGGTGTCGGTGATCTTGCAGTACTTGCTCTACCTCTCTAATCTGGGACTTAAGTCCAACTCCGTCAAAGTTCACCTCAGTGCTCTTTCAGCACATCATGTACCGGTGGACGGCAGACCTCTTTCCAGCGACCCTCTCGTAGCGAGGTTTCTCCGAGGTCTCCTTCTACTTAAACCACCTCTCCGCCCGCCAGCGCCTGACTGGGATCTGAATGTGGTTTTGCAGCGGATCACCTGTCCGCCTTTTGAACCTATGGCTACCTGTTCTCTCCGTTTTCTTTCTTGGAAAACATTGTTCTTGATAGCCCTCACTTCCGCTAGGCGCGTAAGTGAATTGCAGGCCCTTGTGTCTGATCCCCCTTACACTCGGTTCTACAAAAATAGGGTAGTCCTACGGACTTACCCAAAATTTCTTCCAAAAGTGGTCTCCCCCTTTCACATCAATCAGGAGGTGGTACTTCCGACCTTCTTTCCCAGACCACACTCCAGCCGAGCTGAAACGGTCCTCCATACCCTGGACTGTAGAAGGGCATTGAACTTCTACCTTGACCGTACGCGGGAGCACCGTAAAGCTGCTCAGCTTTTTGTGTCTTTTGACCCCAATAAATTGGGGCTCCCGGTCTCCAAGCGTACTCTGTCCATCTGGGTTGCGGACTGTATCACTTGGGCTTATGGGGCAGCCGGACTATCCTTGGAAGGTCGAGTCACGGCTCATTGCGTTCGGGCAAAGGCTACGACAGTGGCTTACCTCCGCTCTGTTCCGCTGGGAGACATCTGCCGGGCCGCTACTTGGTCTTCGAGCCAGACCTTTGCAGTCCATTACTGTCTCGAGAGGGAGTCCCGCAGGGACAGTGCTTTCGGACAGGCAGTCCTCCGTAATCTCTTTGAGGTTTGAGCAACTCCTACCCTCCATCCCGGATGTGGGCTACCGGTGGGTAATAATTCAGCGAAGATTCCTTCCTTCTGTGCTGCTGAGCTAGAGGGAGCTCATTTTTGTGCTTAGGGTCTCCGGTAGCCTTAAGCTTGGGAGTCCCATAAGTGAGGACTGACTTCCTGCTTGGTCCTGGAGAAAGCGTAGTTACTCACCTGTAACAGGTGTTCTCCAGGAGCAGCAGGAATCAGTCCTCACAACCCTCCCTCCTCCCCTTGGAGTTGCAATCATCTGCTTTAGTTTTTTTGCAAATTTTTATGCTGTCTTTTTTAGCTATGTCATCTGACTGGCTAAGATGGCACCCTTGGGCGGGAAGAGGACCGCGCATGCGCGCACTGCAATTCCCAAAGGCTTTCTTTGAAAGCTGGGGAAAATTGCTCCGCGAGGGCTCCGTCGGCGCCGACGTCACCCATAAGTGAGGACTGATTCCTGCTGCTCCTGGAGAACACCTGTTACAGGTGAGTAACTACGCTATACTGGGGAAATTGAAATGTCCCATTCCTGTGTTGTACATTTTGTTAGCTTCCCTGATTTCTTTCAGCATTTTGTTATCCATCTGTTCATTCTTGTCAGGCAGATGGTAGTACATCCCACTGCCATTGCCTTCCACTTTATACATGGAATTTCTATTCATAGAGATTCTAAAGTGTATTTTATTTCCTGCAAAACCTTTATCCTGTGTGACTCAATGCCCTCTCTAACATATAGTGCTACCCCTCCACTAATGTGATCTATCCTATCATTGCGATATAATTTGTACCCAGTTAGCACATTGTCCCATCGATATCCTCTTTCCACCAAGTCTCTGAGATGCCAGTTATATCTAATCTGTCATTCAGTGTTACATAGTCTAACTCTCCCCTCTTATATTTTAGACTTCCAGCATTTTCTGCTCATACTAACAATCTGCTTATCAGATGACAGGGTTAATTTGGAATTTTTCAACTCTGTCTAGTCTTTACTTAAAGACATCGGGGTTACTTACACTTTATTGCAACCTCTCTATCAGGATGCCCTAACTTTCCTGGTTTGCTAGTATCCTTCATATATATGTCCTTCCAAACCATGTTTATGTTTATCTATCATTTGATATACCGCCCCCCATTACACCGGGGCGGTTTACAATACAAAAAAAAACAAACAACATATAGAAAAGAAGTTACAATCTTCGTCCAGAAAGGGGAGAGATGAAAAACTTCAAACACTTAGGCTCAACATAGGGTGGGTAGGAAAGAGTCAGGAGGGGAGATTAAAGTCAGAGGAGAAGAAGTGGTACTTCAATATTTTCTTACTCTCAATGTGATTCACAGAATAGTCACTTGGAAATGACACTTCTATATTCAGTGCTGTTCTGGTATTTTTCTCCATTACTGCTATATCTGGCTTCCTCACATCCAACGTTTTATCGGTCAGAATGGGAGTATCCCAGGAGATCATAACCTCTTCATTCTCTGTAATTCTTTTAGGGTCATGATCCCAGTGCTTTTCAGGCACAGTGATGTTACAGTTTCCAATGGATAAGGCGTGCTACTTTATTGTGCTTTTCTGTATAGAAATTTTCTGCCATTAGAACTTCACTGCCAGCTATGAGGTGAGTTACTGTTTCCAGCTCTTTCCCACAGAATTGACATATGTCTGTTTTGCCAGTTTTTTCAATGTTCGCTGTAAACCATCTTGTCTGTACAGAAACATGGATTAACGAGTCACATAAATGGGATATAGCCATAGCTATCTATAATCTATTTAGAAGAAATACAAAGGGTAGAAAAGGAGGAGGAGCGGCCCTATATGTCAAAAGCAATATTAAAGCTGCTGAAATGCAGGGGATTTGGGAAAAAGAAGAAGTGTTGTGGACTGTGTTGGAAAGAGGAGATGGCACTGTCATCCATACTGGTGTATACAGGCCTCCAACTCAATCTGAAGAAATGGATAGCGAATTGATTATTAATATTGCAAAGATAGCCATAAAGGGGGACGTGATCATATGGGGTGACTTCAATCTACCTGATGTGGATTGGAGTATTCCTTCTGCAAATCTGGAAAGAAATAAAAAAATTGTAGATGACTTCCAAGATGCATTACTTAGACAAATGGTGATGGAACTGACCAGGGAAAGCTCAATGCTGAATTTAGTACTCACCAACGGAGATAGCGATTGTCGGCTTTCCCCTATTATCTAGTTTAAAAGCTACTCTATGTCCCTTTTAAAGGCTAATGCCAGCAGCCTGGTTCCACCCTCGTTAAGGTGGCGCTCATCCATTTGGAAAAGTCCTCCCCTTCCCAAGAATATTGCCCAGTTCTTAACAAACCTAAAACCCTCTTCTTGGCACCATTGTGTCATCCACGCATTGAGGCTCCAGAGCTCTGCTTGCCTCTTTGGTCCTGCGCATGGAATGTGAAGCATCTCTAAGACTACCCCTTGGAAGTTCTGGATTTCGACTTTCCACTTTAAAGCCTAAATTTGGCTTCCAGAACCTCCCCCCTCACACACACACTTTACTATGTCATTGGTACCATCATATACCAAGACAGCAAATTCCTCCCCAGCACTATCTAAAACCTTGCCTAGTTTTTACAACATGTTTCTACATACATCTTTTATACAATCTTAAACACTTTTTAACATAATCTTAAAGAAGGGGGCATTTATAATGACTTTACCCTTTTTATTTGTAGCTTTAATGATCTTTTTCATAAAAGCTCCACTCTTCCTCCTCCTTCCCCCCTTTTTAACATGTCTCTAAACACTTTTTAGTATAATCTTACACATAGTATAATCTTACATTCGGAAGAATGAATCCTTGAAGGATACTACCAAACGCAGAGAGGTTCCACAAAAGAGCAAAGTAGCCCAAATGCCCTCAAGTATGGAGCAGACAGAGCTTAAAGATCCCAATTTACCCATGTCTAACAATAGCCAAATTAACATGAATAAAATACATTCTCTAAAATGCTTGTATGCAAATGCTAGAAGTCTAAAGAATAAGATGGGAGAGTTAGAATATATAGCACTAAATGAAAGGTTAGATATGAATGGAATATCAGAGACATGGTGGAAGGAGGACAACCAGTGGGACACTGTGATACCTGGGTACAAACTATATCGTAATGATAGAGCTTATCAAATTGGTGGAGGGGTTGCGCTCTATGTTAGAGAGGGCATTGACTCAGAAAGGATTAAAGTTTTGCAGGAAACAAAATCTGCTGTAGAATCTATATGGATTGAAATTCCATATAAAAGGGGGAAGGCAATGGCAGTGGGGGTGTACTATCGAGCACCTGGCCAGAATGACCAAATGGATGATGAAATGCTCAAAGAAATCAAGGAAGCTAACAAAAGTTACAGCGCAGTAATAATAATGGGTGATTTCAATTACCCCGGTATCGACTGGGTCAGTGTCACGTCAGGACATGCTAGGGAGATAAAGTTCCTAGATGAAATAAATGACTGCTTCTTGGAGCAGCTAGTTCATGAACCGACCAGAGGGGAAGCCATATTAGACCTAGTCCTTAGTGGAACACCAGATCTAGTGCAAGAGATAAGGGTGTTGGGGCCACTTGGCAATAGTGATCATAGCATGATCGCCTTTGATTTAATTAGTGGAGGAGGGATAGTAAGGAAATCCACAGTACTACCTTTTAACTTTCGAAAGGGAGACTATGATAAAATGAGGAAAACAGTTAAGAAAAAACTAAAAGGAGCAGTTGCGAAGGTTAAAGACGTACAACAAGCTTGGGTGTTGTTGAAAAATACTATCTTGGAAGCCCAGACCAGCTGTATTCCACGCTTTAAGAAAAGTGGAAGGAAGTCCAAAAAACTGCCAGCATGGTTTAAAGGTGAGGTCAAAGAGGCTGTTGTTGCCAAAAAAGCATCTTTCAGGAAATGGAAAAAAGAGCCAAACGACAAAACCTGGAAATGGCACAAGCACTGGCAAGTCAAATGCAAGGCATTGATAAGGAAGGCAAAGAGAGAATTTGAAAAGAAGCTTACTGCGGAAGCAAAAACGCGAAATAAAGACCTTTTCAAGTACATTCGTAGCAAAAAACCTGTGAGAGTCAGTTGGTCCATTAGATGATAAAGGGGTTAAAGGAGCACTAAGAGGCGACAAGGCGATAGCGGAGAGACTGAATGAATTCTTTGCTTCGGTCTTTACTGAGGAAGATGTAGGGATGTTACCCATGACTGAAGTGGTATTTAAAGGTGCGGAAGAATTGAAGGAAATATCGATACATCGGGAAGATGTCTTACAACTATTAGATAAACTGAAGAGTAGCAAATCACCTGGGCTGGATGGTATACATCCAAGGGTGTTGAAAGAACTGAAATATGAGATTGCAGACCTGCTATCAGTAATCTGTGAACTATCATTAAAATCATCTCTAATACCTGAAGATGGAGGATCGCCAATGTAACACCAATTTTTAAAAAGGGTTCCAGGGGTGATCCGGGAAACTACAGACCAGTGAGCCTGACGTCAGTACCGGGAAAAATGGTAGAAACCATCATAAAGAATAAAATTACTCAGCATGTAGATAGTCACAACCTAATGGGAGACAGCCAACATGGCTTTAGACAAGGAAGATCTTGTCTTACTAATCTGTTATGTTTTTTTGAAGGAGTGAATAAACAGGTGGACAAAGGTGAGTCGGTTGATATTGTGTATCTGGACTTTCAGAATGCCTTTGACAAGGTCCCTCATCAGAGACTTTTGGCAAAACTAAAGAGTCATGGGATAGGAGGCAGTGTACTATTGTGGATCAGGAACTGGTTAAAAGATAGAAAGCAAAGGGTAGGGCTAAATGGCCAATTTTCCCAATGGAGAAAGGTGAATAGTGGTGTACCCCAAGGATCTGTGCTGGGTCCGCTGCTTTTTGACATATTCATAAATGACCTGGAAAGTGGAATAACGAGTGAGGTTATCAAATTTGCAGATGACACAAAACTATTTAAAGTTGTTAAAACCCAAGAGGATTGTGAAAAATTGCAAGAGGATCTTGATAAATTGGAAGACTGGGCATCAAAATGGCAGATGAAATTTAATGTGGACAAGTGCAAGGTTATGCACCTAGGGAAGAACAACCCAAACTATGGTTACACGATGCAAGGTTCCACATTAGGAACCACCACCCAGGAAAAAGATTTAGGCGTCATTGTGGATACCATGTTAAAACCCTCAGCCCAGTGTGCAGCGGCGGCCAAGAGAGCAAATAGAATGCTAGGTATGATAAGGAAAGGAATGGAAAATAAAACAAAAGATATTATAATGCCTATATATCGTTCCATGGTGAGACCGCACCTTGAATACTGTGTGCAATTCTGGTTGCCGTATCTTAAAAAGGATATAGCGATTTTAGAAAAGGTACAGAGAAGAGCCACCAAAATGGTAAAGGGGATGGAAGGATACTCCTATGAAGAAAGGCTAAAAAGGTTAGGGCTCTTTAACCTAGAAATGAGACGGCTGAGGGGAGATATGATAGAAGTCTATAAATTAATGAACGGAGTGGAACGGGTAAATGTAGATCGATTGTTTACCTTATCAGAATATAGAAAGACTAGGGGACATGCAATGAAGTTACAGGGTAAACTATTTAAGACTAATAAAAGAAAATATTTTTTCACTCAACGTGTAATCAAACTCTGGAATTTGTTACCGGAGGATGTAGTAAAGGCTGTTAGTGTAGCTGGGTTTAAAAAAGGTTTGGACAAGTTCCTGGAGGAAAGGTCCATAAACCATTATTAAGAAATGACCGAAGATATCAATGCTTGACCCAGTACAAGCATTGTGGAACTTGTGTCTCTTGGGGAAACTGCTAGGTACTGTCAGACGGGTGCCTGGGTGAGAATGTTCACAGTCTTGGCAAAGGCATATATCAATATGATTTGCAAGGGATTGTGGGAAATGCAGTCCATTCACACCAGACACAGCTGCTCACAATAATTAGTTGTGCTTGAGTGTAAAGCCAATAAGATATTTATTTATGGGGTTATTTCTCCCAACACAGTTATGCTTGGTAGCACATAAAACAGGATACTTGCTTTCAGTGTTAAACTTAGAAAAACAAAATCAGGAAAACAACAGCTGAACTTGTCAGACAATCAAAGCAAAAGAATAAAGACCAGGATGGTAACAGAATGGTCTTTTCTTTAGGCTCTAGCTAATATTTTCTTAGCAGTGCTTTAATCAACAAACAAAACCTACAAAGTAGGGAAAAACTGTTCTTTTCAGGTTAACTTCTTATATCTTCACACATAGACTCAGAAGTGATTCCCTCAGAGCTCACAAGCAATTAGGTAAGGCTCAATTGCTAGCAGTTATCCAGCTGAAATCCCTTAGCTGGCTTACTTTCTACTGCTTGGCTCAAATCCTATTCAGGAGCTTTTCTGAGTAGATTAAAGAACAAGTTTGTATTTCTTTGTAATGGTTGTTGTACTTTGTAACAGTAAATTACCAAAGGAGTTTAGACAGAGAGCAGTCCATGTATTCACAGCCTGTATCTACCACCTCTTCCCCTTCTTCAACAATCATGGGTTCAAAATCATGGATTGGCACAGAGGAATTTCTCAATGGAGCACTCTCATGAGAATACTTGTTTCCCTGCTGTCTTTCAAGGGTATAGCTAGGACATAGATCAGTGTTCATACCTGAGCTTCCATTGCTGTTAGAGTTCCTCTCTAAATAGCCTGGCCAGTATGTAGTCCAGTTCTTATGTCCAGCCTTCCAATCCAGATCCCTGGACACTGGGTCTCTCTTCACATACCTTCTGGCACGGGTCCTAGGGTCCCTTCCAAGTGCAGCCGTCTCCCTCACAGGTACCGTCTGGAGATTCCTAGCTCTGCAGCACCACTCCTCTGGTTTTCCCCAGTCCAATGGTGTATGCTGGCCTTTTGAATGTCTCCCAGTATACGTACTGCTCTGGACTCCTTTAGACCTCCCAAATGCTTTTCTCTTCTTTCTTCCAAAGGGTTTCTTGCCCTCTCTGTCCGTCCGCTCTGGCTTCTGCTTCTGATGATCCTCCAGATGATGAAGCTGTCCAAGATCATGAAGATGTCCAAGCTGAATCTGAGGATGATTCTCTGTAGAATAAACTCTACCTTTATTCTGCTTAGATGAGTGCTCCACCCTAGCACAGCGCAGCTGTGCTGAATCAGGCCCTGCCCTTTGAGATGAGTGCTTGGGGATTACCTCATAGCCCTCCTGATTGAACACACGTTTCCCCACTTCAGCTCCTCTAATGGCTGTTGGAAACCTGGTGCATTCTGGGACTGGTAGTCTTTTATTGAAAAATTCTGTTTTCTTATTTCTACCAAAACTGACAGGTTGCTTGTTCAGAGTCACTTCACCTTTTCTATAGCTCCTTCCTGAGCTATGATAAGCTTCCTTATCACAGTACATATGACCTAGATTGGCCACTGTTGGAAACAGAATACTGGGCTTGATGGACCTTGGTCTGACCCAGTATGGCATATCTTATGTTCTTATGTACCTTTTAGTTCATTTATCCATTTTGTGAAAAAGTAAGTAGTGGATATTTACATTGACTCCACCTTTGTTTTAAGTTTATTTATTTACTTATTTAACATTTCTTATATACCGCCTTTCATAATATCAAGGTGGTTTACATTGAACAAACTGAAATTACATTGAACAGGGCATTATAACTTGGAGATAACTATTTTACAGGGAACATGGGCAATGGAGGGTTAAGTGGCTTGCCCAATACCACAAGGAGCACCTGTGGGACCTTATTACATTTATATGATACCCTTTTGATGGCACAATGCAATCACAATCTTTTGACTGCTCTTGGTTGACCAGTGGTGAGGTTCCATGGATACGACATGATTTATAGTTTGATTGAGTTTGATTGAAGTATTATATTGTTGACACAGCACATTTGATTTTACTATGTTTTTGGATGCCTCTTATTCCTTAAGAAGGTTCTTTTAGATTGATCTCCCCATGCAACTTTTTTTTTTTTTTTTTTTTCAAAACTCTGTTTATTAAATATTGCAAGGTACCAATAACAAACAGCAAACAACATGTACCGTTCTCAGTTGCACAAAAATAAAACGCATCCCAGGTAGGGCTGTATCTTGTCCACCACCCGGGAACCTAACATAGACAGAACACACATCGCACCGAAATCAACCTATTCAAACCACCCCCCTCCCCCCCACCCCCCTCCCCCTCCGCGGGAAGCACAGCAACACCAGCAGCTCAAACTACATACGTCGTGTGGGGGAACGCTGGTCCCCAACCTCCCTATCCCAGCTTAAGTACTTCACTACGCGCCCTAGGGCCCAGGCGCTGGATATAAGGCATCCAGATCAGTAAAAAGGTGGTCCAGGCCCGGGGGTGCCGCAATGCCACTCTCCGCTCTAAAAGCAGGAGTTGATGCAAGCTGTTCCGCCATTCACAGAAAGTGGGGGCCGCAGATTCTCTCCAATGGCTAAGAATGGGGCCCTTACCTACCAGACAGGCTTTTCGCACCAGCACCCTGTCCCATCTACCTTTCGGGTGGAGCGGTCCCAGCTGATCCAGCACTACCATAATCCCTGACCAACACAACTGCTGACCCAACAACCCGCTCATATAGGTTTCAATGGAGCGCCAATACCTCCGAATAGAGGGGCAACCCCACCACATATGACCCAGGTCAGCCAAGGCACACGGGCACTTGGGGCATCCGCCATGAAGAGCAAGATGGCTCCGAAAGGCCCACCGCGGGGAAAAGTGGGCCCGGAGTATACACTTAAATTGGACCTCGCGCCAGCGAACCCCAACCACGAGTTGTGCAATCCTACCCAAGGCCAGCCGGACAGATCCGGGAGCAACCTCTCTACCCAACTCACCCGCCCAAAGGCTTTCCACCCTCGAATAGTCAGGGGGCAAATCCAGCCGATCCAAACGCTTCTTCAAATCAGCAATCGTCGGCGGCGAGTCCGCCCCCAACGCAAAAAACTCCAGAATACGGCTCGAGTGCTCCACTGTAAGCTCTTGCCGTGGCAAGGAGCCAATGTAGTGAGAAATCTGTACATACGCAAACGTCAAAGACCCCGCAGGCCACCCATAGTCCTTACATAATACTCCCAACGCCTTGCAGTAGCCAGCAGTGTCCACCACCTGCCCCAACCGGCGGACTCCCGCACACCACCACCTGCGAAAGGGGGCCGTGTCCGATCCAGGCAAGAAACAAGCATTACCTTGTATAGGCAGCCAGCAGGAGGCCCCAGCATCACTGCCCCAACACTTATTCAACTGCTGCCAAGTTCGGCGGGATGTCTGCAGTAGCAAACTGTTCAGGAGGCGAGGCGGCAAGACCGCACACGGCAAGTGCAAGACCGCTTCCAAAGAATGGGGCGCCGCGAAGGCCGCCTCGAGACCCCGCGGGGTATAAGTCTCTGTGTCCCCCAACCAATCACTTAAATGGCGGGCCTGACATGCCAGCGCATATTTCCATAGGTCAGGAACCCCCACTCCACCGGACCGCCAACCCCCCCGCAAACGCGCCATCGGAATGCGGGCCTTATAGCCTTTCCAAAGGAATCCCCGAATCTCCCGCTCTAGGCGCGCCAGATCGCGCTTCAACAGCCACACCGGTAACGTCTGCAACCAATAAAGCACACGCGGAAAAACCACCATTCCTAATGCGGCCACCCTACCAAACAAAGACAACGGGAGGGGGGCCCAGGCACGCAGCTGCAGTCGAACCTTAGCTAAGATGCGTTCGAAATTAGTCGGGTATAACAATGACAGTTTTCGGGTTAACACGATACCTAAGTAGATAATCGAGTCTTCTGCCCAGCGAAGCGGAAAAGGCCCCGACCAGCACTCCCGCAACGTCCCCCCTACATCTAAGGCTTCCGACTTGGCCATATTTATACGCAACCCCGCGAATTGACCATACAGCGAGAGCTCCTCAAGTAAGCACGGAAGGGACTGCTGGGGAGAAGAGAGGTGGACCAGGAGATCATCAGCGAAGGCAGCCACCTTGAAGCCATGGGATCCGATACGAATCCCACCAATAGTGGGAGAAGCCTCAATCTTCCGTATCAGCGGGTCCAAAGATAACACAAAGAGCAAGGGAGAGAGCGGACAGCCCTGCCGCGTACCGCGTTCCAACCGAAAGGACTCCGAACGTACCCCATTACATAGGACCCCCGCTGTGGGGTCAGCATAAAGCAGGTCCACCATCCGGCAAAAGGGGGCCCCAAGCCCATATTGAGGCAAAAGATACTTCAGGTATTCCCAAGGGACCTGGTCGAAGGCCTTCTCAGCATCGAAACTAATGACCAGAGACTGGAGATCGTGTTCCCGGGTCCATTCTAAAGATGCAAGCAGCTTTCGGAGATTCCGTACGGCATAACGCCCTTTAACGAACCCGACCTGGGATTCATGTATCAAGTCCCCTAACACTAACGCCAACCGATCAGCCAACACCTTCGCTAGAATTTTCAGATCGAAGTTCAATAAGGAAATAGGCCGGTACGAAGCTGCGTGGGTATGGTCCTTCCCGGGTTTGGGGATTAAAGAAATATGCGCGTGGTTAGTGCCCCATGTAAAATGCCCCTGAGCTATCCGCCTGTGGTATACCGCCACTAAGGTTGGGGGTGTGCATTCACTCAATAGCTTGTAAAACTCAGCTCCGAAGCCATCCGGCCCTGGGGCCTTACAGCAAGCGGCTTGTTGGATAACACGCTGTACTTCATCCACAGATACCGGCTCGTCAAGGCAGGTCTTCTGCGCTACGGACAGCTGCGGCAAGGACAACTCCCGCAAGTATTGCTGCATAGCCTCCGGGGCCCCCCCCCTCCGGGCGTATAATTTCTGGAAAAAGGTACGGAACACTCGGGCGATGCCTTCGTTATCCCTATGTAGGGTTCCCTGGTCATCTCGCAACGCCGCCACTAATCGGTAGCCCCGGTGTCCCCGCAAGCAACGCGCCAAAAGTTTCCCGGGTCTATCACCAAAGCGAAAAAGCTGGTAGCGGTAATACATATGCGATTTCTTGGCTCGTTGGTGGAGGAGCTCATTAAGGGACACCTGCAACTCCCAAAGTTGCCGCCGGTTCACTACACTAGGAGCGCCCGCACATCGCCGCCGAGCCCGCACCACTTGTTTCTCTAAGTGGACAATTTGCCGCGCCATTAACCGCCGTTTCCTAGCCACGTACGCAATGATATCCCCCCTTAACACAACTTTAGCCGTCTCCCAAAACAACTCCGGGTCAGCCTGATGCTGCGCATTATGCCGGGTAAATTCTTGCCAGCACTCAATAAGGTAGGGCCGGAATTCTGCATCCTGGTATAAGCCCAAGGGAAACCGCCAAACCCTAGTCGACGCGGCTGGGCCCCCCACACCAAGTTCAATCCAAACCGGAGCATGGTCGGACACCACCGATGGGCCAATGCACGCGTCTTCCACCTGTGCGAATAGCCGCTCTGACACTAAAACATAATCCAAACGAGCACTGGTACCATGCGCTCTCGATTGATGGGTAAAATCCCGGTCCGCTGGGTGAAGCAACCGCCATGGGTCCACCAGGCCCAATCGTCGACAGAAACCGCGTAAAACCTTCATTGTCTGGACACGTGAGTACACCCCTCCCCCACCCGAGACATCGAGTTCGGCATCCAAGACCCCATTTAAGTCTCCAGCAAGAATTAGGGGGACATCTGACATTTGTTCTAAGCGAGACGCCAGGCAGTCATAGAACACCCGATTCAGAACATTGGGGCTGTACACACGCATCCCAGTATCACCGGCCGCCCTTCCAGGTGGCCGTGAACCAAAATATAACGGCCCTCCGGGTCAGAATACTCCTGTAGCAGCTCAAACCGGGTATGTTTACTGATCAGTATGACCACTCCACCTTTTCTCCCTACAGCCGGTGCTCCCCAGCACTGCCCCACCCACATCTTCTGCAATTTAGCGTGCTCTTCTGCTGTCTGGTGGGTTTCTTGCAACATTGCTATATCGCATTTCATCCGAGCCAAGGTCTGCAACACCTTATAGCGCTTAATAGGGCTGCCTATACCACAGATATTCCAAGAGATAACCTTCAGGGCGGGTTATAAGAGATCAAGTAGAGAATCTCGGCCACCAAAGAAAGGCTAAGAGGCAGGGCCCCCCCAGCCTGGAGCCCCCCCGCTACCACTAGTGCGTCCTCACACAGGTGTTCATCAATCCCACCATAGTGCTGCTGTGCCCCCCACGGAGTACACCCCCCCTCCCCCCGGGACCACCCCTCCCGGGCCCCTACCCCCACCCTCCCTCGCCTCTCCTCCCACCCCCCCTCCACCCCAAACCCCATCCCCAATCTCCACCACACTCCCATCGCGATCACAGACGATGTGCGCGGGTCCCCCTCTTCCCCTATAACCTTATTTAGAATCCCCTGCTCCGGTCAGTGATCTAAGGCATCCCCCCGGGATAGGGCACCCCCCACCCGCCTCCCCCCCCGCCCCCCCCGGGCCAGTCCCCCCACCCACCCCCCCCCCCCCCCCCGCCCCCCCCCGGCCCCCCCCCCCCCCCCACCCCCCCCCACCCACCACAGTCATCCATAAAACCATAACAGGCCAAAGGCCCATATATATAAACAATAAAAGGGGGAAGGGGGAGGGAAAGGCCCGGGGGGGGGAGGGGGGGAGGGGGGGGCCCACAGGGGGGAAGGAACAAAAGGGAGGAGCAGCCAAAAGCATGGCAGGCCTAGCTGGCCAGGCCGGTACCACCACTGCCCGCATTGGTCAGTCCAGATCGTTCCAGTCCAACAAGTCCAACAAGGGGGCCAACATTTCCCACCAGCAGGACCGCAATGTGGGGGAGAGCCAGCTCCAAGGCCGCCAAAAGCCAGTCACCTGGGCCTTCCATGAGCACATGTTGCCCTCAGCCGGTAACAGAAGGGTTCTGGCCTGGAGGGCTGGTGCGTTCCTCACCACTCCAAGCAGGTATCCGCCGGGCACATCCATAGCGTGGGCGAGGTGGTTACTGAACCCCCATCCGTAGAAAAAAGGAGGGAGGGGAGTCGGTCACCTCATCCAACCCATGCCCACTCTTCGGCCCATCCCGAGGTAGGTCTCCATCTGTCCAATGCCAAGGCCCCTATCACGGCCTACGCTCTCCCTGCAAGCCTTCCGAGGATACCAGCAGCTGTGCCACGTAGGTAGTTGCCTCCGCCGCAGATTCCAAGACCCAGTGGGTCCCCTGGTGCATAATATGTAGACGGGCTGGATATTGGACATGAAAACGGATGTTTGCCGAGATGAGACGCTGACACACTGGTGCATAAGCTTTGCGGCGGTGGCTCAGCGCAGCAGAATAGTCGGGGGTGATACGAACCCTCATATTTTCAAATTCCAACACAGCTTGTTGCCGCGCTGCCCTCAGGAGATCCTCTTTCTGCACATAATACAGGAATCTGGCAAGGACCACCCTGGGCCGTGTGTTCTCTCCCTACGGCCGCGGCCCTATTCTATGGGCTCTGTCCACAATAATAAGGGTGTTCGCATCGTCCCGGCCAAGCAGAGCGGCAGCCATCTTTTCCACCAGGACTCGCAGGTCTTTCTCGGGCACGGTCTCGGCTATCCCCAGGAAGCGCAAATTATTGCGCCGGGATCTGTTTTCTAGGTCATCTATTTTTAGCTCTTGTGCTTTAGATGTTTTTTGTAGCGCACTCAGATCCCGTTTCAATTGCTCCACCGCCTCCTCGGTATGCAGAATGCGATCTTCTGCCCCTTGCATCCGGGTGCCCAGCGCCGACAAGGATCCCTGCAGCGTGTCCATTTTGCCACTAAGGGCTTCCAGCTGTGTGGTAAGTGCGGCTGTGACTGCTGCGGATATTTCTTCGCTTAGGGTAAGGGAGGTCGCGGCACTCACTTTCGGAGGGGATTCCGCCATTTTCGGTGGGCCCGTAGTGCGGTCCTTCTCCCTCCTCCCCGCCTTCGCCGCCGCTGCCATTCTCCGAGTTATCTCCAGGAAGAGGTGAAGACACTGTCGACCTCACCCTCGTGTCTCACAGCCGGTAAATTCGCCGTGGATTACGGTCCTAATCAACGGTCAGAGGAGAGGGGGCCCGGAGCTAAGGTGACTCACGTCTTCCCCAGCTCACCACATCACGTGATCCCCTCCCCATGCAACTTTTACATATAGTCCTTCCACCTGAGCCAAAACAAAGAGCAGATTCTGCCTCGCGGAATTTAGTAAGTATGATGGTGAGCACATTCTAGGGGTTCCGAATGAGATCTTTTGAATGTACATGTCATGCACACGTCACGCTTCATGCGCAGTTAAAGGCATTCCTGAACTTCAGGATCGCTTCTTTCGCTTTGCATTTAATTGCAAGGTAAGTATTGCAAAAGTGCTTTATTTTTTTTGTTTTGGTTTCACTTTGTAATTATCAAGGCCGCAGGTCCACGTACTTGTAGGCTGGTGGTAACCGGGCTGGCGGCGATCTGGCCTGGAGCGAAGCTGCGTGGGAGGGAGGCATCATGGGAGGCCTGGGGGGTCATTTAAATTGATTGGCTCCCGCGGGGATTGGCGGCAGCGGGAGCAAATCAGGAGCAGTGGGGGGTGAGAGAGGGAAGAAAGGAGAGCGGAGAGCCGGCGGGACCTGCAGTCATGTGGGGAAGACAGGGAAGGTAACTGGCGTGCGTTGCAGGCTCGTGTGAGTGCCGACGAGGGCCTGAGGAGCAGGAACGGCGGGTGCGCTCAGGGGCATAGGATCGTGCGGAGGAACGAGTTGGAAGTGCAGTGAGAGGCTAAAACATGGTAGTGGCCTGCAGGAGTCCGGATAGCCGCGGGGCAGAGTGGGGCTGGTGTTTCACCAGAGCAGTAGATCTGCTGGAGCCCAGGCAAGTTGGCCAGCTATATAAAAAAAAAATAAATAAAAACTTAAGGCGAGGCAACTCGGGGCGGCATGCCACAGCGCAGGGCCAGGGCATTATGAGAGAGAGGGGTAAGGGAGGCTGGGCAGGGCTGCGCAGCACCAGAATAGGCCTCCTCAGAGGGTGGAAGGTAATCTGCTCATGGAGGGTAGGAGCAGGAGAAGTAGGGGAGGACAGGGATCTGGGGCATCGCCAGATGGGTCGGCTAGGACCAGGAGGGCCGGGGGGCGGCGAGGTGCAGGGGAAGGTTTGCCAAAGAGGGACAGGGGGCGGGCTGGAGCTTCGGAGGCCCAGGGGGAGGGGCGAGTGGGGCACGCTGAGGGGGCACATGGAAGAGAGGGAGCGCATCGGTGGTAGCGTTACCGCTGGAGGAGCTGGCGGTCGGGCAATAGTATGGGGTGCTTCCGTTGCAGGTGTTGGGAAATGACAATGGAGGGGAGGGGGGGGGGGGAATGCAGGCCGGCTCAGGAGGGCAAGGGTTGGCAGGCCTGGGGTTCGGGTCATTGCGACCAGATGGGTATTACAGTATGTGCGGACCCACGGCATGGGATTATTGGAGGGGAGGGAGGCAGGGTTCATCCAGGGCGGAATGGCTGGGAGCCTGGCAATCCATCTGGCCCGCTGCAGTTCCCCCCCTGTGTTTCCCTTCTTATCTCCACAGGCAACGACAGTATGGCAGCAGCCAGGCGGGCCTGGAGCGGGAGGTCTAGTGCGAGTGGAGACCGCGGAGGTGAGAACGGCAACGAGGATGGATGCAGAGGTGGATCGGGATGCAGCTGTGAGCGGAATCCGGAGCTGGGACCTGAGATGAGGACTGGGGCACCGGCTGCCGAGGACATGACGGGGATAGCAGATGAGTTACTGGTAGGGTGTGAAGGGGGGACGGAGAAAAGCGAGGGGCAGCACGTGGGGGTGGGGGGAAAGGCACGAAAGAAAAGAAAGCATTCCTGTCGGCGGCACCGGGGGGGGGGGGGGGCGATAATTCCACATCATCGTCTGGGGAGTCCTCCTCATCGACATCAGAGGAGGAACTGGCCCGATGGGGGAGTGTTCCGGCTGCCGAGGGGGTGGGGGGGAGGAAGTACACCTACGTTGGCGTCCTTCTCCGAGTTATGGGAAGGGGTCTCGCGGGCGTTGCAGCGGAAGATCAGGAGGAGGCGATATATTGACATCTTCCGTTTACTGGAGGGGAGGTGTCGGTCGGGCGAGAGCCGAAAGAAGAGAAAGGATGAAGAGAAGGCGGGAAGGATTAAAAGAGTCTCCCGTAATGTGGTAAATTGGGCAAGGGCTTTTTTGAGGCTGGCAAGTGTGTGGGGTCATCAATACCCAGCGCAATATGGAATGTTGCTCACTTACGCTGATTCTATTTTGGAAGCGGCTCAGACGCATGAGGGTTGGGCCTAGCTCCACTACGATGAGAAGTTTCGGGACAAAATGGAAGAAAATAAATTGCTGTCCTGGGGGACACAAGATATTAGTTTGTGGTTGACCCAGATGTTGGCCAGAATGGGATGGCCAGGGGGACCAGGGGGGACTCGGAGGGGCAAAAAGGGGGGGGGGGAGCAGGGATGACGGGGACGGGATGCTCCTTTCGAGCCGCGGGGTCCTCCGGGTCGCAAAAATCGGGGGGGGGGGGGTGAGGGAGCGGGGGATATTTGCTGGTGATTTAACAAGTCG
Organism: Ichthyophis bannanicus; assembly: GCA_033557465.1. Classification (NCBI taxonomy): domain Eukaryota; kingdom Metazoa; phylum Chordata; class Amphibia; order Gymnophiona; family Ichthyophiidae; genus Ichthyophis; species Ichthyophis bannanicus. Next base: position 301,784,942 of record CM066040.1, on the reverse strand, counting down.
TCATGTCCATTTCCCGACTGCAAGTTTCAGCACGCGTGTTCGATCTGTAGCGGGGTCCATTCTGCACTCAAATGCTTCCCTCTCATAATGATGTCTCTATATACTTTTTACCATCATCTTACACACGTTTTAGTTAATTTATTCTTTTTTTTAAAAAAGAAAGTAGGGGGTATTTACACTGACTCTGTTTTAATGTTTTTATAGAAGCCTCTCATAGACTCAATTTAGATTACCTCTATATTTATTTGGACATAGAAGTCTTTTATACAGTAGATGTATTTTTAAATTTCCCAGTTATATTCATATATCTTTTCTGTTTGTATAATGTATTGCAACTCTTTGATTGATTTCAATGGATTAGCGGTTTGGCGGTACAATGTTTGACTTCGTGATACCTTATTACATTTATATGATACCCTTTTTGATGGCACAATGCAATCACAATCTTTTGACTGCTCTTGGTTGACCAGTGGTGAGGTTCCATAGATACGACATGATTTATAATTTAGGGGTTCGGAATGAGATCTTTTGAATGTACGCATCATGCACATGTCACGCTTCATGCAGAGTTAAAGGCATTCCTGAACTTCAGGATCGCTTCTTTTGCTTTGCATTTAATCGCAAGGTAAATATTGCACAAGTGCTTTATTTTTTTGTTTTGGTTTCACTTTGTAATACATGGCTCAAATATTGAGATTGGGTTTATTGTCAGAGATTTCCCTCTCATAATTTGACATAGTGACTGTAGGGAACATCGGTATATGAATGCTATTCGACCAGTGCGGTTTCCCATGCTTATCTTGCGGCTTTTTGGCTCACAACTGTGTCTCTAAGTCGAATGGTATAGTTTATATAGACTTTCTTTTGGGCCAATTATTTTAGTCATCTTTTAAACTGCTAGGTCTTATCGAATTGATGGCTTGATTTCTGTCAAGTGATAGTTTTTTTATGCTTATCTTACTGTCGGAATATTTATACTTGCATTTTAAGACGTGGGAATTGGTGAGGTACATTTTAATTAATGACATTATATAGAGCGAGTATACCTAACATAATGTGTCTTTTGAGCCATGATCTCCTTTAATAGTTTTAGATGTATAATTTTGGGACATAGGTAGTACAATCCTTGAACGTTGAGAATACAGGATTTAGATTATGTTGAATACATACTGCAACAAATGTTCACGGCTGCTATCCCTTCATTGTCATGAATTTACCAGATTAGGTGCATCTGATATTATGAGTCATGTGTTATATGAGAGGCATGATAATCCTCTTACCTTTATGTAGGATGTGGATGATTTCTCCTATGGGGTTTATGATATTTATTATGCTTTCCGTACACATTTTCATTTAATTATTGAGAGCATATACAAGTGTCTCCTTTCGAGTGGTAAGTTTCTAGTAAATGTTCTCTATGGATTAATTTAGCATCCTCTAATTCAATGATACATTTCTGTTTCTACAATGTTTTTAAAGGATATACAGGGTGGCCCATAAAAAGTTAGAACATCTTGTAAATTAAAAGCTTAAATAGTTTACTTATTTACCTTTTTTAGCTATATAACATCTTTATTTCGACAAGTTCCTTAGCTGGCGGAGCTGGTCATTGTGGCTTGTTTGTAAATATGGTTCAGTGAGTCTCATGAATAGGATATTGCCATTCCTCTTTATAATCTATTTAGGAGGGATAGAGAGGGCAGGAAAGGATGTGGAGTAGCCCTTTATGTCAAAAGCAATATTAAAGCGACTGAAATGCAGGGGGATGTGGGGAAAAGAAGCAGCGCTGTGGATCGTTTTGGAAAGAGGAGATGCCACTATCATCCATAGTGGTGAAATCTACAGACCTCCAACTCAACCAGAAGAAATGGACAAAGACTTGATCAATGATATTGCGAAGGTGGTAACAAAAGGGAGAAGTAATGATTCTGGGTGATTTTAATTAGTGGATGTGGATTGGAGTATCCTGTCTGCAAATCTGGAAAGAAGTAGAGATTGTGGATGTCTTAAAAGAGGCTTTGCTCGGGAAGTATTACCTGCAGCTTAACATGCCGTGGAGAGTGAGAACAGCTGGTATTGGAGAGAGCTGGCCAGTGCGGGGCAGCTAATGCCGACGTCATTCTGAGGCCCCATAAAGGATCTGTGCACGGAGCTGTTTCCTGGGAAGTATTGCCTGCAGCTTAACACGCCGTGGAGAGTGGAGAGTGAGAACAGCTGGTATTGGAGAGAGCTGGCCTGTGCGGGGCAGCTAATGCCGACGTCATTCTGAGGCCCCATATATTCATCTAGAGGGCTTATGGCGCCAGCCATCGGCGCTTATTGGGGTGTTTTCTAAGGGGTGTTTTTCAAGGGGTTTATCTGTCACTTGTGAGCCCATTGGGAGCAAGTATAGATCTGTAGAGCTGCGATGCCCGGCAGTAAAAGGAAGAAAAAGCCTCCTGTGTCTGTTCCAGCTGGTGGCCCTATGGATAAGCATGTAATATCTACGCCGGTTCTAACACCAGGTACTGTTTTGTTTGACCCCTCTGCTGAGGGTGGAGTCTTAGCTCCCCTGAGCATACACCTCCTCTTCCTCCTGGTTTTTTGGAATTGTCTGATGTGTCTCAGTCCTGTTTGAGTCCACAGAAGGAAGTTGTGCTCCCCAAAATGGTATCTTGGTCGGAGCCCTCTATTCCCTCTAGTGACTCACAAGTCTCCTCCGTTTCTCTTCTGGATATTTGGCAAGTGTTCAATCGTACTGAACGGATTCTTGCTGAGACTGTTCCCTCTTTATGTCAGTTTACTAGGGACACGGTTCTTAAATGTCAGAATATTGATAGAGTGGAAGTTTGAGTTCTTCTATTTCGAATATGGATATTCAGGTTAAATAATTTTCTTTATTTCAGTCTGCTACTATGAAAGAGTTCTATTATGTATAAAAAAAACTAGAGAGTTTAGAGAATATGGCTAGGTCTAAGAATTTATTTATTTATTTTATTTTATTTATTTTTTTATTTGTATACTGCCTTATCCTTCAATCAAAGCGGTCACGACACAATTGGGGGATACATTTAATACGCGGGGATATGAGACACATACACTAATACTTACAGGGAACATGGGCAATGGAGGGTTAAGTGGCTTGCCCAAGACCACAAGGAGCATCTGTGGGACTAGAAACCCCGGTCCTTCCGGCTTAAGGTTGCTGTCCTCTAGTGGGATTTGAACCCCCGACCTTCTGGCCTGAAGTACCTTGCCCCAACCACTAGGCTACTCCTCCCTATAATTTAAGTTTTAAATTTTCCTTGTAGTAGTTTACTTTCTCCACTAATACTGTTTAGGAAGTATTTAAAAGATGTCCTCCTCCTTCCAACTGCTGATGTTTTAGCGTTTCCTAAATGTTATTATATGTATTCTAAAACTGCATCTTCAGTATTGGGGGAAGGGGAAGCCCCTGTTCTTGAGGATAAAAATGGGTTTAACTTGACTGCCTTCTTGGAAGACTCTCAAGATATCATTTCCACTAGAGCCACGCTATTAGTAACCCTGGTTTCTGAAGAAGATAAAGTTTCTATTCTTAAAGCTTATTTTCATAGAAAGGATCATTTGTATTGTGGGGATAGGGTGTCTGTTTTTCCAGATGTATCTCGTTCAACACAAGCACGTAGGAAATCTTTTTTAGCTCTTAAACCTAGAATTCTTGCCCTAGGCGCTACCTTTTTCTTGCATTACCCTTGTAAATGCTTAATAGTTTTTGGGTATGATAGGTTTGTTTTTTTGTCATCTCTGGACCTTGAAAGTTGGATTCTTGATAAGGAAAAGGCGCAGTGACTATTTCCTTTTCTTCTGATATTATGATCTTTGATAATTCATCAGGTGGAGGGAAGGTATAATAGATGGCTGATTTACTGTATGTGTGGTTGGGACACCCTTCCTTGGGTATGGTGTTCTTGCCTTGTTTTTCTTTGTTATTTAATTGCTTAAAGGTGTTATATTCCCCGAGACATGGGCTAATGTACTTGCTTTCATTTTCCTGTTACCTATTTTCATGGTTGATATGATTTTGTGTCGAAAATCCAGGTAGGTGCCCATGTGAGCAGCAGCAATCATCACATGGTGTGGTTTGAGATAAAAATCAAGGTAGAATCCAATCACAGCAAGCTCAAAGTCCTAGACTTCAAAAACACTGACTTCAGTAAAATGGCCAAGTACTTGAAGGAGGAGTTAGCAGGTTGGGAGGGGATTAGGGAAGTGTAATTGTAATGGGATAAACTAAAGGAGGCAATAAAAAGTGCAACAGATACATACATAAGGAAAGTAAATAAAAACAAGCGGAAAAGGAAACCTATTTGGTTCTCCAAAGAAGTGGCTGCACAAATAAAGGCAAAAAACACGACTTTCACAAAATTCAGAAGCTCGCAAACAGAGGAACACAGAAAAGAATACAAGATCAAACTAAAAGAGACAAAAAGAGAAATAAGGAGAGCAAAATCAAAGGAAGAGGAAAAGATGGCTAAAGATGTGAAGTGTGCCGAAAACCCTTTTTCAAGTATATTCGAGTAGAGGAGGAAAATCAGAGGTAGAATTGCAGGACTCAAAAGTGCTGGGAAAGGATTTGTGGATTGTGACATTGAAAAAGCGAAAATGATAAACAAATACTTCTGTTTTTACTAAAGAAAATCCTGGAGAAAGACAACCCATGTTTGACAAATATACAAATGTGAATGGAGTAGATACGACACCATTCACAAAAGATGATGTGTTAGAACAGCTTGCAAAACTGAAAGTGAACAAGGCTATGGGACCAGATGGGATGCATCCCAGGATATTGAAAGAGCTCAGAGAGGTTCGTGCAGGGCCATTAAAGGATGTTTTTAATAGATCCTTGGAGACAGGAGAAGTTCCACAGGACTGGAGAAGGGCTGATGTGGTACCTCTACACAAAAGCGTCAGTTGGGAAGAAGTGACAAACTACAGGCCTGTAAGCCTTACCTCAGTGGTAGGAAAAGTAATGGAGGCGCTCCTGAAAGAGCAAATAGTGTTGTTGTTAAGTGCCGTCGAGTCGGAGTCGACTCATGGCGACCCTCTGGATAGCTATCCTAAATTGTGTTCGGTCATTGTTGACAGACTGGTATCTGTAGGTGCTGTTATTGTATCGATCCATCTCATTGCTGACCTTCCTCTTTTGCGTTGACCTTCTATCTTGCCAAGCATGATATCTTTCTCTAATGATCTCTCTCTTCGCATGATGTGTCCAAAGTATGAAAGTCGAAGTTTTGTCATCTGAGCTTCTAAAGAAAGCTTAGGTTTGATCTCCTCTAGTACCGACTGGTTTGTTCTTCGGGCAGTCCATGGTATATACAGTATTCGCCGCCAGCACCATAATTCAAAGGCATCAATTTTCTTCCTGTCTATCTTTTTTACTGTCCAGCTTTCACATCCATATGATGTTATTGAAAATATCATGGCTAGAACAAGTCGAATCTTTGTATAGAGAGACATCTCTGCTCTTGAGAATCTTATCTAGGTCTTTCATAGCCATTCTGCCAAGAGCAATGCGTCGTCTGATTTCTTGACTGCTTGTTGCTTCTTTATTGATAGTTGATCCAAGTAGGTTAAAGTTGTTCACGATTTCATTTTCTTCTCCTTCAACGATGAACCTGTTGATTATGCCAGTTGTCATGATCTTTGTCTTCTTTACATTAAGGTGCAGGCCCATTTTGAGACTATGTTCTTTGATTGTGAGAAGCAAATGTTTCAGATCATCTTCACTTTCAGCCAGTAATGTGGTATCATCAGCATAGCGAAGGTTGTTGATGAGTCTTCCACCAGTCTTCAAACCTCTGTTGTCTTCATGCAATCCTGCTTCTCTGATGATTTGTTCTACATATAAATTAAACAGGTAGGGGGAAAGTATGCAGCCTTGTCTTACACCTTTGCTTATTTTAAACCATTCTGTTTCTCCTTGTTCCGTTCGAACTGTTGCTTCTTGATCAATGTACAGATTGTGCAAGAGTACGATCAGGTGTTCTGGTATACCCATGCTTCTTAATGTGGCCCAGAGTTTCTCATGGTTTGCACAGTCAAAAGCCTTGCTATAGACGATAAAGCACAAATAGATATCCTTTTGGTATTCTTTAGTCTTTTCAAGGATCCATCTCACATCCGCAATGATGTCTCTCGTTCCTCGCCCTTTCCTGAACCCTGCTTGCATTTCAGGTAGTTCTTGTTCCAGGTATGGTTGTAGTCTCTTTTGAATAATCTTCAGTAGAATCTTGCTGGCATGTGGGATCAGAGCGATTGTGCGATAATTTCCACAGTCAGTTGGATCACCTTTCTTTAGTATTGGTATAAACACAGATCTTTTCCAGTCAGTTGGCCATGATGTTGTCTTCCATATTTCTTGGCAGAGCCTTGTAAGTACGGTAACAGCTGCATCAAATTGCTGTAATACGTCTATGGGAATGCCATCCATGCCTGGTGCTTTGTTCTTTGATAAGGCTTTCAATGCTGCTTCAACGTCTTCTTTCATCACCAATGGTTCCCGATCATAAGGTACAGGTTGAAACGGCTATTGGTCCACTTGATCTTTATCATATAAAAACTCTGTATATTCCTTCCACCTTTTCTTGATCTTCTCAGCATCATTCAACATAGAATCTTGAGCATCTTGTAACATTCCAATTCGAGGCTGGAACTTTTTCTTTAACTCTCGTAGCTTCAGGAAAGCCGATCTTGTTCTTCCTCTAATAGTTTCTTCTTCTATTTTCCTTGCATGCGTCGTTGTAGTACTTGTCCTTGTCCTGTCTTGCTGCACGTTGGAAATCTGTTGAGTTCTGTGATTGACTTTTTCTCCTCTGGCTTTAGCTTCTCTGCGTTTCTGGGCAATTTTCAGAGTTTCTTCCGTCATCCATTTTGGCCGTTTTTGCTTTTTCACCTTTTGTAGAGACTTCTCGCTTTCTTCCAACACAACCTTCTTGATGTCATTCCATAACTCTTCCGGAGCTCTGTCATTTGTATCTAAAGCAGCAAATCGATTTTGCAGGCAGTCTTTAAATTCCAGTGGTATATTCTCAAGGTCATATTTTGCTGCATTCATGAGTGGTTTACTCTTTTTCAACTTTAGCTTGAGTTTGCATACAAGTAGTTGATGATCTGAACCACAGTCAGCTACAGGTTTTGTCTTGGTTGATGTTATAGAGCTTTTCCATCGTTGACTTCCACAGATGTAGTCAATTTGATTTTTATACAATTCATTGGGTGAAGTCCATGTGTACAGTCGCCGCTTGTGTTGCTGGAAGAAGGTGTTTGAGATGAATAGATCATTGGTCTTGCAGAATTCTATCAGTCTTTCTCCAGCTTCATTTCTGTTGCCAAGTCCATATTTTCCAACTACTTTGCCTTCTTCTTTGTTGCCAACTTTTGCATTCCAGTCACCCATGACTATCAGGATATCCTGTTTGCATGTTCTGTCAATTTCAGCTTGTACTTGTTCATAGAACTCTTCAATTTCATTCTCTTCTGCAGCTGTTGTTGGGGCATATACTTGAGTTATAGTTGTGTTGATAGGCAATCCTCGTAGACGAATAGAGATTAAGCGTTTGCTGACTGCATTGTATTTTACAGTTCTTGCAAATTTCTTCTTTATTATAAATGCAACACAATTTCTTCTTTGTCTTTCATTTCCAGCATAGTAGACCATGTGATCATCTGATGCAAAGTGCCCGATGCCAGTCCATTTCAGTTCGCTGACACCCAACAGATCAAGTTGTACATGTTCCATTTCATTCTTGACCACCTCCAACTTCCCTTGATTCATGCTTCGTACGTTCCATGTTCCAATGTGTAAGACATCTTTACAGCTTCTGACTCTCATTTCATGCGGGCTACATCAGCAGTCAGACTTACTGAGGGCTTTGATCCATCCACATCATAAATGCTGGATTTACTCTGAAAAGTCTTCAGCTCTTCCCCAGTAGCTAATTGAGTGCCTTCCGACCTGGGGGTCTCATCTTCCAGCACCATAGCACAATTTGTTTTGTTGTAACTATCCATTGGGTTTTCATGGCAAGATACAGAAGTAGATTGCCGGGCCTTTCTTCCGCGCAGTTTAAGTTTGGTGTTGTTGCCGTTGTCAACACTATCCCATTCTGCTGTTGCCCAGATGGGTGGTTTGTCTTGGTCTGGCACCTCAGCTGAGACCTCTCCATCTTGGGAGACCCTGCCAGTAGTTAAACTACCGATAGTTTAGCTCTCAGCATCACTGATGCACGCAAGCCCTCACAGCACGACAAGCTGCAAACCAAGCTTTATTAAAGTTAATTAATCTGTGAACCCACTATTTTTGTTAAATCAGTCAGGGCCTAGTAGCAGCAGTTTAAGTTTACATTTAAAACACAGAAGAGAGCTTTCTGGTTAAATTTCATACCCAGCAGAGAGCTTGTAGTTTAAATTTCATAATAAGTTAGAGCCTAGCAGCAGCAAAGAGCTATAATTTAAATCAAATAAGAATATAGCTTACCTCAGCAGCACAGGACAGGGTACTGTGTAGCAGCCCTTTTTTAATAAGCGTTAAACTGAAGAGTAGCAAATCACCTGGGCCGGATGGTATACATCCAAGGGTGTTGAAAGAACTGAAATATGAGATTGCAGACCTGCTATTAGTAATCTGTGAACTATCATTAAAATCATCTCTAATACCTGAAGATTGGAGGATCGCCAATGTAACACCAATTTTTAAAAAGGGTTCCAGGGGTGATCCGGGAAACTACAGACCGGTGAGCCTCACGTCAGTACCGGGAAAAATGGTAGAAACCATCATAAAGAATAAAATTACTCAGCATGTAGATAGTCATGGCTTAATGGGAGACAGCCAACATGGCTTTAGAGAACTAAGATCTTGTCTTACTAATCTGTTATGTTTTTTTGAAAGTGTGAATAAACAGGTGGACAAAGGTGAGTCGGTTGATATAGTGTATCTGGACTTTCAGAAAGCCTTTGACAAGGTCCCTCATCAGAGACCTTTGGCAAAACTAAAGAGTCATGGGATAGGAGGCAGTGTACTACTGTGGATCAAGAACTGGTTAAAAGATAGAAAGCAGAGGGTTGGGCTAAATGGCCAATTTTCCCAATGGAGAAATGTGAATAGTGGTGTAGCCCAGGGATCTGTGCTGGGTCTGCTGCTTTTTGACATATTCATAAATGACCTGGAAAGTGGAATAACGAGTGAGGTTATCAAATCTGCAGATGACACAAAACTATTTGAAGTTGTTAAAACCCAAGAGGATTGTGGAAAATTGCAAGAGGATCTTGATAAATTAGAAGACTGGGCATCAAAATGGCAGATGAAATTTAAATGTGGACAAGTGCAAAGTTATGCACCTAGGGAAGAACAACCCAAACTATGGTTACACAATGCAAGGTTCCACATTAGGAACCACCACCCAGGAAAAAGATTTAGGCGTCATTGTGGATAACATGTTAAAACCCTCGGCCCAGTGTGCAGCGGCAGCCAAGAGAGCAAATAGAATGCTAGGTATCATAAGGAAAGGAATGGAAAATAAAACAAAAGATATTATAATACCTCTATATCGTTCCATGGTGAGACCGCACCTTGAATATTGTGTGCAATTCTGGTCGCCGTATCTTAAAAAGGATATAGCGTTATTAGAAAAGGTTCAGAGAAGAGCCACCAAAATGGTAAAGGGGATGGAAGGATACTCCTATGAAGAAAGCCTAAAAAGGTTAGGGCTCTTTAACCTGGAAAAGAGACGGCTGAGGGGAGATATGATAGAAGTCTATAAATTAATGAACGGAGTGGATCGGGTAAACGTAGATCGAATGTTTACGTTATCAGAATATAGAAAGACTAGGAGACATGCAATGAAGCTACAGGGTAAACTATTTAAGACTAATAAAAAGAAAATATTTTTTCACTCAACGTGTAATCAAACTCTGGAATTTGTTACCGGAGGATGTAGTAAAGGCTGTTAGTGTAGCTGGGTTTAAAAAAGGTTTGGACAAGTTCCTGGAGGAAAGGTCCATAAACCATTATTAAGAAGGGACCCAGGATATCAATGCTTGACCCAGTACAAGCATTGCGGAACCTGTGTCGTTTGGGGAAACTGCTAGGTATGTATGACCTAGATTGGCCACTGTTGGAAACAGGATACTGGGCTTGATGGACCTTGGTCTGACCCAGTATGGCATATCTTATGTTCTTATGCCCTCCACTAACTATGGATAGCACAGACCTCGACACACTAATCCACATATGGAACTCTACACTATCAAATACTGCCACAGTAACTATGACCTCCCGGAACAGAAATTGTTACTCATCACCCACCCACACTCATGCCCAGGGTGCTTTTTGCAATTGCAAATGCACTAAAGAAAGACCCCAACCAAGAATTGCATGAAACAACAAGCAACCATCCACAAGCTATGGCGAACTATTTTCAAAACAAGTATACCACCTGCATCCTGGACAAACAAACACCACAAAACTAGGCAAGCCCGGTCAGTCCTGCACAAACCTGGGACACCTTCCATCTAGTATCCAATGAAGAAATCAACAAAATCATCACAAACATAAACACCACCACTTCCCCAATGGACTCCTGCCCAGTATCATGAATAAAGATAACTAAACTCTCTCCATTGCCCCAAAGAATTGTCCACTTGTCACTACTCTAAGGATATTTATCCCCCCACACTCAAGAAAGCCTCAGTCACACACATCCTGAAAAAACCCTTCTTCAACATAACACTTCCCATTTCTTATAGACCTCTCTCTAGCTTGCCCTTCATCATCAAGATCATTGAAAAAGTAGTTCAAAAATAACTTCACAACCACACTGATAACCATGCTCCACTTGACTCCCAACAAGATGGTTTCCGCCCTTTCCATAGTGTCAAAACACTTCTCACCAATCTTTTCGACACCCTCATCAGGGGGATGGAAAAAGCAGGGCAAGGTTTATAATGACTTTCATCGATATCACCACAGCATTTGATTCCATCAACCATCAGATACTCCTTTCCAGGCTACAAGAAACTGGACTGCAGAACACAACCATGGCATGGTTTAAATCCTTCCTAACTGACCGTCAACAGCAGGTCAAAGTAGGCACATAGACCTCACTCCCATTCGAACAACTACAAGGGCTCCCATAAGAATCTGCATTATCTGCATTGCTATTTAATATATATAATTCAACCATTATGCACAATTATATAGAAAACAAACACTCCAAAACTGATATTTTCATCCACTTGGGTAGAAATGACCTGGCTAGAAACAGTGTCTCTGCACTTCAAATGGACTTCCAGCCTCTGTGAGAGAAACTGAAGCCCATTGCTAACACGATAGCATTCTCAGACATTCTACCTGTTCTTGTTAAAGGGACAGAAATGCTTCATCACATACGTAAACAACTTTAATACATGGCTCCAAACCTGGTGCAAACTAGAAGGATTTAGATATAGAGGCGACTGGGGAAACATATGGATCAACAAGAGACTATACTCTACTGATGGACTACATCTCTCTGCCGCAGGGAAAAGAATCCTAAGTGAAAAATTTAGTCAGAATGTTGACAGGCATTTAAACTAGCGAAAGGGGGTGATGGATGGAGAAGGACAAGTTCAGTACGTCATTCCCAGCCCACTATCCAATGGCCTCTGTAACCTTAAAATTATACCTCTTCTGCAAAAATTAAGTAGGAAACCTGAAGTAGAAGACAAGGTCTCTGCAAGTCTAAAAGCAATGTATATTTCTATTCCAAGCAGCTATATACCACAAGTGTCCCTGGCCAGTAGACCTTCTATAAACTGAGGGCACACTCAGATATCTGATTAAAAGGATATTCAAGGAATGTAGGCAGGCTGAAGATTCCTAAAAACCTATATTCAACAGTTAAAGCTTATAAAAAAACAGGCAATTCTAAAGTTTGAAAGCCTTAGCTGAGTATATAGCCTTTTGAGGTTCTGATGAGCAGCTCACTGGCCCACCTTTTGAGGCCCTGGCTACCTGCCACCTGCACTACCTCTCATGGAAGGTTGTCTTCTTGTTGGCGCTCACATCCGCTCGCAGGTCAGCGATCTTCAATCTTTGGTGGAGTATCTGTCTTACACGAGGTTCTATAAGAACAGGGTTGTACTCCACACACACCCCAATCTTCTTCCAAAGATGGTGTCCCTTTTTTATCTGAATGAGGAGGTGGTACTCTCCACCTTCTTTCTGCTGTCTCACGCCAGTAGGGCAGAGACCGTCCTTCATACTCTGGACTGTAATTGGGCACTGTATATTTCTATCCCAAGCAGCTATATATCACAAGTGTCCCTGGCCAGTAGACCTTCTATGAACTGAGGGCACACTCAGATATCTCATTTAAAGGCTATGCAAGGAATATAGGCAGGCTGAAGATTCCTAAAACCCTATATTCAACAGTAAGGTAGCCTGTAGCTAGGTAATCCCATACGTGAGGACTTATTCCCTGTTTGTCCGCAGAGAAAAGGTAGTTACCCCTGGTTGCCCTTGGGTTGCCCCTGTTCACCTGTAGCAGGTGTTCTCCATGGACAGCAGGAATAAGTTGTCACAATCCTCCCACCTCCGCTGGGAGTTGTAGCCTTCTATAGCCATAGTATCAGACTAACCTAAGATGGCGCCGCAGCTACAAGTGGGAAGATGGCACGCATGCACAGAGCAAGCTCCTAAAAGTTGTGACTAGTATCTAGGGAGCATTCCCGTGTGGGCTTTGTTGGATGACACCATGAGGACTTTTGAAGTCCATTCCATTCGCCTCTTCTCACCACTTCCCCTCCGGGTAGCTATTATTTACCGCCCACGCGACAAATCCAAATCGACCTTCCTTACCGACTTCGACTCCTGTCTCTCTGCCTTCCTCGATCCCTCTTCCCCCACTCTTATTCTCGGCGACTTTAATATTCATGTTGATAACCCCTCTGATCCCCACGCTTTAAAGTTCCTTGCCCTCACCTCCTCGTTTGTCCTACAACTCTGCTCCACTGCCCCCACCCACGTACACAGCCACTGCCTGGACCTAGTACTCTTCTCTAACTCCTCTCCCTCAAACTTCCACAATTCAATCCTTCCCTCATCTGATCATCACCTCTTAACCTTTAATCTTCAGCTTTCACTGTCTCAATCTCGTCCTGTCTCCTCCAACCTATTTAGAAATCTTCATAATATTGATCCCTTGACTCTCTCCTCTGCCATTTCTCCATCTCTTTCCTCTATTGTGTCCTCCAAGTCCGTTGATGAAGCAGTATCTTCTTATAATGCTGCACTATCCTCTGCTCTTGATACTCTTGCCCCACCCACCCCTCGTCCTGTCAGACGTTCTACCCCCCCCCCGGCCCTGGCTTTCACCCACAACCCGCTATTTACGCACATGTGCTCGTTATGCTGAACGCGCCTGGGCAAAATCCCGCTCCACAGAAGACCTCACTCACTTCAAATTCATGTTCGGCTCCTTCCAGTCAGCCATAGCACTTGCCAATCAAGAATACTACATCCATCTGACTAACTCCCTCGCCTCTGATCCTCGCCGCCTCTTTAATACCCTCAAACCTCTCCTCAAGGTGCCCTCACCCCCGGTCCCCCCCTCCCTTTCTGCCCAAACCCTAGCCGACTACTTCCATGACAAAATCCACAAGATCACCCTCCAATTCTCCACTCCCTCATCTACCTCCCCCTCCCCAATTCTCCTCCCCCATCCATACTTCCTCTGCTACCCTCTCCTCTTACCCTATGATCTCCGAAGAGGAAACCGCACTCCTCCTCCAAACCCACCACCTGTTCCTCTGACCCTATCCCCACCCATCTCCTACATCCCATCTCCTCCACCATTGTTCCATCCATCTCTCATATTCTCAACCTTTCACTCTCCACTGCAACTGTCCCAGTCAATTTCAAACATGCTACTGTCACACCTCTCCTCAAGAAAACCTCACTCGATCCCACCTGCCCTTCTAACTATCGACCCATCTCCCTCCCTCCCTTCATTTCTAAACTACTAGAACGAGCAGTCCACCACCGCTGCTTCGACTTCCTCACCTCCCATGACCTCTTGGACCCACTACAATCAGGCTTCCGGCCCCTACACTCCACTGAAACTGCCCTTACAAAAGTCTCCAATGACTTACTCCTGGCTAAATCTAAGGGACTCTAATCTGCCCTCATCCTTCTCAACCTCTCCGCGGCCTTTGACACTGTTGACCACAATCTTCTCCTTAACACCCTCTCCTCGCTTGGCTTCAGGGACTCCATGCTATCTTGGTTCTCCTCCTACCTCTCCCATCGCTCCTTTAGTGTATGCTCTGGGGGCTCCTCCACCTACCCTACCCTGCTCCATGTTGGTGTTCCACAGGGATCCGTCCTAGGCCCCCTCCTTTTCTCCCTTTATACCCAATCCCTTGGCGCCCTTATCTCCTCCCATGGGTTTCAGTACCATCTCTACGCCGACGACTCCAAAATCTACCTCTCTACACCTAATATCTCTCCAGCAATCCAGACCAAGATCTCAGCCTGCCTTTCTGACATCGCTGCCTGGATGTCCCATCGCCGCTTGAAACTGAACATGGCCAAGACTGAACTCCTTGTCTTTTCCCCCAACTCTGCACCTCCTCTTTCCCCTTTCTCTATCTCAGTGGATGGATCTATGATCCTTCCTGTTCCCTCGGCCCGCAATCTGGGGGTTATCTTTGACACCTCGCTCTCCTTCTCCACACACATCCAGCTCGTAGCTAAGACCTGCCACTTCTTCCTCTTCAACATTGGCAAGATCCACCCCTTCCTTTCCGAACACACTACCAAAACACTTATCCACTCCTTAATTTCCTCTTGCCTAGATTACTGCAACCTGCTCCTTGCCGGTCTCCCCGCGAATCATCTCTTTCCCCTTCAATCTATACAAAATCATGCTGCTCGACTAATATTCCACCAGTCTCGCCATGCCCACATTACTCCTCTTCTCAAGTCACTTCATTGGCTCCCCATCCAATTCCGAATACAATTCAAACTTCTAATACTGACCTATAAATGCATCCACTCTGCGGCCCCTCAATACCTCTCATCCCTTATCTCTCTCTACATCCCCTGTTGAGAACTTCGCTCCGCTAACAAACTGCTTCTATTTAGGCCTTTCACTTGCACAGCTAATTCACGCCTTCGCTCCTTTCACCTCGCTGCACCCTACGCCTGGAACAACCTACCTATGTCTATACGCCAGGCGCCCTCACTGGCCCTCTTCAAATCCAGGTTAAAAACCCACCTCTTCACTGTTGCCTTCAGATCCTGACTTCCACCCTTATCCTAACCCGATTCCCTTCAATCTCCCATGACAGAATTACACAGACCATATTATGCTTCGCACCAAACTGACTATCGCTTTGTACTGTTGTATTAGATTGTAAACTCGGATGAGTATTAGATTGTAAGCTCGGATGAGCATGACTCTGATAGGCAGGGACTGTCTATTATATGTATATCTTCTATATGCATGTCATATCTGTACAGCGCTGCGTGCTCGGCTCTATGTAAGTGCTAATTAGTAGTAGTAGTAGAGGACTTATTCCTGCTGTCCACAGAAAAAAAGTAGTTACTCACCTGTAGCAGGTGTTCTCCGTGGACAGCAGGAATAAGTCCTCACGTATGGATGACGTCCCCTGATGGAGCCCCATGGGGGAATGCTCCCCAGCTTCTATTGGAAGCTTTTGGGAGGCTCCATTGCGCCTGTGTGCCTCCTTCCCACCTGCTGCTGTGGCACCATCTTTGATCAGTCTGCTAATACAGCTGTAGCTGAAGACAACTCCTTGGGGGTGGTGGAAGGTTTGTGAGGACTTATTCCTGCTGTCCACAGAGAACATCTGCTGCAGGTGACCAGGGTCAGTCCAAGGGTGATGCGGGGCTATCTGCAAAGACTCAATGCGGGGCCTCATTTGCATAAATATTTGCATATCCACTGGGCATCATTTGAATATATTTAATTTTAATATTTATATGCTGCCCATCTAAAATGTTAGGCTTCCAAAGGAGCTCTTCACAAACCTCTTTTTTGTCCCAACAATGAATTAGGGACATCTTTACTAAACATTAATGTGTGTTAAATGCCAGTACATCCATAGAAATAAATGGATACTGCTGTACTTAGTGCGTATTAACATTTATGAATATGCATTATCATTTAGTAAACATGCCTCTTAATGAGTGTCTTAATACCATTTGCATGGACAGTAAGGATAAAGAGAGGCTACCATATTTCTGCATTACTGTCCTTCAATGTCAACTGCCAGGTACATTAGGAAGTACAACAAAACCCTGCTCATTTAGAAGCCGCCATATCATAACAGCACAACCAGGACTCACACAACACCAATTCCTACCTATCAAAAAGCATCACTGAAAATATAAAACCAATACATCTCCTACTGAGAAAAGAGAACAAGTGGGACTGCTACCTAGAAACTACAGAAACAGAATACCGCAGCTGGGTCATATACGCAAAACACACAGAATAAGGGATCACAATTTAGAAATATGAAGGCAATAATTGAACTGAGATCCCCAAAAGCCAAACTTGGAATGCACCGCAACACTGGAGAAATAAAACTATAAATTCATTTCCTCTTGTACTGAGCAAACATAAAGACATTAATGATGCACACTTCCCAGAGTTGACATATTCTAGTTAATAAATTCAAAATAATTTCTCTCTACCTTTTGTTTGGGCATTTTATTTTTCAGTCACAATTGCCCCAGTCTTTCTCTTATGCTTTCTTTTTATCTTCTGCTAACTCTCCATTGTCTGCTTTCCATTTGTCCTTTCTTCTCTCGTCTTATTTTCTCCACTCTCTCTTTAGATCTGCCTCTGACATATTGATCATTCCCTTTTTGCACTTTCCTCCATTTCATGCTCAATCCCCCTTTGACTTTTCACCTATCAACTTTCCATTACTCCTCTAAACTCTAGCCCAACCTATCTCTCCCATTTCCCATCTCACTCCTTTGCTAGCCTCTTCTTCCCTTCTGTCTTTCACTCACTCCCCATTACCACATTGCCGCCCTCTGTAATCACCATCCTTCTCTCACTCATCTCCTTGCCATCTTCTCATGGCCTCTCACATAACTCTACCATGTTCACCATCTCCGCACTCTCTCTCACCACCCATTTTCAGCATCTCTCAGTAACCTCACCCTTCCTTTTACTTCCAAGGTCCAGCATCTTCCTCTTTCTTCCTCCTCCCCATCCCTTTTTTCCTTCTCCCCATAGACCAAGATACTTCTATCCTCTTCCCCATCGCCATCCTCTCCCCCTCCAGTGGCCTGGCTTCTCTCTCTCTCCCCCTGCCCAGTATCTATCCCCCTGTCTCCCCCATCCCTAGTCTGATATATCCCTTCTCTCTCATTATCCAAAATCTCTCTCTCTTTCTCTGCCCCCCCCAATCTAGCAAATCCCTTCTCTCTCTAATAAACCAAAATCTCTCTCTCTCTCTTCCCCCCCTACGCACCATGACAAAAATATCATGCGGCACCATCTCTGGCATTATCATTCTTTCTCTGAGTCAGCATCAGCCAGTGCTGCCTGTAGCTTTTACCTTGCAGGTGAGTAACTACTTTTCTCCGTAATAAGTCCTCACATTTGGGATGCTCAAGTTACAGACTAAGGAAAACTATGGAGATGATCGAGAAGGCCAACTGGGGAAAAACTCAACTGCACTATGGCAACAGGCCTTAATGATCAACTATTTACAAAAGCAGTGATTCTCTCTTCCCTTCTTTTTTTTCATAGCCTGGACAGAATAGAATGGGCCTGGGGGGATGGAGTTGGATTCAAATTCCCAGACAGATGCCCATGTACAGATTGGTCAAAGTTGCTGTCTCATCGGGAATCCCCGTCAAGGCAGTAGTGGGATGTGGATGTGGGGACTGAAGACCATGTTGCAGCCCAGCAGATCTCTTCCATGGAGACGGAGCACAAGTTGGCCACCGATGGAGCCATAGCTATGACATGGCTCAGGCCTGCCTGGGCATAAGTGAAAAAGATGCAGTGAGCCAGCCAAACTGAAAGAGAGCTTCTGGAAACAGCAGCACCTAGCTTATGGGGGTTGAAAGAAACAAAAAAGTGGATGGACTTTCTATGCACTTTTGTCTGCTCCAAGTAGAAGGCTAAGACTCACTTGCAGTCATATGAACATAAGAAATGCCTTATTGGGTCAGACCAAGGTCCATCAAGCCCAGTATCCTGTTTCCAACAGTGGCCAATCTAGGTCACAAGTACCTGGCAGGTTCCCAGAGAGGCTCAAAAGGTTCCATAATGCTTGTCCCGGGGTAAGCAGTGGATTTCTCTGGTCCTCTTTAATAATGGTTTATGGACCTTTCCTACAGGAACTCGTCCCAACCTTTTTTAAACTCAGCTACACTAACAGCTTTTACTACATCCTCTAGAAACAAATTCCAGAGTTTGAGTATGTGTTAAATAAAAAAATATTTTCTCTTATTAGTCTTAAATGGGTTGCATTGTAGCTTTATTGTGTGTCCTCTAGTCTTTCTTCTTTTTGATGGTATAAACAACTGATCTACGTTTACCCGTTCCACTCTATTCATTACTTTATAGACCTCTATTATATCTCCCCTCAGGCATCTATTTTCCAAGTTGAAGAGCCCCAACCTTTTAAACCTCTCCTCATAGGAGTATCCTGCTAGTCTCTAACATTTTTGTCGCTCTTCTCTGTACCTTTTCTAATTCAGCTATATCCTTTTTGAGATATGGCGACCAGAATTAAGTTTTAAGAACTTTGAATAATTTTATGCCATCTGCAAATTTGATCACCTCACTCATTATTCCTATTTCCAGGACATTTATGAATATGTTAAAAAGCAGCGGGCCCAGCACAGATTCCTGGGGTACTCCACTATTCACCTTTCTCCATTGGGAAAATTGGCCATTTAGCTCTACTCTCTGCTTTCTAACGTTTAACCAGTTCCATAATACTACACTGCCTTCAATCCCATTACTATATAATTTTGCCAAGAGTCTCCCATGAGGGACCTTGTCAAAGGTATTCTGAAAATCCAGGTAAACTATCAACCAGTGCTTATGTTGGTTCCGATGTCCAACATTAGGCTCCTTTTTCCATTTCCTGAAGGCTGCTTTTTTGGCAACAGCCTCTCTGACCTTGCCTTTAAACCATGCTGGCAGTTTTTTGGCCTTCTTTCCACTTTTCTTAAAGTGTGGAATACATCTGGTCTGGGCTTCCAAGATAGTAGTTTTAAACAACGCCCATGCTTGATGTAAATCTTTAACCTTTGCAGCTAGTACATTTAGTTTTTTCTTAACTATTTTCCTCATTTTATCATAGTCTCCCTTTTGAAAGTTAAAAGATAGTACTGTGGATTTCCTTGCCATCCTTTTTCCATTTATTAAATCAAATGTGATCATGCTATGATCATTATTGCCAAGTGGCCCCAAAACCCTTATTTCTTGCATCAAATCCACTAAGGATTAGATCCAAAATAGCTTCCCCTCTTGCTGGGTAATGAACGAGCTGCTCCAAGAAACAATCATTTATTTCATCTAGAAACTTTCTCTCTCTAGCATGTCCTGCTGTGACATTGACCCAGTCAATACTGGGATAATTGAAATCACCCATTATTATTACTGTTCTGTAACTTTTGTTAGCTCCCTGATTTCTTTCAGCATTTTATTATCCATCTGTTCATTCTGGCCAGGGGGTCGGTAGTACACCTCCACTGCTGTCGCCTTCATCTTTTTTACA
Organism: Ichthyophis bannanicus; assembly: GCA_033557465.1. Classification (NCBI taxonomy): domain Eukaryota; kingdom Metazoa; phylum Chordata; class Amphibia; order Gymnophiona; family Ichthyophiidae; genus Ichthyophis; species Ichthyophis bannanicus. The sequence goes on along the minus strand of CM066040.1, from coordinate 301,765,160 downwards.
TGGAACTTTTATCTATAGAGATTCTACAGTGTATTTTGTTTCTTGTAATGCTATGTGACTCAATGCTCTCTCTAACACAGAGCGCAACCCCTCCACAAATTAGATCTATTCTATCATTGTGATATAGTTTATACCCATGTATTACCATGTCCCATTGGTTGGCCTCCTTCCACCAGGTCTTTGAGATGCCAATCATCTCTAACCTCTCATTTAGTGCTATATATTCTAGTTTTCCCATGTTATTTTTTAGACTTCTAGCATTTGCATATAGGCATTTCAGAGACTATATTTTATTCATATTAATCTGGTTATCAGTTGAGAGGTGTAATTGGGAATCTTTTGGATCTGTACTGAAGGACATCTGAGCTATTTTTATCTTTGTTGGAACCTCGGATGGGTTGAAGGTGGGATTTGGGGGCATTTACCATGAACCCTAGTAGTTCTGACACCCAAATGATCAATCATGTTAATTCTTGGACTCCTTGCGGAGTGGCACTTGATCAGCCAATCGTCCAGATAGGGGAAGACAAACACTCCCAGAGTCCATAGGTAAGCCGCTACTACTTCGAGGCACTTTGTGAAGATGTGAGGAGCTAAGGCCAGGCCAAAAGGCGACACTCTGTACTGGAAGTGTTGTCCCCTCAGGATGAATCTGAGATACTTCCTGTGAGCAGGATGTACCTGTATGTGGGTGTAGGATCCTTGAGATCCAGGAGCATAGCCAATCTCCTTTTTTGAGGATATATCAGATATATCGTAGGTCACTTAGACCATGAACTTTGGGCAGTCTTTGCCATGGCCCAGAGAGAGACACATAGGGGAAGAATGGGTGGGAAACGTAAATAAAATAACAGAGACGGGCGCCATAGGTCAAGGGGGGAGGTTGAATGCTGCACAAAACAAATGAGTCGAATTGTGATTTGAATTTTGAGTATGAAGGTTCTAGCCAGAGGGATGAGGGAAGGTTGTTCCAAAGGAAAAAGCCGAAGAAGAAAAATGCAGAATGTTGAGTTGACTCTAAATGTGCCCGAGAAGAGGATGGGAGAAGTCAATTCATATGGACAGAACAAGGAGGCCGGTAAAGAGTATGTGGTATTATAAGGGTGGAGAGATAATGTGGTGAGCCAGTGTGAAAGGTCTTATGAACTTGGGTGAGTATCTTGAATTGAATGCAAGAGTGAATAGGAAGCCAATGTAGGTGATTAAGCAGGGGGGTTTATGTGAGCGAGAGACATGGAATATTAGCCTGGCAATGGTGTGCAGAATGAGCTAAAGACATCCATGTTCCATATTGGGCAAGAACAGAGTTACAATAATTAAGGTGAGAAAGAACCAGAGAAATGACAAGAGTAGTCAGAGCGGCAGTGGACAAGATGGAACCGACAGCCCTAATGTGATGGAGAGAATAAAAGGAACATTGTACTATTGAGCTAATGTGTTCATGGAAAGAGAGAGATGAGTCTAGAATAATTCCAAGATAGCGTAAGGAAGGCATAAGTGGGAGGAGTGACTCAGTGGTTGGGACAGGTTACCTCAGGCCGGAAGGCCGGGGGTTCAATTCCCGCATGGGGACAAGCAACCTCAGGCCGGAGGGACTGGGGTCTCTAGTGCCATGGCCACTCCTTGTGACCTTGGGCAAGCCACTTAACCCTCCATTGCCTCAGGTACACTTAGATTGTGAGCCCTTCGGGGACAAGGGATTAAAAAGTACCTGTTAGTATACATATAACCGCACTGATTCTAAAAAGCACGGTATAAAAAAGAAATAAATAAAAATAAATAAGTGTGATATGTCTACAATTAAGAAGGGGTGCAACAGAGGGAGGGGGGATTGGTGGACCAGAAAACCAAGTTGCTGTTGTCTTCGATGGATTGAGTTTGAGGTGATTGGTATGAAGCTAGGCAGCCACATGAGTAAGGCAAGCATTCATGGCGGAGAGATCTGAGGAGAAAGGGTCAGTGTGATGAAGCAGTAGAATATCATCCGCATAAAGGTAGGTCAAAACCGCTGGATCATAAGAGCAAGAAGAGATAAGAAAATATTAAAAAGAAGAGGGGTCAGAACTGAGCCTTGGGGAACACTGCAGGAAAGAGGAAGGATAGAGGAAGAGAGAGAACCCATAGTAACTGTAGGATCTCCAACTCAGTCTCCAAAGAAAATGGGATGGCCTTGGCCATATCCCTCACAAACTCCTGGAAGGTCATGTTCTCAGGAGGGGACTTGTGCTGCTCATGAGGTGGAGAAGGGTCTGACAGGAGCTCAGGGGATCTGCCCTCTGACAAGTCCTCAGATTCCATGTTGGTGATTCAGCCTTCTGAGTCAAACTCAGAGAGGAAGTCAAAGTACTTCTGAGTCTCTGCCTAAATCACTCTCCTGCTTCGAGGAGATTGGGAGCTCCTTTGGAAGTGATGATGCACTGATACCCTTCTAGATCAAAGCATTGCAGCATTGCAGCAACAGACCCCGAGATGCCAGATAGGAATATATATCGGCCAAGCAGACACCTGTGTCAGGGTCGTTTGATGCCCCAATGTCGATGCCTTTCCTGCAGGTGGAGCATGTGTCTTGAGGATTGGCTGTACGGTGGCTGATGTCGATGCAGCCATTGTTGATGCAGCCGATGTCCTCTGGCATGCTGCACCTCCAACAATGCTGCAATGCTGTCCTCGAGCACTTGTAGAAGGTGATTGTCGATGGCTGATGATTCCAAAGGCTGTGGGGCCCCTAGCAACTTCTACTGATGTACCTGGTAGGTAATACAGGGCTGAGTCTCGGCTGTTGGTAGGCTATTGGTGCCCCTCCGAAATCCTGGAGGATGAGCTCTCCTCCCTTTGGGGCACCTTCGAGGAGCATTCACGTGGACCCCCCATTGCTCTTGATGCCAAGTCTTGAAGGGCTTTGACACTGATACACCAGGGAATTCACTCGATGTTCAGCATGGTCATCCCTCGACATTGAAGAAGACACTGTCAAATTCTTCCTCATCTTCAGGTGCTTGACTCCAACTGAGCTTGAGAGCCCCTCTGTGTTGATGCCCTGCCAGCATCCGATGCAGCCTTGGAAGCCATAGAGACCAATGCCAATGGATCGGACTTATGAGCGCCAAAAAGTGATTTGTGCTGCTTTTCATGACCCTTGAGTCCTCTTTTTGTCATCTGTGAGAACAAATTACAAGAAGAGGGCTGATGATCGGGTCCCAGGCACTGTAGGCACTAATTGCAGGTATCTGTGACAGATATGGTCCTGGAGCACTTACAACACTTCCTGTACACGTTGGTAGGCTGCTGGAACATGTTGTTCAGGAAAATAACCATGGCAAAGTTGAATGGCTCAATGATGTAGCCGAGGTCCGCCAGAGCACTGGCACCGGGAGGGCCAAGGTGCTGCAGCAAGAAGGAAATAAATGATCAAAGGAGAAAAAAAAGGTAAAACGGAGGAGACAACTGAGACGGCAGGCGAATGGGACAAAACCTGAGGTGAAAAAACCCTGTTAAGGGGAAAACTAGAGAAGTTTACCAACAGGGATGTCTGGAACATGTCCAAGGGACTGTGCAGAAAACAAAAGACTGATCCAAGATGGTGCCATGGTAGCAGGCTGGAAGGCATCGCGCAGGTGTTGTGAAACCTCTCAAAAGTTTCCAGTAGACTTATTGCTGCTGTCCACAGAGAACATCTGCTACAGGTGAGTAACTAACTTATTTTGAGCCGCCCCTGGCTGCACTCATGACATTATGATCACAAATACTCTAATGACTTAAAATGATTAGATAATTTGGAACTGACAAGAATGGATTGAACAAAAATCAGGACTTTTTAATTCATTATCAGCCATAAAATTTTAATACCTGTTACCTTCTGATCAACCACTAACCTCCCTTCCTCGCTTTGTTTTTCCCTTCAGACTATCACCTTCTGTCCATTCTGCCTTGACCAAAAATCTAGTCGAGAAATGAATTGTTAGTTCAATAAAGATATGACCTTCTGTTTTGTTTGCGGTACTAAGGCACTACTGCGGCTAGAGACAGAAGCAGTACTCGGAGCTGTGCCAGGTGACAGCAGGCCGGGGTATAACACTGCTGAAATTTCCCATCTGTATCTTCACAACAAAATCTCCAACACATCTTTAGCAGAAGCATATGCATTTGGGAAGTTTTCCAAAGAAAGCAGCCTGTTATTTTGTAAATATTTTCTGCTTTACAGAACGCAATAGTAACAGATAAGGTTTCCTGGTCCTGCTTCCCGCCTCCCACTTTCCATCTGTGCATCCAGAAAAGATGGACAGACAGCAAGGAATAAATCATTTTAGGATAAGGATTTATATTCTTTTCCCACCCCAGGCTTCCCATAAATAAAACCGTCACACCCTTTCCTCTCACCCTCAGCCCTCCCACTGAGTGTTGTGAGATGTCAACTAAATTTATATACCAAAGTAAGTCACTTCAGAGCTAGCCAAAAGTGAAAAACAGGTTTTGAGGAATACATTGATTGACACTATGGGTACAAAACAGCAGCAGCAATATTGGCATTACTCATAATCCTGCAACACCAAATGAGGATTAATCACAACAGATCCTAATTATAAATCAGTTCATAGATAATGAGACACCATTCCTTGTACTGGTTACTGCTTCTCCCCTTCCCGAATTTCCCCCATGTGGCATCAGTGAGATTTGGATTTTCCTTTAGATTTAATTACTGAATGTAAACTCAAGGCAAGCTACTCCCAGGCACAGTCAGAATTTCCCTCCCTACAAGATTTAAATCCCAAATTTATGCCTGAGGCAATGGAGGGTTAATGCATAAGGTTATCATACGTAACTGATTTTCATGGATTGTCCCTGTCCAGTGCCATGTCCCTGATTCTCAGCTGTTTGTCAGCCTCCTGTTCCAATCCAGTAATGGGGACAGAGGGGGAAGAAAAAAAAACCTATCTTCAGTTTTGTGATTTGAATATTAGTGTTTAGAATTTGCATCTATTATCTGTATATTTAGCATGATGTGGGGGAAATGCATCACTGTTTCTAGTTCTCTGTTGATTTGTCTGCTTGGAAGTGATATTGTTGCTGTCATGGGATGGACTGGGTGGGGGGTGGGGCAGGGTAATCACTCCTCTTCCCTCCTCCACGCTCAAACCTAGAACTAAGGCATCTCTTCCTCCTTTCCTCTCCACACCACACACAGTTCAGGGAACCTTATTAAAACGCGCAGTTGGATTTAGCTCACACCTTTCTCAGAGTTTAAGGCAAGTTACATCAGGTGCAGTATGTACCTTCCTGTCTACAGAGGGATGACAATCTAACTTTGTATCTGAGGCAATGGAGGGTTAAATGATTTGTCCAGGATGACGAGAGGCAGCAGTGGGATTCGAACCCTGACTTCCCTGGTTCTCAGACCATACCACTAAGCACTAGCCTACCCCCTTCCACTTATGTAGCCCTATAGAGTAAACCCCTGGCCTTGTGAGCTGATGTCACCAGGGAGAACCTTTGTGGGGCGCAGGGGCATAAATTCTTTCCAAGTGGTTCCAGCAGTATAACAGTATGGGGGGGGGGTGGGGGGGAGGGAAAAGGGAGTGGAGAAGAAGGCCCACTTGCAACTGCTTTTGGGTCTTCTGAGGTAGACTCCCCCAACTCTGAGGCCCTTTGAAAATAATTGCTTGGGAGCCCATAATTTGAACTTCTGCTACTGGAGGAGTTTGACCTGATGCTGCTGTGGTTGGGGGATATCAGCAGACAGAAGTGGTGCAGGTCTGACCAATCAAAATGGGGAAAATTGTCCAAGCAAGTATAGCAGTCACATGAATGCTCAAGGCAAAGTCATCCTGCCCCTGGCCAGATTGAATCATTAGACCACTCAATCATTTAGACCACTCAACCAGAGCATAGTCCTAGAGAATCTCAGACCCCTCATGGCCAACACAACCATGGACTTAGATGATCTCATATCCAAATGGGATGAAAACCTGAGAGCTGCCTCCTGCCCATCACTCACCGAAAAGAGAATTCGAAAACGTGAACATACTCCATGGTTCTCCACAGACCTTCGTACATCTCTCCACCATCTACGCAAACTTGAGCGACAGTGGCGACGAACTCACTCTCCTGAGGCGCTGGTAGCATACAGCTCATACCTAACTACCCACCGAGAAAAGATATCACAGAGCAGGAAAACCTACCACACAGGCTTAATAAAACGCTCCATCAACAAACCACATGCATTGTTCAGCATAGTAAAGTCCATAACAGGTGAACCGGTCTCAGCACAACCCCCTATGCCTCAGCCGCAGGACTACGCAAACTACCTGCAATCAAAGATGATTAAAACCAACACAGACATAAATGTCAATAACGCCTCCACTTCACCTAAGGCATCCCATGCAATGCCACTACACAACTTCTCCACTGTATCAAATAGAGAGGTTGTGAACATTATTGCCTCAATCAACCCCAGTACAGCTCCTAATGACCCGTGTCCAGCCAGCTGGATCAAGGACATGCGACATGACCTCAGTCAAATATTGAGCAAAATACTGAACCAGTCTTTCTCAACAGGTTCATTCCCGCAGAGTCTAAAAACACACTTCCATCAAGCCCCTACTGAAGAATAATAGACTGGACCCATCCAAGGTTGATTCCTTCAGGCCTATCTCGAGCATACCACAGCTCGCAAAAATCATTGAGAAGGCCGCCCAACAACAAATCCAACATCATATTGACACTGAAGCACCACTAGATCCATCTCAACATGGCTTCAGGGAAGCACATGGAGTTGACACAGTCCTTACAACCCTATTCAATGTTCTGGTAACAGGAATAAATAACATACAACAGGGTTTCGTCCTCATCTTCCTGGACATCTCCGCCGCTTTCGACTCTGTGAGTCATGACATACTCCTACAACGCTTGAAAGATAAGGGGATTCAAAGCACAGCACTCGAGTGGTGTAAATCCTACCTATCTAACAGGTGGCAACAAGTAAAAACAGGTCACACATCCTCAGAACCATTCCTGCAATCACAGGGAGTACCCCAAGGATCGTCCTTATCGGCACTAATGTTTAACATCTACATGCAGCCGATATGTGACTTGATCAGATCCTTTAATGTACAATGTCTCGCTTATGCAGATGACATCCTCCTATATATGCCGTTCACAATTGAACATCCAGTATTCTCCCCAATAATCAACTGTTTTGAAGCTGTAGCCGAATGGTTGCTATCACAAAACCTTCGGATTAACCACAACAAAACTGACGTTCTTTTTGTCACAAGGAACCGTAAGTTCATACCTCCTCCATCACTACTCGTCAACAACATAGAGTTGAAATCAAAAGCTACCATCCGTTACCTCGGCATCACATTGGATCAGCACTTGGATATGACAACGCATGTCAAGAACATCACAAAAACTATATTATAAGATCAAATCGCTACGTCACCTCCGCTCCCTACTAGATCCCACAGACTTCCGAACAACCTTCCAGGCATTAGTCCTCCCACACCTGGATTTTGCCAACATCATCCTTCATGGCCTCCCTCAATCAACTTTAAATCCGCTCCGCCTAGCCATGAATACAGCCGCCAGAGTCCTCTCCGGCTCATCAAGATCTGACCATATAACACCCATCATGAAAGAACTGCATTGGTTGCCATTACATGCCAGAATCCAGTATAAGTCTTTAGTCCTTACTTTCAAGGCACTAAATAACTGCCCCCCTACGCCAATCTGCAAGCTTATCCACGGCACCCTGGAAAACAGAAAAAGGAGAACCACATCAATGAACACCTTAATTGTCCCAAAAATAATAACGAAGTGCACTAAGGCCACCTCCAACAGGGCCTTCTCCTTATTTGCACCTCTAAACTGGAATGCGCTACCTCACGAAATCCGTGCTATCAAAAACCTAATCCTATTCAGAAAAGCATTGAAATACCACTTGTTCACAAAATGCTACCCAGAAGTCAACCTAGACATTAACAAAACTAACACCTCAATACAACCTGAAAAGGGCTAGTTGGTCAACCTTCTCTCTAGTCCTATTAGTGAACCACATTGCAACATCCAAACGAGTTTTATATTACTGTATATACCATTAAGTTAATCTGTACATAGTTCCCCCGGTTGTCCTATTGTTGAAGTTCCCTGTTCAATGTAAAACTCAATGTTACTTGTATGCATTGTAGTATGTTCTTGTTCAATGTACACCACACTGATTGTAATAGCGCGGTATAAAAGAAGTGTTAAATAAATAAATAAATTGTATTAATGTAGCCCCCCATTCCCGGAAAAAGGCATGGCCAGATTCTTACAATGATACCGGGGATGTTATAATGGAGTCCAGTGGGCCAAGTGGGAACCTCAGAGTCTGACGTCCTGCTCTGGTAGAGGCTTACAGAGGTCACTAACCTCGTCTCTTCCAGCTTCACTGTTAGGCGGAGAAAGGCTAAGAGGAAAAATTAATGGATTTGGATGAACCCCTATCAAGTGATGTTACAATTATTATGATAGGGTAGATTTTGCAAGGAATGGAACACAGAACACCTCAGTGTCTATAAACAGACCTTTTCAGATAACTTTATTAAGCTTGTATAACTTGTTGAACAAGCTTAAAGAGGATTCAGAAATTTTAACAGTTAGTTAACAAATTAAATCAATAAGGTATTTATACATGGCTGCACCTTAGAACTCAGAAATAAATCAGCATTCAGTGTTTCTCTTTGGTTCACAGTAGTCTTCTAATACAAAATACTCAAGTGTTCCAGTACTTCTTTATACAGGAACTTCCACCAGTTAACAGCTGAGTTCTCTGGTTATCCAGAGTACTCTGTATGTATTTCCATTGGTAATGTAAAGTATGAGCTCAGAATTTAGTTCTTTTTGTCTCTCAGGGTGATTGTGTACTGGTACCTTTCTTCCCAGAAATGTTCTTGTGAAGGGGCCCAGTCTCTTGTCTAGAAGTCCCGCGATTCCTCTTTCAGAAGATCCGATATCACAGGAACTCAGCCTTTCTGACCTCAACTTTAAACCATGCTGGCAGTTTTTTGGACTTCCTTCCACTTTACTTAAAGCATGGAATACACTGTTCTGGGCTTCCAAGATAGTATTTTTAAACAACACCCAAGCTTGATGTAAGTCTTTAACCTTTGCAACTGCTCCTTTTAGTTTTTTATTAGATAATTGAATGTCCCTATCTAAGCTCACACAAACACTGTCTAGTCACACCTTTCACAGTCATAAAATGTTATTCCTTTAAGAACTCAGGAATTTTCCAATTTAAATCTTAGTTAGGTGGTGTCCTTCTGCCAGAAGTTTAAAACCAGTGCCTCTCTCTCCCTCTGCACTGCTTCTGATAGCATGCAGCAATGTCACTACCCTTAGGATTCTAGACTGTCCAGACTCAGCAGAGCTATTTGGATTCCTTCACAGGAATAAACATATATATTTTCCAAAGAGCTTTTCTATAGTTTCAGCTTCCAGTAATCTTAGGTTCCTTAGAGGAATTCAATACAATATAGCTCAATAAATGAGAGGTTAGATATGATTGGTATCTCAGAGACATAGTGGAAGGAGGACAATAAGTGGAACACTGATACCCAGGTACAAATTATATCGCAATGGTAGAGTAAATCAAATTCGTGGAGGGGTTGCACTCTATGTTAGAGAGGGCATTGAGTCACACAGGATTAAAGCTTTGCAGGAAACAGAATACACTGTAGAATCTCTATGAGTTGAAATTCCATGTAAAAAGGGGAAGGCACTGGCAGTGGGGGTGTACTACTGTCCGCCTAGCCAGAATGAACAAATGGATAATGAAATTCTCAAAGAAAACAGGGAAGCTAACAAAAGTTACAACACAGTAATAATAATGGGTGATTTCAATTACCCCGGTAACAACTGGGTCAATGTCACAGCAGGACATGCTAGAGAGATAAAGTTTCTAGATAAAAAAAAATGACTGCTTCTTGGAGTGGCTGGTTCATGAACTGACAAGAGGGGAAGCTATTTTGGACCTAGTCCTTAGTGAAACACAAGAGCTGGTACAAGAGATAAGGATGTTGGGGTCACTTAGCAATAGTGATCATAACGTGATCAATAAATAGAGGAAGGATCGTAAGGAAATTCACAATACTACATTTTAACTTTCAAAAGGAAGACTATGATAAAATGAGGAAAATAGTTAAACAACTAAAAGGAGCAGTTGCAAAGGTTAAAGATTTATATCAAGCATATGTATTGTTTAAAAATACCGTCTTCGAAGCCCAGACCAACTGTATTCCACGCTTTAAGAAAAGTGGAAGGAAGTAAAAAAAACTGCCAGCATGGCTTAAAGGTGAAGTCAGACAGGCTGTTGAAGCCAAAAAAGCATTTTTCAGTAAATGGAAAAAGAAGTCAAATGATGAAAACTGGAAACAACATAAGCACTGGCAAGTTAGATGCAAGGCATTGATAAGACAGGCAAAGAGAGAATTTGAAAAAAAGCTGATGTGGAAGCAAAAATGCATAACAAAAACTTTTTCAAGTACATTTGTAGCAAAAAACCTGTGAGAGAGTCAGTTGGACTATTAGATGATAGAGGGGTAAGAGGGGTAAAAGGGGCACTAAGAGGGCACAAGGCCATAGCGGAGAGACTAAATGAATTCTTTGCTTTGGTCTTTACTGAAAAAGATGTAGGGAAGTTACCCATGACTGAAATGGTACTTAAAGGTGATGCATTGGAAGAATTGAAAGAAATATCAATAAAGATGTATTACAACTCTGATAAACTAAGGAGTAGCAAATCACCTGGAGCAGATGAGATACATCCGAAGGGTGTTGAAAGAACTGAAATATGAGATTGCAGACCTACTATTTGTAATCTGTGAACTATCATTAAAATCATCTGTAATACCTGAAGATTGGCAAATAGCCAATGTAACGCCACTTTTTAAAAAGGGTTCCAGGAGTGATCCAGGAAACTACAGACCGGTGAGCCTGACATAAGAACTGGGCAAAATGGTAGAAATCATTATAAAGAACTAAATTACTGAACATGTAGATAGTCATGGTTTTATGGGAGAAAACCAACATGGATTTAGACAAGGAAAGTCTTGTCTTACTAATCTGTTACATTTTTTGAAGGTGTGAATAAAAAGATAGACAAAGGTGAGTCGATCGATATAGTATATCTGAAAGCCTTTGACAAGATCCCTCATGAGAGGCTCTTGGTGAAATTAAAAAATCATGGGATAGGAGACAGTTTACTACTGTGGATCAGGAACTGGTTAAAAGATAGGAAGCAGAGAGTAGGGCTAAATGGACAAATTTACCAATGGAGAAAGGTGAATAGTGGAGTACCCCAGGGATCTATGCTGGGTCCGCTGCTTTTTAACATATTTGTAAATGACCTGGAAATGGGAATAGCACGTTAGGTAATCAAATTTGCAGGTGACACAAAATTATTCAAAGTTCTTAAAACCCAAGAGGATTTTGAAAAATCGCAAGAGGACCTTGATAAGTTGGAAGACTGGATATTCAAATGGCAGATGAAATTTGATGTGGACAAGTGCAAAGTTATGCACCTAGGAAAGAACAACCCAAATTATGGTTACATGATGCAAGGTTCCACATTAGGAACCACCACCTAGGAAAAAGATTAACATGTCATCATGGATAACACATTGAAACCCTCCGCCCAGTGTGCAGCAGCAGCCAAGAAGGCAAATAGAATGCTAGGAATCATAAGGAATGGAGAATAAAACAAAGGATATTATAATGCCTCTGTATCGTTCCATGGTGCGACCACACCTTGAATATTGTGTGCAATTCTAGTCTCTGTATCTTAAAAAGGATATAGCGGAATTAGAAAAGGTACAGAGAAGAGCCAACAAAATGGTAAAGATGATGGAAGGATACCCCTATGAAGAGAGGTTTAAAAGGTTAGAGAGATATGATAAAGGTCTATAAATTCATGAATGGAGTGAACGGGGTAAATGTAGATCGATTCTTTACGTTATCAAAAAGTAGAAAGATTAGGGGACATACAATGAAGCTACAGTATAACCCATTTAAGTCTAATAAGAGAAAATATTTTTTCACTCAATGTGTAATCAAACTCTGGAATTCGTTACTGGAGGATGTAGTGAAAGCTGTTAGTGTAGATGGGTTTTAAAAAGCTTTGGAGAAGTTCCTGGAGGAAAAGTCCATAAACCATTATTAAAGAGGACCTAGGAAATCCACTGCTTACCCCAGTATAAGCATTGTGTAACCTGTGTGTCTTTTTGGGAAACATTTAGGTACTTATAACCTAGATTGGCCGCTGTTGGAAACAGGATACTGGGCTTGATGGACCTTGGTCTGACCTAGCATGGCATATCTTATGTTCTTTCCAATTTCTCAAGCTGTTTAAAAAAAAAAGCAGTTTCCCCTTTCCGCCTTGCTCAGAGGACTCCAACCTGCATGCCCGGCAAAACTACCAGCTCCTCTGCACAGGATTTAAAATATTTCTTTCCTCTAAGAGGCTTTGCTACAATCTCAGCTTTCAGAACATTTAGTTCTTTGAAGGAACTTAATCCATTATTCCTTAGAAACTTTCCAATTTATAAAGCCTGCTCCAAGAAATTATTTTTCAGGATTTTGATTGTGTTTCTTAACAGACAAAAGCTGAGCCAATTCCTTATGCTCAGGAGCTTTTCACTACTTCAAAAAAATTCTTAAAGAAGCTCCCTTCTGTTCCTTCCTTATATGCGCTCTCTTAGTTCTGTCCAAAACCAGAACTTTTAAAATGAAAACTCAGTCAAAGTTCTGCTGTGAGCTGTTAGAGCAAATCCTTTCCCTCCAATACAGCTTGTACCCAGCAAATCTGTGCTTCAAAACACAGGGCACAATTAGTAAACCTCTCTGTCTTCCAATTCTCTCTCTAAGCAGGCATCAAACAATAAGCAAACCAATGACTTCAAATCAGGGGTGGCATAAGGTGGGTACAGGGCCATGTGCGGAGATTCATTGCAGGGCCTCATTTGCATAATATTAACATGTGCTAACATTTAGTAAACATGCCTCTTAATGAGTGTCTGGATAAAGAAAGACTACCAGATTTCTACATTACTATACTCCAGTGCCAACCGCCAGGCACATTAGGAACTACTACAAACACTGCCTATTTAGAACCCATAGCAAACCCACCATATCATAACAGCACTACCAAGACTCACAAAGCACCAAACCCTACCTATCAAAAGGCAACACTGCAAATATTAAACCAATACATCTCAGAGAATACCAGTACATCTTCTACTGGGGAAAGAGAACAAGTGGCACTGTCAAATAGAAACTGCATGAATACCTCAGCTCGGTAACACATGCAGAACCTAGACCATCACCAAAGAACAAGGGATCACAATTTAGAAATAGGAAGTCAATAAATTGGGAACCCCAAAAGCCAAACTTGGAATGTATTTCTGCATTGTTGTACATTCCAAGTTTGGCTTTTAGGGTTTCCAATTTAATTTCCTATTGTATTAAACAAAAACGCAAAGACATTAGCGATACACATTTCCCAAAGCTGACATATTCCAGTTAATAAATTCAAAATAAAAAATAATTTTTCTACCTTTTGTTTGGGCATTTTATTTTTCACTTGCAATTGCTCCAGTCACTTTCTTCTGGTTTCTTCTGTCTTCTGCTAATTCTCTATTGTCTGCTGTCCATTCTCTCTTCTAGATTTTTTCCATTCTCTCTTTACATCTGCTTTAACATACTGATCTTCCCCTTTTGCTCTTTCCTCCATTTCTTTCTTTATTCATTTTTCATTCACTCAAATTTCACCCTTCCATCCTCAATCCCCACTTACTCTCCCAATATCCAGACAGTTGTAGATTTTTCTTCTCTCTCACACAAAATATCTTTTCCCCTCTCCATCGTTATTCACCCAGCACCATCCCCTTTTAGCCCTCCCCCAACATCTTCTCCTTTCTAGTTCCAGCCCCACCCAGCATCTGCTCCCTTCTAGTCCCATTCTTCCATCCTCCCACATCAGCCCATTTCCAGTCCTAGCCCACCATCAGCCCATTTCCAATCCTAGCCCCACCCAGCATCCGCTCCCTTCTCTCTTCTCCCATGCCCCCCACATCAGCCCATTTCCAATCCTAGCCCCACCCATCAGCCCATTTCCAGTCCAAGCTCCCCCCATCAGTCCATTTCCAATCCTAGTCCCCATCCTCCCATTTCCAGTCCTAGCTCTCCCCATCAGCTCATTTCCAGTCCTAGCCCCCAAATCAGCCATTTCCAGTCCTATTCCAGCCCCCCATTAGCCCATTTCCAATTCTAGCCCCCATCAGCTCATTTCCAGTCCTAGCCCCCCACCAGGTATTTCCAGTCCTATTCCAGCCCCCCATCAGCCCATTTCCAGTCCAAACTCATCCCATCAGCCAATTTCCTATCCTAGTCTCCCATCAGCCCATTTCCAGTCCAAGTCCTCCCCCATCAGCCCATTTCTAAGCCTAGCTCCCCCCCATCGGCCATTTCCAGTCCTATCCTAGCCCCCCCATCAGCCCTCCAATCCTAGCCCCCCCCATCGGCCATTTCCAGTCCTATCCTAGACCCCTTGCCTCCCGAAGAGCCCTGTGCCTGTCTAAATGGCTTCAAAGGGAACTGGGAAGTCCCACCTGAGGTCCCTGCTCACCTCTGCACAGCTGCCAGCATGAAGAGCGGTGTTTTCCCTCACTCTGGCATCTCTGTTCTAGTGAAGTGCGCTGAATGCCAGGAAAGGTTAAAGGGCATTTTTCGGCACTTGCGCACGTCACAAGAATACAGCTGCCAGCATGAGTGAAAACGCTGCTCTTTACGCTGGTGGCTGTGCAGAGGTGAGCCGGGGCCTCGGGCAGGCCTTCCCGGCTCCCTTGGAAGATGGCATACCCAAACTAAGAACAAATCCTGTTATGTATACTTGTAAATACTCATGTAAATAGTTGCAGTAATGACGTCCCATGTTTTATCCAAGTTCTCTGACCTTGTTCTCTGTAAAACCAAACAGTTTTGTTGTTCTGGTCTGTTGTTATATTGTGAACCGCGCTGATGCTGAATAGGGCGGTATATAAGAGCCTGTAATAAATAAATAAATAATAAATAAAAATTTCAATGAGCACTGTGTGAGAATGAAGTTCTTGTGGGTCCCTGTGCAAACAACATTCTCGCACAATGGACGGGGCCAGAACCAGCACCTTAAAACTGGCCAGACAGTCCCATGGAATGTTCTTTTTCATGCCTGATGCCAGTGTGTGTGCATAAATGCATGTGTACTGTCCCCCTCAGCCCCCTCTGGTGGCGGCGTAGTGGTTCCACAGGGGCTGGGGAGCGCATAAGAAATAAAGGGATTCAGGGTTGACCTGTTGTGAGGGTCAATGAGGTAGCAGGCCTCGTTGTCAGCCTCAAGGTCAACTTCCTAAAAAGTAACTCTTGCCAAGTGTAGGGTAAAGAAAAGGCTTTTATTTCACCTTTTGCGCATAAAGAAGTTCAAAATATGAGGTAATGAGTAACAGAACACAAACTTTGGTTGCATCAAAATGTGAATCAGCAAAAACACTCAAAATAACATGGTTATCCGTCACCAACTTAAAACATAAGGTTTCCAGTATTCTTTGCATACATGGGATTTGTTTGCCTCTTACTTAAACACATCTCCTTGTGCAATAATCACATTCCATTGGTTCTATGTCTTCAATACCCTCAGATTCCCCTGGCAGCCATTCCATTTCTATGGGGTCCGAATCTGAGGTCTCTGAGATCTCTGGGATGTTAAAACCTGGTTTTCTAAAAGCATGCCATACCGTATCCCAGTGCTGGCTTGGAAGTTTGGGGCGTCGGCTTTTAGGTGTATTATAACTCCCTGGGCTTACTGCTGTTTCAGGATTAAAGGTTTGCTTCTTCCAGTCTCTGACAGCACTAAACTTTTTCCTGTAAAACTTATCTGGTATTTCTGGTTTAAAACAGTCCTTATTATCCAGATAAAAGCTAGCCCTTTGTTTCTCTCTAGGCTTCTTGTGAAAGGCTTGAGGCCTAGTCTGAAAGTCTTTTGCTTCAGGTAATTTCCAACGATCCCAGGATATCTTTCCTGTTTTAGAATGAGGTATAATTCTTTTGAGGTAAGGCTGCTGCGGAGGGGCCTGTCTTCCACCTCCACCCCTGTGGCAGTTGGTTAGGGGCCGCGCCCTCTCAGCTATATCCTCTCTCTTAAGGCTATGAACCTTTCTTTCATCCTTCAAGTTACTTTTGTAAAAACTTTTAAAAGTACCTTTTTCCTCTTGAAGGTTTCTTCTCCAGTTAGAAGGATAAGCCTCTCCTTCCTTGGCTGTCCTCTGTATGACTGCCTCTTGCAGTTGTGTATGGCCTTCCTCTAGGCCTGCTCTTGGGCCTTCAGCTCGGCCTGCTCTCCCAGTAGCTTTCACTCCTTGAGCGCTTCTGGGTTTGTCAGTGACTTCACCTCGGTCTCTGACTCCGGCTTCAGGAGCTTCCCTTGGCACTGCTTCCTGCGCTTCCTGTGAAGGTCTCTGCCAAGCTCCTTGCCTCCTCCTGTGCTTCCCCTCTGGGTTGCTGCTTGATTGCCTCTCTGGCTTGCCCCTTGGCTGCCTCTCTGGCCGGCTCCTTGGCTGCCTTGGCTTCCTTTCTTGCAATGCTCTGTTCCTGCTTAAATCCAGAGCAGCTGCTTCTGAGTCCTGCCCATAGAGGTGTGGTTCTTCCACTTCCAGGCTTGCTCTCCTGCCCCCTCTATGTGTCCCTTCTTGTAATTGCAGGTAAATCTTGTTTTTTTCAAGATTTAAAACTTTCTTTCCTTGCGTCAGAGGGCCCGCGGTATCACAGTACATGTATGCATGCATGTGTATCTATGTGTGTACATGTGTGCCTATGTGTGTGTCAGTCTCTGTGTACATGTGCGTGTATGCATGCATTCATATATCTGTGTAGGGGTGTGTGCACTTATGTGTCTGTGTGTCTCTATATATGTGTGTGTGCATGTGTGTCTGAGTGTGTGTGTATGTGTCTCCTGAGCTCCAGTCAGACCCCTCTCCTCCACATGAAAGGTGGAAGTCTCCACCAGAAGACATGTCCTTCCTGGATTTCGTAAGGAATATGGCCAAGGCCATTCCATTTTCACTGGAGATGGAAGATGACTCCAGAGCAGAGGAGTTGGAGATCCTCCAATATTCCTCGGTCCCTAAGGAAGGAGTGATAGTGCAAGTGCACTGCATCCTACAGTGGCTACAAATGCGGATGTGGGGGAACTCCCTCACTGTGCCACCTGTCAGTAGAATGCAAATTAGAAAAAAAGTCGTTCACTGTGAATCTTAATACTGGACTAGAGAAATCAAACACTGAATTTCCTCGAGGTCTCAGTAAAAACTGTAGCAAGGCCTTGTAGACTCACATCAAGCAATATAATAGGAGGAGAAATTGTGCAGACCCCTAGTATTCCGGGAAAACGATTCAAATATCTTTTCTGTTGAAGCCATTATTATCATGCTTTGAGAAGAGTTTCTATGTTTGAGAAGACTTAAAAAATCTATGTAGTGATCTAGGGTTCTGATTTTCTGCTTAATGAGGTCACTGATGTGAACGTGCAAGTAGCCTTATGTTGATGTGAGTCTACAAGGCCTTGCTACAGTTTTTACTGAGACCTCGAGGAAATTCAGTGTTTGATTTCTCTAGTCCAGTATTAAGATTCACAGTGAATGACTTTTTTCTAATTTGCATATATATTGTTCAAGAAGAGCGGGCCATTAAGAACCTGTCAGTAGAAAGCTTGATTCTCACCAGGTGAAGCCGAAATTAAGGTATCTATACTGTTAGTTACTTTCGCATTATCCTCAGACCGGGAATGGCTGTTGAAATTGTACTTCAAAAGGCGCTCTGTGTTGTTTATGGGTAAGAGAGTTGTTATCTTCCCAGATGTATCCAGAGAGACCCAAAAGAGGCGTAAGGCCTTTTTGCTTTTGAGGTCTGGGGTCCTTTCTATTGGCGCTACAATGATATTACGATTTCCTTGTAAGTGTATAGTTTATTTTAGAGCTAATAAGTATGTTTTTCTTCAGCCTGAGGACCTCTCCATGTTTGTATCTTCTCATTTGTTGACTTCCTCACCTATGGATAAACAATCGTCTTAAGAAATATGCTCCGAAATATACCCTTCCTCTTGGTAATTTGTATTAATATTACCTAGTTCTTGGAACGTGGCTTCACCTGGCCTTGTTTGTTTAAGGTTCACTTCCCCCCAGTATTGTGGGCTACACTGTACTGTGTATTTATCTTTGTTTGTTTTATTTCCTATTGTATCTTTTCTGCACAGTTAAGTTTTCTGTACAAGCTTTGCTTGGTATATAATGTAAAATTGCATAAATAAATAATTAAAAAAAAAAAAAAGAAAGCTTGATTCTCTGTACAGGGTTCAAAAAGCTCCTTGGTTTGAGAAGCGTCAGCTCCTACACCACTCCTTAGTCGTAGAATCTGACCTTAACAGGATTAAGAGCACTAAGACTCATTCCTTGATGCCCCCAGGTAGGGAGGCCTAGATGTTGGACTATTTTGAAAGGAGGTGTTTCCAAAGCTCAACACCTTGAGTACAGTCTTACATGAGCATGTTCTTGAAGGACATCATGCGTGATCTCGCCGACTTGTGCCAGTTCCTCTGGGGGAAGGAACTGGTGGGCCATGGCAAGGACTGCTTGAAGTTCTTGGTCCGGGCAACCTATGATGCCTTTGAGATGGTGTCTAGAACGGTGGCAAGTCGGTGCAAAATAAGCTTGCGGATGCGCCCTGCAAGGGAGAGAACCTCTTCAGAGAGAAGGTGGAGGAAAAAGCTGGCATCATAGAGAAACAGCAAGTCATTTTCACCAGGCTTTCGAGATGTACATCCGAATCTGCTGCCTATCACAGAAGATATCAGCTAATGTTTTCAGAGAATGACTAGACAACCAGATTGTACTAACAATCAGGTAGCGATGTACTATATAAACAAGCAGGGGGGCAAAGGTTTGTATTTCCTGTGCTAGGAAATGGTCCGATTATGGAGGTTCGCCATTACATATGGGATGGAGCTCAGGGCCACATATCTGCCAGGAGAGCAGAATACCCTGACAGATGAGATGTCACTTTTTCCAGCCACATGAATGGACACTGGACAGGGGGGTGGTGGCCTAAATATTTCAGAAGTAGGGTACTCCCTTGTTAGACCTTTTTGCAACCCAACAAAATCCTCAAGTGGATCAGTTCTGCTACAGAGTCATCTTGTGCAGCAGGCTGGTGCTGGATGCTTTCCTCTTGCACTGGGGGAAGGGCCTGCTATACGTGTACCCTCCAATATCTCTCATAGCAAAGACCTTGTAAAACTCCAGACAGGGGTACGATGATACTCATTGGCCCAAACAGCCATGGTTTCCCCTTCTGCTTCCACTCTATCAGTGGGAACCTCTACAGCTGGACTCAGCACCAGAACTCATATCACAGGAAGACGGGACGATGCTACATCCCAACATCCAGTTCTTGGCCCTGACTGCATGGATGTTGAGAGGCTAGTCCTCTCAGAGTTTAAACTGCCCAACAGAATAGCAGGTGTTCTGCTGGCCTCTAGGAGGGCCTCGATGAGAAAGTCTTATACATTCAAATGGAAGTGATTTGTGATCTGATGCTCAGAACAAGTGCTTGATCCTTTTAATTGCTCCACTACCAAACTACTTGAGTACCTCCTGCACCACTTGGAGTCAGATCTCAAGTCCAACTCTGTCAGGGTTCACCTCAGCAGGATTAGGGCATATCATCACGGAACTGAAGGAAGGTTCATCTTGGCTCAGCTGTCAGTGGCTCTCTTCATGCAGGGTTTGCTTCTCTCAGAGTCTCCCTTCAAGCTCTCGATGGTGGCTTGGGACCTCAATGTGGTTCTGGCGCAGCCCACGTTGGCTCCCTTTGAGCTGCTCGATTCCTGCCCTATGAAGGTCTTATTTATTTATTTAACTGAATTTGATATACTGTTATTCTACAAGGTATAACAGTTTACATCAGGGGTCACCAACCTCCAGAGGGCCGCGGGCCGCACAGCCGACTACCGGCAGACTCGCGGGCCGCACCCCCCTCCCCCCCCCGCGCGAAAAAAAACCCTGCTCATACCTGTACTTTGATTATTCCATGTCAGCTCCCTCCCTTCTTCTGCAGCCGCGGCTCCCTGCCTCTTAGGGAACCGCGGCTGTGCTTGTAAAATCATCGCGGAGCCCTTCCTGTCTTGACGGGCTCCGTGCAGCATTGTCCCACCTCTAAAGGAAGTTGTTTACCACTTCCTTTGGAGGCGGGACAATGCTGCACGGAGCCCGTCAAGACAGGAAGGGCTCCGCGATGATTTTACAAGCACAGCCGCGGTTCCCTAAGAGGCAGGGAGCCGCGGCTGCAGAAGGAGTCGGTGAGTTTGCCTTGGCGGGCCGCACCGGGGTAGAGTCTCGCGGGCCGCAGGTTGGTGACCCCTGGTTTACATAGAACAAGTCGATAACAGTACAGATAACTTTATAGAACAGTGCAGTCAACTATGTACAAAGCCAATTCTGGCAAACTATATACAGACAGCTATGAGGAGATAGCTGGTGTTAGGTTGGTGGAGTTGATATAGTGGATGGAAGTAGTGTGCATCGATATTGAAATTCAGGGGCTCCAATTGTATTATATTGCACGTGGGGGGAGGATGAGGGGGGAAAGAATGCAGGTGCTAAGGGATTTACAAGAATACGTGAGTTTATGTCTAGGAGGAGGAGAAGAAATGCACCTAGGAAAGAAAAACCCAAACTATGGTTACATGATGCAAGGTTCCACATTAGGAACCACCACCCAGGAAAAAGATTTAGGTGTCATCATGGATAACATGTTGAAACCCTCCGCCCAGTGTGCAGTGGCAGCCAAGAGAGCAATTAGAATGCTAGATATCATAAGTAAAGGGATGGAAAATAAAATAAAGGATATTATAATGCCTCTGTATCGTTCCATGGTGTGACCGCACCTTGAATATTGTGTGCAATTCTGGTCACCGTATCTTAAAAAGGATATAGCGTTATTAAAAAAGGTACAGAGAAGAGCCACCAAAATGGTAAAGGGAATGGAAGGATACCCCTATGAAGAGAGGCTAAAAAGGTTAGGGCTCTTCAACCTGGCAAAGAGACAGCTGAGGGGAGATATGATAGAGGTCTATAAATTAATGAATGGAGTGGAATGGGTAAACGTAGATCGATTGTTTACATCATCAGAATGTAGAAAGATTAGGGGACATGCAGTGAAGCGACAGGGTAACCTATTTAAGACTAATAAGAGAAAATATTTTTTTCACTCAGTGCATAATCATACTGGAATTTGTAACTGGAGGATGTAGTAAAAGCTGTTAGTGTAGCTGGGTTTAAAAAAGATTTGGACAAGTTCCTGGAGGAATGATCCATAAGCCATTATTAAAGGGGACCCAGGATATCACTGCTTGACCCAATACAAGCATTGTGGAACCTGTGTCTTTTGGAGAAACTGCTAGGTACTTATGACCTAGATTGGCCACTGTTGGAAACAGGATACTGGGCTTGATGGACCTTGGTCTGACCCAGTATGGCATATCTTATGTACTTATAAAGGGTTATGGTGGGGGGGAGAGGGGAATAGTGTGAGTTGCTGTGGGTTGGATGCTGGTAATGTACCGTATTCTTCAAATTGGAATGTTTTAAGGTGCTTCTTAAAGATGATGTGAGATTGTATGCAGTGTAAGGTGGGGAGGAGTTGGTTCCATAAGGTAGGGGCATAAAATTCAAATGCTCTGGTGCAACTGCTTTGGGGTTTCTTGCAGAATTGCATTGATGGAAGGAGAAGATTGACTGCATTTTGTCGACGGAGTCTGTTGTTAATAGTTTGCTTGATTAGGGATTGGATTTATTCAGCTGAAGTGTTGAAATAAGCTCTGTGGGTGATGGTGAGTATCTTAAATTTAATGCAGAATGCATCAGAGAGCCAGTGAAGGGATTTCAAGGTGGGGGTGATGTGTGACTGTCTTGGAACACCGACTTTGATGCGAGCTACGGTGTTTTGAGAAATCTGGAGAGGAGCAATGGTAGACTTAGGGATCCCATGGAGAACAGAGTTACAGTAGTCAAGGAGTGGAGTAATGGAGGCTTGGCAGATTGTCTGGAAGCTGTCTAGTGATGGGAGGGGTTGAAGGTTTTGGAGGATTCGGAGTTTGTAATATGTTTTTCGAGACATTCTTGACATGATGTTTGAAACTTAGATGCTGATCCAAGGTGATGCCAAGTATTTTGTTTGGGATTTGACCTGGATTTCTGTATGATGAAGCATAATAGTCTGATGTATATATTGAAATGGAAGGAGGAGAGGGCGGAACCTTGAGGGACTCCTTGAGGAAGGGTGTAAGGCGCAGATGCTTGATTACCTTCATTTACTGTTTGGGTTTGATTGGATAGGTAGGAATGGATCCATTTGAGAGGGGTACCTTGGACTCCAATGGTGTTGAGTTGGTTAGGTAGAATTTGGTGGGATACAGTGTCAAATGTGGCAGAAATATCCGGAAATAACAAAATGAAGCCAGAAGAGGGTTTTTCGGTTCCAAAGATGGTGTATTCAGTAGGGAGGTGAGAAGAGTTTTGGCGCTATGATAGGAACAAAAACCATGTTGCCTGAGGTCAAGTAGGGCAGATCTGTCTACATGCTTCTGGAGTTGGATTTGGACTGCCTTTTCAATAATTTTGGAAAGGTGAGGAATGTTGGCTATAGGTCTGCAGGATGCAGGAGAGTTGGAGTCAAGGTTAGGTTTCTTGAGTAAGGGTCTCACAGAGGCTTGCTTAAGAGGAGGGAAATAAGCTTGGTTGAGTGAGGTTTGGAGGATGGTGGAGATGAATGGAAGGTCTTGTTTCTAGTAATGGATACATCAGCATGCTGGGTAAGTGAGCTCCAGACTCTAGTGGTTGCCTGCTTGTTTTCATCCTGCTCATGGTGCAGGTGGGAAATGGGGCTGAGTTTAGATAGTACACAGATTGCAGTGGCTGATCTCAGGCAGGGGAAGGAGGAGTAGGAGGTAGAGAGGGTAATAAAAGAAGAGACAACAGGCTCCTGATAGATACAGTAAAGCAGAGAGAGCTATTAGCCAAATGTTTGGGGGGGGGGATGAGGAGGAGACATGTGGATTGAACGGGAGAGCAGGAATTTGGGGATTGATAGGAATTCAGAGCAGGAAAGAGAACATAAATTTGTATTTAGGAGAGGGGATAAGAGATCTGGGAGTTAAAATAGAGAGAGATAGATGTATGAGGAGGACACAGCAGAAGTCTCAGGGAAGGGAGGGGGGGGAGGGAGAGAGATGTACAGACAGAAAGATTAGGGATTCAGGGGAAGACCATGGGATGATGTGTGGAATGAATAGGGACACAGATTGGTGGGGGGTGGGGTGGAGAGAGTGGGATTTGGGGGTAAAGTAGGAGGGAAAGCGAGTGGACCCCATATGACAATGGGACATGGTGAAAGAAACAGTGGACTGCAATGAAAAAGTGGGTTCTCAGGCATTGTGCTGAATTATGGGAATGGGGGAATGAATGAGAGAGAAAGAACATGGAGATTGAGAACACAAAGGGGGATGTTTACTAAACTGCGGTAACGCATCATAACGCACGTTATGTAACGCGCATTATGATGCGTTAATGATCGTAAAGTTCCGCGGCGCAGTAAAACACCGCAAAAGGTGGAGAGAGGGCGGAGAGAAGGGGTCAATGGGCGGAGAGTGGGCGGGGAGAGGCTCCAGGCACAGTAATGCGCTGAACTCAAGGGCTGAATCCTACCGCGAATGAAAACCTGCCGTTAGATGCACATTTGAAGGGGAGAGAAACCATTTCAGTGTCAGCAATGTACAGCATAGGCAGGGAAACCCACAAAATGTGATAAGTGTGATACATGTGCACGGAACAAAAGGGCAAATAAACAGTGAAAATGACCAGAAGAAACGAGGAAAAAAACATAACCAAGCTGGCCAATAGTGATACCAATGGGAAACAGCAATAAACACTACTGAGAAAGCTCCAGAAAAAGATATTAATTGTGGAAGGGTGTATGCTCTGTCCCCATACAAGGTGAATGATCCCACAGTGAAATAGCGCAGATCAGGGCTTTCCCTTGTTAGTGGACAGGTTCCCTATGGGGTGCACATGTTCCACAAAAGCAGGGTGGGTATGTCGGAACGGGCAACTGGGCAGATGCCGGAAAAGGGGATACAGAGGGCTGCAGGCGGCACATGCTGTGGTGCAGCTAGGCCACAGTGGGGACTAGGGTGATTCTTAGTTGGCCCATAGGAATGCATAAACAGTAGAGCCAGACAGCAACTGATGAGGGTATGGGCACGACTGTGTCTCCCGCAGTGTCACAGGGGATAGTACCCAGCAGCTACCCCCAAGGGCACAGAACAGTGGCAGGCGGTGCTGGGGGGAAGCGGGACGTCCATGCAGGCACCCCTACCCCAGAACCCGCACCATAGGCAGCTGCCCACCCACACACTGGATGGCCGGAGACTGCACACCACCAGCACCACCAGCAGAAGGGCATGGCAGCATGGCGGCGGAGGGGTACTGGTGGCGGAGGGGGCAGTGACATCTGACCATAGCAAGCCACGGCCCAGCCCCGTGTAGGTGGGTGCCGTGCACTCCAACAGACAGGCCCCATCTGACAAACAGTCAGGGTAACACCAGGGAATGATCTATCAGTGTGGCGCAGTGTGCACAGCCAGTGCACTCAGGAGCAGAAGGTCACAGGTTCAAATCCTAGCTGTGGTCCCTGCCAACTCTGTCCCCATAGTTTTATCCAGTAATAGACCGTGATAAGAAAGACGGAACCTATTATTGCTGATAGAATAAACATGCCTGGAACATCTACATTTTACCCTACAGAGCACAGACACCACAAACAGGCGCATTACCTAGAGCAGAGTCTGCCAAATGCAGTCCGGGAGGGCTACAAATCATTCAGGTGTCATGCTGTCTCCAATATAAGGACATGTTAGCATGGTGGCGGAGGGGTTACAGGTGGTGGAAGAGGCAGTGGCACCTGGCTGCAGCAGACCATGGCCTAGCCCGGTCTATGTGGGTGCCGCGCACTGCAACAGACAGGCTCCGTATGACAAACAGTCATGGTACCTCCAGGGAATGATCTGTCCCTGTGGCATCAGTGTGGCGCAGTATGCACAGCCAGTGTGCTCAGGAGCATAAGGTCACAGGTTGAAATCCTAGCTGTGGTCCCTGCCAACTCTGCCTCCATAGTTTTATCCAGTAATAGACCGTGGTAAGAAAGACGGAACCTATTATTGCTGATAGAATAAACATGCCTGGAACACCTACATTTTACCCTACAGAGCACAGACACCACAAACAGGCGCATCACCTAGAGCAGAATCTCCCAAATGCAGTCCTGGAGGTCCAAACAACATTCAGGTTCCATGCTGTCTGCAGTAAAGATGCCTGTGCTGTATGTCTATGCGCCGCCCCCATGGTATGCAGATGTATCTCATGCATATTCATCAGGGACAGCATGAAAACCCGAACATGGTGCGGCCCATCAGGACCGGAGTTGGGAACCCCTGCCCTAGAGCAGCAGTCAACAGGGGCGGAAACACCCGCACCCACAGGCCCCAATATCCACAGCCTCCTGGAGAGGCAGGATGTTGGGCCCTGTGTGCATCTCCCAATACTAGCACTTGCATACCCTAGCAATGCCACCCAAAACCCAGGAATACGGTACACAGATAGCAAAAGGTTGCTATGAGAACTGGCACATAGCAATCCCTAAGGTTAGCACAATCTGCCCAGTGGGCTGTACCATACCAACCTCTGTGATGTCTGTGGAGTGTGTGTCAGGTCTGGTACCTGACAGTGTCCACCACCATGGGGAGAGACCCCAACAGTACTGCATACCATAGGCATGCCTGCACTGTGCCCAGGACTGGTGCGGTGGCCAGGGCTGCCAAAAGCCTCTATAGTTGCACAATGCTGGCATAGGTGTGGGAGTGTGCGTCAGTCTATCCAGTGTGTGGTGTTTGCCCACACCCTCCGCAGCCCACACTGCTAGCACTGTTGCCAGTAGTGGCCTGCCAATGTGCATAATGAGGAGCAAGGGACTGTGGGTATAGCTGGACAGGGCGGCCTGGGTAGGATGCACCTGCACAGGGCCCAGGGCAATGGCTGAGACATTGTAGTGCCTGCCCACCGCCTACACGGACAGGGTGGCCACGGCATGTCCTGCTGGGAGGTCACGCTCACCCTGACTGTGCAGTGACCACGGCATGGCTGGGTTCCCCCATAGTGCTAGATAGTGTTTCTCATAAGTGAGATATATGGGCTCTGTCTTCTGGAGCCCAATCACTGACCTATCTGCTTGGTGGGTGTGTGCACATCCCAGGTGTGGGTGCACACATCGCCTCCAGGAACATGCACTATGGACTAGCTAGCAGACTGTCTGCAGTTAGTATGTGTGTGGTTGGAACACCTTGCAGGGTGCAACGGCTGGTGACTCATTTTGCTTGCTGCTGGAGAATGTCAGATAGTGGTGTGGGGCAACTGCGCATTACCAGGCCTACTGTCTGTCTGACACTGCCCTATGTATGGAGGCGTACAGATCTGCATAGACTGCCCTGTAGGGGTGTCTATTCCCCAGCAGGACTGGGGTGGATGGTCCCCTCTGCTGTCACCAGTGCAGGGGGGTAAAATGTCAATCTGTTGGTTGGAAATCCTGTTTCCCACCCTGAGTCACAGAGGGTGGGTTGGGTGTTGGTACGTAAATCGCCTATGGGCCCCAAACACCCCCCCCTGACCATACATCATGTGACCATGGCACCCACACAGTGTATGCACTATTCCGGGTGCATCATAGTCCACATGGGCAAGACGTGATATACAGATGGACACAGGCATATGTTAAGGGTGTCTGCAGGGACCACCTATCACACAGTGGCACCAATGGGGACCTGTAGCAAAGCCCATCTCTGCAAAGCCAGGTGCTGCGGAAATGGTGCTGGGCACCCCACCTCACCCTCAGGGTGAGCTCAGGTCCCGCCCACTGTGATGGTCTGTAGCTACTCTGTGGCAGTAACACACACACTCAGTACCCCCTACCAGGCTGAGGTGCTGTGGGGTTGCACATGGTCAGGACCCTCCACCAGGCCGAGGTGCTGGGGGGGTGCATATCGCAACATGTGACCATCTGTAGACTGCTGATTTGCATGTGCAGTGCATCATGGGAGTGGCTGGTCCAATCCAACCCTGGTAACCACAGCAGACGGTCTGTGTGGTGACCTGAAGTCCCTCTGTAGCCAGCTAGGCATGTAGTAGGAGCTATAGAGATGTAGCCCACTGGCAACTGCACTGGCTGGAGAGCCAGAGGTCATGGGTTTGATTCCACAGTGGGGTCATTTGGTAGGGCTGTCTGTGGCATTTTCCTTTTTTAATTTACATTGGTTCTGCCAGCAAAGACACCCTCACAGTGCTGTCTCCTTACGGTGCCTCATCAGGCGCCCTATAGAGCGTCCTGTAAAGCACCCTCTATGGCGCCCTGTAAAGCGCCCTACAAGGCATCTTATGAGGCACTCCATAGGCAACATTATAGGTTACCTTGGTGGACAGTGCACTTAATAATGTGCCCTCTGGAGTATCTTATAGGGCGCCTTATGCGGCACCTTAGGTTACGGCCCTGTGAGGGTGTGTTTGCTGGCAGCACTAATTAACTTTACACAACAATATGCTTCAGACAGCACTGATTTAAAGTAAAAGCTAATGTCTCAGCCAGCTTTACTCATTGGACCCACAGGGGGATTGAACTCACATCCCCTGCAACATCAGTCAGTGTATTAACCATTGTGCTACAGCTCTCGACACCTTGCTAAACAGCTTATCAAATGCCTTATGGGTGCCATACAGGGCGCCTTGCGTGGTGCTTTACACGGCACTTTGTAACGCTCATTAATTTATGACGCCTTGTAACGCGCGTTATGGGTAACGATGTACCGCCCATGTCTTTATTTGGGATTTCTGCGTCTACCATGGATCCTAACGCGAATGGCATTACCGCAGTTTAGTAAACATATCCCAAAGAGTATGGAGACGATCTGGATTAGGTTTAGGGAGGGAAGGCGAGCAAGCATTAGCTGGGGGATCAGGGGCAGCCCGAAGGTGATGCAGGGCCATGTGTGGAGACTTATTATGGGGCCTCATTTGCCTAGCCAGTGGTACACAGAGAGTAAAGGTTCCTGCATCTTTTTGAATAATTAGCTAAGCTGTGGCGCAGTCGGAGGATGGTAATTGTGGCAGCAGCAGCAGCACCGCTGGAGAAAGGCCAAAGGAGAAAGTCATGGAGCACAGGGCCTCTGGTGGAGCGGAGCCATGTGCGCTTAATGTAGATTCATACTTACAGTCCAGCATATGTGGCCTCAGAAAGAAAGTCAGCATGACAATCGACTGGTTGAGGTGGAACTCGGACTGGGACCTTTGAGCCAGTAGTCTAAGTAGGGGAAAACAAAGACTCCTATAATGCGGAGGTAGGTGACCACAACCACAAGACACTTAGTGAAGACCTAAAGTGCTGATGCGAGCCCAAAGGGGAGCACCAATAGTGCTGGTCCCCTAGCATGAATCGGAGGTATTTTCTGTGACCTAGTAGATCAGAATGTGTGTATACGCATCCTTGAGATCCAAGGAGCATAGCCAGTTGTCCTTTAGCAGATGTGGGAGCAGCTTCCCCAGCGAGACCATCTTGAACTGCTCACACACGAGAAACCAGTTTAGGTTGTAGGGGTGCAGAATAGGTTGAAACTCCCTTGCCTTTTTGGGGACCAGGAAGTATCTGGAATAAACTCCTTCCCTACCTAAGCTGGCAGAACCAGCTCAATGGCGATCTCCTACTGCTACAGGTTCTGGTGCAGTGGGTCTATGGGGTACTCTCCTTGGATGAAGGGAGGTGGCAGCTGGGCAAAGTGCAGCCAGTAGCCCAGCTGGATGAGCTGCAGCACCCAGGCATCCGAGGTGATAAGAGGCTGTCTGTGGGTGAAATGGACGAGCTGTCTCCCTACCTGAGAGGGAACTCTGGCAGGTATGGGACAGTTGGCTATGCTTCTGAGGAACCAATCAAAAGTCTGTCCCTGGTTTGGACTGTGGGGCTGGCTGGGCTTTTTGAGGCTTCTCCCGCTGCTGCAGGTGGGGGGCCTGCGGCTTCGATTGGATACTCTGGGGCACCAGATAGTACCAGCACAGGCACAGGTAAAATACCTTCTTTCCCTGGTACTCCTTCCACGAGGTATCTGCAGTGTTCCTCGAGAGCCTAGACAGCATTACATGCTCCTTGATTTTGCCCACTTTCTCCTCAACTGGCTTCCTGAAAAGATTTTCCTCAGTGCAAGAGACTTTGGCCAGCTTGTCCTGGATCCACTGCTCCAAGTCGGAGGACTGCAGCCAGGCCAGACACTGGGCGCCGATGCCCACCACCACTGCTCTGCAGACAGACTCGAAGACATTGTATGTTGCTCGCATGGCATATTTGGAGCAATCTTTGCCATGGCCTATCAGGGCATAGAAGGAATCGAGGCAGTCTGGAGGGACATGAGCGGCAAACTCCGCCAGGTCCAGCATGATGTCCTTAAGGAACATGCCCAGATAGAGCTGATAGGACAGAATCCAGGCCACCAGCATGGAGCCTTGGTAGCATATCCTCTTGAAAGAGTCCAGAGCCCTGGCTTCCCACTCTGGGGCATCGAGGAGTGAGTCTTTGTGCTCTTCATGCGTTTCAAGGTTGACTCAATCACTATAGAGTTGTGTGGCAGCTGGGGCTTCTCAAAGTCTGGTGCCTTCTGGACATGGTACATCGAGTCCAGCCACTGGCTGAAGGCAGGGACCGTGAGGGGACTTTCTCTCGAATGCAGCAGTAGTCTCTACAGAACATGGTGCACCAGCACCATCACTGCCTCCTTGGGTGCCGAGGAGTACTGTAGGAGTTCAAGCTCCTTCTCCCTCAGCTCATCTATTGCCTCAAGAGAGAAGGATATAGCCTTGGCTATATCCCGCACAAAGTCCTGGAAGGACATATCCTCCAGAGTGACTTGCACTGCTGGTACAGAGGGGATGGGTCTGAGGGCAGATCAGGAGACTTCCCATCTGAGATGGCTGAGCCCTCTTCGGTTTCCCAGTCCTTAGACTTGGACTCCGAGAGGAAGTCGAAGTAGTGTCGAGTTTCTTCCCGCCGCCTGCTCTAGTCATGTGTGATGCTGGGTGGCAGTGGGACCTGCGGCACCCCGAGAAAGAATGCAGTGTCCTGAGACATCGGACCCTGATACGCTCAATAGGGAGATCACCGTGGGAACAGCATCAATTCCAATCTCCCACCCAATGTGTCTGTCTCAGTGGTAGGGCATGAGTCTTCAGGATGGTCTGTACAGAGTGCAGTGATGATGCCGAAGCCATCAAAGAGCCTGTGTGTCGCAAGGCCAACACTGCTCCATGTGAGCCTTGAGGGCCCTTAGGTGTTCCTCCAGTACCACCTTCTTGGAGGGGACTGTGGACAGGTCTGTGACTTCGGCTACTGGTATTGATACCTCCAGTGGGGACTTTATGTTGACAGGCTCATCAAGAGACATCCAACTGCCCTCCGGGTCAGTGGGGGTCAATTCCTTGGTTCTGGGAGTCAATTCCTTCTGCTGAGGAAGCTTGGTGGGCCTCTCCCGGCTCCCAGTGTCCATGTCGCCCCACAAAGTGCTGTGATGCCAATGCACCTTAGGTTTCTCCTGGTGTTCAGAGGCCCCTTGATTCCAGTTGGACTTCAGTGGAGATTCTCTACTCAATGCCCCGACCCCTCAGTTCTGATGAGTTCGGGCATCCTGCCTAGTTGAAGCCTTGTCGGGGCTCCATGATGGGGTTGACACTGGAGCTGAGAATGCTGAATCCGACATTCCAAAGAGGGACTTCTTCTGCTTTTCCCAGCCCTTCAGGCCCCTTTACGTCATCTGTAGACAAAGGTTGCAGGATTCGGGCTAGTGGTCGGACCCAAGACAATGTAGACATCAATTGTGCCTGTCCATGACCGAGATAGTGCGGCCACATCGTGTGCATTTCTTAAAGCCACTCACTGCTTAGACTTGTCTGGGAAGACTGCCTCAGCAAAATTGAAGGCCTCGACTGCAACAGCAGGAAAAAGGCCTGAATAGAAGAAAAGCACAAAAAGAAGCCGAAAAGAGCAAAAACAAAAGAAAAATATCGGTTGGGAGTTGACTAACAAATGACAGATGTTGAAAATTACTCAAGAAAAAGATACACCTACAGGGGGCACAGAGAAAAGTTTTTCTGTTAGTGCAGGACATGTCCTGAGGGCTCTGTGAAAAAAAGGAGACTGGAGAAAATGGCACCTTGGCAGATGGGAAGGCAGCCGTGCATGTGCGGTGCAGCTTCCAAAAGCTTCCAGTGGAAACTGGGGAGTGTTCCGTGTGGGCTCTTTCGGTGACATCACCCATAAGAACATAAGATATGCCATACTGGGTCAGACCAAGGTCCATCAAGCCCAGTATTCTGTTTCCAACAGTGGCCAATCTAGGTCATATGTACCTAGCAGTTTCCCCAAGAGACACAAGTTACACAATGCTTGTACTGGGTCAAGCATTGATATCTTCGGTCACTTCTTAATAATGGTTTATGGACCTTTCCTCCAGGAACTTGTCCAAACCTTTTTTAAACCCAGCTACACTAACAGCCTTTACTACATCCTCCGGTAACAAATTCCAGAGTTTGATTACACGTTGAGTGAAAAAGTATTTTCTTTTATTAGTCTTAAATAGTTTACCCTGTAGCTTCATTGCATGTCCCCTAGTCTTTCTATATTCTGATAAGGTAAACAATCGATCTATGTTTACCCGTTCCACTCCGTTCATTAATTTATAGATTTCTATCATATCTCCCCTCAGCCGTCTCTTTTCCAGGTTAAAGAGCCCTAACCTTTTTAGCCTCTCTTCATAGGAGTATCCTTCCATCCCCTTTACCATTTTGGTGGCTCTTCTCTGTACCTTTTCTAAAATTGCTATATCCTTTTTAAGATACGGCGACCAGAATTGCACACAATATTCAAGGTGCGGTCTCACCATGGAGGACTGATTCCTGTTTGTCTATGGAGAAAGCTGTTTATGTGCATTTTAATGACTAAGGAGGTGCAGTGATGTTTCAGCAGCGGTTGTAATATTTTTCATAGGTAATATTTATTGCTGTTTTAATCTTGTGAGTTTGTGCTGTTATGGTGTGGCTAGTTTGGTATATAGGTTCTGAGTGTCATTTTTGGAGGGTGTTATTACTCCACAGTCTGCCTGGAAGTGGAGGCTGGAGGGAGTTTGTCTTGTTGTTTCTCAGATGACGCCAGAAGTGGAAATGTCCTAGTTCTGCTCCACATTGGCTATTGAGGGAATTATTGTGGTTACAGAAACTGGAGATGTGTTTGTTGAACTCATGCTGAGATTTTGTTCCATCTTCTATAGATATCAGATGTCAGATTCATATAAGAGTTGGTTGGAGGGTTGAAAAAATATTTGTAAAAGTTAGGTGCTACCTAAAACGTTTTTGAACTAAGGAAACTATAAGGCTCGATATATCTTTATCCAGAGAGTCTGCTGAATATCTACTCAGACCACCCCTGCACTAGTGAGTCATGGCAGATCTAGGGTGGTGCGGCCACTATGCGGATAAGTGTCAGTCTTCTCTGGATAGCGACAATTTTCAACCAGCACTTATCTGAACAGCACAAGTGGCCTGAAAAACAGGCATAGATTGTTACCTCAATATGTGGCAAATGAAAATCACCACATCCAGATAGTGGCCACACTGCCCTAGCTCCGGCCACTGATCATCCTCAGCGGCATCCATCATCCGGATGCCACTGCAGAATGCCCAGGTCACATTTAAACCCCAAGACTGACCACCACGGTGTTTAATATCAGCCTGACTGAACATCAGGTGCATTGGCAGTCTGGGTGTTTCAGTGGTGGTGGAAAACAGTGTAATGTGCTGCCTGCAAAACTCCGGGCACTGTCCTGTTTATCGGGCTTTCGAAAAATGTTGAAGACTTTTCTGTTTGAGAGGGAAGTGAGGAGTTGGGTTTTTTGGAGGTTGGGTGACCCTTTGATGCTGTATTTTTATTATTATTTATGGCTGTACACCCTTTTGACTAACTATGGTCAGAAAAGTGGTTTAACTTTTATAAATAAATTTGGTTGGTTTCTTCTTTTCTGTTTACGTGTAGTTCCTGTGTGGGGGTCTCCAGCAGGCCAGCTTGTTCGGTTTTCCAGTAGGAGAGGTAGCAAGGTTCTTGCGCCTGCTGTATTATGCCTCTTAGTTAGGGCTGTTGCTGTGAGTCTTAGCAGGTAATGTAGTTTTGTTCTGTTTGCAGGATTTTGTAATAGCCAACTTGACTCATTATTTCAAAGGTGAAATGAAAATTTGAATAGTTTTTTGCATGTCCTAGTTGTGCTCTGCAGCCGCTATTGGGAAGATTCTGTGAATTGAGGTTCTGCCCAATGCTGTATGAATCACAGACTTCACTCTTCTACAGGTGCAATAGGACGTGCATGATGCTTCTCCGTACGTTTGTCTCAAGGGCATAGCCACAGGTGGGCCTGAGGGGCCCAGGCCTCTCCATTAGCTTCTTCTTATTTGGTGCCATGGTGTGTATGGCCTGTTTTAATGTGCATGTCACAGCTGCTGCTACTACTACTGAGGATTTGTATAGTGCTACAAGGCGCACGCAGCGATGCACAGACATGTAAGAGACAATCCCTGCTCATCAGAGCTTACAATCCAGTGAAAACCGACAACACAACAGCTGAGGACAAGGATATATCTAGGGGAATGGTAAGGAAACACATCGGAGACTGAGCAGATCCGGATCCAAAAGTAGGCTCGAAGAGGTGAGTTTTCAGCCTGGATTTGAAAAGGGCCAGAGATGAAGCCTGACACACAGACTCAGGTAGTTTGTTCCAGGCATAAGGAGCAGCAAGGTGAAAAGAGCGAAGTCTGAAGTTAGGAATAGAAGAGAAGGGCACAGATAGAAGCAGTTTTCCAGAAGAGTGGAGTTCCCAAGGAGGGGTCTAGGGAGAGATAAGAGAGGAAAGGCAGTGAGGAGCTGCAGAGTGAATGCACTTATAGGTCAGCAGGAGAAGTTTGAACTGGATGTGGAAACGGATAGGGAGCCAATGAAGTGACTTGAGGGGTAATATGAGCATGACGAGGCTGGCGGAAGATTAGTCGTGCTCATTGGGGAAGGAAGGCCGGAGAGCTCCTGCTGCAACATGGAAATGTTAAGTACCATGGAGGGGGGACTTGGAATACCTTTTGCCCTCCCACATTAAATCTGAACCCCCCTGTTAATCCTCCCCCCCAAAAGATATTTGATTCTGGCTGCACCCTGGTCTGTTCTAGCTGTTGATTCCCTTTAGACTATTGTTTCTGTTTCTTGAGTTGCCTCAGAGGATGACCAATAATTTTTCTGGTGTGGGGGGGGGGGGGGGGGAGGATCTGGAAAAAAACAAGGGCGCTGTTCACCAGATCAGTGCTTAGTGGCCCTGGTTCTCACCTCTTTATTCCGAGCAGAATAGGGAAGAGAAGCTGCTGCTGGGGGGAGGGGGGTGGTGGTGTGTGTGTCCTGTGAAAATCCTTCAGCCTCATGGGAGCCGTTACTGACACCTCGGAGAGAACAGATGAACAGATGGTACGTCTGCTTCTTTCCCCAGTTCGTTTCATTAAAATAAGGATTCAACAGTATTGGGAGATTTTGGACTGCGTGAGATCTTATCACAGAGGGATTTGTTTGCATTCAGTTAAGGACAGAATATTTAGGATTACTTTCATTACCAGGAAAAATTCCAATAGGAACTGGCTGCTTTGTCATTCGGTGAAGATATGTCCCCTTTTCCTGCACATCATGAAATTGTACTGATAGCTGTCTCTTCTTGTAACACCCCGGGGGAAGGGGGTATGCTTTCTGTTATAGGGAGGGAAAACAGACCCTTGAGGATCAGAATGATTGAACATGAGAGAATGGAGAACATTAAGAACCAGACTTAACATTTTGGCATCCATAGGCAGGGCTGGGAGATGAGGACAGGGATCCTCCCTAGGAGCTCAGAGAATCATGGGGGGAGGGGGGTCCCTTGGGGACAGGAAAGCAAGGGCGGAGGTTTTGGGCCAGAGGCACCAAGGGACAGCACTAAAGTAAATGGGAGAACGCTCCTTTCTGGCCTTGGTACTTTGTGTGGATGCCTCTGTCTCTACATATATCAGGGCCTAAGAGCTGCTCTCTCCCTTCCCCGATTATTCTCTGCTAATCTGCAATGAAAACAACGGACATATAAATTCCATAGGATCACACCCCAGGGTTTAAATGTAGAAATAGAGTGCTCTATACTAATATGATTATGTATTTTGAATTTAGGACTTTGTTTAGAAAAGGTGGCTGATTGGTCTCAGATACATAGAAAATGAGAGCAGATAAAGATCATACAAGCCCGTCGATATCATGTCAGCTCTACAATCACTTCCCCTCCTTTAGCTGCTTTCTTGCATTCAGATACAGTGCTCGTCTCCATCACTTCCACAGGACACCTGCTGCCCTTTCCGAAAAGAAACATTTCCTTAGATTACTCCTGAGTCTGTCCCCTTTCACCTTCATGCTAGTCCCTCTCGTACCAGAGCTTCCTTTCACTTGAAAGAGGCCTTTCCATGGTTCCCAGATTAGTTTCTGCTGCAAGAATGAATGAAATTGCTCGCCTCTTACTTTTAATCAGTAATGTCGTGTTCAAAGTAATACCAGCTTTTAAAAAGGACTCCAGCACTGGTCTGGGAGCCTGATAGTGCTGCCGCTGGAGAAAATGAATGAAGCTCTACTAAAAAACAAAGGGGCCAGAATTGAAAGGCACTTCTGTGGACAGCTGTACCTGCTAAATGTATAAATGCCGGTAGAGCAATATTCAATTCCACTATTTGGATAGTGCTGCTAGATATTACCTGACTGCCTCGCTAGTATATGCACAGTGCCGAAGAGGAGCAGAGGTAGAGTTGAATGTTAGCGGCAATTTTCAGTGCTGCATCTAGACAGCATTCCGCATAACAGCGTAGGAGAAATGTTGAAGCACTATGCTGATAGGCTAGCCAGATGGTGGTTGAATATCACTGATAACCAGAGAGTGACCATCCTGGCACTGAATCCAGATATTCAGCGCAGGACGATATCCAGATACCAGTGTCAAGTTTCTAGGTAACCACGCCAGCCAGCTTTTAAAAAAATAAAGTTGATCCTGGCAATTTAAATATTACTCACAAATTACTGACCATATAGACAGACACGGCTTAAGGGGAGCGAGTCAGCATGGATTCAGCAAAGGCGAGTCTTGCCTTGCCAGGGTTATTAGATTTTCCTAGCGGTGGATAAGGTGAGTCAGTCGATAGAGTGTATCTGGATTTTCAGACAGCATTGGACAAAGTCCCTCATCAAACTACAAAAAGCATCCAAAGCTATAACTCCTGGGATGTATATCAGTAAAAAATATTACGCCAAAAGGCCAATAATATAGGAATATGTTTTTCACCTAGTGTGTTATAAAATTCCTATAAAGACTGGAGATCCGACAAATGTTGGAAAAGAAAAAATGAGATAGATATCAACCAGCAGCCTCCTTTTCGTCCTTTTTAATCTTTTTTTTAACAATTTCTTAGTGAAATGTAAGTGCTTAGTAACAAAGTGAAAACAATCAAAAACCAACGCGTTTCGAACTACTTCAATTCGTTCTGCATCAGCGTAATCAAATTTGAAATGTTATCAGTTACTAATAGTTCAAAACACTTATCTAACATAAGAACATTAGATATGCCATACTGGGTCAGACCAAGGTCCATCAAGCCCAGTATCCTGTTTCCAACAGTGGCCAATCTAGGTCATACGTACCTAGCAGTTTCCCCAAAAGACACAGGTTCCACAATGCTTGTACTGGGTCAAGCATTGATATCCTGGGTTCCTTCTTAATAAAGGTTTATGGACCTTTCCTCCAGGAACTTGTCCAAACCTTTTTTAAACCCAGCTACACTAACAGCGTTTACTACATCCTCCGGTAACAAATTCCAGAGTTTGATTACACATTGAGTAAAAAAATATTTTCTTTTATTAGTCTTAAATAGTTTACCCTGCAGCTTCATTGCATGTCCCCTAGTCTTTCTATATTCTGATAACGTAAACAATCGATCTATGTTTACCCGTTCCACTCCGTTAATTAATTTATAGACTTCTATCATATCTCCCCTCAGACGTCTCTTTTCCAGGTTAAAGAGCCCTAACCTTTTTAGCCTTTCTTCATAGGAGTATCCTTCCATCCCCTTTACAATTTTGGTGGCTCTTCTCTGTACCTGTTCTAATAGCTCTATATCCTTTTTAAGATACAGTGACCAGAATTGCACACAATATTCAAGGTGCGGTCTCACCATGGAACGATATAGAGGCATTATAATATCTCTTGTTTTATTTTCCATTCCTTTCCTTATCATACCTAGCATTCTATTTGCTCTCTTGGCTGCCGCTGCACACTGGGCCGTGGGTTTTAACATGTTATCCACAATGACGCCTAAATCTTTTTCCTGGGTGGTGGTTCCCAATGTGGAACCTTGCATCATGTAATCATAGTTTGGGTTGTTCTTCCCTAGGTGCATAACTTTGCACTTGTCCACATTAAATTTCATCTGCCATTTTGATGCCCATTCTTCCAATTTATCAAGATCCTCTTGCAATTTTTCACAATCCTCTTGGGTTTTAACAACTTTAAATAGTTTTGTGTCATCTGCAAATCTGATAACCTCACTCGTTATTCCCCTTTCCAGGTCATTTATGAATATGTCAAAAAGCAGCGGACCCAGCACAGATCCCTGGGGTACACCACTATTCACCTTTCTCCATTGGGAATATTGGCCATTTAGCCCAACCCTCTGCTTTCTATCTTTTAACCAGTTCCGGATCCACAATAGTACAATGCCTCCTATCCCATGACTCTTTAGTTTTGCCAAAAGTCTCTGATGAAGGACCTTGTCAAAGGCTTTCTGAAAGTCCAGGTACACAATATCAACCAACTCACCTTTGTCCACCTGTTTATTCACTCCTTCAAAAAAACATAACAGATTAGTAAGACAAGATCTTCCTTGTCTGAAGCCATGTTGGCTGTCTCCCATTAGGTTGTGACTATCTACATGCTGAGTAATTTTATTCTTTATGATGGTTTCTACTATTTTTCCAGGTACTGACGTCAGGCTCACTGGTCTGTAGTTTCCCGGATCACCCCTGGAACCCTTTTTAAAAATTGGCGTTACATTGGCGATACTCCAATCTTCAGGTATTACAGATGATTTTAATGGAAATTCACAGAAAATCTACATTTAAAAGAACTGCCATTTCAATCACTCTGTGGCGGGAATCAATCAACACCTCTCAGACTTCCTGCAGACACCTGGTTGAATCTGGGCTCCACAGCTTCTCATAAAACAGATAAGCTTATAGCTTTGTATCTTTTAATAAGCTTGCAGCTTGGTATCTCTTACCTATTTTCTTACCTATCCTGTTGAT
This sequence comes from Ichthyophis bannanicus, assembly GCA_033557465.1. Classification (NCBI taxonomy): domain Eukaryota; kingdom Metazoa; phylum Chordata; class Amphibia; order Gymnophiona; family Ichthyophiidae; genus Ichthyophis; species Ichthyophis bannanicus. The sequence goes on along the minus strand of CM066040.1, from coordinate 301,726,523 downwards.
TGTGCAGCTGATATATAATATTTAATTGGGTTTACCTATCCTGGTGGTTTGTGTAGCTAAGTTAACTGCTGGTTTTACATTCACTTCTGGGAATAATCTGCTTGCATTCCTTGGGTAGCCCTCCAATCAGAAATCTAAAGGTGCCCTCGGTTCAGATAAGGCCTGCTGGCCAAGGACACTTAGGTTCCCCTCCCCCCACCTCTCGCCCCACCCACCCCTGGGCTGCATTGCTTATATAGCGGTCATATACGTTGACATCTATCCTCTTAATTCGGCCACACATGTCTTGTACTCAGTGCAATAATTGTGGTGCTTTCATTCTGAGACGAATCATCTGGAACCTAAGAGCATGCCCTATATGCCTCAAGTTGGCAGCCATACATAATGAATTGACTCTATTAAGGGAAGAAGTAGCTGCAATGAAACACACCTCTTCCAGGATACAAACCAAACAGAGTCCCCCGCCACTCCCACAGAGACTCAAACATCCCAAGAAGAAATGGATCACAGTGGGCTCTGGTAGACTATGTCCGGTAATGCAGAAACACCCTGTACATCAACAGATATCACTGCATAGTGCCTTCTCTGCTTTGGTTAATGAGGATGCCCAAGCCAGGGAAGCTCAAGGGCCCTTAAATAAGATAGTCAATGCCCAATCTCCTGATAAAGCACCAATTATGAAGAAAGATTCAAGGAACAGAAAACTACTACTACTTGGTGATTCCATCATCAGAGGCACCAACTTGGAAACACAGTTCAAAGGAGGGAAGTTAGTCAAATGCCTCCCAGGCTCTTCATCTAGCAAGAATACAAACCAAATTGTAGATGCACTTAGCGCTGAAAGTGAGCATTCCAAAACTGATGTTATCATCCACTTGGGTACAAATGACCTGGCTAGAAACAGTGCCACTACAGTTCAAAGGGACTTTCAAACTCTGGGGGAGAAACTAAAACCCATTGTTAACACTGTAGCATTCTCCCATTGTTAACACTGTAGCATTCTCCCATTGTTAACACTGTAGCATTCTCAGAAGTTCTACCTGTTCTTGGTAAGGGGACAGAAAGGCTAAATCGCATAAACAGCTTTAACGCATGGCTCCAAACCTGGTGCAAAGAGAAAGGATTCAGATTTATAGGTGACTGGGGAAACAGATGGACCAACAAGAGACTATACTGTGCAGATGGACTACATCTCTCTGTCACAGGGAGAAGAATCCTAAGTGAAAAATTCAGCCAGTATGTGGATACGCATTTAAACTAGAAAAAGGGGGTGGCGGATGGGGAAGGTCAAGATCTGGACATCACTCCCTGCAAAAGCAGAACAACATCAGAAAAAGAGACACTTTTAAAGCACACATCAAAAACAAGTGGGAAGAAGTAGACAGAACAAAATCAATGCAAAACACATGCAAGCCAGTTAAATGCTGGAAAGCAATGAGCACAAATGCTCAAAACTTATCCAGTAAAGTTCCAGATCTGGAAGCCCTAATGGTGGAAATGGACTTGGACATTGTGGCCATTACAGAAACATGGTTTAATGAGTCACATGATTGGGATATAGCCATAGCTGGCTATAATCTATTCAGAAGAGACAGAGAAAATGGAAGAGGAGGAGGAGTAGCCTTGTATGTCAAAAGCAATATTAAAGCTACTGAAATGCAGGGGACATGGGGAAAAGAAGAAGCGCTCTGGGTTGTGTTGGGAAGAGGAGATGGCACTGTCATCCATACTGCTGTAGTCTACAGACCTCCGACTCAAATCAAAGAGCTAGATAACGAATTGATTATAGATACTGACAAAATAGTCACAAAGGGGGAAGCGATCATATTGGGTGACTTTAATCTACCCGATGTGGATTGGATTACTTCTTCTGCAAATCTGGAAAGAAGCAAAACAATTGTGGATGCTCTCCAAGATGCGTTACTTAGACAAATGGTGATGGAACCAACAAGGGAAAGCTCAACGCTGGATTTAGTCCTCACCAACGGTGATAGCGTGATGAATGTCTGGGTGGGTGCACCTGTGATCAGCAATCATCACATGGTGTGGTTTGAGATAAAAACCAAGGTGCAGTCCAACTATAGCAAGCTCAAAGTCCTAAACTTGAAAAACACTGACTTCAATAAAATGGCCATGTACCTAAAGGAGGAGTTGACAGGGTGGAAGGAGATAAGGGAAGTGGAATTGCAATGGGCTAAACTAAAGGTGGCAATAAAAAGGGCAACAGATAAATATGTAAAAAAAGTAAATAAAAACAAAAGGAGAAACCTATTTGGTTTTCCAAAGAAGTGGCTGCTCAAATAAAGGCAAAAAACACAGTTTTTGCAAAATTCAAAAGCTTGCAAGCAGAGGAACACAGAAATGATTACAGGATCAAACTCAAAGAGACAAAGAGAGAAATAAGGATAACAAAATCAAAGGCAGAGGAAAAGATGGCTAAAGATGTGAAGTGTGGCGACAAAACTTTCTTCAGGTATATTCGGGAAAGGAAGAAGATCAGAGGTGGAATCGCAGGATTCAGAAGTGCTGGGAATGGATTCATGGAAAGGGACATTGAAAAAGCGGAATTGCTAAACAAATACTTCTGCTCTGTTTTTACTAAAGAAAATCCTGGAGAAGGACCAACTGTGACTCCCAAATATAAAGATGGGAATGAAGTAGATACCACACCATTCACAGAAGAAGATGTGTTAGAACAACTTGCGAAACTGAAAGTAGACAAGGCCATGGGACCGGATGGGATACATCCCAGGATACTGAAAGAGCTCAGAGAGGTTCTTGCAGGACTGCTAAAGGATGTCTTCAACAGATCCTTGGAAACAGGAGTAGTTCCTCAGGACTGGAGAATGGCTGATGTCGTACCTCTACACAAAAGTGGCGACAGGGAAGAAGTGTCAAACTACAGGCCTGTGAGCCTTAACTCGGTGGCGGGAAAAGTAATGTAGGTGCTTCTGAAGGAGAGAATAGTGAACTTTCTCAAAACCAACAGGTTGCAAGATCCGAGGCAACATGGTTTTACCAAAGGACGATCTTGCCAAACAAATCTGATCTCTTTGACTGGGTGACCAGAGAACTAGATCAGGGGCATGCGATGGATGTCATCTACCTGGATTTCAGCAAAGCCTTTGATACTGTTCCTCATAGGAGGCTTATCAATAAACTTAGTAGTTTGGGGATGGGTCCCAAGGTGGTAAATTGGATCAGAAATTGGTTGACTGATAGACAACAGAAGGTGATGGTAAATGGAGCTCACTCGGAGGAAGGGAAGGTGATTAGCGGGGTGCCCCAGGGTTCGTTCCTGGGCCCGGCACTGTTCAATGTATTTGTGAGTGATATTGCTGAAAGACTGAATGGAAAGGTCTGTCTTTTTGCAGATGACACGAAAATTTGCAACAGAGTGAACTCCCCCGGGGGTGTGGCTTTGTTGGGAATGGACCATGTCTATTGGGAGGGGGGCGGGGGGGGTTTTTCTTGTTGTGTTTAATTTAATAAACTAAAAGTAACACCGGTATCTACTTTTGGTTCTCTGACGTGGGGATAAGAGTTCCTCCTCACGCGGGGATTGATTGTTTTTTGGTTGTACCTGCTTATTACTGGTGTTCAAAATAAAGTTTTGAAAAAAAAAAAGTGAGAAAAGATCTACAAAAGCTGGAAGAATGTTCATATGCTTGGCAATTAAGATTTAATGCAAAGAAGTGCAGAGTCATGCACTTAGGTAGCAGAAACCCAAGAGAAATGTACACGATAGGGGGCGAGAGGTTGGTGTGCACGGATCAGGAAAAAGACCTTGGTGTGATTATTTCTGTAGATCTCAAGGTGGCAAAACAGTGCGACAAGGCGATGGCAAAAGCCAGGAGGATGTTGGGCTGCATATGAAAAGGAATTACCAGCAGAAAGAAAGAGGTTCTAATGCCACTGTATAAGTCACTTGTGAGGCCTCACTTGGAATACTAGGTTCAGTTTTGGAGACCGTATCTTGCAAAGGATGCAAAAAGAATGGAATCTGTTCAGAGTAAGGCGACCAAAATGATTTGGAGCCTGCGTTAGAAGCCTTATGAGAAGAGACTTGAAGACATAAATATGTACACTTTGGAGGAGAGGAGGGACAGGGGAGATATGATTCAGACCTTTAAATACTTAAGGAGAAATAATGAACAAACAAACCTCTTTCAAAGATGGGGAAGCTGTAAAACGAGAGGGCACAACATTAAGCTGCAAGGTGGAAAATTGAAAGGCAATATCAGGAAATACTTTTTCACTGAGAGGGTGGTGGATGCTTGGAATGCCCTCCCGATGGAGGTGGTGGGGGCAAATACGGTGACAGAATTCAAAATGGCATGGGACAGACACAATGGATCCATTTATAGCAACAGAATAAAATCAAAATAAACTGAACCATCTAGCGTCTGAACAAATAGGGGTGTCCTGCATGGAACGGTGTGTTCACCCCTAAAAAAAGACATGGGGAGGGGTGGCCTGAGGGGCAGCCTGGGGGCCACAAAAAGCAAGAAGCCAAGACGTCAGGACGATTCAAATCAATTTTATTAATACAGACCCCAACGCGTTTCGGCAAACAATGCCTCATCAGGGGGTAGCAGATGTAACCCTATTTATGGACTGTTAGTGTAATCTTAAGTCCAGGGTTGGGCGTATTCTGTCTCACAATATTAAAGAGACTTAGTATCGCCTGTCTTAGACTTAGACACAAAGGTTTATGGTTCTCCCAAGTTCATTGCGTTGATCTTACGATCGAGTACAAAGATTGTCCGCCTTAGAAAGCTGCAAAACGCTAGTACTGCTCACATACTAAGTCTCTTTAATATTGTGAGACAGAATACGCCCAACCCTGGACTTAAGATTACACTAACAGTCCATAAATAGGGTTACATCTGCTACCCCCTGATGAAGGCATTGTTTGCCGAAACGCGTTGGGGTCTGTATTAATAAAATTGATTTGAATCGTCCTGACGTCTTGGCTTCTTGCTTTTTGTGGCCCCTTGGACTTTTGCAAGGACAGTGCTCCTTTTTCTTTGTTTGCTCTGAGGGGCAGCCTGTACAGAGTGGCACCTACTCCTGCCATCTTACTCCGGCCTTCTTACTGGGCAAACTAGATGGACCATACTGGTCTTTATCTGCCGTCATTTACTATGTTACTATGTTACAGAGTTCTGTTGATGTTTCACTTTATTGTTTCTAAGCAATTACGTTTGTCAGATCTCCAATCTTTATAGGAATTTCATAACACACTGTCAGTAAAAAAATGACAAAAATATATAAAACTCAGAACAGTACTTTCCTTCTGTTGTTTTTCCAAAAGTAGTTTCATCAATATTTATTGTATCAGAGGATTGTGAGGAATTGCAGGAGAATCTTGTGAGACTGGGAGACTGGCCATCAATGTGGACAAGTCAAAGTGATGCACATAATAAAAAATAATCCCAACTACAGATACAAAATGTTGGGTTCCGTGTAAAAGAAATTAATTACATTGATCTTGTCAGACAAATCTAATTTCTTTGAGTGGGTGACCAGAGAGTTGGACTGAGGGCGAGCCCTGGATGTGGTATATTTAGATTTCAGTAATAAATTGAGCACCCTAGGGATAGACCCTAAAGTGATTGATTGGGTTAGAAATTGGTTGGGTTTGAAACAACAAAGGGTACAGGTAAATGGAGCTCACTCTGAGGAGAAAGAGGTTATCAGTGGTGCTTGCAGGGATATGGCCTTGGTCTGATTTGTTAGTGATATAGCGGAAGGGCTGTCAGATAAGGTTTGCCTATTTGTAGATGATACCAAAATCTGAAATAGAGTAGACACTCAGGAAGGAGTAGATAACATGAAGTGGGATCTAGCGAAGCTTGAGGAATGGTTGGGGATTTGGCAGCTGAGATTTAATGTTAAAAAATGCAGGATCATGTATTGCGCTGTATATTTTATTTATTTATTTATTTTATTTATTTAAAGTCTTTTCTATACCGCGCTCTTTAAAATCAGCTCGGTTTACAGTCAACAGCAAATTTGTACAGTGCAGGCAGCGCCCGTACTGTACTTACAAAGAACAGGTTTTGCAACTTGGGCTAACTGGGGTAACTATGTACAGGTAACTATGTACAATCTAGTCAGAAATACCACCTTCACCCCCCCAACTTCCATCAACATTCTGAACATTACTCTACCAGTCAAATCTGAAATTAAATACCTTGGAGTGACACTAGACAAAACCCTAAGCATGACTAACCACATAAAGCAGACTGCCAAAACTATATTTTTCAAACTGAGAACCATACAGCAACTCCGACCCCTCATTGACATCAGCGATTTCAGAACAGTTGTCCAGGCTCTCATTATGCCACACTTAGACTTCTGCAATGGCATCCTCCAAGGAACATCCAAAAGAATTTACACATCCTTCAAAGAGCTCAGAATGTCACTGCTCGAATCATTGTTAAAGCTAAAATATTCGATCATATTTCTCCTATCCTATACGCTCTTCACTGGCTACCCATTTATAGTAGGATCCAATATAAAACACTTGTCACAACTTTTAAACTCATTAATGACCTAGCCCCATCACAGTTGGCAACTCTACTTCAAACCCCACAAGAAAACAGAACTAGAAGAAAAACTAACCTCAACATGCTACTAATTCCCATTGCCGTGACAAAATCAAAACAAATAACCTCCAACACTGCCTTTTCATTTTATGCTCCCAGCCAATGGAATAAACTGCCCCTAAACCTAAGAGAGATTAAGGATCTCACATCTTTCAGGAAGGAACTAAAAACCTACCTCTTTACTCAACACTATAGCAACCTACAACCTGAAATCAAATTTACTACACAAGAACATACAACTAACCAAACACAAGTTTACCCCACCTAAATCCAGACTTCATTTGAATATCCCCTCAAGTCAGCATCCTCCCAATATTGTACTTATGACTGCAAATAACTCTTGCTAACCATGTAAATAACTTGCCATTTTTGGTTCCTTGTAACATAGTTATGTTCCTTTTATTAATAGCTTATACACTGTTTTCCATGTATCATAGTTCTTATGTAATACTTAATGTTTAATGTAATGCAATATTGCACTGTTCTGCTGTATTGTTGTTTTAAGTTCCTTGTAAACCGCCCTTGATCTCTGGAAGGGGCGGTATAGAAAAGCACATAAATAAATAAAAATAAATAGTATAGAAGGTGGAGTACTTCTATCCACAAAAGTACACCGGGACATAGGTATGGTTGTTTCTGATGATCCGATTCTTGAGTGCATAGGGAGGGGAATGGCCAGCAGGAAGGAGGTGGTGATAATTCCTTTGTACAAGTCTCTGGTGATATCTCATTGAGAGTATTGTATGCAATTCTGGAGACTGCATCTTCAAAAGGATATTACTACTACTACTATTTAGCACTTGTATAGTGCCACGCACTCGGCGCTGTACAGCTACCTACAAAAGGCAGCCAAAATACAGAGACAGCCCCTGCCCGTCAGAGTCATGCTCATCGGAGCTTACAATCTAGTCAGAACAATAATTACAATCTAGTCAGTTTAGTGCGAGGCACGGTCTGGTCTATACAACTGGTCATGAGAAACGATGGAGTTTAAGATAAGAAGGGGATGGAAGTCAGCATCTGAAAGCAACAATCTAATACTCATCCGAGTTTACAAGTTTACAATCTAATACAACAATACAAAGCGATAGTCAGTTCGGTGCAAAACATAATATGGTCTGTGTAATTCGGTCATGGAAGATTGATGGGAATCGGGTTAGGATAAGGGTGGAAGTCAGGATCTGAGGGCAACAGTGAAGAGGTGGGTTTTCAACCTGGATTTGAAGAGGGCCAGGGAGGGTGCCTGGCGTATAGACACAGGTAGGTTGTTCCAGGCGTAGGGTGCAGCAAGGAGAAAGAAGCGAAGTCGGGAGTTAGCGGTGCGGGTGAAAGGCACAGATAGAAGTAATTTATTAGCGGAGCGCAGGTTTCGAGAGGGGACGTAGGGAGAGATAAGAGATGAGAGGTAATGAGGGGCCATAGAGTAAATGCATTTATAGGTCAGTAGGAGAAGCTTGAACTGGATGTGGAATTGGACAGGGAGCAAGTGAAGCGACCTGAGAAGAGGAGTAATGTGGGCATGGCGGGACTGGCGGAAGATTAGTCGAGCAGCATGATTTTGTAAAGATTGAAGGGGAAGGAGGTGGCTGACGGGGAGACCAGCAAGGAGCAGGTTGCAATAATCGAGGCGAGAGGAGACTAAGGAGTGGATAAGCATTTTGGTGGTGTGTTCAAAGAGGAAGGGGCGGATTTTGCCAATGTTGTAGAGGAAGAAACAGCAGGTCTTAGCTACATGCTGGATATGTGCGGAGAAGGAGAGAGAGGTGTCAAAGATAACCCCTAGGTTGCAGGCCGAGGGAACAGGAAGGATAGTAGCTCCGTCCACACAGACTGAGAACGGGGGAAGAGGAGGGGAGAAATTGGGGGGAAAGACAAGTAGTTCAGTCTTGGCCATGTTCAATTTCAATCGGCAATGAGACATCCAGGTAGCGATGTCGAAAGGCAAGCAGAGATTATGGACTGGGTTGCTGAAAAGATATTAGGTGTAGAGAGGTAGATTTGGGAGTCATCGGCATAGAGATGGTACTGAAAGCCATGGGAGGAGATAAGCACACCAAGGGCTTGGGTGTAGAGAGAGAAAAGGAGGGGGCCCAGGACGGATCCCTGGGGTACACCTACATGGAGCGGGATAGGGGAGGAGAAGGAGCCGCCAGAGCATACACTGAATGAGCGATGGGAGAAGTAGGAGGAGAACCAGGATAATACTGAGTCCTTGAAGCCAAGGGAAGAGAGGATGATGAGGAGAAGATTGTGGTCAATGGTGTCAAAGGCAGCGGAGAGATCAAGAAGGATGAGGATAGAGTAGAGGCCCTTAGATTTAGCCAGGAACAGGTCATTGGAGACTCTTGCGAGAGCCGTTTCAGTGGAGTGTAGGGGACAGAAGCCGGATTGTAGTGGGTCCAGGAGGGCCTGGGAGGTGAGGAAGTAGAGGCAGCGGCGGTGGACGGCCCGTTCTAGTAGTTTAGATATTAAGGGAAGGAGGGAGATGGGTCGATAGTTGGAAGGGCATGTGGGATCGAGTGAGGGTTTCTTGAGGAGGGGTGTGACAACAGCATGCTTGAAGTCAGCGGGGACAGTAGCAGTGGAGAGTGAAAGGTTGAGGATATGAGTGATGGGGGACAATGGTGGGGGAGATGGGGTGTAGGAGGTTTGTGGGGATAGGGTCAGCTGAAAAGGTGGTGGATATAAGCAGGATGGAGTTGATACTAGGGTTGCCAACTTTTTGAAAGAGAAAATCCTGCCACCTGTGGCTAGCCATTCTCCGCCCATGCCCACCCCCTGCCCCACCCATAAAAATAATTGCATAGAGGGAGACGGTGCAGGCTTTAGCATTTGCAGACTATATCAAGGGGGGAGGGTACAAGAGGTTGAACTCTTTAGCACCTATTCAGCCATAGTCCCCTTCTCGGACCTGTCCAACACACATATATTTTCTAATATGGCATTAAATCCAAACATATATTCTGCATCCACCGAACCCTGCTCCCTGGCCCCTTCCAGAGCAGAGCTAGAACCGTCCCCATAAAACTTACAATACAAGAAAAAATCCCTCTCAATACCAAGTCTATTGTGAATTAATCAGAGCCAGCTCATAGTTGATTCAAAGTGTTGGCACCCTGGAGACACTGGAGGCTTGCCTTGCCTGGAGTTAAGCTGGTTAGTGGTGTTTGATCATCAGTTGTGCTGCCGGTATGTCCCTGCTCCTCCCCCCCAGTGATTGGGTTTGATAATCAGCTGTTTTCCGCGGTATGCAGACGCAGATGTGTCCTAAGGGGCAAGTACCAAGGGGCTTGTTTGGCCCCTTGGGAGCCCCTTAGGAGCATTGAGGAGCATTGAGACAACCGAGGGGTTTTGGCCTCCCTATTTGGTTAGTATGGGGAAGTGTAAAGTGAAAGTTAAATCAATGGATTCTGTGGCTGTTCAAGGACCGATGGATAAGCATGTCGTGAGTACTGCTACAGGTATACCTTCTGCTTTGTTGTTTGAGGGAGGTCGTTCATCCTCGGAATCCTCTATTAGTTTGGGGTTGCATACCCCTCCCCCTCAACCAAACAGTTTTTCAGGCACTTGTAACCCCCCACTTTGACTACGCCAATGTGATCGTGCATGGACTCTCTAAGAACACACTAAACCCACTACAGTTAGCAATGAATGCTGCTGCCCGCTTCCTACACGGGGCCTCTAGAAGAGACCACATCACTCCAATCCTAAAAGACCTGCACTGGCTACCAATCTACTGCCGGCTCACCTACAAAGTAGTACTATTAACATTCAAAGCCATCAACAAAATATCTTCTACCTCCTTGAAGGACCTCCTCCACCCCACTCCTGCAATCAGAGCAAGAAGGTCCTTCGCCACCAACACACTAATAACCCCCAGTGAAGTTAACAAAATGCACTCAGGCAACAAAGAACAGAGCCTTCATGTTCTACGCACCTACTTGCTGGAACGAGCTCCCAGCTACCATCCGCGCGATCATTGACCTTGCCCAATTCAGAAAGGCACTAAAGCACCACCTTTTTCTCCTACACTACTCCAGGCCAACAACAGGTCCTCACCCACCATACTCCCTACAAGCTAACTGTAAATAGCAGACAACCCTGTAAATAAAGTTCATCCCTGTACATAGTTCTTAGGGTAAGCCATGTCATTACAACTGCGCAGTGACATCCTGCCTAGACTGTATATAGCCTGTATATAGTTACCCCAGTTCTAAATCCAAGTTGCATGGCCCGTTCAATGTAAGTGCAAAACAGGCTCTTCCTACTCTGTACAAAATGTTATCTGTAAACCGTACTGATTTTAAAGAGTGCGGTATATAAAAGCATTAAACAAATAAATAAATAAAAATAAAAACCCACTCCCAAGACTGTTCAGAATATTGATAAATCTGGTTGTTTGGTGACTGAGTTGCCTGCCATACCTCCTTCTGCTTCTACTCCTCTTTAACAGGATTCGGATGGATTTTGTTTGCCCCTCCTGACTCCAGTCTCCATGCCTGCTTCGGCGGCATTGGTCTCTGGGGGGGGGGGGGGGTAGGGGGAGGCGGATATTTTCTTAAAAGATGTTTGGTTAATTGTATCCCAGATGGAAGAATTGTGTACCTTCTCACAAGGGGCTACACAAGTGTTACATCAAGTTGAGTCTCGGCTCTCCAGTTTGGAAGGTAAAGCAATCAAACTGGAGAGCACAGTGGTGGGTGTTCAGTCAGTATGTAATACTTTTGTTAAAGATAGTTTATTATTGCATAAGATTGAATATTTGGAGAATAATGCTAGAGCTAAAAATTTGAGATTTTTAAATTTTCCTGTGGTCCGCCTGCTCTCCCCCCTTGAGCTTTTGAAGAAGTACATGAGAGATATCTTGAATTTTCCCGCTTTTGAAGAATCTATGATAGTTTCTTTATATTATGTCCCTCAAGACTTCTTTTCAGCTCTCTTTGGAGGGTGAGGCAGAGGAACAAAATGTGGATGATCTGGAGCTGACTCAGTTTTTAGAGTCATCTCTGGAGAAGGTCCACAAAAGGGCAACTCTTGTAGTCACTTTTAAGACAGAAGCAGATTAAGTCAGCCATATTGAAATTGTATTTTCCTAAGAAGGCTGTCCATTTTTGTGGATATCCTTTAAATATTTTTCCTGATGTGGCTCCATCTACTCAGCTTCGCAGGAAAGGTTTTTTTGCAATTAAAACCTAAAGTTTTGGCTATTGGAGGGACTTTCTTTTTGGTTTCCTTGTAAATGTGTTATATTCTGGTTTGAAATATATGTTTACAGATGTATCTCATTTAGAAACCTTTCTTCTAGGTAAGTGTTAGGTAGTGAGTTGGGATAGTTAAAAGGGGTTTTGGTTTACTTTCCGGCATAACTCAGGCCTCTGATGTTCTCCTTGATGTGGACTTTAGCATCCAAGCAGGCTTAATTTCTAGTGAGTTTTTTCTTTTTTGGATGAGTTTCTTGTTGTCTTAATTGTACTGTAAGATGCTGTTCTTTGCTTTTTTCTTGTATATGTATACAAGTAAATGCATAATAAAAAATTTAAAAAAAAAAAGTGTTGGCACCTTAAGCAAATTTTAACCCATATGTCCCCCCTGGCTGTCAGAATTTATTGTTTCACTATCACAACAATTTGTTCCACTCTCTAACTACTACCAAAGTACCACTGTTTTCTTGGGAAATGGGTCTCAGACTTGGTCGGGGAAGACGCCAAAGAGGAACTCTGCCTCTAGGACTGACTGACCCCCAAATTGCATCAATGACCCAAACAAATTTCCCATATATATATTATAAAAAATAAGTTCAAAACAGGCTTGTCGGTCAATATGCTTGAACCTACATATACTTTCAAAATAAAGCTAAACGCTTATCTGTTAGGTCCGTATGGACTATGATCAAATCCCAACGCAAATGAACAGCGCCAGTGCGTTTCACCGCTTCCGCGGTTTCATCGGGGGATTATTGCTTGATGTTATCATGCGAACCGCTTGACCCAGTGAGCTCTCAAACAGCGATCTCACCAGACTTGTCTTACATCTAAAAGACGCCAGCGCATGAATTTATTGTTTAGCTTTGAATGCCCTACTCTCTGCCGCCCCCTAGAAGCGATCGCCTAGGTTGCCTGATGGTTGGGCCGACCCTGGAATTAATACAAAAAAAATCATTTGGGACCAAGATCAAATCTACCATGCCAGTAGTAACTTCCAAAACTCACACAAGGACCCTACGTAGAAAAAGGCAGCACCATAAATACTGCAGTGGGTCCTAAAACATCAATAAATCTATTAGAAAAGCTGAACAAGCCAGATTACTACACACTCTTAAACAGAAATTCCCTGCTAACAGAATATTCAGTCTTGGTCACATGCACACACTTTACAGATAGTCCTTCACCAATAAGTGACCACAAAGTGAAAATAGAAATATACAGACAAAAATTAAAAGAGAACCTCAGAAGGCCAGATGCTGAATGCAGTGCAACACCAGAGAAACAGAAAGAAATGCATTTCCCCCTATACTGCACAAAACAAAAGACAGCAGATGTAGGAGGGAAGCAGCCAGGGCCATTGCATATTCCCAGCGGACCCGGCACTCTCCAGCCACCTCCTTCACCTTGTCAGTTCCTTCCTGCCACCTCCTTCCCTCCTCTTTCAGCTCTCTTCCAACCCTCACCTTCCACCTGTCAGTTCCTTCTGCCACCTCTTTCCCCTTGCAGCTGCTGCTGCTTCACCCCCCCTTAGTGCTGCTTCACCCCCTTAGTGCTGTTTCACCACCCGTTAGTGCTGCTTCACCCCCCTTAGTGCTGCTTCCCCCCTTAGTGCTGTTTCACCCCCTCCTTAGTGCTGCTTCACCCCCCCTTAGTGCTGTTTCACCCCCCCTTAGTGCTGCTTCACCCCTTAGTGCTGTTTCACCCCCTCCTTAGTGCTGCTTCACACCCCCCTAGTGCTGCTTCACCCCCCTTAGTGCTGTTTCACCCCCCCTTAGTGCTGTTTCACCCCCCTTAGTTCTGCTTCTCACCCCCTTAGTGCTATTTCACCCCCCTTAGTGCTGCTTCACCCCCTCCTTAGTGCTGCTTCATACCCCCCTCCTTAGTGCTGCTTCACCCCCCCTCCCATTAGAGCTGTTTAACCCCCCCATCCCCCCTTAGTGCTGCTTGGCCCCCATGCAGCCGCTGCTTCTGCTTTTTACAGAGCAGCGGCTGCAATAAACTTAATTTGAAAAGAAAGACAACCTGTGAGGAGCCCAGCCCTCTGGTCGTCCTTCTGCAATGCCCGAGGAAGTGATGTCAGAGGGGGAGGGCTTCTCACAGGTTTCTTCCTTTTCAAATTAACTTTATTGCAGCCACTGCTCTGTGAAAAGCAGAAGCAGTGGCTGCACAGCCCGCTGGGGATCGCTACATCGGGGATCGCGCTCGCGCCACAGACTGCGGGAGAAAAGACGTTTTTTTGCTCTGGCCGCTCCCGATCTCGTGGCCAGAGCAAAAAAACGGCTTTTCAAGGGCCGGTTTTATACCTGTGCTGACAGCCGGCCTGGCCATGGGAAAAACCGGCCAGGCCGGCTGAAAACTGGCCGGTTGGCAACCTCACAGCTGCTTCTGCCTGCGGGGATCTGGTTTCTGCACATCTGCACTTTAAAAAAAAAAAAATTTCTGCCCACCGGGATTCCGGCAGTTGGCAGAAAACCGGCCCTTCATTGGCCGCTTTTGCCATTCTTCTGGCTGCTGGCCTCCAACATGAAAAACCGGCTAGGCCGGCCTAAATCAGTAAACTCATATGTTCAGTATCATTGATGGCCGATTGCTTTTACTGTAACGTGGGCTGCTAATTTCGTCTATTAGATACAGGATTCGTAGTGAGGGCAGGGCGATTGCGATTATAATAATTGCTGGAAGGACTGTTCAAATTATTTCTACTTCTTGAGCATCTATTGTGTTAGTGTTGGTAAGTTTTGTTGTCATTATGATTGTAATTGTATAGAAGACTAGAGTACTAATTAGAAATACAATTATTAGAGTGTGATCATGAAAATTAAGTAGTTCTATAACTGGTGATGCTGCATCTTGGAATCCTAGTTGTGATGGTTGTGCCATAAAGATGTACGTGGGTCTAACTCGTGATTTTATCTTGACAAAATAATGTAAATGCTTTACTAACATCTTATGAAAAAGGAAGCATAGTGGTTGTGTGATTGGCTTGAAACTAATTAAATGTGAGTTCGATTCCTACCCTTTTTGTACTTGTACAAATGCTGGTTCTTCATATGTGTGATAAGGTGAAGGGCAGCCATGTAGTCACTCTACATTTGTTTTTGTTAGTTCTATAGTTAGTACGTCTCGTTTATCTGAGAATGCTTCTCAGATAATAAACATTATTATAATGACAGCGACTAGTGAAATTAAGGATCCAATAGATGAGATAGAATTTCATAGTGTGTATGCATCAGGGTAGTCTGAATACCGTCGGGGTATTCCTGTAAGGCCTAAAAAATGTTGTGGGAAGAAGGTTATGTTTACTCCAGCAAATATTACCCCAAAATGGATTTTTGTTCATGTGTTGTGTAGAGTGTAACCAGAGAATAGTGGGAATCAGTGAATAAAACCCCCTATAATTGCAAATACTGCACCTATGGATAAGACATAGTGGAAGTGGGCTACTACGTAGTATGTGTCGTGGAGTATAATGTCTAGAGACGAGTTGGCTAGTACGATGCCTGTTAATCCCCCGATAGTGAATAGAAAGATAAAACCTAATGATCAAAGTATAGCTGCGTCTCATTTGATTGTCCCTCCGTGGAGGGTTGCTAATCAGCTAAATACTTTTACTCCAGTGGGGATAGCAATTATTGTTGCTGATGTGAAATATACTCGAGTATCAATATTTATACCAACTGTAAATATATGGTGAGCTCATACGATAAATCCAAGAAGTCCGATGGATATTATAGCTCATACTATACCCATATAGCTAAATGGTTCTTTTTTACCAGAGTAGTACGTTACAATGTGTGAAATTATACCAAACCCAGGAAGAATTAAAATGTATACTTCAGGATGGCCGAAGAATCAAAATAGGTGTTGGTAAAGAATTGGGTCTCCGCCACCAGCCGGATCGAAGAAGGTAGTGTTTAAGTTACGGTCTGTGAGGAGTATTGTGATACCAGCTGCTAGCACTGGCAGGGATAGTAATAGT
The DNA here is from genome assembly GCA_033557465.1 of Ichthyophis bannanicus. NCBI lineage: Eukaryota > Metazoa > Chordata > Amphibia > Gymnophiona > Ichthyophiidae > Ichthyophis > Ichthyophis bannanicus. The sequence goes on along the minus strand of CM066040.1, from coordinate 301,710,726 downwards.
AACACTGCTGTTACTAAAACTGATCACACAAATAGTGGAGTTTGATATTGTGATACAGCAGGGGGTTTTATGTTAATGATAGTGGTAATAAAATTAATTGCCCCAAGGATTGATGATACTCCTGCTAAGTGGAGTGAGAAGATAGTAAGGTCAACTGATGTATCTGCGTGGGCTAAGTTGCCAGCTAGTGGAGGATAGACTGTTCATCCTGTGCCAGCTCCTGCTTCTACTCCAGATGAATGTAATCAAACAAGGAAGACCCAATACACCTAGTATTCATAAGATACTCAACTAAGAAAGGAAGAATACAGCTACTCCCCAACAACAATCATTACTGAATTTTTGTCGGGCATAAACCGCAAGACAAAGAGGAAACCCCTCTTCCTCTCACGCAGTACATGCCCCTTTTATTTTCATTTTTTATTTCACTTCATTCAAAAGTTTCTCATGCGTCTTAAAACAAAATCAAACTGACAAAAAACGCCAGATTCTCGGCTAATGACGTCAGGGGTGTTAGTTCATAGATAGGCCAATTATAGAACCGCCCATTACTAAAGAGCCAATCACACTTAGGGAAATCCCCACAAATGATGGGAGCCCCTATTGGACAGGCCAGCGCTTAAAGTTCCAACCATTCAATGTCCCGATTCATTCCAGTAGGGGTAATAGATCGCAATGTAAAGATACAGCGTTGTTCCAACCTACGTAATCTAGACATTCGATCCCCTCCCCTAGGATCCTCCGGTACATGGTCAATCACTGTCCATTGAAGATGTTCAAACTCATGATGATATTCGAGACAATGTTGCACCATTGGAGCTGTCAAAACAGATTGGCGAATATGCGAAGCGTGTTCCCCCAGCCTAACCAGTACAACTCTTGTAGTGCTCCCTACATAGCGCTGTGGGCAGGTACATTCCAAAAAATATACAACATAACTTGAAGCACAAGAGGTATGCCACCGGCGGTAAAAAACCCGACCAGATGAAATATCAGACCAAGTAGATCCAGTCATAGTAGTGGCACAATATCGGCACTCGGCACACGCCGCATGATAGCCCGACCAGGCATCAGGTGTCAACGGTCTGTCCCGTAATGTTGTAGATCTCACCAACCTATCACGCAGATTACGCCCCCTCGAGTAAGCAATTTGCAAAGGTTTATTCAAACTGGAGCACAAAGACAGCACAGACCAATGCTTCCTCAAAATATGAGCAACAGTTCCCGAATGGCTCATGTAAGGTAAAATACCCGTCACTCTTTTAAGAAAATCCTCAGAAGATGGAGAAGGAGCCTGAGCGGTATCCAAACACCATTCTCGATGGCAATATAAAGCTCTCCGATAGGCTCTAGAAATAACCGATGTGGGATTCCTTTAGTAGACAGCCTCTGCCATAAATCCCGTGCATGATATTTATACTGGGAAACAGAAGAACACAACCGGCGAATCCTCAGAAACTGTCCAAAAGGGAGACCTCTACGAAGGGGTTCCGGATGAAAACTGCTGTAATTTAGTAAACAATTTCTTTGCACTGGTTTCCTATATAATGTAGTCAACAGGGAAGATCCTTCCCGATATATCGTCATATCCAGAAATTCCAGTTTATCCAAAGCAATATGAGCTGTATACTTTAAGGGGGATTTAATGGTGTCCAGCCAGATGATAAATTCATTCAAAGAGGTCAAATCGGACAACCAGACAAAAAATATATCATCAAGAAACCTCTTCCATATGGCCACATTAGCAAAACCCGCAGAGGGGAAAATATAACATTCCTCTATTTCTGCCATATAGAGTGTAGCAAGCGAGGGAGCCACCGTGGCCACATCGCAATCCCAAATATTTGCTGAAAAAAATCACCCTCAAATAGAAAATAATTGCGGGTAAGCACAAAAGACGCTAATGTCACCAAAAAATCATTAGGCAAACGGGCTGGAGCCCGTGAAAATTTAGACTGTAAAAGGTGTAAAACCTCCACCTGGTCTACATTAGTGTATAATGCAATTACATCCAACATTACAATATACCATTCAGTAGATGGCAAAATCAGTGTGTGTAAACAGCTCAAAAAGTGAGTGGAGTCCCGAAGATAAGACCGTACCATGGCTGCCTCCTCCTTTAAAAAAACATCACAAAATTTTGAGAGCGGTTCAAGGACCGACCCTCGACAGGACACTATGGGTCGGCCAGGGGGGTCACATAACGATTTGTGAATTTTGGGCACAAAATAAATTACCGGAACCTTTGGATGAGGGTTAAGGAGATATTGCAATTCATGAGAGGTGATCCAACCCTTTGAAAACGCAAACATAAGCAGTTTACGGATTTCTCCTTTTAATGTTTCCGTAGGATCAGCATCCAATTTCCTATAAGTGTGTATATCCAACACATGAGCACACAATTTAGACAAATACATCTCCGTATCCCACAACACAATTGCTCCCCCTTTGTCAGCACTCCAAATCGTATTGGAAGGGTCCTGAGAAAGGTCGTCTAAATTCATCAAATCTGATCGGGAAATATTCGAACGCCACTTCCCAAATTTGGGCTCACTCAACTCAAGATCAAGTAACACCAATGCCTGAAATGTCATGATCGCTGGGTCCGGGACCCCTGGTGGCATCCACTTCGAGACTGGTGTCACCAAAGAGGGGTCCGTCAAATCAGCTCGCTTGTCCTTAAAATATCGCAAAACATGTAGGCGGCGAAAGAACTTATATAACGCCGCCCGCATGGCAAATGGATCATATAAAACTGTAGGTACATAAGATAGTCCCAGATTAAGAAGATGTTCACAAGAGGGATTCAATAATCGATTTGTCAAGTTCACCACTAGGGATTGTGGGACTGTCTGGCCCGTTGACGAGTAACCGGGGGGATCCACCTCCCGGTAATAATCGCTCCCTCTCCACGGGCGATGGCCCCAAGTCCCATTTCCGTGAAAAACCTGCTGATTTTGTTTAGGTTTAGTGCCTGAAGATTCCTCTTCCGTATCATCAGATGAACAATCAAAAGTGACCCACTTGCCACCCCTTCCACCCCCATCAGGGGTTGTCTCTTCTGGGTCATACATCCATCGGTAAACGTGTCCTGAGTCATAATCGGTTTTATCACGAGAGAATTTACCCGTCTTAAAAGCCTTCAAATAATCAGAGAAGCCCTTTAATTGTCGACCAATTTCTTCATCCTTTAATTGAAAAATTGGTGCCTCCACCGATTTCCGTAAAGTCTCCTTCGCCTCTACTACTTGGGTTTCCAACACCTTTTCCTCTTGGAGTGTACGTTCAAGAATCAGAGCAATAAGATCAAAGCTACATTTATTACAAATGCGGTTCCATTTAGATACAAAGTTGGAATCAGTTAAAAACATTTTTGGAGCTCTAGTCATACGTAATCCAAGCGGGATAATTCGAGTCTTCAAATAACGAGACATAGATGCACCATGATATTGAGCACGAATCAACCATTTCCTCAAGGCCTTAAACTCAGTCCATGAGGGGCCAGCAGGGTCATCAGATTGTCCTGGTTCATCAAACAAATTAGGACGTTGGCATAAGCGCTCCAACTGCTCAGCAGTATAGGCGAATGTATCCATAGCCTCCACTCTGGGAAATATGAATGTAATCAAACAAGGAAGACCCAATACAGCTAGTAGTCATAAGATACTCAACTAAGAAAGGAAGAATACAGCTACTCCCCAACAACAATCATTACTGAATTTTTGTCGGGCATAAACCGCAAGACAAAGAGGAACCCCTCTTCCTCTCACGCAGTACATGAACCTTTTATTTTCATTTTTTATTTCACTTCATTCAAAAGTTTCTCATGCGTCTTAAAACAAAATCAAACTGACAAAAAACGCCAGATTCTCGGCTAATGACGTCAGGGGTGTTAGTTCATAGATAGGCCAATTATAGAACCGCCCATTACTAAAGAGCCAATCACATTTAAGGAAGTCCCCACAAATGATGGGAGCCCCTATTGGACAGGCCAACGCTTAAAGTTCCAACCATTCAATGTCCCGATTCATTCCAGTAGGGGTAATAGATCGCAATGTAAAGATACAACGTTGTTCCAACCTACGTAATCTAGACATTCGATCCCCTCCCCTAGGATTCTCCGGTACTTGGCAATCACCGTCCATTGAAGATGTTCAAACTCATGATGATATTCGAGACAATGTTGCACCATTGGAGCTGTCAAAACAGATTGGCGAATATGCGAAACGTGTTCCCCCAGCCTAACCCGTACAACTCTTGTAGTGCTCCCTACATAGCGCTGTGGGCAGGTACATTCCAAAAAATATACAACATAACTCGAAGCACAAGAGGTATGCCACCGGCGGTAAAAAACCTGACCAGATGAAATATCAGACCAAGTAGACCCAGTCATAGTAGTGGCACAATATCGGCACTCGGCACACGCCGCATGATAGCCCGACCAGGCATCAGGTGTCAACGGTCTGTCCCGTAATGTTGTAGATCTCACCAACCTATCACGCAGATTACGCCCCCTCGAGTAAGCAATTTGCAAAGGTTTATTCAAACTGGAGCACAAAGAGAGCACAGACCAATGCTTCCTCAAAATATGAGCAACAGTTCCCGAATGGCTCATGTAAGGTAAAATACCCGTCACTCTTTTAAGAAAATCCTCAGAAGATGGAGAAGGAGCCTGAGCGGTATCCAAACACCATTCTCGATGGCAATATAAAGCTCTCCGATAGGCTCTAGAAATAACCGATGTGGGATATCCTTTAGTAGACAGCCTCTGCCATAAATCCCGTGCATAATATTTATACTGGGAAACAGAAGAACACAATCGGCGAATCCTCTGAAACTGTCCAAAAGGGAGACCTCTACGAAGGGGTTCCAGATGAAAACTGCTGTAATTTAGTAAACAATTTCTTTGCACTGGTTTCCTATATAATGTAGTCAACAGGGAAGATCCTTCGCGATATACCGTCATATCCAAAAATTCCAGTATATCCAAAGCAATATGAGCTGTATACTTTAAGCGGGGTTTAATGGTGTCCAGCCAGATGATAAATTCATTCAAAGAGGTCAAATCGGACAACCAGACAAAAAATATATCATCAAGAAACCTCTTCCATATGGCCACATTAGCAAAACCCGCAGAGGGGAAAATATAACATTCCTCTATTTCTGCCATATAGAGTGTAGCAAGCGAGGGAGCCACCGTGGCCCCCATCGCAATCCCAGATATTTGCTGAAAAAAATCACCCTCAAATAGAAAATAATTGCGGGTAAGCACAAAAGACGCTAATGTCACCAAAAGATCATTAGGCAAACGGGCTGGAGCCCACGAAAATTTAGACTGTAAAAGGTGTAAAACCTCCATCTGGTCTACATTAGTGTATAATGCAATTACATCCAACGTTACAATATACCATTCAGTAGACGGCAAAATCAGTGTGTGTAAACAGCTCAAAAAGTGAGTGGAGTCCCGAAGATAAGACCGTACCATGGCCGCCTCCTCCTTTAAAAAAACATCACAAAATTTTGAGAGCGTTCAAGGACCGACCCTCGACAGGACACTATGTGTCGGCCAGGGGAGTCACATAATGATTTGTGAATTTTGGGCACAAAATAAATTACCGGAACCTTTGGATGAGGGTTAAGGAGATATCGCAATTCACGAGAGATGATCCAACCCTTTGAAAACGCAAACATAAGCATTTCACGGATTTCTCCTTTTAATGTTTCCGTAGGATCGGCATCCAATTTCCTATAAGTGTGTATATCCAACACATGAGCACACAATTTAGACAAATACGTCTCCGTATCCCACAACACAATTGCTCCCCCTTTGTCAGCACTCCGAATCGTAATGGAAGGGTCCCGAGAAAGGTCGTCTAAATTCATCAAATCTGATCGGGAAATATTCGAACGCCACTTCCCGATGGCCCCGAGTCCCATTTCCGTGAAAAACCTGCCGATTTTATTTAGGTTTAGTGCCTGAAGATTCCTCTTCCGTATCGTCAGTTGACACCTGATGCCCGGTCGGGCTATCATGCGGCGTGTGCAGAGTGCCGATATTGTGCCACTACTATGACTGGGTCTACTTGGTCTGATATTTCATCTGGTCGTGTTTTTTACCGCCGGTGGCATACCTCTTGTGCTTCGAGTTATGTTGTATATTTTTTGGAATGTACCTGCCCACAGCGCTATGTAGGGAGCACTACAAGAGTTGTACGGGTTAGGCTGGGGGAACACCCTTCACGTATTCGCCAATCTGTTTTGACAGCTCCAATGGTGCAACATTGTCTCAAATATCATCATGAGTTTGAACATCTTCAATGGACGGTGATTGACCATGTACCGGAGGATCCTAGGGGAGGGGATCGAATGTCTAGATTACGTAGGTTGGAACAACGTTGGATCTTTACATTGCGATCTATTACCCCTACTGGAATGAATCGGGACATTGAATGGTTGGAACTTTAAGCGCTGGCCTGTCCAATAGGGGCTCCCATCATTTGTGGGGATTTCCCTAAGTGTGATTGGCTCTTTAGTAATGGGCGGTTCTATAATTGGCCTATCTATGAACTAACACCCCTGACGTCATTAGCCGAGAATCTGGCGTTTTTTGTCAGTTTGATTTTGTTAGCTGCTCTTAAAAAGCTCATTTAGTTTTGGGGAGAGAGACTAAAGGTCTTTTTGCCTCATTTTTCTTACTAGATCATGATGCAAAAGTTACAGGGGTTGATCCTTGCTTTTTTGTACTTTTATGGTTTGTTTAATTTCTTTTTCAGCTTTCCCTTGCGGTACTTTCTCTATTGCTTCGGTGCTTATTTCTATTGCCCCTACTATTTTGATAAATGTTTTAGATCTTTGGTGTGGAAGTTTAGTGTTTGAGCTAGCTGTGTGGTTCAAAAGTGGAGTGGAGGAGTGGCCTAGTGGCTGGGGCAACGTACTTCAGGCCGGAAGGTCGGGGGTTCAAATCCCACTAGAGGACAGCAACCTTGGGCCGGAAGGACTGGGGTTTCTAGTCCCACGGCTGCTCCTTGTGGTCTTGGGCAAGCCACTTAACCCTCCATTGCCCATGTTCTCTGTGTATGTGTCTCATGTTAAATGTATCCCCCAATTGTGCTGTGACCACTTTGATTGAAGGATAAGGTGGTATACAAGACTGTCTAAATAAATAAAATGTCATGGTTTTATCAGATTTTTCCCGGTGTAAGCGGAATGTTTTTTTTAAACTACATTTTGATTCCAAGAGCACTTTCCAGTTTGCTTACCATGTTACGACTTTTCTCTTCCTTTATGTTTTTGTATGTTTATTGAATTAGTATAGTTAAGTAGATGAGGGTGACGGGCGGTGTGTGGGCGCCCAAGGGCCATGTTAAAAAGAACTTGATTGTTTCTTTTTACTGCCAAATTTGCCTTCTAAGAATTTTTTCATTTGCTTTTTCGTTTATTCTTAGTAAGAAAATGTAGCCCATTTCTTTCCGCTCTATGTGCTACACCTTGACCTGACGTTTTTAGTAGGTTCATTTTGCTCACTAATTTTCTTTCAGAGGGTGAGCTGTAGACGGTGGTATATAGGCTGTTTTGGCAAAGAGTGGTGAGGTTTAGCATGGATTATCGATTATGGAACAGGCTCCTCTGGGTGGATTTTGGGCACCGCCAAGTCCTTTGATTTTTAAGTGTTTACTCATAGTGTTCTGGCGGAAAAGAATTGTAATTCTTCAGTTTGTAGCTAGGCATAGTGGGGTATCTAATCCCAGTTTGTGTCTTAGAGATCGTGATGATGAGAGGTCTTTTAGTTAAGACTACTTTTGTATAATTGGATTTATTACCTACTAATACGTATGACAGTTTAGTTAGGTTTCAGTCTTATGTCTTAGGCTTATTCTTTATCACACTTTATGCCGTTGGCTGTCAACTTGGGTTCCTTGTATAACCGCAGTGGCTGGCACGAGATTAGCCAACCCTATTGGCCATGTCTAGTTCGAGCTTGTGTACTCATTTACTAATGTTTATTACTGCTGTTTACCCTTGGGGGTATGGCTGAGCTAGATGTTATTGGCTAACTTTTGTTGTGCCTGATATCAGCTCCTTAATTATATGGGCTTTTTCACTGGTTTGCGGATGCTTGCATGTATAATATAGGTTGTAGTTGATTTTAAAACTGGGACAAAACTTTTAATGTCGATGGAAATTTTTTAATGTTTCATCTCAGCATCTTCAGTGCTGTGCTATAGATTTTAGCTACGTAGATGACTTACATAATATATAAGTTGTTTGGGTGGGGTTGGGTGGCCTGGACAATAGATTACCCTTCAAGTAAGTAAGGCGTGTTAGTTGAGACTCGGATTTTGGGGTTTGATGAGAGGTAGACAGCATGTTATGGGGGGGGGGGGGGGTTAAGGGGGGCTTAGCTGGACAAAAGGTTTTTTTTTTGGCCGGGGGGGGGGGGGGGGATAATATAGGTAGAATGTGTGATAAAGCAGTATTAAATATCAATTTATGTCCGTAAATCATTCATTTATTATCAACTTTTATAATTGTTTCAGCGGATCAATAATTATGCAATACATGTTCACGTTTTAGATTAAAATGCTGTTAAGCACTCTGAGATGTTGGCTGAAAGGTGAAAATAAAAAAGATTATGAAGGTGCTAGATTACAGTTATGCTTCTTCATGGGCCGTAGAGTAATTCAAGCATCAATCAGCCATTGAAATGTAATTAAAATGACACTCTTAGGTATTCTGTCCGAGAAATTTCGCACAATGAATCTCTGTCTGTCGGGATGATGGTTTCCCGAACCCATGTTGCTGTTATCTTTTAGTAGTATTGGATAATATTAGTATGGAAAATAGATGAATGCACATTTATACATAGTATGAAAAATTCTAGGGGTTTAGGTAGAAGTAGTTTAAAAAGAATTTTGGCCTTGGGTGCCATTGGCGAGGGTGAAAAATCCTCCGTCTTGAAATTTTTTTTTGTATTATTATGTGGCGGCTCCCGGGTAGTTTAAGAGAGGGGGTTAACCTCTGATCTTCAGTTTACAAGACTGATGCTTTTAATAAGCTACTTAAACATCAATTTGATGTTTTGTTTTCTGCGAGTCCAATTAGCAGGATGAAGAGAATGAATAATATAAAGTAAAGAATTGATGAGATTTGTCCGATTGTAATAAATGGTTCTTCTACTGGTTGGCCTCCAATTCATGTGAGAATAATTGTGTTTGCTACGATTAATCAGAATATTATTTGTGTGGTAGGGCGAAATGTTATAGCATGTTGTTTTGATATATGAAGAATTGGGATAATAAATAGGATTAAAATTGAGAGGAGGAGGGCTAGGACTCCTCCTAATTTATTTGGGATTGAGCGTAGAATGGCATAGGCAAAAAGGAAGTATCATTCTGGTTTAATGTGTGGTGGGGTTACTAGTGGGTTGGCTGGTGTGAAGTTTTCTGGGTCTCCTAGAAGATTAGGGAAGAATAAGGCTATGGTGGTTAATAATGAGAGTATGATTATGAAGCCTAGAGCGTCTTTGTATGAGAAGTAGGGGTGGAATGGAATTTTGTCAGTGTCTGAGTTTAGTCCTGTTGGGTTATTTGACCCTGTTTCATGGAGGAAAATAAGATGTAAGATGCTTATGCCGATGATTAAATATGGTAAGATGAAGTGCAATGAAAAGAATCGGGTTAGTGTAGCTTTGCCTACTGAAAAGCTGCCTCAGATTCACTGTACTAATGTGTCGCCGGCATATGGCGTGGCAGAAAGGAGGTTTGTAATTACTGTAGCCCCTCAGAATGATATTTGTCCTCATGGAAGGACATAGCCTACGAATGCTGTGGCTATAACTAGTAGTAGAAGTATAACCCCCAATGTTTCATGTCTCTTTGAATAAATAGGATCCGTAGTAGATTCCGCGTCCAATGTGTATGTAGATGCAGATAAAGAATATTGATGCTCCATTGGCATGGACATTGCGCATAAGTCAGCCGTAATTTACATCTCGGCAGATGTGAGTGACTGATGAGAAGGCAGAGGTTGTGTCGGCTGTGTAGTGTATGGCTAAAAATAATCCTGTAATGACTTGTGAAATAAGGCAGACCCCTAGGAGTGAGCCGAAGTTTCAAAGTGATGAGATGTTTGATGGTGATGGGAGGTCAATGAATAAATTGTTAATAATTTTTAAGATTGGATGGGTTTTTCGTATATTAAGGGTCATTAGTTTTTATAGTTGAAGTACAACAGTGGTTTTTCAGATCATTAGTCTTGGTTAAATTCCTAGTAAAAGTTATGACTTATGTGACTTTCGTTGGAATATTTAGTCTTGTATTTGGGTTGGTGGCTGTTGCATCTAATCCGTCTCCTTATTTTGGTGCATTTGGGTTAGTTGTGGCTTCAGCTGGGGCTTGTTTAGCTTTGGTCATAGTTGGGCTGTCTTTTTTATCATTGGTGTTGTTTTTAATCTACTTAGATGGGATGTTGGTTGTTTTTGCTTATTCAGCAGCGATGGCGGCGGAGCCTTATCATGAGGCATGGAGGACTTGGTCTGTTATTTTTTATGTAGTGGGGTATATTTGTGTTTTGGTGTTTGGCTATTTATTGGTTGATTCTGTTGATGTAGTAAGTGTTTCAGAGTTTTGTTTGGTCCGAAATGATTGGGCTGGGGTATCAATGTTGTACTCTTCAGGTGGATGATTATTATTAATTTCTGGTTGGGTATTATTATTAACTTTGTTTGTGATATTAGAGTTGGTTCGTTGGGGTACGTTTCGGGCTGTATATTAAAGAACCAAGGTACTTATCTGGACCAACAGATTCTAGCACAAGAATCAACATTTGAGCGGGGTCATCATTTACATAGCACTGCATTTCAGGTCAAAATAAAATTCTCTATGACCCTGGGTCAGGCTAAAGTTCCCAAAAAGTCACTCATGAATGAATGAGAACTGACACGGAAGTAACACTTCTTAAACCAAAGGCGCCTGACATCATCTCTGTGAGCTAAATGCTTGGATGCCTTTCAGGGAGCTCTGCTCAGGCAAATGTTGATGGAACCCATGAGGGAAGAGGCGATGCTAGACCTAGTACGCATAAAAGGAGAGGGTGTGTCTAATGTCCGGAAAGGGGCTGCCTGTGCAACAGTGATCATCATAGATATGGTTTGATTTAAAAGGTAAGCCAGTTAAACACATTAAGCTCAAAGAGCTGGACTTCAAGCATGTTGACTTCAGTAAAATGGGGCAATACCCGATGGAGGAGCTGGTAAGGCAGCAGGAGATAAGGGTAGCGGAAAGAGAGTGGACTAAATTGAAAGGAGCTATAAAAAGGGAACAGGCCCTTATATTAAGAAGGTAAAGGAAAGGGAAAGAAAATGTTATGGTTCTCCAAGGAGGTGGCTGGCAAAGTAAGAGCTAAAGGGCTAGGATTCACCAAGTACAAAGCATTACAAAAGGAAGAACATAGAAAAGAATAGGGATGTGCAATCATTTGAAATGAAAAAGGAAATATCAGAATTTCATTTCATATCATTTCAGTCCAAAGAATGGCATTGAAAAATCAGAAATTCTCCAGGACCAAGCAGGAAGTCAGTTCTCACATATGGGTGTCATCGGCGCCGATGAAGCCCCAGTGGAGCATTTCCCCAGCTTTCCATGAAAGCCTTTGGGAATGCAGGCACGCATGCGTGGTTCCCTTCCCGCCTAAAGGTGCCATCTTACCTCAGTCTCTTTTTTTCCGAGAAGCCCACCGGACGTGAGTCCTGTCCTCCTGGTTAAAAGTAGATTTTTTTCGGCGATTATCCCTATTTTTTCTCCCGGTTTGACGCCGGTTCCCCTCCCGCCGGATTCGGTACACCGGTATCGAGCCCGATTCTTCTTTTTCGGTTTTTGCCCTTTGTGGCTGGCGTTCGCGCCCTTTTTCCTTTTTCCCTGGAAGGCCGGTCCTTTGACCTCGCGGGGACTCTTTTTTCCCCGATGGCTTCCAGTGGTTTTAAAAAGTGTGATCGGTGTAAGAAATTAATGTCTCTCACCGACACACACGACTGCTGACTTCGGTGCCTCGGCCCTGATCACGACCCTAAGTCGTGCGGGCCATGTGGGAAGATGTCTTCCAAGGCACTCCGAAGTCGCCAGCAGCAGAAAGAAAGGCTTTTCTCGGACTCAGCCTCCGGCCAGGCCCGGACCTCGTCTGAGGCCTCGACATCTCGGGATTCCGATCCCGAGCACCGTCGAAGCTCCTCGGACAGGGGGTCCCCCGACCGGGAACGCAAGAGGAAGAAGCGGCTCCTGAGGGCATCATCGGAGGAGGTCCCTGGCTCCTCGAGGGCCAGGTCTAAGACCCCCGACCGTCCCCCAGGCCCGTGGAACAAGAGAAGCCTGCCAAAGTTCCTCGCGTGGAGCCGGAGTCTGCTGGACACGTAAGCCCCGTAGTCCTCGAGGACTCTCCTCCCAGAGAGCCAATGTCGGGCCCGGAGCCGCCGGGGCCCAAGTCGGTGGCTGCTGCGTCTCCCGAGCTGAGTCTCAGGATGACAGCCTTGGAGAGCAGACTGTCTGCTTTCATGGAGCAGCAGCGGGCACTGATGGCCAGCCTGTCTGGCGCATCTGCCCCGACCACTGGGACATCGACTTTGAAGTCGACCCCGGAGACCGAGCCGATACTCGAGTCCATTGTGGCTCGAAGTCGACCTCGGTCGCGGTCTCCCTCCACCTCCCGTTCGGGACCGAGGGTGTTGACGCTGGTGCCTCCGGCATCAGGGCGTGTGCTTCAGGGCCCCGCGGGGTCGGACCCTGACTCCTCCTCGGACAAGTCCGCCTGGGAGATGGAGGACGAGGAGTCTCCCGATACGTTCAAGACTCGGTGCATCCCGTCGGACTCACCGCAGTCTGAGCCCCGGAGTAGATCCCCTCCGGAGGATACTCGGTTCTCGGAATTCGTCCGGGATATGGCCACTGCTTTGGCTATTCCGGCGGACCCCAAGGAAGAGCCTCGAGCTGAAGAGCTCGAGGCGCTGCAGTATGACTCTCCTCCGAAGGAGGCCTTTACTGTCCCGGTTCCTCTGATGCTGGAACGGCTCCTCTTCCGTATGTGGGAGGCACCGGCCTCGGTGCCGGTTCTAAGCAAGCGAGTCGATTCGATCTATCGACTCAGGAAGAGCCCTGGTTTTCAGAAGGCACAGCTACCACACCATTCTATGGTGGTGGAATCGGCCATGCATCGTCTGAAGAGCCAGAAGATGCACTCCGCGGTGCCCCCTGGCAGGGAGGCCCGAAACCTTGATGGCGTCGGTAGAAAGTGCTTTCAGGGCTCGATGCTTGCTTGCCGTGTCCAGTCGTACCAGCTGTACATAGGCATGTACTTGCGGGACCTGGCCAAGGAGTTGGCCGGGTTCTCTGCTGGTCTCTCCGGGGAACCCTTGCAGAGATTTAAGTCCTTGTCCTCGGGGACTCGGGACTGCTCAAAGTTCATGTTCCGCGCCGCCTATGATGGCTTCGAGGCTTCGGCCCGAGTTGCGGCAGCCGGCATCGTGGCTCGATGCGAGGCATGGCTGCAGTCATCGGACCTCGAACCATGGGTTCAGGACAAGTTGGTTGATGTCCCTTGCCAAGGTGAAAACCTTTTTGGCAAGCCCATGACCAAGAAAGCTGCTCAGCTCGAAACAGAGCACCTTACACGGACAAGGCTGTCTAGGAAGACCTCTGCCCCTTCTCATAAAAAGAAGGGCTCGGGTAAAAAGACCTTTTACCCGAGGAAGGGCACTGTCTACAAACAGTACCCTCAATATCAGGCTGCCCAAACTTCCCCTCAGGGTCAGCAAGCCAAGGGGTAGGGTAATGGGCCCCGTAGGCAGAGGACCCCCAAGCCTCCGGCCCCTGCTCCCACTCAGCAGGGTGGGGGTTTTTGACTCCTTGAGCGTAGCCTCTCCATCCCTGCTCTCCCAACCCTGCACAGGAGGTCGCCTAGCCCTCTTTGCCCCCTGTGGCCCCTTATCACCGGGGACAGTTGGGTGTTGGACATAGTCCGCAAGGGCTATGCACTGCATTTTCACCAACTGCCTCCTCCTTACTTTCCAGGGGAGCCTCCAAGGCCTCCCCTGCACACAGACCTTCTCCTTCAAGAGCTTCAAGGTCTGTTGGTGGACAGGGCAGTGGAGCCTGTGCCTCCCCACTTGCAAGGTCACGGATTCTACTCTAGGTATTTCCTGGTGCCCAAAAGAACCGGTGGCCTTTGACCTATTCTGGACCTCAGGAACCTCAACGAGTTCCTAGAGAAGGAAAAGTTCAAGATGCTTACTCTTGGAACTCTTCTGCCCTACCTCCAGCAGGGAGATTGGCTATGCTCCTTAGGTCTAAAGGATGCGTACACTCACGTCCTCATTCATCCAGACCACAGAAAGTACCTCAGGTTCATTGTGGGAGGAAACCATTATCAGTACAGAGTACTGCCTTTTGGCCTCACCTCCGCTCCCAGGGTATTTACCAAATGCCTGGCAGTGGTGGTGGCCTACCTGAGAAATCAGGGAATCTTTGTCTTCCCCTATCTGGACGACTGGCTCATCAGGGGTCAGACGTGCCAGGAGGCCAGACAAGCCACCCTCAGAACTATTGCTCTTCTTCAAAGTCTAGGGTTTGTAATAAACTTCGCAAAGTCCACTTTGATCCCCTTCCAGAACTTGTAGTTCATAGGAGCAAGGCTCGACTCTCTACTGGCAAAAGCTTTCTTGCCAGAAGACAGAGCACAAAGATTAATAGCCTTGGCAAACCAGTTTCTCAGCAGGTCACTAGTCTCCGCCAGACTCTGCCTGAGGCTTCTAGGCCACATGGCTTCGACAGTACATGTGACCCCCAATGCCAGGCTCCATATGAGGCCTGCACAGTGGTGTCTTCGGACTCAGTGGTCACAGGCCACAGGCAGCCTCAGGGACAGGATAAGGGTGTCCAGACAATTTCTGAACTCCCTCAGCTGGTGGTTGCACCCACCCTATCTACTAAAAGGGGTGCCCTTTCAAATTCCTGGGTACACAGTGGTACTGACCACAGATGCCTCCCTGCAGGGCTGGGGAGCTCATTGTCTGAACAAGTGCACCCAGGGCCTGTGGTCTCCTTGGGAGGCGGCACAGCAGATCAATCTCCTAGAACTCAGAGCTATTCGATTAGCACTCAAAACTTTCTCTCCTACCCTGGCTCATCAATCTGTCCTGGTTCAGACAGACAACCAGGTTGCAATGTTTTATGTGAACAAACAGGGCGGGACTGGGTCCAGAATCCTTAGTCGAGAGGCTTAGGGCCTTTGTTCATTTGCCCTCAAGCACAACATGCTCCTCAAGGCTGTGTATCTTCCAGGCCAGGACAACTACCTGGCCGACATATTAAGCAGGATTCTGCAGCCCCACGAGTGGCAGTTGCATCCTTCAGTAGTTCAGAAGATCTTCCTGAAATGGGGTCTTCCTTTGGTGGATCTCTTTGCCAGCCCAATGAACAAGCAACTGCCAAAGTTCTGCTCCAGGCAACCTCATCCTCTGAGAATAGCAGCGGATGCTTTTCTGATCCCAGGGCCTCCTGTATGCGTTTCCTCCCACGCCCTTGGTGGCCCGAACTCTCTTCAAAATTCTTCAGGACAAGGCCTCGGTCCTGCTGGTGGCTCCCAGGTGGCCGAGACAGCCTTGGTTTCCACTTCTGCTTCAGCTGGCAGTGGATCCTCCACTGCCTCTGGGGTTGCAACCCGACCTTCTCTCACAGGAGCAGGGTTCCCTTCTGCATCCCAATCTCAAAGCTCTCAATTTGATGGCCTGGAGGCTGCAAGGGTAGTGTTGGCTCCCTGGGGCCTGCCTCAGGAAGTTGAGGAGGTTGTCCTAGCCTCTAGAAAGCAGTCCACTAGGAAAACCTATGCTCTCAAATGGAAAAGGTTTTCTGTGTGGTGTCAGCTACGTACAGAGGATCCTTTCTCCTGTACTGTGCCAGTAGTGCTTCAGTACTTACTGCACTTATCAAATCAGGGGCTTAAGTCCAATTCTGTTCGGGTCCACCTCTCAGCTCTAGCAGCTCACCACACACTGGTGGAGGGACATTCTTTGTCAGGTCACCCCTTGGTGTCCCACTTTCTCAGGGGCTTGCTTTTGCTCAAGCCTCCTATCCATCCTCCTGCCCCTGAGTGGGAGCTGAATGTGGTCTTGCAGCAACTGACTCGCCCACCTTTTGAGCCGATGGCTACTTGTCCACTATGCTTCCTCTCCTGGAAGACACTCTTCCTGATAGCCCTTACCTCGGCTAGGCGAGTGAGTGAGCTTCAGGCCCTGGTCTGTGATAGGCCTTACACCAGGATTTATAGGAACAGGGTAGTCCTTCGGACTCATCCAAAGTTCCTCCCAAAGGTTGTATCCTCTTTCCACCTCAATCAGGAGGTGGTTCTTCCAACATTCTTCCCTAGGCCTCATGCAAGCCAGGCTGATGCAGTTCTGCATACCCTGGACTGTAGGAGGGCCTTATCCTTCTACCTTGACCGTACGCAGGGGCATAGAAGGGCTACTCAGCTCTTCGTATCCTTTGACCCCAATATGTTGGGGTTGGCTGTGTCCAAGCGTACCTTGTCCATCTGGGTGGCTGACTGTATCACCTGGGCTTACAAGACGGCTGACCTTCCTTTGCAGGGTAGGGTCATGGCCCATCGTGTCAGGGCAATGGCTGCCTCAGTGGCTCATCTCCGCTCTGTGCCCTTGGTAGACATCTGCAGGGCTGCAACTTGGTCTTCAAGCCAGACTTTTGCGGCCCATTACTGTCTGGAGAGGGAGTCCCGTAGGGACAGTGCTTTTGGCCAGGCAGTACTCCGGAATCTCTTTGAGGTTTAGGCAACTCCTGCCCTCCTGCCCTCTGTTGGGCTACCGGTGGAGGTTGTGTCCTTGAAAAGCCTTTCTTTGCTGCTGAGACTAGAGGGAGTACTCTTGTTCAGCCTGGGTTCCTCGGTAGCCCAGAGCTAGGGAGTCACCCATATGTGAGGACTGACTTCCTGCTTGGTCCTGGAGAAAGAGTAGTTACTCACTTGTAACAGGTATTCTCCAGGAGCAGCAGGAATCAGTCCTCACAACCCTCCCTCCTCCCCTGGGAGTTGCAGTTGTACATAGTTTATTTTTCATTTTTGTGTGCTGTTCTTAGCTATGTCATTTGACTGAGGTAAGATGGCACCTTTAGGCGGGAAGGGAACCACGCATGCGTGCCTGCATTCCCAAAGGCTTTCATGGAAAGCTGGGGAAATGCTCCGCTGGGGCTTCATCGGCACTGATGACACCCATATGTGAGGACTGATTCCTGCTGCTACTGGAGAACACCTGTTACAGGTGAGTAACTACTCTTTCAGGTTTTTCTCCCCAGTTTCATCACAGGCCAGGCTGGTCTCTGGTCACAAACCAGTGACCTTTGGGTTTGGGCAGGCATCTTACAGATGAGCCATCTTATCTCCATGGGGCTAGCATTATCCAGACTGCTCTTAACTATGCTGTTGATCTTCCTTCCTGTTTCCTAATTGGCCCAAGGTTTATCTGGTCTGCAGCTAACTGGATTTTTTGCCTGGTAAATATATTGATTTCTGCTGTAGAGACATTTAGCAAGCCTAAGGCAGATCCTGATTGTCCAATGTTGAGACCAGCCTCTAATGGTGAGAAAAAAATTCCTCAGTCCCCTCTTGTTCTGTTTGTCTCTCTTAGCAGAAATGTTTGCTACAGCTAGCACCAGGGAAATGTGATGACTCATCTCCAAGATGCTTACCTCATAGCAATTTTGTAAGCTCTGTAGAGAAGTGACTGTTTTGTATGTATTTGTACAGCACTGAATATATCTAGTAGTACTATATAAACAGAATTGCCAAGTTACCCAGTTCCAGGAGAGAGATGTTTTGCCAGTTCTGGTTTAAATTTACATTGCATTACAGTGTGGTATTTGTAGTTACTGATTTTACCCATTGGAATCCGTGCTGCAAGTTCCATAATGCATCAGAATGAAATGGTCAGAAATCTAGGATTGGCTTAAAATCTCACTCCTGGAACTGGGTAACTTGGCAACTCTGTTTATATAGTGTGGCTATGGCGACTTGACGACTCTGTATACATGATAAATAGTAGTAGTAGAAATAGTGGTCAATAGATTCATAAAGCAAAAAAATCCAGTTAGCATTTTACATAGAGCTACAGACCAGACAAACTTTTGGACTAATCAGTAAATAGGAAGGAAAATCACAAGCAATACAAAAATGCTTGCTATAGCAAGCATTGGGGAGCCCTGATGACTCATCTGCAAGATATTTGCCGTGTAAGCGGAAAGTCACTGATTTGATACTAACCTCTGACTATGAGAATAAAAGCCAGTTGTTTTTTTTTATTTGCCTGAAACCTATAGTAACCTTTCAGCTATGCTTTTTAATTGGCAGCAGACAAAACTCAACTACCTCTTTAACTAACAAAATTGCCCTGAAATGAAAATTTATAGAAGTAAAACAAAACTTTTGTATTGCAGGTGATCTTTGTTCTAGTTTCCCGATTGACCAATAGGTTGTCTGTCTGCAGCTTTATGTAAAATGCTTACTGGGTTTTCATTCCTGTTGTAGAGATTTACTCCAAAGATTTTTCTTTCGTCATGTTTTTGTGTCAGAAATTCTGTTTCTGATAGTATACTAAGACATGGTTTCACAGACTTTCTGGCACAAAAACATGACAAAACAAAAATCTTTGGAGTAAATCTTTACAGCAGGACTTCATGCATTTTTAATCATTTCCCTAAGAATTCCGTCTTTCCCTGTTCTGCTTGTCTGTCTTAGGAGATTGTAAGTTCTGTTGAGCAGGGCTTATCTTTTATGTGTATTTGTACAGCGCTGCATAGACCTTCCAGCATAGAGTTGCAGACCAGACAACTCTGGGCCAATCAGGAAACTCAAAGGAAAATCACAAGCAATACAGAAATTCTTGCCACAGCAAGCATGAGGGAGACCTGATGACTCATCTGCAAGATGCTTGTCCTGTAATCAGAAGGTCACTGGTTTTATACCAGCCTCCGACTGTGAGAAAGAAAGGCCAGTTGTTGTTTTTTTTTATTTGCCTGAAACCTATGTTTTTCATTTGGGAAGCAGCTATAGCTACCTCTTTGATTAAAAATATTGCCCTGAAATGAAAATTAATATAAACAAAACAAACAAACCTGCAAATGAAACAAAGTATTTTTGCCTGCAGACCCCTTAGAAAAGAATAGCAGATAAAGCTGAGAGAAAGGTAGAGTGAAATCAGGAAGGCAAAGGCAATGGTATTTAAAGATGATGCCACAGAAGAATTGAAAGAAATATTGATACACAGGGAAGATGTATTACAAGTATATGATAAACTGAAGAGTAGCAAATCACCTGGACCAAATGGTATTCATCTAAGGGTGTTGAAAGAACTGAAATATGAGATTACAGACCTACAATTAATAATCTGTGAACTATCATTAAAATCATCTGTAATACCTGAAGATTGGAGGATGGCCAATGTAACGCCAATTTTTAAAAAGGGTTCCAGGGGTGAACCAGGAAACTACAGACGTCAGTACTGGGAAAAATGGTAGAAACCATCATAAAGAACAAAATTACTGAACATGTAGATACTCATGGCTTAATGGGAGACAACCAACATGACTTTAGCCAAGGAAGGTCTTGTCTTACTAATCTGTTACGTTTTTTTTGAAGGTGTGAATAAACAGGTAGACATAGGTGAGTCGGTTGAGAGACTTTTGGCGAAATTAAAGAGTCATGGGATACGAGGCAGTGTAGTATTGTGGATCAGGAACTGGATACATAGTAGCATAATATATGACGGCAGATAAAGACCACTATGGTCCATCTAGTCTGCCCAGCAAGGTGGCAAGAGTAGGTGCACCTGCCGCTCCATAAAGGTCACCCCTCCCCATGCCTTTGTTTAGTGGTCTACCCGCCGCTCCGTGTAGGGCACCCCTATTTGTTGAGATATAAGTGATGGTTAAGTTTATTTTGATTTATCCTTTTGCTATAAAGAGATCCACTGTGTCTGTCCCATGCCATTTTGAATTCTGTCACTCTATTAGCCCCCACCACTTGCATTGGGAGGGCATTCCAAGCATCCACCATCTTTTCAGTGAAAAAGTATTTCCTAACATTGCCTTTCAATTTACCCCCTTGCATCTTCATGTTATGCCCTCTAGTTTCACAGCCTCCCTGTCTTTGGAAGAGGTTTGTTTGTTCATGAATACTCTTTAAATATTCAAAGGTCTGAATCATATCTCTCCTGTCCCTCCTCTCCTCCAGAGTGTACATATTTAGGTCTTCAAGTCTCTTCTCACAAGTCTTGTGACGTAGGCTCCAAATCATTTCGGTCGCCTTCCTCTGAACCGTTTCCAGTCTTTTTATATCCTTTGCGAGATATGGTCTCCAAAATTTAACATAGTATTCCAAGTGAGTGACTTGTATAGTGGCATTAGTACTTCTTCCTTTCTGCTGGTAATTCCTCTTTATATGCAAATCAGCATCCATCTGGTTTTGCCACCACCTTGTCGCACTGTTTCGCCACCTTGAGATCCTCAGAAATAATAACTCCAAGGTCCTCCTCGTGTTCTGTGAACACCAACTTCTCGCACCCTATTGCGCACATTTCCCTTAGATTTCTGTTTCCTAAGTGCATGACACTGCATTTCTTCACATTAAATCTTAACTGCCAAGCATTAGACCATTCTTCCAGCTTTTGTATATCTTTCCTCATGTTCTCCACTCCCTCAGGGGAGTCCACTCTATTGCAAATTTTCATGTCATCTGCAAAATTTAGAAAGCAGAGGCTATATGGCCAATTTTCCCAATGGAGAAAGGTGAATAATGGAGTACCCCAGGGATCTGTGCTGGGTCTGCTGCTTTTTAACATATTTGTAAATGACCTGGAAGGTCTTACGTGTGCACTAGGTGCAAGGAGCTCTTTACTATCAGGGAACGAGTCCGTTCTCTAGAGGCTAGAGTAGCAGACTTGGAAGACATGAGAAAGACAGAGAGGTACATGAGACCTACAGGGATATAGTCCTGAAGTCCCACCTCCAGTCTGGCAGCAACCCTGTTGCCATGGAGGAGAGAGGTCACATGACAGGAGAGCATCACCCTGCTGTGGCAGGATGTTATCCTGTAACTAGGATCTGTCCTCCAGGTGATGTAAAACCCTATTGCACCGAGGAAGTTTCTTCAGGGCCATGTGCCCATGAGGGAAGGGTTAGGACAGCCGTTACAGTTGGTGATTCCATCATTAGGCATGTAGATAGCTGGGTGGCTGGTAGATATGAGAATCACCTGGTAACATGCCTGCCTGGTGCGAAGGTAGCGGACCTCACGCGCCACCTAGATAAGGTCTTAAATAGTGCTGGGAAGGAGTCTGCTGTCTTGGTACATGTCGGTACTAATGACATAGGAAAATGTGGTAGGGAGGTTCTGGAGGCTAAATTTAGGCTTTTAGTAGGAACTTGAAATCCAGAACTTCCAGGGTAGTGTTCTCTGAAATGCTTCCCGGTCTATGCACAGGACCCAAAAGGCAGGCAGAGCTCTGGAGTCTCAATGTGTGAATGAGACGATGGTGCAAGGATGAGGGTTTTGGATTTGTTAGGAACTGGGGAACATTCTGGGGAAAGGAGGGGCTCTTCCGAAGGGATGGGCTTCACCTTAACCGGGATAGAACCAGGCTGCTGGCATTAACCTTTAAATGAGATAGAGCAGCTTTTAAACTAGATAATAGGGGAAAGCCGAGAGTCGCACAAGAGCGGATGGTTCGGAAGAATGTATCCTTAGGATACTACCAAAAGCAGAGAGGTTCTAAAAAAGAGTAAAGTAGCCCAAATGTCCTTGATTATGAAGCAGACAGAGCATAAAGATTCCAAATTACCCATGTCTACCAATAGCCAAATTAATATGAATAAAATACAGTCTCTAAAATTCTTATATGCAAATGCTAGAAGTCTAAAAAATAAGATGGGAGAGTTAGAATATATAGCACTAAATGGAGGTTAGATATGATTGGAATCTCAGAGACATGGTGGAAGAAGGACAATCAGTGGGACACTGTGATACCTGGGTACAAACTATATTGTAATGATAGAGCTGATCAAATTGGTGGAGGGTTTGCATTCTATGTTAGAGAGGGCATTGAGTCAGAAAGGATTAAAGTTTTGCAGGAAACAAAATTTGCTGTAGAATCTCTATGGATTGAAATTCCATGTAAAAAGGGGAAGGCAATGGCAGTGGGGGTGTACTATCGACCGCCTGAACAGAATGAACAAATGGATGATAAAATGCTCAAAGAAATCAAGGAAGCTAACAAATGTTACAGCACAGTACTAATAATGGGTGATTTCAATTGCCCCAGTATCGACTGGGTCAGTGTCATGGCAGGACATGCTAGGGAGATAAAGTTCCTAGATGAAATAAATGACTGCTTCTTGGAGCAGATGGTTCATGAACCGACCAGAGGGGAAGCCATATTGGACCTAGTCGTTTGTGGAACACCAGATCTGGTGCAAGAGATAAGGGTGTTGGGGCCACTTGGCAATAGAGATCATAGCATGATCGCGTTTGATTTAATTAGTGGAGGAGGGATGGTAAGGAAATCAACAGTACTACCTTTTAACTTTCGAAAGGGAGACTATGATAAAATGAGGAAAATAGTTAAGAAAAAACTAAAAGGAACAGTTGCAAAGGTTAAAGACTTACATAGCTTGAGTGTTGTTGAAAAATACTATCTTGGAAGCCTAGAACAGCTGTAATTCACGCTTTAAGAAAAGTGGAAGGAAGTCCAAAAAAACTGCCAGCATGGTTAAAGGTGAAGTCAGAGAAGATGTTGTTGCCAAAAAAGCATCTTTCAGGAAATGGAAAAAAGAGCCAAACGACGAAAATTGGAAACAGCACAAGCACTGGCAAGTTAAATGCAAAGCATTGATAAGGCAGGCAAAGAGAGAATTTGAGAAGAATCTTGCTGCGGAAGCAAAAATGCGTAATAAAGACTTTTTCAAGTACGTTCGTAGCAAAAAACCTGTGAGAAAGTCAGTTGGTCCATTAGATGATAGAGAGGTTAAAGGGCACTAAGAGGCGACAAGGCGATGGTGGAGAGACTGAATGAATTCTTTGCTTTGGTCTTTACTGAGGAAGATATAGGGATGTTACCCATGACTGAAGTGGTATTTAAAGGTGCGGAATAATTGAAGGAAATATCGATACATCAGGAAGATGTATTACAAATATTTGATAAACTGAAGAGTAGCAGATCACCTGGACCGGATGATATACATCCAAGGGTGTTGAAAGAACTGAAATATGAGATTGCAGACCTGCTATTAGTAATCTGTGAACTATCATTAAAATCATCTGAAATACCTGAAGATTGGAGGATGGCCAACATAACGCCAATTTTTAAAAAGGATTCCAGGGGTGATCCGGGAAACTAGAGACCAGTGAGCCTGATGTCAGTACCGGGAAAAATGGTAGAAACCATCATAAAGAACAAAATTACTGAACATGTACTGAACTCATGGCTTAATGGGAGACAGCCAACATGACTTTAGCCAAGGAAGGTCTTGTGTTACTAATCTGTTATGTTTTTTTTGAAGGTGTGAATAAACAGGTAGATAAAGGTGAGTCGGTTGATAATGTGTATCTAGATTTTCAGAAAGCCTTTGACAAGGTCTCTCATGAGAGACATTTGGCAAAACTAAAGAGTCATGGGATAGGAGGCAGTGTACCCTTGTGGATCAGGAACTGGTTAAAAGATAGAAAGCAGAGGGTAGGGCTAAATGGCCAATTTTCCCAATGGAGAAAGGTGAATAGTGCTGGGTCCGCTGCTTATTGACATATTCATAAATGACCTGGAAAAGGGAATAACAAGTGAGGTTATCAAATTTGCAGATGACACAAAACTATTTAAAGTAGTTAAAACCCATGAGGACTGTGGAAAATTGCAAGAGGATCTTGATAAATTGGAAGACTGGACATCAAAATGGCAGATTAAATTTAATGTGGACAAGTGCAAAGTTATGCACCTAGGGAAGAACAACCCAAACTATGGTTACACGATGCAAGGTTCCACATTAGGAACTATCACCCAGGAAAACGATTTAGGCGTCATTGTGGATAACATGTTAAAACCCTCGGCCCAGTGTGCAGCGGCGGCCAAGAGAGCAAATAGAATGCTAGGTATCATAAGGAAAGGAATGGAAAATAAAACAAAGGATATTATAATGCCTCTGTATCGTTCCATGGTGTGAACACGCCTTGAATATTGTGTGCAATTTTGGTCGCCGTATCTTAAAAAGGATATAGCATTATTTGAAAAGGTTCAGAGAAGAGCCACCAAAATGGTAAAGGTGATGGAAGGATACTCCTATGAAGAAAGGCTAAAAAGGTTATGGCTCTTTAACCTGGAAAAGAGACGGCTGAGGGGAGATATGATAGAAGTCTATAAATTAATGAACGGAGTGGAACGGGTAAACGTAGATCAATTGTTTACATTATCAGAATATAGAAAGACTAGGGGACATGCAATGAAGATACAGGGTAAACTATTTAAGACTAATAAGAGAAAATATTTTTTACTCAATGTGTAATCAAACTCTGGAATTTGTTACCGGAGGATGTAGTAAAGGCTGTTAGTGTAGCTGGGTTTAAAAAAGGTTTGGACAAGTTCCTAGAGGAAAGGTCCATAAACCATTATTAAGAAGGGACCCAGGATATCAATGCTTGACCCAGTACAAGCAATGTGGAACCTGTGTCTTTTGGGGAAACTGCTCGGTACTTATGACCTAGATTGGCCACTGTTGGAAACAGGATACTGGGCTTGATGGACCTTGGTCTGACCCAGTATGGCATATCTTATGTTCTTATGGAAATGGAAATAACAAGTGAGGTAATGAAATTTGCAGATGACACAAAACTATTTAAAGTTGTTAAAACCAATGAGGATTGTGGAAAATTGCAAGAGGACCTTGAAAAATTGGAAGACTGGGCATCCAAATGGCAGATAAAATGTAATGTGGACAAGTGCAAAGTTATGCATCTAGGAAAAACAACCCAAACTATGGTTACACAATGCAATTTTCCACATTAGGAACCACCACCCAGGAAAAAGATTTTGGCGTCATCGTGGATAGCATATTAAAACCTTTGACCAGTGTGCAGAGGTGGCCAAGAGAGCAATTAGAATGCTAGGTATCATAAGGAAAGGAATGGAGAATAAAATAAAGGTTATTATAATGCCTCTGTATCGTTCCATGATGCGACTGCATCTGAAATATTGTGTGCAATTTTATTCACCGTATCTTAAAAAGGATATAGCATTATTAGAAAAGGTACAGAGAAGAGCCACCCAAATGGTAAAGGGGATGGAAGGATGAAGGATGATATGAAGAAAGGCTAAAAAGGTTAGGGCTCTTCAACCTGGAAAAAAGACGACTGAGGAGAGATATTATAGAGGTCTATAAATTCATAAATGGAGTGAAACTGGTAAACGTAGATCGATTGTTTATGCCATCAAAATATAGAAAGACTAGGGGACATGCAATGAAGCTACAGGGCAACCTATTTAAGATTATTAATAAGAGAAAATATGTATGGCATATCTTATGTTCTTAAGGACTATTTTTCTAATCTTATTTCCTCTTCTGCTAACTCCTCCCATCAACTTTACTCTGTTCTTCGTTCCCTTTCTGCCCCTCATTCTACTCCTTCTTCTTCTCCCCCCTCTTCTACTTCCCCTGACCCTGCTTCTCTGGCTTCTCATTTCATCTCTAAGGTTCATTCTATATGTTTCTCTTTCCTTTCCTGCCCTCCTCTCCTTTCCCCCCTGCTTCATCCCCTCTCTCCAGGTCCCCTCATCCCTCTTCCCTTTCCTCCCCTTCCCCCCCACTCTCACATCTCTGGTCCTCCTTCATGCCACTCTCTGCTTCTGTCCTATCAAATTCCTTCTCCTCTATCCGGAAAACCGCTTGCCTTGCAGAACCTATTCCTTCCCATTGGCTCTTTGAACCCTCCCTTGCTCTTTCCCCTCACATTCTCTCTCTTTTCAACTCAAGCTTATCTTCTGGTATCTTTCCTTCTCCGTGGAAGCATGCTACCATTCGTCCCCTTCTGAAAAAGGTTCCCTCGACCCCTCTTCCCCTTCTAGTTGGCGTCCCATTTCCAATATTCCATTTCTCTCGAAACTTCTAGAAAAGCTGGTTTTGTCTTAACTTTCTTCTCATCTTGAAGCCTCTCTTACCCTTCACCCATGACAATCCGGTTTCCGTCCTGGTCACAGCACAGAATCTGTTCCTCTTTCCCTCCTTAACGATCTGCACGCTGCTCACGACCACGGTCTTCTTTCTCTTGCCGTCTCTCTTGATCTATCTGCAGCTTTTGACCTGGTCGATCACCCCACTCTTCTGACACGCCTTCGGGAAGCAGGTCTCACTGGTACTGTTCTTCATTGGTTCCACTCCTTTCTCTCTTGCCGGTCCTTCTCAATTGTCTCTGGGCCCTCTTCTTCTCTCTCCACTTCCCTCCCCTGCGGTGTCCCCCAGGGTTCTGTTCTCGCCCCCCTTTTGTTCAATGTTTTTCTTGCACCTCTTTGTCTCCTGATTCAACAACACAGTGTTTCTGCTTACTACTATGCAGATATCTTTCTCCTGCACCACACAGATTCTTCCTCTCCTGATATTTCAGTTCTTAACACCTGCCTTTCTGCGGTGGCTTCCTGGCTTTCTACTAATTTCTTACACATCAATTTTTCCAAGACTTCCGCAATCTGTTTCACTTTCGGAAGCCCCCCCCCCCCCCCTTCTCTTGCTCCCTCTTTCTCTTCTTCACCTATTCCTATTGTTTCCTCTCTTCGGTATCTGGGCGTCACACTTGACTCTTCCCTTTCGTTCAAAGATCATATCTCCTCTCTTGTACAGCGTTCCTTCTTCTCTCTGAAACAACTTCGTGAGTCCGTCCTTTTCTTTCTCCTTCTGCTTTAACCACTCTGCTTCTTTGCCTTGTTATTTCACACCTCGACTATTGTAATGTCTCCCTGGCCGGTCTTCCTCAGTCTCAACTCACCCGCCTCCAACGTATTCAAAATACTGCCGCCCGTCTTCTCACTCACGCCTCTCGCTTTGACCATATAACTCCCCTCCTTTTCCGTTTGCACTGGCTCCCTAGTTCCTTCCGGGTCCAGTACAAGATTCTCATATTTGTTCACAGGTCCATTCACTCCGGCACCCCCCTTTACCTTGCCGATCAAGTTCACCTTCACACCCCTCACCGTTCTCTTCGGTCCATTCACGTCAGTCGCATGTCCCTTCCTTCCCCATCCCAAGCCCACCTGGAATCCACCCGCTCCTCTGCCTTCTACTTTCTTGGTCCACGTCTCTGGAACTCGCTCCCTCCCTCCCTCTGCTTAGAATCTTCTTTTAAAACCTTTAAGGTTAAATTAAAAACTCATCTATTCTGCACTGCCTTCAACCTCCCTCCCCCTTCTGTTCCTCTCTCTCCTCCCCCTCGTTGATTTTCTGCTCCTTACCTGTTCTTAGTTCTTTCTCTTATCTGTCCTTTTGAAATTTTAATGGCGTTCTTTTTCTTTTCCTTGCAGCTTTTTTAAATGATTCTTAAAATTTTTGGTTTGTAAACCACCCAGATGCCCTGGTTATGGGCGGTATAGTAAGTTTTTTTTTTTTGTATTTAAGTTTTTATTAGCAACATTTCCGTAACAACCATATACATTTCTATGGCCAACCATATACATTTCTATGGCCACCCTTTGGCGTGGCCCTTAGGCGGGGCACGTATCAGTGCTGAGCAAAGTGCAAGAAGCCATTGTGTTTGAGGTCACAGAGGCCTATAGAAAAGAAACGACGCCGCACCGAGACAGCCCTTTGTCCACAACTACAGTCATCGTTACCGTCTCCATTGTTTATGCTGATCACAGTCCATGAAGAAATCTGCAACATAACGAAAACCAGCAGCCACTCTCAAGTCCAGCTATTCACTAAATAGACTGTCATTTATGATAACCCGTATAAGCACAGCAGTATCCCGACTGCCCGGCGGGCTTGAAACTAACATCATCAACATCATCTGAAAAGATCTCCGTCTTCTTCAAACCTCCAGCTGGAGCGCACCCATGGCAGACCTCGCTCTCACACTGAACCAAACCACCTACCGATCACAGCAAGTATACCACTTCTAAAACACTGGCTAAAATGAGTCTTCCAGCACACCCATCTAAGCCAATATCAATATTCTCCTATGGTCACACATATCCTATGATCTGTAGCCTCATATACTGTTGTCAGTAGCCTATATAACTTTGTTGATAGTACCTATACCATTGTCAATAGCCTATATAACACTGTCAATAGCTTCTTATACTGTATAACATTGTTGATAGTACTCATACTGTTGTCAGTAGACTATATAACACGGTCAATAGCTTCTTATACTGTTGTCAGTAGCATCATATACCGTTGTCCATTGCCATACTGTTTTGTGTCTCACTACCGTACTCTCTGTCCTGCTATTGCACTATACTGCAGTATATCTACAGTACTTCGCACACAACAGGAACTCGCAAAATGGCCCTCCAGCTCTTCGCCCTTATCAGCTTTTTCCTACTGACTCACTGGCTTGGAACCTCCCAAGCCCTTTACATATCTCATGGAAATATCCCCATCTTAAATAGCCATGGAAAAAGGTGGTCTGGACCTCCATACTCCCACCCAGGAAATGACACCTACACACGCCGCTCCCATTTGATACACATAGCACTCCAGCTGCCCAATACACCCACCCAGGAAGAACCTCCGAACTACCGACCCCTAAGATGTGCCATCATAAATGCGCGTTCTATTCGCAAAAAGTGGCCTGTGGTTCTTGAAACAATTTCCCGCTATGACCTAGAGATACTCATGATCACAGAAACCTGGCTATCAGCTGAAGATAATGTTCTCATCAACCAACTTCTACCACCCAATTTCGCCATACACACAAGACATAGAGAAAACAAAAAAGGAGGAGGGGTGCTCATAGTCTCCAAATCGGACCTTAACTTCCACATAACAGATTCCTCTAGCTCAAGCAATCTAGACATACTCTCCATTACAAACCAGCAAATCTCCCTCAACCTCTTATACAGGACACCGTCCACGTCTCCAGATGACCTCCCAACCATTATTGACCTTACTGCCAGCACCCTCAATCCCAATAAACCAAATTGGATAATGGGTGACTTCAATCTCCCATCGTTATCCCAAAACCACGCAATTGCCTTCCTTGGTGCTATGGAAGACCTGGGACTCAAGCAAATTATCAATAAACCCACTCATATAAAGGGAAACATTCTGGATTTGGTATTTGCTCCTCAGACAGTCATTCAACAAAACCACAACCTACCAATATCAATCGTTGATGTACCCTGGTCAGACCACAAACTGATCATTTTCCAGATCCCCATCATCAATGAGAAGCTGCACAGAAGCCAAAACATGCACAGCACATCACGGACGCCCACAAGAAGATTTAGACCATTTAACAGAGAACACATCTTGGCTGAGACCCAATCACTCCTCAACAAAACCACACCAGACCTCGACGAACTAATCACCTCCTGGAACTCCAATCTGCATGCCATATCACAACCTCCAATTTCCAATAACACAAAGAGGAGAAAAAGAAGCACCGCCCCATGGTTCTCTCCTGAATTGCGAGCCTCTCTGACTCAACTCCGCAGACTGGAACGCCGCTGGCGCAGATCACTTTCCACTGAAGATCAGACCGCCTACCGTACTCACCTCTCCACACACCGTGAAGCAATCACAACCACAATGAAACAATATCACACAGACACCCTAAAGAGATCACTGAATAAACCACGTGACCTCTTCAACCTGGTCAAATCCCTCTCAAAGGAACCTTCTCCCGAACAACACAGTGAGATTCATCCACAGAAATTCGCTGACTACATGCAATCCAAGATAGTGCAAACTAACAAGGTGTCAACTGTCCCGTTCCAAGAACCAACGAATGCAACCCCACTAAATAACTTCTCTACACCATCCACTAAATGCATCGAGGACACCATAGCATCTCTCAATACCTCCACTGCACAAACGGACCCATGCCCAGCTTTTTGGATTAAGGAGCTACGTTGTGCGTTCAGCCCCTTCATTGCAAATCTAATGAACCTCTCATTCACAACAGGGTACTTCCCTGCAGCACTCAAGCAGACTTCCATCAGGCCACTTTTGAAAAACCCCAAGCTAGACCCGCAAAAGGTCGAATCTTATAGGCCTATAGCTAGCATTCCCCTCTTAGCCAAGATAATTGAGAAGGAGGCACAACGGCAAATCCAAGATCATATAGACACCACAGCTCCCCTAGATCACTGCCAACATGGGTTCAGAGAATATCATGGGGTCGAGACCCTTCTCACGAACCTATTCAACGACATTATCACAGGCATTAACAACATCCGACAAGGATTTGTACTCGTCTTCTTAGACATCGCTGCGGCGTTCGACTCGGTAAGCCACGAAATTCTCCTCGGACGACTGAAAGAGAAAGGTATCTGCAACAGTGCATTAGAATGGTGCAACTCTTATCTGGATGGTAGATGGCAATATGTGAAGTCCGGTACAGAAGAGTCAAAACGCTTCCATCAAAAGCAAGGTGTGCCTCAAGGTTCCTCATTGTCTTCCCTACTATTTAACATATACATGCAGCCCATCTGCGACATCATAAGATCTTTCAAAGTCAACTGCTTGATATACGCAGATGACATTCTCTTATATATGCCTTTCTCCACAACTCAATTAGACCTGGCACCGTTGGTAGACTGCCTCAATTCGGTCTCAGAGTGGCTCCAATCACAAAACCTTCGCATTCAACATAAAAAAACAGAGGTGCTCTTCATCTCCAAAGACCCCAACTTCACCCCTCCAGCCCACGTCAGTGTCAAGGAAGCTGACCTACAAGCTAAAGAAACAATAAGATACCTTGGAGTTACATTGGACCAACGTCTGGATATGAAACATCACATAAATAACATAGTCAAAGCTGTATACTTCAAAATACGCTCGCTTAGGCATATGCGCTCCATGTTGGACCCTGATGACTTCCGAACCATATACCAAGCACTAATCCTGCCACACTTCGACTTTGCAAATGCCATATTACAAGGTCTCCCTCAATCCACTCTTAGCCCATTACAGATGGCCATGAATGCCGCAGCAAGAGTCCTCTACGGAGCCTCCAGAAGCGACCACGTAACTCCCATTCTTAAACAGCTTCACTGGCTCCCCATCCATGGGAGGATCATCTTTAAAACCCTAGTCCTATCATTCAAGGCAATCAAGGGTATCTCATCCTCCTCACTCACAGATCTGATTCACACTGTACCCCCCAACAGATCCAGAAGAACATCAGCCGTAAACCTACTGACAACCTCGAAGGCGTTGACAAAGTGCAACATGACAACCTCAAACAGAGCCTTCAGTTTCTATGTACCCAAATGCTGGAACGCTCTACCCCCCGACATAAGGGCCATTACTGACCTACTCCAGTTCAGGAAGGCACTCAAATACCACCTCTTCCTTCAATACTACCCTACCAGCAATTGAACCAGAGGAAGTGACCCACTCATGAACACACCATGCCGTTCTTGATATTATTAAGACTCTATTCTGTTCTATGTAATTATCTTTTGTATATAGTTTACCCCGGTTCTCCAAGTTTGTACTCCTGTTCGATGTAAACCAAACAGCTTGTTGTTATGGTCTTTATGTTATAATGTAAACCGCGCTGATGCCGAATAGTGCGGTATATAAGAACTTGTAATAAATAAATAAAATAATAAAATAAATACATGTACCAATAGCATTCCATCATCTATACATTGGGTAACTAGCATCCAATATTCCTATACACCAAAAAATATGTTAGCCATTATTCCTTATTTTAACCCCCTATTGCTATCCTAATGTGTTTCCATAATAAACTTTGTAACTATACCTTGTCTCCATTCTTTTGTATTATTTTCTCCCATGCAATAATTTTTTTTTTTTTGCTCAACAACCCATCATACAAACAAACAGACCATCCACCAAAGCCCGGTAACCCCAGACTATTGGTGATACTCAATATCCCCCCACAATCCCCCCCACTCCCTCCTACCCCCCCCCATCCTAACCCCTCCCGTCCCCGCTCATGACACCGTTATCATCCTCAACATCTACCTCTACTTAACCCCCTTTTACAGTAGCAATATCCATACTATACATCAGCTGCAGCTCTCCACCATATCGAGGCTATCACCTCCCTCCAAAGCCCGACTCCACCCCTTGCAACCCTATACTCTCCCCAGTATCCCCCAAATACCAGTTCCCCCCTAAACCTCCTCCCCCCCTCCAGCTTCCAGGCCCAAGGCAGCCTCCATATACCCCTGGGGTGATCCACTCCTCCATCCTTCTCCCACCATCTCTACTTCCTCCACCCCCTGACCTGCTTTCTGTCCCTCCCCCCATAACACCCTCTCATTACCCCCCCTGCTTCTGCATCCATACATGCCAACCCCTCTCTCTCCAGGCCTCATAATCTTGCCATATCTCCCCATGCTTAGCTTCCTTATTTCGCCCACAGGCCCCCACCTTACTGAGCTCCCAAAGTGCCTCCAACTTCCCAATAATTTCCTGCATTGATGGGACCCCCCCAGTTTTCCATTTCTGTAACATCACCAGCCTAGCCACCACCACACAATAGCTGCAGAAAATGGTTAACCCCCAGCTCCCTTCCTCTCCCCCCTCAGTCAAAACCAGATGGGCAGGAGTAAATTTTATCTGTATCCCTGTAACCACTCTGTAAAAACCCTCAAGCTCACGCCATAGGGGCTGCACTTTCGGACACCTCCAAACCATATGGAGGAGATCCCCCCACTCCCCGCACTCCCTCCAACAGCTACCCTCCCTCTCCGGATAAATTCGGTGCAGCTTAGTTGGCGTCCAAAGCATCCTAAGCCTGAACTTAAGGCAATTCTCCACCAAAGCCGTTCCCCACGCAAGCCTCTTCTCCCCCTCATAGATACCCTTCCACCTCCCTTCCCCCCATGTACCCCCCAATTCTCTCTCCCACTGTTCCTGCCATCGTGCTTTACCCTCCTGCTTAGCATTTAATAACTTATAAAGTTTAGACACCAGACCCTTCACTATATCCTGTTGGCCCATCAATTCCTCAAAACCCGTTAGACTACCTTGCAGGTCTGTCTTAACCTCCGGCCTTTGCATATAATACCACAACCGCATATAAGCATAATACTCAGTGTCCCTCACTCCATATTCCCTTTGTAGCTCTTCAAACGATCTAATCCTGCCTGTCTCATCCAACACTTGCCCCACCCTCTCCAATCCCCTCCCTGCCCAGCTTTTGAAAACCCCTTCCCCTCTTCCTGGGGTACTGACACCCATATTTCTGCAGATACGTCTCCCGAGACACATTTTTCCCCTGCAGTAAATAGCCCTTCCATTTACCCCAGAGTTGCAACGTCAACTTCCGTTGTGGGTTTTGACTTCCCCTTCCCAGCCCTTTCGCCTCCCGCCTCCCTCCTCCCTCCCTCCCCACATCACCGCCTCCAAACATTTCCCCCCCCGCTCTCTCCATATGCACCCATTGCAGGGTTTCCCCCCTCTCCCCCCACCCAAACAGGGCCTTCAGCTGTGCTGCCTCATAGTACTTGACCAGGTTAGGTACTCCCAGCCCCCCTTCATCCTGTGGCCTAAACATTGTGATCCTGCTAACTCTCAGTCTCTTCCCCTCCCAGATAAACCGCATTATCCCGTCCTGCAGCCCCTTAAGACATCTCCTTGAAACTTTACACGGCAGTGCCATGAAGACAAATAATATCCTTGGCAACACATTCATCTTTATTGTAGCTATTCTCCCCATCCATGATAAGTGTAGACCCTTCCACCTTTCTAAATCCTGTCTTATCGCCCCTTTTAGGGGTTTATAGTTCCAGTCCTGTAGCTGCCCCATTGAGTTATCCAACTGTATACCCAAGTAACGAAAACTTCCTCGCACCCACTTAAATGAGAACTTTTCCCGCAACCTCTCCACTAACCAGGGGCCTCTCTCCATGCCGCAGGTGGATCGATTCTCGCTTACGGCCTGGCCCTTGAGCGGGCTAGGTTGAGAGCGCGGGGTTATTCGCCGGCGGTGATAGCTACGTTGCTCAAAGCTCGGCGGCGTTCTACTTCCTTGGCTTATATGTCAGGGTTTGGCGCATCTTTGAGAATTGGTGTGCCGAGAGGGGCTGGGTTCCGTTGAAAGCGACGGTTCCGCAAGTGTTGGCCTTTTTTCAGGATGGCTTTCAAAAGGGTTTGGCGGCGTCCTCATTGAAGGTGCAGTTGGCGGCTCTGTCCTGCTATAGAGAAAAGGTTCAGGGAGTGTCGCTGGGTAGGGGCCGCCGTGACAGCTCACAGTTCCGGCGTGGGATCTGCCTTTGGTCTTGGAGACCTTAGGGAACACTCCTTTTGAGCCTTTGGCGGAGGCTTCATTGAAGGATTTGACGCTGAAGGTGGTCTTTTTGGTAGCGGTTGCTTCGGCAAGGCGCGTGTCGGAGTTACAGGCGCTGTCGTGTCGGCCGCCCTTTCTCGCTTTCTTCGAATCAAAGGTGGTGTTGAGGCCCGTTCCGTCCTTCTTGCCGAAAGTGGTCTCCGTTTTTCATATGAACCAGGTGGTATCGTTGCCCGTGTTTCGCGGTAAAGGGAAAGGGCACGTGGCGGACCGTTTTCACCGCTTGGACGTTCGCCGGGCATTGAAGAAGTATGTTGCTCGAACAGCGTCCTTCCGCAAGTCCGACAGACATTTCGTGCTGTTTGTGGGGGCCCGTAAGGGTGAGGTGGCTTCTAAAGGCTCAATTGCCCGGTGGGTGAAGGAGGCCATCGCTTTGGCTTATATTTTGAGGGGTCGGCTGGTGCCGGACAGTTTGCGAGCTCATTCCACTAGGGCGCAAGCGGCGTCTTGGGCTGAGTCTAAATTGCTTCCGGCAGTAGACATTTGTAGGGTGGCGACATGGTCGTCGCTGCATACTTTTGTGAAGCATTACCGTCTGGATGTGCAGGCGGACAGAGACACCTGTTTTGGTTCGGCGGTACTTCAGGCCGGGCTACCAGGTCCCTCCCGTTGATGGGTTTTTACTGCTCTGGTACGTACCCATAGATTCCGGGACTAGCCTGGAGGGACGATCAGGAAGATGAACTTAGGCTTACCTGCTAATTATAGTTCCTGGAGTAGCTCCACGCTAGTCCCGGGTCCCGCCCTGTCTTGCTGGTGCTTCCTGGCCTGAAGCAGGAGAACTGTTACTGGTGTCTTGTTTTCTTTATTCTGTCGGCGGGGTTGTCGTTGGGACGACTTTTTTGCCTGAAAAATTTTGGGGGAGGGGCCGGGCAGGAGAGCTCACGGCATACGTAGTTGCAGATTTTGTACATAGTTGGACCTGCGGGTCTTTGTAGTATATGGGGGCCGTTGTTTGTCTTTCATTTTCCTTCTTACTTGTTGCTCCGGTGAGTCTGCTTTGTCAATAGGTAAACTGGAGTGTGGAGGTGGAGCCGGCCCTTATATACTGATGACATCACGGGAAAGAGGTTTCTCAGTCTCCAAAGCTGCTGGAGGAGGTTGACAACCCATAGATTCCGGGACTAGCCTGGAGCTACTCCAGGAACTACAATTAGCAGGTAAGCCTAATTTCATCTACCACTCCGGTCATTAATTTATAGACTTCTATCATATCTCCTCTCAGCCGTCTCTTTTCTGGGTTAAAGAGCCCTAACCTTTTTAAACTTTCTTCATAGGAGTATCCTTCCATCCCCTTTACCATTTTGGTGGCTCTTCTCTGAACCTTTTCTAAAATCGCTATATCCTTTTTAAGATACGGCGACCAGAATTGCACACAATATTCAAGGTGCGGTCTCACCATAGAACGATATAGAGGCATTATAATATCTTTTGTTTTATTTTCCATTCCTTTCCTTATGATACCTAGCATTCTATTTGCTCTCTTGGCCACCACTGCACACTGGGCCGAGGGTTTTAACATGGTATCCACAATGACGCCTAAATCTTTTTCCTGGGTGGTGGTTCCTAATGTGGAACCTAGCATCGTGTAACCATAGTTTGGGTTGTTCTTCCCTAGGTGCATAACTTTGCACTTGTCCACATTAAATTTCATCTGCCATTTTGATGCCCAGTCTTCCAATTTATCAAGATCCTCTTGCAATTTTCCACAATCCTCTTGGGTTTTAACAACTTTAAATAGTTTTGTGTCATCTGCAAATTTGATAACCTCACTTGTTATTCCACTTTCCAGGTCATTTATAAATATGTCAAAAAGCAGCGGACCCAGCACAGATCCCTGGGATACACCACTATTCACCTTTCTCCATTGGGAAAATTGGCCATTTAGCCCTACCCTCTGCTTTCTATCTTTTAACCAGTTCCTGATCCACAGTAGTACACTGCCTCCTATCCCATGACTCTTTAGTTTTGCCAAAAGTCTCTGATGAGGGACCTTGTCAAAAGCTTTCTGAAAGTCCAGATACACTATATCAACTGACTCACCTTTGTCCACCTGTTTATTCACACCTTCAAAAAAACATAACAGATTAGTAAGACAAGATCTTCCTTGTCTAAAGCCATGTTGGCTGTCTCCCATTAGGCCATGACTATCTACATGCTGAGTAATTTTATTCTTTATGATGGTTTCTACCATTTTTCCCGGTACTGATGTGAGGCTCACCGGTCTGTAATTTCCCGGATTACCCCTGGAACCCTTTTTAAAAATTGGTGTTACATTGGCGATCCTCCAATCTTCAGGTATTAGAGATGATCTTAATGATAGTTCACAGATTACTAATAGCAGGTCTGCAATCTCATATTTCAGTTCTTTCAACACCCTTGGATGTATACCATCTGGCCCAGGTGATTTGCTACTCTTCAGTTTATCTAATAGTTGTAATACATCTTCCCGATGTATCAATATTTCCTTCAATTCTTCCGCACCTTTAAGTACCACTTCAGTCATGGGTAACATCCCTACATCTTCCTCAGTAAAGACCGAAGCAAAGAATTCATTCAGTCTCTCCGCTATCGCCTTGTCGCCTCTTAGTGCCCCTTTAACCCCTCTATCATCTAATGGACCAACTGACTCTCTCACAGGTTTTTTGCTACGAATGTACTTGAAAAAAGTCTTTATTTTGCGTTCTTGCTTCTGCAGCAAGCTTCTTCTCAAATTCTCCCTTTGCCTGCCTTTATTTATTTATTTATTTATTTATCATTTCTTATATACCGCCTTTCATGATATCAAGGCAGTTTACATTGAACAAACTGAAATTACATTGAACAGGGCATTATAACTTGGAGATGACTATTTTACAGGGAACATGGGCTATGGAGGGTTAAGTGGCTTGCCCAAGACCACAGGGAGCACCTGTGGGACTAGAAACCCCAGTCCTTCCGGCCCAAGGTTTCTGTCCTCTAGTGGGATTTGAACCTCCGAGCTTCTGGGCTGAAGTACCTTGCCCCAACCACTAGGCCACTCCTCCCCTGCCTTATCAATGCCTTGCATTTGACTTGCCAGTGCCTGTGCTGTTTCCAGGTTTTGTCGTTTGGCTCTTTTTCCATTTCCTGAAAGATGTTTTTTTGGCGACAACAGCCTCTCTGACCTCACCTTTAAACCATGCTGCCAGTTTTTTGGACTTCCTTCCACTTTTCTTAAAGCGTGGAATACAGCTGGTCTGGGCTTCCAAGATAGTATTTTTCAACAACACCCAATCTTGATGTAAGTCTTTAACCTTTGCAACTGCTCCTTTTAGTTTTTCTTAACTATTTTTCTCATGTTATCATAGTCTCCCTTTCGAAAGTTAAAAGGTAGTACTGTGGATTTCCGTACTATCCCTCCTCCACTAATTAAATCAAAGGCGATCATGCTATGATCACTATTGCCAAGTGGCCCCAACACCCTTATCTCACTGTTCCCTCTAAGCTGTGCACGTGTGCGCGCGCACACATCTCGCCGAGAGAGCTCACATACTTTACAACAGAGCGCACAAAAATTACGGCTCTGATTATGATAGAAAACAACACAGACTTCTTAAAATTTAAAAGTTATGATTGTAATTACTAGAAATTTCCCGCTTCATTTAGTAATAGTCTATTTTCATTTAATTTTATTAAAATCAATGTGATGTACATCTGTATTCTGATGTGTAGTCAAATTTTAAAGTATATAACTCCGAGTGTCGTTATGTGGTGCACAAAAATTTAACCTTCCTTCAAAAGCTGCACACAGCTGCACACAGCTGATATTTTACGTGCACACAGCCTACAGAAAATTAGAGGGAACATTGCCTTATCTCTTGCACTAGATCTGGTGTTCCACTAAGGACTAGGTCTAATATGGCTTCCCCTCTGGTCGGTTCATGAACCATCTGCTCCAAGAAGCAGTAATTTATTTCATCTAGAAACTTTATCTCCCTAGCATGTTTTGCCGTGACACTGACCCAGTCGATACCGGGGTAATTGAAATCACCCATTATTATTACTGCGCTGTAACTTTTCTTAGCTTCCTTGATTTCTTTGAGCATTTCATCATCCATTTGTTCATTCTGGCCAGGCGGTCGATAGTACACCCCCACTGCCATCGCCTTCCCCTTTTTACATGGAATTTCAATCCATAGAGATTCTACAGCAAATTTTGTTTCCTGCAAAACTTTAATCCTTTCTGACTCAATGCTCTTGGGCGACTGTAGGCTTTCCCCTAATATCTAGTTTAAAAGCTGCTCTATCTCCTTTTTAAAGGTTAATGCCAGCAGCCTGGTTCCATCCCGGTTAAGGTGAAGCCCATCCCTTCGGAAGAGACCCTCCTTTCCCCAGAATGTTCCTCACGTCCTAACAAATCCAAAACCCTCATCTGTGCACCATTGTCTCATCCATGCATTGAGACTCCGGAGCTCTGCCTGCCTTTTGGGTCCTGCGTGTGGAACGGGAAGCATTTTGGAGAACACTACCCAGGAAGTTCTGGATTTCAACTTCCTACCTAAAAGCCTAAATTTAGCCTCCAGAACCTCCCTACCACATTTTCCTATGTCATTGGTACCGACATGTACCAAGACAGCAGACTCCTCCCCAGCACTATCTAAGACCTTATCTAGGTGGCGCGTGAGGTCCGCTACCTTTGCACCAGGCAGGCAGGTTACCAGGCGATCCTCACGTCCACCAGCCACCCAGCTATCTATATGCCTAATGATCGAATCACCAACTATAACGGCTGTCCTAACCCTTCCCTCATGGGCACATGGCCCTGGAGAAACTTCCTCGGTGCAAGAGGGTTTTACATCACCTGGAGGACAGGTCCTAGTTACCGGATCACTTCCTGCCACACCAGAGTGATGCTCTCCTGTCATGTGACCTCTCTCCTCCATGGCAACAGGGATGCTGCCAGACTGGAGGTGGGACTTCAGGACTATATCCCTGTAGGTCTCGTCTATGTACCTCTCTGTCTTTCTTATGTTTTCCAAGTCTGCCACTCTAGCCTCTAGAGAACGGACTCGTTCCCTGAGAGTAAAGAGCTCCTTGCACCTAGTGCACACGTAAGACCTCTCACCAACTGGGAGAAAATCATACATGTGACACTCAATGCAAAAGACTGGAAAGCCCCCATCCCGCTGCTGGACTGCTGTCTGCTTCTTAGTTTTAAGTTTGTGTTTAGATCTTTAAGTTCTTTACTTACTAAGGGTTGCTATGGATATTTATACTAATAAAATTGTACCTAATACGTTTAATATACCTTGTTCACCTGAAGCTTAATTAGTCTCAGGTCCTTAGTGTATGACTGATTTGGGTAATGAGATTCACCTGAAAGCATCTCCTGTCTTTTAAGATGTGTAAGTACCTATAAAGCTATGATTATCCCAGGGGTGGGTGGGTGTTGGGGAGGGAGGGAAATAACACTTATTAAAAGAGGGCTGCTACACAGTACCCTGTCTTGTGCTGCTGAGGTAAGCTATATTCTGATTTGATTTAAATTATAGCTCTTTGCTGCTGCTAGGCTCTAACTTATTATGAAATTTAAACTACAAGCTCTCTGCTGGGTTCTAAATTTAACCAGAAAGGTCTCTTCTGTGTTTTAAATTAAACTAAAAGTACTTTGCTGATGCTAGGCCCTGAGTGACTATTAAATTTAAACTACAAGCTCTCTGCTGGGTTCCAAATTTAACCAGAAAGCTCTCTTCTCTGTTTAAATTTAAACGTAAACTGCTGCAACTAGGCCCTGACTGATTTAACAAACAATAGTGGGTTCACAGATTAATTAGCTTTAATACAAAGAATTCCTTTCAGAAAATTCCCAGAAGTATCTACTCACAATTGCAGATCTCTCTCCAGAAGTAACAGTCCCCTTTTCTAGTCCTTCAAGAAAATTGGCCATTACAATAGCAATAGCCCCCCTCCTTTCACCCTGGAGCATTGTCCATCATCTCTTCACTCCTCTCCGCTGCGATCTCTGGTGCTCTCCGTCATCCTTGCCCGGTCGCTTCCATTGCATTCCTCCGGGCTTGACTCTCTGTGCTCTCTCTTGCGCACCCTTTGCCCACTCCACTCTGGCTTCTTCTGCTGGTCCTTCCATACCTGCCACCTTCAGAGTGGTCCAAGCTGCCTCCACTGTTTGTATTCTGCAAGTTCTGTCCCCTTTTGTGAAGGCCAACCCAAACGGATAGAGCCATCGGTATCTTACTTCCTCTTTCCTGAGGATCTTAGTAATGGGGGCCAATTCCCTCCTTCGCTGCAAAGTCCCCAAGGAGAGGTCCGCAAATATGGCCACTGAGTAGCCCTGCCATTTGAAATTGCTCAGCCCTCTCATTTTAGCTGCTATTTTCTCTTTCACTTTATAGTCCTTGAGACAAATAATTATGTCTCTGGGCTGATTGTTGCGCACTGGGCCCAATGTTCTATGGGCTCTATCCAGCTGGATTCCTTCTCCCATTTCCTCCTCACCTCCTTGCCTCAGGGCCTCCAGGCACACGGCCTCTGCAACTTTTGCACAGTCCCTGAACTCCGCCTCCTCCGGAACTCCTTTGATTCTCAAATTATTCCTCCTGGAGCGGTTCTCAAGTCCTCCAACTTCAATTGAATCTGCTCCTTCCAACTCTCCTCCACTTGTCACTGCCCATTCCACTCCTCCTGCTGCTGTTCCAGCAGCTCCAGGCGGTTTTCATTATCTCCCAGCCTGGCAGCCACTTCTCCCACCTCCTCCTTAAGTGTGTTCATAAGCCCCTCAAGCACCGTTTTTGAGACCTGGACCTCTGCCTTCACCTCAGCGAAGCACTGCTTCAGCTCCTCCCTGGTCACCGGTCCCAATATGCTGGGCTCGACATCCGCCTCACCTCTCTCCAATCCCCTCGCCGTTGGTTCAACGTGCTCCCGCCGTGTGGTCTCCGCACCAGCCATCTTGCCTTCTCCTGCTGACATTGCCGCTCCGGCAAAGGCAAATTCCCGCAGATCTGCAGTTTTTTTTCAGGTGGTCATTCTCTCCACTGTCTCCACTATCCACCACACTCCTTCCCCTTTCTTTCTCCTTCAATTCGGAGCGTTAATATCTCCGCTTTCTCTGGGGTCGGGTCGGAGCTCGCCGCTCACACGGCCATTCGAGTGGGTGATGTCACTTTCTCCATAAGTTTTTAATAAACATAAACAGAATTAAAAATTGTAAAAGATGCTAAGAAAGGTGTCAATACTTTCTTCAGGTATTGGATTAAGCTCATGCCTTTTTTCAGAGTTCAAGGCAAGTTATATTCATGTACAGTTGGTATTCCCGTGTCCCCAGAGGGCATACAATCAAGGTTTGTACCTGAGGAATGGAGGTGACTTGCTCAAGATCACAAGTAGCAGCAGTGGATTTGAATCAGGCGTCCCCTGGTTCTTAGTTTGCTGCTCTAATCATTAGATTACTCCTCCACTCTGACAAAGGAGAAAGACCTGGGCTGAAGAAGGATACGCAGAAATACTAAACAAGTACTGTGTTCAGTATTCACAGAAGAAAACCCTAGAGAGGGATCATGGATACGTAGCAAAAGTGTGTATCAAAATGGATAGATACATCACCATTCATGTAGGAGAATGTTTGTGAAGAACTAATAGGGCTGAAAGTGAGCAAGTCATGGGACCAGATGGATAATATCCCAGGATGCCAATGAACTCAGAGAGGTTCTGGTGGGTCCG
The DNA here is from genome assembly GCA_033557465.1 of Ichthyophis bannanicus. NCBI lineage: Eukaryota > Metazoa > Chordata > Amphibia > Gymnophiona > Ichthyophiidae > Ichthyophis > Ichthyophis bannanicus. Next base: position 301,668,459 of record CM066040.1, on the reverse strand, counting down.
CTGAAGTAGATTTTAACAGATCCCTGGAGATGGGAGAGGTTCTGCATGATTGGCAAAAAGTAGATGTGGTCCTGGTGGTGGGAAAAGTAATGAAGACATTCTGAAGGACAAGATAGTGGAGTTTTACAATCCAGTGGATTGCAAGATCCAAAGCAATGTGGTTTACCAGTGGTAGGTCATGCTAAATGAATTTGATTTTCTTTGACTAGGTAACTAGAGAACTCAGCACTGTACCGAGCCCTGTGCGAGAAGTGCAGCTGCACAGGGCACAAAGAAATAGGAGCACATTTGGGGCTGCTGGCCTTGGCTCCCCTCCATGCAGTCTGCCCTTGCCCACTGCTGATGCTTTTAGTTTTGCTTTGGCAGTGGTGGTGGCAGCAGCGTTATCCAATTGAAAAAAAACCCAAAGGTTTTTCCGACTCTGTGCTTGCATGTTGGCCTTATTCCTCCTTTCTCTGATGTATGCTCGTGTCAGAGAAGGAGGAGGAAGGGACCAGAACAGCTATGCAAGCATGGAGTTGGAAAGACCCACATTTTATTTCTCAGTTGGAGGTCGCTGCTGCCACTGCCGCTGCCAAAGCAACATTAAAAGTGACGGCTGGGCAAGGGCAGACAGCACAGGAGAGAGCTGGCTGAATATGGAGGTAAGCAACAATTGGGCAAGAGCAGACAGCATGGGAGAGAACCGGTTGGATATGGAGGTAAGCAACAGTTGGGCAAGGGAAGGCAGCACAAGGGAGAGCCAGCTGTATATGGGGGTAAGCAAGGGTTGGGCAAGGGCAGGCAGTACAGGGGAGAGCCAGCTGGATATGGAGGTAAGTAATGGCTGGGCAAGGGCAGGCAGTACAGGGGAGAGCCGGCTGGATATGGGGGTAAGCAAAGGTTGGGCAAGGGCAGGCAGCACAGGGGAGAGCTGGGTGGCTATGGAAGTAGGCAATGGCTGGGCAAGGGCAGGCAGCACAGGGGAGAGCCGGCTGGATATGGGGGTAAGCAATGGTTGGGCAAGGGCTGGCAGTGCAGCGGAGAGCCGGCTGGAGATGGGGGTAAGATGGGGAGATACATGGGGCAAAGGACAAACCTGTGATGGGGGGAGGGGACGTACCTGATGTGGAAATTGCAGAGGGTGCATTTATGGCTTGTTATGGTCCTGAGAGAACTAGATAGTGGGCACAAGCTGGATGTAGTGACTTGGATTTCAGAAAAGCCTTTGATATGGTTCCTCATAGGAGGCTTATAAATAAACTTAGTGGCCTGGGGATGGGTCCCAGGGTAGTCAAATGTATTACATTTGGTTTTGGCCATTGTGTCAATCTTGACAATGTTTGGTGGGAAGAGCTTCTAAACAGCTGCAAAGCACAGAGTTTACTTTACCTTTAGGTTTGACAATACGTCTATGACTGTAAGAGTAATAGGCCCCTGATGAAGGCTAACAAGCTGAAACTTGGCCAAGTCGGGCCCTGAATAAAGTCTCTTGCTTGCGCATGGTCTCCTTCCTCTTGTTTTCTCTTTTGTCCTCTAACCGATGCCAGTGATAACCATGATAAAATTCTGGATGTAATTAATCCATTTAAATGTCTTTACCAGAGTCTCAGTGTATGGATCGGATTGCAACTTTCTATGCGAGATCAGGTTTTACAGCTGGTGTGTTTTCCTTTCTTCATTCTCAGGCAAATTCATTGCTGTGGCTGTATCTGTCATGAGTTAACTTAATTTTGATGACTTGTGCTTTGATGTTTCCCCATTTAGATGACTACAATTCTTTATTTATTGGTCTTCCACAACGAGAAGTATGCCGGCTGCAACCATTACAGAATATGGCTGCTAAGCTGATTGATGGCCTCCAAAGCACTAACCCCATGACTCCAGTTTTGAAGGAGCTGTATTGGCTCCTCATACAGCACTGGATATGGTCAAAATTCTAGTTGATTGTTAACCATGGATTCTGGACGTGCGGTATACACGCTGAAAATAAATAAATAATTTACTTATTCCTTAAGCCCTGTCATGAGTAGGAAAATCTCATAGGAACATAAGAAATGTCATACTGGGTCAGACCAAGCTCCATCAAGCCCAGTATCCTGTTTCCAACAGTAGCCAATGCAGGTCACAAGAACCTAGCAGGTATCCAAAAAGATTACACAGATTCCATGATGCTTATTCTGCAGTAAGCAGTGGATTTCCCTGGTCCTCCTTAATAATGGTTTATGGACTGCAGCATTCTCAGAAGTTCTACCTGTTCTAGGTAAGGGGGCAAAAAGGCTAAATCGCATTAACAGCTTCAATACATGGCAACAGACGTGGTGCAAATGAGAAGGATTCAGATTTATTGGCGACTGGGAAAACACATGGACCAACAAGAAACTATACTCTGCTGATGGACTACACTTCTCTGTCGCAGGGAAAAGGATCCTACATGAAAAATTCAGGCAGTATGTCGATTTGCATTTAAACTAGAAGAAGGGGGCGACGGACGGGGAAGGTCAAGTTCTGGACGTCACCCCCTGCAAAAGCAGAATAACAGAAACAACCACACTTTTAAACAACACATCAAAAGCAACTGGGAAGAAGTGGATAGAATAAAATCAATCCAAAATACACACAAGCCAGTTAAATGCTGGAAAGCAATGAGCACTGCGGCGCTCCTGCCCCGCCTTAGGGCTAAAGACAGGAGCGGGGCCTATTGCCTCGTGAGGAAGGAGTTTAAAACCTATTCCCCTGGAATGCTGGGTACTGTAGTTTTTCTGCTCCTTTCACTCCGAAATAAAGTGTAGCTGTGCGCCAGAGACGGTAAGGCTTATTTGCAAGTATTTTTATTATGGTTAAGGTTATTCTTCCATCGCATGACAAATTCAGAAATATGAACAAAACAGGTGCTTTAACACGAACAGAAAGAACTCAGGTATAAAGTCAACTTAAAGTAGAAATTCAGCTTTACATCTAAGCAGTTTACTCAGCTCTGCCCCAAGAGGTCATTCACTTTAAATGCAGCCTCTTTTCACACACTGTTACGTTCACAGTGCTGGGTCACTTCAGGTGCAGGTAATTAAAGCTTTCCTAGCATGGCAGCAAAACAGCTCCGTAGTATTCAACTCATACATGGCATAACCAGTTTCTTCAGTTTGGTATTTCCACACAACAAATAGTACAGTCCATGCTCTCACAGTCAGGTAAGTCAGAATTATCTGGCATTAATTCCTCAGACTGTATAGAATTATTAGCTTCCTGCAATACTGGCTGTCTGTTTGCTTTTAGCTTTAAAAACTCTTTAAAATCCTGGAGAAGCAATTCAGCCTGTTGTCTGCTAGATAAGGAATTGTTATCAGTTATTAAACTTCCCTCTTGATTAAGGCTGTTTCCCTTTTCCTCTCTCAGGTTAAGTGAATCCTGGTAACTTTTAGGCTCTTTTGTTAAGGTTTCAAATATAGGAGAGTTGGGTTTACCTTCACTCTGGAAACTCTTTGGCAAACCGCTTACTTGTTGCCAAGCCCCTCTTATCCTAGGTGGCTCAGACGTCCTCCAGCTGTGAGAGTTCCCGTGCCTCTCTGGGCCAAACTGTAATTCCCAGAATGAGTTCTTTTTCTCTCTTGCCTGCCGTGAAGGCTTCCTCTCCCAGGGCTCTGCCTTCCTCCAGGTGTCTATTCCAGAGCTAGGTCCACTTTCCTCAGGACTTCCATTTATTGCCTCTGAACAGATTCTTGCAGGTCTTCTTCTACTGCTTCGGCTCAGTCCTTGGCTGCTAGCCTTCTCTCTCTGACTGCTGCTCCTCTGACTGCTCACGGTACTCTGACCGTTCCCTGGGCTCCTTCTCTTCCCCTTCTCCTTCTCCTTCCACTTCTCCCCCATAGCAAAGCCATACTCCGGTTTAAAACCAGGTTCTCTTCTAGACACGCCCCTTCCAAGCACTGGGTGTGCCCAATCAGGACTGCACGACTCCTCCACTGGGCTGGTATCCATGCTCAGCTCAGCAGAACGAAGTCTCTCTTTCTTTCCAGCATTGACAATCTGACGTAAATCCTGTTGCCCTTCAGGATTTTCATCTGTCTCCATAGCCTCAGGAGGGCGCTCTTCACCACAGATCCCCCCCCCTTAAGATATTACGGGCTGGCTTCTGACCAGAGGCACAGCACGTGATTCTACTCAGGGCATCGGCGTTCTGGTGGAGCCGTCCGGCTCTATGCTCTACTTGAAAGTCGAACGCTTGGAGGGCCATAAACCAACGGGTTAACCTCGCATTATGGTTGTACATCTGATTTAGCCATTTGAGTGGTGCATGGTCTGTAATCAAAGTGAAACGTCGCCCCGTGAGATAAAAGCGTAGCGCGTCTATGGCCCACTTTATGGCCAGACACTCACGTTCAATTGTTGAATATCGCTGTTCAGCTGGGGCCAGCTTCCTGCTGAGGTATAACACGGGGTGTTCCGTACCGTCATGCCGCTGGGACAGCACCGCGCCGAGGCCCGTCTCCGACGCGTCGGTCTGTACCAGAAATGGTTGGGAAAAATCCACACCTCTTAGAACCGGTGCTGCGCACAACTTATTCTTTAGTAGGTGGAATGCTTCTTCCGCCTCTTCCTGCCACCTTAGTTGAGTAGGCGCGTTCTTCTTCAACATTTCAGTTAGAGGGGCACTCTTCTCTGCAAACCCTGGAACAAACCGTCTGTAATACCCCACTAACCCCAGGAAGCTCCTTAATTGCTTCTTATTAAGTGGTTTGGGGAATGCTTGCACAGCGGCTATTTTATCAGTAAGGGGTTTCACTACCCCATTACCCACCAGGTGGCCCAAATACTTAACTTCCCGGCCTCCAAATAAACATTTAGCCGGGTTTAATGTAAGGCCAGCATCCCTTAGTGCCATAAGAACGGCTTCAACTCGTGGGAGATGTTGTGTCCAATTGTCACTGTGAATGACCACATCATCCATATAAGCCACCGCGTATGTTTGATGCGGTCGCAAAACCAAGTCCATTAGGCGCTGACACGTGGCAGCAGCTCCGTGTAGGCCAAAAGGCATTCTTTTAAACTGGTACAGGCCTACCGGGGTGCTGAACGCAGTCTTCTGTCTGGCATCCCTGGTCAGTGGGACCTGCCAGTATCCTTTCGACATGTCCAATGTGGTGAGGTATTTGGCACGGCCTAGGCGATCAAGGAGTTCTTCTATTCTGGGCATCGGATAAGTATCAAAACGAGATATTAGATTAACTTTCCGAAAATCGATACAGAACCTTATGGACCCATCTGGCTTGGGAACTAGAACAATTGGGCTGTTCCACGGGCTCCGCGACTCCTCTATAACGCCCATCTGTAACATTTCCTGTACCTGCCGCACGACCTCCTCCTTCTTGGCTTCCGGCAACCTATATGGACGTTGGCGTACTATTTCACCGGGCGGCGTTATGATCCCATGGGCGATCAGGTCTGTCTTACCCGGCATCGGTGTGAGGACATCCTGGTATCTGGTTAGTAGCTGAACCAATTCCTGCTTTTGCGCCCAGGATAGGCCTTCATCTATTCTAGGCTCCGGGTTGCTTTTACACACTGCGAGTTGTGGCCCCAGGTCTTCCTCTTCTTTTTCTTCCACTACGGCAGCTAGAGCTTGGAAACTGGTACCCCCTGTTGACCTGAATCCACTTGTTCCACGAGCCGTTGTTGACAGGCTGGATACTTCTTCCAGAGGAGGCAGACCCACACGCTCGCAGATTAGTTGGGCTACTCGATCTCCAACCCTGACTTTAAAGTCTTCCTTGCTGAAGTTAAACATGAGAATTTTAATAGAACCCCTATAATCCGGGTCTATCACTCCGGCTCCTATATCTAGAAAATGCTTTACGGCAAGGCCCGATCGTGGGGCTATCCGGCCATAACAGTCTAGTGGCATTTCCATCCGTAGAGCGGTATCTATCAGTGCTTTCCCTTGCCTAGGAACTACGACCTCCTCAGCACTACAGAGGTCATAACCTGCCAAGTTACTTGAAGCTCTCTTAGGGGCCTGAGCATTAGGGCTCATCTTGCAGAATCTTAACACAAACACTGGTTTCTTCACCATTTCCTCTTTTGGAGCTTGTGTTTTCCCTTTTTGCTTCTTCAGGTGGGCAAACAAGGGACTAGGAACTATACTTTTTCCGGTGGTTTGGGTTAGAGCTTCTACCGGGGATTCTCTGGCAGCTTCTTGCTCTTTTAAGAATAAGCCCTGTTCCACCCCTTTATGGAAGTGTGGCCAGTCCCTACCCAAAACTATATTATGTGGTAGCTTGGGGACCACTGCAATGGGAACCTTCCTAACCACACCTAGCGCTTTCACTTGAAGGTTGTACACGGGGTATAGTGAAGTACCTCCGTGAACATAGCAGATTTTCACATTGCGGACAGGCTGAATTGCTACCCCCGATGCTTGGACTTGCTGCCACAGCGCCTTGGAGAGCATTGTCTGCTCCGCGCCAGAATCAAGTAACGCGGTGGTGGCAATTCCCTGCACCTCTACCTCAATGAGAAATCCTTCTCGGGTCTTTTGTGCATTTACTGCTACTAAGGCAGTTTTAAAACAATTCTTCTGCACATGCCCTTCTCGCCCACATTTGAAACATTTCCTAGGCGGAAACCTAGCCTTCATGGTTGGCATACACATTTTGCTTGCTTCATTTTTAAATTCCCACCTCCTTTCTGATTCGGGTATTGCTGCCCCCTTTAAAGCACTACTGCCTTCATGAGCCATTACTTTGGCCTCTAAGAAGCGTTCTGTGAGGTCTACTGCCTCCTGTGGGGTCTTGCAGCTCTGCAGAATCAGGAAGGTTCTTATTTCAGTAGGTACAGCATTCATATATTGCTCTACAACAAGACTATCCATTATAGCTTCTTTGGATCTACCCCCTGGATTAAGCCACTTGTTTAACAACATGCGTATTCTATAAGCTAAGGCTTTCGGGGTCTCATCCTGTTTTAATCTTACCGCTCGCAGGAGATTATGGTAGGCTAGCGGTGTAAGGCCTAGCCTTTCCCTGACCGCTCTTTTCACCTCCTCATAATTTCCAGCAAGATCCGGTGGCATACTCCTATAGGCAGCCATTTCTTCACCCGTAAGGGATGCTGCAAACCTAATGGCCCAACATTCTTTTGGCCATGCACTTAACTGTGCCACTCTCTCAAAACATTCAATGAAGTTATCTACATCCTCATTGTCTTTCAACTGGCCAAAATTAAACATTGTCCCTGCGTTTAAACTAAGCGCAGCTGTAGTAGAAAAACCTGGGGGAGCGGATGGTATCTCTGGTGGCTTCTTCTGCTCAGCTACCCACGCTTGCAGCATGTCCAATAGGGGTTGCTGCTGAGCCTGCAGGGCGGCAGCATTTTTTTCTTGGAACTCCAAACTTAAGTCCCTCTGTCTCTCCAGTTGAGTGGCCATCCACTTGAACACCTCCGCTGGATCCAGAGACATCTTCAACTCCTGTGAAGACAAACACACAGAAAAAAATCCAAGTGCGGTACCTCACACTTTAAAAAAAAAAACTTTTTTTTTTTTCAACTTGCTAGCAATCACCCCTTAGCCCTGTATCCTTAACCTTTCCCAGGTGGACACTTATTACCTGGCTCAGGTGTTGCTTCACACTTTCACAATCACGTTGCAGCCAGTGGTCCTCCGATGCTGTGACTCTTTCCTTCCCTTCAGGATGGTCTGCAGCCGGGGTCTTTTTTTTGGCAGTTGCTTTCCTGTAGCTTTCTTCTGCGTGGCACCTTGCGCATGCGTGGGATGATCCTGCCAACTACGCCACTTGCGGCGCTCCTGCCCCGCCTTAGGGCTAAAGACAGGAGCGGGGCCTATTGCCTCGTGAGGAAGGAGTTTAAAACCTATTCCCCTGGAATGCTGGGTACTGTAGTTTTTCTGCTCCTTTCACTCTGAAATAAAGTGTAGTTGTGCGCCAGAGACGGTAAGGCTTATTTGCAAGTATTTTTATTATGGTTAAGGTTATTCTTCCATCGCATGACAAATTCAGAAATATGAACAAAACAGGTGCTTTAACACGAACAGAAAGAACTCAGGTATAAAGTCAACTTAAAGTAGAAATTCAGCTTTACTTCTAAGCAGTTTACTCAGCTCTGCCCCAAGAGGTCATTCACTTTAAATGCAGCCTCTTTTCACACACTTACGTTCACAGTGCTGGGTCACTTCAGGTGCAGGTAATTAAAGCTTTCCTAGCATGGCAGCAAAACAGCTCCGTAGTATTCAACTCATACACGGCATAACCAGTTTCTTCAGTTTGGTATTTCCATACAACAAATAGTACAGTCCATGCTCTCACAGTCAGGTAAGTCAGAATTATCTGGCATTAATTCCTCAGACTGTATAGAATTATTAGCTTCCTGCAATACTGGCTGTCTGTTTGCTTTTAGCTTTAAAAACTCTTTAAAATCCTGGAGAAGCAATTCAGCCTGTTGTCTGCTAGATAAGGAATTGTTATCAGTTATTAAACTTCCCTCTTGATTAAGGCTGTTTCCCTTTTCCTCTCTCAGTTAAGTGAATCCTGGTAACTTTTAGGCTCTTTTGTTAAGGTTTCAAATATAGGAGAGTTGGGTTTACCTTCACTCTGGAAACTCTTTGGCAAACCGCTTACTTGTTGCCAAGCCCCTCTTATCCTAGGTGGCTCAGACGTCCTCCAGCTGTGAGAGTTCCCGTGCCTCTCTGGGCCAAACTGTAATTCCCAGAATGAGTTCTTTTTCTCTCTTGCCTGCCGTGAAGGCTTCCTCTCCCAGGGCTCTGCCTTCCTCCAGGTGTCTATTCCAGGGCTAGGTCCACTTTCCTCAGGACTTCCATTTATTGCCTCTGAACAGATTCTTGCAGGTCTTCTTCTACTGCTTCGGCTCAGTCCTTGGCTGCTAGCCTTCTCTCTCTGACTGCTGCTCCTCTGACTGCTCACGGTACTCTGACCGTTCCCTGGGCTCCTTCTCTTCCCCTTCTCCTTCTCCTTCCACTTCTCCCCCATAGCAAAGCCATACTCCGGTTTAAAACCAGGTTCTCTTCTAGACACGCCCCTTCCAAGCACTGGGTGTGCCCAATCAGGACTGCACGACTCCTCCCCTGAGCTGGTATCCATGCTCAGCTCAGCAGAACGAAGTCTCTCTTTCTTTCCAGCATTGACAATCTGACGTAAATCCTGTTGCCCTTCAGGATTTTCATCTGTCTCCATAGCCTCAGGAGGGCGCTCTTCACCACAGCACAAATGCTCGTAGCTTAGCCAACAAACTTCAGGACCTGGAAGCCGTAATGTTGGAAAAGGACTTGGACATTGTGGCCATTACAGAAACATGGTTTAATGAATCACATGATTGGGATATAGCCATACCTGGCTATAATCTATTCAGAAGAGACAGAGAAAATCGAAAAGGGGGAGGAGTAGCCTTGTATGTCAAAACCAATATTAGACCTACTGAAATGCAGGGTGCATGGGGAAAAGAAGAAGCACTCTGGATAGTGTTGGAAAGAGGAGATGGCACTGTCATCCATACTGCTGTAATCTACAGACCTCCGACTCAAATAGAAGAGAGAGATAACGAATTGATTATAGATATTGCCAAGATAGCAACAAAAGGGGAAGTGATCATATTGGGTGACTTTAATCTACCCGATGTGGATTGGATTACTCCTTCTGCAAATCAGGAAAGAAGCAAAAAAATTGTGGACGCTATCCAAGATGCGTTACTTAGACAAATGGTGATGGAACCAACCAGGGAAAGCTCAACGCTGGATTTGGTGCTCACCAACAGTGATAGCGTGTCAAATGTCTGGGTGAATGCCCCTGTGAGCAACAGTGATCATCACATGGTGTGGTTTGAGATAAAAGCCAAGGTGCAGTCCAATCATAGCAAGCTCAAAGTCCTAAACTTCAAAAACACCGACTTCAACAAAATGGCCAAGTACCTAAAGGAGGAGCTGACAGGGTGGAAGGGGATAAGGGAAGTGGAATTGCAATGGGCTAAACTAAAAGAGGCAATAAAAGGGGCAACAGATAAATATGTAAGAAAAGTAAATAAAAACAAGAGGAGAAGGAAACCTATTTGGTTTTCCAAAGAAGTGGCTGCTCATATAAGGGCAAAAACCACAGATTTTGCAAAATTCAAAAGCTTGCAAACAGAAGAACACAGAAATGATTACAGGACCAAACTCAAGGAGACAAAAAGAGAAATAAGGATAGCAAAATCAAAGGCAGAGGAAAAGATGGCTAAAGATGTTAAGTGCGGTGACAAAACTTTCTTCAGGTATATTTGGGAAAGGAAGAAGATCAGAGGTGGAATTTCAGGGCTCAGAAGTGCTGGGAACGGACTCGTGGAAAATAACATTGATAAAGTGAAATTGCTAAACAAATACTTCTGCTCTGTTTTTACTAAAGAAAATCCTGGAGAAGGACCACCTGTGACTTCCAAATATAAAAATGGGAATGAGGTAGATACCACCCCATTCGGAGAGGATGAGGTGTTAGAACAACTTGCAAAACTGAAAGTGGACAAGGTCATGGGACGGGATGGGATACATCCCAGGATACTGAAAGAGCTCAGAGAGGTTCTTAAAGGGCCGTTAAAGGATGTTTTCAACAGATCCTTGGAAACAGGAGAGGTTCCTCAGGACTGGGGAATGGCTGACATCGTACCTCTACACAAAAGTGGTGACAGGGAAGAAGTGTCAAACTACAGGCCCGTGAGCCTTACCTCGGTGGTGGGAAAGGTAATGGAGACGCTCCTGAAAGAGAGAATAGTGAACTTTCTCAAAACCAGAGGATTACAGGATCCGAGGCAACATTGTTTTACCGAGGGATGATCTTGCCAGACAAATCTGATTGAGTTCTTTGACTGGGTGACCAGAGAACTGGATCAAGGACACGCGATGGATGTCATCTACCTGGATTTCAGCAAAGCCTTTGATACTGTCCCTCATAGGAAGCTTATCAATAAACTCAGTAGTTTGGGGATGGGTCCCAAGGTGGTAAACTGGATCAGAAATTGGTTGACTGACAGATGACAGAAGGTGATGGTAAATGGAGCTCACTCGGATGAAAGGAAGGTGATTAGCGGGGTGCCACAGGGTTCGGTCCTGGGCCCGGCACTGTGAAATGCGTCCACGTCAGTATCCAGGCCCTGATTTGCTGTTTGTGATCCTCAACCTTCCAATTCCTGCCAGTCCCGCCCACCGGGAGTGACGTGGATGCGTGAAACGCGTCCACGTCAGTATCCAGGTAAACTGTTCCCCTTAAAGCTCAGACCATCGGTGTCCCGCGCCGCAGAGGCACGCGCCGAAGGAGCGCGCACAAGGAGCAGGACAAGCTCCTTGGGTGAGCTCCTTGGGGCGATGATGGGGGGCGTCGCCTGCGACCTTCCTCTCAGTGTACCACCGCTGTGTCTTTTCCATTTCTAATGTCCCTTCTCCCGCTGCTCTTTGTTCACTTTTTCCGGTTGTTTCTGCTATTCCCCTCTATTGCTACTTCCAGGTCTCTCCTTTCCTCACAATCAGCTTGGTGGTCTGATCTCTCCGCTGCCTCTCCGTCGGTCTCCATGACTACCAGCCCCGTGTTCTGGGGTCACCGCCCTTCCTCCGCCCCCCTTTTACTAAGTGGGGTTTCATCTCGTAATATGCATAACCTCCTTCCATGCCAGTCCAGTTTTCTTTCTCTTTGTGCTACCCATCCCTCACTCTCTCCCATGTCAATTTTGACTGTCTCACTTGCCCTTTTGAACTGTCGGTCCTTACGGTCCAAGTCCCATCTTATCTACGACCTTGTTGACCAACACTCTCTTGATCTGCTTTTCCTTACGGAATCATGGCTTCGTGATGGGGAGGACGGTGTTCTTTTTCGCTGTCTTCCTCCTGGTTATACTGCCTTCCGCGCTCCCCGGCAATAACGTGCAGGGGGAGGGGTTGCTGTTATTCACTGGACATCCTTCCCGGTCGTCCCTGTGTCACCCGCCTCCCTCTGCCCTGAATCCCTCCTGTTTAACTCCACCTCCACCACTCCAATTTATTTCCTACTGATCTATGCACACCCATCATTACGCGCTGACCTCTGGGATTCCCTCCTTCTCTCTCTTTCTGAGTCAGTCCTACTTTCTCCTCACCTTGTTGTCTTGGGAGATTTTAACGCCCATCTTGGCTCCCAAGCACGGCAACGTGATAAAGTACTTTCGTTCCTTTTCAGCGACCTTTCTCTTGTCCAACATGTGAACTGCCCCACTCACACCTCAGGTCACACCCTTGATCTGATTCTCACCCCAGTTTCCTCACCATTTTCGCCAGTAAACATCACTTCCCTCGCACTTCCTTGGTCTGATCACAGTTGTATTTTCCTCTCCTTGCTTCTTCCCCTTCCCCAGGACCCCATCTCCTCGTATCCTTCCCCCCCCCTCCCAGATCTTGAAGCGTCACATTACTACAGCATCTCTGCTACACTTCCCTTCTACTGACTCCCTCTTTCCTCCTGATTTCTCCTCCCTTTCAGTAAACCAGCAGGTTACTGTCTGGACCTCTTCTCTCTCCTCCGCGTTTGACTCTGTGGCCCCCCTCCGTCCTGCCCCTGCTCGCCCGTCACCACGCCACCCCTGGTATCACCCAGGTCTCTACTTGCAGCGTTCTCATCTCCACCGTGCTCTACGGTTGTGGCATAAACACCCTTCTGACTCCTCCCTAGCTGCTTTCCGTCATGTTCAAAAGACCTACCATTCTATGATTACCCTCGCCAAACAATGTTACTATTCTACTCTTATTGCATCCTCCTCAATTTCTTCCCGTCAGCTCTATCAGGTTCTGAATCTTCTATCTCCTTCCTCTGTCTCTCTCCCTTCGTCGCCTTCTCTTTCGGTCCCACAACCCTTGCTACCTTCTTCTCGAACAAGATTCTCTCACTGCATTCCTCATTTGCCTCCTGCCCACCCCCACTTTCCCCTCCCCCTGCTTCCCCTATTCTAGTCTCCCCACCCACCCCTGCTCTCTCCCACACCTGGTCTCAGTTTCAGCCCATTATCCCCTCTGAGTTTGCTATAGCAATCTCTTCCTCCCATAAGACCACCTGCCTGCTGGATCCGTTGCCCTCCTCTTGGCTCACTGACTCTTCACTTTCTCTTACCCCTTTTGCCCTTGCTATTCTTAATTCTAGTCTCACCTCTGGTTGTTTCCCCTCTGCCTGGAAACATGCAGTTGTCCGCCCTCTTCTTAAGAAACCTACTCTTGATCCCACCATTCCCTCTAATTGGCGTCCTGTCTCCAACCTTTCTTTTCTCTCAAAACTACTTGAGAAACTTGTCTTTCGTCAACTTACCGCACATCTTGACTCCATCAACTTCCTTCACCCCCAACAATCAGGATTTAGGCCCGGTCACAGCACAGAAACCATCCTCGTAGCACTCCTTAACGAATTGCACCGCTCACACGATAAGGGTGATCTTTCTATAGCTATCTCCCTGGATCTTTCCACTGCTTTCGACGTCGTTGATCACCATACACTTCTCACCCGTTTTTCCGACCTCAGCATCTGCGGCATTGTTCACCAGTGGTTTCGATCCTTTCTTACCTCTCGCTCTTTCGCAGTCCACGTTGGCTCTTCTTCCTCTACCTCCTTTCCTCTCCTCTGTGGGGTCCTTCAGGGTTCCATCCTTGCCCCCCTTCTTTTTAATATCTTTCTTGCCCCTCTTGCCCTTCTCATACAACAGCATGGTATCTCTGCATATTTCTTCGCCGATGACATCCTCTTAATCCATCACACTTCCTCTTCAGTCCCGGATCTCACTCTCCTCAATACTTGCTTGACTGCCATTTCTGATTGGTTCCTCAGCAATTTCCTGGTAGTCAATCCCTCCAAGTCAGCAGCCATCTGGTTCACCTTTGGCGCTCCTCTCCCCACTCTGTCACCCCATATGTCCGGCTCTTCCATCCCCTTAGTGTCAACTCTCCGCTATCTTGGTGTCACTCTTGATCCTTCCCTGTCCTTTCATCACCATATCTCTGGTGTGGTACATAGCTCTCTTTTTCACTTCCGTAGTATCAGAGCTGTTCGTCCTCTGCTTTCAGTCAAATCCCTTACCACCCTTGTGCTTTCTTTAGTGATCACCCGACTTGACTACTGCAACTCTCTTTTTGCTGGTCTTCCACAATACCAACTCCGGAGATTACAGCTCATTCAAAATACTGCTGCCCGTCTTCTCACTTTCTCCTCTCCTCGCGACCATGTCACCCCCTGCCTTCTTTCTCTTCATTGGCTCCCCATCAAGGTTCGCTATCTCTATGAACTTATCTTGACACATAAAGCCCTCCACACTAGTACCCCTCAGTACCTAGCAGATCTCATTTATCTCCAGCCTATGCCTCGCCTTCTCCGTTCCTCTCATGGTAACCGTCTCTTTCTCCCATCCCCCACAAATGCCCACCTTGAGTCAACCCACCATGCTGCCTTCTTTTTTGCTAGTCCTGCTTTATGGAACTCTCTCCCGCATCCACTCCGCACTGAACTGTCTTTTCCTCGATTCAAAGCCCTCCTCAAGACCCATCTTTTCCATCAGGCTTTTGATCTTCCCGGCCCCCCTTAACCATTTACACAGTTTCTAATAAGTTCTTCATTAATTCTCATTTATTATTAGACCTTCGGTCCCTCCTTCCTCATAACCCTCTGTGAATTTCTGGACATCTTCTACACCGAATTATTTAGCCCTATCTACCCCCTCCTTACCCTCCCCCATTCTCCCATCTCCTTGGTCCGTATAATTGTAGTCTGTGTTGATATTTGTTCTGTTCTATTTTTCCTCCCTCTTTTCTATTTCTCTCCTGTTATTTATTGGCGTTCTTTTCCTCCTGTGTTTTCTAGCAGCCTTATTTTATTGTACACCGCCCTAACGCCTCAGCACAGGGTGGTCTATCAAATGCCTCAAATAAAGATAAAGATAATATATTTGTGAGTGATATTGCTGAAGGACTGAATGGAAAAGTCTGTCTTTTTGCAGATGACACAAAAGTTTGCAACAGAGTGGACTCCCCCGAGGGAGTGCTGAACATGAGGAGGGATCTGCAAAAGCTGGAGGAATGGTCTGATGCTTGGCAATTGAGATTTAAAGCGAAGAAGTGCAGTGTCATGCACTTGGGTAGCAGAAATCCAAAGGAAATGTACACGATAGGGGGCGAGAGGTTGGTGTGCACGGAGCTGGAGAAAGACCTTGGTGTGTTTATTTCTGTAGATCTCCAGGTAGCAAAACTGTGACAAGGCAGTGGCTGCATTCAAAGAGGAATTACCAGCAGAAAGGAAGAGGTACTAGTGCCACTGTATAAGTCTCTGGTGAGGCCTCACTTGGAATACTGTGTTCAGTTTTGGAGACCGTATCTTGCAAAGAATGTAAAAAGACTGGAAACTGTTCAGAGGAAGACGACCAAAATGATTTGGAACCTGCGTCAGAAGCCTTGTGAGGAGAGAATTGAAGACCTAAATATGTACACTTTGGAGGAGAGGAGGGATAGGGGAGATATGATTCAGACCTTTAAATACTTAAAGAGAAATAATGAACAAACAAACCTCTTCCAGAGACGGGGAAGCTGTAAAACTAGAGGGCATAACATGAAGCTGCAAGGTGGAAAATTGAAAGGCAATGTCAGGAAATAAGTTTTTACTGAAAGGGTGGTGGATTCTTGGAATGCCCTCCCAATGGAGGTGGTGGGGGCAAACACAGTGACGGAATTCAAAGTGGCTTGGGACACACTGGATCACTTTACAGCAACAAGATTAAATCTAAATAAACTGAACCATCTAATTTCTCAACAAATAGGGGTGTCCTACATGGAGCGATGGGGGGAGGAGCGGTGTGTTCACCCCTAAACAAACAAAGAAACAAAGATATGGGGAGAGGTGCACCTGCTCCTGGTAGGTGCACCACTAAGCAAAGACATGGGTAGGGGTGCACCTACTCCCTAAAAGACATGGGAAGGGGTGCACCTACTCCTGCCTTATTGCTGGGCAGACTAGATGGACCACGCTGGTCTTTATCTGCCGTCATTTACTATGTTACTATGACTTTTCCTCCAGGAACTTGTCCAAACCTTTTTAAAAACCAGCTACACTAACAGCCTTTACCACATCCTCTGGTAACAAATTCCAGAGTTGAATGAAAAAATATTTCCTCTTATTAGTCTTAAATGGGTTATATTGTAGCTTCATTGCATGTCCCCTAGTCTTTCTACTTTTTAATGGAGTAAATGACCAATTTTTTCATTTTTTTTCGGGATCAGAGGTCTTCTTGGAGGAGCCACCGCCGCGGGACTCCAAGGACACTTGGCCCTCTTGAGAAGTGCTGGGTTTGGAGCTCGGTGTCGGCGAGGCCGGTGCCGTCGGACCTGGGGGACACCTTTTCCTGCAACTCCAACCTCTTTTTATTGGTTTTAGGTGTTATTACCTGGCATAGATCATAAGAACATAAGATATGCCATACTGAGTCAGACCAAGGTCCATCAAGCCCAGTATCCTGTTTCCAACAGTGGCCTATCAAGGTCACAAGTACCTAGCAGTTTCTCCAAAGGACACAGGTTCCACAATGCTTGTATTGGTTCAAGCAGTGGATATCCCAGGTCCCCTTTAATAATGGTTTATGGACTTTTCCACCAGGAACTTGTCCAAACCTTTTTTAAACCTGGCTACACTAACAGCTTTTACTTACATCTCCAGTAACAAATTCCAGAGTTCGATTACACGTTGAGTGAAAAAATATTTTCTCTTATTAGTCTTAAATGGTTACCCTGTAGTTTCTTTGCATGTCTGTTTGTCTTTCTATATTTTGATTATCCAAGGTTTGGTCTCACCCTGGAATGACACAGAGGCATTATAATATCCTTTGTTTTATTCTCCATTCCTTTCCTTATGATTCCCTGTATGCTATTTGCTTGCTTGGCCTCCGCTGCACACTGGGTGGAGGATTTCAATGTATTGTCCACGATGACGCCTAGATCCTTTTCCTGGGGGTGGTTCCTAATGAGGAACCTTGTATCATGTAACTGTAGTTTGGGGTTTTTCTTCCCTCAGAGGCTCGTTCTGAAGGTGCACATCTGTGCCGTCTAGACATCCAGAAATCTGGATGGACTGGAGAGGCACCTGATTCTGCTCCCATGGGAGCTAGACACCGCCATGAGAGCAGAATCATAGCACAGTGGCGGGACGTCCAGGAGTGCTCCGATTCGGCACCGTAGACATCTAGCCACTTGTCTGGCTAACTCAGCCAGGCTCCTTAATGGAGCTGTGGTGCCATGGCGTCATGTTGCCATGACATCGCGACTCTATTAAGACAGATGCAACAAAGTTCTTTCCCTGCAGCCCAACCCCCGATACGGCCTTCGAAAGGCAGGGTTGGGCTGTGGGGTAGCTCCTGCACCCCCTCACCGCACTGACCTGGCCCTGCACTGCTGTCCCCCCATGTCCGAGGTGGAATGTTCCCACATCCTGCCCTCATTCCTCCCTCTGCCTGCCTCCATCTAGAGCTCCCCACACATCTCCTATATACGTGCAGGGAGCTTTGGGCTTGGGAAACGGTCCTGAGCATTTAGCGGGGATGGATGTCCGACCCGGACAACTATCCCTGCTAAATATGGCTCGGAATGCCCCCTAAGGGCCCAATTCTATCCTGGATGTAGAAGCCTTCTGTGCACCCAGCCGGATCCGGACTCACAGAGGGAATCACAATTCTGATCCTGCAGGGCACACCTAGCCCCGCATGGTCAATGACCCCCCCATCCCCTGAATACATGGTGCAAAGAGCATCTCCCCCCCATCCCCTGTATACATGGTGCAAGGACCCCCCCCATCTCCTGTATACATGGTGCAAAGAGCATCTCCCCCCCCATCCCCTGTATACATGGTGCAAAGAGCATCTCCCCCCC
Organism: Ichthyophis bannanicus; assembly: GCA_033557465.1. NCBI lineage: Eukaryota > Metazoa > Chordata > Amphibia > Gymnophiona > Ichthyophiidae > Ichthyophis > Ichthyophis bannanicus. The sequence goes on along the minus strand of CM066040.1, from coordinate 301,650,581 downwards.
ATCTCCTGTATACATGGTGCAAGGACCCCCCCATCTCCTGTATACATGGTGCAAAGAGCATCTCCCCCCCATCTCCTGTATACATGGTGCAAAGAGCATCTCCGCCCCATCCCCTGTATACATGGTGCAATGACCCCCCATCCCCTGAATACATGGTGCAAGGACCTCCCCATCCCCTGTGACTGACAGTGTTACTGGCATATGATGCTAGTATAACCTCCATCTCCTGTGGCACATGGTGTTAGGAGCATCTCCTCCCCATCCCCTGAATACATGGTGCAATGACCCCCCCCCCATCCCCTGAATACATGGTGCAAGGACCTCCCCATCCCCTGTATACATGGTGCAAAGAGCATCTCCTACCCATCCCCTGTATACATGGTGCAATGACCCCCCCATCCCCTGAATACATGGTGCAAAGAGCATCTCCTACCCATCCCCTGTATACATGGTGCAAAGAGCATCTCCCCCCCATCCCCTGTATACATGGTGCAATGACCCCCCCATCTCCTGAATACATGGTGCAAGGACCTCCCCATCCCCTGTGACTGACAGTGTTACTGGCATATGATGCTAGTATAACCTCCATCTCCTGTGGCACATGGTGTTAGGAGCATCTCCTCCCCATCCCCTGAATACATGGTGCAAAGAGCATCTCCCCCCCATCCCCTGAATACATGGTGCAAAGAGCATCTCCCCCCCATCCCCTGTATACATGGTGCAACGACCCCCCATCCTCTGTGACAGACAGTGTTACTGGTATATGATGCTAGAATAACCTCCAGCTCCTATGGCACATGGTATTAGGAGCGTCTTTTCCCCATCCCCTGAGGTACCCCGTGCTTGGTTTCACTATCCTCTTCAGTCTCCAGTAGATCTTCGACATGGCCCATTTTCTATAGTGAGACTTTTGGGCAGTCCTGGGTATAGAATTTGTTGTTGTTAGAGTCCCGCATTACAACATCAGCCTATTCCTGCAGGGAAGCATTTCTCCAATTTCGGGCAGCTCTAAGACCCTCTTATTCTCATTACAACACAATTAGCACACATACTTAGTACCGTATTTCCCAGATTACAAGTTGTAGTTTTTTACATCAGAAACCTATGGCGCGACCTATACAATGGAGTAACTTGTCTAATAAATTTACGCGGTGGACCACGCCCCTCAAAACGGATATAAATACTCGCAACTGCACAGTGGGTGGTATTTCTCTCTGGGTCCTCCGCTCTACACATAAAGCTTGCCAGCAGACCCTCCAATTAACAGACTGGTACGTGCTTGGACTATACTCACAAATAGCATACAAAAATAGTATACCAGACGAACTTCAGTTACAAGACAAATGTTATTGTTAACCCCACAGAAAATGTGACACCGAAGGTGTGGAGCTCATACACCGCAGAATTCAAATTGAAAGTTATTCATTATGCAGAAGAACATGGTAACAGAGCCGTCAAGTGAACTTTTGGGATAAATGAGAAATTAGTTAGAAACTGGAAGAAGACACAGGTAAACCTAACCTTGATGAAACGCAGCAAGGTGGCAAAGCGCGTTTGCAAATCAAGGTGGCCTGAATTAGAAACACATCTGCTTCAGTTCATCGTAGAGGGCCCAGGGCCGTGGACTGTCCACTATGCAGATGCAATTCAAAGCAGTTCATATTGCCAGGGAAATGAATATCGAGGGATTCAAGGCTGGTCATTCGTGATGCCACCGATTTATGATGATAAATAAATTAAGCATTAGACAAAGAACAGCCATGTATCAGCAACTTCTCACTGATTTCTTGGATTTCAGGGAATTTGTAAACAAAGAAATCAACACATACACAGTGACACTGGACTTCATAATCAACATAGACGAGGTTCCCTTAACCTTCGACATCCCATTAGGGAGAACAGTCAGTCAAAAGGGGGTTAGAATAATAAATATTAGAACCACTGGACATGAAAAGACACATTTTACAGTGGGGTTGGCCTGCTGTGCAAGTGGAAAGAATCTGCCACCTATGATCGTATTCAAAAGGAAGACAATGCCACGTGAAACTCGATCAAATAACGTTATTGATGTGAATGAGAAAGGAAGACAATGCCACGTGAAACTCTATCAAATAACGTTATTGATGTGAATGAGAAAGGAAGACAATGCCACGTGAAACTCTATCAAATAACGTTATTGATGTGAATGAGAAAGGATGGATGGATGAGAGCATGATGCTGAAAAGGTTGCAGCATTGCTCTAGTAAGCGGCTGGAAGGATTTTTCAAGAGACAGAAAGCGCTACTTGTCATGGATAGCATGAGAGCCCATTTCACTGAAGACATAAAGAAGAAAATAAAATCTCTGAACACTGTCCCGGTTATTATACCTGGTGGTATGATAAAAATGCTTCAACTGCTTGACATTTCCGTCAATAGAAGATTTAAAGCTGTGTTGCGTTGCCTATGGGAAAACTAGATGTGCCATGAAGAACACAGTTTCATGGCTACCGGCCGTATGCCGTGCCACTTTTGCAGAAGTTACCTGGTGGGTTGTGACAGCATGGTGGTGGGGGTGTGTGAGCGATAAAATAATCAAATCAGGTTTTGTGAAGGCTGAGATACTAAAGAACCCTGATAACCATGAAGATGAAGACGATGAAGACTAAGAAGAAAATAACGAACTTGAACTGGCACCTGAAGTTGCAGAACTATCAGACAGCTTCAATGAAATCACAACTTGGCTAAAAGCACAAAACCTCCACATAAATCATTCAAAAATTGAAGTATTAATTGTAACAAAAAACCAATCATATATTCCCCCAACCCACATAACATTACAAAACCATGAAATTAAAATAAAAAATGAAATAAGATACCTAGGTGTTATTCTAGACACACATCTTACAATGGATACTCACATCAGAAACACTATAAAGAAAATTTACTTCAAACTCAAAATCCTTAAACAACTACGCCCTCTAGTACACTTACAAGACTTCATTAATATAATCCAGGCTACCATAACCCCGCACTTCGATTTTGCCAATCTAATTCTTATAGGTACAACAAAACAAAATATTAAAAGAATCCAACTAGCACAAAACGATGCAGCTAGAATTATAATGAAAGTACACTCCTTCCAACACATAACACCAATACTAGCATCCCTGCACTGGTTACCAATACAAAGCAGGATAATATATAAAACAACAATAACTTCATTCAAAGCCTTCAATGACATGGCTCCAATCACACTAAGTAAACTAATTAGCAAAGAACCACAAAAAGCTACTCACAGAAAAGGACACTCAAATAAACTAAGGACCCCTAATGATTTCATAAAAGCAAATAAATTAACTAATAACAGAGCCTTTTCACACGCAGCCCCAACCAGTTGGAATTCCCTTCCTGAGGACCTACGAACTATAACTGAGATTAGGGAATTCCGTAAAAAACTGAAAACCTATCTATTTGCTATGCACTACTGCAACACAGATAATCCTTCAATTAACTCGGATAAAGGCTAAAAGACACTTAACTGAGTCAGATTAAATCCAACAACTTAAACAGATAATATACTGAGATGAAAATAGACCGCGATTCAATTTCAAAGTGCCCCCAAACTTGTAAATGTATATAGTTTATAATGTCTGTTTTTGTTTTGACATGTATTAACATATGCTGTTAGCTAATATTAGTTTACTGCTACAAGATCTTTACTGTTACAAGATGTTCAATGTAAAACCAAGCTTCTGCTTTGTTGATTGTTGTTTTATTGTAAACCGCAACTGATCTCTGGAAGATGCGGTCTATAAATGATTGTTAAATAAATAAATAAATAAACTATTTCACATTGACACCGAAGATGAGGACGTCAATGGCTTTCCTGAGAGTGATACAGAACAAATCTGATGTGGAACAAATGTCATTTTAAAGTGAAAGTGAAATGGAATAAATCTGGTTTTAAGAAACAGCAATATTGTCTCATGCTTTATTTTTTGTACTGGAGACTTATACTCAGGGGCGACTTATAATCTGGAAAATATGGTAATGTCCTTCCACTTCCATGTAAGCAATCTGATTGGTACCCCATGGGGTCCTTTGGGCTTCATAGAAAGTCTGGTGACTGGCAGTAGAGCATCTAATTGGCTCATGAGTTCCTGCTTTTAACTTACTGCATTGATGGGTTTGTATTCCTGTTGCTCTTAGGAAATTCAGGACCTCGTCACCTCCTTGCATGAACAAGGTGAAAGCAGCACTATACCAACCCATCCTGAAAGAATGGGGCCAGCTGCAGCCTAACTGGAGGGGTGTCAGAGGGACTCAGAGCCGAAATAAGAGAATAAAGCATATGAGAGAAACTGTGATGTGGACCCCAAGGATTTAATACTCATCAAGCCCCATATAAACACAATAGTAAACTGGGAAACCTGTCAATTAATCTTTGTGCCTTTCTCCGCTGAATGTACCCCGACCTCCCATCCATCACTGCCATATTCCCTCCTGGAAACAATGCTACTAATTAGATCATAATTATTAGGTTTGCATATTCATAATAGCTGAAATTAATCATATTTGCATAGCCCTCATTACTCATAGGCATTCCTGCAGGTACTGTGCATGTAGGTGCTCCTTGTACTAGGGCAAGACACATGCAGAAGCATGCAGGCTAGGACACAGAGAATGGAGGGGGTTAAAGAAGCTTTACCATCACTCATAGAGGGTACCAGAGAGTCCCCTTCATAAAACACAGCTGCATTTATGTCCGAAGACAGCTGGAATGAATGGAATAGTAGTTGGCCATTGCCAGATAGAGCTCCTCAATCAGCATACCATGCTCCCTTTCTGGCCTTATTAAAATCTAGTCTAAAGCCCACCTTCACAGGTGACTTGTACATCTTGACCCTAATTTATAATACAGTTAGAACTTTAGATTGTAAACCTTCAGGGGCAGAGGTCAGCGTTGCTAAAATGCCTGGCCATTGTTAAAACTTGATATTCAGTGCCAGAATTTATTTGGCATCTGGCACTGAAAGCATAGTTACTCACCTGTAATAGGTGTTCTCTGTGGACAGCAGGAATCAGTCCTTACATATGGGTGACGTCGACGCCAACGGAGCCCTTGTGGAAGCATCTCCCCAGCTTTCAAAGAAAGACTTTTGGAGAAGCACCACACATGCATGGTCCCTTTCCTGCTTGAGGGTGCCATCTTGCCTCAAATGACATAGCTAAGACGGCAAAAATAAAATACGTTAAAGAAGCAACTCCAAGGGGAGGAGGGAGGATTGTGAGGACTGATTCCTGCTGTCCCTGGAGAACACCTGTTACAGGTGAGTAACTACGCTTTCTCTGGGAACAAGCGGGAAGTCAGTACTCACATATGGGACTCCCCAGCTACAGGCTACTGAGAACCTGCACAAAATGCTATGGAGGCCAGAGAAGGTGAGCTGTGAGCTGCAGCAGTTGAGTCCCAACTGAGAGACTCTCGCAAGATCCAAGTGTCCGATGGAAAACCAGCACTCCGGTAGCCTGAACACAGAAGAGTCAGAGGGCAGGACTTCCCTACAACCCCAAATAGATTACGGAGTATGTCCAGGCAGAAGGTGCTGTCCCATTGGGATTTCCTCTCCATGCAGTAATGAGCTGCGAAGGTATGGACCGAAGACCAAGTGGCAGCCCGGCAGATTTCCATCACAAGTACGGAATGCAGATTTGCCATGGAGGTAGCCATGGCCCTGACGCAGTATGCCATGACCCAGTGGTCCAGTGAGATCCCAGCCTGCTCATAGGCGAGGGCAATGCAGTCCGCCACCCAAGTGGACAGAGTTCATTTGGTCACTGGAAGCCCTAGTCGACTGGGGTCATAGGAGAAGAAAAGCTGAGGTGCTTTGCAGTGGTCCTGAGTCTGTTGCAGATAGAAGAACAGGGCCTTCTTGCAATCCAGAATATGGAGAACGGTCTTTGCCTTTCCAGCATGAGGCCTCGGGAAGAAGGTGGGGAGCCCCACCTCTTCATTGAGATGGAAGGAGGACACCACCTTTGGTAGAAACCTAGGGTGTGTGTGGAGCACCACCCTGTTCTTGTAGAACCTCATGTAGGGAGGCTCTGTCATCAAAACCTGGAGCTCACTGACCCTGCGTGCTGACATGAGTGCCACGAGAGACAACCTTCCAGGAGAGGTACCACAAGTGGCAGCCAAGGGCTCAAATGGCGCCTTAATGAGCTGTGACAGCATCACATTGCAATCCCACTCCACTGATGGTGGGCAGACGGGGACAGCATGAGGCCCCGCAGAAAACGAGAAGCTGAGTCGAGAGGGGCTTTACCTCAATAGAGTGGTGGTGTACCGCAATAGCACTCAGGTGCACCCTGACTGAGTTGGGCTTCAGTCCCACCTGTGACAGGTGGAGTAAGTACCGGAGCACCAGCTGCACTGAGCAGAAGAATTGGTTCACCTATCTCTCGGTGCACCACACCGAAAAACGGCACCACTTAAAGGCGAACGCCCTTCTTCTGGGGGCCTTGTGGAGGCCTTGTGGGAGGCAAGAAGAATCTCCTCCACGTCTCATGGGAAGTCGAAGGGAGCAAGAGCTACCCTTTCAGCAGCCAGGCCGTGAGTGATAGGGACCCCAGGTTGGAGTGCAGTAGAGAGCCCTTCTCATGTGACAGAAGACCTTGGGTGTGGCCCAACGGATTTGGAAATGCCGCTGACAGGCGGAGAAGTAGCAGGAACCAATGTTGCCTGGGCCACCTGGGGGCTATCAATATCAATGACGCTCTGTTGCTCTGGACCTTGAAGGTGGTCTTGGTGACCAGAGGTATTGGGGGGGAGGCATAGAGAAGGACCTCCGTCCATGGAATAAGGAACGCATCCACCGCCACCCGGGACAGGTGTGGCTGGTGGGAGCAGAAGCTGGGCAACTGTGTGTTGTCCTGGTTGGCAAACAGGTCCACTAGGGGGATGCCCTGGAGCCAGAAAAGCCGGAAGGCCATTCTAGGGTCCAGATGCCACTCGTGCGGCTGGAGAACTCTGCTCAGCTTGTCTGCCAGGGCATTCTTCTGGCCCGGGAGGTAGACCGCCGGCTGGAGCATCCCACGTGTTGTTTATGAGCAGAGAGCCACCACTTCCTGGCAGAGGGAGCATGGCCCTATGCCTTCCTGCTTGTTTATGTAGAACACTGCAACTTGGTTGTCCATCTGGACCAGCACCGACTGGTGCTGAAGCCTATGGTGGAAGGCTGTGAGGGCAAGAAATATCTCTGGGAGCTCCAGAAGGTTGATTTGTACTGGCCTTCTGCTTGGGACCAACTGCCTTGTGTGCGAAGGTCCTCACAGTGAGCTCCCCAACCCAGTAGGGAGGCGTCCGTGGTTAGGACCCTCTGGGGGGTGAGTGCCTGGAAGAGCATCCCAGCCTGAAGGTGGCAGGGGAGCTGCCACCGGTCAGGGGAGACCGCCAAGTGGTGGGTCACTCTTATCCTGTCTCGAAGTCTGCCTGTGGCTTGTGTCCACTGGGAGTGGAGGCACCACCGGGCCACCCTCATATATAGGCAAGCGTATGGGGTCATGTGGCCCAGAAGGCGGAGGAGAAGGCAGACGGGCATCGACTGGCGGTGCTACACCTCTGCAGCTAGTTCCTTGAGGCATTCTGACCTCTCCAGAGGGAGGAAGGCCTTGGCCTGGAGGGTGTCTATCTGAGCCTCTATGAACTCCAGGCACTGAGCGGGGGAGAGGTGGGACTTGGGGTAGTTGATGATGACCCCAGGTGCTGCAGGGTATGGATAGTGCACTTGGTGGCGTGGTTCACCTCTGCAGTTATGCTTCCCCTTATGAGCCAGTTGTCCAGGTAGGGAAAGATGAAGGTCCCTTGGAGACGAAGATGGGCTATGACCACTACTAGGCACTTGGGGAAGACCCTTGGCAAGGAAGCCAGCCCGAAGGGTAGCACCCTGTATTGGTAGTGACCTCATTCCACCATGAACTGTAGGTATTTGCGGTGGCTGGGATGAATCAGGATGTGAGTATAAGCATTCTTCAGGTCTAAGAAGCATAGCCAGTCTCCCTACTGGAGGTATAGCAGCAGTGTTCCAAGGGAGAGCATCTTGAATTCCCTCAACAGAAATCTGTTCAGGTCCCACAGGTCTATGATGGGCCTGAGGCCCCCTGTCCACTTGGGAACGAGGAAATATCTGGAGTAGAATCCCTTGCCCCAAAGATGTTTGAGCACTGGCTCTACTGTTTTGTCCTTGATGGGGCCTGCGAGCTCTGTGAGGAGCAGAAAGAGAGACCGGACAGGATCTCCTGGAAAGTAAGAGGGTGGCTTTTGTTGCAGGTGGAGGAGGTAACCCTCCCTGGCAACTTGCAATACCTAGGAATCGGTGGTGTTGAAGGACCACCTTTGGGTAAACAGAGCCAGACCCCCCTGTGGGCTATAGGGGACCTCCTGCAGGGGAGGAGGTCATGCTCAAGGAGTCAAAAACCGGTTGGGCCAGACTGGTGCCTGGGTCTCAGGGATCTTCTGCATGTGGGGGCCATGCCCTTTCCACTTGTGCTGTTGGCCTTGTTGTGGAGCTGAGAAGACTTGGAACTGTGGGGCATTGCCAAAATTCCCCTTTTTCTTCAGAAAGAAGGACTTCTTCCATGGGGCTGTCTTACGGGGATGCACCAAGGTTTTTTTTTTTTTTTTTTAGAGAGTCTGGTCCTTGTTAGGAACTCAGACTCTATTTCAGCTGCCTTTGTCTGCTATGTGTTTCCAAAAGAAATTCTCTCCAATACAGGGGACATCAATGAGTTTGTCCTGAACCCATTGTTCGAGGTCAGACAACTGCAGCCAGACCTGGTATCAGGCCCCAATGCCCTCAGCGGCTACTGTGGTTGGGGACTCAAAGTTGTTGTATGCTGCTCGAGATAAGAACTTCGAGCACTCCTTGACCACCGAGGCCAGTGACTTGAACTGCTGGAGAGGTTCCCTGTCGAGGCCTGCCAAGAAACCAGCGAGCTCCCTTGCCAGCTCCTTGAGATATATGCCGATGTATAATAGGTAGGACTGGACTCAGCACACAAGCATTGAGCCCTAAAAGGCATTTCGTCCGAGACCATCGAGGGTCTGGACCTCCCTGCCGAGAGATACTGAGAAATGAGTCTTTTGGCTTTTCAGTCTGCGCATGGCGGACTCCATGACCATTGAGTTGTGGGGAAGTTGGGTTTTTCTGGAACCCAGGGCTTCGGTGGACTCTGTACATGGAGTTGAGCCATCTGCTTACTATGGGCACTGACACCAGTGTTTCCCAAATACGGAAGAGGAGGCACTCAAAGATTGCAGGGATGGGCACCGTGAGGGCCTCCTTTGGGGGGGGGGGTTTTCGTACTGGAGAATCTCCAGATCCTCCATGTGGGGGTCCTCTTTCTCTTTGATCTTGAAGGGCTAGCGTCTTAGCCATATCTCGCACAAAGTCAAGGAAGGCGACATTCTCGGGTGGGGAAAGGCGCCGGACACTGGGGAGACGGGTCCAAGGGCACGTCTCGGTGTCACTGTGTCCGGGGATTACTCATCCTCCATCTCCTAATATGATTTGAAGTCCGAGGAAGAGTCCGAGGCCCCGTGGTTCCCACAGTCAAGGCCCGGGCTTTGAGACCCGCACCCTCTGGAAGACCTGGGGCCTGAGCCACGGGCACTGGGTGGAGAGGACCAGTGCCCAGAGGAATGGGACCGGGATCTCATCCTCTGCCAATGGGTCTCTCGAGGCTGGTAGTGCTTGAGGGTTGACTCAACTTCCGGGGAATCCCTCGATGTCGAGGGTCCAGTCATCGTGGCGAATGAACCGGAAGAACCGGACATGAACTCCCGCTGCTGGGCCATGATGGCAGAGATACTGCATTTCAAGGCCGCCATCCTGTTCTCCATGCCAGTTGCCTCCACAGTCTTCAACGTGGGCATCAAGGGCTTTGGGCCCAGCATCGGCTCTGTTGAGGGAGAGTCCTTGACGAGGATGGCCTCAGGTGTCTGAGAGCGGTTGCTGGCTGCCGACGACTCCTTCCAGGGCAGCTTGTGAGGCCACTCCCACTCTGATCCCTCGGACTCACGCCTGGGACTGCGGGGCCTGGAATGGGATTTCCCTGATTTTCCAGACCCATCCTCCGAGGCAGTCTTCAAGGGTTTCGACTTCTTGTGTTCTACCTTCGGGGATTTTCCCTCGGATGGCCCATGGCCACAGGACTCCGAGGTAGCCTGGGCATCGTGGGGTACTGAGGTACTGGAGGGGTCCCTGGAGCATGGTGTCACTGGAGACTCCGGCGCAGAGTTGTACTTGGGGAAGATATTTTCCTGCTGCATCTGATGGCTCTTGATGGCCTTTGTGGTCATTGCCTTGAAAAGTTCGCAGTCTGAATCTTTGTGGTCCGGCCCAAGGCAGTGGAGGCAGCAGTCATGTGGATCGGTAAGAGGCATCATTTTACCACACCGATCACATTTCTTAAAACCACTGGAGGCCATCAGAAAAAGGGTGTACTGCCACTTGGGCACGGGTCCGAGGCCTGCGGCTATAAAAGGGCATGAAACGCTGGCTGAGAAACACCTTGAGAAAGAAAAGAAAAAAAAAAAAGGACGACACCGAGGCTAGCTGGGACGGGGACAGGAAAGGAACCGGTATGCATACCAGATAAAAGAAGACAAAAAAAGACACTTTTTCTGGGTGAAACTGGACAGATGTCTGAAGGGTTCCACGGAAAAAAGGAGACTGAGTCAAGTTGGCAATCTTGGGCAGGAAGGGACCATGCATGGGTGGTGCATCTCCCAAAGGCTTTCTTTGAAAGCTGGGGAGATGCTTCCATGAGGGCTCTGTCAGCGTCGACATCACCCATATGTGAGGACTGACTTGCTGCTTGTTCCCAGAGAATATCTGGTTTCACCAGCAATTTGTGTTGTTATCCAGTCAATGGTATATTCAGCTGCTAATTGGGTAGCATGAACGCCACTGACCTGTCCTAACTTTATGTGGTTTGGATATCCAGTTAAAGGCTGAATATCGCCACTAACTGGATAGTCACTGGGACCATCTCAATTCCACCCACAAACCATCCCAGTTGTTGCAGACCAGTGGAGGAGTAGTCTAGTGGGGGTGGAGGAGTTATTTATCGACCTCCTGACAAGTCTATTTCTACCTTTCTCACTGACTTTGACTCGTGGCTTTCCTTCTTTCTGGACTCCTCTTCCCCCACTCTTATTCTTGGGGATTTTAACATTCATGCTGATAACCCCTCTGATCCTCATGCTTTAAAGCTCCTTTCCCTCACCTCCTCATTTGACCTCCAACTTTGTTCCACTGCCCCCACTCACCAGCATGGCCACTGCCTGGACCTGATATTCTTCTCTAGTTCCTTACCCTCAAACTTCCATAGCTCAGTTCTTCCCTTATCTGACCATCACCTTTTAAGCTTTAATCTTCATCTCCCGCTGCCTCAGCCTCGTCCTGTCTCCTCCAACCTATTTAGAAACCTTCATGCTATTGATCCCTTGACTCTCTCTTCCACCATTTCTCCATCTCTTTCTTCCATTATGTCATCCAAGTCTGTCAACGAGGCAGTATCTTCTATAATGCTGCACTCTCCTCGGCTCTGGATGCTCTCGCTCCACCCACCCCACGTCCTGTGAGACGCTCTGCACTCCAACCCTCGCTTTCATCCACTACCCACTATCTATGTTCCTGTGCCCATTCTGCTGAGCGTGCTTGGCTCAAATCCCGCTCCTCTGAAGACTTTCTACACTTCAAATTCATGCTTGTCTCTTTCCAGTCAGCCATAGCTTTTGCCAAACAAGACTACTATGTCCATCTGACTAACTCTCTTGCCTCTGATCCTCGCCGTCTCTTTACTACTCTCAGCTCTCTCCTCAAAGTGCCTGCACCCAAGATCCCTCCCTCCCTTTCTGCCCAGGCCCTGGCTGACTATTTCCATGAGAAAATCCACAAGATCACCTTTCAATTCACCACTAACTCTGCTATTTCCCCTCCTCCCCCTTTCCACTCCCAACTCTCCCCCCCATCCCTCGCTACCCTCTTCCTTTCCTGTCATCTCTGAAGAGGAAACTTCACACCTTCTTTCCTCCTCCAAACTCACCACCTGCTCCTCCGATCCTATCCCCCCCGTCTCCTAAGCACCATCTCCTCCACTGTTGTCACTTCCATCTCTCATATTCTCAATCTTTTGCTCTCCACTGCAACTGTCCCTGCAGACTTCAAGCATGCTGTGGTCACACCTCTCCTCAAGAAACCCTCACTTGATCCCACCTGTCCTTCTGACTATCGACCCATCTCTCTCCTCCCCTTCCTTTGTAAACTACTTGAACGTGTGGTTCACTGCCGCTGCCTTGACTTCCTCTCCTCTCATGCCCTCCTGGATCCCTTACAGTCTGTCTTTTGTTCTTTGCACTCTACTGAAACGGCTCTTGTCAAAGTCTCCAGTGACTTGTTCCTGGCAAAATCCAAGGGCCTGCCCTCATCCTCCTTGACCTCTCTGCTGCTTTCGACACCGCTGACCACAACCTTCTCCTCGATACCCTGTCCTCACTTGGCTTTAAGGGCTCTGTACTATCCTGGTTCTCCTCCTATCTCTCCCATTGCTCCTTCAGCATGTGTTCTGGTGGCTCCTTCTCCTCCGCTACCCTGCTCCCAGTCGGTGTACCCCAAGGATCTGTCTTGGGTCCGCTCCTTTTCTTTCTCTATACCTAGTCCCTTGGTGCACTTATCTCTTCCCATGGCTTTCAGTACCATCTGTATGCTGATGACTCCCAGATCTACCTCTCTACACCTGAACTCTCTCCGGCAACCCAGACCCGGATCTCTGCCTGCCTTTCTGACATCGCTGCCTGGATGTCCCACCGCCGCTTGAAATTGAACATGGCGAAGACTGAACTTCTTATCTTTCCCCCTAAAACCTCCTCTCTTCTTCCTCCTTTTTCAGTCTCTGTGGACAGCTCTGTACTCCTTCCTGTTTCCTCAGCCCGCAATCTGGGGGATTGTCTGTGACGCCTCCCTCTCTTTCTCCACACATATCCATCTCGTAGCTAAGACCTGCCGCTTCTTTCTCTATAACATTAGCAAAATCCGCCCTTTCCTTTCTGAACACACTACTAAAACGCTTGTTGTTGTTAAGTGCCGTCGAGTCGGAGTCGACTCATGGCGACCCTCTGGATAGCTATCCTAAATTGTGTTCGGTCTTCAGTCAGGCGGCTCATTGTTGACAGACTGGTACCCGTAGCTGCTGTTATTGTATCAATCCATCTCTTAGCTGGCCTTCCTCTTTTGTGTTGACCTTCTATCTTGCCAAGCATGATGTCTTTCTCTAATGATCTCTCTCTCCGCATGATGTGTCCAAAGTATGAAAGTCGAAGTCTTGTCATCTGAGCTTCTAAAGAAAGCTTAGGTTTGATCTCCTCTAGTACAGACTGGTTTGTTCTTCGGGCAGTCCATGGTATAAACAGTATTTGCCGCCAGCACCATAATTCAAAGGCATCAATTTTCTTCCTGTCTATCTTTTTCACTGTCCAGCTTTCACATCCATATGATGTTATTGAAAATACCATGGCTTGAACAAGTCGAATCTTTGTATGGAGAGAGACATCTCTGCTCTTGAGAATCTTATCTAGGTCTTTCATAGCCATTCTGCCAAGAGCAATGCGTCTTCTGATTTCTTGACTGCTTGTTGCTTCTTTATTGATAGTTGATCCAAGTAGGTTAAAGTTATTCACGATTTCAATTTCTTCTCCTTCGACGATGAACCTGTTGATTATACCAGTTGTCATGATCTTTGTCTTCTTTACATTAAGGTGCAGGCCCATTGTGAGACTATGTTCTTTGATTGTGAGAAGCAAATGTTTCAGATCATCTTCACTTTCCGCCAGTAATGTGGTATCATCAGCATAGCGAAGGTTGTTGATGAGTCTTCCACCAATCTTCACACCTCTGTTGTCTTCATACAATCTTGCTTCTCTGATGATTTGTTCTGCATATAAATTAAACAGGTAGGGGGAAAGTATGCAGCCTTGTCTTACACCTTTGCTTATTTTAAACCATTCTGTTTCTCCTTGTTCCGTTCGAACTGTTGCTTCTTGATCAATGTACAGATTGTGCAAGAGAACGATCAGGTGTTCTGGTATACCCATGCTTCTTAATGTGGCCCAGAGTTTCTCATGGTTTACACAGTCAAAAGCTTTGCTATAGTCGATAAAGCACAAATAGATATCCTTTTGGTATTCTTTAGTCTTTTCAAGGATCCATCTCACATCCGCAATGATGTCTCTCGTTCCTCGCCCTTTTCTGAACCCTGCTTGCACTTCAGATAGTTCTTGTTCCAGGTATGATTGTAGTCTCTTTTGAATAATCTTCAGTAGAATCTTGCTGGCATGTGGGATCAGAGCGATTGTGCGATAACTTCCATAGTCATTTGGATCACCTTTCTTTAGTATTGATATAAACACAGAACTTTTCCAGTCAGTTGGCCATGATGCTGTCTTCCATATTTCTTGGCAGAGCCTTGTAAGTACGGTAACAGCTGCATCAGATTGCTGTACTACTTCTATGGGAATGCAATCAATGCCTGGTGCTTTGTTCTTTGATAACTCAAAACAAGAATTTCCCACAACTAGGTATTCCTATAAATATCAGTAGTCAAAAGAATACCCGAACCCCCAACTGTAATCACCAAAGCATTTTTTGTCGGGCATAAACCGCAAGGTGAGGAGGACTTCCTCAGCACCTCACGCAGTACATACCCCTTTTTTTATTATATCTTATTCTTATTCATATAAATGATTAACTTGTCTTAAAAACCATAAAAAGGCTTCACACTTAGCTGCTCAAGCACGACGTGCATGTTTCGAAGCAACCAGCTTCTGTTTCAAGTGTCCCCAAAGCAAAATAGTGTGTCCATCTCTTCCAAATCCAAAAAAACGCCGGAGCTTTTGGCGGGTGACGTCAGGGGGCCAATCAGATAGGCCAATTTATAGAACCGCCTATTAAAGGATGAACCAATCACAACCAGCAGGGAAACCCCACCACAGGGGAACCCCTACACAGATTGGCTAACACTGTGAGGTATAAACCTATCAATGTCCTTATTCAATCCTGCAGGAGTCATTGAGTTTAATATGAAAATCCAGCGCTGTTCAAGGTTTCTTAGACGGGCCAGTCGATCTCCTCCCCTCGGATCATACGGTACAAAATCAAGCACTGTCCATCCGGCTACGATTGGGGGAACATGCGTCCCGATTGCGACATTCTGTATTGACAGCCCCAATGGTACAGCACTGTCTAGATTTCCATCATAAGTTTGAACATTTAAGATGGACAGTGCTTGATTTTGTACCGTATGATCCGAGGGGAGGAGATCGACTGGCCCGTCTAAGAAACCTTGAACAGCGCTGGATTTTCATATTAAACTCAATGACTCCTGCAGGATTGAATAAGGACATTGATTGGCTAACACTGTGAGGTATAAACCTATCTGTGTAGGGGTTCCCCTGTGGTGGGGTTTCCCTGCTGGTTGTGATTGGTTCATCCTTTAATAGGCGGTTCTATAAATTGGCCTATCTGATTGGCCCCCTGACGTCACCCGCCAAAAGCTCCGGCGTTTTTTTGGATTTGGAAGAGATGGACACACTATTTTGCTTTGGGGACACTTGAAACAGAAGCTGGTTGCTTCGAAACGTGCACGTCGTGCTTGAGCAGCTAAGTGTGAAGCCTTTTTATGGTTTTTAAGACAAGTTAATCATTTATATGAATAAGAATAAGATATAATAAAAAAAGGGGTATGTACTGCGTGAGGTGCTGAGGAAGTCCTCCTCACCTTGCGGTTTATGCCCGACAAAAAATGCTTTGGTGATTACAGTTGGGGGTTCGGGTATTCTTTTGTTCTTTGATAAGGCTTTCAATGCTGCTTCAACTTCTTCTTTCATCACCAATGGTTCCAGATCATAAGGTACAGGTTGAAACGGCTGTTGGTCCACTTGATCTTTATCATATAAAAACAAAGTATATTCCTTCCATCTTTTCTTGATCTTCTCAGCATCATTCAACATAGAACCTTGAGCATCTTGTAACATTCCAATTCGAGGCTGGAACTTTTTCTTTAACTCTCGTAGCTTTAGGAAAGCTGATCTTGTTCTTCCTCTAATAGTTTCCGCTTCTATTTCCTTGCATGCGTCATTGTAGTACTGTTCCTTGTCCTGTCTTGCTGCACATTGGAAATCTCTGTTGAGTTCTGTGATTGTCTTTCTTTCTCCTCTGGCTTTAGCTTCTCTGCGTTTCTGGGCAATTTTCAGTTTCTTCCGTCATCCATTTTGGCCGTTTTTTCTTTTTTACCTTTTGTAGAGACTTCTCGCTTTCTTCCAACACAACCTTCTTGATGTCATTCCATAACTCTTCTGGAACTCTATCATTTGTATCTAAAGCAGCAAATCGATTTTGCAGGCAGTCTTTAAATTCCAGTGGTATATTCTCAAGGTCATATTTTGCTGCATTCATGAGTGGTTTGCTCTTTTTCAGCTTTAGCTTGAGTTTGCATTCTAGTTGTTGATGATCTGTACCACAGTCAACTCCAGGTTTTGTCTTTGTTGATGTTATAGAGCTTTTCCATCGTTGACTTCCACAGATGTAGTCAATTTGATTTTTATACAATCCATTGGGTGAAGTCCATGTGTATAGTCGCCGCTTGTGTTGCTGGAAGAAGGTGTTCGAGATGAATAGATCGTTGGTCTTGCAGAATTCTATCAGTCTTTCTCCAGCTTCATTTCTGTTGCCAAGTACATATTTTCCAACTACTTTGTCTTCTTCTTTGTTGCCAACCTTTGCGTTCCAATCACCCATGACTATCAGGATATCCTGTTTGCATGTTCTGTCAATTTCAGCTTGTACTTGTTCATAGAACTCTTCAATTTCATTCTCTTCTGCAGCTGTTGTTGGGGCTTATACTTGAATTATAGTTGTGTTGATAGGCATTCCTCGTAGACAAATAGAGATTAAGTGTTTGCTGACTGCATTGTATTTCATTACAGTTCTTGCAAGTTTCTTCTTTATTATAAATGCAACACCATTTCTTCTTTGTCTTTCATTTCCAGCATAGTAGACCATGTGATCTTCTGATGCAAAGTGCCCGATGCCAGTCCATTTCAGTTCGCCGACACCCAACAGATCAAGTTGTACACGTTCCATTTCATTCTTGACCACCTCCAACTTCCCTTGGTTCATGCTTCGTACGTTCCATGTTCCAATGTGTAAGACATCTTTACAGCTTCTGACTCTCATTTCATGCGCAGCTACATCAGCAGTCAGACGTCCCGAGGGCTTTGATCCAACCACATCATAAATGCTGGCTTTACTCTGAAAAGTCTTCAGCTCTTCCCCAGTAGCTAGTTGAGTGCCTTCCAACCTGGGGGTCTCATCTTCCAGCACTACAGCACAATTTGTTTTGTTGTAACTATCCATTGGGTTTTCATGGCAAGATACAGAAGTAGATTGCCGGGCCTTTCTTCCGCGCAGTTTAAGTTTGGTGTTGCCGTTGTCACAGAAATGTGATCCTCCGCCGTCAACACTATCCCATTCTGCTGCTGTCCAGATGGGTGGTTTGTCTTGGTCTGGCATCTCAGCTGAGACCTGTCCATCTTGGGAGACCGTGCAAGTAGTTAAACTACCGATAGTTTAGCTCTCAGCATCACTGATGCACACAAGCCCTCACAGCACGACAAGCTGCAAACCAAGTGAGGGACTAAAACGCTTTTCCACTCCCTAATCACCTCCCATCTTGACTACTGTAACCTACTCCTTGCTGGTCTCCCTTTGAGTCATCTCTCTCCCCTTCAATTTGTTCAACACTCCACTGCATGGCTAATCTTCCACCAGCCTTGTCATACCCATATTACTCCTCTTCTCAAGTCACTTCACTGGCTCCCTATCCATCTCCGCATCCAAGCTTCTCCTGCTGACCTATAAATGCATTCACTCTGTGGCTCCTCAGTACCTCTCTTCTCTTATCTCTCCTTACAACTCCTCCTGGAAACTTCGCTCTTCTAACAAACTGCTTCTATATGTGCCCTTCTCTCCTACTGCCAACTCCAGACTTCACTCCTTTCACCTTGCTGCACCTTACGCCTGGAACAAACTACCTATGTCTGTATGCCAGGCACCTTCTCTAACTCTCTTCAAATCCAGGTTGAAGACTCACCTCTTCACTGCTGCCTTTGGATCTTGACTTACCTGCTCTCCTTTTCCTTCCCCGTGTTTTACCCCTGTTTACGCCTTCTGTGTTTGTCTTGATTAGATTGTAAGCTCTGATGAGCAGGGGCTGTCTCTTACATGTTTGTACAGTGCTGCATATAACTGGTAGCGCTATAAAAATGCTCATTAGTAGTAGGAGTAGCCTAGTGGATAGAGCATTGGTTTCATAACCAAGAGACCAGGGTTTGATTCCCACTAGCACTCCTTGTGGCCTTGGACAAGTCACTTAACCCTACAGTGCCTCAAAAAATATAAGTTATCAATGTCCTTGTTTAATGTGCATTACCAAGTTTAAGTTACAATGTAAACCACTTTGACCGAAGTGATAAAACAGTATAAAAACCTGTTAAATAAATAAACTATTTTAAATACTGGGCGCTAAATGTAGGGAGTCCTAAGGTCCTGCTTTATCAACATCTGAAAGGACTTCTAGTGGCTCTCCTTTCTGATCAGGCCCTTTAGTGGGCCTGATTACCTGAGAGCAGCTGAGGCCTGCATAAAAGGCTCCAGTGTCCTGCCCTGTTGAGGCTTTCCTAACAGGAGCTCTAGATATCAACCAACAGTAAGGATTTGAGGGTTTATTTTATTAAATTACTAGCTCTCTGACTGGGAGCTCTTAAAAGGGTTTTTGTATATTTTTAAAGCAAGGTTACTTTCTTTTTGGTGCTGTAGTGGAATTTGCCTTGAGCAGAGTAGGTTGTTGAACTCCAGTAACCTCCTCAGCTTTGGGAACTGCTAACACCTAATCAGGAGTTAGTGGGCCTTGATTACCTGAGAGCAGCTGAGGCCTGCATAAAAGGCTCCAGAGCCCTGCCCTGTTGAGGCTTTCCAAACAGGGGTTCTACAGATCAACCAACAGTAAGGATTTGAGGGTTTATTTTATTAACTTGCTAGCTGTCTGACTGGGAGCTCTTAAAAGGGTTTTTATATATTTTTAAAGCAAGGTTACTTTCTTTTTGGTGCTGTAGTGGAACTTTCCTTGAGCAGAGTAGGTTGTTGAACTCTAGAAACCTCCTCAGCTTTGGGAACTGCTAACACCTAATCAGGTGTTAGTTCCCTCCCAACCCACCCAGACTCCCACCCACCTCTAGTGAGCAATCTTGCTTTATAGGGCACCTCCCCATTTAACAAAGCACAGAGAATTGGGCCAGCACATTTTGAATATAATTAAAGAGATTTAACTGCTTTTACTCTGAAAGGACAGCTGGGAACCCGGCTGGTACTTGGTAGATCTCTCTCTTTTGCTTTAACAGATACCTAAGCTCTACGAACAGAACAATGGCTGGGAAAAATCATATTGCTAAAGTTGTTGCCCCCGTTACAGCTTCTGCCTCAGTCCAGACAGAGGTCCTAATGCCAGTTGAAGGACCGGTTCCATGTGCAGGGTGCCTGCATGCTGAAGCTCTGAGGAAACAAGTGGAGGAACTCAGAGAGCAGGTGGCGAGGCTGAAGAGCATTCAAGACAGTGAGAAGTACACTGATGAGATGCTTCTTGCAGCAACCAAGCTCTCCAGCAGAGGAGAAGATGGGTGCCAACAGAATGTGGATGGTTGGACACAAGTCACCAGGGCCTGAAAAATCAACAATCCAACTTCTCCAGCCCTTGAATTGAAGAACCATTATGCAGCCCTGGAAGTGGAGGAGGTGAAAGCATCCCTGGAAAGGGAAGAACCAGAGCTCAAGTACCCCAAAGTAGCAGAATCAGTGACCAGAAGGAAACGAAGGGTAGTGGTGGTTGGAGACTCTCTTCTGAGGGGTACTGAGGCATCCATCTGCCGACCAGACTTGATGTCCAGAGAGGTATGCTGTCTGCCTGGTGCCAAAATCCAAGATGTTACAGAGAGTTTTCCGAGACTCATCAAGCCCACTGACTATTACCCAATGTTGCTAATCCATGTTGGAACAAATGATACTGCCAGGTATACCTCGGAACGTATCAAAAGTGACTTCATGGCTCTGGGACAGAGGGTGAAGCAGTTAGGTGCACAGGTGGTGTTCTCTTCAATCCTCCCTGTTGAGGGTAAAGGCCAAGGCAGAGAGGCTCGCATCCTGGAGATGAATGCATGGCTTCGAGAGCGTTTTGGTTTCCTAGACCATGGGATGCTGTTCCAAGGGTTGCAGAGCAGAGATGGCATCCATCTGTCCAAGAAAGGTCAATGCGTCTTCGGTAGTAGACTGGCTAATCTACTGAAGAGGGCTTTAAACTAGATTAGATGGGGATGGGTGAAGAAAGCCCCCAGGTAGTTGAAAGCCCCCAGGTAGGTGATACATTAAATAACTTTATGGAAATGGGTAACAGGGGTAACATATGGAAAGCAGTGTGTATAAATGACTGTAGCATGGGAAATAAGATCCCTGATGTTGAAGCTTTGGTGGGAGTGGCTGACTTGGATTTAATGGCAGTTACAGAAACATCGTTCACAGAAAACCATGAATGGGATGTAACTATACCTGGCTATACTTTATTCAGAAAGGACAGGGTAGGAAGAAGGGGAGGAGGAGTGGCACTATATGTAAAAACTACTATTAAAGCTTTGGAATTACAGAGCTTAAAAGGGAGAGAGGAGGCATTGTGGTTTAAACTAGAACGAGGGAAAGAGAAATCTGTTTGCATTGGTGTGATATACAGACCTCCCTCACAAGAGGAAGAGGTGGACAGAGTTAATTGAAGACATACACAGCATTGATAGAAAAGGGGAAGTGCTACTGATACAGGATTTCAATATGCCAGATGTTGATTGGCACATTCCTGCTACAGTATCATCTAGAAGTAAGGAGATCCTGGATTCTCTAAAGAGAGAACTATTCAGGCAATTGGTAACAGACCCCACACGTGAAGGGGCCATACTGGACTTGGTGCTTACCAATGGTTTCTGATGTTGTAGTGGGAGATCATTTTGCATCCAGTGATCACCAGATGGTGTGGTTCTGTATTAGGACTAGGGCTGTTAGAATCCATTCAAAGGTGCGGATCTTAGACTTTAGGAAGACTAACTTTGCCAAGATTGGCCAGTACCTCAGGGAGCCGTTAGTGGAGGAGTAGCCTAGTGGTTGGGGCAAGGTACTTCAGGCCGAAAGATCGGGGGTTCAAATCCCACTAGAGGACAGCAACCTTGGGCCGGAAGGACTGGGGTTTCTAGTCCCACAGGTGCTCCTTGTGGTCTTGGGCAAGCCACTTAACCCTCCATAGCCCATGTTCCCTGTAAAATAGTTATCTCCAAGTTATAATGCCCTGTTCAATGTAATTTCAGTTTGTTCAATGTAAACCGCACTGATGCAGAATAGCGCGGTATATAAGAGAATGTAAATAAATAAAATAAATAAATAAATGGGAACAGCTGGGGGATGTAGAAAAACAGTGGGCAAAACTGAAAGGGGATATTTTAAGGGCAACCAACCTTTTTGTTAAAATGGTAAATAAAGGTAAAAGAAAAGGAGACCGCTATGGTTTTCGAAAGAAGTGGCTGAAAAAGTGAAGAAAAAGAGGGAGGCCTTCATGAAATACAAGAGATCACAGAGAGAGGAAGACAGGCATCTGTATTTGGAAAAACTTAGAGAAGCTAGCAAAGTAGTCAGGAAGGCAAAGATTCAAAAGGAGGAAGAAATAGCCAATGCAATAAAATGGGGGATAAGACATTTTTCAGATATATTAGTGAGAAGAGGAAGGGCAAAAGTGGTATTGTCAGACTCAAGGGTGCAGGGTCGGACTATGTAGAAGCTGATAAGGATAAAGCGGAATTGCTTAACAAATATTTCTGTTCTTTGTTCACAGATGAAGAACCAGGAGCAAGACCTCAGAAAACACCCACAAACAGGAACCGAAGCGAGGGACATCTTGAACAATTTTCAGAAGACTGTGTTTATGAGAAACTAGCTCAACTTAAAGTAGACAAAGTGATGGGACCGGATGGGATACACCCGAGAATACTGAGGGAACTTGGGGACGTTCTAGCAGCTCCACTGACTGACCTTTTCAATGCCTCATTGGAGTCGGGAGTGGTGCCAAAGGACTGGAGAGAGGCTCATGTGGTGCCTTCACACAAAAGCGGAAATAAGGATGTGGTTGAAAACTACAGGCCGGTAAGTTTAACTTCGGTTGTGAGTAAATTATTGGAAACGCTGCTGAAAGAGAAAATAGTGATGTTTCTGGAGTCCAGCGGATTACAGGATCCGAAGCAGCATGGATTCACCAGAGGCAGGTCTTGTCAGACAAATCTGATTGATTTCTTTGACTGGGTGACCAGGGAGTTGGACTGAGGGAGAGCCCTAGATGTGGTGTATTTAGATTTCAGTAAAGCCTTTGACACTCTTCCTCACAGGCGACTTATAAACAAACTGAGCACCCTAGGGATGGACCCGAAAGTTACTGTTTGGGTTAGAAATTGGTTGGGTGGGAGGCGACAAAGAGTACAAGTAAATGGAGCTCACTCTGAGGAGAAGGATGTTAACAGTGGTGTGCCCCAGGGATGTGTCCTTGGTCCGATTCTTTTTAACATCTTTGTTAGTGATATAGCGGAAGGGCTTTCGGGTAAGTTTTGCCTCTTTGCAGATGATACCAAAATCTGCAATAGAGTAGACACCCAGGAAGCTGTAGATAACATGAGGAGGGATCTAGCTAAGCTTGAAGAATGGTCTAGAATTTGGCAGCTGGGATTTAATGTTAAAAAATGTAAGGTCATGCATTTGGGCTGCAGCAATCCAAGGGAGCAATATAGTATAGAGGGTGAAGTACTTTTGTCTACTAAAGAAGAGCAGGACCTAAGAGTGGTTATGTCTGATGATCTTAAAGTAGCTAAACAGGTAGAAAAGGCGACAACAAAACCTTGAAGGATGCTTGGGTGCATAGGGAGAGGAATGGCTAGCAAAAAAAAGGAGGTGATAGTGCCTCTGTATAGGTCTTTGGCGCGACCTCATTTGGTGTATTGTTTGCAATTCTGGAGACCGCACCTTCAAACAGAGGATGGCTACTAAAATGGTTAGTGGTCTTCATTATAAAGCATATGAGGAAGGACTGAAGGATCTTAATATGTACACCTTAGAGGAAAGGCGGGATAGAGGTGATATGATTGAGATGCTTAAATATCTCTGCGGCATAAATGTTCAGGGAGAGAGCCTCTTTCAATTGAAAGCAAGTTCTGCTACGAGGGGACTTGGGATGAGGGTAAAGGGAGATAGATTCAGGAGTGATATGCGGAAATATTTCTTTACAGAAAGAGTAGTGGATCCGTGGAATAGTCTCCCAGTGGAGGTGGTAGAGATGAGGACAGTAACTGAATTCAAAAAAGCATGGGACAAACACAGAGGATCTCTAAAGGTAAAAAGGGGACTGTTGTAGTTGTTGATATGGAAGGACAGACTAGATAGGCCATGTGGTCTTTTTCTGTCATCATATTTCTATGTTTCTATGATCCCGCTGTGCCACATGCTGGTTTTGGAATGAATGTTCTTACCAGTAATGTAATGTTATGTCCCAGTGACGTAATACTGGGAGGGTCCCTAGCAAATAGTCTTGAAGGACTGCAAAAGGGGACTGCTGCTTCTGGAGAGAGATCTGCAATTGTAAGTATTTACTTCTGGGAATTTTTCTAAATCTTGGGGAAAAAGGAATTCTTTAGATTAAAGCTGATTAATCTGTGAACCCAGTGTATTTGTTAAATCATTCAGGGCCTAGTAGCAGCAAAGAGCTTTTAGTTTAAATTTAAAACACAGCAGAGAGCTTTCTGGTTAAATTTAGAACCCAAGACTCCCTTTATCCAAGCAAGAGCTGTGGGACTCCCCCTGAAGATTGGTCACAGATTACCTTAGAAGCACAGGACAGGGTAATGTGTGGCTGCCAGCATTTAATAAGTCTTCTTTTCCTCCCCGACACCCAACCAACCCTGGGATAATCGTAGCTTTATAGGTGCTTAAACCTATTAAAGGAAAGGAGGTGCCATATTACATATTATAGCAACCAAGCTCTCCAGCAGAGGAGCAGATGGGTGCCAACAGAATGGCGAAGGTTGGATACAAGTCACCACAGCCTGCAGAATCACCATTCCAACATCTGCAGCCCTTGAATTGAAGAACCATTATGCAGCCCTGGAAGTGGAGGAGGTGAAAGCATCCCTGGAAAGGGAAGAACCAGAGCTCAAGTACCCCAAAGTTGCAGAATCAGTGACCACAAGGAAACGAAGGGTAGTGGTGGTTGGTGACTCTCTTCTGAGGGGTACTGAGGCGTCCATCTGCCGACCAGACGATGTCCACAAAGGTATGCTGTCTGCCTGGTGCCAAAATCCAAGATGTTATGGAGAGTTTGCTGAGACTCATCAAGCCCACTGACTATTACCCAATGTTGCTAATCCATATCGGAACAAATGATACTGCCAGGTATCCCTCTGAGCGTATCAAAAGTGACTTCATGGCTCTGGGACAGAGGATGAAGCAGTTAAGTGGTAAAGGGTAAAGGCCAATGCAGAGAGGCTCGCTTCCCGGAGACGAACACTTGGCCATGCGGGTGGTGTCATCGAGAGCGTTTTGGTTTCCTAGACCATGGGATGCTGTTCCAAGGGTTGCAGAGGAGAGATGGCATCCATCTGTCCAAGAAAGGTTGACGCATCTTCAGTAGTAGACTGGCTAATCTACTGAAGAGGGCTTTAAACTAGATTCATTGGGCATGGGTGAAG
Source organism: Ichthyophis bannanicus (assembly GCA_033557465.1). Taxonomy (NCBI): domain Eukaryota; kingdom Metazoa; phylum Chordata; class Amphibia; order Gymnophiona; family Ichthyophiidae; genus Ichthyophis; species Ichthyophis bannanicus. The sequence continues at coordinate 301,625,672 of CM066040.1, read as the reverse complement.
AAAGTAAGTGATACATTAAATACCTTTATTGAAAGTAAAGTGATACATTAAATACCTTTATGGAAATGGGTAATAGGGGTAACATATGGAAAGCAGTGTGTATAAATGCCCATAGCATGGGAAATAAGATCCCTGATGCTGAAGCCGACTTGGATTTAGTGGCAGTTACAGAAACATGGTTCACAGAAAACCATGACTGGGATGTAACTATACCTGGCTATACTTTATTCAGAAAGGACAGGGTAGGAAGAAGGGGAGGAGGAGTGGCACTATATGTAAAAATACTATTAAACCTTTGGAATTACAGAGCTTAAAAGGGAGAGAGGAGACATTGTGGATTAAACTAGAAAGAGGGAAAGAGAAATCTATTTGCATTGGCGTGATATATAGACCTCCCTCACAAGAAGAAGAGGTGGACAGAGAGTTAATTGAAGACATATGCAGCATTGCTAGGAAAGGGGAAGTGCTACTGATACAGGATTTCAATATGCCAGATGTTGATTGGCACATTCTTGCTGCAGTATCATCTAGAAGTAAAGAGATCCTGGATTCTCTACAGGGAGAACTATTCAGGCAATTGGTAACAGACCCCACACGTGAAGGGGCCATACTAGACTTGGTGCTTACCAATGGTGAAAGTGTTTCTGATGTTATAGTGGGAGATCATTTTGCATCCAGTGATCACCAGATGGTGTGGATCAGTATTAGGACTAGGGCTGTTAGAATCCATTCAAAGATGAGGGTCTTAGACTTTAAGAAGACTAACTTTGCCAAGATGGGCCAATACCTCAGGGAGTCGTTAGCGGGATGGGAACAGCTGGGGGATGTAGAAAAACAGTGGGCAAAACTGAAAGGGGATATTTTAAGGGCAAACAACTTCTTTGTTAAAATGGTAAATAAAGGTAAAAGGAAAAGTAGACCGCTATGGCTTTCGAAAGAAGTAGCTGAAAAGGTGAAGAAAAAGAGGGAGGCCTTCATGAAATACAAGAGATCACAGAGAGAGGATGACAGGCATCTATATTTGTAAAAACTTAGAGAAGTTAGCAAAGTAGTCAGGAAAGCAAAGATTCAAAAAGAGGAGGAAATAGCCAATGTAATAAAATGGGGGGATAAGACATTTTTCAGATATGTTAGTGAGAAGAGGAAGGGCAAAAGTGGTATTGTCAGACTCAAGGGTGAAGGGAAGGAATATGTTCAATTATTTTATTTTATTTAACTGTATTTATATCCCGCTTTTCACCGGGTCAAAGCGGTTTAACAGAAAAAGGGGGGGGGGGACAGTAATCAATACTTGGGTAGGGGGCTGTCACCGGGAGGCCAACATTAATGATCTAAACAGATATTAAGGACGTAAACAATGGACATTAGTCTCGTAGGTGGTAGATCTGTGGGTATGTTAAAGGGTCAGGGAGGGAGTCAGTGGTGGATGTTTGTTTCTGATCTGAGGTATTCTTGGAACAGGGTGGTTTTTAGTTGTTTTCTGAATGTTGAAGGATCTTCGTTGTTTCTGATTTGGCTTGGTAGGGAGTTCCAAAGGGATGGCGCGTATAGTTCGAAGGCTCTGTTGCAGGTCCATTGATTGTATTTAGTTCATTCATGGGGGATGGTGAGGGTGTTGCTGGTGGTTTGTCTGGTTGTTCTTTTGTGGGTGGGTTGGGGCAGTAAAGTTCAGAGCTGAGAGGTCTGCGTTTGATAGAGGGCTTTGTGGATAAGTAGGGCTGATTTGTATTTGATTCTTGCTTCGAGAGGGAGTATGTGCAGTTCTCTCAGGACTGGGGTGATATGATCTTGTTTTTTTGCTTTCTGGATAATTCTTGCTGTGGTATTTAAGGCAGTTCATAGTGGGTTGGTGTGGGTGGCAGGTAGTCCGTGATAGATTATGTTGCAGTAGTCCAGGAGGGGGAGCGTCATAGCTTGCATGACTGTCCTGAAGTCTTGTAGACTGAGGAGAGGCCTGAGGCGTTGTACTGTTTTTGCTTTGTGGAATATTATTCCGGTAGTCTTTTTGATCTGTTGCTTGAGTGTGAGCGCTTGGTCTATGATGATTCCTAAGTATTTTATGTGTGGTTGCATTTGTATTTTGTGTGGTTCCTAAGTTGAGGTGTGGTGGTGGTGTGAAGTTTGGTCTGTTTTTTTTAGGTTGATGGATAGGTTGTTCTTTTGTAGCCAGCTGGAGACTTCTATGAAGCAGTCTGTTAGTTGATTGTTTGTCGGGTTGGTGGTTGTGATCGGTCCATAGAGCATTATGTCATCTGCGTAGATGTGGTAGTTGATATTATGGGTGTGTATGATTGAGCAGAGTGGTTGCAGGTAGATGTTAAAGAGCAAGGCGGATAGTGTGTATCCTTGGGGTACTCCTTGGTGTTGATGAAAGGGGGGGGAGGTTGCTATGCTTGTGCGGAACAATTGTTGTCTATTGGTCAGGTAGGAGCGGAACCACTGAAGTACGACGTTTTTTATGCCGATTTCTTGGAGTCTGTGTAGGAGGATGTTGTGGGAGATGGTGTCAAAGGCTGCGGATATGTCCAGGAAGATCATAGCGTAGCCAGAGTGCTTGGTCTGTGTGCCCTTGATGAGGGTATTCATTAGAGATGTCATGAGGGTCTCGACTCCGTGGAATGGACGGAAACCATGTTGTTGTGGGTCAGTATGTTGTTGGTATCCAGGTGGTCTTGAAGTTGTTGTTGAACTATTTTCTCAATGATTTTGGCGGTGAATGGAAGACTTGCTATAGGCCTGAAGGAGGCGGGGTCAAGGGGGTCTAAGTTGTGTTTTTTTAGGGTTGGGCGGATGATGGAGGTTTTCAGGATGTCTGGCGTGTGTCCTTGTCTGAGGGATTCGTTAACAATGTAGAAGCTGATGAGGATAAAGTGGAATTGCTTAACAAATATTTCTGTTCTGTGTTCACAGATGAAGAACTAGGAGCAGGACCTCAGAAAACACCCACAAACAGGAACAGAAGCTAGGGACATCTTGAACAATTTTCAAAAGACTGTGTTCGTGAGAAACTATCTCAACTTAAAGTAGACAAAGCGATGGGACCGGATGGGATACACCCGAGAATACTGAGGGAACTTGGGGACGTTCTAGCAGCTCCACTGACTGACCTTTTAAATGCCTCGTTGGAGTTGGGAGTTGTGCCAAAGGACTGGAGAGAGGCTCATGTAGTGCCTTTACACAAAAGCGGAAGTAAGGATGTGGTTGAAAACTACAGGCCGGTTAGTTTAACTTCAGTTGTGAGTAAATTATTGGAAACGCTGCTGAAAGAGAAAATAGTGAGGTTTCTGGAGTCCAGCAGATTACAGGATCTGAAGCAGCATGGATTCACCAGAGGCAGGTCTTGTCAGACAAATCTGATTGATTTCTTTGACTGGGTGACCAGAGAGTTGGACCGAGGGAGATGTGGTGTATTTAGAGTTCAGTAAAGCCTTTGACACTGTTCCTCACAGGCGACTTATAAACAAACTGAGCACCCTAGGGATGGACCCTAAAGTTACTGCTTGGGTTAGAAATTAGTTGGGTGGGAGGCGACAAAGAGTACAGGTAAATGGAGCTCACTCTGAGGAGAAGGAAGTTACCAGTGGTGTGCCCCAGGGATCTGTCCTTGGTCCTATTCTTTTTAACATCTTTGTTAGTGATATAGTGGAAGGGCTGTTGGGTAAGGTTTGCCTCTTTGCGGATGATACCAAAATCTGCAATAGAGTAGACACCCAGGAAGGTGTAGATAACATGAGCAGGGATCTAGCTAAGCTTGAAGAATGGTCTAGAATTTGGCAGCTGGGATTTAATGTTAAAAAATGTAAGGTCATGCATTTGGGCTGCAGCAATCCAAGGGAGCAATATAGTATAGGGGGTGAAGTACTTTTGCCCACTAAAGAAGAGTGGGACCTATGAGTGGTTGTGTCTGATGAACTTAAAGTAGATAATCAGGTAGAAAAGGCGACGGCAAAAGCTAGAAGGATGCTTGGGTGCATATGAAGAGGAATGGCTAGGAGAAAAAAGGAGGTGATAGTGCCTCTGTATAAGTCTTTGGTGCTACCTCATTTGGAGTATAGTGTGCAATTCTAGAGAACGCACCTTCAAAAGGATATAAACAGAATGGAGTCAGTACAGAGGGTGGCTACTAAAATGGTTAGTGGCCTTCATTATAAAGCATATGAGGACAGACTGAAGGATCTTACTATGTACACCTTAGAGGAAAGATGGGATAGAGGTGATATGATTGAAATGTTTAAATACTTCCGTGACATAAATGAACAGGGGGAGAGCCTCTTTCAATTGAAAGCAAGTTCTGCTAGAAAGGGACATGGGATGAGGGTGAAGGGGGATAGATTCAGGAGTGATATGCGGAAATATTTCTTTACGGAAAGAGTGGTTGATCTGTGGTATAGTCTCCCAGTGGAGGTGGTAGAGATGAGGACAGTATCTGAATTCAAAAAAGCATGGGACAAACACAGAGGATCTCTAAAGGAAAAAAGGGGACTGTTGTAGTTGTTGATATGGAAGGACAGACTAGATAGGCCATGTGGTCTTTTTCTCTCGTCATATTTCTATGTTTCTATATTCACTCTTCGGTGCAGCTGTTTTTTCTTATCAATATACATTAAGGACCTGAGATTAATTAAGCTTCGGTGAACAATGTACATTAAACAAATTAGGTATAGTTTTATTAGTATAAGTATCCCCAGCAACCCTTAGTAAGTAAGGAACTTAAATATTTAAACACAACCTTAAAACTAAGATGCAGACAGCAGTCCAGGAGTGAGATGGGGGCTTTCCAGTCTTTTGCATTGAGTGTCACATGTATGATTTTCTCCCACTTGGTGAGGGGTCTTACGTGTGCACAAGGTGCAAGGAGCTCTTTGCTCTCAAGGAATGAGTCTGATCTCTGGAGGGTAGAGTAGCAGACTTGGAAGACATAAGGAAGACAGAGAGGTACATAGATGAGACCTACAGGGATGTAGTCCTGAAGTCCCACCTCTAGTCTAGCAACATCGCTATTGCCATGGAGGAGAGAGGTCACGTGACAGGACAGCATCACTCTGGTGTGGCAGGAACTGATCCTGTAGCTAGAACCTGTCCTCCAGGTGATGTAAACCCCTCTCGCATTGAGGAAGATTCCCCAGGGCCATGTGCCCATGGGGGAAGGGTTAGGACAGCCGTTATAGTTGGTGATTTGATCATTAGGCATATAGATAGCTGGGTGGCTGGTGGATGTGAGAATCGCCTGGTAGCATGCCTGCCTGGTGCACCTAGTCTTAGAAAATGCTGGGAAGGAGTCTGCTGTCGTGGTACATGTCAGTACCAATAACATAGGAAAATGTGGTAGGGAGGTTCTGGAAACTAAATTTAGGATTTTAGGGTGGAAGTTGAAATCCAGAACTTACAGGATAGCATTCTCCGAAATGCTTCCCGTTCCACGTGCAGGACCCAAAAGGTAGGCAGAACTCCGGAGTCTCAATGCGTGGATGAGACAATGGTGCAAGGATGAGGGTTTTGGATTTGTTAGGAACTGGGGAACATTCTGGGGAAAGGAGGGGCTCTTCCGAAGGGATGGGCTTCACTTTAACCAGGATGGAACCAGGCTGCTGGCATTAACTTTTAAAAAGGAGATAGAGCAGCTTTTAAACTAAATTGTCTACTGTCGTCTAAGAGCACATGGTTCGGAACAGTGTATCCTTTGAAGGATACTACCAAAAGAATGAAGTTATGGCATATCAGCAGAGAGGTTCCAATAAAGACAAAAGTAGCCCAAATGCCCTTGAGTATGGAGCAGACAGAGTTTAAAGATTCCAAATTACCCCTGCCTACCAATAGCCAGGTTAATATGAATAAAATACAGTCTCTAAAATGCTTGTATGCAAATGCTAGAAGTCTAAAAAATAAGATGGGAGAGTGAGGATATATAGCACTAAATGAGAAGTTAGATATGATTGATATCTCAGAGACATGGTGGAAAAAGGACAACCAGTGGGACCTTGTGATACCTGGGTACAAACTATATCGTAATGATAGATACAATCAAAATGGTGGAGGGGTTGCACTTTTTGTTAGAGAGGGCATTGAGTCACAAAGGATTAAAGTTTTGCAGGAAACAAAATTTGCTGTAGAATCTCTATGGATTGAAATTCCATGTAAAAAGGGGAAGGTGATGGCAGTGGGGGTTTACTATCAACCGCCTGAACAGAATGAACAAATGGATGATGAAATGCTCAAAGAAATCAGGGAAGTTAACAAAAGTTACAACCCAGTAATAATGGGTGATTTCAATTACCCCAGTATTGACTGGGTCAATGTCACGGTAGGACATGCTAGGGAGATAAAGTTTCTAGATGAAATAAATGACTGCTTCTTGGAGCAGATGGTTCATGAACCAACCAGAGTGGAAGCCATTTTGGACCTAGTCCTTAGTGGAACACCAGATCTGGTGCAAGAGATAAGGGTGTTGGGACCACTTGGCATTAGTGATCATACCACGATTGCGTTTGATTTAATTAATGAAGGAGGGATGGTAAGGAAATCCACAGTACTACATTTTAACTTTCGAAAGGGAGACTATGATAAAATGAGGAAAATAGTTAAGAAAAAACTAAAAAGAGCAGTTGCAAAGGTTAAAGACATCAAGCTTGGGTGTTGTTTAGAAATACTATCTTGGAAGCCCAGACCAGCTGTATTCCACAATTTAAGAAAAGTGGAAGGAAATCCAAAAAACTGCCAGCATGATTTAAAGGTGAGGTGAGGTGTTGCCAAAAAAGTATCTTTCAGGAAATGGAAAAAAGAGCCAAATGACGAAAACTGGAAACAGCACAAGCACTGGCAAGTTAAATACAAGGCATTGGTAAGGCAGACAAAGAGAGAATTTGAGAAGAAGCTTGCTGTGGAAGCAAAAATGCATAATAAAGACTTTTTCAAGTACATTTGTAGCAAAAAATCTGTGAGACGGTCAGTTGGACCATTAGAGGATAGAGGGGTAAAAGGGGCACTAAGAGGGGACAAGGCCATAGCGGACTGAATGAATTCTTTGCTTCGGTCTTTGCTGAGGAAGATGTAGGGATGTTACCCATGATTGAAGTAGTATTTAAAGGTGATACTGCGGAAGAATTGAAAGAAATATCGATATACCGGGAAGATGTATTACAACTATTTGATAAACTGAAGAGTAGCAAATCACCTGGACCGGATGGTATACATCCAAAGGTGTTGAAAGAACTGAAATATAAGATTGCAGACCTGCTATTAGTAATCTGTGAACTATCGTTAAAATCATCTGTAATACCTGAAGATTGGAGGATGGCCAATGTAACGCCAATTTTTAAAAAGGGTTCCAGGGGTGATCCGGGAAACTACAGATCAGTGAGCCTGACGTCAGTACCGGGAAAAATGGTAGAAACCATCATAAAGAACAAAATTACTCAACATGTAGATAGTGATGGCTTAATGGGAGACAGCCAATATGACGTTAGATAAGGAAGATCTTGTCTTACTAATCTGTTATGTTTTTTTGAAGGTATGAATAAACAGGTAGACAAAGGTGTGTCGGTTGATATAGTGTATCTGGAGTTTCAGAAAGCCTTTGACAAGGTCCCTCATCAGAGACTTGGGAGAGGAGACAGTGTACTATTGTGGATCAGGAACTGGTTATAAGATAGCAGAGGGTAGGGATAAATGGCCAATTTTCCCAGTGGAGAAAGATGAATAGTGGTGTACCCCAGGGATCTGTGCTGGGTCCGCTGCTTTTTACCATATCCATAAATGACCTGGAAAGGGGAATAACAAGTGAGGTTATCAAATTTGCAGATGACACAAAACTATTTAAAGTTGTGAAAACCAATGAGGATTGTGGAAAATTGCAAGCGGATATTGATCATTTTGGAAGACTGGGCATCCAAATGGCAGATGAAATTTAATGTGGACAAGTGCAAAGTTATGCACCTAGGAAAGAATAACCCAAACTATGGTTACACGATGCAAGTTTCCACAGTAGGAACCACCACCCAGGAAAAGGATTTAGGAGTCATTGTGGGTGTCATGTTAAAACCCTTGCCCAGTGTGCAGCGGCAGCCAAGAGAGCAAATAGAATGCTAGGTATCATAAGGAAAGGAATGGAAAATTAAACAAAGGATATTATGATGCCTTTGTATCATTCCATGGTGCAACCGCGCCTTGAATATTGTGTGCGAATCTGGTTGCCGTATCTTAAAAAGGATATAGTGTTATTAGAAAAGGTATAGAGAAGAGCCACCAAAATGGTAAATGGGATGTAAGGATACTCCTAAGAAGAGAGGCTAAAAAGGTTAGGGCTCTTCAACCTGGAAAAAAGAAGGCTGAGGGGAGATATGATAGAGGTCCATAAATTAATGAATGGAGTGGAACGGGTAAACGTAGATTGATTGTTTATGTCATCAGAATATAGAAAGACTGGGGGACATGCAATGAAACATAGAAACATAGAAATATGATGACAGAAAAAGACCACATGGCCTATCTAGTCTGTCCTTCCATATCAACAACTACAACAGTCCCCTTTTTACCTTTAGAGCTCCTCTGTGTTTGTCCCATGCTTTTTTGAATTCAGTTACTGTCCTCATCTCTACCACCTCCACTGGGAGACTACAGGGTAATATATTTAAGACTAATAAGAGAAAGTATTTTTTCACTGAATGTGTAATCAAACTCTGGAATTTGCTACTGGAGGATGTAGTAAAAGCTGTTAGGGTAGCTGGGTTTCAAAAAGGTTTGGACAAGTTCCTGGAGGAAAGGTCCATAAACCATTATTAAAGGGGACCCGGGATATCCACTGCTTGAACCAACACAAGCATTGTGGAACCTGTGTCTTTTGGGCAAACTGCTAGGTACTGTCGCGGGGCTCCCCGTCTACGCCTTAATACTCATGTTGGTGTGAACCCGGGCAAAGATTTTGCTAGGTAGTCCAGGGAATGTAAATCCACTCCGCGTAGTTGAGAGAAGTGGCTTTACAGATTCCACTACCTAGGAGCACTCATTAATGAGACCAGGTTGAGGGAAATAAAGGCTTTTATTCCCTGGTTAATGCAAAGGTTCAACATAAGATATAATCCATGAAACAGAAAGTCCTTTGTGTCAAAAGGTACCAGTATTTACAGTGGTTTACTTAACTGTTGCTTTACAGTTAAGGCAGGTTTTCAGAAGTAGAATTCAATACACGAAACAGCAATTACATTTCATTCACTCTTCTTCATTACATGGAGCATACAGACTCTGGAGCTGAGGCAGTGCACCAATCACATTCCATGAGTTCTGGCATAGGTGAGGGAACAGTGTTTGGATAATCTATCTCCATGGACTCTCCTTCACTGTACTCAGTTGAGGGGTATTCACTGTCCCTGTCTAACTCAGCCTTGTAAGTTAAAACTCTGGAGTCTGGCTTCCTATAGCCAGGGGTTCTCAGTGTTGCAGGAATTTTACTGAACCAATCTGGTTTCTTTTCCCTTACATAAGGAGCGTGGGTTCTAGCAAAGCCTTTAGGAGCACAACAGGTACAGTCATTGATTAATGTTTCATACCTGGGTTTAGCTGAGTTGGAATGCACCGTGTTTTCTCTTCCAGCCACTCTCCCTTGGTAGCTGAGCCTCTGCCTGCCTGCTTTGGACACAGCTGGGCTTCTAGGCAGTTGAGTAAAACTTGGCCTGGATTCTCCTCTCTCTCTGGGTAAAAACTCCAGCCGATCATAAAAGTGCTTTCCTCTCTGACATGGTAAAACTTGGCAATAATCCTTTAGAGATTGTAAGCTCTTCTCAGAACCCTTCCCCCTGGTTCTTAGCTTCTGTCTCTCTGTTCTGGCTTCAGGCAGACTGTGAGAACAGGGCGTGGCAGACACTCTCACCTTAGAGCTGGCTCTATCAAACTTCCCTATTGCAGCAGGGTCAGTTTGGGCCTTCTGGCTCCCAACCTTGTGAAGTCTGTTCCCAGTCAGATTCTTCTCAGTCCTCTCCTGATGCCTCTCAGCTTTCTCTTGCTCCTTTCTTCTGTGGCTCTCAGCCTTCTCTCGCTGGCTCTCAGCCTTCACCTCCTTCTCTACTTCTTTCTCTCGGTGGCTCTCAGTCTTCTCTACTTCTGTTTCTGTTCTAGAAGCATTCTGCTCTGACTTATAAAGCAAAGTGCTTGAGCTGACTTCCGGGTTTCTTCCCAGGTGCAAGTCATCAGAGTTCCTAGGCTCATTAACTCCCGAATGTCTGTTCCTGCTCCCTCTAGCTGTGCCTGGAGGTAATTGCATACCTAGTTCCTCAAAAGAAACAGGATTTCTTTTCAACCACTCATCTTTATTGACACACGCCTCATGACAGTACTTATGACCTAGATTGGCCACTGTTGGAAACAGGATACTGGGGTTAATGGACCTTGGTCTGATGCAGTATTGGTTATCTTATGTTCTTATGTTATGTTCTTATGACATAAAGGAGGATGAGTTGTAATTTTTTTAAAGGTGTGCTCGTGAAACAAATGCTCATCTCTACTGTTCTGCATCTAACTTGCTGGTGCTTATGTTCTTCCCCATCTTGAAGGACTACCAACATGGCTTCTACTGCTGGGAAGAAATCTGTACTTGTAAGTACTTACCTTCTAAGAAATTCTCTTAATCTTGGGGAAAAGTGAATTACTTTAGTTAAAACTGATAAAATCTGTGTATTTTAAATTTCAGTGTTTTATTAAGTCAGGGCATAGTACCACAAGCCAGCTTTCAATTAAATTAAAGCCAATTAGGGTATATCTTAACAGAGAAAGTAGAATAGGGTAACTATTCTTTGAGTATATAGACAGACCTTTTAGAAAGAGGCCTTCCAGTTAGGCGGCAAGAGAACTGTGAAATTGTTTTAAATAGGTGTTAAAGCCAAGTGACAGATCAAATGGGCAATTTGAAAGGCTCCTTCTATCAAACCAAGGGCTGTGTGAATCACCTAGGAAATGAAGCGATTGCCTTAGAAGCACAAATATAAATAGGCCATGTATTCCACCCACTCTGGCTCCACCCACTCCAGGCATAATTCTTGATTTATAGTCTCCTATAACAGTTAAGGGGAAGGGGGTGATCTTATTCACTTTCAGGTTTAACTGGATCTTCATCAGCAAGTTCTTATTTATTTTATTTATTTCAGTGCTTTTCTATACCGCCCCTTCCAGAGATCAGGGGCGGTTTACAAGGAACTTAAACAACAATATAGCAGAACATTGCAATATTGAATTACATTAAACATTAGTTGAGTAAAAACAAGGAACTTAAACAACAATATAGCAGAACAGTGCAATATTGAATTACATTAAATATTAGGTGAACATAAACTAGGTTACATAATAACTAGGTTAAATGGAAAACAATGTGAGGGTTATTAACATAAAAGGAAGTATAAAACTATGTTACAAGGCCTTAGGAGTAGATTAAGTTCTTAGGCCTTAGGAGTAGATTAAGTCATTGCAGTTCACCTTGAGGTGAACACTAAAAGTCCCTTATACTCATTAGGTATAATTCTATTGGTTCAAGTATCTCTATTCCTCTAGCATCTTTAAATAACTCAACAACTTTAAATAGCTAAAAGGAATCTTTTAATCTAAGATGCATAAGAACATAAGAACATAAGATATGCCATACTGGGTCAGACCAAGGTCCATCAAGCCCAGTATTCTGTTTCCAACAGTGGCCAATCTAGGTCATACGTACCTAGCAGTTTCCCCAAGGGACACAGGTTCCACAATGCTTGTATTGGTTCAAGCATTGATATCCTGGGTCCCTTCTTAATAATGGTTTATGGACCTTTCCTCCAGGAACTTGTCCAAACCTTTTTTAAACCCAGCTACACTAACAGCCTTTACTACATCCTCCGGTAACAAATTCCAGAGTTTGATTACACGTTGAGTGAAAAAATATTTTCTTTTATTAGTCTTAAATAGTTTACCCTGTAGCTTCATTGCATGTCCCCTAGTCTTTCTATATTCTGATAAGGTAAACAATCGATCTACGTTTACCCGTTCCACTCCGTTCATTAATTTATAGACTTCTATCATATCTCCCCTCAGCCGTCTCTTTTCCAGGTTAAAGAGCCCCAACCTTTTTAGCCTTTCTTCATAGGAGTAGCCTTCCATCCCCTTTACCATTTTGGTGGCTCTTCTCTGAACCTTTTCTAAAATTGCTATATCCTTTTTAAGATATGGCGACCAGAATTGCACACAATATTCAAGGTGCGGTCTCACCATGGAACGATATAGAGGCATTATAATATCTTTTGTTTTATTTTCCATTCCTTTCCTTATCATACCTAGCATTCTATTTGCTCTCTTGGCCGCCGCTGCACACTGGGCCGAGGGTTTTAACATGGTATCCACAAGGACGCCTAAATCTTTTTCTTGGGTGGTGGTTCCTAATGTGGAACCTTGCATCGTGTAACCATAGTTTGGGTTGTTCTTCCCTAGGTGCATAACCTTGCACTTCTCCACATTAAATTTCATCTGCCATTTTGATGCCCAGTCTTCCAATTTATCAAGATCCTCTTGCAATTTTCCACAATCCTCCTGGGTTTTAACAACTTTAAATAGTTTTGTGTCATCAGCAAATTTGATAACCTCACTCGTTATTCCACTTTCCAGGTCATTTATGAATATGTCAAAAAGCAGCGGACCCAGCACAGATCCCTGGGGTACACCACTATTCACCTTTCTCCATTGGGAAAATTGGCCATTTAGCCCTACCCTCTGCTTTCTATCTTTTAACCAGTTCCTGATCCACAGTAGTACACTGCCTCCTATCCCATGACTCTTTAGTTTTGCCAAAAGTCTCTCATGAGGGACCTTGTCAAAGGCTTTCTGAAAGTCCAGATACACAATATCAACCGACTCACCTTTGTCCACCTGTTTATTCACTCCTTCAAAAAACATAACAGATTAGTAAGACAAGATCTTCCTTGTCTAAAGCCATGTTGGCTGTCTCCCATTAGGTCATGACTATCTATATGCTGAGTAATTTTATTCTTTATGATGGTTTCTACCATTTTTCCCGGTACTGATGTCAGGCTCACCGGTCTGTAGTTTCCCGGATCACCCCTCGAACCCTTTTTAAAAATTGGTGTTACATTGGCGATCCTCCAATCCTCAGGTATTAGAGATGATTTTAATGATAGTTCACAGATTACTGATAGCAGGTCTGCAATCTCAAATTTCAGTTCTTTCAACACCCTTGGATGTATACCATCCGGCCCAGGTGATTTGCTACTCTTCAGTTTATCTAATAGTTGTAGGACATCTTCCCGATGTATCGATATTTCCTTCAATTCTTCCACACCTTTAAATACCACTTCAGTCGTGGGTAACATCCCTACATCTTCCTCAGTAAAGACCGAAGCAAAGAATTCATTCAGTCTCTCCGCTATCGCCTTGTCGCCTCTTAGTGCTCCTTTAACCCCTTTATCATCTAATGGACCAACTGACTCTCTCACGGGTTTTTTGCTACGAATGTACTTGAAAAGGTCTTTATTTCGCGTTTTTGCTTCCGCAGCAAGCTTCTTCTCAAATTCTCTCTTTGCCTGCCTTATCAATGCCTTGCATTTGACTTGCCAGTGCTTGTGCTGTTTCCAGGTTTCATCATTTGGCTCTTTTTTCCATTTCTTGAAAGATGCTTTTTTGGCAACAACAGCCTCTCTGACCTCAGCTTTAAACCATGCTGGCAATTTTTTGGACTTCCTTCCACTTTTCTTAAAGCGTGGAATACAGCTGGTCTGGGCTTCCAAGATAGTATTTTTCAACAACACCCAAGCTTGATGTACGTCTTTAACCTTTGCAACTGCTCCTTTTAGTCCAGCAGTGAGATGGGGGCTATCCAGTCTTTTGCACTGAGTGTTACCTGTATGATTTTCTCCCAGTTAGTGAGGCATCTTAAATGTGCACTAAGTGCAAAGCGCTCTTTGCTGTCAGGGAACAAATCCAATCTCTGGAGGCTAGAGTAGCGGACTTGGAGGAGCTGAGGCAGGCAGAGAGGTATATAGACGAGACATACAGGGACATAGTACTGAAGTCCCACCTCTATTCTGGCAGCTTCTCTGTTGCTATGGAGGAGAGAGATCACATGAAAGAAGAGCATCACCTTGGTGTGACAGGAAGTGATCCTGTAGATAGGACCTGTCCTTGCACCAAGGAGGTTTCTACAGGGACATGTACAGGGAAGGGTTAGGACAGCTGTTATAGTTGGCGATTCAGTCATTAGGCATGTAGCTAGCTGAGTGGCTGGTGGAAGTGAGGATTGCCTATAAACATGCCAGCCTGGTGCGAAAGTAGTGGACCTCACACGCCACCTAGACAAAGTTTTAGATAGCGCCGGGGAGGAGTCTGCTGTCCTGGTACATATTGGTACTAATCACAGGAAAATGTGGGAGGGAGGTTCTGGAAGCCAAATTTAGGATTTTGGGTAGAAAGTTGAAATCCAGAACTTCCAGGCAGACAGAGCTTCAGAGTCTCAGTGCATGAATGAGACGATGGTGCAAGGAAGAGGGTTTTGGATTTAATAGGAAATGGGCAACATTCTGGTGGGGCAGGGGAGCTTTTCCGAAAGAATGGGCTCCACCTTAATCAGGGTGGAACCAGGCTACTGGCATTAACTTTTAAAAAGGAGATAGAGACGTTTTTAAGCTAGATAATGGGGGAAAAAGCACATGGTTCAGAAAAATGTATCCTTGAAGGACACTAGCAAAACAGGGAAGTCAGGACACCCCGATAGAGAGGTTCCAAGAGAGGTAAAAGTAACACAGGTGCCTTTAAGTAAAAATCAGACAGAGTTGAAAGATTCAAAGTTAACCCTGTCATAAAATAGCCAGACTGTTAATATTAGCAAAAAACAAACTTTGAAATGCCTGTATGCAAATTCTAGAAGTCTAAAAAATAAAATAGGGGGATAAGAATATATAACAATGAATAAAAGGCTAAATATATGTGGCATCTAGGAGACCTGGTGGAAGGAGGATAACCAATGGGACACTGTGATACCAGGATACAAACTATATCACAATGGCAGGGTAGATCACATTGGTAGAGGGGTGGCTCTGTATGTCAAAGAGCATTGGGTCAAATAGGATAAAGGCTTTGCAGGAAACAAAATACACTGTAGAATCTCTATGGATAGAAATTCCATATAAAAGGGGAAGGGAATAGCAGTGGGGGTGTACTGAAAAATATGCTAGACCATAACAACTTCCGAACTATATTCCAAGCCATAGTCTTGCCCCACTTTGACTATGCAAACATAATACTCCATGGCCTCCCAAATAACACCCTAAATACACTACAACTAGCCATGAATGCTGCCGCCCGTGTCCTGTATGGAGCATCAAGGAGGGACCACTCAACCCCCATCCTAAGGGAGCTACACTGGCTCCCTATAAACTGCAGGATTGCATATAAAGTCCTCATCTCCACCTTTAAAGCTATTAATAAAATAGCCCCTCCCTCAATCTCAACACTCATCAATCACACCCCCAATATTAGAGCAAGGAGATCAGCAGCGTGTAATACCCTATCCATACCGACAGAATTCATAAGATGCACTCGTACAACTACAGAAAGAACATTCGCATACTACGCCCCCAGATGCTGGAACAACCTTCCACTCGCCGTCAGATCAATCACTGACCTCAAGCAATTTAGAAAAGCCCTAAAGCATCACCTGTTCCTCCTACACACCACGATCCCTCACTGACTCTCCAACACAACCCAATCCCACAAGATACGCAGTAATGTTCTGTCTCACGCTGCACATAATGTAAATAATAACCTGTTACTGTATATAGTTTATACCTCTATGTACAAAGTTTTCCCAATGTTGATTCCTGGTTATTTGCCCTGTTAATTGTAAACTCATTACAGCTTGTCGCTTATGTGAGTACTTTCGTTCACTGTAAACCGCACTGATGATAAATAGCGCAGTATAAAAGAACTGTAAATAAATAAAATAAATAAATACTACCGTCCACCTAGACAAAAAGAACAAACGGATGATGAAATGCTAGAAGAAATTAGGGAAGCTGGCAAAGTTTACAACACAGTAATGTGGTAGGCTATGGCCTAGCATGGCCTGCTACTATGAAAGGTCTGTAAGTTAGGCCTGGATCCTAACTCCCATTATAGCTAGAAAAGAACCAAAAATCTGTGAAAAATAAGAAAACTGTTTTAAAATGCTTAATAAGAAGTTTTCATGAATTCATAAGTCTTCTATTATTCTCTTGTGTGAGAAAGAACAGAAATGTTTCAGTATATGCATTCCAGAAGCCGAAGTTAACCTTGCAGTAGAAAAGTAACGAAATTCAGAACTGTACCATTGTTCAAGCAATCCTAAAGGAGGGGGCCGGTTGCTAGGTTCCGGAGGGATTTCTAATTGGACAAATGAAGGGAATGTATAACCAATGAGAAGTTTGCATGTATCGAGTTGGAACCAATAGAAAGTTCTCATGTATCAAACTGAAAAAGAGGTATAAATGGTTATGTCTCTGTATAAACCTTTGATCAGTTCCTTTTGAAGCTTTGACTGACTGGGCCAGTGCACAATAAACTGGCTTGGACCCTGTCAATTGACTCCTGGACTTATTCATTGATTGCACTTTGCCACAGCAGTAATAATGGGAGATTTCATTTACTCCAGTATTGACTAGGTGAGTGTCACAGCAGGACATGCTAGGGAGATAAAGTTTCTAAATGAAATAAATGATTGCTTCATGGACCAGCTGGTTCAGGAACCAATAAGAGGGGAAGCTAATTTAGGCCTAGTCCTCCACTGAATGAAGGATCTAGTACAAGAGGTAACTGTTTTGGGGCCATTTGGCAATAGTGATCATAACATGATCACATTTGATTTACTAAATGGAGGGAGGATAGCAAGGAAATTCACTGCACTAGCACTTAACTTTCAAAAAGGAGACTATGAGAAAATGAGAAAAATGGTTAAGAAAAATCTAAAAGGAGCAACTGCAAAGGTTAAGGGCCTGATATTCAACTGGGCAGGGCTAAGCGCCATAGCCGCTTAGCCTGCCCGCCCACCCCCAAACCCGGATATTCACTTCCGTGGCAACGGAAATGAATATCCAGGTCTGGCCGTGCTGCCCGGAAGCTGGCTGTAACTGTGTAAATGCCTTTTGAATATCGGGCCCTAAGAGGTTACATCAGGCTTAGGTGTTATTTAAAAATACTATCTTGGAGGCCCAGACCAGATGTGTACTATGCTTTAAAAAAGGTGTGTAGCGGCAGAGCGCAAACAATCCAATAATACCAGGAGTCTGTTCAAAAGGTCCAAATCATTTATTGTGCACAAGACTCAAGCAGAATCACATTCAAAATGGCTGAGCAATGGTTTCTAGCAAAACAACAACTTTTATACCTTTCTTCTCCATTCTGAACATAGGAAAACTTTTCATTGGTCCCGGTAACCCCTTTTGCCCCATCTATTGGTCCCGGTGCCGTTACGTAGCTATCCAATGAGGACCTTTGTCTGGGCTCAGCACCTGTTTCCCCCCCTTACAGTCCTCATTACAATGGTCAGTTCTTAAACTCTTGATACATCTCCTCTCCAAGGTCACTAGCTAGCTGGAATATGTGGGAAAGCAGGGCACTGTAACCTTTCTTTCAACAGAGTTAATTAATTCCATAGAAGCTTCTCACATTCTTATCAGTACCAATTAAAGCTGTTTTTCTATCTTTTCTAAGTTTCGATTCTACTTAGCTATGCTTGATTATGCTTAGTTAAGTTTCAAGTTCATGGAAGCAGCATTCAGGGGGGTTTTCATTCCTCTGGCCTAACCACAGGCTTCATTTACAGGTCAAGCTGCTTAGGCCTGTCTGTTTAGTTCAAACAGCATGGTTCATAGGCCTTCGCCTACCACATTCCCCCCTTTGATTAATCTCACCCTATGGCTAATAAGGTGTGAGATTTAAATCACTCAATTACACTGGGGTCAGATTACGACCAAGCGTACCAGGATTAGGGTGCCATAAGGCCAAAATCTTAGTGGCAGTCTTCCGTTCTACTGTATTTTCAATAACACTATTAATAGAGCGCATGCAACATGGGATTATACATGGTAACAACAAAAACAAGGCTACAAATACTAATATTATCATAGCAAAAGTAGTAAGTCCTCCCAATCCAGAGAAGATAGATTCGAACCAATTAGGCATCTTAAGACCATGCCAAGTCTGTACTGGCACATAGGCTTGCTTTCGCATGTTTTCAGCAATATTTTCAACTACCTGACCTTTGTCATCTATCTTCAAACAACAATTGGCTAAATTCAACTTACCACATACTCCTCCTTCAGCTGCTAATAGGTAATCTAGTGCCAAGCGATTCTGATATATTGCAGTACGCATTTGTGTGCTCTGTCTAGCTAGAAGTGTGAGTGCTTGGCTAGTTTCATTAGTTATTAATTCAACAACTGCTTGCAAGCGTATAATACGATTTATCATATACACAGGGGTACGGTATCCCCAGGTGCCATCTTGCTCCCAAGTGGCAGGTCCATAGTAGGCAATAATTCTTTCTGGTGGCCAATCATCACCATCCCATCTCTCCCATTTGCCTATCTGTAAAGCTGCTCTCTTATTTCTCCTAGTATACACGGGGTAACCTAATTGTTCTCCGTGTTCTGTGGGTAACAGAAAGAAAGAAGGTCGGATGGTTCCTAAGACGCATGCCCCTCCCCAGTGAATAGGGAGTCGAGCATATGCTCGGGTTCCACAGATCCAATACAAACCAGGTGGGGCTTGCCAGGCATGAGGCTGGGCAAGGTCGGTCCATAGATCGGCAAGCTCAGGGAATTTTACTAATGGGTTGGTAGGTTCAGGTTCATTAACTCCTGACCACCAGGACGTCTGCTTTGTGGTGTCATTATAAAACTTCTGACTAAGACAGACAAGCTGTCCCACTTTCAAATTGAACTGAGGTCCAGTTCGAGCATAACACAGACGTCCAACTAAGCTTAATTTAACAAAGAATCAATGTAAATAGCCAAAGCATTACTAGCTAATGTTAAAATGTATATAGTTCTGTAACAATAACCCATGTTAAACTGTATTTAGTTCTGTAACAATGTTCCATGTTATCGTATATCATGTTAACTGTACATAGTTATGAAAAAAAACGATGTTCTATGTAAAACATGTTCACTAAATGTTACCTGTAAACCGCCTTTGATCTTTGGAAAAAGCGGTATAGAAATAAGCATAAATAATAATAATAATAAATAATAATACCCATTCACTTGTGGTCTTATGCAGCTCAATATGATTATAAGCTACTGAGTAATTCAATTCTTGGGCCTCCCAGGGCCACTGATCACCCATTCTAGTTCCTCCACAAAAGTAACAATCTGAAATGTGGAGACTGGATACCACTGCTCCAGCTAATTCTAGGAACAGATTTTGAGAAGGGTGAGGGATATCAAACTTATTTACATGCATAGTTTCGTAGAAGGTATTATGTATATGATACCTTGATGATCGATGGGCCTGGGTGTTTAGTCTAATATATACAATGGTTCCTGGATCTGACCCCGATCCTGCAATGCGTAGTCCAAATTTATACCCTTGTGTCCATGCACTGGGATTTATTATATGTAACTCTAATGGATTGCAGGCACCCTTCTTACAGTTTTCTGGATTCTTTACATATGGCTGATATAAGGCAGCCATTCGATTATCTCTGGTATTCTCTATCATACCCGTCTTCCATGTGGCATAGAAACCCATTCCCACTTTGGGCAATAGTAATCTTCAACTGGTGCTGTGCTATATTCATTTGATAAAACTCGTTTACCTGTACAGGCTCCCCACCCGGTGGTTCCTTCTGGACACATATACTTGTGATCATGATAATATGCTTTTTCCCAGTTAGCACAATTAGACCGACTATCTCTATTTATAGCATCACAAGCATCAAAATACAAAACAGCACTCTTTGTAGAATCAGTGAGTGGGGGTGTGGCATTAAGTAAAGCTCCATCTGCATCATTCCATCGTATTTCTAGAGTATAATAGGATGGGTTCTGATGCGGGTTAAAACAAACTTTAGTATTACCCTTGGTACAAATGTTCAGTTCAGTGGTATTATATATACACCGGCTTACTGTACCAGTACAGGTATAGTAAGAATGATAAAGCAAAGTCTGAGTTACTTTCATTCCAGTCCGAGTAGAAGTAATGCAGGCAGTACATGGGGGTAAAGCAAGGATGAGTTCAGAGCTCCCCATGCAGGCAACCAGAACAAAATAGAAATAAGGATGCATGTTGATTGCAGTCCTTCTGAATCTCCGCTAGAAGATCTTGACCTTGACGTTCACTGCTTCGTGACACAAAGCTGACCCGTCTGCTAATGAAGCAATTCAACGGGTGTCAATGTTGATTGAAGATCCTCAAGTTTCCGCGGTAGGCCAACTTAACAATCGTAGTTGGCCTAAATGAAGTCTGTGAATACAAAGTTATTCAGTGTAGCACGAGAGAACAAGTTTTTCTGTATTGGAAACAGCAATCCTCTTCGAAAGACTTATCTACTGTGGAGTACCGTAGTTCTTGGGTGGCCTGAATGAAGTTCTAGGCCGCTGGTTGCCGCCTCAGGGTGAGCCGCAAAGGAATATCAGGATGCTGCACTGCTGTCCACTGATCTGGGTCTGGAACTGCTGCTGGCTTGACTCTGCTATGATGGATCCAGGATTCAATTTCTGCGACCTTTACAGCTGTTGGTGTAGACAGGATGACGGTGTATGGTCCCTTCCAATGAGGTTCCAGCGGTGTCTTCTTCCAATCTTTGATCCACACCGAGGTACCAGGCTTGTAGGGATGCAGGGATTCCATCAAGTTGATGGGTAACTGGTCCTGTATCCACGCATGAAGAGTCTGCAGAACGGAACTAAGAGCTAAGAGTTCTTGTCTGGTTATCTCTGAACCAATTTGTGTCAAACTCCCTTTGACTCCCTGCACTATTGGTGGGGGTTTACCATACATGATTTCGAAGGGAGAAAATCCTGATGATTTCACAGGAGCTGAGCGTATTCTAAGTAAAGCTATTGGGAGAACCTGGGGCCACTTCAGGTGGGTCTCCTGACACAGCTTAGACAATTGAGATTTTAGAGTACGATTCATTCGCTCAACTTTCCCTGAACTTTGGGGTCTCTATGCAGTGTGTAACTTCCATTGTATCTGTAGGGCACTTGCTAACTGTTGGGTAATTTGAGATACAAATGAGGGCCCATTGTCTGACCCTATTACTGCAGGGATTCCAAATCTGGGGATAATTTCCCTCAACAAAACCTTGGTGACTTCTCTGGCCTTTTCAGTCCTGGTGGGGAAAGCTTCCACCCACCCAGAGAAGGTGCAAACTAAGACTAACAAGTAACGATATCCACTGGCTTTTGGCATTTCAGTAAAGTCTACTTGTAGGTTGTGCATAGGGGTTACCCCACCTGACTGAACTCGGGGTGGTGGTGTAGGACCCTGCTTGGTATTGTTCTTGGCACAAGTTAAACACTGGCGAGCTACCGAGGCTGACAAGGCTCCCAACAGTGCAATGTAAAAATGTGGTCTAAGTGCTTTTTCCATTGCGTTTTTCCCATAATGTGTGGCTTGATGAAAGGCCTTCACAAAGGCCGGTCCCAATGATTCGGGGATCACTATTCGTCCTGGAGGTTGGCTACCCTCTGTTGGTGGCAGTTCAATCCATCCATCTTTCAGTACCCCCTTCTCTGTAGTGCAATAATAGTCTAATTCTCTCGTGGAATATCGTGGTGTCCACAAGTTAAGGGGTACAGGAAACAATACTGCTTGTACTGGTGTTGCTTGTGATGAAATTTGGCCTGTCATGGCGGCTTTGCGTGCTGAGGCATCAGCAAATCTGTTTCCTTGGGCAACTTCTCCTATTCCTGTTTGGTGTCCTCGGCAGTGCATAACAGCAACTTGTGCCGGGGCCCATACTGCATCTAGTAACATTAATATTTCTGGGCCGTACTTAATTGATTTGCCTCCGGAGGTAATGAGTCCTCGTTCTTTGTATAGAGCTCCATGAGCATGCAAAGTAGTGAAAGCGTATTTTGAGTCTGTATATACGTTCAATTGAAGTCCGGCACCTAATACTAGTGCCCTTGTTAGTGCTATCAATTCCGCTTTCTGTGCTGATGTTCCTGAGGCAAGAGCTGATGATTCAATGACTTTCTCCCGGGTGACTACTGCATACCCGGCACAGCGTCGTCCATTGATGATGAGGCTGCTTCCATCCACGAAATAAGTCTGGTCAGGGTTTTCTATAGGTACATCAGTTAGATCAGGTCGACTTGAAAACACAGTGTCCATGACTTCTATACAGTCATGTTCTGGTGGGTCCTTGCTGATTGGTATCAAGGTGGCTGGGTTGAAAGCATGGCTCACTTCCAGTTGTATTCGAGGATTTTCACATAGCATACTCTGGTATTTCAGCATTCGAGAGTTGGTAAACCAATGATTTCCTTTTTGTTCCACAAGGGCAAGTATTGTGTGTGGTACTGTAACACGTAGGTTCTGTCCTAAAGTGAGTTTGTCTGCTTCACTCACTAACAATGCTGTGGCTGCAACAGCTCTCAAACATGGCGGCCATCCTTTGGCTACAGTGTCCAATTGTTTTGATAAGTATGCTACAGGTCGCTCCCAATGTCCCAATGTCTGAGTTAACATTCCTAGAGCGTTCCCTTGCATTTCATGTACAAATAAATGAAAAGGCTTCTGGACATCTGGTAGTCCAAGTGCTGGTGATGACATTAATGCTTTCTTCAATGTTTTGAAAGCTTCATCTTGATCCGGTCCCCACTCTAGTGGTGACTTCTTTCTCCTTTGGTGGCTTCATATAGTGGCTTAGCAATCTGAGCGAAGTTGGGTATCCATATTCGGCAGTATCCTGCTGCTCCCAGAAAGGCTCTGACTTGCCTCCTGGTGGTTGGGGTTTGGATACTACACACAGCTTCTTTTCTTTCTGGTCCTAATTGTCGGCTTCCTTTGGTCAGCCGGAAACCCAAATACTTTACTTCCGTTTGGCATAGCTGTGCTTTTGCTCTGGAAACTTTGTATCCAGCTTCATCTAGTAGTTGTAAAAGGTCATTTGTGGCTTGTACACATTCACTCTCCGATGTGGTAGCTACCAATAGGTCATCCACATACTGGAGAAGCACTCTTTTCCCAGGAGTTACAGGATAGCTTGAAAGATCTTGGTTCAGTGCAGCACTAAAAATGGTGGGTGAGTTCTTGAATCCTTGAGGCAATCGTGTCCAGGTAAGTTGGCCCCGTCTTCCTGAGACAGGGTCCTGCCATTCAAAGGCAAACAGCAATTGACTAATCGGGGCTAATCGTATGCAGAAGAATGCATCTTTCAAATCCAGAACAGTGAAATGGGTAGCTTCAGCAGGTATCAGTCCTAAGAGTGTATAGGGATTTGGCGCAACTGGATGTATGGTTTCAACTGCTTCATTTACCCTCCTTAGATCTTGCACTGGGTGGTAATCACCTGTCCCAGGCTTCTTAACTGGCAGGAGAGGTGTATTCCAAGGTGATTGACATACTTTGAGAAGGCCATACTCCAGTAATCTTAACAAATGGCGATGAATGCCCTCAATGGCTGGTCTTGGGAGTGGGTATTGTTTAACATGTACTGGTTCTGCTCCAGGCTTAAGGGTCACAATTACTGGGGCTATGTGCTTAGCTAGACCTGGTGGGTTACCTTCTGCCCATACTCCAGGAGGAGCCATAATGCTCGTTGGCATGCTAAAATTGGTATCAGGAACTGGCTTAGTACTGTAATATCTCCACTCTTCTTCTCGGGGAACAGTAAGCACCATTAATCCTGCAGGCTTTGAATTTACAGTCATTTGCATTTCTCCTTTCTCAGTAAAGGATATTTGGGCCTGCAGTTTGGCTAGCATATCTCGTCCCAGTAGTGGCACTGGACACTCAGGCATATAAAGGAATTGGTGCGCTATTTGCTGTCCTCCTAATTCACATACGCGGTTTTGCAGAAAAGACTTGGTGGCTCTGGCACCAGTTGCTCCCATAATAGTGACTGCTCTTGTGGACAAAGGAGCTATTTGCTTATCTACTACAGAATGTTCTGCTCCAGTGTCAACCATAAAGTTCATGAATCGGTCCCCTATCTTTAAGCAGACCATAGGCTCCTGGGGACCTAAGGCGAATTCGGAGCCCGGTCTGTCCTAATCTGCTTCATCTAAATCATAGTTTGTTGCGGTTGTAACTCCTTCTATGGCCTCCTCTCTTTCCCGTTGGAAATGTACTCGATTTGTTCCTCTGCGATTCTGTGATCGGCCTCTCTCTCTCTCTCTCTCCAAGGGGCGTTCTCTCCTTCTTCGTGTGAGGCGTCTTCGAGTTGCGGGCATGCATTCCTCCAGTGTCCTTCTTCCTTGCAATAAGCGCATTGATTCACGCCTAATGTGGGCCGGCTATCTCCTCGGCCCCTCCCTCTACCTCTGCTCCTTCGGTTAGGGATACCTCCCCTTTTCTGTTCAACTAAAGCGGCAGCCAAAAAATCGGCTTTCTTCTTCATTTTACGATCACTTTCTCTCTGTCTTTCATTATCACGATTCACAAACACTTTCTGGGCAACTTCCATTAGCTGAGACGTGTTCATGCCCGCAAACCCTTCTAATTTCTGTAGTTTACGTCTAATGTCTGGTTGGAACTGGCTGACAAAAGTGGCATTCACCATGCACAGGCTCCCTGGTGCAGCTGGGTCATAGGGCGTATACATCCTGTATGCTTCAGCTAATCTCTCATAGAATACTGCTGGGCTTTCATCTACGCCCTGGATAACCTCAGCTGTCTTGGAGAGGTTCATGGCTTTCTGACCCCCCTTTCGCAGACCTTGTAAAAGGCCTTGGCGAAACCGAGCTAGGGCTCTGGATCCTTCATCGGTGTTTGGATCCCACCGAGGACCTTCATTAGGAAATTCTTTCTTTGCTGCTTCGCGGTTATCTATTCCTCCTCCTCCTTCTGCTAGGGGATTTTCTGCTAACCAATTGACAGCTGCTTGCATAATTCTCGTCCGCTCCTCAGTAGTAAATAAAGTAGACAGGAGTTGACGGCAATCTGCCCAAGTAGGCTGGTGGGTTTGTATAATTGTATTCATTACCTCTGTCAATTCTTGGGGCTTGTCAGTGTAAGAGGCATAATGCATTTTGCAATTCAACAAATCAGTAGTGGAGAATGGCACATAAACTAGACTCGTGGGTCCCGCTACTATCTGGTTCTCCTCGTTCCTCACGGGCATTCCCGGGACCTGCCGTAGTGGCAATAATTTCTTGGTAGGGCCTCTCTTTCTCAACTTAAGCTTAGTCTGGGAACTTTCGCTTGCAACAGATGAGCTTGCACTGACAGCTGATTTTACACTGTCAGTCTCGTACTGGGAAGACGTTTCTTCTTCTTCCTGTTCTGACTCAAGATTTTCCTCAGTCTCGAGCTGATCGGCCTCTTCAGGGGGCGGATCATCTCGCTGAGCTACTGGCGGGTCAAGGGGTGGAATTTGCCAGTCCCGGGGGCCTGCCGCGGGACGCGGTGGTACTCTTACTGGGCGCTGAGCTTGGGGCTGTCTAACTACAACTTCCGGGGACTCGGGATCAACATAAACAGGCTTCTTTTCTATCCCTGTCTTCTGTGTCTGTTCTGTCAGCGCTACCATTATTCTGCACTGTTCTTCATCACAGCGCCGGGCCCAAGGGGGCGGGCTTTCTCAAATACTTAACCAGGAGTCTATATAGGGATACTGGTCGGTGTGCGCTACTCGCACTTTCTGATGAACTGACTTAATGATTCCTATGGCAAATGTTCCATCTCGGGGCCACATGGGGTCTAATGCGGGCCACTCCCTAGTACACAGAACTTGTAATCGTGACGCAGTCATTTTCACCCCATAGTCTCCTGAATATCCTTTATTAAAATACTTAACCATACATTCTAATGGAGTGTGCATAGTAGACCCCGCCCCTCCCATATTGATGTGTGCGCGCAACAACAAACAGAAGGGAGAAGGAGGGCGGACCGTGGGTGAGGGGTCCTCACGGCCCTAGAAACATTCAAGGGAAACAAAAAACAAGACAAGACGACGGTCGCTTCCTCCTTTTTACGACCTGGACGCGGTCGCCCGGCCAGGAACTGCGTTACTCAGGAGTCCGCCTTCGCTTGGTCTGTGTCACCAGACCTCTCAACCACACTTCATTCACACAATCATGCTAGCAACATATCCCAAAAAGCCCAATCCTGTCTTTTCTGACTAGGCTATACCAAAGTTATACCAAGAAGACGGTGGGTTCACCCCGCGAATACACTATGCAAGGTTAATTGGACCGCCTTTAGAGGTGATCAAGCTCTCTTACCAAAATTCACAAGTTCACAAGTTTCAAGCTGCAGTTCTGACTCATCTGCCTAGACATACCAAAAACTATACTCACCGGATCCGGTCCCCGTTCCCGAGCAAGCGCATGAGTTGGACCTCGGACTCCCCTCACGGGTTCGAGGTGTTGGCTCCGACCGGGTCCAGCACCCGCCGAGGCCTGGTCCAACTCCCTCCGATGCAACTGGACCGGTGGCGCCTGGGAGCCGAGCCCACGTCGGGAGGGCACGAGCCCGGCAGGACCAAACCTATAGAGGCGGAAAGTCGTGGTATATCAGCTCGTATACCCTCTACTAACCACACGTTCCCGGCCAATGCACCAAGAATATGTAGCGGCAGAGCGCAAACAATCCAATAATACCAGGAGTCTGTTCAAAAGGTCCAAATCATTTATTGTGCACAAGACTCAAGCAGAATCACATTCAAAATGGCTGAGCAATGGTTTCTAGCAAAACAACAACTTTTATACCTTTCTTCTCCATTCTGAACATAGGAAAACTTTTCATTGGTCCCGGTAACCCCTTTTGCCCCATCTATTGGTCCCGGTGCCGTTACATAGCTATCCAATGAGGACCTTTGTCTGGGCTCAGCACCTGTTTCCCCCCCTTACAGTCCTCATTACAATGGTCAGTTCTTAAACTCTTGATACATCTCCTCTCCAAGGTCACTAGCTAGCTGGAATATGTGGGAAAGCAGGGCACTGTAACCTTTCTTTCAACAGAGTTAATTAATTCCATAGAAGCTTCTCACATTCTTATCAGTACCAATTAAAGCTGTTTTTCTATCTTTTCTAAGTTTCGATTCTACTTAGCTATGCTTGATTATGCTTAGTTAAGTTTCAAGTTCATGGAAGCAGCATTCAGGGGGTTTTTCATTCCTCTGGCCTAGCCACAGGCTTCATTTACAGGTCAAGCTGCTTAGGCCTGTCTGTTTAGTTCAAACAGCATGGTTCATAGGCCTTCGCCTACCACAGTTACATCAGGCTTAGGCGTTATTTAAAAATATTATCTTGGAGGCCCAGACCAGATGTGTACTATTGTGGCAGGTGCAGGCCTGTGACCCACGGTGTCTGAACATAAGCAGGCCAGCATGGCTAGCTTGACCTGTAAATGAGGCCTGTGGAGAGGCATATAGGATTGCACATCCCCCAATATGCTGCTATTGTAAGATAGAACTCAGTAGAAGTATTGAATTAGCTTAGGTAGGCAGAACTGCAGAGCTGAAAGATGGAAAAATACAGAAAGACATGTTTAAAAGTTACTGATAAGAAAAAGTACATCTGCAAAGAAATAATTGGGAGTGCTGACAGATGAGTTGCAGAGCCCTGCTCCTCTGCATGCACAAATTGGTTCTATGGCCTTGAGAGTGTGAAAGTAACAAGTTGATGAACTGACCATTGTAATTGGGACTAGAAGGGGGGTATGCAGGTGTCATGCCCACAGAAGGGACATAATTGGATAAACTTATCAGTACCGGGACCAATGGAAGAGGTACGGGAGGTACGGGAGGTTACCGGGACCAATGAAATGTTTTTCTATACCTAGAATGGAACAGAAGTCTATAAAAGTTGTTGTAATGCTTGAAAACTTTGCTCAGCCATTTTGAAATTGACTGGTTCGAGACTTGTGCACAAATAAATGATTTGGACCTTCTGAACAGACTCCTGGTATCATTGGTTTGTCTGCGCTTTGCTGCTACATATTCTTGGTGCGTTGGCCGGGAAGTTGTGGAATCAAAGTGTATATAGGGCAATATACCACGACTTTCCGCCTCTATAGGCTTGGTCCTGCCGGGATCGCGCCCTTCCGACGAGGGCTGCTCCCTGGCGCCACCGGTCCCTTGTATCAGAGGGAGCTGGTCAGACCTCGGCGGGTGCCGGGCCCGGTTGGAGCCAACGCCTCGAACCCGAGTGAGGGGAATCCGAGGTCCAACTCATGCGCCTGCTTGGGAAGTTTGAGGACCGGATCCGGTGAGTATAGTTTTGATTTTGGTGTCTAGACAGAAATAGCAAGAGCAGTACTGCCATTGGAACTTGGAATTTGGAATTTGTAATCTCGAGATATTGGGAATTGGTAAGAGAGCATGATCGCCTCTCAAGGAAGGGCCGAGTAACCCCGCATGGGAATTCGCCGGGTGAAACCCTCATCCTTTTTGTAATTGGGAAAAAGACTAGTCAGAATAGATAGAAACGAATGCATTCTGGGATACGTTGCTAGCATGATTGTGTGAACGAAGTGTGAATGAGAGGTCTGGCAGCACGGACCAAGTGAAGGCGGACCCCTGAGTAGCGCATTTCCTGACCGGGCGACCGCGTTCAGGTCGCGAAAAGGGGGAAGCGATTGTCGTCTTGTCTTGTTATTTGTACTCCTTATACGTTTCCAGGACCGTGCGGACCCCTTACCCACGGTCCGCCCTCCTTTTCCCTTCTGTCTGTTGTTGCGCGCACACATCGAAATGGGAGGGGCGGGGTCTACTAGAAACACTCCATTAGAATGTATGATCGCACACTTTAAAGAGGGATATTCAGGAGATTATGGTATTAAAATGACAGCAGCCCGTTTGCAGATTTTGTGTACTAGGGAGTGGCCCGATCTAGACCCCATCTGGCCCCGAGAGGGAACGTTCAATGTAGAGATTATTCAGTCAATACATCGTAGAGTGCGGATAGCGCACCCCGATCAGTACCCCTACATAGATTCCTGGTTAAGTATTTGTGAAGATCCGCCCCCCTGGGCGCAGCGCTGTTATGAGGAACAGTGCAGAATAATGTTAGCGAAAACAGATTCTAGACAGAAAACGGAACAGCCCAAAATGAGAGAGCAGGATAAGAAAGCCAGAAAGAAGCCCATCCTGGTAGATCCTGATTCCCCAGAAATAATTCTCAGGCAGCCCCGAACCCCAGGTCCAATAAGAGTAGCCCGGCGTCCTGCCCCAGAACCCCAGAGACGGCCGGAGCCGGAGCGGGACCCAACCCCAGATCCACCTCCCGGAGGGGAGGAAGAGGAGGAATTAGTTGAAAGAGAAGAGGAGGACATAAAAAGTGAGCCAGAAGCGGAGGTAGAAGAAGGAGAAAAAGAGAATGCCCCAGACGAGGAGGACAGTGTACAAGCGATTGCTAGCACTAGCACGCCAGTAAAAAATATACCCAAAGCGAAACCTGTTGGGAAAAAGAAGGTGACCCCTTCAAAGACAATCACAACGATAACCCTTAGATCCCAAAAGACACCTACAGCGGCCAAAATATTTCCCTTACGGCAAGTCCCGGGAGTGCCCGTAAAGAATGATAATGATGAAGTGGTAGCGGGACCCCTAACTTATGTGTATATCCCTTTCTCTACAACTGATTTATTAAATTGGAGGTCGCATTATGCCTCCTATACTAGTAAGCCCCAGGAGCTGACAGAATTAGTAACTACTATTATGGAAACTCACCAACCCACTTGGCCAGATTGTCGCCAGCTCCTGACTACCCTATTCACGACAGAAGAGCGAGCACGAATTAGAAAAGCAGCTATCGAGTGGATGGCAGATAACCCTGTAGCTCCGGGACAGGGGCAGAATATAATAGACCGTCGGGAAGCAGCTCAGAGAGAATTCCCGAATGAAGACCCCCAATGGGATCCAAATACAGACGAAGGATCCACAGCCCTAGCCCGTTTTCGCCAAGGCTTTTTACAAGGCCTGAAAAGGGGGGGCCAAAAAGCTATGAACCTTTCCAAAGTTGCAGGAGTTATCCAAGGGATAGATGAGAGCCCAGCAGATTTTTATGAGAGATTAACTGAAGCATACAGAATGTATACTCCCTATGATCCCGAGGCACCAGGAAGTTTATGTATGGTGAATTCTGCTTTTGTAAACCAGTCTCAACCAGACATTAGACGTAAATTACAGAAGTTAGAAGGGTTTGCGGGCATGAATGCAACACAGTTATTGGAAGTCGCTCATAAAGTGTATGTGAATCGTGATAATGAAAGACAGAGAGAATGTGATAGAAAGATGAAGAAGAAAGCTGATTTTTTGGCTGCGGCCATAGTTGAACAGAAAAGGGGAGGTGTCCCTAGTCGAAGGAGCAGAGGAAGAGGGCGGGGTCAAGGCGGAGGCCGGACCCAGAGGCTAGGCGTGAACCAATGCGCCTACTGCAGAGAGGAAGGACATTGGAGAGATACGTGCCCGCAACTCAAAGACGCCCAGCAAGATGACGACAGCAGTCATCAGTGGCGAGAAGAAAGACGAGGCTATCCCCGAAGCCGAGGAGGAGCCAATCGAGAACAATTCCAGCGAGAGAGAGGAGGAGCCATTCAAGCATTGGCCACACCAGCCCATGATGAGAATGACGTGGATTAGGACAGACCGGGCTCCAAGTTTGCTTTAGGTCTCCAGGAGCCTATGGTCGGAATACAAATAGGAGACCAAATTATGGACTTTATGGTTGATACTGGAGCACAACATTCAGTAATAGACAAAAAGATAGCCCCATTTACTACAAAAGCAGTCACCATTATAGGAGCAACTGGTGCCAAAGCCACAAAGTCTTTTCTTCAAAATCGAATATGCAGTCTAGGAGGACAGCAAGTAACTCATCAATTCCTTTACATGCCCGAATGTCCAGTGCCACTACTGGGACGAGATATGCTAGCCAAGCTTCAAGCACAGATATCTTTCTCTGAACAAGGAGAAATGCAAATGACAGTGAATTCCCAAGCCAAACCAGCAGGAATAATGCTGCTGACAGTGCCCCGAGAAGAAGAATGGAGGTATTACGTCATAAAAGGAAATAAATTCCAAAATATACACAAAACACAACCACTGTAAATATCCAATGTAAATAATTTAATGGTTGTTAGTATTACTAATACATCTTGAAGTTGAAGTTTTGTTCAATGTAAATAGTTAAACTTAACCGTTCATTGTAAATAGTTGAATCTGATTGTTCAATGTAAATGTATACATCGGTGTACAATTGTTAAAATGTTCCTTGTAAACCGCCCTTGATCGCTGGAAGGGGCGGTATAGAAAAAATATAGATAAATAAAATAAATAAATAAATAAAATTACATTGATGACTCCATCCAAGATACCTATTTTGAACAAACTTTAAAGAACATCGATGCACCACCTGGAGTATGGGCAGAAGGCAGTCCCCCAGGCCTAGCCAAGCATATAGCTCCAGTGATTGTAACCCTCAAGCCTAGTGCTACACCAGTGCACGTCAAACAGTACCCTCTCCCAAGAGCTGCAATTGAAGGCATTCATCGCCACCTACAAAGATTGCTCGAGTATGGCCTACTAAAAGTATGTCAATCCCCATGGAACACTCCACTTTTGCCAGTAAAGAAACCTGGGACAGATGATTATCGCCCAGTACAAGATTTGAGAAGAGTAAATGATGCAGTTGAAACCATACATCCAGTTGTACCCAATCCTTACACTCTTTTAGGACTGATACCTGCTGAAGCTACCCATTTCACTGTACTGGATTTGAAAGATGCATTCTTTTGCATAAGATTAGCCCCTGAAAGCCAAATATTGTTTGCATTCGAATGGCAGGACCCCATCTCTGGAAGAGGGGGCCAACTCACCTGGACAAGATTACCCCAAGGATTCAAGAATTCGCCTACCATCTTTAGCGCTGCACTGAATCAAGACCTTTCAAGCTATCCAGTAGCCCCGGGGAAGAGAGTGCTTCTCCAATACGTGGATGATCTGTTGATAGCTGCCATATCAGAAAGTGAATGTATACTAGCCACCAAAGATCTCTTGCAGTTACTAGATGAAGCTGGATACAAAGTTTCCAGAGCAAAAGCACAGCTATGCAAAAAAGAAGTGAAATACTTGGGTTTTCGTATTACCCAAGGAAACAGAAGATTAGGCAGAGAAAGAAAAGAAGCAGTTTGCAGAATCCCAACTCCAACAACCAGAAAGCAAGTCAGAGCCTTTCTGGGAGCATCAGGATATTGCCGAATCTGGATACCTAACTTTGCCCAAATTGCCAAACCACTGTATGAAGCCACAAAAGGAGAAGAAAAGTCACCACTGGAGTGGGGACCTGAGCAGGATACAGCCTTCAAGACGCTAAAGGAAGAATTGATGTCATCACCAGCACTTGGACTACCAGATGTCCACAAGCCTTTCCACTTGTTTGTACATGAAGCACAGGGAAATGCCTTGGGCATGTTGACTCAGAAATTGGGAAATTGGGAGCGACCTGTAGCATACCTATCGAAACAATTGGACCCTGTGGCCAAAGGATGGCCACCTTGCTTGAGAGCAGTTGCAGCTACAGCGCTACTAGTGAGTGAAGCAGACAAACTCACACTAGGACAGAACATACGAGTCACTGTGCCACATGCAGTCCTTGCCCTTATGGAACAGAAAGCAAATTATTGGCTCACCAATTCCCGAATGTTGAAGTACCAGAGCATGTTATGTGAAAATCCACAGATACAACTTGAAGTGAGCCATGCCTTGAACCCAGCCACCTTGATACCCATCAGTGAAGAACTCCCAGAACATGACTGTATCGAAGTCATGGAAACTGTGTTCTCCAGTCGACCCGACTTGACAGATGTGCCCATAGACAATCCTGACCAAATCTATTATGTTGATGGGAGTAGTCTCATCCTTGATGGACGACGCTGTGCCGGATATGCAGTAGTCACTCAACACGAAGTAGTTGAATCATCAGCTCTAGCCTCAGGCACATCAGCCCAGAAAGCCGAATTGATAGCACTCACCAGAGCATTGTTGTTAGGAGAAAAACTTGTGCTAAATGTATATACAGATTCCAAATATGCCTTCACTACCTTGCATGCCCATGGAGCTCTCTATAAAGAAAGAGGACTCATCACATCCGGAGGAAAATCAGTCAAGTATGGTCCCGAGATATTGATGCTACTTGATGCAGTTTGGGCCCCAACACGTGTAGCTGTCATGCATTGTAGAGGACATCAAACAGGAAAAGGAGAAGTTGCCCGAGGAAATAGATTTGCAGATGCCTCAGCACGACAAGCAGCTATGACAGGACAGATTGCCCCACAAGCTATGCCAATGCAAGCAGCATTGTTTCCAGTACCTTTGAATCTATGGACCCCACGATATACCACCAAAGAATTGGATTACTATTGTAACAGAGAAGACGGAATACTGAAAGATGGATGGATTGAGCTGCCACCAGAAGAGGGCAGTCAACCTCCTGGACGAATAGTAATTCCTGAACTGTTAGGACCATCCTTTGTCAAAGCTTTCCACGAAGCCACCCACTATGGGAAGAGTGCTATGGAAAAAGCACTCAGACCACATTTCTACATCCCTCTGATGACAACCATATCAGCCTCAGTAGCACGTCAATGTCTAACCTGTGCCAAAAATAATGCCAAGCAAGGCCTTATAACGGCACCCCGAGTTCAGTCAGGAGGTGTCACCCCCATGCACAACCTCCAAGTTGATTTTACTGAAATGCCAAGAGCCAATGGATACCATTACCTATTAGTATTAGTTTGTACTTTCTCTGGGTGGGTAGAAGCATTCCCAACCAGAACTGAGAAAGCCCGAGAAGTTACCAAAGTCTTAATGAGAGAGATTGTCCCCAGATTTGGAATTCCAGCAGTAATAGGGTCAGACAATGGACCCTCATTTGTCTCCCAAGTTACTCAGCAGTTAGCAAAAGCTTTGCAGATACAATGGAAACTCCACACTGCATATAGACCCCAGAGTTCAGGGAAAGTTGAGCGAATGAATCGTACCTTGAAAGCCCAAATGTCCAAGCTTTGTCAGGAGACACACTTGAAATGGCCCCAAGTGCTCCCCATAGCCTTACTCAGAATACGCTCAGCTCCTGTAAAGTCAACAGGATTTTCCCCTTTTGAAGTTCTGTATGGTAAACCCCCACCAATAGTGCAGGGAGTCAAAGGAAGTTTAGCCCAGATTGGTTCAGAAGTAACCAGACAAGAACTCCTAGCTCTTAGTTTTGTTCTGCAGACTCTCCATACGTGGATCCAAGACCAGTTGCCTATCAACTTGACGGAACCCTTGCATCCCTATCAGCCTGGTACTTTGGTGTGGATCAAAGATTGGAAGAAGACACCGTTGGAACCCCACTGGAAGGGACCGTACACCGTCATCCTGTCTACCCCAACTGCAGTAAAGGTAGCCGAGATCGACGCCTGGATCCACCACAGCAGAGTCAAGCCCGCCGCCGATCCTGAACCAGAGCAGTGGACAGCAGAACAGCATCTTGATGCACCCTTGCGAGTTACTCTGAGACGGCAACCAGCAGCCTAGACACTTCATCACAAGTGCTTTGCAGTAGCCAAGTCTTTCGAAGAGGATTGCTGTTTTCCATGCAGCAACAGTTTTGTTTCAACGAACCCAATTTGTGTACACTACTTTGAGACTACATTGACTAAGCCAGATTTCACAAGCCAACTGAAATTGCTAAAAAGTTGGTCAATGTGTACTGGACAACCTGAGGATCTTCAATCAACACTCAGCACCCGTTAAATTGCTTCATTAGCAAACGGGACGAAGAATAAAAGACCGTCGTGATCAAGATCAGCAAGCTGAGGATTCAGAAGAACTCCAATCAACATCAACATGTATCTTTGTTTTTGCTTTACCTTGGTTGCCTTCTTTGGAGGTTTTGAACTGACTTATGCTTTACCTCCATGCACTGCTTGTATTACTTCTACTAGAACTGGACTGAAAGTAACTCAGACTTTGCTTTATCATTCTTACTATACCTGCAAGGGAACAGTAACTCGGTGTATCTATAACACCACTGAACTAAATGTTTGCACTCATGGCAAAATCAAAGCATGCTATAATCCGCATCAGAATCCATCCTATTACACGTTGGAAATACGATGGAAGGATGCAGATGGACCTATATTAGCTGCTACACCACCACTTAAGGACATTACTAAACCTGCTGTTTTGAATTTTGATGCATGTAATGCTATTAATAGAGATAGTTATTCCACCTGTGGTACATGGGAGAAAGCGTATCGAAATGACCATAAGTATATGTGTCCAGAAGGTGCCACAAATTGGTGGAAGTGTACAGGTAAAACAGGATCAGGCTATAGTACTGCAACAGCGGCAGATTACTATTGCCCGTATTGGGGATGTGTTTTTTATGCTACCTGGAACACTGGTATAACTGATGAGAAAATAGATAAACGGATGGCTACTCTAACCAAGCCAACCACTAATGATAAATGTCAGAAAGATGCTTGCAACTCCTTACACTTACGTATACACAATCCCCATGCATGGAAACAAGGATACAAGTTTGGTTTACGTATTGCTGGAGGAGCAATAGATCCAGGGACCATTGTGTATATCAGATTGAATACCCAAGCCCACAAGTCATCTAAATATCATATTCATAATACCTTTTATGAAGCCATGCATGTAAATAAGTTTGAGATCCCTCACCCCTCACAGAATTTATTTCTAGAATTAGCCGGAGCAGTAGTAACTAGTCTTAAGATCTCAGATTGCTATTTTTGTGGCGGAACCCAAATGGGAGACCAATGGCCATGGGAAGCCCAAGAATTGAATTATTCTATGGTTTACAATCAGACTGAATTACACAAGGCTACCAGTGAATGGGTGTTAGCGCACTCAATCGTTGGACGTCTTTGCTATGCCAGAACTGGACCCCAGTTCACCCAGAAGGTAGGACAGCTGGTCTGTCTTAGCCAGAAGTACTATAATGCCACGACCAAAAAGACAGCATGGTGGTCAGGAATCAGACATCCTGAACCTCCTAACCCATTAGCCAGATTTCCTGAACTTGCTGGTTTATGGACTAACCTTGCCAAAGTCCAAGCCTGGCAAGCCCCACCTGGCCTATATTGGATCTGTGGAAACCGAGCATATGCACAACTTCCGCCACACTGGGGAGGAGCATGTGTCTTAGGAACCATCAGACCTTCTTTCTTTCTTTTAAACACTGAACATGGAGAACAATTAGGATACCCTGTATACACTACCCACCGACACAAGAGAGCATTAAGACAGAAAATAGAAGCCTTACAGATAGGCAAGTGGGAGAAGTGGCAAGGTGATGATTGGCCACCAGAAAGAATCATTGAGTATTATGGGCCTGCCACTTGGAATGATGATGGTATGTATGGTTATCGTACTCCAATCTATATGATTAATCGTATTATTCGCTTACAAGCAGTAGTTGAAATAATAACCAATGAAACTAGTCATGCTCTTACGCTCTTAGCTAGACAAAGTACTCAGATGCGCACTGCTATATATCAGAACCGCTTAGCACTTGATTATTTGTTAGCAGCTGAAGGAGGAGTATGTGGTAAACTGAATTTAACTAATTGCTGTTTGAAAATAGATGATAAGGGTCAAGTAGTTGAAGAAATTGCTAAAGATATGCAAAGACATGCTTATGTGCCAGTACAGACTTGGCACTCATTGAAATTTCCTAACTGGTTTGCTAACCTCTTTTCATGGGTGGGAGGATTTAAGACTTTCATTGTTTTAGTACTAATCCTTGTTGCTGTTATCTTCTTATTACCATGTTTAATCCCATGTTGTATGCGTTCCATTCATAACACTAATGATAGTACAGTAGAGCGGAAGACCGCCACTAAAATAATGGCTTTATACAAAGCTAGTCCTAGTCGAAATCCTTCAATCATGATGTGATTCTTCTAAAGGTGATTTAACTCTCACACCTTATTGAGTAATAGGGTGAGATTAATCAAAGGGGGGAATGTGGCAGGTGCAGGCCTGTGACCCACGGTGTCTGAACATAAGCAGGCCAGCATGGCTAGCTTGACCTGTAAATGAGGCCTGTGGAGAGGCATATAGGATTGCACATCCCCCAATATGCTGCTATTGTAAGATAGAACTCAGTAGAAGTATTGAATTAGCTTAGGTAGGCAGAACTGCAGAGCTGAAAGATGGAAAAATACAGAAAGACATGTTTAAAAGTTACTGATAAGAAAAAGTACATCTGCAAAGAAATAATTGGGAGTGCTGACAGATGAGTTGCAGAGCCCTGCTCCTCTGCATGCACAAATTGGTTCTATGGCCTTGAGAGCGTGAAAGTAACAAGTTGATGAACTGACCATTGTAATTGGGACTAGAAGGGGGGTATGCAGGTGTCATGCCCACAGAAGGGACATAATTGGATAAACTTATCAGTACCGGGACCAATGGAAGAGGTACGGGAGGTACGGGAGGTTACCGGGACCAATGAAATGTTTTTCTATACCTAGAATGGAACAGAAGTCTATAAAAGTTGTTGTAATGCTTGAAAACTTTGCTCAGCCATTTTGAAATTGACTGGTTCGAGACTTGTGCACAAATAAATGATTTGGACCTTCTGAACAGACTCCTGGTATCATTGGTTTGTCTGCGCTTTGCTGCTACACTATGCTTTAAAAAAGGTGGAAGGAAGGCCAAACAGCAGCCAGTCAGAGAAGCTTTTATAGCTAAGAAAGAATCTTTCAGTATATGGAAAAAAAAAGCTTCAGCACTGGCAAGTCAAATGCAAGGCATCGATAAGGCAGGCAAAGAGAAAATTTGAAAAGAAGCTTGCTGTGGAAGCAGGGACAGCTCGACCCACTGTGCAAACTATCCACTCATACAAGGCAGCAGACAGAAGAGGGCAGCACGGTTGGCACAGCGAACCAGGCCAGGCCCAGCTGTAGGATGAACAGTAGTAAGCAATGGACAGCAGAGACGCAGAACAAAAAGCAACCTTTGGGCTTTGAAACTCATGTACATGCAGCATGTTTGTGTCTCTGCCTCAGAGGAGGTGGGGACACGTCAGACACGCAGCGTGCACATGGATGTCTAAGCTCTGTGCTGTTTTCTTCTTTTTTATATTTGTAGCAGTAACAAGTTAGGCGTCATTAAAGAAAAGGGGAAGCAATGTCAAGGCAAGGTGAGGTGGGAGCGATGGCACTGAGTGAGGCATGACTCTGTTTCTCTTTTTGGATTATCAGGAAGTGGGTCCTTTGGATGCTCTTCATGAGCAGAGGCAGCAAAGCCGCACTGTGAAGCTTTCTGAGAAGCATCGGGGGCAAGAAGGCAAATCCACTGTATTCC
This sequence comes from Ichthyophis bannanicus, assembly GCA_033557465.1. Classification (NCBI taxonomy): domain Eukaryota; kingdom Metazoa; phylum Chordata; class Amphibia; order Gymnophiona; family Ichthyophiidae; genus Ichthyophis; species Ichthyophis bannanicus. Next base: position 301,587,178 of record CM066040.1, on the reverse strand, counting down.
TCATGGGCCAAGGACACTGCCGGACGTGGCCATGTGAGCAGCTGAGGTTATCTACCCTGTTATTCTGTATTATTTACTGTACCGCCTCAGAGCCTTTGCCTTAATATGAGTTGCATCCTTTAAATTCTATTTCATTATTCCCCATAAGTGGTGGGATTTCTGTAGACAGTATGCTCTACTTCACAAAATAAAGAGTTCAGTCAGCTCCTGTCTTTCAGATTTTTAGGAGCAAAAGGAGGCAGGTTTTCAGGACACGATGGGATTTCAGAGAAAGAGTATCTAAAATGTACCCGGAGTTGTAGAGTACCTAACATGAAAGCATTAATTAAGGAAAATGCAAATTGTCCATTTTGTGCACTCACTGAGGCTTTTTTCCCCCAGTGATGGCACCCATAATTATTTTACAGAGAGAGCTTCATTTTTATTCTTGAGTGGAATTTTCTTTAACTCAGAAGGTGGTGTACCCTCTACCCTCTCCCCACTCTCTCCCTCCCACCCTCAGTTTCCCTAAGTTAAAAAGAACTAAAGGCATACAGACACATAAGGTGTTATCTTTTTGTTGCACTAGCTGATATCATTTGTCCATCATTATTTCTGTGCATTCAAGTGGTCTAACATGGCCTCACACTACTTTATATAAGAAACTGAATCATGAGGCCAGAAGCAGACTTTGCATTGGCACTTTTAAAACTAATTTTACCTATAATGGCACTGGGTAATTACAGAGGGAAAGGAAACTAGGTATTTTTCCCAAGGAATGGATGAATATCAAAGCTAAAATGATCTTCCCAATCGGGCACATTTCTTTTTGTACCAACCAGATCTATAAGAAGGGGCATACAGTATTTTATCAATAAAGTTAAGACAGAGCCCAGATGACATGCTGCATTTATAACCTTACCCACACATAAACCTTATAGGCTAACCAATCTAATGAGGCTTGAACGTCCAAGGAAAAGAGTTTGCTTTGATGTGAACGTTTCTACCTCAATAAATTGGTCATTGAAAAGGGTGCCACATGCCTCTGTCATTTTTGCTATTCCAGACTAACCCGGCTACCATTTCAGAATTTTCAACATGTTGGGAAAAAAGAGAGGCTTGTGAAGGGCTCCACTGGAATTGGAGAGAGTGGGGACAACAGTGATGGCGGTGATTGGTGGGGGCAGCACAGCGCAGCAAAAAAGGTCGCACCAACCCTGTATGGAAGCAAAAACGCATCATAAAATCTTTTTCAAGTCATTCATAGCAAAATACCTATGAGGGACGCAGTTGGACCATTAGATGATGGAAGGGTAAAAAGTGCATTGAGAGAGGACAAAGTCATAGCAGAGAAACTGAATGAACCTTTTGCTTCAGTTTTTACTGAAGAAGATGCAGGAAACTTACCATGCCAGAAATGATATTTAAAGGTGATATATTGGAGGAATTGAAAAAAATCTTGATAAATCAGGAAGATGTAATACAGCTAACTGATAAACTAAAAAACTGCAATTTACCTGAACTGGATAGCATACGAGCATCCCAGGATGCTGAATGAACTGAAATATGAGATTGAAGAAATATTATTAATAATCTGTGAACTATCATTAAAATCCTCTGTAGTACCTGAAGATTGGAGAGTGGTCAGTATAACGCCAACTTTTAAACAGGGTATCAAGAGTGATCCAGGAAACTACAGGCTGGTGAGCCTAATGTCAGTACCGGCAAAATGGTAGAAACCATTATAAAGAACAAAATTACTAAATATGCAGATAGTCATGGTTTAATGGCAGAAAACCAACATGGATTTAGCCAAGGAAAGTCTTCTCTCACAAATTTCTTATATTGTTTTGAAGATGTGAATAAACAGGTAGACAAAGGTGAGCTGGTCAATATAGTGTATCTGGATTTTCAGAAAGCTTTTGACAAGGTCCCTCATGTGAGACTCTTGGTGAAGTAAAAAGTTATGGGATAGGAGGCAGTGAACTATTGTGGATCAGGAACTGGTTAAAAGACAGAAAACAGAGTAGAGCTAAATGGCCAATTTTCCCAATGGAGAAAGTGAACAGAGTTCACTATAGATGTGGGGATGTCATCTCTAAAAGTACCACAGCATTTGAATAGGATTATGGAGTGGATGGCAGAAGTGAGCTCAGGCCTCCTCCTGCCTTTTATACTGTCACTAGTCTCAGCTTGATGATGTGGTGCACTCTGATTGGTCCTCTCTGAATGCATCTTAGACTGATTGGGTCCTGAGAGTGTATCTCTGCTGATTGGCTCCCTGTGCCTATTTAACCCAGGAGCTCTCAGTCCACCCTGGCCTTAGATAGGTCTCTTGTGTGCGTGCCTTGTCAATTGCTGCTCTTTGGTAACATATAACATAGTATATGACAGCAGATAAAGACCAGTATGGTCCATCTAGTCTGCCCAGTAAAGTGGTAGAGTAGGTGCACTCACCGCTCCATGCAGGTCAGCCCCCTCTATGCCTTTATTTAGGGTTGAACCCGCAGCTGTGTGCAGGTCACCCCTCTCTATTTATTGAGGAATAAAAAATAGTTAAGTTTATTTTGATTTTATCCTCTTGCTATAAAGGGATCCACTGATGTTTGAGCTTTGGTAGTTTTCTGCTAACAAACCTGTACTGCATGCCCTGATTCTCACCAGTTCTAAGACCACGGGCAGCTCTATAATGAGGCGAAGTGAGGCGGCTGCCTCAGGCGGCAAAGTCATCAGGGCGGCAAAAAAGCCCCCAAAACAGCCGCCTCACTTCGCCTTCAAAAGTTAAAAAAAATCCCCACAAAAAAGTGCACAAGTTGCTGCCGAGTCTGCTTCTCGGCAGTGGCAAACTCACCGTCCTTTCCCAGGCAGCCGCGGCTCCCTGCCTCTTAGAGAACTGCGGCTGTGCTGTGACTGCAGTTTTAAATAAAAACGAAACCGGTGCAGAGCCTTCTCACCTCCGTGAAGGACCCCGTGCAGCTTTGTCCCACCCCCAAAGGAAGTTACATGTAACTTCCTTTGGGGGCGGGACAAAGCTGCACGGGGTCCTTCACAGATGCGGGAAGGCTCTGCACCGGTTTCGTTTTTGTTCAAAACTGCAGTCACAGCACATCCGCGGTTCTCTAAGAAGCAGGGAGCCGCGGCTGCCTGGGAAAGGAAGGTGAGTTTGCCGCTGCCGGCCTTAAAAAAAACAACAAAAAAACCCTGAGGAGAGGAGTCTCTGCTGCTGCAGCAGTAGGAAGTGCCCCGCGGCCACCCCGGCAGAGCCCCTCCTGTCTCCCTCAGCACGGCTTTACAGAGCAGTGAAGGGAGATGGGGAAGCTCTCCCTTCATGGCTTTGTAAGCTGCACTGAGGGAGACAGGAGGGCTCTGCTGGGGCGGCCCCAGGGCACTTCCTGCTGCCGCGGCGGCAGCAGCTTCAGCAACCAGGTTCTTTTTCTTTTTTTTCCAGGGGGGGAGGGGTTAGGACTTATAATGGGCTGATGGGGGGGTTAGGATTGGTAATGGGCTATGAGGGGGTTCTAGGACTGGAAATGGGCTAATGGGGGAGTTAGGACTGGAGGTGGGCTGATGGGGGGCTAGGACTGGAAAAGGGCTGATGGGGGGTTATGACTGGTAAGGGGCTATGGGGGGCTAGGACTGAAAATGGGCTGATGGGGGTTAGGACTGGTAATGGGCTATGGGGGGGCTAGGACTGGAAATGGGCTGATGGGGGGGTTAGGACTGGTAATGGGCTACGGGGGGGCTAGGATTGGAAATGGGCTGATGGGGGGGTTTAGGACTGGTAATGGGCTACGGGGGGGGCTAGGATTGGAAATGGGCTGATGGGGGGTTTAGGACTGGTAATGGGCTACGGGGGGCTAGGATTGGAAATGGGCTGATGGGGGGGGTTTAGGACTTGTAATAGGCTATGGGTGGCTAGGACTGGAAGTGGGCTAATGGGGGGGGATAGGACTGGAAAGGGGCTGGGACTGTAAATGGGCTAATGGGGGAGGGGAGGAGAGTGCTGCTGGCCCTGGAAGAAAACTAGTGGCTAGGGCTAAAAATGGGCTGATGCGGGAGGATGATAGAATGGGACTGGAAGGGAGCAGATAATGGGAGGGTCTGCCAGGGGAAGGAGGGGGCACGAAGGGAGCTGACACGGGGGAAGGAGGGGGCTGGAAAGGAGCTGACACCTGGGATGTACTGAAGGGGGACTGGAAGGGAGCTGACACTTCAGGATGGGAGTTGTAGGTGGGTGGGTAATGGGGAGAAGGCTGGAAGGGAGCTGACATTCAAATGGCACTGGAAGGGGGATGGACAGAGGGTAGGGTGACTGGAAGGGAGTTGACCTGGAGGGTGGCACTGAGAGTGGACATGAGCTAATATCTGGGATGGTATTTGGACTAGAAGGGGCTGGACAGTGGGGAAGGAGGGGGACAGGAAGGAAATGGACACCAGTTGCAGTCATGGTAATGTAAGTCAGTTGACATTTGAAGGTACTGGGAGAGAAGGACTGGAAAGGGGGCTGATACTGGGGAGGGTTACTGGAACTGGAAATGGACTGATGGAAGGAAGTGAAGAAAACAAAAGAAGAGATAAGAAATGGCAGATGGACCATAGAACATAGACCACAGAAAGAGAGCTAAGAGAAGACAGGAAAGCAGAAGCCTCAGATCAGGACCAGCATGATCAGAGAATAAAATGGTCAGACAACAAAGGTAGAAAAATATTTTTATTTCATTTTAGTGATTGGACTTTGTGCTATTTTTATATTTTACACAGTATTGGGGAACTGCATCTCTTATTTATCTGATGTTGCACTGCATGTGGACTCTGGCTTCTTGGGTTTTCAGTTTAAATTTTGTCTACATATTTTTATTTTTACTTTAGATTACGGTTGCTTATTCTGTACTTGGTGAGGGTCGATGTTGTGCGTGTGTGACCGAGGCCAGGCGTTCTGTTAACATGAAGTTTGTACATAAAGATCTATACTGTACTGTAGTAATTTGACTTGTTCAGCTTTTCAAATAGGTGTATGGATGTTCCAGAGCCCACTGTAGTATTTACAGTGATGCTTTTTTTGGATGGGCTCCTTATGTGAGTTTTGGAAGTTTGTGCTGATATGGTAGGTTTGTTCTTTGTTGTAGGGTTTTGTATTAGTTCACAATATGCCTGGTACTGGAGAATAGTGGTGGTTGTTGTTAGTGAGATGATCAGAATCTGACTTTTTTTTAAAATATTGAGTTCTGTGGGTGAATGTCCTGGTTCTGCTCAGCACCTACTGTGGATGCAAAATATATGTTGAAAAAGAAAAAGCAAGAATGATAACGCAGTTTATAACAACAAAATAAAAATGAGTTATAATTTAGTTTTATAATCTGTGCTGTTAGTTCTTGCTGTATTTTAGTTCCTTGGTGTGCAAATTGGACCGTACCTAGACCTGTGCAAGTGGTGCAGCCGCACTGGGCGGAAAGGCTTGGGGAGAGGGGGAGGGCGCATTTTGGCTGTCTGCTGTTGCCCTGCTGCTGCTGGCAGGACAATAGCAGGCAGCCAAAATGTGCTCCCCAAGCCTTTTCGGAGCACTTTAAGCAGGTCTGGTCCCTCCCTCCTCCGACTCGATGTCAAGGAGGGACAGATCTGCTTAAAGTGCCGGTGCTTTTCAGATCGGGCGCATGCCCGCTTCTCCTCCCCATACCTCCATCCAGCGCTGCCTGCTCTCTCCTTGCAGCTGGCGCCTCCGTGAAAAAAACAGAGGGCAACAGCAGCAGGGAAAGAGCAGGCAGCTGGACGGAGGTATAGGGGGAGAGGGGGGCGTGCGCCCGAGCTGCAAGTCTCACAGGGTGTGATTGCAGTTTGATATGGCCCTGTGTGCAAACAGCTTGCATTTCCTCCATATAATCTACTCGGCTTTTTGGTTTGGTTCAGTCTCTGATTGGATTTCTGAAAAAGCCCTGCCCCCTCTAAGGTGGGGGGTGTAGGCAGGTTCTTACCTACAAAGCGTCCCTAATAATCACCAAGATTGCCTGAGCACATGGGAGCCGTGCACCAGGAAAATAAAAGAACTTAGATCACAGTCACTTGTCAGCAAAATTCCTTTATTCAGTACAAGCAAAAACTGCAAGCACAGATACACAAGTGTCTGTCTGAGGGACCCAGGTGCAGGCAACGTTCTTTAACCTCCAGTACAGTGGGGGAAAGAAGGCTGCCCCCTGAAGCTCTATAGGCACTCTCTTATATACGTTCTCTGTCACATTCTCTGTCCCAAAGTTCCAGTGAATTCTGCTTGAATTACTGACGTCATTTGAAAATGAAAAAAACTTGTAAAAAACCTGCAGGTTCAGAAGGTCAGAAGAACCTTTGCAAAAAATGCTCTTCCCTCAGGACCCTCCTATGTTTATCACCAAACAACAGTTTATCACCAAACAACAGTTGGTATTTCAACAAGGTCTGCATTTCAAGGTCTGCTCAGGGTCCGCTTATCAGCTGGTCACAGCCCCCCCTGCCTGTGCTGTGTTTGTGCCTTTCCATTTCCTGGAACTCCATCTCCTGGCACTGTCTGTTATCTTCAGGGCTCAGAGTATGCTTCCTGGTTGGCCTGTATTTCTCCTGTATTTCTCTGGACCTATACACTTTGCACATTCCCGTCCAAAGTATCTAGTTCCCCAGGCTCTCCCATACAAGGCCACAAAATACTCTGCTTTGCTAGCCCACATGCGTGTCTTCTTGTGCCAATCATATATTACTGTGTATATTTTCAGGCAGGTAAGGGTGCAACCATACAAAGCAAACCTATAGAGCAGGCCTGAAATCCACACTTAGACTAATTATCCCTTCGGGGGGGGGGGCGTCTTTTCATACTTCGCCTCAGGCAGCAGATTGCCTTGAGTCGCCCCTGTCTAAGACTTTGCTTCTATCTGCTGTTTTGGATTTGTTTCTATGCCTGGTAGGTCTGTTGCCTCCTCCACCTGCCTGGGAACATCTTGGACTATACTTTAAGTCCTAGCAGCCTCTGAGAAATGGAGGACTCATCCCAAAGAGAAAGGGGATTTCTATAGTTGAATATCATTTCCTTCATCCCTGGTGTTCTGCAAGACTGGATCTGGTGTGGCAAACAGAATAATTCACTTTCTTTATTAACATTTTATAGTTTAGAAAAATGAGCATCTACAAATTCTATTTCAAAGACGAGGATCTTAGACTTTAGGAAGACTAAATTTGCGAAGATGGGCCAATACCTCAGGGAGTCGTTAGTTGGATGGGAACAGCTGAGGGATGTAGAAAAACAGTGGGAAAAACTGAAAGAGGATATTTTAAGGGCAACCAACCTTTTTGTTAAAATGGTAAATAAAGGTAAAAGGAAAAAGGAGACCGCTATGGTTTTCGAAAGAAGTAGCTGAAAAAGTGAAGAAAAAGAGGGAGGCCTTCATGAAATACAAGAGATCACAGAGAGAGGAAGACAGGCATCTGTATTTGGAAAAACTTAGAGAAGCTAGCAAAGTAGTCAAGAAGGCAAAGATTCAAAAGGAGGAGGAAATAGCCAATGCAATAAAATGGGGGGATAAGACATTTTTCAGATATATTAGTGAGAAGAGGAAGGGCAAGAGTGGTATTGTCAAACTCAAGGGTGCAGGGGAGGAATATGTAGAAGCTGATAAAGATAAAGTGGAATTGCTTAACAAATATTTTTGTTCTATGTTCACAGATGAAGAACCAGGAGCAGGACCTCAGAAAACACCCACAAATAGGAACAGAAGCAAAGGACATCTTGAACAGTTTTCAAAAGTCTGTGTTCGTGAGAAACTATCTCAACTTAAAGTAGACAAAGCGATGGGACCGGATGGGATACACCCGAGAATACTGAGGGAACTTGGGGACGTTCTAGCAGCTCCACTGACTGACCGTTTCAATGCCTCGTTGGAGTCGGGGGTGGTGCCAAAGGACTGGAGAGAGGCTCATGTGGTGCCTTTACACAAAAGCGGAAGTAAGGATATGGTTGAAAACTACAGGCCTGTAAGTTTAACTTCAGTTGTGAGTAAATTATTGGAAACGCTGCTGAAAGAGAAAATAGTGAGGTTTCTGGAGTCCAGCGGATTACAGGATCTGAGGCAGCATGGATTCACCAGAGGCAGGTCTTGTCAGACAAATCTGATTGATTTCTTTGACTGGGTGACCAGGGAGTTGGACCGAGGGAGAGCCCTAGATGTGATGTATTTAGATTTCAGTAAAGCCTTTGACACTGTTCCTCACAGGCGACTTATAAACAAACTGAGCACCCTAGGGATGGACCCTAAAGTTACTGCTTGTGTTAGAAATTAGTTGGGTGGGAGGCGACAAAGAGTACAAGTAAATGGAGCTCACTCTGAGGAGAAGGATGTTACCAGTGGTGTGCCCCAGGGATCTGTCCTTGGTCCGATTCTTTTTAACATCTTTGTTAGTGATATAGCGGAAGGGCTTTCAGGTAAGGTTTGCCTTTTTGCGGATGATACCAAAATCTGCAATAGAGTAGACACCCAGGAAGGGGTAGATAACATGAGGAGAGATCTAGCTAAGCTTGAAGAATGGTCTAGAATTTGGCAGCTGGGATTTAATGTTAAAAAACTGTAAGGTCATGCATTTGGGCTGCAGCAATCCAAGGGAGCAATATAGTATAGGGGGTGAAGTACTTTTGTCCACTAAAGAAGAGCGGGACCTAGGCGTGGATGTGTCTGATGATCTTAAAGTAGCTAAACAGCCCCATTGAAACAGCCCCATTAAAAACCCCATGAAAGCAACACAGAAAACCCCAGCAAGCAGCCAGGAGAGAAGAGCAGCAAACGTAAGTGCAAACTCCAGGACTGAACAAAATCATGCACACAAGTCTGATTCTCCCCCTTGGCCTCATACTCACACTACTCATTACACCACTCACACACTACCAACACCCACACACATACACACCATGGCCACCAACAACTACATGGACATACATAGCCCAACAGCATACCTACGGGGACTCACATGGAACGCCCACGTCAAGGAGACAAGCAAAGCACAAGCCCAACATCCACTCCAAAACAAAGGAAGCACACAAGACACACAACACCCCAAGATCTATAACAATAGAGCTCATAAACGCCAGATCCATATGCAACAAGATCTATACCCTAGTGGACCACATAGATGACCAACGAACCCGACATACTCTGCATCACAGAAACGTGGTTCAGTCCTACTGACAATGTTCTACTCAATCAATTAGTGCCCGACACATACACAGCATACAACTGCCCATGCACCCACAGGTGAGGAGGAGGGGGCCCTCATAATCGCAAAGAACAGCCTAAGATTCAAATCAAGAAATACCAAGGACACCCAACACTCTAACACTATCTCCATCGAGAACAAACACATGGCCATATATCTCACCTACAGAGCACCCCATGCACCACCTGAAGAACTAGCATTAACACTCAAGGCAGTCTGCGCAGTCAACTCCAGCCACAAACCACAATACTCCTAGGAGACTTCAATCTTAAGTCCACTAACAAAAAGGATGCAGAAGCATTTCTCCAAGCAATGAGTTCGCTTCAATTCACGCAAATAATCAACACCCCAACACACAGACATGGATCTTCACCAGACCTCATCTTTGTACCGAACTACCTAACCTCAAGAGGCCTAATATCAACCCCAATCACAACACCAGTACCATGGCCGGACCATCACTTAATTGAAGTAAACATTATACCACAAGAGGAGAAACTAAACAAATATCCAGACAATACACCCACACAAAGAAGATTTAAATGCTTCGACAGAGACCAGTTCCTGCAAGACACAATAGAAAACCTAAACTCTGAAACAGATGACCTAGAAGCACTAATCACCAACTGGAACACCACCACATACAACGCTGCCAAAGCAACAGACTATAGACACAGGACACTTCGCTGCAACAAACTACAACACAAGCCATGGTACTCAAAAACTATACGAACCGAAAAGAGGAACCTCCAGAAAAATAGAACGGAGATGGAGACAGAACAAGTCACCCGAGACCCAGGACCTATACCTAACAAAGCAAAAACAATACAACGAATGCATCAATCAGACAAAAAGGGAATACCATACAAACATCATATGCAACTCCAGCAACAAACCCAGAGAACTATTCGAAATCGTAAAAACTCTCACCAAAGATCAGAACACCGAAGACAAAGTGCAAATCGACCCACAAAAATTTGCGGACCACATCCAAGAAAAGTTCCACTCAGCAGTACGAACAAGACCCAGCCCAGCCCCAAAGACTAACACATCCTTGAACACCTGGACAACATTCAACACCCCATCCACAGAGCAACTCTCCCACATCATAACAGCAATCAAGACAAGCACAGCCCCCACAGATCCCTGCCCAGTGCCCTGGATCAAGGCCACCAAATCAAACTTCATCCAAACCATCCACAAAATGGTGCACTCCTCTCTAACCCAAGGGCTGTGATAAGGAAGCTTATCATAGCTCAGGAAGGGGCTATAGAAAAGGTGAAGTGTCTCTGAACAAGCAACCTGTCAGTGCTGGTAGAAATGAGAAAACAGAATTTTCTCATAAAAGACTACCAGTCCCAGAATGCACCAGGTTTCCAACAGCCATGAGAGGAGCTGAAGTGAGAAAACGTGTGTTCAATCAAAAGGGCTATGAGGTAATCCCCAAGCACTCATTGCAAAGGGCAGGGCTTGATTCAGCACAGCTGTGCTGTGCTAGGATGGAACACTCATCTCAAAGGGCAAGGCCTGATTCAGCACAGCTGCCCTGTGTTAGGGAGGAGCACTCATCTAGGCAGAATAAGAGTAGAGTTTATTCTACAGATGACCATCTTCATGATCACCTTGGATATCCAGAGAATTGTCCTCAGTATCCTGAGAACCAGCTTGAGTTTGATCATCAGTTTCATCTGAAGGATCATCAGAAGCAGAAGCCAAACTGGACGGACAGAGAGGGAAAGAGACCCTTTGGAAGAAGAAAGAGAAAAGCCTTTGAGAGGTCTAGAAGAGTCCAAAGCAGTACGTATACTGGGAGGTATTCCAAGGGCCAGCATACACCATTGGACTGGGGAAAGCCAGAGGAATGGTGCTGCAGAGCTAGGAATCACCAGAGGCTACCTGTGAGGGAGATGGCTGCACGTGGAAGAGACCCTAAGACCTGTGCCAGAAGGTATGTGAAGAGAGATCCAGTGTCCAGGGATCTGGATTGGAAGGCTGGACATAAGAACTGGACTACATACTGGCCAGGCTATATAGAGAGGAACTCTAGCAGCAATGGAAGCTCAGGTATGAACACTGATCTATGCCCTAGCTATAACCTTGAAAGACAGCAGGGAAACAAGTATTCTCCTGAAAATGCTCCATTGAGAGATTCATCTGTGCCAATCCATGATATTGAACCCATGCTTGTTGAACAAGGGGGAATAATAGCAGATGAGGATCCTGTTTATATGGACTGCTCTCTATCTAAACTCCGTTGGTAACTTTCTGTTATAAAGTACAGCAACCATCACAAAGAAATACAAATTTGTTCTTTAATCTACTCAGAAAAGCTCCTGAAGCAGGATTTGACCCACACAGTGGAAAGCAAGCCAGCTAAGGGGTTTCAGCTGGATAACTGCTAGCAATTAAGCCTTACCTAATTGCTTGTGAGCTAGGAGAGAATCACTTCTGTATCTATGTGGGAAGTAATCAGAAGTTAACCTGAAAAGAACAGTTTGTTTCTTGCTTTGTGGCTTTTCATTTGTTGTTTTCCTGATTTTGACTTTGTTTTTCCAAGTTAACACTGAAAGCAAGTAACCTAATTTATGTGCTACCAAGCATATCTGTGTTGGGAGAAATAACCCCATAAATAAATATCTTATTGGGTTTACCCAAGAGCACAACTAAATTATTGTCAGCAGCTGTGTCTGGTGTGAATGAACTACATTGCCCACAATACCTTGCAAATCATATAGAGATATGCACTTGACAAGACTGTGAAGATTCTCACCCAGGCAGCCGTCTGACAGGGCGCATGCCAAATCAACTGAAGCTCGCGACAATAAGACCTATCCCGAAGAAGTCCACACTCGACAAGAACAATCCAGCAGCATACAGACCCATCTCCAGCATACCACTTTTAGCAAAAATAATCGAAAAGAATGTACAGCACCAACTGCAAGAACACATAGACAACCACGCTCCCCTGGACAACAATCAACACGGGTTCCGCCCCAACCATGGGGTAGAAACACTTCTGATATACCTCTTCGACAGCGTCCTTCGCCTCATAGACAACACCAAGAAAGGCATCCTAATGATCTTCATAGACATCTCATCTGCATTTGACACAGTTGACCACAACACCCTATTGGATAGACTGCAGAACATCGGTCTACATGGTGCCACCCTGAACTGGTTCCGCTCATACCTGACTGACAGACAAATACAGGTCAAGGTAGGACACAACACATCCCGACCCATAAAAGTCAAACAAGGTGTGCCACAGGGATCAGCCCTCTCAGCCCTTCTATTCAGCCTATACATCCAGCCAATATGTGTCATCATGAAAGAGCACCACATACAATATATAATCTATGCAGATGACATCATGATCTACACACCCATCTCAGTCGACAACCCGGACTACACCAATATAACAAACTGCCTCACACAAATGGCAAACTGGCTTAAAAAAAACAACCTATCAATAAACTACAGCAAGGCGGAGGCACTGATCATCACGCAAAACCCGGACTTTATCCCCCCACCCGATATCAAGATAAAAGATACAATCATACCTATAAAATCAGAAGTGAAATACCTCAGAGTCATCTTGGACAAAGAACTTAACCTCCAAGCACATATATGAAGAACAACCAAAAGCGCATACCACAGAATGCGACTCATCAGAAGACTCAAGCCCCTCCTCGACCCTGAGCACTTTCGCACCATTTGCCAGGCATTAATAACCCCTCTACTAGACTTCTGCAATCCAATATACACCGGGCTACCAAAGCAGACCCTCAGACCTCTACAACTGGCACAAAACACAGCTGCCCGCATTATATCCGGTACTACAAGACAAGATCACATCACACCCATACTGAAAGAACTACACTGGCTCCCAATCATCTCACGCATCAAATACAAAACTATCATAAAAATATTCAAGATCAAGCAACACTCTTCTGCCATAAGCCTACACACACTCATACAACCTGACACAAGCACAAGGCCAAGAAGAAGAGGCACCTCCAATCGTGTAAACACTCCAAAAGACTTCACCAAGACCCGCAAAGACACCGCACAACGAGCATTCTCCCTGGCTGCTCCATCCATCTGGAACTCTCTCCCAGATGAACTGAGACTAACCACAGAAATCAAAGACTTCCGAAAACATCTGAAGACAACCCTGTTCATCGAATACTATGGTCATACCCCTTGATCCAACAGACGTGACAGAACTGCAGTCCCTCCCACCACCCCAAGACTGTATATAAGAATGTATAATAGCTCATGATGTATAATAGCGCACTATGTAGATAAAACAACGCTAATCATCTCCCCACCCACACACCACACTCTCCACTGCATGAAGACACTTGCCCTCCCCTTGATTGTTTGCCGTGGAAACCGCCTTGATTGAATGATAAGGCGGTATATAAATACCATTAAATAAATAAACAGGTAGAAAAGGTGACGGCAAAAGCTAGAAGGATGCTTGGGTGTATAAGGAGAGGAATGGCTAGCAGAAAAAAGGAGGTGATAATGCCTCTGTATAAGTCTTTGGTGCGACCTCATTTGGAGTATAGTGTGCAATTCTGGAGACCGCACCTTCAAAAGGATGTGAACAGGATGGAGTCGGTGCAGAGGGTGGCTACTAAAATGATTAGTGGTCTTCATTATAAAGCATATGAGGACAGACTGAAGGATCCTAATATGTACACCTTAGAGGAAAGGCGGGATAGAGGTGATATGATTGAGATGTTTAAATACCTCCGTGGTATAAACATTCAGGGAGAGAGCCTCTTTCAATTGAAAGCAAGTTCTGCGACGAGGGGACATGGGATGAGGGTGAAGGGAGATAGATTCAGGAGTGATATGCGGAAATATTTCTTTACGGAAAGAGTAGTGGATCCATGGAATAGTCTCCCAGTGGAGGTGGTAGAGATGAGGACAATAACTGAATTCAAAAAAGCATGGGACAAACACAGAGGATCTCTAAAGGTAAAAAGGGGACTGTTGTAGTTGTTATGGAAGGACAGACTAGATAGACCATGTGGTCTTTTTCTGTCGTCATATTTCTATGTTTCTATGTTTCTAAATCACAAGAATGCCAAATCATAATCATTCGACCAGTTGCAGAGAAGAACTTTCAGTACGCCCCTGTAGTCCGGATCGACTACTCCGGCTGCCACATCAATGCTGTGTTTGGCAGCGAGTCCGGATTGCGGTGCTCTCCGCCCATAGCACCCTTGAGGTAGCTCTATCTGGAGATCAGTATTAACTAACATACGCCCCTGTTTTGGGATAACCTGGTCTTCTGCGCTATATAGGTCATAGCCAGCTGCTTGTGCCGATGCCCTCTGAGGACCCTGAGCTTTCTCTGAAGTCTTGCAAAATTTTAGCACAAACGTCTTCGTTGGGTCTGCTTGTTCTTTACTGGAGGTTTTCTTTGGCTTTTCCCAAAGCGGGCTAGGAATTATATTATCTGTAGGGCGAATGCAAGTGGCACTTAGCGCTGCCTGTGGAGATAAGCCCTCTTTCAGACTTCTCCTGAATTGTGGCCAATCACGGCCTAATACCAGCTCTTGGGGTAATCTAGGCACCACTGCTACTAGCATTTCTTTCACAATGCCTAGTCCCTTAACCCACAATTTATATACAGGATAGCGGGTAGCTGCTCCGTGTATACATTTTATTTTTACGGTACCTTCTGGCTGATCTGGAACTGATGAACCCTGATCCTTGATCACAAACCATAATCTCTTTGAAATCATAGTTTGATCAGCTCCAGAATCCAGGAGTGCTGTTACATTTATTCCTTGAATCTTTACATTCAATACAAAGCCTTCACGTATTGTTTTTGGGTTCTCACCTTCAAGAGCAGTACGTGAACAACACTCTTGTTTCACATGACCCTTTTTACCACAAGAAAAACATCTCTTAGTATTTTCTTTTACTAAAGGCTTATAACATTTTGAACCAGTATACCTGGGTCATGAGACACTTTCCAATTTCTGCGCCTCCATACCTACTACTAATTTGGGAGTCTCCACCCTGGGTTGGGTGACTCTCTCCGCTTCCAAATATCGCTCGGTGAGAGCTATTGCATCAGTAGTGGTACGGCAATTCTGCAGAATTAGAAAATTCTGTACTCTACTCGGTATGGCCGACATATACTGTTCCAGTATTATCGCATCCATTAAAGTATCTACATTTTTCTTTTCAGGTTGTAGCCACTTGTTTGCTAGACTACGTATCCTATGGCCTAGGGCTTTGAGGGTTTCATCAGCGCTGAGGGCAGTAGCTCTAAACATCTTATTATATGATATAGGGGTAAGACCTAAACGATCTCTAATGGCTGTGACTACCTCCTCATAGGTATTAGCTAGAGCTGGGGGCATCGCCCTGTATGCAGCGAGCGCTTCCCCCGTGAGGGACGCTGCAAGGCGAATGGCCCACTGCTCAGGTGGCCATTTAGCAGAGCATGCAATTCTACTGAATGAATCTAGAAAATCATCCACATCGTCTTTAGGACTTAGCTTCCCTACAATGAGATCATTGCATGTCCATTGTCCACTTCCTGGGTTGGTTGGTCCGGTTGCCGGCAGCTTCTCCATGTTGGCCTTTGCCATCGCCTCTCGCTGATGAGCCAACCAGTTCTCCATGGTCTGTAGGACCGGTAGCTGTTGCGCTTGCATGGCTTGGAGGGCTTGCGCTTGGTTTTTCTGCGCGAACTCCACCTGCTTGTCAAACTGGAGCGCCATCCAGGCACAAAGCTCCTTCGGTTCCATACTGCACCTGTATAAAGAGACAAGAAGAAAAAGAAAACCCAAGTGTGGCTCTCCTAACAAAAGCTCTTCTTCTTCTTTTTTTTTTTTTTTTTTCAACTTTCCCCGGATATCCAACACTACTCAGGCCTATCTACGTTTTACCTGACATTAGTGTTGAATCAGCTCTGGAATATAAGTGCTGTCCCGCTCTGCAGTTCTCCGCTTCTGGGGTCGCAACAGGATTTTCACCTTTCAGGATTTTTACGATCCGTTCCGGATTCCGATTATTCCATTCCAGATTTTCTCCTTCCGATCCGGTTGACAGCAGATCCGTTCCGGGTTTTGTTTTTCCACTCCGGTTTTTCAGGCAGTTCAGTCCGGGTTTTATTTTTAAACTCAGGAGTTTTATTTTTCTTTTCTTTTGTGGTTGTAGGCTCCAATCCAATATCCAACAACTATGCCAATTTATGTTGCGAGCACTACCCTGGCGACAAGTAGAGGTCAGGGCAGGTCGGACACAACTATATAGGGATGAGATTGGCCAGTAATCCAGAGGCCCAATTGACTTTTGGTCCTATTAGTTTCCTGGGTTCTAATCTTCCATGAAATCAACTGCACAAAGTGGTGGGAAAATAAAGGCTTTTATTTCCCTTTCTCGCAGAGGTTCAAATGATTGGGCAACAACAACGCAAAATGTCCTTACTTCAGGTAAGAAAAAGTAAAACAGAAGCTTAAAGCAAAAACTGTTACTTTCACAGTAGCGATGATATTCACATGAACAAGAATGTTCTAGGCAGAAATACATATAGCTTACAAGCCTGGCAAGTATTCTAGGCTTCCCGTAGTACAGTACGTACAGTCCATTTCTGTATCTGAAAGCTCATCTGCCAGTTCCACTTGCATTGGCTCATAGCCCGAAGCCTCTGACTTTGAGTCCTTGGTTTCAGGTAGGTTATAGTCAGGCTTCTTATATAGCTCCTCTAGCACTGCCCAATGTTCTGGGTGACTTGTAGGGCGTCGGCTCTGTGCTGTTTTGTATTGATAAAATTCCTCTCTACTTAGAGGTTTTATAGCAGCTTTATAAAAACACTTCTTATTCCAAATTCTCTTATCAGGTAAACTTTTTCTATAGCTTGTATCATAAGAAGCTTTACCTTGTGAATTTGGCTTCTCTGTTTCAAGTGAAGGTTGAGGCCTGCACCAGTTTCTCTTCTGGCTTGCCCGTACAGCATGGCTTAGGTCTTTAGGCTGTCTCCCATTTGGTTTTGGACAACAGTTGCAGTAATGCTTTTGCCTCTCTGGGCAAACAGCTCTTACTCCTCTTTGAGCTAAGACCTTCCCAGGTTCTTCATTAGCTCCCAGGCAATCACCTTTCACTCTGGGTGATTTGCTAGCAGTGGAATAATCAGGTTTCCATTCTAACCTCTTTTCCTCTGTTTTTCCTTCTTTCCTGCTGCGTCCTTTGCTGCCTCCTTCACTTCCTCCTTCTCTGCCCCTCTTCCAATCTTCCTCCTTAAGAAGTCCTCCTGCACTCGAGGATTGGAAGCTGGCTGGCATTACCTCATGACCAGTGGGGCGTGGTTCCTCAGTTACTCTGAAGTCCCTCTTGCTCCCTCTAGCTGGCTCCTCCAGATATTGCAGCTTATATGTATCTTTTTCTCTGTTTAAAGCATTTTCTTTTCTCTCAACCGGGTCTGCTGGGTGACAAGACGTACATCAGGCTTGGCTGTTGTTGAAAAATACTATCTTGGAAGCCCAGACCAGCTGTATTCCACGCTTTAAGAAAAGTGGAAGGAAGTCCAAAAAACTGGCAGCATGGTTTAAAGGTGAGGTCAGAGAGGCTGTTGTTGCCAAAAAAGCATCTTTCAGGAAATGGAAAAAAGAGCCACACGACGAAACCTGGAAACAACACAAGCACTGGCAAGTCAAATGCAAGGCATTGATAAGGCAGGCAAAGGGAGAATTTGAGAAGAAGCTTGCTGCGGAAGCAAAAACGCGAAGTAAAGACCTTTTCAAGTACATTCATAGCAAAAAACCTGTGAGAGAGTCAGTTGGTCCATTAGATGATAAAGGGGTTAAAGGAGCACTAAGAGGCGACAAGGCAATAGCGGAGAGACTGAATGAATTCTTTGCTTCAGTCTTTACTGAGGAAGATGTAGGGATGTTACCCATGACTGAAGTGGTATTTAAAGGTGCGGAAGAATTGAAGGAAATATCGATACATCGGGAAGATATATTACAACTATTAGATAAACTGAAGAGTAGCAAATCACCTGGGCTGGATGGTATACATCCAAGGGTGTTGAAAGAACTGAAATACGAGATTGCAGACCTGCTATTAGTAATCTGTGAACTATCATTAAAATCATCTCTAATACCTGAAGATTGCAGGATCGCCAATGTAACACCAATTTTTAAAAAGGGTTCGAGGGGTGATCCGGGAAACTACAGACCGGTGAGCCTGACATCAGTACTGGGAAAAATGGTAGAAACCATCGTAAAGAATAAAATTACTCAGCATGTAGATAGTCATGACCTAATGGGAGACAGCCAACATGGCTTTAGACAAGGAAGATCTTGTCTTACTAATCTGTTATGTTTTTTTGAAGGAGTGAATAATCAGGTGGACAAAGGTGAGTCGGTTGATATTGTGTATCTGGACTTTCAGAAAGCCTTTGACAAGGTCCCTCATCAGAGACATTTGGCAAAACTAAAGAGTAATGGGATAGGAGGCAGTGTACTATTGTGGATCAGGAACTGGTTAAAAGATAGAAAGCAGAGAGTAGGGCTAAATGGCCAATTTTCCCAATGGAGAAAGGTGAATAGTGGTGTACCCCAGGGATCTGTGCTGGGTCTGCTGCTTTTTGACATATTCATAAATGACCTGGAAAGTGGAATAACGAGTGAGATTATCAAATTTGCAGATGACACAAAACTATTTAAAGTTGTTAAAACCCAAGAGGATTGTGGAAAACTGCAAGAGGATCTTGATAAATTGGAAGTCTGGGCATCAAAATGGCAGATGAAATTTAATGTGGACAAGTGCAAGGTTATGCACCTAGGGAAGAACAACCCAAACTATGGTTACACGATGCAAGGTTCCACATTAGGAACCACCACCCAGGAAAAAGATTTAGGCATCATTGTGGATACCATGTTAAAACCCTCGGCCCAGTGTGCAGCGGCGGGCAAGAGAGCAAATAGAATGCTAGGTATGATAAGGAAAGGAATGGAAAATAAAACAGAAGATATTATAATGCCTCTGTATTGTTCCATGGTGAGACCGCACCTTGAATATTGTGTGCAATTCTGGTCGCCGTATCTTAAAAAGGATACAGCGATTTTAGAAAAGGTTCAGAGAAGAGCCACCAAAATGGTAAAGGGGATGGAAGGATACTCCTATGAAGAAAGGCTTAAAAGGTTAGGGCTCTTTAACCTGGAAAAGAGACGGCTGAGGGGAGATATGATTGAAGTCTATAAATTAATGAACAGAGTGGAACGGGTAAACGTAGACCGATTGTTTACCTTATCAGAATATAGAAAGACTAGGGGACATGCAATGAAGCTACAGGGTAAACTATTTAAGACTAATAAAAGAAAATATTTTTTCACTCAACGTGTAATCAAACTCTGGAATTTGTTACCGGAGGATGTAGTAAAGGCTGTTAGTGTAGCTGGGTTTTAAAAAAGGTTTGGACAAGTTCCTGGAGGAAAGGTCCATAAACCATTATTAAGAAGGGACCCAGGATATCAATGCTTGAACCAATACAAGCATTGTGGAACCTGTGTCCCTTGGGGAAACTGCTAGGTACATATGACCTAGATTGGCCACTGTTGGAAACAGAATACTGGGCTTGATGGACCTTGGTCTGACCCAGTATGGCATATCTTATGTTCTTATGTTCTTACATCACTGATCTCAAACCTCCCTCAATTTTTTAATTTTTAAATTTTATCAAGTAATATACACCAATTAATCATCCAATAAACAATATCTATTAAAAAATATTAAATTCAATCCTGATAAGTACTTTTCAGCATCAGAAACATTTATATAGCTAATTTCTAATTTCTTTGCTTCTTAAACATCATTCATTCTTATACAAAGATAAGGTGACATCTCCTGCAAGTAAGTGAAAGCAAATATCAACGGTCTAGCAGCCAAACTTTACTAGTAGATAAATGATTACTTATCGGTTTGAAGTTTCAAATTAGAACCACATGTGTTCTACTTCATTTGAACCCCGGAAGAAGCTAGTAATGGCAGATTGAAAAGCTTTGCCGTGTATAAAAATTTTTGGACCCCTGAAGAAGCCTATTGGTGAAATGGAGATCTTTGTCGGGTGTTTTAAAAACGGGGTGTTGGATGTTTGGAGAATAAGGTGTTGGTGAATGTCTACATAAAGAAGAGTGACTGTTGGATCGTGAGCCTTTGGAATGAAGTAGAACACCTTGCATTTTTTAACATTAAATTCCAGCTGCCAAATTCTAGACCATTCTTCAAGCTTAGCTAGATCCCTCCTCATGTTATCTGCACCTTCCTGGGTGTCTATTGCAGATTTTGGTATCATCCGCAAAGAGGCAAACCTTACCCAACAGACCTTCCACTATATCACTAACAAAGATGTTAAAAAAAATCGGACCAAGGACATATCCCTGGGGCACAACACAGGTAACTTCCTTCTCCTCAGAGTGAGCTCCATTTACCTGTACTTTATGTCGCCTCCCACTCAACCAATTTCTAACCCAAACAGTAACCTTAGGGTCCATCCATAGGGTGCTCAGTTTGTTTATAAGTCGCCTGTGAGGAATGGTGTCAAAGGCTTTACTGAAATCTCAATACACCACATCTAGGGCTCTCCCTCAGTCCAACTCCCTGGTCACTCAGTCAAAGAAATCAATCAGATTTGTCTGACAAGACCTGCCTCTGGTGAATCCATGCTGCCTCGGATCCTGTAATCTGCTGGACTCCAGACACCTCACTATTTTCTCTTTCAGCAGCGTTTCCAATAATTTACTCACCATCGAAGTTAAACTAACCGGCCTGTAGTTTTCAACCACATTCTTACTTCTGCTTTTGTGTAAAGGCACCACATGAGGGTGTATCCCATCCGGTCTCATCGCTTTGTCTACTTTAAGTTTAGCTAGTTTCTTACAAACACAGTCTTCTGAAAATTCTTCAAGATGCTCCTCGCTTCTGTTCCTGTTTGTGGGTGTTTTCTGAGATCCTGCTCCTGGTTCTTCATCTGTGAACACAGAACAGAAATATTTGTTAAGCAATTCTGCTTTATCTTCATCATCTTCTACGTATTCCTCCCCTTCACCCTTGAGTCTGACAATAGCATTTTTGCCCTTCCTCTTCTCACTAACATATCTGAAAAATGTCTTATCCCCCCATTTTATTGCATTGGCTATTTCCTCCTCCTTTTGAATCTTTGCTTTCCTGACTACTTTGCTAGCTTCTCTAAGTTTTTCCAAATATAGTTGCCTGTCTTCCTCTCTCTTTGATCTCTTGTATTTCATGAAGGCCTCCCTCTTTTTCTTCACCTTTTCAGCTACTTCTTTCAAAAGCCATAGCGGTCTCCTTTTCCTTTTACCTTTATTTACCACTTTAACAAAAAGTTTTGTTGCCCTTAAAATATCCCCTTTCAGTTTTGCCAACTGTTTTTCTACATCCCCCAGCTTTTCCCATCCCGCTAACGACTCTCTGAGGTATTGGCCCATATTGGCAAAGTTAGTTTTCCTAAAGTCTAAGACCCTCGCTTTTGAATGGATTCTAACAGCCCTAGTTCTAATACTGAACCACACCATCTGGTGATCACTGGATGCAAAATGATCTCCCACTATAACATCAGAAACACTTTCACCATTGGTAAGCACCAAGTCCAATATGGCCCCTTCACGTGTGGTGTCTGTTACCAATTGCCTGAATAGTTCTCCCTGTAGAGAATCCAGGATATCCTTACTTCTAGATGATACTACAGCAGGAATGTGCCAACCAACTTCTGGCATATTGAAATCCCCTATCAGTAGCACTTCCCCTTTCCTAGCAATACTGCATGTCTTCAATTAACTCTCTGTCCACTTCTTCCTTTTGTGAGGGAGGTCTGTATACCACACCAATGCAAATAGATTTCTCTTTCCCTCTTTCTAGTGTAACCCACAGTGCCTCCTCTCTCCCTTTTAAGCTCTGTAATTCCAAAGCTTTAATATTATTTTTTACATATAGTGCCACTCCTCCTCCCCTTCGTCCTACCCTGTCCTTTCTGAATAAAGTATAGCCTAGTATAGTTATATCCCAGTCATGGTTTTCTGTGAACCATGTTTCTGTAACTGCTACTAAATCCAAGTCAGCCACTCCCACCAAAGCTTCAACATCAGGGATCTTATTTTCCATGCTATGGACATTTATACACACTGCTTTCCATATGTCACCCCTTTTACCCATTTCCATAAAGGTATTTAATGTTTCACTTACCTGGGGGCTGTCTTCACCCATCCCCAATGAATCTGGTTTAAAGTCCTCTTCAGTAGATTAGCCAGTCTACTACTGAAGATGAGTTGACCCTTCTTGGACAAATGGACGCCATCTCTGCTCTACAACCCTTGGAACAGCATCCCGTGGTCCAGGAAACCAAAACGCTCTCGATATGAATGTGAAAGTTGGACAATGAGGAAGAAAGTTGATGCTTCATATCCCAAGAAGGTCCCTTCAACAAAATTGGTTAGTTATAGCTTCCAAGTCCGGGGCATGACTGAACACCACATGACAGGCAGCTTTTTCTTATGCAGTGCCAGCGCTCTGGAATTCTTGGCCACAGGAAACCAGATTGGAATCATCTTTCCACTAAAATTAAAGACTCACTAGTTTGTATTAGCATACTATGACTAAAGTTGTTAATTGGACTGATCCCTTGTGCTTGAATCTTGACCTGTACTGTCTTTCTAGGACTCTTACTCTCAATGATGATCTAATCTCACCTACATTTTCATTTCTCATTCTGTATGTCATTCTCCTCTTCTCTCACCCTCCTGTGCTAGGATGAAATGTGAAAGGAGAGATAATTACAAGCTTTCTATATTCTACACTCTCCTCCTCCCAAGCCCTCATTCATATTTCTCCATGTTTCATTTTCTCATGAACCCTACTTCCTTACCTGTCACTTAACCTCTCCTACCCTCTGCCCAGTTTCCCCCTTCCCTTCTCACACCCCCTTCAGATTTGGAGGGGGTAGGTGCCACAGGCCATGAGCACAGTAGTGGGGGCACTTTAAAGCCTGACACAGCAGAGGCATTGTGGTGCCGCCCCCCTCCCCCTAAGGGGAGAAGATGGATGTCCAGAGGGGGGTGGGGCAGCATGGCAGGCTGGGCGGTGCTGCAATCTTCGGGGGGGGGGGGGGGCAGCATGGAGGATTGCCTAAGGTGGGAGAAACCCTCAGGCCAGGCCTGTTCTCCCGATCCATCAGACAATATCTTCACCTGTCTCTCTAGACATCCTCCCTTCTTGCATTCTGATCCCTTTTCACTATGTCCCTGTAGACACTCTGCTCACATTCTCACCCCTTCTCACCATTTTCCTTCCTTTTTCCTTTCACACTCTCTCTCCAGACACTCTGTTCCCTTCCCTCCGTTCTCGGCACTTCTTTTCCTCTTTCTTTCCACTATAACCCCTTATCTCCCCTCACTTTGCTCTACCCCACTCTGTTCTTTCTCCCTTCCACCTTGCAATGTGAGCCCCTTCTCGCCCTCTGCCTCTTCCCATCTCCAGTCCCTCCTATCTCCATCATATTTTCTTGCACTGCATCTTTTGAATTCCTTCCCTGAATATATACAATAGGCTGTCAGGATCAGGAGTAGTGTTTAACCTTGGACATCACAGTTTTTGATTTGATTTTCTGGGTGGGGGATGTTTTTCTTTGCTTCTTTTTGTTTTTGGTTTTAGCCCTCCTTTTATCTTTCTGTTTTGTCCTTTAGCTTTTATAGAATGAGTGACTTTAATTTACCTGATGTGGATTGGAGTATTCCTTCTGCACATCTGGAAAGAAGTAAAAAAATTGTGTATGCCTTCCAAGATGCACTACTTAGACAAATGGTAATGGAACCGACCAGGGAAAGCTCGATGCTGGATTTAGTGCTCACCAACAGAGATAGCATGTCGAATATCAGTGTGGGTGCCCATGTGAGCAACAGCGATCATCACACGGTGTAGTTTGAGATAAAAGCCAAGGTGGAATCCAATAACAGCAAACTGAAAAGTCCTAGTGTTCAAAAACACTGTCTTCAGTAAAATGGCCAAGTACCTGAAGGAGGAGTTGGCAGGGTAGGAAGGGATAAGGGAAGTGGAATTGCAATGGGCTAAACTAAAGGAGGCAATAAAAGGGGCAATAGATATATATGTAAGGAAAGTAAATAAAAAGGAGGAAAAGGAAACCTATTTGATTCTCCAAAGAAGTGCCTGCACAAATAAAGGCAAAAACCACAGCTGTCACAAAATTCAGAAATTCGCAAACAGAGGAAACACAGAAAAGAATATAGGATCAAGCTAAAAGAGACAAAAAGAGAAATAAGGAAAGCAAAATCAAAGGCATAAGAAAAGATGGCTAAAGATGTGAAATGTGGCAACAAAAGTTTTTTCAGGTATATTAGGGAGAGGAGAAAAATCAGAGGTGGAATTGCAGGACTCAAAAGTGCCGGGAACAGATTCGTGGAAAGTGACATTGAAAAAACGAAAATGCTAAACAAATACTTCTGCTCTGTTTTTACTAGAGAAAATCCTGGAGAAGGACCACCGGTAATTGACAAATATACAAATGGGAATGGAGTAGATACCACATCATTTACAGAAGATGTTGTGTTTGAACAGCTTGCAAAACTGAAAGTGGACAAGGCCATGGGACCGGATGGGATACATCCCAGGATACTGAAAGAGCTCAGAGAGTTTCTTGCAGGGCCTTTAAAGGATGTTTTTAATAGAACCTTGGAGACAGGAGAAGTTCCACAGGACTGGAGAAGGTACCATGTGGTACCTCTTCACAAAAGTGGTAATAGGGAAGAAGTGACAAACTACAGGCCAGTAAGCTTTACCTCGATGGCGGGAAAAGTAATGGAGGTGCTCCTGAAAGAGCGAATCGTTGACTTCTTGAAACCACAGGTTGCATGATCCGAGGCAACATGGTTTTACCAAAGGACAATCATGCCAAACAAATCTGATTGAGTTCTTTGGGTGACCAGAGAACTAGATCAAGGACATGCGATGGATGTGATTTACCTAGATTTCAACAAAGCCTTTGATACTGTTCCTCATAGGAGGCTTATCAATAAACTCAACAGCTTCGGGATGGGTCCCTTGGTCGTGAAGTGGATCAGAAATTGGTTGACTGACAGATGACAGAAGGTGACAGTAAATGGAACTCACCCGGATGAAAGGAAGGTGATTTAGTGGTGTGCCCCAGGGCTCTGTCCTGGGACAGGTACTGTTCAATGTATTTGTGAGTGATACTGCTGAAGGACTGAATGGAAAGAGATATTGGAAAAAATACAGCATCTTCACACCCTACCAGCACAAGACCTAAACAACATGATTTCCTCTTGGAATAAATGCCTCAATGCGACAATAGATTCTCCTCCCACCAACAACAGACCTCCTAAAAGAACAAGGGCCCCTTGGTACTCATCTGAACTAAAGAACTCCCTCAAGCATCTCAGACTACTTGAACGACGCTGGCGCCGCTCCAGGTCAACTGAAAGCCATGACGCCTACTTTGCCCAACTAGACCTCCATCGCATAGCAGTCTCCACGCAAATGAAGCAATATCATGCAGAACTACTACAAAGAGCCCTAAACAAACCACACGAGCTCTTCAACCTGGTCAAAACCTTATCTAAAGAACCTTCCTTGGGCCAACCAATCCAACCTGACCGACAGACATACGCGGACTACCTGCTAGCCAAAACAAGCCTACCTACCATAACTGTGAACAGCTGCCCCCCGGATACTTCACTTGATCCCTCCCCCTCATCTTCACCTTCACGAACTCTATCAGGGACCCAACAACTCATCACCTCCTTCACCGCTCCATCCGAAAAAGAGATCCAAGATACCATCATGAATATAAACACTTCCACTGCCCCGAACGATCCATGTCCAGCAATCTGGATAAAATCCCTACGATCTGAACTCAGTCCTTTCCTTGCTAAACTGATAGGAATATCTTTCAAGTCTGGTATCTTCCCCCGCAGTCTAAAGCAAACATCTATTAGACCACTACTCAAGAATAATAATCTGGACCCTGAAAAGATGGACTCATTCAGACCCATCTCCAGTATCCCACTCCTAGCCAAAATCATGGAAAAAATAGCCCAACGTCAACTGAACCACCACATAGACAACTATGCTCCTCTTGACCCCTGTCAACATGGATTCCGGGAGTCGCATGGCGTCAAAACTCTGTTAACAACTCTTTTCAACACCCTAATTACAGGTCTTGATAACATCAGACAAGGCTTTGCTCTTGTGTTCCTTGACATTGCAGCCGCCTTTGATTCTGTCAACCATGAGCTACTCCTGCTACGCCTAAATGAGAAGGGAATACATGGAAAAGCTCTCGCCTGGTGCGCCTCCTATCTGAACGACAGATGGCAGCACATTCGTTCTCGCTCCTCCACGTCCACCCCTTTCCCTCAGGCCATGGGTGTCCCACAGGGATCATCTCTTTCAGCACTATTCTTCAACGTGTATATGCAACCTATCTGCACCATCATCAGATCCTTCAACATCAATTGTTTAGTCTACGCCAATGATGTCCTTATGTTTACTCCTATATCTACTGAACACCCAGACTTGTCTCAGCTTTCATCCTGCTTCGATGCAGTCTCTGATTGGTTACAATCTCAGAAACTAAGGATAAACCTCAAAAAGACAGATGTGCTCTTCATCAGTAGAGATCAGACATTCAAACAGCCATCATCACTGAAGGTACGTGGTGCGGAGCTTCCATCTAAGACCTCGTTACGCTATCTTGGAGTAACCCTTGACCAACACCTTGACCTAAAGGCCCATATAAGTAATCTAGTAAAGGCAATTTACCATAAAATCCGGATGCTGCGACACATGAAACAGCTTCTAGAGCCAAAAGATTTCCGAACAGTATTTCAAGCACTTGTGATGCCTCACTTTGATTACGCCAACTCCATACTTCACGGTCTACCAAAGAGCTCACTTCAACCATTGCAGATTGCATGAACTCTGCAGCAAGAACCCTATACGGAGCATCCAGAAGAGACCAAATTACTCCCATCTTAAAAGCATTACACTGGCTTCCAGTTCACTGTAGGACCACATTTAAAATATTGACAATGACATTCAAGGCCATCAACAAGTGCACTTCTAGCTCCCTTTACGAACTTATCAAGGTCACCCTCCCCCCCGTTAGACTGAGAAGATCCACCGCCTCCAACACCTTATGTCTCCCAAAGGAATTCACCAAATGTAGCAAAGCTACAGGAAATCGTGCTTTTGCACTCTATGCCCCCCACTGCTGGAACACCTTACCAGCAAACATCTGTGCAATAAATAGCCTCTCTCAGTTTAGGAAAGAGCTGAAACATCACCTCTTCCTTCAGTACTTCCTCAACTCTGATGACATCACATAACCAATCACAGCTCTCACTTCCCTCTTCCTCCTACAGTTAATCCCTTCCCCGTTGTCCCAGACAATTACCAAGCCGTCTCTTCAGCCTAGAACACTCAAATGAATAGAGCTTAGTTGATGTTGTCTACAGTCATCAACCTGTATATAGTTCCATTTTGTATATAGTTCCCCTGTGTTCCATGTTCAACTCAATGTTTAATGTAAGTGCAACAGGGTTTTTCCCTTGCGCAAGTTTTGTTACCTGTGAACCGCGCTGATTTAAATAGTGCGGTATAGAAAAACTATAAAT
This sequence comes from Ichthyophis bannanicus, assembly GCA_033557465.1. Classification (NCBI taxonomy): domain Eukaryota; kingdom Metazoa; phylum Chordata; class Amphibia; order Gymnophiona; family Ichthyophiidae; genus Ichthyophis; species Ichthyophis bannanicus. The sequence goes on along the minus strand of CM066040.1, from coordinate 301,559,279 downwards.
AAATAAAATAAATAAAGTCTGTCTTTTTGCAGATGAGACAAAAATTTGCAACTGAGTGGTCTCCACTGAGGGAGTGGATAACATGGGGAAAGATCTACAAAAGCTGGAAGAATGGTCTAATGCTTGGCAGTTAAGATTTAATGTGAAGAAGTGCAGTGCCATGCACTTGGGAAATAGAAATCCAAGGGAGGCGAGAGGTTGGCGTGCACGAACCAGAAGGGCCTCGGAGTGATTGTTTCTGAAGATCTCAAGGTGGCAAAATAGTGTGACAAGGCAGTCGCAAAAGCCAGGAAGATGCTGGGTTGCATACAGAGAGGAATTACCAGCAGAAAGGAAGAGGTACTAATGCCACTGTACAAGTCGCTGGTGAGGCCTCACTTGTAATACTGTGTTCAGTTTTGGAGACCATGGGGTATGTTTACTAAACCGGGCTATCTGCCACTAGGTCCCATATTATTCAATGGGACCTAGTTGCAGATAGCCCGGGTTAACCGTTAGCCCGGTTTAGTAAACATACCCCCCATATCTCGCAAAGGATATAAAAAGAATGGGAACAGTTCAGAGGAAGGTGACCAAAATGATTTGGAGCCTGTGTCAGAAGACTTATGAGAAGAGACTTGAAGATCTAAATATATACACTCTGGAGGAGAGGAGGGACAGGGGAGATATGATTCAGACCTTTAAAGAGTATGAATGAACAAACAAACCTCTTCCAAAGACGGGGAAGCTGTAAAACTAGAGGACATAACATGAAGCTGCAAGGAGGTAAACTGAAAGGCAATGTCAGGAAATACTTTTTCACTGAAAGGGTGGTGGATGCTTGGAATGCCCTCCCGATGGAAGTGGTAGGGCAAATACAGTGGCAGAATTCAAAATGGCATGGGACAGACACAGTGGATCCCTTTATAGTAACAGGATAAAATCAAAATAAACATAAATAATTATATCTCAGTAAATAGGGGTGACCTACACGGAGCGGGGGTTATACCTCTTAAAAAAGGCATGGAGGGGTGACCTGCAAGGAGCAGCGGGTGCACCTAATCTTGCCACCTTGCTGGACAGACTAGATAGACCATACTGGTCTTTATCTGCCATCATATACTATGTTACTATGTTACATGCAGCAGTTTCCCCAAACACACTTCCCTTAACTAAGCCAGCTAGGAACTGCTTTATTCTTTCAATCCAGGAATGAGACTATCTTCTCAGGGGTCATTAGGGGTCAGTCTAAGTTAACTAAGCACAAAGCCTAGCAGAACATCTAAGCTCTGTGTTCTTCAGTTGCACACAAACTGTTCAGTCACAGTTTAGGCTTGAATTTCCTGTTCTTTTCTCAGGGAACGGGTCAGTCACTTCTGCACACAAACAGTTCGGTCACTTCAGCCAGAAATTACCCACTTCTGGAAAGGCAAAGTTTTTTTTCTCTAGTCCAAGAGGATATTTCTTATAAAAATCAATCCTCTCATCCACTTTCAAAAGCTTAAAGTCAGGTTCAGAGTATAAATGGCTTCTCCGAGAGCAAGCAGGACGTCAATCCTCACTATGGGTGATGTTGACGCCGACGGAGTCCGAGTGGAAGCATCTCCCCAGCTTTCAAAGAAAGCCTTTGGGAGATGCACCTTGCATGCGTTGTCCCCTTCCCGCCCAAGGGTGCCATCTTGCCTCAGTCTCCTTTTTTCCGCAGAGCCCTCTGGACATCTCTCCAGTTTCCCCGGAAAAAGTATGTTTTTTGATATGTTTTTGTCTGGTTGCATACCGGTTCCTTCCCGTCCCTGAGCCAACTCACCTTAGCATCGCTTCTCTGGTTCATTCATTCTTTTTCCCTTTTTTTACATTGAGGTGTCCCTCAACTGATGTTCGTGCCCTTTTTCAGCTGAAGGCCTCAGGCCCCTGCCCAGTGGCGGGAACCCCCCTTTTTTCTGATGGCCTCCAGTGGCTTCAATAAGTGTGATTGGTGCAGCAAAATGATGTTCCTCACCCACCCACATGACTGCTGCCTCTGGTACCTTGGCCCGGAACATAACAACTCAGACTGCGAACTCTGCAGAACCATGGCCTCAAAGGCCCTAAAGAGCCGTCATCAGCAGCAGGAAACATTTTTCCAGGAGTCTAACTCTGGCCGGAGTCTCTGACGACACCACGCTCCAGGGTCTCCCTGGAATTTTGGTGCCTGGCGAAACACAGGCCTCTTTGGAATCCCACAGCCACGGTTCCTCCAAATGGAAGCCCTCGAAGACCACCTCGGAGGATGGGTCTGGGAAGGAGGGGAAATCCCACTCCAGGCCTCGCAGTCCCTGGCGTGAGTCCGAGGAGTTGGAGCGGGAGCGGCCTCACAATTACCCCTCAAGGAGTCATCGGCACCTGCCGACTGGTTTCGGACCCCCGAGGCCATCCTCATTGAGGACTTCCCCTCAACGGTGCCAAGGCCAAGCCCAAAGCCCTCAATGCCCACATTGAAGGCTGCAGAGCCCACTGATATGGAGACCAGGATAGCGGCCTTAGAGAGCAGTATCTCTGCTCTTGTGTGCCATGCAGCGGGCATTTATGTCTGGTTCATCTGTCCCGATGACAGGACCCTTGACAGTGAGGGCCTCCCTGGATGTTGAGCCGATCCTTGAGCGCCACCGGCCTTGAGAAAGTTTTTGGCACCAGACAAAATTGAGGTCCTGGTCCTGTTCCTCGGGGCACCAGTTCTCTCTGGCAAGCGACCCCGGCTCAGACCGCTGATCCTCTGGAGGTTGCGGACTGTCTGACCTGGGCCTCGACTGTGGTGATCACGAGGCATTGGACTCATACTCGGACCTCAAGTCTGAATGGGAGACCGAGGACGAAGAGTCCCCAGACACACAGTGACACCTAGATGTGCTCTCAGACCTGTAATTGACAAGCTGTGTTTTTTGCCTTTATTTGTGCAGGCACTTCTTTGGAGAACCAAATAGGTTTCCTTTTCCCCCAATGTCCCAACGCCATTCCCCGCCCGAGGATGTCGCTTTCCTCAACTTTGTGTGGGATATGGCCAAGGCTCTTACCATTGAGACCGAGGCCAAGGAGGACCCGTGCACTGAGGAACTGGAGATACTCCAATACAAGGCACCCCCTAAGGAAACCCCTTTGGTACCGGTGCCTCTGATCCTTGATTGCCTCCTCCTTTGGATATGGGAAACACTGCTGATGGTACCAATCGTCAGCAGGTGCCTTGACACCATGTACCGAGTGCACCGAAGCCCTGGGTTCCAATAGACCCAACTTCCCCAAAACTCAGTGGTCATGGAGTCAGCCATGCGCAGGATCAAGAGCCAAAAAAGTCACACCCAGCAGGAAGGCCCAAACCTTCGACGCCCTCGGCTGGAAGGCTTTTCAGGACTCAATGATAACTTGCCAGATCCAGTCCTACCAGCTTTATATCGGCATGTATCTGAAGGAACTGTCAAGGGAGCTTGGTGGATTCTCAGCAGGCCTTGATGGGGAACCAATGCAGAGGTTTAAGTCTCTGACCTCGGCGGTAAAAGAGTGCTCAAATTTTTTGTCCCAACTAGCATATGATGGCTTTGAGTCTTTGGACAGGGTGGCTGCCACAGGCATTGGGGCACAATGCCAGGCATGGCTGCAATTGTCTGACCTAGAACAATGGGTGCAGGACAAACTTATTGATGTCCCCTGCATTGGAGAGAACCTCTTGGGGAAACCCATAGAAGACAAGGCTGCAGAGATAGAAACCGAGTTCCTGACGAGAACCAGGCTTTCGAATAAGATCTCGGTACAGCCCCGGAAGAAAGCTCTGGGGAAGAAGTCCTTCTTCCCAAAGAAGAAGGGGGGCTTTGGCAGTACCCCGCACTTCCAGGCCTTCTTGGCCCGTCCATAGCACAAAGGCCAGGGGCGTGGCCCCCGAAAGCAAAAGACCCTGAAGTCCCAGGTGCCAACCCTGGCCCAGCCTGAGGAGGAGCTTTTGACTGCCTGGGCCCCCCCAGGGGGTCCTCTATAGCCCACAGGGGGGCACCTAACTCTGTTTGCCCACAGGTGGCCAGCCATCACCACTGGGTGCTACAAGTAGTCAGGGAGGGCTACCTCCTCCACCTACAGTAGGCACCACCCTTGTACTTCCCAGGAAAGCCCATCAGACCTCTCCTTCACCAGACCCTGCTTCTCACCGAGCTAGCAGGCCTACTCCAGGACAAAGGGGTGGAGCCAGTACCAAAACATCTCTGGGGCACCAGCTTCTACTCCAGGTATTTCCTCATCCCCAGAGGACAGATGGCCTCAGGCCCATCTTGGATCTGTGAGAGCTGAACAGGTTTCTGGTCAGAGAAAAGTTCAAGATGCTCTCCCTTGGAATACTGCTGCCATTCCTCCAACAGGTAGATTGGCTATGCTCCTTAGACCTAAAGGATGCCTACACACACATCTTAATCCATCCCAGCTATAGAAAATACCTCTGATTCATGGTGGGAGGAGAGCACTACCAATATAGGGTGCTGCCCTTTGGACTGGCCTCATTACCAAGGGTCTTCACAAAGTGCCTCGTATTAGTCGCAGCCCACCTCCAGCTCCAAGGAGCCTTTGTCTTCCTTTATCTGGACGACTGGCTAATAAATGGGGGCACAGCTGCAGAGGCTCAATGCGCCACCAGGTGCACCATAAATGGCCTGCAGCACTTGGGGATGGCATAAACTAACCCGTCCCACCTTGCTCTGGCCCAGTACCTAGAGTTTATAGGGGTGCAGCTAGATACCCTACAGACAAAAGCATTTCTCCCTCAGGAGAGGTCAGAACGTCTCAGGAGGCTAGCCTCAGAAGTACACAGACACCGGGTGCTACGTGCCTGGCTCCTGCTCCACCTGTTGGGACACATGGCCTCCATGGTCCACATCACCCCATATGCCTGCCTGCACATGAGCAGCCCAGTGGTGTCTCCACTCTCAGTGAATTCAAGCCACAGGCAGGCTCAGGGACAGAATGAAGGTGACCTGCCAGCTGGCGGACTCCCTCAGAGGGTGGCAGATTCCCTGTCACCTTCAGGCCAAGATGCCCTTCCAGACACCCACCCCCTAGAAACGCCTCCTTACTGGGCTGGGGAGCACATTGCGAGCGCCTCCAGACACATGGCAGCTGGTCCCAGATGGAATCACGGATGCAAATCAATCTGTTGGAGTTCTGGGTAATATTTCTGGCTCTCCAAGCCTTTTGCCACTGACTGCAGCACCACTCGGTGCTGATCCAGACCAACAACCAGGTCACAATGTTCTACATGAACAAACAAGAGGGAACAGGGTCATACCCCCTCTGCCAGGAGATGGTAGCCCTCTGCTCCTATGCGGCACGCAGAGGGATGCTCCTAAGGGCGGTTTACCTTCCAGGCCAAGACAATACCCTGGTGAACAAACTGAGCAGAGTCCTCCAGCCACATGAGTGGTACCTGGATCCCGATGTAGCCTCCCGGCTGTTTCATCTTTGGGGCATCCCCCTGGTAGACCTGATTGCCAGGCCGGACAACACACAGTTGCCCCGTTTCTGCTCCCACCAGCTGCACCCATCCCAGGGGGCAGCGGATGTGTTCCTCATCCTGTGGATGGAAGGCCTCCTATATGCCCTCCCACTGACACCTCTGGTCTAGTGTGACAGAGCATCACTAATGCTGATAGCTCCCCAGTGCCCAGGCAACCCTGGTTCCCACTGCTCCTCTCCCTATCGGCAGCATTGCCAATTCCCCTGGGCGGAGCCCCAGTGCTACTCTCACAGGAACAGGGCTCTCTCCTATACCCCAACCTGGGGTCCCTATCACTCACAGCTTGGCTGCTGAAAGGATAGCGTTAGTTCTCTTCAACCTCACATGGGACATGGAAGAGGTTCTTCTGGTCTCTCGTAAGACTTTCACAAGAAAAGCATATGCATTCAAATGGCGCCAATTCTCGGTGTGGTGCAAGAAAGACAGGCGAACCCATTTTCCTGCTCGGTACAAGTGGTACTCCAGTATCTGCTCCACCTGTCGCAGGTGGGATTAAAGTCCAATTTGGTCAGAGTACACATGAGCACCATCACAGCGCACCACCATCCTGTTGAGGGAAAGTCCCTCTCAGCTCAACCCCTTATGTCTCGGTTCCTGCGGGGCCTCCAGTGGCAGAGTGAGATCTCAATGTGGTGCTTTAGCAGCTCACTAAGCCGAAATTTGAGCCTCTGACTACCTGCCACCTGTGGTACCTCTTCTGGAAGGTCATAAGAACATAAGAACATAAGACATGCCATACTGGGTCAGACCGAGGTCCATCAAGCCCAGTATCCTGTTTCCAACAGTGGCCAATCTAGGTCATACGTACTGTGATGAGGTGAGTGCAGCCCAGCTAGGGAAAACGGAAAAAAAGAAGGATTTTTTTTCATTGCGGGGGATGGGAGCACAAAATCCTAGGCTCCATACTAGAAGCACTGAAAGAAACCTAGAGGGCAGAGCCAAAGGTAAGCCAATCACAGACCACAGGACAACCCTGCAGAGGAGTAGGAGGTCCAAGTGGGAGGAGCTAGGAAGGGAGTTGCCCAGCTCAACAGTTAACAGAGGAAGAACAAACAAAAGAGGGAGGCACAGTTTGAGTTTGAAGCAGGAGGAGGAAGGAGCTGTGAGCAGAAGGTCCAGGAGGAGTGCAGGAGAAAGCACCAGTGGCAGCTGCAGTTCAAGGCCTAGCCCAGGTTCAAGTCCAATTCCCAGGAGGCACAGACAGGAGAGGTCGGGGGCCAAGCTGTGGAAAACCCTTGCAGCCAAGGAGAGCAGCAAATGGAGGAACCATTACAAAGGCAGCCAAGGAAGGTACGCAGAGAATGAGCAGTGCCACCAGAATAGTTCTTGCTCTGACTCAGAGGAGACTTTCAGACACCTGAAGCCTCAGCACAGCAAGAAGTATCTCAGGAGGGAGGTTAAGCAGGAGAGACACACAGGAGACTGGCTTGGAGGAGTCAAGGCCAGGCAGTGTGAGAGACTGTTTAACATTGCAAAGACTCTTAAGGAAAAGTTACCAGAGCACTTTCAAAGAGCACCTAGCTGTAGCTCACTGGAGAGCATGGAAGTAGGCCCTGAAGGAAGTGTTGTTGAGTCAGAAACCTCTGAGATGGAATGTGAGCTGTGCACTAAAATACAATAGTAATGTGTGTTAGAAAACAGTGAAATACAAAAGGAAGCTGTTGTAAGTTAAAGCAGTTTTCAAGAGTTGAAAGAGAAGAGTAACCCTGAAGACAAGAGGTTAGGAATCTCTCTCTTAGGAAACAAAAACTGCAAAACTTCAGTGAAGGCCCAAACAGCTAGAACTGTTTGTATGGGGCGTGTCAACAGCGAGGTTGGAAGCTGTGAAGAGTTTTACAAATGCTTTTGTGTTTTGAAATGGCCAACAATTGCAGTGAAGCATAGAAACTGCTGTGAGTTTTGTTTGGACATTTTGATTTGGAGAAATTATCCTGTATTTCTTTTGTCTGGAAAAAGTGCTTAAAGAATTTTTATGTTCATCACTTGCCAACTTTGGAAACCGAATAAAAATTTCCTGTGCGCTTTAAATAACCACTTGGCTTTCCTTATTGACACAACTACAACCCTCGAAGGGATACAGATGGCCAGTCGTCCCTACTAGGCAACCGCCTGGTAGGGGCGCGAGCGTCACAGTACCTAGCAATATCCCCAAAAGACAGGTTCCACAATGCTTGTACTGGGTCAAGCATTGATATCCTGGGTCCCTTTTTAATAGTGGTTTATGGACCTTTCCTCCAGGAACTTGTCCAAACCTTTTTTAAACCCAGCTATACTAACAGCCCTTACTACATCCTCCGGTAACAGATTCCAGAGTTTGATTACACGTTGAGTGAAAAAATATTTTCTCTTATTTGTCTTAAATAGTTTACCCTGTAGCTTGTGATAAGGAAGCTTATCATAGCGCAGGTAGGAGCTATAGAAAAGATGATGTGACTCTGAACAAGCAACCTGTCAGTTCTGGTAGAAGCAAGAAAACAGAGTTTTCACATAAAAGACTACCAGTCCCAGAATGCACCAGGTTTCCAGCAGCCATGAGAGGGGCTGAAGTGAGAATATGTGTGCAATCAAGAGAGCTATGAGGTAATCCCTAAGCACTCATCTCAAAGGGCAGGGCCTGATTCAACACAGCTGCGCCGTGTTAGGGAGGAGCACACATTAGGAAAGAATAAGAATAGAGATTATTCTTCAGATAACAGCTTCAAGAACAGCTACAGAAAGAGCTTGAGGGAGAGCTTTAGCAACGGCTACAAGCTCCAGCCCAGCTACAGATTTAAGCAGCATCTGGAGAAACAGAAGCCAAGCCAAGCGGATAGAGAGAGAGAAGGAAACTCTCTGGAAGGAAGAGAAGAAAGCCCATTGGATGGTCTGGGAGAGTCCAAGGCAGTACCCATACTGGGAGGTATTCCAAATGCCAGCAGAGTCCATTGGACTGGATTCATCCAGAGGAATGGAGTGGCAGAGATAGGAATCACCAGTGGCTACCTGGAAGAGAGAAGACTGCATGTGGAAGGGACTTTCAGACCAAGGCCAGAAGGTATGTGAGAGGAGATCCAGTGTCCAGGGATCAAGATTGGAAGGCTGGACATCAGAATTGGGATTACATACTGGCCAGGCTTTACAGAGAGGAATTATGATGGCAGGAGAGGCTCAGGTATGAACACTGATCCAGACCCTATCTATAATAGAGAATGGCAGCAAGGGAATAAGCATTCTCATGATAGTGCCTTAATGAAAGACTCGTCTGTGCCAATGTATGATAGTGACCCTATGCTGATTGATGAAGGGGGAGATACAGCAGATGAAAGTACAGTTTACATGGACTGTTCTCTATCTAATTGCTATTGCTAGCTTTCTGTGAGCAAACACATCAGCCATCACAAAGAAACCTAACTTTGTTCTTTATTTCCACTGCAAACAGCTCTTAAAGCAGGATTTGGGTTCACACAGTAGCAGCCAGCCAGCTAAAGGCTTACAGCTGGTCAATTGATAGTAATTAAAGCTGCACCTGATTGTGTGTGTGAGCAAGGGAGAATCACTGCTGGGATCTGCCTGGAAAATAAGCAGAAGTTAACCTAACAAGCAAAGTTTATTTATTTCTTTGTGCCTTTGTATTTGGTAATTTATTTGCTAAGAAAACATTAGCTAATTGCCTGACAAGCTGAAGGTTGTTTCTGGTTTACTTTGTGACCTTTTTGTTATCCATTTAAACACTGCAAGCAAGTAACCTCATTTATATTGCTAACAAGCATACTTGTGCTGGGTGAATTAAACCCCATCAATAAAAGAAGTATTTTATTGGCCTTACCACTTGGTTTCACAACTCAATTATTGTCATCAGCTGTGTTTGGGAGTGAATGAACTACAATACCCACAATACCTTGCAAGAATCATATGAATATATGCATCGTCAAGATTGTGTAAGTTCTCACCCTAGGCAGCCGTCTGACAAATGGCGTAGTTTTTCGGATTGCTTTTGCACCAAGAGGATTTATTTGCTGTGGATTACAAATAAAATTCAAGTTTGAAGCTGAAAGAAGATTTTTTTCCCTCATCTGCACTTTGGAGGAGAAGTGGTTGTTCCAGGAAGCTGTCCCAGATGAAAAGACCCTGTGCAAAGCTGGATTCATCACTGAGACAAGGTAATATGTACCTGGGCATGTCTAGTGGTGGATGTGTGTAAGCACAGGGGGTAATTGGAAAAAAAGTTGAAAAAAAAAAAAAAAAACCACACCTGGTTGGAAGGTGCTGCTCTTTGGTTTTTTTTTTTTCTTTTCTTGCAGGGGTCAAGATGGATCCGAGGGAGATGGCTCAGTGGATGGCAGCCCAATTTTGCAAGCAGCAGGAGCTATCACAGCAGGCCCAGGACACTGCTATGAAGGCCTTAATGGAACAGCAGAAACCAGTGCTTGATCTGGTGCAAGCTCTAGTTTCAGCTGCAGAGCCAAAGTGGAACAGATGCAAGACCAGCAGTTAGTACTGGTACACCACATATGGACAATGTGGGACTCAATCAAGGGATTGGGGCATTTAATTTTGGGAAATTAACTCCAGAAGATAATGTTGATGATTTTCTAGAGTCTTTTGAAAGAGTGGCACAGGCTTTAGCATGGCCAGAGACCCAGTGGGCAGTAAGGCTGGCAGCCTCATTAACTGGTGAGGCACTAGCAGCTTACAGAGCAATGCCAGCAGCCCAGGCTTTGATTTATAAGGATGTAAAGGCAGCTATTAGAGATCGCCTAGGGTTGTCTATTTCAGAGTATAGGCGAATGTTTAGAGCTGTTACATTGAAAGTGGGTGAGACACCCAGGGCTCTGAGTCAGAGAATCAGAAGTTTAGCTGTAAAATGGTTGGAGCCTGAGCAAAAGACAGTAGAAATATTATTAGATATTATAATGCTGGAACAATTTATGCTTGGGGTACCTAAAGATTTGAATGTTTTTCTTATACAGCAAAATTGCCAAAATCTTGGAGAGGCAACCATGCTAGCAGAGAGATTCTTGGAAGCCACACAGGCTTGCCATAGAATGGGTGGCCCTCTAAAGATGGATGCTGAGGCTAGAGATGCTGTATCAGAAAAGGGAATAATTAAGAATGTTTCTGAAAATGAATGTACTGTATCAAACCAGATGACACAGTGGAATAGAAAGAAATGTTTCAAGTGTGGAAAAGTGGGACACTTAGAGAAGAGATGCCAGACACACACTAGTTTAATGGGTCTGGATTTAAAACAGCCCAAGGAAGGATTTCTTTTGATGGTTGATGTGCAGGGAATTACCACAAATGCATTATTAGACTCTGGGGCAGACCAGAGTATGATGTCAAAAAGGCTTTGGAAGAGGATAGAGGCCCAAGAAAGATTTGTGCCTAGAACCCCTGAAAGCCAAGTTCACATCAGATGCATTCATGGTGCTGCAACATCATATCCCACCTATAGGCTTAAGGTTAAGTACCTGGGGGAACAAGAGGAAGTCCTATTAGCAGTGGTGCCTAGGCTACCCTTTGATTTGGTTCTAGGGAAGGACTGGCCAAGATTTAAGCAGGAACTAGTGAAAGGGCTAGGAAAGAAGGAGGGAGAAGGTTTAATAATGGAAACAGCTCCCGGGCCTTTCTTTGGAAGTCCTCAATCCCTAGCTAAAAAAATGGTTAAGCTTCCAGAAGGCCAAACTATGGGTAATAAGAGGGGCCTTGTATCCACCCGCTCGCAGGCTAAGTTAGAGAGCCAGCAGAAGGAGGAGGGGGAGCAGGCAGAGTTATTAGGAGACTTACCCTCTCATGATGATTTAATAACCCCATCATCTGGTAAAATAAGAAAGTTGAAAGCACAAAAGAGGCGTGAGAGACTTTGCAGAGCACAGGGTAGGGCTGAGATGTTAGCTGGTCAAAGTTTACCCTGGGTGCCAGCTGAGTTGGTGGCAAAGTTTCCTAACTTTCCACAAGAGCAGCGAGCTGATCAAGCTCTCACCCGAGCTTTTAAGTATGCTCAGGAGGTCAGGGAGGAATTGCCCAGATTCAGACTAGATAATGACATATTATATAGAGAGAGTCAGGACCCCAGAAATGGTGCCATACGTAATCAATTGGTGGTACCCACAACTTTCAAAGGGCTAGTACTTAGACTAGCACATGATCATCCAGTGGGAGGTCATAAAGGTATGCAAGGAACGCTGGATCAAATACTTGTGCGTTTTTACTGGCCAGGTATCTTCAAAGAAACTGCCCAGTTTTGTGCTGCATGTCCAGCATGTCAGCGAGTTACAGCGGCACACCCACCGGTGGTGCCATTGATCCCCATGCCAATCATCACAGACCCAATTGGTCGCATTGCCATGGATATTGTAGGCCCATTAGTCAAAACGCCCCGAGGTTTCCAATACATCCTAGTTATGGTAGATCAGGCAACAAGGTTTCCCTGGGCCATACCATTGAGGAATGTTTCTGCAAAAACAATAGCTTTAGAGCTAGTAAAATTGTTTTGTGAAGTGGGATTCCCAAGAGAGGTGTTGACTGACCGAGGGTCCAATTTTGTATCCAAATATTTGGCCCAGGTCTGGGATGCCTTTGGCATTCGTCACGTGAAAACCTCAGCCTACCATCCACAATCAAATGGTTTGGTGGAGAGATTCAACCAAACTCTCAAACAAATGTTGAGAAGGGGGTTAGCAGGAGAGGTAAAAGAATGGGATATGTTATTACCCTTTGCCTTATATGCCTGCAGGGAAAGAATTCAAGTGTCCCTAGGTGCAACTCCATATGAGTTGATGTATGGTAGGGCTCCCCGGGGTTTGTTGGATATTTTGAGGGAACAATGGATTGATCCTGAAACAGGAAGTCAGGAGGTGCCACTGTTTCTACGTGACTTGAGAGCACATTTGAAAAGGACGTCGCAGGTTGCTGAGAGGAACCTGCAGGACAGTCAAGTTCGCCAGAAAGGGTGGTATGAAAGAAAGGCCAAAAGCCGCCAATTAAGCATTGGTGAAAAGGTTTTGGTTCAAGTAGCAGGAACTGCTCCAAAATTTGAGGTACAGTGGAAAGGGCCATGGGAGGTTGTTTAACAAGTAAGCCCAGTGTCTTATATGGTAGAAAATGCCAGAGGGCGTAGGCAGACCTACCATATTAATGTACTTAAGTCTTGGAGGGAGAGGCCTGTAAATAATGACCTTGAACCCAGTCAGGAAGTAAGTGAGCTTCAAGAAGATAACACTCTCGTAGGTATTACGGACTGTAGAGAAGAAGTTTCATCAGTAAAACCAGTCCGTAATAACTTAAGCAGGGGGGTATGTGATAAGGAAGCTTATCATAGCGCAGGTAGGAGCTATAGAAAAGATGATGTGACTCTGAACAAGCAACCTGTCAGTTCTGGTAGAAGCAAGAAAACAGAGTTTTCACATAAAAGACTACCAGTCCCAGAATGCACCAGGTTTCCAGCAGCCATGAGAGGGGCTGAAGTGAGAAAATGTGTGTGCAATCAAGAGAGCTATGAGGTAATCCCTAAGCACTCATCTCAAAGGGCAGGGCCTGATTCAACACAGCTGCGCCGTGTTAGGGAGGAGCACACATTAGGAAAGAATAAGAATAGAGATTATTCTTCAGATAACAGCTTCAAGAACAGCTACAGAAAGAGCTTGAGGGAGAGCTTTAGCAACGGCTACAAGCTCCAGCCCAGCTACAGATTTAAGCAGCATCTGGAGAAACAGAAGCCAAGCCAAGCGGATAGAGAGAGAAGGAAACTCTCTGGAAGGAAGAGAAGAAAGCCCATTGGATGGTCTGGGAGAGTCCAAGGCAGTACCCATACTGGGAGGTATTCCAAATGCCAGCAGAGTCCATTGGACTGGATTCATCCAGAGGAATGGAGTGGCAGAGATAGGAATCACCAGTGGCTACCTGGAAGAGAGAAGACTGCATGTGGAAGGGACTTTCAGACCAAGGCCAGAAGGTATGTGAGAGGAGATCCAGTGTCCAGGGATCAAGATTGGAAGGCTGGACATCAGAATTGGATTACATACTGGCCAGGCTTTACAGAGAGGAATTATGATGGCAGGAGAGGCTCAGGTATGAACACTGATCCAGACCCTATCTATAATAGAGAATGGCAGCAAGGGAATAAGCATTCTCATGATAGTGCCTTAATGAAAGACTCGTCTGTGCCAATGTATGATAGTGACCCTATGCTGATTGATGAAGGGGGAGATACAGCAGATGAAAGTACAGTTTACATGGACTGTTCTCTATCTAATTGCTATTGCTAGCTTTCTGTGAGCAAACACATCAGCCATCACAAAGAAACCTAACTTTGTTCTTTATTTCCACTGCAAACAGCTCTTAAAGCAGGATTTGGGTTCACACAGTAGCAGCCAGCCAGCTAAAGGCTTACAGCTGGTCAATTGATAGTAATTAAAGCTGCACCTGATTGTGTGTGTGAGCAAGGGAGAATCACTGCTGGGATCTGCCTGGAAAATAAGCAGAAGTTAACCTAACAAGCAAAGTTTATTTATTTCTTTGTGCCTTTGTATTTGGTAATTTATTTGCTAAGAAAACATTAGCTAATTGCCTGACAAGCTGAAGGTTGTTTCTGGTTTACTTTGTGACCTTTTTGTTATCCATTTAAACACTGCAAGCAAGTAACCTCATTTATATTGCTAACAAGCATACTTGTGCTGGGTGAATTAAACCCCATCAATAAAAGAAGTATTTTATTGGCCTTACCACTTGGTTTCACAACTCAATTATTGTCATCAGCTGTGTTTGGGAGTGAATGAACTACAATACCCACAATACCTTGCAAGAATCATATGAATATATGCATCGTCAAGATTGTGTAAGTTCTCACCCTAGGCAGCCGTCTGACAAGCTTCATTACATGTCCCCTAGTCTTTCTATATTCTGATAGCGTAAACAATTGATCCACGTTTATCCGTTCCACTCCATTCATTAATTTATAGACCTCTATCATATCTCCCCTCAGCCGTCTCTTTTCCAGGTTAAAGAGCCCTAACCTTTTTAGCCTTTCATAGGAGTAGCCTTCCATCCCCTTCACCAATTTGGTGGATCTTCTCTGTACTTTTTCTAATAACGCTATGTCCTTTTTAAGATACGGTGACCAGAATTGGATACAATATTCAAGGTGCGGTCGTACCATGGAGCGATACAGAGGCATTATAATATCCTTTGTTTTATTCTCCATCCCTTTCCTTATGATACCTAGCATTCTATTTGCTTTCTTGGCCGCCGCTGCACACTGGGTGGAGAGTTTTAACATGTTATCCACGATGACTCCTAAATCCTTTTCCTGGGTGGTGGTTTCTAATGTGGAGCCTTGCATCGTGTAACTATAGTGTGGGTTGTTCTTTCCTAGGTGCATAACTTTGCATTTGTCCACATTAAATTTCATCTGCCATTTGGATGCCCAGTCTTCCAATTTATCCAGATCCTCCTGCAGTTTTCCACAATCCTCTTGGGTTTTAACAACTTTAAACAGTTTTGTGTCATCTGCAAATTTGATAACCTCACTAGTTATTCCCTTTTCCAGGTCATTTATGAATATGTCAAAAAGTAGCGGACCCAGTACAGATCCCTGGGGTACTCCACTATTCACCTTTTTCCATTGGGAATATTGGCCATTTAGCCCTACCCTCTGCTTTCTGTCTTTTAACCAGTTCCCAATCCACAATAGTACACTGCCTCCTATCCCATGACTTTTTAGCTTCGCCAAAAGTCTCTGATGGGGGACCTTGTCAAAAGCTTTCTGGAATTCCAGATACACTATATCAACCGACTCACCTTTGTCTACCTGTTTATGCACACCTTCAAAAAAACATATCAGATTAGTAAGACAAGATCTTCCTTGTCTAAAGCCATGTTGGCTGTCTCCCATTAGGCCATGACTATCTACATGCTGTGTAATTTTGTTCTTTATGATGGTTTCTACCATTTTCCCTGGTACTGACGTCAGGCTCACCGGTCTGTAATTTCCCGGGTCACCCCTGGAACCCTTTTTAAAAATTGGTGTTACGTTGGCGATCCTCCAATCTTCAGGTATTACAGATGATTTTAATGAAAGTTCACAGATTACCAATAGCAGGTCTGCAATCTCATATTTCAGTTCTTTCAATACTCTGGGATGTATACCATCTGGTCCAGGTGATTTGCTACTATTCAGTTTATCAAAAAGTTGTAATATATCTTCCCGGTGTAGTGATATTTCTCTCAATTCCTCTGCAGTATCACCTTTAAATACCACTTCAGTCTTGGGTAACATCCCTACATCTTCCTCAGTAAAGACAGAAGCAAAGAATTCATTCAGTCTCTCTGCTATAGCCTTGTCTCCTCTTACTGCCCCTTTTACCCCTCTATCATCTAATGGTCCAATTGACTCTCTCACAGGCCTTTTGCTATGAATGTACTTGAAAAAGTCTTTATTTCGTGTTTTTGCTTCCGTAGCAAGTTTCTTCTCAAATTCCCGCTTTGCCTGCCTTATCAATGCTTTGCATTTAACTTGCCAGTGCTTGTGCTGTTTCCAGTTTTCATCATTTGGCTCTTTTTTCCATTTCCTGAAGGTTGCTTTTTTGGCAGCAACAGCCTCTCTGACCTCACCTTTAAACCATGCTGGCAGTTTTTTGGACTTTCTTGCACTCTTCTTAATGCGCGGAATACAGTTGGTCTGGGCTTCGAGGATAGTATTTTTAAATAACACCCAAGCTTGCTGTAAGTCTTTAACCTTTGGAACTACTCCTTTTAGTTTTTTCCTAACTATATTCCTCATTATATCATAGTCTCCCTTTTGAAAGTTAAAAGGTAGTACTGTGGATTCCTTTACTATCTGTCCTCCACTAATTAAATCAAACATGATCATACTATGATCACTATTGCCAAGTGGTCCCAACACCCTTATTTCTTGCACCAGATCTGGCGTTCCACTAAGGACTAGGTCCAGTATGGCTTCCCCTCTGGTCGGTTCATGAACCAGCTGCTCCAAGAAGCAGTCATTTATTCCATCTAGAAACTTTATCTCTTTAGCTTGTCCTGCCGTGACACTGACCCAGTCGATACCGGGGTAATTGAAATCACCCATTATTACTACTCTGTTGTGACGTTTGTTAGCTTCCTTGATTTCTTTGAGCATTTCATCATCCATTTGTTCATTCTGGCCAGGCGGTCGATAGTATACTCCCACTGCCATCACC
The DNA here is from genome assembly GCA_033557465.1 of Ichthyophis bannanicus. NCBI lineage: Eukaryota > Metazoa > Chordata > Amphibia > Gymnophiona > Ichthyophiidae > Ichthyophis > Ichthyophis bannanicus. The sequence goes on along the minus strand of CM066040.1, from coordinate 301,542,596 downwards.
TTCCCCTTCATAAATGGAATTTCAATCCATAGAGATTCTACAGCAAATTTTGTTCCCTGCAAACTTTAATCCTTTTTGACTCAATGCCCTCTCTAACATAGAGCGCAACCCCTCCACCAATTTGATCAGCTCTATCATTACGATATAGTTTGTATCCAGGTATCACAGTGTCCCACTGGTTATCCTCCTTCCACCATGTCTCTGAGAGTGCAATCATATCTAACCTCTCATTTAGTGCTATATATTCTAACTCTCCCATCTTATTGTTTAGACTTCAAGGTCGTCTTCCTTGTAGCACATCAGCTTGCAGAGTCAGCGTGCTCCAACGTCTGATGGCAGAATCCCCCTACACGAGGTTTACAAGAACAGGGTGGTGGCTCTGCACACACCCCAAGTTTCTATCGAAGATGGTGTCCCCCTTCCACCTCAATCAGGAGTTGGTACTCCCCACCTTCTTTCCGAGGCCTCACGCAGGCAGGGCGGAGACTGTTCTCTATACTCTGGATTGTAAAAGGGCCCTCTCCTTCTATCTGCAACTGACTCAGGGCCACTGCAAAGTACCTTAGCTTTTCGTATCCTATGACCCCAACTGTTTGGAGTTCCCTATGACTAAGCGAACTCTGTCTGCTTGGGTAGTGGACAGCATTACCCTTGCCTATGAGCAGGTGGGGATTTCACTGGACCAGAAGGTCATGGTGCACCATGTCAGAACGATTGCTACTTCTGTGGCAAATCTGCGTTCTGCCCCCTTGATGGAAATCTATCGGGCTGCCACCTGGTCTTCGGTTCATACCATTGCAGCTCACTACTGCTTGGAGAGGGAGTCCCGATAGGACAGCACCTTCGGCCAGGCCATACTCCATAATCTCTTTGTAGTGTAGGCAACTCCTGCCCTCTGACCCTTCTGTATTCAGGCTATGAGAGTGCTGGTTCTCTGCAGGACACTTGGGTCTTGTGAGAGTCTCTCAGGAGGGACTTGACTGCTGCTGATCACGGCTCACCCTTTGCAGGTCACCTTAGCATTTTTACATTCTCGGTAGCCTGTAGCTGGGGAGCCCCATATGTGAGGACTGACTTCCTGCTTGTTCCCGGAGAAAGCATAGTTACTCACCTGTGTTCTCCGGGGACAGCAGGAATCAGTCCTCACAACCCACCCCCCTCTCCTTGGAGTTGCTTCTTTACGGTATTTTAATTTTTGTCATCTTAGCTATGTTATTTCACTGAGGCAAGATGGCACCCTTGTGCGGGAAGGGGACCATGCATGCATGGTGCATTTCCCAAAGGCTTTCTTTGAAAGCTGGGGAGATGCTTCAGCACAGGCTCTGTCGGCGCTGACATCACCCATATGTGAGGACTGATTCCTGCTGTCCCCGGAGAACACCTGTTACAGGTGAGTAACTACACTTTCTCTAGATCTTAGACAGGATTCCCAGGAGAATTTAATTTCCTTTAACCCATTTTGGACAGCTCGCATATTCTTTCTCTGTTCTGGATGATTTATTAGATTTGTTACACTCAAACAACTATGAAATACCGGCAATAATAAAAAATATTAAAACTTTGCAGAAAATAGAAGTTTCACAAAGTGTATGTTTTTCATACACTGGTCCAATATAGTATATTGTCCGTCTTCAGAAAAGATAGGATTCAGTTCCAATATTCATTGACATAAGCAATACTGTATGATACTATTGAAACTGCAGTTTTCATTTAAAACACTTTATTATGATATAATATAGTTTGTCAACAGTCCATTCTGATGGCGGAATATGATACACGTGAAAACACCTCTGATGCAGTGCGTCGATATTGCACCATTGAAACACCTAGAACAGAATGCTTGACAGCAATTAGTTTCGACAACATATTAGCCCAGCGTATGAAAAACATACAAGGCCGATATATGCACCAATAACTCTGACACTAAGTAACTTACAGTTATCTAAACCTATTTTCTAAAGTCTACAAATACTTTTATTTGCAAAACAGTAGCTATTACAGCATTATAAGCTACTTGCTATTTTTTTGTGATCTTTTTATGTTGAGCCGCCAGTACTGTCAAAATCAGCAAACTTCGAATACCTATTAAACTACCGTATTTTCCGGCGTATAAGACGACTGGGCGTATAAGACGACCCCCTACTTTTCCTGTTAAAATATAGGGTTTGGCCTATATTCGCCGTATAAGACTACCCCTCTTCCAGCGCACACCAAAATAAATTCGGTGCTATCAGCTTTACTCCTCCCATCCCAACCCCAGTCAGCGGAGCAGTCCTTCGTGCTCTCAAGTCAGTAACCGAAGAGCTATTTCTCCACCCTTCCTGGGCAAATATATATAGGAGGAAGGGGACAGAACAAATAAAAACGACATCGAGAGTCTGCGATATGTTGCGGACTGTCAACCTTTGTACAAAGCCCAGCGGGGATTTTTTTTTAAATGATGGAATATCTTCTATGAAAAAAAATGCTTTCATTTTTACAGAACCCATTGCATACCTTCACTGAACTCCTTACTATTTATGTTTTAGTGCCCTAAAATATGGAAAAAGTGAATAGAAAAGCTGGGTGACATCGCCAGCTGCTAGCCTCCCAATGTATCAGCTTAGTAAACATTTACAGTTCTGCGATTGTAACGCAAATATAATGGGGAGGGGGAAGGAAAGAAGATCCACTTAATTAGCCAATTATCACCCCAAACCTGCTGCTGCTTCATTTCACATAGGTGATAAAATTTCAGCACACCCAGCGCCTCCCTTCTGTCCCGTGCTTGTCTAGTTAAGACCTTCCTACATGCTTTCTATGCACAGTATAAAAAAGAAACAAAACACACACACACAAGGGACTATAAAAGAATACTTCCCCGTTCCAGCGTGACACAACCTCCCAACCGCCCCCACCCGCATTACCATAACGGAGAAGATATGGAACATTTCCAAAGCAACCACAGAAATCATCCAGCAGCTTGAGATCCAATGCACTCGGCAGCATGCCGCCAGGCACACAAACTTCCTCCTGCCATGAAGTGGCTGCAGCCAGCGATACCCCCTCCCCAAAGCGGGCACGCCCCGGTTTGCATCACCCACCTGGCAGCGCTTGCCTGTTTACAGTGATGGGGCCGGCGGTGTGTTTAGTCCACGGGTTCACCTTGGGCGGGGGCGCCTCGATGAACTCCTTGCGCCCGAGGCCCTGCTCGCCGCCTTCCTCCTGCTCCTGCTGTAAGCTCTCTTTTTGCAGCTGATTGCTATCCTCCTTCTGCTGCTTGCTGCTGAGGGGCCTAGTGGCGGCCACTGCCTCCTTAGGGCCGAGACCCTCCTCGGCCTGTCGCTTCTCCCCCTGGCCGTCGTTGCTCTTCACGATCTTGCCCGCAAGCCCGTGCTCGTCGGCGGGCGTGAGGGGGTTGCTGTGTGGGAGGGCCTCTACCTGAGTAGCCATTTCCCCCTCCCCCTGGGAAGAAAAGCGGCCTCCGCCAGCTCTTTATCCACCGCCCTATCCACCCTCCCGCCCACAACGGAGAAAAGAGCCAGCGAAACTCTCACCACCCCTCCCCCTCTCCACGCTCAATGAGGGCTCCTCAGGCTCCGGCACCTGCACACTTCTCCTCCCCTCCCTCAAACCTTTTACAATTAAAAAATAATAAAATGGGCCCCTAGACACGAGACCCAACGCGCGTCGACCGCCAGAGCTTAAAAACAAAAGCAAAGAACGTAAAACCGCGAGTGCCAGGCTGCGGCTGCCACTTTAAATCCAGCGAGACTGCCTCGGCTCGCCTTCCCCGAGCCGCAGCAATATGGAAGGAAGGAGAGACCACGCGACTGGCCGGGAGCCTCCTGTTATTGTCGACGGCAGTGGTACAGTGCTGCTCTGGGGAAGACATAGCAGGGATAATAGGTGGAACGAAGCTGGAGCTTCTCAGCTGATACTAAAACTCTCGTGCACAACAAAGCGAGACAGAGCCACGTCGCAGAACGTGTACCGGCGTATAAGACGATCCCCGACTTTTGAGCATATTTTCAGGGCTTAGAAAGTCGTCTTATACGCCGGAAAATATGGTAACTAGATCTCAGATAAAAATTCTGTATATAACGCTTTTTGACATAACGATAATAGCTAAACATAATTCCATTGAATTTATAACCATTAATTAGTAAACAGTTGAGTAGTAAGTATGGAAACCTTATGTATGTAAAACATACGCTGGTCCAAAACGGGTTAAGAAATATTCTTTACTCAGTAAGACTCTCAACCAGTCAGTCCATATTTCTCTCATAGCCACTCACCCAAAGTTCCAAATGGTCACCAAATGCAGTTTCCAGAGAATTAACCACACTTCCACAGTCACCAATCACCAGTTCAACCCTTTTCTTTACTCAGCACCCTTCAAAAACACTCCTTTCAGCCTTCTTTTCACTCAAACATCTCACCTTTTCCACGAACAAGCCCCAACTGCTGCTTTCAGTTTCAATTCCCTGTCTCTGCTTCATCAGTTTCCCTCCAGAAAAGCTGCTTACTCAAAAGATTCTTGCAGAGATCCCTGCACCTCTCCCACATAAATACACAGCTCTGGAGTAGCAAGGTCCCGGGAGGGGAAAGAAGCATTTCTAGCTGCCACAGATAGACCTGAACAGCACTTCCCCAGCCTAGTCAGGCAAAATGTATTTTATTTTAACCCTCAGGTTACAATAAACAAGCCCTAGGCCCCTGCTCCTACCTGCCCCCATCAGTCCCCAGTATCTGTGTCCGCCTATTGTCCCAATTCCTTTCTTCCAGGCCTAGCATTAGACCTCTCCTCCTAGCTCCATCCCTTATCCTCTGCCCTTTCCCCCATTCTCAGCTTCTGGGTTTAGCTCCAAGTCTCCTTCTCCCAGACCCAGCATCGAACCCTTTCTCCCACCCCCATTCCTTAACATCTGCCCCTTCTGCCATCACCAACCTTATGTTGGACTCAGTCTTCTTTTCCCATACCTAGCATCAGACATTTTCTCTGAACCTCATCCCTTAGCATCTGCCCTTTCTGCCATCATTAACCTTATGTGGTGATAATGCGTCTGTATAAGTCTTTCGTGTGACATCATTTTGAGTACTGTGTGCAATTCTGGAGGTTGCACCTTCAAACGGATATAAGCAGGTTGGAGTTGGTGCAGAGGATGGCTACTAAAATGGTTAAAGGTCTTTGTTATGAAGCATATGAGGACAGATTTAAAGATCTTAACATATATACTTTAGAGAAAAAGCAGGATAGAGACATTTAAATACCTCTGTGGCATAAATGCACAGGAGGGTCTCTTTGAATTGAAAGCAAGTTCTGCTATGAGGGGACATAGGATAAGGGTGAAAGGGGATAGATTCAGGAGTGATATGTGGAAATATTTCTTTACAGAAAGAGTGGTAGATGTGTGGAATAGTCTCCCAATGGAGGTAGTAGAGATGAGGACAGTGTCTGAATTCAAAGAAGCATGGGACAAACACAGAGGCTCTCTAAAGGAAAAAGGAGGACTGTTGTAGTTGATATGGAAGGGCAGACTAGATAGGCCATGTGGTCGTTTTCTGCCGTCGTGTTTCTATGTTTTGTATGTTTCTCCCACGCCCAGCATCAGACACTTTCTCCCACCCTCATCCCTTAGCATCTGCCCCTTCTTCCATCACCAACCTTATGTTGGACCCCAGTCCCCTTCTCCCACACCCAGCATCAGACACTTTCTCCAACCTTCATCCCTTAGCATCTGCCCCTTCTGCCATCATTAACCTTATGTTGGACCACAGTCCCCTTCTCCCACACCCAGCAACAGACACTTTCTCCCACCCTCATCCCTTAGCATCTTCCCCTTCTGCCATCATTAACCTTATTTGGGCCCCCAGTCCCCTTCTCCCACACCCAGCATCAGACACTTTCTCCCACCCTCATCCCTTAGCATCTTCCCCTTCTGCCATCATTAACCTTATTTGGGCCCCCAGTCCCCTTCTCCCACACCCAGCATCAGACACTTTCTCTCACCCTCATCCTTTACCATCTACCCCTTCTGCCATCACCAACCTTATGTTGGACCCCAGTGCCCTTCTCCCATACCCAGCATCAGACACTTTCTCTCACCCTCATCCTTTAGCATCTGCCCCTTCTGCCATCATTAACCTTATTTGGGCCCCCAGTCCCCTTCTCCCACGCCCAGCATCAGACACTTTCTCCCACCCTCATCCCTTACCATCTACCCCTTCTGCCATCACCAACCTTATGTTGGACCCCAGTGCCCTTCTCCCACACCCAGCATCAGACACTTTCTCTCACCCTCATCCTTTAGCATCTGCCCCTTCTGCCACCATTGACCTTATGTGGCCCCCCCATCCCCTTCTCCCACACCCAGCATCAGACACTATCTTTCACCTTCATCCTTTAGCACCTGCCTCTTCTGCCATCATTAACCTTATGTGGGGCCCCTGTCCCCTTCTCCCACACCCAGCATCAGACACTTTCTCCCACCCTCATCCCTTACCATCTGCCTCTTCTGCCACCCTCAACCCCAGTATGTGGCACTTCTACCTGCACCTTTATATTGCCGACATAGATGCTGGACAGGTGGTAGAAGAGACAGTTTGGCTGAATCTGACAGGGAAATTTTGGTGAGGCCATGGCCTATGTGCCCTCCTACCAGTGCCAATGCCTATGGCCCTAAGTCAGCTGAAAGTGGCCCACCAGGCTTTTGGGAGGATTGCCCTTCTGAATATTCTTATACTGGCTGCTTATGGTCCGATCCTTTGTTATATTTGCTTAAGCTGTGGAAGGGCTGTCTGGAAAGGTTTGCTTCTTTGTTTATTTCTTAATTTGCTATGCCATCCTTCGTATGTGCATCAGAGTGGTAGCAAATGAGACCAAATCTACAACAGAATCGATACCCTGGAAGGTGAGAATAACATGAATAGGGATCTAGCAATACTTAAGGAATGATCTATGGTTTGGCAGCTAAGATTAAATGTTAAAAAATGCAGGATTATGCATTTGGGCTGCAAAAAACTAAGGGAGCAGTACAGTATAGGGCAGTAGTTCTCAACCCAGTCCTCTGGACCCCCAGGCCAGTCAGGTTTTCAGGATACCCACAATGAATATGCAGGTGATAGATCTGCATGCACTGCTTCCATTGTTTGCAAATCTATCTCATGCATATTCATTGTGGATACCCTGAAAACCCAACTGGATTAGGCGTCTCAGAGGACTGGGTTGAGAATTCAAAAGTAAAAACATACCTATTCTCTGAACATTATGGTAGTATCACATAACCCAGATTGAGCCTCCTGGACCATTAACATTGTTACTCCCAGATATTGCTTGTACTCCAAGTTTGTTGCCCTTGTTATAACTTCTAAGTTGATGTTATAATATAAACCATTTTGATTTAATGATAAAGAGATATAAAGTACGTCCACACAACAAAGAAGAGCGGGACATGGGGGTGATTGTTTCTGATGATCTTAAGAAGGACAAATGAGAAGAAAAGGTGAAGGCAAAAGCCAGAAGGATGTTGGATGAATAGGGAGAGGAATGGCAAAAAGGAAGGGGTTGATAGTACCTCTGTATAAGTCTCTGGCCAAGATCTCACTTGGAAAACTATATGCAATTTTGGAAACCACACTTTCAAAAAGATATTGTCAGTGCAGAAGCAGCTACTAAAATGGTCAAAGGCCTTCGTTATAAAGCTTATGGGGGTCAGCCTTAAAGAACTTTGGAAGAAAGGCAGCAAAAGGAATATGATAGAGATCTTTAAATACCACTATGGTATAAACTTGTAGGAATTGAAAGGAATCTCTGGAAGGAGGGGTCATAGGATGAAGGTGAAAGGGGCTAGACTTAGGAGTAATATTTTCTTACAGAAAGGGTGGTAGATTCATGGAACAGCCTCTCAGCGGAGGTGGTGTAGGCAAGAACTGTATCTGAATTCAAGAAAGCATGGGAAAAACACAGAGGATCTCTAATGGAGAGGAAGGGACTGTATGGTATGAATAGGCAGACTAGACCGGCTCTTTACCTGTGACTGTCTGTTTCTATTTTTTTTTAACATTGCTGTTTTATATTATGAATGGAGGAGTAGCCTAGTGGTTAGAGTGGCAGACTGGTGACCAGGGTTTGATTCCCACTGACACTCCTTCTGGCCTTGGGCAAGTCACTTTACCCTCCATTGCTTCAGAAGAAAGGCCTGGCATTCTACCTCTGGTTATCCCTTGCCAAGAAAGCCCACACAGGATTTTGTTTAATATTCTATTTATAGTAACTCTGTCCTCGTGGTTTCTCACATGTTCTAATTGGGCTCGTTTTCTTCTAACCTTGTGAGACAAATATAGCACTTAGTCTAGACTCAGGGGCGGCCCAAGGGGGGTGCGGGGCCATGTGCGGAGACTCGGTGCGGGGCCTCATTTGCATAAGAGGCCTCATTTGCATAAATATTTGCATAATGTTACCATATACTAACTTTTAGTAAACATGGCTCTTAATGAGTGTATGGATAAAGAAAGACTAAAAGATTTCTACATTACTATAATCCAGTGCCAACCGCCAGACACATTAGGAACTTCTACAAACACTGCCCATTTAGAACCCATAGCAAACCCGCCGTATCCTAACAGCACTACCACGACTCATAAAGCACCATACCCTAACTATCAAAAGGAAACACTGCAAATATTAAACCAATACATTTCAGAGAACAACAATACATGACCTACTGGGGAAAGAACAAGTGGCAATGTCAAATAGCAATTACATAAACAGAATACCTCAGCTCAGTTACACATGCAGAACACAGATCATCACCAAACAAGTAATCACAATTTAGAAACAGGAAGACAATAATTAAACTGGGAACCCCAAAAGCCAAACTTGGAATGTACAACAACACTGTAGAAATAAAACTATAAATTAATTTCCTCTTGTACTAAACAAAGCGCAGACGTTAATGATGCACATTTCCCAGAACTGACATATTCCAATTAATAAATTCAAAATAAAGAGATATTTTTCTACCTTTTGTGCATTTTTTTCAGCTGCAATTGCTCCAGCCACTTTCTTCTGGTTTCTTCGTGTCTTCTGCTAACTCTCCATCGTCTGCTGTCCATTTGTCCTTTCTTCTCTCCTAGTTTTTTTTCCATTCTCTCTCTACATCTGCTTTAACATACTAATCTTTCTCCTTTTGCTCTTTCCTCATTCCTATTTCATCCACTCAAATTTTACCCCTCCATCCTCAATCCCCACTTACTCTCCCAATACCCGGCCAATTGTAGATTTTTCATCCCTCCCACACAAAATATTTTTCCCCTCTCCATTTTACTCTCCCAGCCCCATCCCATTCTAATCCTCCCCCAACATCAGCTCCCTTCTAGTTCCAGCCTCACCCAGCATCCATTCCCTTCTAGTCCCTGCATCAGCCCATTTCCAGTCCTAGCAACCCCCCTACCCAATACCAGTCCTAGCCCCCCCATCAACCCACTTCCAGTCCTAACCCCCCATCACCCCATTTTCAGTTTAAGCCCCCCCTATAACCCATTACCAGTCCTAACCCCCCATCAGCCTACTTCCAGTCCTAACCCCATCAGCCCATTTCCAGTCAGCCCCCCATAGTCCATTGCCAGTCCTAACCCCCCCATCAGCCCACAGCCCATTACCAGTCCTAACCTCATCAGCCCACCTCAAGTCCTAACCCCTCCCCATCAGCCCATTTCCTGTCCTAGCCCCCCCATAGCCCATTATTAGTCCTAACCCCCCATTGCCCATTACCAGACAGCCCCCATCAGCCCACAGCCCATTACCAGTCTTAACCCCCCCATAGCCCATTACCAGTTCTAACCCCCCCAACAGCCCACAGCCCATTACCTTTCCTACCCCCATCAGCCCATTTCCTGTCCTAGCCCCCCCATAGCCCATTATCAGTCCTAACCCCTCCCCCACAGCCCATTTCCAGTCCTAACCCCATCAGCCCACCTCAAGTCCTAAGACTTCCCCATCAGCCCATTTCCTGTCCTAGCCCCCCCATAGCCCATTATCAGTCCTAACCCCCCTATAGACCATTACCAGTCCTAACCCCCCCATCAGCCCACAGCCCATTACCAGTCCTAACCCCATCAGCCCACCTCCAGTCTTAAACCCCCCATCAGTCCATTTACATTCCTATCCCCCCCATAGCCCATTACCATTCCTAACCCCCCCAACCGCCCAACTCCCATTTCCATTCCTAACCCCATCAGCCCACCTCCAGTCTTTACCCCCCCCATCAGCCCATTTCCAGTCCTAGCCCCCCAAAGCCCATAACCTGTCCTAACCCCCCCAACAGCCCACCTCAAGTCCTAACCCCTCCCCAGCAGCCCATGTCCTGTCCTAGCCCCCATAGCCCATTACCTGTCCTAACCCCCCCAACAGCCCACAGCCCATTACCAGTCCTAACCCCATCAGCCCACCTCCCCCCCAGCCCATTTCCAGTCCTAGCCCCCCCATAGCCCATTACCAGTCCTAACCCCCCCCCATCAACCCACAGCCCACCTCAAGTCAAGTCCTAACCCCCTCCATAGCCCATTACCAGTCCTAACCCCCCCTCCCCATCGGCTCAAGGAAAATTTAAAAAAAAAAAAAAAAGCTGGCTGCTACCGCTACTGCTGCCGCCGCGGCAGAATGGAGTGTCCCGCGGGGCCCCCTCTGCCCGGCTGAGCCCCTCCCTCTGCGATGGCTGAGCCCCTCTGTGCCGGCTTTCAGATTCGCGAAGGGAGAGTGTCTCCCTCGCGTCTCTGTTAAGCCCGCAGGAGCTGATGGGAAATTTCCCATCTGCCCCTGCAGGCTTAACAGAGACGCGAGGGAGACACTCTCCCTTCGCGAATCTGAAAGCCGGCACAGAGGGGCTCAGCCGTCGCAGAGGGAGGGAGGGAGGGACTCAGCCGGGCAGAGGGGGCCCCGCAGGACACTCCATTCTGCTGCTGCCGTGGTAGCAGCAAGCTTTTTTTTTTAAATTTAATTTAGAAAAAATGCAGAATGTTCTTTGCGCGGGGCCCCCTGAAACTCGGGGCCCTGTGCAAAAAACATTCTTGCTCAATGGACGGGCCGGCCCTGTCTAGACTATCGCAACCTCCTCGCTGGTCTCCCTCTGAATCATCTCTCTCCCCTTCAATCTGTTCAACACTCTGCTGCACGGCTAATCTTCTGCTAGCCTCAATATGTTTATGTTTATTACATTTGATATACCTCTCAAGCCAAAGCATCAGAGCGGTTTACAATATTACAGAAAAGTTACAGAAAATATGAAAAGAACGCCATTAATTAGATAGGACAGAATAAGAAATACAGTGATAGTTAAAGGAATAGAGGAGACAAGAAGAAATGCTCCACATAGCATCTGAAGAGGTAGATATCATACCACCAGGTGTTTAAGCTCCCACTCACAACCTCCGCTGTCGACATCACCCTTCCACCGCTCCGATCTCCACAGCAAGCAGAATCAATGTAGCAGCATTTTAAACGGCCCCGCACGGTCCTACGCCTCTTCTCAAGTCGCTTCATTGGCTCCCTATCCATTTCCAGATGCAGTTCAAACTTCTCCTACTGACCTATAAGTGCATTCACTCTGCAGCTCCTCACTACCTTTCCTCTCTTATACCTCCCTACATCCCTCCCCTCTTCTGGCAAATCGCTCCTATCTGCCAACTCCAGACTTTGATCCTTTCACCTTACTGCTCCTTACGCCTGGAACAAACTACCTGAGTCTGTGTGTCAGGCTTCATCTCTGGCCCTTTTCAAATCCAAACTGCAAACTCACCTCTTCAAGGCCACTTTTGGATCCTGATTCGCTCAGTCTCCTATGTGCTTCCTTACCATTCCCATGTCTTCAGCTGTTGTGTTGTCTGTCTTGACTAGATTATAAGCTCTGATGAGCAGGGACCACCTTTTACATGTGTCTGTACAGTGCTGTGTACGCCTTGTAGCACTATACAAATGATCAATAATATTAGAATTCCTTTAATAAAATACATTTACATAAGCTTTCCCACAAGTAGGGGCTCATCTCAGAAACCTAACATAGCCAGTCCCCCTGTTTGTAGAAGCAGATTGAAGTGGAGGGAAACCCTTCTCCAAGATCCTACACCACTACCCACTGTGCATACCAACTTCCTCAGTCCCCCCAATCCTTGATGAGAGAGTGGTTAAGAAATAAAGCCTCAGCACACTTCGATGTATAATATGAAAATATAAGTTTACTGAACAACTTTGGAGCAAAATGAACATAGTACAGGGCTTTCTTTGAAGAGAATTTCAACAGTATTTATAGTTCCTTAGCCAAGGTTTACAGATAGTTTCATCTTGAATTCTCCTGCTCAGTTCTCTGCTCTCTTCCTTCAAGCTTGCCTCCTTTCCTCAGGACTTCCCCTATCCACCACTGCTCCTGGCTACAGGAATCTATCCTGAGGAGGAAAAAAGCCATGGTTACCCAGTATCACTGGATCCCGGGTAGTTCATCACTTCTCTTCCTGTGGGAGTTCTTCCTCTGCTCTTTCTTTCCTTTGCCTCTAGACCACTGTGGTTCTCAAAGGCCCATCCACACAGGGCTTGCAATTTGTTACTGGAGGATGTAGTAAAAGCTGTTAGTGTAGCCGAGTTTAAAAAAGGTTTGGACAAGTTCCTGGAGGAAAGGTTCATAAACCATTATTAAAGGGGACCTGGGAAATCCACTGTTTACCCCAATACTGAGGCAGCCATGAGGTTTAGCTGTAGGTAGCCCTTCCCCCAAGCCATGCGGCAAGCCATGAGGCTTTTACATAAAGTAATCAGCCTGCTATTTCAGTGGACACCCTTCCCCCACTTCAGGTCTGAGCACAGTATCTCCTAGCCCAGAAACCAACAGACCAGAGCACACCGGTTTGGACAGGTCACCCAGGTACCTTCCCCAGGGGCTGCTGATTGGTGGACAGGAAATACCTGTGGCAAATGGGATTGTAGAATGAGTTTAAAACTGTACTGTATATAAGGCATTGTAGGCCGTCCCTCGGGGCTCAGACCTTTTGTTGGAGGGTACCGGCTCTCTGTCTGATCCTGTGTGCACATTAAAGATCCTGTTTGCATTCCAGCCTGTCTGTGAGTTTTCCTTCTGTGGGTGAGTGATTGAATAAGAGCTTTTCACAGCGCTTGCTATTACAATACAAGCATTGAGGAACCTGTGTGCCTTTTTGGGAAACTGCTAGGTACTTGTGACCTGCATTGACCACTGTTGGAAACAGGATACTGAGCTTGATGGAACTTGGTCTGACCCACTATAGCATATCTTATGTTCTTATTCTCAATCTGCCTTCCTCAGAGCTCAGCCTGCTTCTTGAGAGGCAGAAAAATGTAATAAAAAGACACAGTCCCTCCAAAACCTGGGCCTTAAATAATCTACAGGTTCCACCTAACTCCTTGCCTGGCCATATCCCGGTTGGGGACCCAGCTGGAAAAATCCTTGGTGGTTTTTCTCTTATGTGGTTTCCAGGGCAGATCCACCCCTGAAAAGGCATAAAGATAGCAAGTTCAGTAGCCAAAGCAAGGACTGAGTGACACCCGGGTTACTCTAATACACAAAAGGCAGCAGATGTGTGTTTGTGCTTAGGAAGTGTGATACAGCCATTCAAATGTTTGCACGTATACACACTCCCACGATGTGTCAGCGTGTGTCAGCGTTCCAGCTGACATCTGACTCCCCAGTTTCTGTTTTAAATTCCCCGACATGGGAAAATGGCTCTCTCTGTAGTATTCACAGCTGCAGCTCCCATCAACTTCACGTTCTCAGTAACTCTTGAAACCAAGTTACAACTGTAATGTCGATGTCCTTCCTGTAACCTTGCTTCCAATTCTCTCAGCTATATATCTGACACTACTCCAAAGACCGTTTCCTCTTGCACACTGGGTATTATTGTGCAAAACCAGAAGAAATGCTTGGGATTCCTCTTACATGCCTTAATAAACTCTGCAAATGCAGATGAGAGTCTCCTTTGCAGGCCTGGGGTGTTTATTTTTGAAAATAAAATCTCTAATTTGAAAGTACAGGAAAATATGTTTTTTTCTTGAAATCTTAATATGTTTATACAATTATAAAAAAGAACCTCGAGAAATCCAAACTCTTTTTTATCAGATAATTTCCAATTGAATTGCACTGTGAGTCCTCTAATTTTTTATATATTGGATAAATCCTTGCAGTTTGATGAGATTTGTGTGGGCAGGGATAGTTCTTTCCTCAGAAACATTCAGGCTCCTCTTGCTGGTCTAGTTTATGTATTTATTTGACAGAATTTGAAATAGCGCTCTTCGATTTATACATCAGAAGACCAAAGCTCTAGTCCACTAGATTAAACACATTTCCAACAATAACACAATTTAACTCAGATCCATTAAGCAGTACGGGGGGGGGGGGGGGGGGAGGAGGAGGATGTAGAGAGCCACCGCATTAGCCATAGACAAAACCACTTAACTGAGAGAAAAGGGCACTACCTGTGCCCACGTCATTGATTCCTTAAAACGAATAAAATGCCAGAGGAGAAGCTATTTATTTATTTATTTTATTTAACATCTTTTATATACCGCACTATTTATAATCAGCGCGGTTTACATAGAACAATAAAACATCAGATAAGATACATATTATCTGTTTTTTTTACATAGAACAGGAACAAAAACTTGGGTAACCGGGGTAATTATTTACAATGAATAATAGTCATTGACTATTTACATATGAACGGAATATTGTATGAAAAGAACCTTGTTATTATGAGAGAGGGGTATGAAGTGTTACTGGGTTAGAAGAGGTTGCGTGTTAAGAACGGGATTGGTGCTATTTGAGTGAGCTTGTGTTATTGTGTTCTTTGGGAAATATTATTTGATAAAAAGGTGATGCTTCAAGGCCTTTTTAAACTGGGAGAGATCAGTGATGGCCCTAATGTGTGGTGGGAGGGTGTTCCACAGTTTTGGAGCGCATAAACTGAAGGATCGGTTTACAGTTGCGCAAATGTATCTTAAGGACTCTTTTGGAACTTTTAGCATGTTTAATTCCGTGGTTCTTCTAAGCCTGTTGGAAGGGATTGGTTGGATCAACTCTGATAGTGAAGAGGGAGCAAGTCCTTTGTGAGCTTTGAAGGCTAGTAGCAGGGTCTTGAAGGTGATTCTCGCTTGGATAGGGAGCCAGTGTAATTGTTTCAGGAGAGGTGTTACATGTTCTCTTTTTGGTACCCTGAAAAGCACTCTTGCTGCGCTGTTTAATGCTAGTTGAAGCGGGTTAAGGGTAGATTGGGGGAGCCCCTGTAGTATACAGTTTGCGAAGTCAAAGTGTGGGATAATTAGAGCCTGGAAGACCGTACGGAAATCATCTGGATCAATCAGTTGGCGGAGGTGTCTGAGGGAGCGAATCTTGAAATAAATTGCCCTTACAGTGTTGGCTATGTGGGTCTTCATATCTAGATTCTGATCCAGGGTAACTCCAAGGTATCGGATGTGGGATTTTACTTGCAGCTTGGCATCTTGAACTTCAAGGAATGTGGGTGGTGTGAACTTAGAGTTCCTTGAGATAAAAAGAACCTCTGTTTTTTTGTTCTGGATTCTGAGATTTTGAGTCAGTAGCCAATCTGAGATGGCGTTAAAACAGTTGGTTATGGGGGTGAGGTTCATCTTATCTATGCAGAACGGCATATATAGTAACACGTCATCAGCATAGATCATATAGTTGACATTGAAGGACCTGATAATGTTGCATACGGGTTGCATGTAGATGTTGAATAATAGTGATGACAAAGAGGAACCTTGCGGGACTCCTTGTCCTTGGTGAAATGGATCTGATGTTTCACCATTTGAGCGAACCTGCTGCCATCTCTCTGAGAGGTATGAGTTGCACCATTCGAGAGCATTTCCACAAAGGCCCTTCTCTCTTAGGCGGATAATAAAAAGATCGTGACAGACCGAGTCAAAAGTAGCCGCAATATCTAAAAAGATGAGAACAAAGCCCTGTTTGATGTTGTCGATACCAGAGTTTAGGCTGTTGAGAAGTGAGGTGAGGAGCGTTTCGACCCCGTGGGATTCCCTGAATCCATGTTGACAGGTATCCAAAGGCGCTTCAGTGTCGATATGGTCTTGCAGTTGTCTGTAGGCTATTTTTTCGATTATTTTAGCAAGAGTGGGTATGCTGGAGATGGGTCGGTAAGAGTCTGTTCCTTATCGTCACTCCAGTCCAGTCCCTTTACTTCTGGGTTACGCAACCCTTCCAGCAGCTTGGAGGCTGAGCCCAACCTTTTTGGGGTGGAGCGGTATATATACCACTGGTGCCACCCACCAACTCCAGTATTCTCAGCCTCCAAGCAGCTGGAGGGTTCCGTAAGCCTAGGGCTTACTGGAGTCCTAACTTCTCCTAATTTTAATTTTAATTTTAATTTTCATCAATTTGATTTGTTTTATTTCCTCTTAGGTAGATTCTTTACTTAATTGGCTTAAGTTACTTCATTTTAGTTCCCTCTTGTGGGAGCACTCTCCTCTCCTCCTCCCCCCCCGCCTCCCCCCCCCCACCCCCCCCGCGGCCCGATTCGGGGACCGAAGGAGATTTCTTCTGCCCACTGCTGCAGCGAGGAGGAACGAGCAGACTTCCTCTCGCTGTGAGGGCGACCTGCTCCTCTGCAGCCCTGCCTGAAGCCCTGCCCGTCCTCGCGCCGAAGCCCCCGCCGGCGGCTGAGCGCTAGAGGACTTGCCGGTCAGGAGGGAGAGGGTACTACTTTCTTCAGCTCCTCTTCTCACCGCGGCGCGATCGAGGGCAGCGTCTGACTCCGGAGCTGCGAGGGAGGCTACCGCGGTAGTCGGGTCGCGGCTTCCAGTCTCTCCTCCACCCGGAGCGGCCGAGACAGGAAAAAAAAAAAGAGCTTTGGGACGAGCTCCGCTGCAAACGGCTCCACGTGGTCGGGCCTACCACGTGTTGAGCCGACTCCGGAGGATCACGGCCTCGGGCCTGGAGAGAATCATCAAAACCGCAAGTATTCAGCTGATGTACTGAAAAAAGGATTGAATCGTTGTTAAAGTTCTTTATGTTTACTCAGCCTGAACAGGGTGATTCGTCCTAAAAGGACTTCGGTGTCCCGGTTTTTTCTTCGGGATTCCTGTCTTTGCAGGCCGGCTTCTGGGGAGCATTTCCTTTCTTAGTCGGGGGATAATTGCTTCTCTTTTTAATTTTAATTTTAATTCTTAATTAATATATTGAGTTAATTTTGGATCTTAATTTTTGATCTTAATTTTTGATTTTAATTTTAATCAATTTAATTTTTTTCTCTTATTGACTTGATTGGGGTAGTTTCTTTCCTTTCTGTAAGGGAAATCCCTTTAGCTACTCCCGAGGAGCATGGCAGGCAAACCAAGGTGTCCATCGTGTGGCACCCGGAGAGGTACGGCATCCGAGGCAGGGGTCTGCAGGGGCTGCGCTGCAGTGGCTTCCTCGGTGGAACAGGAAATCAGCCTTGCCATGTCCCAGGTCTCGCAGGGGTCCTCGGGCCCGTCGGAAGGGGAAGTGGCGTCCCAGTTGTCCCCCCCTTCTCACTCAGAGGCTCCTCTTCCCCCTATTCCTCCCCCCTCCCTTCCTACAGGAGAAGGGGGAGCCGGGGACCTCTTCTCTCCTGATTTCATTCTCCTGCTGCACCAGGCCTATTGCATGCGTAAGAAGGGTCTTGGTCCAGGGGAAGCGGGTCCTTCGGCCGAGGCTAAACTGGTCAGACCCATGAAGTCTAACGCTCAGGACTCTGGGATACCCTCAAAGCGCCCCAGACTGGTGGTTGAAGAGCCCCTCACTCCGCTCTTCCAGGACTTGCCTGAAGAAGAGACCTCGGATAAGGAATTGGAGGAGGAAGAGGAGGAGCTGGAGGAAGGGGAGATCCCAGAGGAGGACCACTCTCGCATAATAAGAGTATTTCGGCGGGAGGAGTTGCCCGCTCTAATAAATGACTCCCTGAAAGCTCTCAACGTAGCCTCGGACGCCCCCGCGGAGGAGGAAGCTTTGGAAGATCCCTTGATCCAGGCCATCAGAAGGTCCCAGAGGGTTTTTCCTGTCCACAGAGTGGTGCGTCAGATGATTCAGGAGGAATGGAATCAACCAGAGTCAGCGTTGAGGGGGGTCAGGGCCATGTCTCGGCTCTACCCTCTCCCAGAAGCAGACAAAGAGCTTCTGAAGTCCCCCAGGGTGGATGCGGCGGTTTCGGCAGTGACGAAGAAGACCACCATCCCAGTGGAGGGCAGCGCGGCTTTGAGGGATGCACAAGACAGAAGATTGGACACACTCCTTAAGCAAGCCTTCGACGTGAGCGCTCTCGCCTTACAGGCCTCAGTTTCTGGGGCATGGGTGGCACGAGCCTGTTTGAGGTGGTCACAACAACTCCAGGCAGAGGAGGGCTCCCCCGAGGGGGTTCTAGCCAACGCGGCTAGGTTGGAATCAGGCACGGCCTTCTTGGCGGATAGCCAGTATGACCTCATCCGGAGCTTAGCTAAGAACATGGCCTCGGTGGTGGCAGCCAGACGCTATTTGTGGCTCCGGAATTGGGCCGCTGATGCCTCCTCCAAAGCTCGCCTGAGTCGCCTTCCCTTTAAGGGGAAACTTTTATTCGGAGAGGACCTTGACAAGTTAGTAAAAGACCTGGGTGAGTCCAAGGGCGGCAGGCTTCCCGAGGACAGGCCCAAGCAAGCTCGATCTTCTGCCACAGCTCGGAACCAACCTAGAGAACCTCGGAGGTTTCGCTCATCTAGGCCTAACCCTTTCCTCAGGGGTCGTTCTAACGCTAGGGGCCAAGGATCCCGGGGGTTTCGGGGCAGGGGGTTCTCATCCTCCTCCTCCTCCTTTTCCTCGGGCCCCAGAAAACAACAATGAGATACAGGGGGCCCAGGAGGGCGGGTTGCCGGTAGGCGGTCGCCTGAGGCACTTTCTTCCCGCCTGGTCCCGAGTCACATCCGATCAGTGGGTGCTAGAGGTGATTCGAGAAGGATACTCCCTCGAATTTGCAAAGCAAATACTCCCAGCCTTTGTTCAGTCTCCCTGCGGTTCCACAGCAAAAAGGAACGCTATAGAGTCTACTCTTTCTCGCCTCTTGGATCTCGGGGCCGTAGTTCCGGTGCCTCCAGACCAATGCGGTACGGGTCGATACTCGATTTACTTTGTCGTCCCAAAAAAGGAGGACTCCTTTCGTCCGATCCTGGACCTAAAGCAGGTCAACCGCTGCCTCAAGGTACCTCACTTCCGGATGGAAACCCTGAGATCAGTGATAGCGGCTGTGAGAGCCGGAGAGTTCTTGACTTCGTTAGATCTGACAGAAGCGTACCTGCATATCCCGGTCAGAAGGGCCCATCAGCAGTTCCTCAGATTCGCTGTCCCTCGGGGTCATTTTCAATTTCAGGCGCTACCCTTTGGTCTAGCGACAGCGCCGCGAGCCTTTACCAAGGTGATGGTGGTGGTGGCGGCCGCCCTACGAAAGAAGGGAATCTTAGTGCACCCCTACCTGGACGACTGGCTGATACGGGCAAAATCAGAAGAGGAAAGTCTCCGGGCCACAGCCGAAGTGATTCAACTTCTGGAGGAGCTAGGATGGGTCATCAATCGGGCAAAGAGCAGCTTGCTTCCATCCCAGGAGCTCGAATATCTCGGGGCAAAGTTCCACACAGGCAGAGGCAGGGTCTTTCTGTCCAGCTCAAGGATGAAGGACCTGAGAACCCTAGTCTCGCAGTTCTTGAGCAGGCGGCTCCCTTCAGCGTGGCATTACCTACAATTGCTGGGAACCATGGCGGCAGCAATAGAGGTTGTTCCGTGGGCCAGAGCACACATGCGCCCGTTACAGCGGTCCCTGTTGCGGCGGTGGTCTCCCCAACAGCACCCCTTGTCCCGGCAGCTTCCCTGCGCCCCTTGGACAAAGCACTCTCTCCTCTGGTGGAGGTGTCCAAGGAACTTGAGTCGTGGAATGCCCCTCGAGCCTCCTCAGTGGGTGCTGTTGACGACGGACGCCAGTCTGGCCGGCTGGGGAGCACATTGCGAGGACCAGTTTGTCCAGGGGCTGTGGTCGGCAGTGGAATCCTCATGGCCTATCAACCGTCTGGAATTGAGAGCCGTCGCCCGGGCACTCAAGGCGCTTCAGTCCTCGGTGCTAGGGAAAGCGATTCGCATCCTCTCCGACAACGTCACGGCCGTGGCGTACATCAATCACCAGGGCGGCACCAGCAGTCCGGCATTGGAAAAGGAGGCGGACTCCCTGTTCAAGTGGGCGGAAGTTCACCTGAAAGCGCTGTCGGCGCAGCACGTGGCCGGGACGGACAACATCATGGCCGATTACCTCAGCAGGTACAGGATAGACCACGGCGAGTGGGAGCTGCATCAGGAGATCTTCGACCAGAGAGTAGCCCTGTGGGGCCCCCCAGTCATGGACCTCATGGCGCGGTTCGCATCCGCCAAAGTAAGCCGATTCTTCAGCCGGCGGAAGGAAAGGATGTCCGAGGGCTTAGACGCCCTGTCTCAAAGGTGGCCCTCGGAGGGTCTTCTTTATGTCTTCCCCCCTTGGGCACTAATCGGGAAGATTCTCCAGCGGGTGGAAGCTCACCGGGGCCTTGTAGTCCTTATTGCCCCGGATTGGCCCCGTCGTCCTTGGTATGCGGACCTGGTAAGGATGATCGCCGACCGCCCGTGGCGCCTCCCCGTCAGGAAGGACCTACTCAAGCAGGGTCCGGTTCAGATGCCACACGTGGATCGATTCTCGCTTACGGCTTGGCTATTGAAAGGGCGAGGCTCTTGAAGCGTGGCTACTCGGCGGCAGTAATCGCGACCATGTTAAGCGCGAGGAAGCGCTCCACCTGTCTTTCCTATGTAAGAGTTTGGCGTATCTTTGAGGCATGGTGTACGGAGCGCCGGAAGAATCCTCTGTCCGCCTCGGTCCCGGAGGTGCTGGAATTTTTGCAAGCGGGTCTCGACAAGGGGCTAGCCCACAGCTCCTTGAGAGTCCAACTGGCGGCCATCGCTTGCTATAGGGGCAAAGTGGGCGGAAAAGCTTTGGGAGCCAATGCGGACGTTGTCAGGTTCTTGAAAGCGGTCAGGCGGCTTCGACCGCAGCGAAGATCGGTCATCCCCCCTTTGGACCTCAACCTGGTACTAAATACACTAGCCGCGGAACCCTTTGAGCCTTTGAAGAAGGCCTCCTTGAAGGATCTGACGCTGAAGACAGTGTTCCTGGTGGCCATTTGCTCAGCTAGAAGAGTCTCCGAGTTACAAGCCCTGTCCGCTCGGCCTCCTTTTCTGTCCTTCCTCAGGGATAAGGTAGTCCTTCGGACAGTCCCTTCATTCTTGCCTAAGGTGATCTCTCCCTTTCACGTTAACCAGTCCATCTCTCTCCCAACTCTCTCTCCGGAGGGACCGGGAGGGGGAGACAGTAAGCTTCATCTGCTCGACGTCCCCAGGGCCTTGAAGCGTTACCTCTCCCGCACGGCGCCCTTCCGGAAATCAGAACGACTCTTTGTGCAGTTCGGAGGGCCTCACAAGGGAGAGGCGGCGGCCAAGGCCTCAATTTCCAGGTGGATCAGGGAGGCGATAGCCTCCGCCTATATCCTCAAGGGGAAACAGGTCCCAGGGGGCCTGCGCGCTCACTCAACTCGTGCACAGGCTACCTCTTGGGCAGAGTTCAGCCTAGTTCCCCCTTTGGACATCTGTAGGGCAGCAACTTGGTCCTCGCTGCACTCCTTCACCAAGCACTACAGGCTGGACGTGCAGAGCACGGCGGACTCCAGGTTTGCGCAGGCAGTGCTACATTCCGGAATGGCGAATCCCACCCGGGCGGGTACTGCTCTGGTACTTCCCTGAAGTAAAGGGACTGGACTGGAGTGACGATAAGGAAGAGGTAATTAGATCTTACCTGCTAATTATTGTTCCTGAAGGAACGACAGTCCAGTCCCTATTCCCCTCCCTAGCTCTTTAGCCATTCCGGCTGCTTCTTTGAGGCGGGTCTGCGGCCCGAGGGCGGATTCAGGCTGCTCTGGTGGGTCAAGCGGAAGGAAAGGCCCGCTCTATAGCAGTTCTCCTACCTCCCTTCCTTGCCCTCCGCTTCTACTACCTATTTCTGATAAAAAAAAAAATAAATAAAAAAAAAATAAAAAGAGAATTAAATATATATATTTATAGAGTTTTTGGCTTGAATTTGGTTATTTACGGTTTCACAGTTATATAGGTTTGAATAGTCTGCTTTTACAGTAGGCTACTGGAGTTGGTGGGTGGCACCAGTGGTATATATACCGCTCCACCCCAAAAAGGTTGGGCTCGGCCTCCAAGCTGCTGGAAGGGTTGCGTAACCCAGAAGTAAAGGGACTGGACTGTCGTTCCTTCAGGAACAATAATTAGCAGGTAAGATCTAATTACCTCTTTTTTGTGGATCTAACTTGAGGTTTTTTAGTAGAGGTCTGATGGAAGTCTGTTTGAGGGCAGCAGGGAATGAGCCGGTGTCAAATGATAGGCTTATGATCTTGGATATTATTGGAGCAAGCTCTTTGCGAAGGTCCTTTATCCAAAAGGCTGGACACGGATCAGTGTGTGCTGTGGATAAGTTGAGAGATGAGATTATATCTTCAATTAGCTTCAAAGAAGGGGTGGAGAATGAAGCTAAAGGAGCTGGGAGCCCATGAATATTCGGGATAGGGGGTATTGTAATTTTATTTGTACAGCACATCTTAGATTGTATGTAAAGGGCATATTCTTGTGGGTTGATTTCACACTGGTGTTCCTGTGAAGGTTCCTTGGCTAATTTCTTAACAAGGGTAAATAGATCGTGGGGTTTGTTTATAGCACGTTTAAGGGTGTCTGTATGATATAGTCTCATTTTTTCTGAGATGGCTTTACGGTGGGCGTCAAGATGTTGCATGTATGCGGTCTGATTGGTATTGGTGCGTGACCTTCTCCATTTCTTCTCGAGCTTTCGCAAAAGTTTTAGGGATTCTTTCAGATCTGATGTAAACCAAGGTGCTATGGTTTTAGTCCCTGTTTACATTTCTTAGGAACAGCTCAGGAAGTCTAATAACTAAACGGCGCTTTTTGAAAAAAGTTTAATCTCAGCCTTGACCTGGAAGCAATTGTTAACTAATTTTCATGAGATGATCTTAAAGCACGTTCCAGATAATAGGGAATCAATAAAGTGGAGATATATCAGGAACTCTGCATAGTAGGCGGGATAAGTCAAAATCTTAAACTGGAGCCTACTTGCAAATGGTAGCCAATGCTGTTCAAAAAGCAGAACCATCACATACTCATGATTTACACGTCAGCGCTGCATTCTGAAGAAGCTCGAGTCTCTCCAAGGGGACTCCAGCACGTAATGAGCTGATCTATCGCTAAATTGTTTGTTGGTTGTCCTGTGTCAAACATATTTTAAACTAAGTGGGTGAACTCTTGGTGTTTCTTTCCTAAGTCTGCATCAGAGTTTTTGTCCAATACCCAGTCACATTCTGCTCTTAAGTTCTGAGGTCATATTATTACTACTACTACTACTGAACATTTGTATAGCGCTACAAGACTAATGCAGTGCTGCACAGAGAATGTAAAAGACTATCCCTGCTCATCAGAACTTACAATCTAGTCAAGATAGACAACACAACAGCCGAGGACAAGGATATATCTAGGGGAATGGTAAGGAAGCACATAGGAGACTGAGCCGATCAGGATCCAAAAGTGGCCTCGAAGAGGTGAGTTTTCAGTCTGGATTTGAAAAGGGCCAGAGATGAAGCCTGACGTACCAACTCAGGTAGTATGTTCCAGGCATAAAGAGCAGCAAGGTGAAAGGAGCAAAGTCTGGAGTTAGCAATAGAAGAGAAGGGCACAGATAGAAGGGATTTGCCAGAAGAGCGGAATTCCCAAGGGGGAGGGGTCTAGGGAGAGATAAGAGAGGAAAGGTATGGAGGAGCTGCAGATTGAATGCACTTATAGGTCAACAGGAGAAGTTTGAAATGGATGCGGAAACGGATAGGGAGCCAATGAAGTGACTTGAGAAGAGGGGTAATATGAGCATGACGAGTTAGCGAACTCAGGCTTTCCCTGTTCTTTAGGTGCCATGAATCTCTTCAAGGGAATCCTGGTCTTCTTGGTGCGAGGGGCGGCCCAAGGGTGTTGTGGGGCCATTTGCGGAGACTATTTGTGGGGCCATTTGTGGGTCCTCATTTGCATAAATATTTGCATATTCACTGGGCCTCATTTGTATAAGTCTAATTTATTTTATTTTAAAATGTATACACTGCCCATCTAAAATTTTGAGCGGCTTTCAAAGGACATAAGAACATAAGAACATAAGATATGCCATACTGGGTCAGACCAAGGTCCATCAAGCCCAGTATTCTGTTTCCAACAGTGGCCAATCTAGGTCATATGTACCTAGCAGTTTCCCCAAGAGACACAAGTTACACAATGCTTGTACTGGGTCAAGCATTGATATCTTCGGTCACTTCTTAATAATGGTTTATGGACCTTTCCTCCAGGAACTTGTCCAAACCTTTTTTAAACCCAGCTACACTAACAGCCTTTACTACATCCTCCGGTAACAAATTCCAGAGTTTGATTACACATTGAGTGAAAAAATATTTACTCTTATTAGTCTTAAATAGTTTTACCCTGTAGCTTCATTGCATGTCCCCTAGTCTTTCTATATTCTGATGAGGTAAACAATCGATCTACGTTTACCCGTTCCACTCCGTTCATTAATTTATAGACTTCTATCATATCTCCCCTCAGCCGTCTCTTTTCCAGGTTAAAGAGCCCTAACCTTTTTAGCCTTTCTTCATAGGAGTATCCTTCCATCCCCTTTACCATTTTGGTGGCTCTTCTCTGTACCTTTTCTAAAATCATTATATCCTTTTTAAGATACGGCGACCAGAATTGCACACAATATTCAAGGTGCGGTCTCACCATGGAACGATATAGAGGCATTATAATATCTTTTGTTTTATTTTCCATTCCTTTCCTTATCATACCTAACATTCTATTTGCTCTCTTGGCCGCCGCTGCACACTGGGCCGAGGGTTTTAACATGGTATCCACAATGACGCCTAAATCTTTTTCCTGGGTGGTGGTTCCTAATGTGGAACATTGCATCGTGTAAACATAGTTTGGGTTGTTCTTCCCTAGGTGCATAACCTTGCACTTGTCCACATTAAATTTCATCTGCCATTTTGATGCCCAGTCTTCCAATTTATCAAGATCCTCTTGCAATTTTTCACAATCCTCTTGGGTTTTAACAACTTTAAATAGTTTTGTGTCATCTGCAAATTTGATAACCTCACTCGTTATTCCACTTTCCAGGTCATTTATGAATATGTCAAAAAGCAGCGGACCCAGCACAGATCCCTGGGGTACACCACTATTCACCTTTCTCCATTGGGAAAATTGGCCATTTAGCCCTACCCTCTGCTTTCTATCTTTTAACCAGTTCCTGATCCACAGTAGTACACTGCCTCCTATCCCATGACTCTTTAGTTTCGCCAAAAGTCTCTGATGAGGGACCTTGTCAAAGGCTTTCTGAAAGTCCAGATACACAATATCAACCGACTCACCTTTGTCCACCTGTTTATTCACTCCTTCAAAAAAACATAACAGATTAGTAAGACAAGATCTTCCTTGTCTAAAGCCATGTTGGCTGTCTCCCATTAGGTTGTGACTATCTACATGCTGAGTAATTTTATTCTTTATGATGGTTTCTACCATTTTTCCCGGTACTGACGTTAGGCTCACCGGAGTCCTTCACAAGCCTCTTTTTTGTCCTAACAATGACTTAGGGGCATGTTTACTAAACATTAATGTGTTAAGTGCCACTGTGCCCATAGACATAAATAGGTGTTGTTGCACTTAGCACACATTCAAATCTGTGAAAGCTCATTAACCTTTAGTAAACATGCCTCTTAATTAGTGCCTGAAAACCATTTGCATGTACAGTGAGGATGAAGAAAGGCTGCCATATTTCTCCATTACTGTCCTCCAGTGCCAATGCCAGCTGCATTACTACAAAACCCTGCTCATTTAGAACCCATAGCCAACCTGCCTTATCATAACTGCACTACCAGGACTCACAGAGCACCTAACTCTATTTATCAAAAGGTAGCACTGCAAATATTAAACCAATACATCTCCTACTGGGAAATATGTATATAGTTTCCCCGGTTTTTCTTCCATGTTCAATTCCCTGTTCTCTGTAAAACTCGATGTTGTTTGTATACATTGTAGTATCTCTGTTCGATGTACACCGCGCTGATTTTAATAGCGCGGTATAGAAGAATTGTTAAATAAATAAATAAATAAAATAAAAGAGAACAAGTGGGTCTACTACACAGAATCTAGTCGAACAGAATAGCACAGTTTTGTCATTCATGCAAAACAGACAGACCGTCACCAAATACAGAACAAGGGATCACGATTTAGAAATAGGAAGACAATAATTGAACTGGGAACCCCAAATGCCAAACTTTGAATGCATCACAACACTGGAAAAATTAAACTATGAAATTAATTTCCTCTTATACTGAACAACGTGCAAAGACATCAGTGCACATTTCCCAGAGCAGACATATTCCAATTAATAAATTCAGAAATAAAATACAGTCGACTCCCAGTATTCGCGGGGGTTAGGGACCACAACCGCCCGCAAATAGCTGAAATCCATGAATACTTGAGACCCCCTCTAAAAACGCTTATAACTGCCTATTTTAATAGTTCAAACACCAAATATACCTTAAACTATCATCCTAAAACACTTTAATATCATTTCAAAGTCATCTTACAACATTCGGGAGGCTTTGGAGGGTGATTCTTCATGGGCTCGAGAAACATGGTGATAGGCAGCTGCTTCTTCATGCTGACGAGGAGGTTATAATAGGGTCCCATGCACGCATCAAGGGCATTTGAAAACTTTATGGAGCGTTCCATATAAGGATCCCATGCCCCAGTCATCTCCTGCAGCTCCCTGGCTGCCCTCATAATTCGGGACAGATGTTCCAAAGACAGGCCCTCATCCTCCTCCTCGTCCCCTGAACCTTCCGTGTCTTCTTCCTCGCTGGCAGACTTCGTCAGCTCTTCCAAATCCTGGTCCATCAGAGAGTCAGAGTGGGCATCAGTGAAGGTGCCAACTTCATCCTCGGTGATGTCATCGAAGCCTTCTCCACCAAGCATCCTCTCCAATTGGACTGCCTTATCAATGGCCGAATGTTGAATTTCTTCAGGAGAGAAGCCCTTATAATCGTGAACACACTCCGGCCAGAACCTCTTCCAGCACGCATTAAGGGTCTCCTTCATATCCTTCATCGATCGGCCGATGATGGTCAGACATGTGGCAATCGTGAATTTACGCCAATACCCCTTCAGCGTAAATTCACTGTCAGTGTCCATTTCCTTCACAAGGTGCTCGAGGGAGTTCCGGGTGTAGAGTGCCTTGAAGGCATGGATCACGCCCTGGTCCATAGGCTGAAGGAGAGAGGTGGTGTTGGCAGGGAGGAACTCGAGCTGGACTCCCTCATAATAAAGATCCACAGGGTGGCCACCAGCATTATTCATAATCCACAACACCTTGAACAACATGCACAAGTCGCTGAGGTAATCCTTAACTTGAGGGATGAAGCTCTGAATGAACCAGTTAGACGTAAGGACTTTGGTGATTCAGGCCTTGGCGTTGTGCATCCAAAACACAGGCAGCAAGTTCTTGTTCTTATTCTTGAGGGCCTTGGGGTTTGCAGCCTTGTAAATGAGGCCTGGTTTCAGCATGAAGCCAGCAGCATTGCCACACATGATGAGGGTAACCCTATCCTTCTGGGCCTTGAACCCGGGGGCTCTGGCTTCATCTTTCATGAGGTATGTCCGTGAACGCATTTTCTTCCAGAACAAGCCAGTCTTGTCCATATTGAACACCTGTTCTGGATGGTAGCCCTTGTCCTTGATGATCTTCTTGAAGGTCTCGGGATATTTCGCGGCCGCTTCCGTGTCTGACGATGCCATTTCCCCATGCAGAGAAACACACTTTAGGTGGAACCGCTTCTGGAAACGGTGGAACCACCCCTTGCTGGCCCGAAAACCTTCAGGAGCTGACGATGGTCCTGCTTCTTCCTCTTCTTCTTTGGCGGGGTCATCGAAGCCTAAGAAGTCTGCTTCCTCTACATCACCGCCTTCTGTATCAATCCAAAACTGATGGTAGAGTTTTCGTGCCTTCTCGCGGATGATGTTGCAGTCAAGGGGGATGTTCTTCTTATGGCAGTCTGTTATCCACAACGCCAAGGCCGACTCCATCCTCACAATGCTCTTATCACGCACAATGGAAACCGTCTTGGCACTACCGCAGAAGCTAACATCCACGGTCTTCCTTATCTCCGCCTCTTTCTTCTTAATGTACTGGACGGTACTCTCATTCACACCATAATGGCGGGCTACTGCAGCGTAACTTTTCCCTTCCTTCAACATTTCCAGAATTGCTACCTTCTCCTGGAGCATCATTTATTTTATTTATTTATTTATTACAAGTTCTTATATACCGCACTATTCGGCATCAGCGCGGTTTACATTATAACATAAAGACCATAACAACAAGCTGTTTGGTTTACATCGAACAGGAGTACAAACTTGGAGAACCGGGGTAAACTATATACATGAGATAATTACATAGAACAGAATAGAGTCTTAATAATATCAAGAACGGCATGGTGTGTTCATGAGTGGGTCACTTCTTCTGGTCCTTAGGCTCTTTGCCAGAAGCCTTAGAAGAAGCAGGGCTTTTAGGAGGCATCTTAGGGCACAATTTTTCAGCAAAGTTTATAAATAAAGAATCCGTTGCCTTTGGAAGATGAAACCTTAATGGTATTTCTCAATGTGGAGAGTAAGGGTGTGGGATTTCAATCATATTCACTTAACTTGATATTTGCTTAACTTGATAATTTCCAGGGGTCTGCAGTGTATTGAGTTATTTATTTATTTACATTTATATACTATGCTATTCTGCATCAGTGTGCTTTACATTGAACAAACTGAAATTACATTGAACAGGGCATTATAACTTGGAGATAACTATTTTACAGGGAACATGGGCTATGGAGGGTTAAGTGGCTTGCCCAAGACCACAAGGAGCACCTGTGGGACTAGAAACCCCAGTCCTTCTGGCCCAAGGTTGCTATCCTCTAGTGGGATTTGAACCCCTGACCTTCTGGCCTGAAGTACCTTGCCCCAACCACTAGGCCACTCCTCCACTCCATCTGGAGTTGACTGTATTTCAGCTTCCCAAACTGCATGTTCTTTCCAGGGAGCTTTGGGTTTGGAATTTGCGCATCATTTGTCGAACGTTTTTTAAGAAAAAAATACATTTTATTGATATTTTGCTGTGTTTACATTAATATTATTTGAAAATTTGTAAATCATTTTTTTATCATAAAAAATGTATTTAGTCACGAAAATAAAATGAAAATAATTAGCGAATATTTTAGATATGCTCTACAAAACAATCCGCGAATAGGCAAATTTTCCGCGAATAATTTTGAGTTACGTTCCACAGAAAAATCCGTGAATAGGTGAATCCGCGAATAATGAAACAAGAATAGGCGGGGGTCGACTGTATACTCTTTTTTCTACCTTTTGTTGTTTGGGCATTTTATTTTTCAGTCGCAATTGCCTCAGTTTCTCTCTTTTGTGTTCTTCATGTCTTCTGCTAACTCTCCATTGCCTGCTGTCCATTTGTCCTTTCTTCTCTCTTCTCCTATTTTGTTTCCCTTTTCTGTCTACATCCACCTCTGACATACTGATCTTTGGCTTTTTGTTCTTTTCTCCATTTCTTTCTTTACGCATTCATCCACTCAGTTTCAACTCTCAGTCCTCAATCCCCTTTTGACTTTTCACCTAGCAGCTTTCCATCTCCTCTTTTAACCTCCAGCCCAGCTCTACCATTTCTCCTCACTCCTTTGCTAATCTCTTATTCTCTTCTATCTTCCACTCACTCCCCATTACCACATTTCAACCTTCTGTAGTCATCATCCTCCTCTCACTCGTCTCCTTACCAGCTTCCCACGGCCTCTCTCACATAATTCCATCATGCTCACCACTTCCCCCTCTCTCTCGCACCACCCGAATTCAGCATTTCCCAATCCCCTCACCCTTCACTTTACCCACAAAGTCCAGCATCTCATGCTTTCTCTTCCACCTCCCCAGCCCTTCCCCCCGTAGGCCATCAGCTTCCTATCCCCTTCCTCCCCCCCTGCAGTAGTCCAGCATCTCATGCTTTCTCTTCCACCTCCCCAGCCCTTCCCCCTACCACAGACCCAGGGGCGGCCCAAGGGGGGTGCGGGGCCATGTGTGGAAACTCGGTGCGGGGCCTCATTTGCATAAGAGGTCTCATTTGCATAAATATTTGCATAATGTTACCATACACTAACTTTTAGTAAACATGCCTCTTAATGAGTGTATGAATAAAGAAAGACTAAAAGATTTCTACATTACTATAATCCAGTGCCAACCGCCAGACACATTAGGAACTACTACAAACACTGCCCATTTAGAACCCATAGCAAACCCGCCGTATCCTAACAGCACTACCAGGACTCACAAAGCACCATACTCTACCAATCAAAAGGAAACATGCAAATATTAAACCAATACATTTCAGAGAATACCAATACATGACCTACTGGGGAAAGAGAACAAGTGGCAATGTCAAATAGGAATTATATAAACAGAATAACTCAGCTCAGTTACACATGAACAGAATATAAACCATCACCAAACAAGGAATCACAATTTAGAAACAGGATGACAATAATTAAACTGGGAATCCCAAAAGCCAAACTTGGAATGTACAACACTGTAGAAATAAAACTATACATTAATTTGCTCTTGTACTAAACAAAGCGCAGATGTTAATGATGCACATTTACCAGAGCTGACATATTCCAATTAATAAATTCAAAATAAAGAAATATTTTTCTACCTTTTGTGCATTTTTTTCAGCTGCAATTGCTCCAGCCACTTTCTTCTGGTTTCTTCGTGTCTTCTGCTAACTCTCCATCATCTGCTGTCCATTTGTCCTTTCTTCTCGCCTAGTTTTTTTTCCATTCTCTCTCTACATCTGCTTTAACATACTAATCTTTCTCCTTTTGCTCTTTCCTCATTCCTATTTCATCCACTCAAATTTTACCCCTCTATCCTCAATCCCCACTTACTCTCCCAATACCCGGCCAATTGGCATTGCTGAGCTGTCGGCGGCCTTGCCCCTCCTTGAAAGCAGGTAGCTTGGGTACTGCCCGTTTGTCTGGACTGGTCTAGCAGTATGAACTGGAAGGAGAAATTTCACTTACCGTTAATTTCCTTTCCTGGAATACTGCTAGACCAGTCCAGGACCCGCCCTGCTGTTGGTTGGAGTGCCGCTGGTGCGGTGCAGCCGCCGACCGCGGTTCTTCTCTTTGCCGGTATGCCTCGCCCTGGGCAGTCCATGGGTTCGTAGGTGGATACTGTTTTCAGCTCTAGGGAGTTCTTCGGCTCCCTTGTATATAATTCACTTGGGACCCTCTGGGGTGATGTTACAGTTCATGTTGCATTAGCTTGTGGACGTAACTGAGGGAGACCCCTAGGGGTAGGATTATATCACCAGGCTCCAGCCTATCAGAGCTCTGGTAGAATTCTCTGTCTCCAAGATCTGCTGGCAGGGGTGCATAACCCGTTTGTCTTGACTGGTCTAGCAGTATTCCAGGAGAGGAAATTAACGGTAAGTGAAATTTCTCCATGGTCTAGGCTTCCAGGTGCCCTCCATTAGAGTCCATCTCAGTGCTATTTCAGCTTACCATGTTGCAGTGAATAACGTTACAGCATCTCAGTGTCACATCATTTCATGTGTTATGAGAGGTCTTCATGTCACACCCCCAGTAACGAAACCTTCTGTGCTTTGGGACTTATGAAGGCACTAGAGTCTTAAGGTTCTTACCTGGAAAGTACTCTTCCTAGTAGTAATTACCTCAGGTAAAAACATCAGTAGGCTTCAGGCATTGTGACCTATGAACCCTAAACTTGGTTTCACCCTCACAAAGTAGTTCTCTGAACTCATTCTAAAATTTTACCTAAGGTGGTAACACCTTTCCTACACAAAATTTCACATGAAAAAACCCTCCACACTAGATTATAAAAGGGCCCTTCAGTGTTACCTAAAGAGAACTGAATCATCTAGAAAGTCCACACAACCTTTTGTGTCCTTTCTCCCAACAAACCTGGCAGACGAGTTGCAAAAAGAACTTTAGCAAACTGACTAGTATCCTGCATCCAATTTTGTTATGAACAAGCAGATGCTCCTCTTAGCTCCAATGTGAAGTCTCATCAAATTAGAGCTATAGCAGCAACTGTGTTTTCCTAAAATCTGCATCATCAACAAGCTGCGAAACAGCTACATGGTCCTCACTTCATACTTTGAAGTACACTATTTCTTGGACCAAGCCTTGGCAAAGAATAGTGCCTTTGGTCAAGCTGTGTTGGACAGTCTGTCCCCACAACCTAACAATCAATTACACCAAAACAAAGATCCTACACATAACAAGAGGCCCCGGCTTCAAGCCCCAATTTTTAATCAAACCGGGTAATGTAGACATCCAAGTGAAAACAGAAATCAGATACCTGGGAGTTACTCTTGGTCAAAACCTAAACCTCCAAGCCCAAGTCAAAAGAACCACTAAGTCCATCTACCACAAGCTCAAAATCCTAAAAATCTATGCCCCCTTCTGGATCTGCAAGATGTCCGCTCCATCTGTCAAGCAATCATCACCCCCCTGCTTGACTACTGCAACTTAGTTTACCAAGGACTACTTAAGCATACATTTCACCCCTGCAATTAGCACAAAATATGACAGCATAGATCATTCAAAGAGCACCACAACAGACACATATCATGCCCATCTTGAAGAAACTCTGTAGCAGCAGAGCGCAGACAAACCAATGATACCAGGAGTCTGTTCAGAAGGTCCAAATCATTTATTTGTGCACAAGTCTCAAGCAGAATCAAATTCAAAATGGCTGAGCAAAGTTCTCTGGCAATACAACAACTTTTATAGACTTTAGCTTCATTCTAGGTATAGAAAAACATTTCATTGGTCCCGGTAACCTCCCGTACCTCTTCTATTGGTCCCGGTACTGATATGATTATCCAATTATATTCTTTCAGTGGGCTCAGCACCTGCTTACCCCCCTTCTAGTCCCAATTACAATGGTCAGTTCACTAACTTGTTACTTTCCTTCTTTCAAGGCTATTGGGCTAGTTTCTACGTGCAGGGAAGCAGGGCTCTAGAATTTCTCTGTCAGCGGTTTTAAACATGAATTTCTGTATTTTTCCATCTGTTCTGCTTGTCTAAGCTAATTCAATACTTTTACTGAGTTCTTAGTTCTATAGCAGCATATTGGGGGATGTGCGATTCCTATGGGCCTCTTCACAAGCTTCATTTACAGGTCAAGCTAGTTAGGCTTGCTTATGTCAGACACTGTGGATCACAGGCCTACACCTGCCACATTCCCCCCTTTGATTAATCTCACCCTATTAGTTAATAAGGTGTGAGAATTAAATCACTTCAAAGTAATTATACTACCGTTAGAGGAGTCCGACTACATCCAGGAGGACGAGGTTGGTATAAAGCCATTATCTTAGTTGCGGTCTTCCGCTCTACTGTACTATCAATAGCACTGTGTATGGAACGCATACAGCATGGGATTATACATGGCAATAGGAAAATAACAACAACAATCAGCAATACCAGTATTAGAAAAGTCTTTAGTCCTCCTAGCCATGAGAAAAGGTTAGCAAACCAGTTAGGTAATCTTAGTGGGTGCCAAGTCTGTACTGGCACATAAGCATGTTTACGCATATCTTCAGCAATTTCTTCAACTACATGACCTTTGTCATCTATTTTCAAACAACAATTGGTTAGATTCAGTTTACCACATACTCCTCCTTCAGCTGCTAACAAATAATCAAGCGCTAGATGATTCTGGTATATGGCAGTGCGCATTTGGGTGCTTTGTCTAGCTAAAAGTGTGAGAGCATGGCTAGTTTCATTAGTTATTATTTCAACTACTGCTTGTAAGCGAATAATACGATTAATCATATAGATTGGTGTTCGATAACCATACATACCATCATCATTCCAAGTGGCAGGCCCATAATACTCAATAATTCTTTCTGGTGGCCAATCATCACCCTTCCACTTCTCCCATTTACCTACTTGAAGGGGTGCTCTCTTCTGTCGCAATGCTCTTTTGTGTCTGTGGGTAGTATACACTGGGTATCCTAATTGTTCTCCATGTTCTGTGGGTAGGAGAAAGAAAGAAGGTCTGATGGTTCCCAAGACACATGCTCCTCCCCAATGTGATGGGAGTTGAGCATACGCTCGGCTTCCACAGATCCAATACAGACCAGGTGGGGCTTGCCAAGCATGAGTTTTGGCAAGGTTAGTCCATAAACTAGCAAGTTCAGGAAATCTGGCTAATGGGTTAGGAGGTTCAGGTTCTTTACTTCCTGACCACCATGATGTCTTCTTGGTAGTGGCATTATAAAACTTCTGGCTAAGACAGACCAGCTGTCCTACCTGTTGGGTGAACTGAGGTCCAGTTCTGGCATAGCAAAGACGTCCAACGATTGAGTGCGCTAACACCCATTCGCTAGTAGTCTTGTGTAATTCAGTCTGATTGTAAGTCAGAGAATAATTCAATTCTTGGGCCTCCCATGGCCATTGGTCACCCATCTGGATTCCGCCACAGAAATAACAATCTGAAATCTTTAGACTGGATACTACTGCTCCAGCTAATTCTAGAAACAAATTCTGGGATGGATGGGGAATTTCGAACTTATTTACATGCATAGCTTCATAGAAAGTGTTATGGATGTGATATTTAGATGACTTGTAGGCTTGAGTATTCAATCTTATATACACAATGGTTCCTGGATCTACTGCTCCACCTGCAATACGTAAACCAAACTTGTATCTTTGTTTCCATGCATTAGGATTACGGATCCTTAATTGCAAAGGGTTACAAGCACCTTTCTTACATTTGTCATCTGTTTTTGACTTAGTCAAAGTGGCAACTCGTTTATCCCTCTGTTCATCTGTAATACCAGCATTCCATGTAGCATAAAAAACACATTCCCAGTTTGGGCAATAGTAATCTGCAGCTGGGGCAGTACTATATGATTCTTTCTTACCAGTACACTTTCTCCATCCCGTGGCACCTTCTGGGCACATATACTTATGATCATTGCGATAGGCTTTTTCCCAGGTACCACATCTGGAACGACCATCTCTGTTTATAACATCACATGCATCAAAATATAAAACAGCAGGTAT
Source organism: Ichthyophis bannanicus (assembly GCA_033557465.1). Taxonomy (NCBI): domain Eukaryota; kingdom Metazoa; phylum Chordata; class Amphibia; order Gymnophiona; family Ichthyophiidae; genus Ichthyophis; species Ichthyophis bannanicus. The sequence continues at coordinate 301,507,264 of CM066040.1, read as the reverse complement.
ACTAGCATCTTTAAGTGGTCGTGTAGCATTAATTATAGGTCCGTCTGCATCATTCCATCGTATTTCCAACGTATAATATGATGGGTTCTGATGCGGGTTATAGCATACTCTGGAGTTAGAACATAAGAACATAAGATCATAAGATATGCCATACTGGGTCAGACCAAGGTCCATCAAGCCCAGTATTCTGTTTCCAACAGTGGCCAATCTAGGTCATACGTACCTAGCAGTTTCCCCAAGGGACACAGGTTCCACAATGCTTGTATTGGTTCAAGCATTGATATCCTGGGTCCCTTCTTAATAATGGTTTATGGACCTTTCCTCCAGGAACTTGTCCAAACCTTTTTTAAACCCAGCTACACTAACAGCCTTTACTACATCCTCCGGTAACAAATTCCAGAGTTTGATTACACGTTGAGTGAAAAAATATTTTCTTTTATTAGTCTTAAATAGTTTACCCTGTAGCTTCATTGCATGTCCCCTAGTCTTTCTATATTCTGATAAGGTAAACAATCGATCTACGTTTACCCGTTCCACTCCGTTCATTAATTTATAGACTTCTATCATATCTCCCCTCAGCCGTCTCTTTTCCAGGTTAAAGAGCCCCAACCTTTTTAGCCTTTCTTCATAGGAGTAGCCTTCCTTCCCCTTTACCATTTTGGTGGCTCTTCTCTGAACCTTTTCTAAAATTGCTATATCCTTTTTAAGATATGGCGACCAGAATTGCACACAATATTCAAGGTGCGGTCTCACCATGGAACGATATAGAGGCATTATAATATCTTTTGTTTTATTTTCCATTCCTTTCCTTATCATACCTAGCATTCTATTTGCTCTCTTGGCCGCCGCTGCACACTGGGCCGAGGGTTTTAACATGGTATCCACAAGGACGCCTAAATCTTTTTCTTGGGTGGTGGTTCCTAATGTGGAACCTTGCATCGTGTAACCATAGTTTGGGTTGTTCTTCCCTAGGTGCATAACCTTGCACTTCTCCACATTAAATTTCATCTGCCATTTTGATGCCCAGTCTTCCAATTTATCAAGATCCTCTTGCAATTTTCCACAATCCTCCTGGGTTTTAACAACTTTAAATAGTTTTGTGTCATCAGCAAATTTGATAACCTCACTCGTTATTCCACTTTCCAGGTCATTTATGAATATGTCAAAAAGCAGCAGACCCAGCACAGATCCCTGGGGTACACCACTATTCACCTTTCTCCATTGGGAAAATTGGCCATTTAGCCCTACCCTCTGCTTTCTATCTTTTAACCAGTTCCTGATCCACAGTAGTACACTGCCTCCTATCCCATGACTCTTTAGTTTTGCCAAAAGTCTCTCATGAGGGACCTTGTCAAAGGCTTTCTGAAAGTCCAGATACACAATATCAACCGACTCACCTTTGTCCACCTGTTTATTCACTCCTTCAAAAAAACATAACAGATTAGTAAGACAAGATCTTCCTTGTCTAAAGCCATGTTGGCTGTCTCCCATTAGGTCATGACTATCTATATGCTGAGTAATTTTATTCTTTATGATGGTTTCTACCATTTTTCCCGGTACTGATGTCAGGCTCACCGGTCTGTAGTTTCCCGGATCACCCCTCGAACCCTTTTTAAAAATTGGTGTTACATTGGCGATCCTCCAATCCTCAGGTATTAGAGATGATTTTAATGATAGTTCACAGATTACTGATAGCAGGTCTGCAATCTCAAATTTCAGTTCTTTCAACACCCTTGGATGTATACCATCCGGCCCAGGTGATTTGCTACTCTTCAGTTTATCTAATAGTTGTAGGACATCTTCCCGATGTATCGATATTTCCTTCAATTCTTCCACACCTTTAAATACCACTTCAGTCGTGGGTAACATCCCTACATCTTCCTCAGTAAAGACCGAAGCAAAGAATTCATTCAGTCTCTCCGCTATCGCCTTGTCGCCTCTTAGTGCTCCTTTAACCCCTTTATCATCTAATGGACCAACTGAGTCTCTCACGGGTTTTTTGCTACGAATGTACTTGAAAAGGTTGCATTAAAGGTTGTCTTTAATGCAAACATTTAGTTCAGTGGTGTTATAACTACACCGAGTCACTTTACCAGTGCATTTATAGTGAGAATGATAAATCAAAGTCTGAGTTACTTTCAGTCCAGTTCGAGTAGAAGTAATGCAAGCAGTGCATGGAGGTAAAGCATGAATCAATTCAAGACCTCCAAAGCAGGCAACCAGGGCCAAGCAAAGATAAAGATACATGTTGATTGGAGTTCTTCTGAATCCTCAGCTTGCAAATCTTGACCACGACGATCTTTTCTTCGTCCCGTGCGCTAATAAAGCAATTTCAACGGGTGCTGAGTGTTGATTGAAGATCCTCAAGTTGTCCATCACACAGTAACCAACTTAGCAATTTCAGTTGGCTTTTGAAGTATGGTTAATCAATGTAGTATCAAAGTAGTGTGAAAAATCACACGTAGATTGGGTTCATTGAAACAAAACTGTTGCTGCATGGAAAACAGCAATCCTCTTCGAAAGACTTGGCTACTGCAAGGCACTGTGACAAAGTGTCTACGCTGCCGGTTGCCGTCTCAGAGTAACTCGTAAAGGTGCATCGTGATGCTGCTCTGCGGTCCACTGCTCAGGTTCTGGAGCTGCTGCGGGCTTGACTCTGCTGTGGTGGATCCAGGCGTCGATCTCCGCTACCTTTACTGCAGTTGGGGTAGACAGGATGACAATGTACGGTCCCTTCCAATGGGGTTCCAGCGGTGTCTTCTTCCAATCTTTGATCCACACCGAGGTACCAGGCTGGTAGGGATGCAGGGGTTCAGTCAAGTTGATAGGCAACTGGTCTTGGATCCACGCATGGAGAGTCTGCAGAACAAAACTAAGAGCTAGGAGTTCTTGCCTGGTTATTTCTGAACCAATTTGGGCTAGACTTCCTTTAATTCCTTGCACTATTGGTGGGGGTTTACCATACAGAACTACAAAAGGGGAAAAACCTGTTGACTTCACAGGAGCTGAGCGTATTCTAAGTAAAGCTATTGGGAGCACTTGGGGCCACTTCAAGTGTGTCTCCTGGCAAAGCTTAGACATTTGGGCTTTCAAGGTACGATTCATTCGCTCAACTTTCCCTGAACTCTGGGGTCTGTATGCAGTGTGGAGTTTCCATTGTATCTGTAGGGCTTTTGCTAACTGTTGAGTAACCTGAGAAACAAATGAGGGTCCATTGTCTGACCCTATTACTGCTGGAATTCCAAATCTAGGGACAATCTCTCTCAATAAAACTTTGGTGACTTCTCTGGCTTTCTCGGTTCTGGTTGGGAAGGCTTCTACCCACCCAGAGAAAGTACAAACTAATACTAATAGGTAGTGGTAACCACTGGCTTTTGGCATTTCAGTAAAATCAATCTGCAGGTGGTGCATGGGGGTTACACCTCCTGACTGAACTCGAGGTGGTGGTGTGGGACCTTGCTTGGCATTATTTTTGGCACAAATTTGACACTGGCGTGCTACTGAGGCTGATAGGGCTGGTAACATGGCAATGTAGAAATGTGGTCTAAGTGCTTTTTCCATAGCGGTCTTCCCATAATGTGTGGCTTCATGAAAAGCTTTGACAAAGGCTGGTCCTAACAATTCGGGAATTACTATTTGTCCTGGGGGTTGACTGTCCTCTGCTGGTGGCAGTTCAATCCACCCATCTTTCAGTACTCCATCTTCTCTGTCACAGTAATAGTTTAATTCTTTGGTGGTATATCGTGGTGTCCATGAGTTCAAGGGTACTGGAAACAATGCTGCCTGCATCGGCGTGGCTTGTGGCAAAATTTGTCCTGTCATAGCTGCTTGTCGTGCTGAGGCATCTGCAAATCTGTTTCCTCGGGCAACTTCTCCTTTTCCTGCTTGATGTCCTCTGCAATGCATGACAGCTACACGAGTTGGGGCCCATACTGCATCAAGTAGCATCAGTATCTCGGGGCCATACTTAACTGATTTTCCTCCGGATGTGATGAGTCCTCTTTCTTTGTAGAGAGCTCCATGGGCATGTAAGGTGGTGAAGGCATACTTAGAGTCTGTATATACATTCAACACAAGTTTTTCACCTAGTAGTAGTGCTCGGGTAAGTGCTATCAATTCTGCTTTCTGGGCTGATGTGCCTGAGGCTAGGGCTGATGATTCAACAACTTCATGTTGAGTGACTACTGCATATCCGGGACAGCATCGTCCATTGATGATGAGACTGCTTCCATCAACATAATAGATTTGGTCAGGATTGTCTATGGGCACATCTGTCAGATCAGGTCGGCTTGAGAATACAGTGTCCATGACTTCTATACAGTCATGCTCTGGAAGTTCTTCACTAATAGGTATCAATGTGGCTGGATTCAAGGCATGGTTCACTTCCAGTTGTATCTGTGGGTTTTCACACAGCATGCTCTGATATTTCAACATTCGGGAATTGGTGAGCCAATGATTTGCTTTCTGTTCCATAAGGGCAAGGACTGCATGTGGCACAGTGACTCGTATATTCTGTCCTAGTGTGAGTTTGTCTGCTTCACTCACCAACAAAGCTGTAGCTGCAACTGCTCTCAGGCAGGGTGGCCATCCTTTGGCCACAGTGTCCAATTGTTTCGATAGGTATGCTACAGGTCGTTCCCAATTTCCCAATTTCTGAGTCAACATGCCTAAGGCATTTCCTTGTGCTTCATGTACAAACAAGTGGAAAGGTTTGTGAACATCTGGTAGTCCAAGGGCTGGTGATGACATCAATTCTTCCTTCAACGTCTTGAAGGCTGTATCCTGCTCAGGTCCCCACTCCAGTGGCGACTTTTCTTCTCCTTTTGTGGCTTCATACAGTGGCTTTGCAATTTGGGCAAAGTTGGGAATCCAGATTCTGCAATATCCTGCTGCTCCCAGAAAGGCTCTGACTTGCTTTCTGGTTGCTGGGGTTGGAATTCTGCATACTGCTTCTTTTCTTTCTCTGCCTAATTTTCGACTTCCTTGGGTTATACGAAAGCCCAAGTATTTCACTTCTTTTTGACATAGTTGTGCTTTTGCTCTGGAAACTTTATATCCAGCTTCATCTAGTAACTGCAAGAGGTCTTTGGTGGCTTGTATGCATTCACTTTCTGATACAGCAGCTATCAGCAGATCGTCCACGTATTGGAGAAGCACTCTCTTCCCCGGGGCCACTGGATAGCTGGAAAGGTCTTGATTCAGTGCAGCACTAAAGATGGTAGGCGAATTCTTGAATCCTTGGGGTAATCGTGTCCAGGTAAGTTGGCCCCCTCTTCCAGAGATGGGGTCCTGCCATTCAAATGCAAATAATATCTGACTCACGGGGGCTAATCTTATGCAGAAGAATGCATCTTTCAAATCTAGAACAGTAAAGTGGGTGGCTTCAGCAGGAATTAGTCCTAGAAGAGTGTAAGGATTGGGTACAACTGGATGTATAGTTTCAACTGCTTCATTCACTCTTCTTAGATCTTGCACTGGGCGGTAGTCATCTGTTCCAGGCTTTTTCACTGGCAGAAGTGGGGTGTTCCATGGGGATTGACATACTTTCAGTAGGCCATGTTCCAGTAATCTTTGCAAGTGGCGGTGGATGCCTTCAATTGCAGCTCTAGGGAGAGGGTATTGTTTGACATGTACTGGTGTAGCACTAGGCTTGAGAATCACAATTACTGGAGCTATATGTTTGGCTAGGCCTGGAGGACTGCCTTCTGCCCATACTCCAGGTGGGGCATCAATACTTTTCAAGGTTTGTTCAAAATAGGTGTCTTGGACAGAATCATCACTGTAATATCGCCATTCTTCTTCTCGGGGAATTGTGAGCAGCATTATTCCTGCTGGTTTGGCTTGTGAATTAACTGTCATTTGCATTTCTCCTCTTTCAGTGAAGGATATTTGGGCCTGTAGCTTGGCTAACATATCTCGTCCCAGTAGTGGCACTGGACATTCTGGCATGTAAAGGAATTGATGAGTTATTTTGCTGTCCTCCTAGACTGCATATGCGATTCTGAAGAAAAGGTTTTGTAGCTTTGGCACCAGTTGCTCCTACAATGGTGACTGCTTTTGTAGAAAATGGGGCTATCTTCTTGTCCACTACTGAATGTTCTGCTCCAGTATCAACCATAAAGTTCACAACTTGGTCTCCTATTTGTATTCCGACCATAGGCTCCTGGAGACCTAAAGCAAATTCGGAGCCCGGTCTGTCCTAATCCACGTCATCTTCATCATAGGCTGTTGCCGCCAATGCTTGCACGGCTTCTCCTCTTTCACGCTGATATTGCTCTCGATTGGCTCCTCCGCGATGTCGGGGACGGCCTCGTTTTTCTCCTTTCCATTGATGATTGTTTTCGTCATCTTCGTGGGCGTCTTCGAGTTGCGGGCATGCATCTCTCCAATGTCCTTCTTCTCTGCAATAGGCGCATTGGTTTACGCCTAGCTGCTGGGGCCGGCTTCCACCTCGGCCCCGCCCCCTTCCTCTGCTCCTTCGACTAGGGACACCTCCCCTTTTCTGTTCAACTATGGCCGCGGCCAGAAAATCAGCTTTCTTCTTCATCTTTCGATCACATTCTTTCTGTCTTTCATTATCACGATTCACATACACTTTATGAGCGACTTCCAGTAACTGTGTTGCATTCATGCCCGCAAACCCCTCTAATTTCTGTAATTTTCGTCTAATGTCTGGTTGAGACTGATTTACAAAAGCAGAATTCACCATGCATAAACTTCCTGGTGCATCGGGATCATAGGGAGTATACATTCTGTATGCTTCAGTTAACCTTTCATAGAACACTGCTGGACTCTCATCTATGCCTTGGTTAACTTCAGTAACTTTAGAAAGGTTCATAGCTTTCTGGCCTCCCCTTTTCAGGCCTTGTAACAAGCCTTGGCGAAAACGGGCTAGGGCTCTGGATCCTCTTTCAGTATTCGGATCCCATCGGGGGTCTTCATTCGGGAATTGCCTCTGGGCCGCTTCCCGATGGTCTATTCTTTCTTCTCCTTGTTCGGGAGCTACAGGGTTATCTGCCAGCCAATCTATAGCTGCTTTTCTAATTCGTGTCCGCTCCTCCGTAGTAAATAAGGTGGACAGGAGCTGACGGCAATCTGCCCATGTGGGTTGGTGGGTTTCCATAATAGTATTCACTAATTCTGTAAGCTCTTGGGGTTTATTGGTATAGGAGGCATAATGCGTCCTCCAATTTAACAAATCAGTTGTAGAGAAAGGGACATACACATAACTTGGGGGTCCCGCTACCACCTCATTATCGTCATTTCTTACAGGCATTCCCAGGACTTGCCGTAAAGGCATCATCTTAGCAGTAGAGGTCTTTTGGGATCTAAGCAATATTTTCGTACTTCTCCTATCAGGGCTCTTTTTCTTCTTTTCTACAGGCTTATCAAGGATTACTTTCTTTTCTATATGCTTTGTCTTGGATTTACTTTTTACTGGCAGGCTAACACTGGCGGTCGCTTCTACACTGTCAGTCTCACTCGGGGAATTCTCAGTTTCTTCCTTTTCTGTTTCTGAATATGACTCGCCTTTCTCTGTCTCTGTCTCAGTAGAATCATCTTCTTCAACTAAAGAGAGCTCATCTTCCTGCTCTTCGGGAGGTGGCTCAGGGGTTGGGTCCCGCACCCGCTGTCTCCGGGCTCTGGGGCAGGACGCCGGGCTACTCTTACTGGGCCCGGGGTTCTAGGCTGTCGGGGAACTACTTCTGGGGAATCAGGATCGACCAGGATGGGTTTCTTCCTGGACTTCTCATCTTTCCCTTTCTTACTAGGCTGTTTATTTCCTGTTTTCTGACTATGATCTGTTTTCGCTAACATTATTCTGCACTGTTCTTCATAGCAGCGCTGCGCCCAAGGGGGCGGATCTTCACAAATACTTAACCAAGAATCTATATAGGGGTACTGATCGGGGTGCGCAATCCGCACTCTATGATGAACTAACTGGATAATTCCTACATTTAAAGTTCCCTCTCGGGGCCAGGTAGGGTCTAGATCGGGCCACTCCCTAGTACACAAAATCTGTAAACGGGCTGCAGTCATTTTAATACCATAATCTCCAGAATATCCCTCTTTAAAATGTGTGATCATACATTCTAATGGAGTGTTCCTAGTAGACCCTGCCCCTCCCATTTCGATGTGTGCGCGCAACAACAGACAGAAGGGAAAAGGAGGGCGGACCGTGGGTAAGGGGTCCTCACGGCCCTAGAAACATATAAGGGAAACAAATAACAAGACAAGACGACAATCGCTTCCCCCTTTTTGCGACCTGAACGCGGTCGCCCGGTCAGGAAATGCGCTACTCAGGGGTCCGCCTTCGCTTGGTTCGTGTTGCCAGACCTCTCATACACACTTCATTCACACAATCATGCTAGCAACGTATCCCAGAATGCATTCGTTTCTATCTATTCTGACTAGTCTTGTTCAATTACCAAAATACAAGAAGACGGGAGTTTCGCCCTGCGAATACTCATGCGGGGGTACTCGGTCCGTCTTTGAGAGGTGATCAAGCTCTCTTACCAATTTCCAAGTTCCAAGTTCAAATGGCAGCACTGCTCTTTCTTATCTGTCTAGACAGCAAATCAAAACTATACTCACCGGATCCGGTCCTCAAACTTCCCAAGCAGGCGCATGAGTTGGACCTCGGACTCCCCTCACTCGGGTTCGAGGCGTTGGCTCCAGCCGGGCCCGGCACCCGCCGAGGTCCGACCAACTTCCTCCGATGCAATGGACCGGCGGCGCCAGGAAGCAGCCCCCGTCGGAAGGGCACGATCCCGGCAGGACCAAGCCTATAGAGGCGGAATGTCGTGGTATATTGCCCTATATACACTCTGATTCCACAACTTCCCGGCCAACGCACCAAGAATATGTAGCAGCAGAGCGCAGACAAACCAATGATACCAGGAGTCTGTTCAGAAGGTCCAAATCATTTATTTGTGCACAAGTCTCAAGCAGAATCAAATTCAAAATGGCTGAGCAAAGTTCTCTGGCAATACAACAACTTTTATAGACTTTAGCTTCATTCTAGGTATAGAAAAACATTTCATTGGTCCCGGTAACCTCCCGTACCTCCCGTACCTCTTCTATTGGTCCCGGTACTGATATGATTATCCAATTATATTCTTTCAGTGGGCTCAGCACCTGCTTACCCCCCTTCTAGTCCCAATTACAATGGTCAGTTCACTAACTTGTTACTTTCCTTCTTTCAAGGCTATTGGGCTAGTTTCTACGTGCAGGGAAGCAGGGCTCTAGAACTTCTCTGTCAGCGGTTTTAAACATGAATTTCTGTATTTTTCCATCTGTTCTGCTTGTCTAAGCTAATTCAATACTTTTACTGAGTTCTTAGTTCTATAGCAGCATATTGGGGGATGTGCGATTCCTATGGGCCTCTTCACAAGCTTCATTTACAGGTCAAGCTAGTTAGGCTTGCTTATGTCAGACACTGTGGATCACAGGCCTACACCTGCCACAACTCCACTGGCTCCCTATCACCTCAAGAATCAAATACAAAACCATAATGAACATATTTATTTATTTAACAGTTTTATCATTTCAAGCAAAGCAGTTTACATTGAAACTTAAACTTGGCAATGTACATTAAACAGGGACATTGATAACTTGGATTTTTTTTCTGAGCAATGGAGGGTTAAGTGACTTGCCCAAGGCCACAAGGAGTGCTAGTGGGAATTGAATGCTGGTCTCTTGGGTCCCAAGCCAGTGCTCTAACCATTAGGCTACTCCTCCACTCACATATACAAGATACTAAACAACTAGTCCTCTGAACACCTGCATATGCTGCTAAACAAACCCAGGAATGACAGGCCAAGAGGACAGAATACACTAAATCTCCTTGATGTTCCACCTCAGTTCAGCAGAAAAAACAAAGCACATGCAAAAGATCATTTTCTCTGTACACACCCGCTATCTAGAACTCACTACCTCCTACTCTAAGAAACTTCGAGTCAATTGGAGACTTCAGAAAGAAATTAAAAACCTCCCTCTTCCAAGAACATTTTGGTGCAAACCCCCCATAGAGCTCTACCCTCCACAGACTCTCCCAACACAACATAAACCCCCCTACCTCAACCCCAGAACAGGTCACAAGCTATCACTGCCTAAATTCCCCCTCACTACCAATGTAATCCATCTCACCCCAGAAGCACCTCACCCTTGGAGACACTAATCCCATACTACCCCTCCCCCCTCCGGTATACACAGTTTAACCCCCATAGCCATGTTTGAGCTAATGTTAATTACTGTCCAAGTTTCTGTACCCCGTTCATGTTACATGTAACCACTGTTCCACTGAGGTTCTCTGTATGGCACTATGTAAACCGTGTTGACTAGTAGAAAATGGTATAAAAAAGATATTAAATAAATAAATACATACATGTGTGCTGCCAACTTTGGCATTTAATCATTGCAGGCTGCTCTAACTAAGATAATTCAATAGCAGTGAGCAGTCCTTAGCTTGACAGTCACCCACTTGTGTGCCTGACTCAATCCTGCTTGTCGATGGAAAAAGCAATGTTATTCATCTGTAACAGGTGTTTTCCAAAGACAGCAGAATTGACAAGGCACATAATCCTCCCACTTCCCCAAGAGTTGCCTTAATTCTTGAGAACATAAGATATGCCATACTGGGTCAGACCAAGGTCCATCAAGCCCAGTATCCTGTTTCCAAAAGTGGCCAATCTAGGTCATAAGTACTGTGGTAAGGAGAGCTGTATAGAAGGGATGGAATGGGAAGAAAGTGAGACCTGTGCCTTTAAAAGCAGAGATCAACAGAGTTACCATAGTAACCACAAGCCTCCGAGGCAGACTACAGCTAGTACTAAGCCCCGCCCACTTAATGACGTTAGAGCTAGGTTGAGCCCCAACAGCTCTCACGTGTGCAGGGAGAAAGGCGTGGTGCCTAAGAAGCACCAGTTTAAAACTGCTTCAGTGTTTGAGAAAGGGGGAGAAGAGGAAGGCGAGAAGCAAAGCAGGCAGCAGCAGACACGGCAGAACTTGCAGGAAAGCATGCAGCAAGAGAGTCTGAAACAGCTGGGAGCTGAGCAGCAGAGAGCCCTGGAATCAAGGCAGAAATGTGTCTCAAGGTACCTCAGAGAAAGGAAGCTGGAGGAGTCAATTCCCAGGTGGGGAAGCAGCTCGGGGAGCCAGTTGAGCCCTGGAGGTAGAGAGAATAAGTTGCCTGAAGTTCCTAGAAAAGCTCTTTCTGAAGAAGTGGTTAGAGAGCTAAGAAAAAGTGCCAAACGCTGTGTTAGCCAGAGGGCTGTAAAGCAAACTTCAGACAGAAATAAGAAGTGTGCCAGTGACTGCCGTGACTCAGCAGTGAGAGATATTGAAAGGCTGATAAGGGAGAGAGAAACTCCGTCTTTAAAGCCTGTTGCTACAGAGCAGAGAGAACACTTGCTGCTAAAGCTGGATGAGCTGCTACGGGGTGTAAATCATAAATCCTATGATACCCGTCCACAGGAAGATAGCTCTAGTGAGTCTACTCATGAAATGGAAATAGAATTGTGTGAAAGCCCATCTGAAAGTGATACTGAAGAAATGCAATGTTCTTATTGCAAGGCAAACGAACTGAACACGTGCTAAGCTCAAGCCCATGTGAAGGAAGGGTTTGTCTAAAGCAATTATAAGCTAGTTTCTATGAACTGAGAAGGGAAAGAAACTTGCTAGAAGTTTGAGAGCAATTGTGGCTTGTTTCTATACGCTGTAAAGGAAAAGAAACTTGCTGGAAGTTTAAAAACAGTTATAACCTCTTTTCTATGGAAGCTGTGAAAGAAAAGATACTTGTTGAAAGTTTAAGTTACTTTGATATGGTCAACAGCCTTAGCTTTAGAAGGTAGTTACCAGAAGGAAGCTAAGAGTTGACACTGTGAAGAAGAAATTCCTGTCTGTTTGAGTTAAGCCTGTTGGGAGTTTATTTATCCTTTGCCTTTGGGAGAAATTATCCTTACCTGTGTTTAGTGCAACGAATTTGATGCGAGGGGGAAACCCTGAAAAATAAATTTCTCTGTTTTTGCCAAACAAACCGTGTGGTCACACTGCTTGCTCAAAAGAATAGCTGAAACTACATATCCCAGCAGTCCATGCTGGCAGCCATATTGGGGACAGTATTCAGAAGGGCAATTAAGGCGAGCCCTCTTGCTCATCGGCCACCGGCCAGGGTGGGAGGACGCGACAGTACCTAGCACTCTCCCCAAAAGACACAGGTTCCTCAATGCTTGTATTGGGTCAAGCAGTGATATCCTGGGTCCCTTTTAATAATGGTTTATGGACCTTTCCTCCAGGAACTTGTCCAAACCTTTTTAAACCCAACTACACTACCAGCTTTGAAACTAAGGAACAGAGGAGACTGTTGTGTCAAGAAAGGGCCGTGCATGCTCAGAACTTCACAGTAAAGCTATGAGCTATGAGAGGGCAGTTCCATCCTGGAACTGTTGGATGACATCAGCCACTTGTGTGCCTTATCAGTCCAGCTGTCCAAGGAAAACACTTGTTATAGGTGAGAAACATTGCTTTCCCTCTTCAAAAAAAGCATGTGACAGAGACTTGCTGAAGAAACCTCTGCCACCTCTATCCTAGGTTCACTCCCTGTAGCACAGACTAGTCTAGGATGAATGTCTATCTTCTTTACAAAAAGGCCTGAATTCCTCTACAGAGAATAGAAATCTTGGGTAAGCGACTTAAGATTTCAACCTGTAGTCCCTCACAGTGACTCTAGATCTCGGACTCTCTTCAATAGCTCCAGTGAGCCTGACCTACAGTGTTGGGCTTCCTGAGGAGAAGGCACACATAAAATTCTGGACTCTGTCAATATGTAGATGTCTCACATTGTGGAATGTCTGCACTTTAACACCAATCTCTTTTCTGACCTCAGAAACACAGAAAGCCTCATATTGAAAGGCATTTCCAGAAATCTGAGTTGAAGTAAGGTGGCATGATGGATTACATAAGAACATAAGATATGCCATACTGGGTCAGACTAAGGTCCATCAAGCCCAGAATCCTGTTTCCAACAGTGGCCAATCTAGGTCATACGTACCTAGCAGTTTCCCCCCAAAGAGTAAAAAAATAGTATATAATCAACTTCAGGATCACATTGAACTTCATGCCCCCTTAGATTCACACCAATACAGCTTTAGACCATACCATAGTGTAGAAACACTTCTTGCAGTTATCTTTGATGATATTCTAAAATACATTGACAAATCAAAACAAGCAGTATTACTTATATTTTTGGATATATCGGCTGCCTTTGATTCAATTAATCGTCATATCCTTTTTGAAAGACTCAAACAGATTGGTATACATGGCACTATTCTTGCATGGTTCCAATCATATCTAACTGATCGATCGCAACAGGTAAAAATAGGAAACCATACATCTAAAACCTATACGCAAAAACAAGGAATCCCACAAGGTTCTGCATTGTCAGCTCTACTCTTTAACATATATTTACAACCTATAGCCCACATCATTCAACAGTGCAAATTAAAATATGCAATTTATGCTGATAATGTTATGATTTATCTCCCTATGGACATAGACTCCCTGGACTTCTCCAATATCAAATCATGCTTCACTAAAATGACGCAATGGCTAAATGAACACAATCTACACATTAACTTCAAGAAAACAGAAGCATTACACAGGTACACTAAAAAAAAATTTTTTTAAACTGCCTCTAATGTTTCGATTGATTTTTACGTTTTTTGGTGCGCTGAATCCAAATCTGGTAACCAATTTGCTCCATCACGTACAGATTTTTTGCTACATTGGGTTAGCAGTTTGAAGTGAACGTTTCAGATTGAGTGCGATCGAGATAAAAGTTTCTTGGATGAATTCTTTATACTAATTGTTTAGTAGTTATTCAAATAAGAATAAAGAAAATTGTAACAAGGCAGCACATAAGAATAGAGTAATGTCAACAAAACACACTGTGATGGTAGCAAAATTGTCTGCACTTAAAACAGCCACATACATGTGCACAAACATTGAGCATATAAGAGCGAGGTTAGACACAAAGCAAAGCAAAGAAATGTGCAAAAAATGTTGTAAGGGTATGTATGTAAGAATAGAAAACGCAAACCGCACCATTGCAATACATGAAGACAAACACCCGATGGTGTGAAAATAAAATTCTAATAAATGAGATCCGACACTGTGGTAATAACTAGCAAATTTTTATTTCAAAGTTTAGTAAAAACACGATATTTGTCAACACAGTTTAGATTTTAAAGTCATTCTTGGGTCAATCAATCTCCTGGTGGGTCCATTTCTTCTTCCCCCAAATGCTTCTCTTGGTGCGCTGCTTGGCGTATTTTTCATCTGGGGTTTCCCGCAGCAGCAACCAGCAGAAATCAGCCATCATAGTGGTGTTCCATCTTCCTTGGTACCTTCTCTCTGCGTCCTTGATGTCCTGGTGAAACCTTTCACCTTGTTCTTCACTGTACGCCCCCAAGTTTTCGGGAAAGTAGTTCACATGGGAGTGCAAGAAATGGACTTTCAGGCTCATGTTACAGCCTTGTTCTCTGAAGGCATTGAGCATCCTGGCAACAATATCCTTATAGTTCTCATCCCGCCTGTTCCCCAAGAATTTGAGAACAACATCCTTGAAGGAATCCCAGGCTTCTTTTTCCTTCTCAGACATCGTTTCAGCGAATGCTCCATCTGAAATGAGTTTCCTTATATCAGGGCCAACAAACACTCCTTCCTTTAGCTTTGCTTCAGAAAGTCGGGGGAACTTTGAGCAAAGGTACCGAAAGCACTCACCATCTTTTGGAAGGGACTTGATGAATTGCTTAATGAGACCCAACTTAATGTGGAGAGGTGGTAATAGAATTTTATCACGAGGTACCAAGCTCTCATGAAGAACATTTTTCTCACCGGGTCTCAAATACTCCCGAATTGGCCAGTCTTTTTCCCCCAGTGTAGGTCGCGGGCGCGGCTATCCCACAAGCAAAGGAAGCAGGGATATTTGGTGAAACCGGATTGCTGCCCTAATAGCATAGATAGAATTTTAAAGTCTCCACAAATCATCCACTTATGCTCATCATAACGAATCTTCTGAAGAATCAGGGCCAAATTCTCGTATTTTTCTTGGAGAATAACAGAGTGAGCAATAGGAACTGAAGCGAATGTGTTGCCATTATGAAGAAGAACACCTTTTATGCTGTCTTTTGGCGAATCAATGAACAGCCGCCATTCAGCAGGATCATACTTGAGTTTAAACTTTTCCATCACTCCGTATATATCGTTGCAAAATACCAAATCTTCCTCTTTGCTGAAATACTTCAAAAATTGTGTCTCGCGGTTGCGGTACCAATAAAAAGTTGTTCCTGGTGACAATAGATTTTTCTGTTTAAGCCGAGAACCTAGCAGTTGGGCAGCATCTTTTGGGAGTCCTAAATCCCAGACTAAATCATTCAATTCAGCTTGAGAGAAAAGTTCAGGTTTCGGATCTGGTTCAGTTTCAAACTCGGAAGTACTGGACTCATCGGGAAAAGCCGTCTGATGAGTCTCATCATGATCAGAACCGTCCACACAAATATGATCCAAAGATTTTGGTGGTTCAGGCACAGGTACTTCGTTGCTATGAGGCATAGGCCTAATTGCTGAGGGAAGGTTGGGGTAACTTATTACATTCTTATTTTTTAAGTTGTATCCCTTCACAATGCAAGAGCAAAAATAGCAGTCACTGCTGTGGTCTCTTTGTTCACGCCACATCATAGGTATTCCGAAACGAAATGCTTGTTTTTTACCTTTCATCCATAAGCGTAGATCTTCCTCACATGTCTTGCACACTTTGTGAGGAGCCCACGGTTTGTCTTGATCGCCTAACTTCAAACCGAAATAGGCGAAATATACTTTTTTAATAAATGCAGAAATGTTCCTCTGCTGCTTTTTCACGGTATATTCCCCACAAATAAAACAAAAACTGTCCGGAGAGTTGACGCAACCTCTGGCTCTGTGAGCCATCACAAATACACAGCACTGCAAACTACAACTGTAGTGAACCACTTCGGAATAAAGCTGGATTACGACTGAGCAAACAAAAGGTAATAATGAACTTGCAAGAAACTGAAATTTAACAGGAACGTTCATGTCGCAACCACCGTGTTTGAGCGAGCGAGCGAGCGAACGAGGCGAGGCGAACAGGAAAGAACATGCGCCAGCGCGAGTACTGGATTTAGCCCCCCGCCTCCCAATTTTCCTGTTAATGTATAAAATGAATACAAAACACTCTAAAATATCATGAGGGAGTGTTTCTATTTAGTTAACCATTACAACCTCTATTTTGGGCCAAGAAAATAAACTGCAGTCGGCTAAAAAGAAATTATGTGAACATTCCTTATATGGGTAAGAAATCTAATTTTGCAAGAAAACGTGACGTGATGGAACATTTTGGCTATTTTTCCTGCATTCAGCACCCCAAAATCTATAGGAATCAGTTGCAAAACTGGAGGCAGTTTTTTGGTAGTGTACCTGTGTTATTTGTTTCTAGAAATCAAAAATGTACCCCCCCAACAGAAATAAAAATTGAAAACATAAGCATCCCCATAAAAGATGAAATAAGATACCTTGGCGTTATCATAGACAGAACGTTAAGTCTAACAACACACATCAGGAATACAACAAACACAATATAATAAATTAAGATATCTTAAAAATCTAAAACCATTATCATCAAATCTGGACTTCAGATCAGTCCTTCAAGCCCTGATCCTGCCTCACTTAGATTTTAGTAACATAATTCTTCAAGGTATTCCAAAACATGCTTTACACCAACTAAAAGTAGCACAACATGTTGCTGCAAGAATGCTTATAAATGCAGGTCCAACTGAACACATAACCCCTATACTGTACAAACTTCACTGGTTACCTATACAAAGTAGGACAAAATATAAAGTTATCATAACATCGTTCAAACTGATAAGAGATATAGCCCCATCATATCTAACTGATCTACTGACAATTCATTCAAGGACCAGAACAGTGAGACAAAGGAACCTGAACACTCTACTTGTTCCAAACAACTTTTCAAAACTCAATAAAACTACAACAAATAGGGCATTCAGCTTCAATGCTCCTTTAATATGGAACGCTCTGCCGGATAAACTCAGAGATATCACAGATCTTTCAGCATTTCGAAAAGATCTTAAAACTCACCTATTTATAGAGTACTTTGGAGACTCATTCCCAATAGATGAAATATTTCCCACTTAAACTCATGTATACTCATATTCATTAATTCACAACTTACTTTTTCCTTTTTCTTACTCTATCTTACAATACCCAATTCTCCACATTATCACATTTACTCTTTACACTAATAATTCTAGTGAACTACAATACATTTTTCCTTGCTCAGATAAGATTTTTGAAATTTGTAAATATTTAAATCTGTATATATGTTTAAACTATCTATATACCTAATCAGCATTTACTCAGCATTGTAACCCTCAAATTACCATTTTTATTATATACAATTTAATGTTCACTGTAATTTCAATTGTTTAAATAAGTTTCAATGTAATGTTCAAATTTTGTTCTATGTAAACCGCTTTGATTTTTCTGAAAGGCGGTATATAAAACTGTTCAATAAATAAATAAATAAATACAAGACACAGGTTCCGCAATGCTTGTACTGGGTCAAGCATTGATATCCTGGGTCCCTTCTTAATAATGGTTTATGGACCTTTCCTCCAGGAACTTGTCCAAACCTTTTTTAAACCCAGCTACACTAACAGCCTTTACTACATCCTCCGGTAACAAATTCCAGAGTTTGATTACACGTTGAGTGAAAAAATATTTTCTTTTATTAGTCTTAAATAGTTTACCCTGTAGCTTCATTGCATGTCCCCTAGTCTTTCTATATTCTGATAAGGTAAACAATCGATCTACGTTTACCCGTTCCACTCCGTTCATTAATTTATAGACTTCTATCATATCTCCCCTCAGCCGTCTCTTTTCCAGGTTAAAGAGCCCTAACCTTTTTAGCCTTTCTTCATAGGAGTATCCTAGGAGATTGCCTAAAGGTTGAGAGACTGCAGTTGGTGGGAGGCTGAAATAGAATTTTGTAGGATGATTTTAATAGCTCCTTTTTGGATTTATTATATGTAATTTTATCACATGAACGTTCTTATTTGTAACCACCCAGAGTCATTTTGGTGGTACAGAGATAAATCTAAGATCCAAATAAAGAAACAAAAGAACACATGGTGCAGGGCACATGTAGAGGGACATGGCAATTTGATGGAGCTGATTATGTCTGTGTAATTCCCACACTGGCATGTTGTGTGGTAGTAAACTGGTCCCATGAGGCAATGGGACAAAGGGACTCTTCAGAACAGAATATAGTATAGAGATCACTGATAGAGCCAGCATAGAGAGGAACCAAGTTAGGGCAGGAGTGAGATTCAGAACTAGGCAGAGAGCAAGGGGAGAAAGTGGCATTCTCAGCTCAGCGGATGGGTCGCAGGTGGCGGGTGGCATTATCAGCTCAGCGGAGGGGAGGGGCTCAACTGTGGCATTATCAGCTCAGCAGTGGTGGGGACTGAAGGTGGCATTCACATCTCAATGGAGAGGTGAAGGTTGGAGTGGCATTCACAGCTCAGCGGAGGGGTGAGAGTCAGAGGTGACATTCACAGCTCAGCGGAGGGGTGAGAGTCAGAGGTGACATTCACAGCTCAGCGGAGGGGTGAGAGTCAGAGGTGACATTCAGAGCTCAGCAGAGGGGTGAGAGTCAGAGGTGACATTCAGAGCTCAGCGGAGGGGTGAGAGTCAGAGGTGACATTCAGAGCTCAGCGGAGGGGTGAGAGTCAGAGGTGACATTCACAGCTCAGCGGAGGGGTGAGAGTCAGAGGTGACATTCAGAGCTCAGCGGAGGGGTGAGAGTCAGAGGTGACATTCAGAGCTCAGCGGAGGGGTGAGTGTCAGAGGTGACATTCAGAGCTCAGCGGAGGGGTGAGAGTCAGAGGTGACATTCACAGCTCAGCGGAGGGGTGAGAGTCAGAGGTGACATTCACAGCTCAGCGGAGGGGTGAGAGTCAGAGGTGACATTCAGAGCTCAGCAGAGGGGTGAGAGTCAGAGGTGACATTCAGAGCTCAGCGGAGGGGTGAGAGTCAGAGGTGACATTCAGAGCTCAGCGGAGGGGTGAGAGTCAGAGGTGACATTCAGAGCTCAGCGGAGGGGTGAGTGTCAGAGGTGACATTCAGAGCTCAGCGGAGGGGTGAGAGTCAGAGGTGACATTCAGAGCTCAGGGGAGGGGTGAGAGTCAGAGGTGACATTCAGAGCTCAGCGGAGGGGTGAGAGTCAGAGGTGACATTCAGAGCTCAGCGGAGGGGTGAGAGTCAGAGGTGACATTCAGAGCTCAGCAGAGGGGTGAGAGTCAGAGGTGACATTCAGAGCTCAGCGGAGGGGTGAGAGTCAGAGGTGACATTCACAGCTCAGCGGAGGGGTGAGAGTCAGAGGTGACATTCACAGCTCAGCGGAGGGGTGAGAGTCAGAGGTGACATTCAGAGCTCAGCGGAGGGGTGAGAGTCAGAGGTGACATTCAGAGCTCAGCGGAGGGGTGAGTGTCAGAGGTGACATTCAGAGCTCAGCGGAGGGGTGAGAGTCAGAGGTGACATTCACAGCTCAGCGGAGGGGTGAGAGTCAGAGGTGACATTCACAGCTCAGCGGAGGGGTGAGAGTCAGAGGTGACATTCAGAGCTCAGCAGAGGGGTGAGAGTCAGAGGTGACATTCAGAGCTCAGCGGAGGGGTGAGAGTCAGAGGTGACATTCAGAGCTCAGCGGAGGGGTGAGAGTCAGAGGTGACATTCAGAGCTCAGCGGAGGGGTGAGTGTCAGAGGTGACATTCAGAGCTCAGCGGAGGGGTGAGAGTCAGAGGTGACATTCAGAGCTCAGGGGAGGGGTGAGAGTCAGAGGTGACATTCAGAGCTCAGCGGAGGGGTGAGAGTCAGAGGTGACATTCAGAGCTCAGCAGAGGGGTGAGAGTCAGAGGTGACATTCAGAGCTCAGCGGAGGGCTGAGAGTCAGAGGTGACATTGACAGCTCAGTGGAGGGGTGAGTGTCAGAGGTGACATTCAGAGCTCAGTAGAGGGAAGGGGGTCAGTGGTGACATTCACAGATAGACAGGTGCTGCATGTGCAATTCAGAGCCAAGGAAGGGGTAGAATGTTATTCACAAGTGAGCAGGGGGTGGGGGGAAGGGAATATTTGGCATTTGCAGATAGGCAATGGAGGAATAAGTGAAGCATTCATAGGGTGATAGGGAGAGGGAAGGCTCATCATTTACGCTACCTGTCAGTGATCACCATAAACACTTGTTGTGCTTCTATCACATGCAAGCGTGTTTGGCTGGCTTCCCCTCACTCCCTTCCATGGAGGTGAGCTGCTTCTCACTGCCACACCGCAGCCAGACCTGCTATGAGATGCGTTGCTGTGGCAACAGTTCTCCTGATGCCGGTGCTTTGCATGATGAAGCGTGGAAGGTTTCTCTTTGCTGCCAGTATTTCTCTCTAGCAATCACCTCAGACACACACTATGCTGCTGCATCGGCACTGCGAGCGCTGCCCTCCTGGTCTTTGAGAGTTTGTAATGAATGTGCGCCTGAGACCTGCCGAGCAGAATATGATATCGGCTCTCTGTAAAAAACAACTGCCCAGGACAGCTCGCTCTCCTCCTCAGTCCCCTGCAGCACCCCCAGAACTGAAAGCCACCTTTCCCTGCTTACTTTCCTCATTGTACACTGAGATGATGACAGATAAAAAACCTATGGCCCTTTCATATGAACCACTAAGCTCTATAGGCCCTTTCTTTCTTTTAGAGATCCTCTGTGTTGGTCCCATGCTTTCTTGAATTCAGTTACAGTCTGTCTCTCCTCCCTCTCTCCTCCCTCCATGGGAGGAAAAACAGACGTCCTATTCATCGGAAGAGATCATTCATTCACCCCCCCTCCTTCAATCAAGGTGGGCAACGCTGACATCATCTCCAAGACAACGATCAGATATCTTGGAGTAACTTTGGACCAGCGCCTTGACATGCATGCCCACATAGATAATACCATCAGGACAATCTACCATAAAATACGAACGCTACGCCTCTTGAAGGACACCCTAGAACCAAATGACTTCCGAACAGTCTTCCAGGCCATCATAATGCCCCACTTCGATTACGCCAATTCTATCCTACTTGGCCTCCCAAAAAGCTCGACGAATCCTTTACAGCTAGCTATGAACACCGCAGCAAGAACCCTATACGGAGCAGCCCGCAAAGACCACATTACCCCTATCCTGAAGAGCCTGCACTGGCTCCCCATACAACACCGGATCACATTCAAGATCTTAACCATGACATTTAAAGCAGTTCATAGAATCACCTCAACCACCTTGTCAGACCTGATACAACCCACCCCAGACAACAGACTAAGAAGAACCAAGTCCTACAATACCATTCTGCTCCCAAAAGCTATCACTAAATGTAACAAATCAACAAGTAGAAGGGCCTTTGCCTTGTTTGCACCCTCCAGCTGGAATTCTCTCCCAGCAGAAATCCGGACCATAAACAACCTCACCCAATTCAGAAAGGCCGTCAAACACTACCTATTTCAACAGCACTTCTGTAACTCTGACAACATTACCTAGACAGCAGTACACGACCCAACAGTCCCTCATCCCATAGCCGCCGAACTAATCTCTAATCTAACTTTCAATTACATAGAACCACCCCTTACAGGGCTGGTACTACAAATCCATCTATGATGCAACCCTCTTTATGTAAATAGTGTATAAAGTTCACCTGTTATCCAAGTTGGAATTCCCTGTTATATGTAAGTTCAATGTTTGATTGTTCCACATTGTACAAACCTGTTCATTGTAAACCGCGCTGATTCCGAATAGTGCGGTATAGAAAAACTAATAAATAAATAAATAAATAAATGGGGAGACTATTGCATGCATCCACTACTGATAGAAGGCACCGTAAAGAGATATTTCCTCAGATTACTCCTGAGTCTATCTTCTTTCATCTTGTTGCAGAGCTTCCTTACAACTGAGAGGCTCTCCCCCTGTGCTTTTATGCCCGAGGATACCAGTGTTGTTTTTGCTGTCATGAAGGAAAGGCTAAATCCGAGAGAGAATTTATGTAGCCCCCTCAGGGTGTTGGCACATCTTGTTGGCTCCCTTTCAATCTGTCCAAAACTCAGCTACACGGCTTATCTGCTGCCAGAGTGTCACTATGCTCATGTAACCCCTCTTCTCAAGTCACTTCACTGGTCCATATCCATTTCAACATCTAGTAAAAAACTTCTGCTTACCTACAAGCACATTCACTCTGTGGCTCCTCACCTCCTTTCCTCTCTTATCACTCTACACCCCTCCTCAGGAACTCCGCTCCTCTGGCAGATCCCTTCTATCTGTGCCCTTCTCTGCCCTGCCAACTCCAGACTTCATTCATTCCACGACTCCTCACTACCTTTCCTCTCCTATCTCACTCTACACCCCTCCTCGGGAACTCCGCTCCTCTGGCAGATCCCTTCTATCTGTGCCCTTCTCTGCCCTGCCAACTCCAGACTTCATTCATTCTGTGGCTCCTCACCTCCTTTCCTCTCCTATCTCACTCTACACCCCTCCTCAGGAACTCCGCTCCTCTGGCAGATCCCTTCTATCTGTGCCCTTCTCTGCCCTGCCGACTCCAGACTTCATTCATTCCACGACTCCTCACTACCTTTCCTCTCCTATCTCACTCTACACCCCTCCTCGGGAACTCCGCTCCTCTGGCAGATCCCTTCTATCTGTGCCCTTCTCTGCCCTGCCGACTCCAGACTTCATTCATTCCACGACTCCTCACTACCTTTCCTCATCTCACTCTACACCCCTCCTCAGGAACTCCGCTCCTCTGGCAGATCCCTTCTATCTGTGCCCTTCTCTGCCCTGCCAACTCCAGACTTCGTTCATTCCACCTTGCTGCTCATACGTCTGCAACAAAGTACCCGAGTCTGTGCGTCGGACTCCTTCTCTGGATCTGTTCAAATCCAGGCTTAAAACCCACCTCTTTGAGGCTGCTTGTGGATCCTGATGCTCCTCACTCTCTTGTTTACTGCTGATGAGTATCTTACCATACTCTAGTCCCCAGTTTTGCTATGTGTTTTGTCTTCATTGGATTGTAAGCTCTTGTGTCTTGCATCTATATGTACAGTACTGCATAGACTTTGTAGTGCTATAGAAATGATGATTAGTAGCAGTTGTGCTTACACAGCCTCATGAAAACGGAGGGCCCGATAGATCAGCTGTTACCGGAGGAAGTAGTAAAGGCTGTTAGTGTAGCTGGGTTTAAAAAAGGTTTGGACAAGTTCCTGGAGGAAAGGTCCATAAACCATTATTAAGAAGTGACTGAAGATATCAATGCTTGACCCAGTACAAGCATTGTGGAACTTGTGTCTCTTGGTACATATGACTTGCTAGGTACATATGACCTAGATTGGCCACTGTTGGAAACAGAATACTGGGCTTGATGGA
Source organism: Ichthyophis bannanicus (assembly GCA_033557465.1). Lineage (NCBI taxonomy): Eukaryota > Metazoa > Chordata > Amphibia > Gymnophiona > Ichthyophiidae > Ichthyophis > Ichthyophis bannanicus. The sequence goes on along the minus strand of CM066040.1, from coordinate 301,483,736 downwards.
CCTTGGTCTGACCCAGTATGGCATATCTTATGTTCTTATGTTCTTATGTAGCCATCGCCACAGAATAACACAGGTAGCCACCACCACTGCAATTTATTTTATTCATTTATTTATTTAACAAGTTTTTTATACCGCTCCATCTTAAATTAAAAACAGTTTACAGTATAATAACTGGAACTTTACATTGAACAGGGGAAAGAACTTGGAAGGTTAAACTTTAAACCCAGATATTCAATACCAGGGTCATGTCCATCGCCAGCACTGAACATCTGGGTTGCCTGGACTGGCAAGAAGCTAACCAGGCAGTGGCAGTATTCAGCTGCGCACAGTAGTAAGGCCAACCTTCCTTGTGCCACACAGCCACAACTGGGCAATGGCTCAATATCACTTCTGCCTGGTTGCTACTACTACTATTACTGAGCATCTGTATAGCACTACATGACATAGACAGCGCTGCACAGACGTGTAAGAGACGGTCCCTGCTCATCAGAGCTTACAATCTAGTCAAGACAGACAACACAGTCGCTGTAGACATAGGATATATCTAGGGGGAATGGTAAGGAAACACAGAGAAGATCAGGTGAGTCAAGATCCGAAAGCAGCAGGGAAGAGGTGAGTTTTCAGCCTGGATTTGAAAAGGGTCAGAGAAGGCGTCTGACGTACAGACTCAGGTAGTTTGTTCCAGGCGTAAGGTGCAGCAAGATGAAAGGACTAAAGCCTGAAATTAGCAGTAGAAGAGAAGGGCACAGATAGAAGTGATTTGCTAGAAGAACGGAGTTCCCGAAGAGGGGTGCAAGAAGTGATAAGAGAGGAAAGGTAGTGAAGAGCTGCAGAGTGAATGCATTTATGGGTCAGCAGGAGAAGTTTGAACTGGATGCACAAAATGGATAGGAAGCCAATGAAGAGACTTGAGAAGAGGGGTAATATGAGTATGACGAGGATGGCGGAAGATTAGTCGCACAGCAGTGTGTTGAACAGACTGAAGGGGAGAGAGATGATTCAGTTAGAGACCCGCAACGAATAGGTTACAATAGTCAAGACGGGAGGTGATTAAGGAGCGGATAAGTGTCTTAGTAGTGTGTTCAGAGAGGAATGGGCAGATTTTGTCGATGTTATAGAGAAAGAAACGGCAGGTCTTAGCTATCAGATAGATGTGTGTGGAGAAGGAAAGAGAGGGGTTAGACAACCCCAAGGTTACGAGCTGAGGAAACAGGGAGAAGTAGAGAGTTATCCACAGAGACTGAGAAAGGAGGAAGAGGAGAGGACGTTTTAGGGGGAAAATTAAGAAGCTCAGTTTTGGCCATGTTCAATTTCAAGCAGCAGTGAGTCATCCAAGCAGCAATGTCAGAAAGGCAAGCAGAGATCTCGGCCTGGATTACCAGAGAGATTGCAGGTGTAGAGAGGTAGATCTGGGAGTCATCAGCATAAAGATGGTACTGAAAGCCATGGGAAGAGATGAGTGCACCAAGGGATTAGGTATAGAGAGAGAAAAGGAGTGGAGCCAAGACAGATCCTTAGGGTACACCAAGTGAGAGCAGGATAGCAGCAAAGGAGGATCCACCAGAACACAGACTGAAAGAGCGATGGGAGAGATAAGAGGAAAACCAGGATAGTACAGAGCTCTTACAACTAAGCGAGGACAGGATATCAAGGAGAAGATTGTGGTCAACAGTGTCAAAAGCAGCAGAGAGGTCAAGAAAGATGAGGACTGAGTAAAGGCCCTTGGATTTTGCCAGGAACAAATCACTGGAGACTTTGGCAAGAGCTGTTTCAGTAGAATGTAAAGGACGAGAGCCAGATTGTAAAGGATCCAGGAGGGTTTGAGAGGAGAGAAAGTCAAGGCAACAGCAGTGAACCGCACGTTCAAGTGGTTTAGAAATGAAGGGGAGGAGGGAGATGGGTCAATAGTTTCCAACAGTGGCCAATCTAGGTCGTACATACCTAGCAGTTTCCCCAAAAGACAGGTTCCACAATGCTTGTATTGGGTCAAGCATTGATATCCTGGGTCCCTTTTTAATAATGCTTTATGAACCTTTCCTCCAGGAACTTGTCCAAACCTTTTTAAAACCCAGCTACACTAACAGCCTTTACTACATCCTCCGGTAACAAATTCCAGAGTTTGATTACACGTTGAGTGAAAAAAATATTTTCTCTTATTAGTCTTAAATAGTTTACCCTGTAGCTTCATTGCATGTCCCCTAGTCTTTCTATATTCTGATAAGGTAAACAATCGATCTACGTTTACCCGTTCCACTCTGTTTATTAATTTATAGACTTCTATCATATCTCCCATCAGCCGTCTCTTTTCCAGGTTAAAGAGCCCTAACCTTTTTAGCCTTTCTTCATAGGGGTATCCTTCCATCCCCTTTACCATTTTGGTGGCTCTTCTCTGAACCTTTTCTAATAACGCTATATCCTTTTTAAGATACGGCGACCAGAATTGCACACAATATTCAAGGTGCTGTCGCACCACGGAACGATATAAAGGAATTATAATATCCTTTGTTTTATTTTCCATTCCTTTCCTTATGATACCTAGCATTCTATTTGCTCTCTTGGTCACCGCTGCACACTGGGCGGAGGGTTTTAACATGTTATCCACAATGACGCCTAAATCTTTTTCCTTTCATTTCAGACAGTGGTTTACATTGTAACTTAAACTTGGTAATGTACATTAAACAGGGACATTGATAACTTGGATTTTTCTGAGGCAATGGAGGGTTAAGTAACTTGCCCAAGGCCACAAGTAGTGCTAGTGAGAATTGAACTCTGGTCTCTTGGTTCCCTATCCATTAGGCTACTGCTCCAGTTCCTAGAGAAAGTTCCATAAGCCATTATTAAAAAAGACTTGGGAAATTCACTGCTTACTCCAGGACAAGCATTGTGGAATCTGTCTACCTTTCTGGGAATCTGATAGGTACTTGTGACCTGGATTGGCCATTGTTGGAAAGAGGATACTGGGCTTGATTGACCTTGGTCTGACATTTCTTATGCTCCTGGTTTTAGCTATCTGTTGGATGTGTGCAGAGAAAGAGAGAGAAGTGTCAAAGATGGTCCCAAGGATATTTAACAGGTTTTATGTACTGCTTTATCATTTCAATCAAAGTGGTTTACATTGAAAGTTGGTAATGTACATTAAACAGGGACATTGATAACTTGGCTTTTTCTGAGGCAATGGAGGGTTAAGTGACTTGTCCAAGGCCACAAGGAGTGCTAGTGGGAATTGAACCCTAGTCTCTGGGTTCCCAAGCCAGTGTTCTTAACCATTAGGCTACTCCTCCTCTCCAAGGTTGTAAGCTGAGGAAACAGGGAAGAGTGTATTCTTATTCACAGAAATAGAGACAGGAAGAAGGAAGGAAGTGGGTATAGAGAGAAAGAGCTTGGTTTTGGTCATATTCAGTTTCAGACGGTGGTAGGACATCCAGGCAGCAATGTCAGATAAGCAGTCTGAGATATGAGCCTGGATTTCTGGAGATAATTCAGGTGCAGAGAGGAAGATTTGAGAGTCAGCAGTGTAAAGATGGAACGAGGAGATATATGTACCAAGGGCATGAGTGTAGAGAGAGAAAAGGAGAGGTCCCAAGACAAAAAAATTCATTTAGTCTGTCAGCTACAATCTTATTTATTTAGCTAGGCTCACATACCACTTAGTCTAAAAGTCAAAGCGGTTTATAATGAAAATAAGGAGCCAACATGGCTTTACATAGAACAAGGACTTGTCCTTACTGAGTGCCCCTTTTGCCCCTTGATTATCTAATGGACTAACTGACTCCTTCTATGATTTTTTGATTCATTATATACCTAAAAATATTTTACTGTGAGTTTTTCTCTCTATGGCAAGCTTCTTTTCAAATTCTCTTTTTGCCTTTTCTTATCAGTGCATTGGATTTAACTTGCCAGTGCTTATACTGTTTCCTATTTTCTTCATTTGGTTCTTTTAACCAAGTTGGCAGTTGTTTGGCTTTCCTTCTGCCTTTCTTAATATGTGGGATACATCTGGTCTGGGCTTCGAAGGTTATATATTGTTTAAACAACTTCTACGCCTGATGTTAATTATTGATCTTTGCAGTGCTCCTTTTTTTCTAACCATTTTCCTCATTTTATTATAGTTTCCCTTTCAAAAAGGAAGAGGAATAGCTAGCAGAAAAAGGAGAGGAATGGCTAGCAGAAAAAAGGAGGTGATAATGCCTCTGTATAAGTCTTTGGTGCGACCTCATTTGGAGTATAGTGTGCAATTCTGGAGACCGCACCTTCAAAAGGATGTGAACAGGATGGAGTCGGTGCAAAGGGTGGCTACTAAAATGGTTAGTGGTCTTCATTATAAAGCATATGAGGACAGACTTAAGGATCTTAATATGTACACCTTAGAGGAAAGGCGGGATAGAGGTGATATGATTGCAACGTTTAAATACCTCCATGGCATAAATGCACATGGGGAGAGCCTCTTTCAATTGAAAGCAAGTTCTGCTACGAGAGGACATGGAATGAGGGTGAAAGGGGATAGATTCAGGAGTGATATGCGGAAATATTTTTTTACAGAAAGAGTGGTGGATCCGTGGAATAGTCTCCCAGTGGAGGTGGTAGAGATGAGGACAGTAACTGAATTCAAAAAAAGTAGGAAAAGTAGGAAAGAAGAGGCAGATTGAAAAGAGACACAATAAGCACAAGATGAGATAAAAGAGTAGAACTAGTGCAACAGTAGAACTGAGGCCGGCAGAAAAAAGACATAATAAGAGAAGAGAATGGTGGACCAAGTCGAAGGCACAGGAAAGATCAAGAGACACTGCCAGAGAAATACCATCCCCAGAGCCATCGAGAGTCGGAGCAGTATCCCATGGGTGTAGAGGCAATGTTCGCACACCTGGAGAAACAGTAACTTCCACATCAGTGGGTAACGACAAGCCCTCATAATGCTGCTTCATCCAGACTAGAATGAGAGCCAAGGACCTCAGGCACTATGAAATAATGATCCATTGGACCTACAATCGCTGAAGGCTTGGAGGTCGAGATCTTCTTCCCAACCTTCCCCTATCACTTAGGCATGAGGAAAGATGGGGAGCACCTAAGCAATATTATTTAAATAGTTTGAAGATTTCATCTGTGGGAAACCCATATATAAACAAAAAAAGTTATATGCCAGAAAGGTCATTGATGCTATTAGGCGCTATGTTTTGATATTTTTTAATATCGTTATATCGAGTGCCATTGAGTCTGAGACATTCTGAGCATGTGAAAATAGTCTTGGTTACATAAATTTTTCCACAGAAGAAATAGTTACCACGTTGGATGGATGTTACTGTAGAGCAATAAGTATTAAGTGGAGGATTGTAAATTTTGCTCTGAGAAAAGGCCAAAAAGATTATTGTAGAATTACAATGAGGAAAGATGGAGCAACAGCACTATACCGCCATTTTGCCCCTGGCACTCCATATGATTTTTTTCATTTCACCAGGAGTCTCTCATGAGGGTTCTTGTCAGATACACTTTGACTGGCTCACCTTCGCCAACCTGTTTCTTCACACCTTCAAAAAAATATAACAGATTAATAAAACAAGACTTTCTTTGGCTAAATCCATGTTGGCCTTCTCCCATTAAACCATGAAAACTACATGTTCAGTAATTTAATTTTTTATAATGGTTTCTACCATTTTTCCTGGTATTGACATCAGGCTCACTGATCTGTAGTTTCGTGGATCACCCCTGGAACTCTTCTTAAAAATTGGCGTTAGATTGGCCACTTTCCAATCTTCAGGTACTACAGATGATTTTAATGATAGTTCACAAATTAATAATAGTAGGTCTACAATTTCATATTTCAGTTCTTTCAACATCCTTGGATGTATACCATCCGGTCCAGGTGATTTTGCTGCTTTTCAGTTTATCAACTATTTCTTTCAGTTCTTATAATATATCACCTTTAAATGCCATTTCAGGCATGGGTAACTTCCTTACATCTTCTTTAGTAAAGACCCCAAGCAAAGAATTCACTCAGAGTCTCCAATATGGCCTTGTCCTCCCTTAGCACCCTTTTTACCCCTCTATCATCTAATTGTCCAACTGACTCACAGTTTTTTTTGCTGTGAATTTATTTGAAAACGTTTTTATTATGCGTTTTTGCTTCTACAGCAAGCTTTTTATCAAATTCTCTCTTTGCCTGTCTTATCAATGCCTTGCATCTAACTTGCCAGTGCTTATGCTGTTTCCCGTTGTCATCATTTGGCTCATTTTTCCATTTCTTGAAAGATGCATTTTTGGCTACAACAGCCTCTCTGACCTCACCTTCAAATCATACTGGCAGTTTTTTGGCCTTCCTTCCAATTTTCTTGAAGCATAGAATACATCTGATCTGGGTTTCCAAGATAGTATTTGTAAACACCCAGGCTTGATATAAATCTTTAACCTTTGCAGCTGCTCCTGTTAGTTGTTTCTCAACTATTTTCCTCCAGGTGCATGGACAGGAAGCAGCCACCATCACCACTAGCCCCCAACCAGCATCGGGGAAGGGAGCTGGAAGGACACAGACTCCCTGCCCCCCTTCACAAGGCCGATTGGGCCCGCCCCAGCAAGAACAGAACTTTAAAGCACAGCGCACCTCCAGCTGCACAGACAGAAATCAGCCACTATAACCACCGGCCCCCGATAGGCATTGGAGAAGGGAGCTGGAAGGACATAGCCTCCCTGCCCCCCTCCACAAGGCTGATTGGGCCCGCCCCAGCAAGAACAGAACTTTAAAGCACAGAGCACCTCCAGACATGTCCCCGCCTAGCAGGCCCGTGCCTGAAGGCCTTGCCAGAGGACCCTTTGGTGTGATCCTTAGGCAGGGACCTAGAATAGGACCAGAAGCAAGCTAACCACTACCTCCCAAACTACACAGGATCCCATTCTGGAAGGTAAACAGCACTGATCACCTCACAGCTCTGATCACCTCACATAAGCCTCAAATCTCATCACCTATGCTTCAGCTGCACTTAGATCCCAAAATCTTCAATCCCCCAACTGATCATTACACACCATCCAAACCACAGCTCCACTTCACATCACTAAGACTCAGCACCAACCTTAAGATAACATACAGACCAGAACAACCATGCTCACCATGTTTCTAATGCTGGTCGCACTTCTTACCCTTATCCCCCTGACTAAAGCACACAACACCCTCCCTACCCCCTATATGTTCTCCACATCTTCCACCCAACATCCCGTTCAGCACACCTGCGCCACTGCCATAACAGACATCGTCACACGAAATGCATCATACCTATACAAACCACTACCTACCTACCTACCAACACCCCCCCCCCCCACCACAACCTCCAAGATTTCAACTACCACACTGAAATGCACCCTCATAGATGCATAACCAATAAGAAATAAAACCCAAACTATACAGGACCTCCTATCTGACTACCAACTTGATATCCTCTGCATAACAGAAACCTGGCTCACAGACACCGACAATGTCCTTCTTAACCAGATTAAACCTGAAGGTTTCTCCATCTTCACTTGTCCCAGACACAATCATAGAGGAGGCGGAGTATTAATACTAACTAAATCTCATCTTCACTTCCACCACTTTTCTGCAGAGAGCACAGAAGAACTAGACTATGTCAGCATAACCAACAATCAACTCACAATTATCCTCAACTACAGAACTCTCTCTATCTCAACAAATGACCTATCCAACTTACTTGAAAATGCTCTGAACACCACCAAGACTAGCAAGGACCTGATCATCCTAGGGGACTTCAACCTCCCCTCACTATAGCCCAAAACAGCAAATGATTTCATGGCAGCTTTGGAATTCATACAGAACGTAACATCTCCCATGCCCAACAAGGGTAACACACTCGATTTAATTTTCGCCCCCTTCATCCAACACATATATACCCCCCACACACTTCAAACCTACCCAACACCCTGGACTGACCACAGCCTCATAACCTTCTCTGTGCCACTCAATACTCCTAATACCAAGTCAACACACTACACCCCAAAAATTCAAACCCTTCAATAAAGACATCATTCTAGCAGACATCATTCCAAACCTAGAAATCGACACTACAGATCTTAACACACTTGCAAACAACTGGAACCTCACAATCAAGAAAGCTGCAGAAATACCAACTCACCAAGCCAACTCGACCAAAAAAACACTTCAGATGAAAAATTACTCGCAAAATTAATACAAGAATCTCTACAGCAAGGACTAGTACCAGAATGCCTCAAGCTCTCCTCAATCCGTACCATCCTAAAAAAAAACCAACCTTGACCTTTCCAAACCTGCATCCTACAGACCCATCGCCAGTCTCCCTTTCCTAGCTAAAATTATTGAAAAGACTGTCCAGTTGCAACTCCAAAACCACATTGACAATAGCTCCCTTCTGGATCCCCAACAACACGGTTTCCGCCCACTCCACGGAGTGGAAACATTAATGACCTCCCTTACCAACTCCTTAATCAAAGGCATTCAAGACCAGTCCAAAATCTTCATACTGATATTCCTGGACATCTCTGCAGCATTCAACACAGTCAACCACAGCACCCTCTTATTCTGCCTTCAACCAATTGGAATACATGGAACAGTACTCAAATGGTTCCAATCTTACCTCTCAAACCAGCAACAGCAGATAAAATTAGGATCAAACATTTCCAATCCATACAAACAAACTCAGGGAGTCCCAAAAGGATCCACCAATTCAGCCCTCCAACCTATACCTCCAACTCCTCTGCACAATCAAAGGCGCACAATGTCAGTTTCCACATCTATGACGACGACGTTATGATATATTCCCCAATTTACACCAAACAACCCTCATACAAACAAATCCAAGACTGCTTTACAGACATCTCCTACTGGTTAGCTGTAAACAGCCTAACAATCAACTGCAAGAAAACATAAGCACTATTTGTTACAAAGGACTCCTCATTCACCCCCCAATCTCCATAACCTTAAACAATATCCAAATAAACGTGAAACCAGAAGAGATGCCTAGACATCATGCTAGATCAGCACCTCTCCTTCAAGACTCATATAATGAATATATAATATAATGACTATAACCAAAGCAGTATATTTCAAAATCAAAACCCTACAGTGCCTATGCTTCCTCCTGGAACCACCAGATTTCCGGTCAGCACTAAAAGCAATCATTCTACCATATATTAACTACTGCAACATAATATAAGAAGGTCTCCCACAATCCACCTTCCTTCCATTACAAACTGCCCTCCACACTGTCACTCGCACAATCCCAGGAGCATCCAGATGACATAGCATCACCCTCGTCCTCAAACAACTACACTGGCTCCCACTCTCCAGCAAGGGTAAAATACAAAACTACTCTTGACACATAAATGCTACACTGCCACTCCCCTATTCAGTTCCAGCCTCTCTTACAAACTCTCGGCCTTAACAGACTTCGAAGACCATCCACAACTAACAAACTCACCATACCCCAGTCCAAGACAAAGACCAACAAACAAGCCTGCCATAGAGCCTTTGATTTTTTGCACCAACCATATGGAACACTCTCCCAAACCCCATAAGAAATATCACTGACCTCCACTCCTTCTGAAAACACCTGAAGATATTCCTGTTCACTGAGCACTACGGCCCCACCACACAATGCCCCAGAACCCTCACCCAAAATAACAAACTGCCATGTAGATATGTTACCTACGGTTGAAATGTCACAGGTACATAGTTAACCAACGCTATTATTGTTACTATTACTACCTGTACATAGTTCTATATAAGATGTTTCATGTAATTGAAGTTTGCAGTTTCAATGTAAACCACTTTGACCCAGTGAAAAGCAGTATAAAAGCATAACTAAATAAATAAAATCATAGTCTCTCTTTTGAAAGTTAAAATGAGTGCTTTGGATTTCCTTGCCATCCTTCCTCCATTTACTAAATCAAATACGATCATGCTATGATCACTATTGCCAAGTGGTCCCAACATCCTTATCTCTTGCTCTAGACCCTGTGTTCCACTAAGGACTAGGTCCAAAATAGCTTTGTCTCTTTGTTCATGAACTAGCTGCTCTAAGAAGCAGTCATTTATTTTATCTAGAAACTTTATGTCCCTAGCATGTCCTGACCACTGTTCCCTCTAAGCTGTGCGCGTGTGCGTGCGCACACATCTCGCAGAGCGAGCACACATACTTTACAACAGAGCGCACAAAAATTACGGTTCTGATTCTGATAGAAAATAAAACAGACATCTTAAAATTTAAAAGTTGTTGTGTATTTACGGTTTTCACAAGTTCTACAATATTTTCTAGTGCAATCAATGTGGTGTACATACTGTATTCTGATGTGTAGTCAAATTTTAAAGTATTTAACTCCGAGTGTCGTTATGTGGCGCACAAAAATTTAACCTTCCTTCAAAAGCTGCACAGCTGATATTTTATGCGCACACAGCCTACAGAAAATTAGAGGGAACATTGGTCCTGACCCAGTTGATACCAGGGTAATTGAAATCACCCATTATTACTGTGCTGTAACTTTTGTTAGCTTCCCTGATTTCTTTGAGCATTTCGTCATCCGTTTGTTCATTCTGGCCAGGCGGTCGATAGTACACCCCCACGGCCATCGCCTTCCCCTTTTTACATGGAATTTCTATCCATAGAGATTCTACAGTGTATTTTGTTTCCTGAAAAACTTTAATCCTGTGTGTCTCAATGCCCTCTCTAACATACAGCGTAACCCCTCCATCAATGTGTTCTACCTTATCATTGCAATACAGTTTGTAAGATGCCAATTATATCTAAGCTGTCAATTAGTGCTATATATTCTAGCTCTGCCATCTTAGTTTTTAGACTTCTAGCATTTGCATACAAGCATTTTAGAGGCTGCATTATATTCATATTAATCTGGTTATCAATTGATAGTGGTAATTTGCAGTCGTTCAGCTCTGCTCCTCTGTTACTTAAAGGCATCTGGGTTCCTTTTATCTTTATTAGAATCTCTCTGTCAGGATGCCCTAACTTCCCTCTTTTGCTAGTATCCTTCAAGGATACATCCTTCCGAACCATGTGCTCTTGGGTGACTTTCGGCTTTCCCCTATTATCTAGTTTAAAAGCTGCTCTATCTCCGTTTTAAAGATTAATGCCAGCAGCCTGGTTCCAACCTGGTTAAGGTGAAGCCCATTCCTTCGAAAAAGCCCCTCCTTTCCCCAGAATGTTGCCCAGTTTCTAACAAATCCAAAACCCTCTTCCTTGTATTATTGTCTCATTCATGCATTGAGACTCCGGAGCTCTGCCTGCCTTTCGGGTAATGCACGTGGAACAGGAAGCATTTCTGAGAATGCTACCCTAGAAGTTCTGGATTTCATCTTCCTACCTAAAAGCCTCCAGAACTGCCCCTCCCACACAGGGGCGGCTCAAGGCAATCTGCTGCCTGAGGCGACGTATGAAATGGTGCTCCCCCCCCCCCCCACACACCTTAAAGGGGGTGGGGGGTTTTCAGAAATCCAATCAGAGACTGAACCAAACCAAAAAGTCGATTAGATTATATGGAGGAAATGCAAGATGTTTGCACACAGGGCCGTATCAAGCTGCAATTGCACCCTGTGCAACTTGCAGCTCGGGCACACGCCCCCTCTCCCCCCATACCTTCGTCCAGCACTGCCTGCTATTTCCCTGCTGCTGCCGCCCTCTGTTCTTTTCATGGCAGCTCCGGCAGCAGGGAAAGAGCAGGCAGCGCTGGACGGAGGTATGGGGAGGAGGAGGGAGCATGCGTCCGTTCTGAAAGGCACCGGCACTTTACATAAGAACATAAGATATGCTATACTGGGTCAGACCAAGGTCCATCAAGCCCAGTATCCTGTTTCCAACAGTGGCCAATCTAGGTCATACGTACCTAGCAGTTTCCCCAAAAGACACAGGTTCTGCAATCCTTGTACTGGGTCAAGCATTAATATCCTGGGTTCCTTCTTAATAATGGTTTATGGACCTTTCCTCCAGGAACTTGTCCAAACCATTCTTAAATCCAGCTACACTAACAACCTTTACTACATCCTCCGGTAACAAATTCCAGAGTTTGATTACACGTTGAGTGAAAAAATATTTTCTTTTATTAGTCTTAAATAGTTTACCTTGTAGCTTCATTGCATGTCCTCTAGTCCTTCTATATTCTGATAACATAAACAATCGATCTACATTTACCCGTTCTACTCCGTTCATTAATTTATAGACTTCTATCATATCTCCCCTCAGCCATCTCTTTTCCAGGTTAAAGAGCCCTAACCTTTTTAGCCTTTCTTCATAGGAGTATTCTTCCATCCCCTTTACCATTTTGGTGGCTCTTCTCTGAACCTTTTCTAATAACGCTATAGCCTTTTTAAGATACGGCGACCAGAATTGCACACAATATTCAAGGTGCAGTCTCACCATGGAACGATATAGAGGCATTATAATATCTTTTGTTTTATTTTCCATTCCTTTCCTTATATAAGAACATAAGATATGCCATACTGAGTCAGACCAAGGTCCATCAAAGCCCAGTATCCTGTTTCCAACAGTGGCCAATCTAGGTCATAAGTACCTAGCAGTCTCCCCCAAAAGACACAGGTTCCTCAATGCTTGTATTGGGTCAAGCAGTGATATCCTTGGTCCCTTTTAATGATTTATGGACCTTTCCGCCAGGAACTTGTCCAAACCTTTTTTAAACCCAGCTACACTAACAGCTTACCAAGCATTCTATTTGCTCTCTTGGCTGCCGCTGCACACTGGGCTGAGGGTTTTAAAATGTTATCCACAATGACGCCTAAATCTTTTTCCTGGGTGGTGGTTCCTAATGTGGAACCTTGCATCGTGTAAACATAGTTTGGGTTGTTCTTCCCTAGGTGCATAACTTTGCACATGTCCACATTAAATTTCATCTGCCACTTTGATGCCCAGTCTTCCAATTTATCAAGATGCTCTTGCAATTTTCCACATTCCTCTTGGGTTTTAACAACTTTAAATAGTTTTGCGTCATCTGCAAATTTGATAACCTCACTCGTTAATCCACTTTCCAGGTCATTTATGAATATGTCAAAAAGCAGCGGACCCAGTACAGATCCCTGGGGTACACCACTATTCACCTTTCTCCATTGGGAAAATTGGTCATTTAGCCCAACCCTCTGCTTTCTATCTTTTAACCAGTTCCTGATCCACAGTAGTACACTGCCTCCTATCCCATGACTCTTTAGTTTTGCCAAAAGTCTCTGATGAGGGACCTTGTCAAAAGCTTTCTGAAAGTCCAGACACAGTATATCAACTGACTCACCCTTGTCCATCTGTTTATTCACACTTTCAAAAAAACATAACAGATTAGTAAAACAAGAGCTTCCTTGTCTAAAGCCATGTTGGCTGTCTCCCATTAGGCCATGATTATCTACATGCTGAGTAATTGCATTCTTTATGATGGTTTCTACCATTTTTCCCGGTACTGACGTGAGGCTCACCGGTCTGTAGTTTCCTGGATCACCCCTGGAACCCTTTTTAAAAATTGGTGTTACATTGGCGATCCTCCATTCTTCAGGTATTAGAGATGATTTTAATGATAGTTCACAGATTACTAATAGCAGGTCTGCAATCTCATATTTCAGTTCTTTCAACACCCTCTGTCCTGTGCTGCTGAGGTAAGCTATATCCTTATTTGATTTAAATTATAGCTCTTTGCTGCTGCTAGGCTCTAACTTATTATGAAATTTAAACTACAAGCCCTCTGCTGGGTTCTAAATTTAACCAGAAAGCTCTCTTCTGTGTTTTAAATTTAAACTTAAACTGCTGCTACTAGGCCCTGACTGATTTAACAAAAAATAGTGGGTTCACAGATTAATGAGCTTTAATAGAAAGAATTCCTTTCAGAAAATTCCCAGAAGTATATACTCACAATTGCAGATCTCTCTCCAGAAGTAACAGTCCCCTTTTCTAGTCCTTCAAGACTGAGGATCACAGTGCTCTGGTTCAGCTATTTATGCCTATGCTGTTGAGGTAAGCTGTGACCAACTTCTTGGATGATTAACAGTCCTTGCTTGGATAGAAGGAGTCTTTCAAAATGGCCTTTTGAACTGCCACCTGGTGTTAACACCTATTGAAAAAGTTTCACAGGTCTCCCTAGGTAGAAGGCCTCTTTGTAAAGGTCTCTAGAAGACTTAATTTGCTGCTCAAAGAGTACTGACCCTGTTTTTCCTTTTGTGCTAATCTATATTCTTATTAGATTTAAATTATAGATCTTTGCTGCTGCTAGGCTCTTAACTTATTATGAAATTTAAACTACAAGCTCTCTGCTGGGTTCTAAATTTAACCAGAAAGCGCTCTTCTGTGTTTTAAATTTAAACTAAAAGTACTTTGCTGATGCTAGGCCCTGAGTGACTATTAAATTTAAACTACAAGCTCTCTGCTGGGTTCCAAATTTAACCAGAAAGCTCTCTTCTGTGTTTTAAATTTAAACTTAAACTGCTGCTACTAGGCCCTGACTGATTTAACAAAACTTTAAGCAGATCTCTCCCTCCCTACTCTGACATCGCGTTGGAGGAGGGAGGGACCAGACCTGCTTAAAGTGCCGTGAAAAGGCTTGGGGAGCGCATTTTGGCTGCCTGCTATTGTCCTGCCAGTGGCGGCAGGGCAACAGCAGACAGCCGAAATGTGCCCCCCAAGCCTTTCTGCCCTGTGCGGCTGCACTGCTTGCACAGGTCTAGGTACGGTCCCGTTTGCACATCAAGGAACTAAAAGAGAGCAAGAACCAACAGCACAGTTTATAAAACTAAATTATAGCTCATTTTTATTTTGTTGTTATAAACTGCGTTATGGTTCTTGCTTTTTCTTTTTCAACATATATTTTGCATTCACAGTAGGTGCAGAACAGAACCAGGACATTAACCCACAGAACTCAATATTTAAAAAAAAAATCTGATTCTGATCATCTCACTAACAACAACAACAACCACCACTATTCTCCAGTACCAGGCATAATGTGAACTAATACAGAACCCTACAACAAAGAGCAAACCTACCATACCATACCATATCAGCACAAACTTCCAAAACTCACATAAGGAATCCATCCAAAAAAAGAAACACTTTAAATACTACAGTGAGCCCTGGAACATCCATTCTCCAGGACCAAGCAGGAAGTCAGTCCTCACATTTGGGTGACGTCGGCGCCGACAGAGCCCCCATGTGGAGCATTTCCCTAGCTTTCACAGAAAGCCTTTGGGACTGCCAGCACGCATGCGCGGTCCCCTTCCCGCCCAAGGGTGCCATCTTGCTCAGTCTTCTTTTTTCCGTGGAGCCCAACGGACGTGGTTCGTGTTCATTCATGAAAAAAGTTGATTTTTCGTGTTTTTTCTCGGTTCGACGCCGATTTCCCCTTCCCGCCTTGGGCCGGTACACCGGTATCAAGCCCGGACTTCTTTTTTCGGTTTTTGTCCTTCGTGACTAGCGTTCGCGCCATTTTTCTATTTTTCACTGGCAGCACTGTCTTTTGTCCTCGCAGGGGCCCTTTTTCCCCCGATGGCTGCCAGTGGGTTTAAAAAGTGTGATCGGTGTAAGAAACTTATGTCTCTCAAAGACACACATGACTGCTGCCTCCGCTGCCTCGGACCCGATCATGACCCGATGATCTGTGGTCCATGTGGGAAAATGTCCTCGAAGGCATTGAGGAGTCGGCAGCACCAGAAGGAAAGAATCTTCTCTGACTCCGCGTCCGGCTGGGCCCGGACTTCGTCAGAGGCCTTGACGTCTCGGGATTCCAATCCCGAGCATCGCCGGGGATCCTCTGAGAGGGGGTCTCCCTCGCGGGAGCATCGCAGGAAGAAGAAACCCACGAGGGCAGCATCGGTGTATGCACTTGGCTCCTCGAGGGCCAGGTCACATAGCCCCGACCGCTGGCCCGGGTCTTCGGAGTTGGAGAGGCCTGCAAAACAACCTCGTGTGGAGCCGGAGTCCCCGAGTCACGTGAGTGCTGTAGTCCTCGTGGACTCTCCTCCGGGGGAGCCGACGTTGGGCCCGACGCCATCGGGGCCCAAGTCGGGGGCTGCTGAGTCTCCTGAACTCGGACTCAGGTTGACGGCCTTGGAAAGCAGCTTGGCTGCCTTCATGGAACAGCAGCGGGCACTGATCGCCGGTCTCACCAGTGCATCTGCCCCGACCACCGGGACATCGACGTCCAAGTCGACCCCGGAGGCCGAGCCGATCCTCGAGTCCATGCGCTCTCAAGTCGATCCTCAGCCAAGGTCTCCCTCGGCCTCCCGTTCGGGACCGAGGTCGCCAACGCCGGTACCCTCGGCGTCGGGGCAGATGGCATCTGTGCCTGCCCGACAGGAGCTGCTCGATTCCTCCTCCGAGGAGTTGGGCTGTGAAACGGAGGATGAGAAGTCCCCGGACACCTTTCGGACCCGGTGTGTCCCTTCGGACTCACCGGAGTCTGAACCTCGGAGACGGTCCCCCCCAGAGGACACCCGGTTCTCGGATTTCGTGCGGGACATGGCCAAGGCCTTGGCCTTCCCCGTGGATCCCAAGGAGCAGCCTCGAGCCGAGGAGCTCGAGGCCCTGCAGTATGACTCTCCTCCCAAGGAGGCCTTTACTGTACCGGTTCCTCCGATGCTGGAACGGTTGCTCTTCTGCATGTGGGAGGCGCCGGCCTCGACATCGGTTCTGAGCAAGTGGGTCAATTCCATCTATCGAGTCCGCAAAAGCCCTGGGTTCCAAAAGGCACAGCTACCGCACCCCTCCATGGTTGTGGAATCAGCCATGCATCATCTGAAGAGTCAGAAGATGCACTCCTCGGTGCCTCCCGGCCGGGAGGCCCAGAACCTGGATGCCCTCGGTAGAAAGTGCTTCCAGGGCTCTATGCTTGCTTGCCGTGTCCAGACCTACCAGCTGTACATGGGCATGTACCTTCGAGACCTGGCAAAGGAGATTGCCGGGTTCTCTGCTGGTCTCTGAGGAACCTTTGCAGAGGTTCAAGGCCCTGTCATCGGGGATCCGAGAGTGCTCGAAGTTTATCTCTCGAGCAGCCTATGATGGCTTCAAGGCTTCGGCCCGTGTAGCCGCGGCCGGCATCTGTGCACGCCGTCAGGCTTGGCTACAGTCATCGGACCTCAAGCCATGGGTGCAGGACAAGTTGGTCGATGTCCCCTGCCAAGGTGAAAACCTCTTTGGCAAGCCCATGGCTAAAAAGGCTGCGGAACTCGAGTCCGAGACTCTCACCCATACAAGGCTGTCCAGGAAAACCTCTGCCCCTTCTCAAAAGAAGAAGGGCTCGGGAAAAAAGACCTTTTACCCGAGGAAGTCATCTGCCTACAAATCATAACCTCATTTTCAGGCCTCCACAGCTCCCCAACAGGGTCAGCAGGCCAAGGGGCAGGGACATGGGCCCTGTAGGCAGAAAAACCCCAAGCCAGCAGCTCCGGCTCCTGCACAGCAGGGAGTGGGGTTTTGACTCCAGTGGCATAGCCTCTCCTCCTCAGCTGGCCCCTCCCAGCACAGGAGGCCGGCTGACCCTCTATGCCCACAGGTGGTCAGCCGTAACAAGGGATACCTGGGTGCTAAGCATAGTCCAGAGGGGCTATCTCCTCCACTTCCACCAGGTACCTCCCTCCTACTTTAAAGGGGAGCTTCCAAGACTCCCTCTGCACAGGGAATTACTCCTGCAGGAGTTAGCAAGTCTTCTGAAGGAACAGGCGGTGGAACCGGTGCCTCACCACCTGAGAGGTCAAGGCTTCTATTCATGGTACTTTCTAGTACCAAAAAGAACAGGAGGCCTCAGGCCCATCCTAGACTTGCGGAATCTCAACAAGTTCCTGGAGAGGGAAAAGTTCAAGATGCTTACCCTTGGAATCCTGCTGCCCTACCTCCAGCAGGGAGATTGGCTATGCTCCTTAGACCTAAAGGATGCTTATACTCACATCCTTATTCATCCAGACCACAGACAATATCTCCGATTTGTAGTGGGAGGAAACCATTACCAGTACAGGGTACTCCCTTTTGGCCTAACCTCCGCCCCCAGGGTTTTCACCAAATGCCTGTCGGTGGTGGCAGCCTATCTCAGGGTTCAAAGACTCTTTGTCTTTCCATACCTGGACAACTGGCTCATCAGGGGTCAGTCTCCACAGGAGACCAATCAAGCCACCCTCCGCACTGTCGCTCTTCTCCAGCATCTGGGGTTTGTCATAAACTTCGCAAAGTCCGCTTTGCACCCCTCACAGAACATGGAGTTCATAGGAGCAAGACTGGACACCCTTCAAGCAAAGGCTTTTTTGCCAGTGGACAGGGCCCACAGACTGATGGACTTGGCCAGCCAATTCCACAGCAATTCTCTGGTCTCCGCCAGACAATTCCTGAGGCTCATAGGCCACATGGCATCCACGGTCCATGTAACTCCAAATGCCCGTCTACACATGAGGCCAGCTCAGTGGAGCCTCAGAACTCAGTGGCTGCAGGCCACGGGAAACCTGACGGACAAAGTGTGGGTGTCCAAGCTACTAGCTTCTTCTCTACAGTGGTGGCTTCATCTTCTGAATCTGCTAAGTGGGGTGCCTTTTCAAGCACCTCAACATTCAAGTGCTGACAACCGACGCTTCTCTTCAAGGTTGGGGTGCACATTGCCAAGGAGCATGCACCCAGGGCCTCTGGTCCCCTTGGGAGTCTGCACAGCAGATCAATTTCCTAGAGCTTAGAGCAATCCGCTTAGCCCTCCGGACTTTCTCTCATGTCCTCTCTCGCCAGTCCGTCTTAGTGCAGACGGACAATCAAGTTGCCATGTTCTATGTGAACAAGCAAGGGGGCACTGGGTCCCGACCTCTCTGTCAGGAGGCACAGGACCTGTGCTCCTGGGCAGTCAATCATGGCATACTTCTCAAGGCGGTCTATCTTCCTGGACAAGAGAATTACCTGGCAGACAGATTGAGCAGGATTCTGCAGCCACACGAATGACAATTTAATCCTCTGGTGGTTCAACAGATCTTCCTAAGATGGGGTCTTCCCACCATAGATCTCTTTGCCAGTCCACTGAACCGTCAACTGCCCAGTTTCTGCTCCAGGCAACCGCATCCTCTCAGAGTAGCAGCAGATGCTTTTCTCATTCCATGGTCTACAGGCCTCCTATATGCATTTCCTCCCACGCCTCTAGTGTCCAAGACACTGTTCAAAGTGATCCGGGACAAGGCCTCGGTGATCCTGGTGGCCCCCAGGTGGCCAAGGCCACCCTAGTTCCCACTTCTTTTGCAACTGGCGGTGGACACTCCTCTTCCTCTGGGGATGCAACCCGATCTCCTGTCTCAGAAGCAGGGATCTCTCTTACACCCCAACCTCCAGTCCCTCAATCTGATGGCCTGGCTGCTGAAAGGGTAGTTCTAGCACCCTTACTGCTGCCTAGGGAAGTGGAGGACGTGGTCTTGGCCTCTAGGAGGCAGTCCACTTGAAAGTCTTATGCCCTTAAGTGGCGTAGGTTCTCTACCTGGTGTGCTCAACGCAAGGAGGATCCTTTCTCATGCCTGGTACCAGTGGTGCTGCAATATTTGCTTCACCTGTCCAACCTAGGCCTCAAATCCAACTCGGTTAGGGTCCATCTCAGTGCTCTCTCAGCGCACCATTCACCGGTGGAGGGTCAGTCTCTCTCAAGCCACCCTTTAGTGGCTCGCTTCCTCAGAGGCCTCCTTTTGCTTAAGCCTCCAGTTCGTCCACCTGCCCCTGAGTGGGATTTGAATGTGGTCTTGCAACAGCTTACTTGCCCACCATTTGAGCCTATGGCTACTTGTCCTTTGCGTTTTCTCTCCTGGAAAGCGTTGTTTTTGGTAGCTGTTACCTCAGCAAGGCGAATGAGCGAGCTTCAAGCCTTGGTGTCAGATGCACCATACACTAGGTTCTATAGGAACAGAGTAGTCTTACGGACTCACCCTAAGTTCCTTCCTAAGGTTGTCTCCTCCTTCCACCTCAACCAGGAGGTGGTTCTTCCAACTTTCTTTCCCAGGCTGCATGCCAGCCGGGATGAGATGGTTTTGCATACCCTGGACTGTAGGAGGGCATTGTCCTTCTACCTTGACCGTACGCAGGAACACCGAAGGGCTGTTTAGCTCTTCGTCTCTTTTGACCCTAATAAGCTGGGGTTACCTGTCTCCAAGCGTACCCTGTCCATTTGAGTAGCAGACTGTATCGCCTGGGCATACAGGGCAGCTGGTCTCTCATTGCAGGGTCGCGTCACGGCTCACCGTGTCAGGGCAAAGGCTGCGTCAGTGGCTCATCTCCGCTCTGTTCCGTTGGTAGACATCTGCAGGGCCACTACTTGGTCTTCAAGCCAGACTTTTGCGGCCCACTACTGCCTCGAGAGAGAGTCCCGCAGGGACAGTGCTTTCGGACAGGCGGTACTCCGTAATCTCTTTGAGGTATAGGCAATTCCTACCCTCCGGCCCTAGTGTTGGGCTACCGTTCGGGGGCGTTCTCAGAGAAGATTCTTTTCGTACATGCTGAAGCTCTAGAGGGAGCATATTTTTTCAGCTTTGGGTCCCCGGTAGCCTTAAGCTGGGGAGTCCCATATGTGAGGACTGACTTCCTGCTTGGTCCTGGAGAAAAAGTAGTTACTCACCTATAACAGGTGTTCTCCAGGAGCAGCAGGAATCAGTCCTCACAACCCTTCCTCCTCCCCTTGGAGTTGCAGTCATATGATTTATTTTATTTTTTGCTGTCTTTTAGCTATGTCATCAGACTGAGCAAGATGGCACCCTTGGGCGGGAAGGGGACCGTGCATGCGTGCTGGCAGTCTCAAAGGCTTTCTGTGAAAGCTGGGGAAATGCTCCGCATGGGGGCTCTGTCGGCGCCGACATCACCCATATGTGAGGACTGATTCCTGCTGCTCCTGGAGAACACCTCTTACAGGTGAGTAACTACTCCTACACCTATTTGAAAAGCCAAACAAGTCAAATTACTACAGTACAGTATAGATCTTTATGTACAAACTCCATGTTAACAGAACACCTGACCTCAGTCGCACACTCACAACATCGACCCTCACCAAGTACAGAATAAGTAACCACAATCTAAACTAAAAATAAAAATATGTAGACAAAATTTAAATTGAAACCCCAAGAAGCCAGAGTCCACATGCAGTTCAACATCAGATAAATAAGAGATGCAATTCCCCAATACTGTGTAAAATATAAAAATAGCACAAAGTCCAATCACTAAAATTAAATAAAATTATTTTTCTACCTTTGTTGTCTGACCATTTTATTCTCTGATCATGCTAGTCCCGATCTGAGGCTTCTGCTTTCCTATCTTCTCATAGCTCTCTTTCTGTGGTCTATGGTCCTTGGTCCATCTGCCATTTCTTATCTCTTGTTTTGTTTTCTTCACTTCCTTCCATCAGCCCATTTCCAGTTCCAGTAACCCTCCCCAGTATCAGCCCCCTTTCCAGTCCTCCCCTCCCATTACCTTCCATTTTCAACCACTTTGCATTCCCACGACTGCCACTGGTGTCCATTCGCATCCAATCCCCCTCCTTCCCCACTTTCCAGCCCCTTCTAGTCCAATTACCATCCCAGATATCAGCTTATGTCCACTCTCAGTGCCACCCCTCCAGTCAGCCCCTTCCAGTCGGCCTACCCTCTGTCTATCCCCCTTCCAGTACCATTTGCATGCCAGCTCCCTTCCAGCCTCCTCCCCATCACCCAACCACTTACCACTCCCATCCTCAAGTGTCAGCTCCCTTCCAGTCCCCTTCATTACATCCCAGGTGTCAGCTCCTTTCCAGCCCCCTCCTTCCCCCGTGTCAGCTCCCTTCCTGCCCCCTCCTTCCACTGGCAGACCCTCTCATTATCCTCTCCTTTCCAGTTCTATGCTACCATCCTCCCGCAACAGCCCATTTGTAGCCCTAGCCCCTAGTTTTCTTAAAGGGCCAGCAGCACTCTCCTCCCCTCCCTCATTAGCCCATTTCCAGTCCCAGCCCATTTCCAGTCCTATCCCCCTTATCAGCCCACTCTAGTCCTAGCCCCCCAATCAGCCCACTACCAGTCCTAACTCATTTCCGGTGCTAGCCCCCCATCTGCCCATTACCAGTCCTAACCCCCCTCCCCCGAATAAGTCCATTTCCAGTCCTAGCCCCTCAATCAGCCCATTTCCTATCCTAGCCACCCCCGATAGCTCATTACCAGCCCTAGCCCCCCTCCCAATCAGCCCATTTCCAGTTCTAACCCCCCATAGCCCATTACCAGTCCTAACCCCCCCATCAGCCCACTTCTAGGCCTACCCCACCAATCAGCCCATTACCAGTCCTAGCCCCCCCTCCCGATCAGCCCATTTCCAGTTATACAGAATAGAATAAAATTCAAGGCACTCCACACCATATTCAAAACAATTCAATCAGAATCTGCCATCTGCCTGAAAGAGCACATCAGAATCAATCCGGAAATCAGACCAAGAAGAAATAGCAATAAAAACTCCCTAGAACCACACGCCAACTTCAGAAACAGCAACTCATCAACATCCAAGAGAACATTCTCCCTGGATGCCCCAATGTTATGGAACTCTTTGCCGCCAAACATACGAGACACCAAGGATCATAATTCCTTCCGCAAGCTGCTTAAAACATTCCTGTTTAAGGAACACTATGGAGATTCAGTCACTTAATTAAACTCAACTTTAAAAACTCAGATCACACACCTACTAGATGACTTCCCTTGCTCTATCCTAATACAGAACAGTCTGATAAGTTTGTACATAGTTTGCACCTAAATCGGTTTGATTTAAGCTTTTTACTTCCCTTACCCTTCCACTCTCCCTATTGGTTATTTGTAATCTACTTCCTTGTTTAATGTAATGTTCATTCTTGTATTGAAGTTCTCTGTAAACCGCTTTGATTCACAAAAAGCGGTAAATAAACACTAATAAATAAATAATTCCCAGTTCTAATCCCCCCATCAGCCCATTACCAGCCCTAGCCCCCCCTCCCGATCAGCCCATTTCCAGTTCTAACCCCCCTCAGCCCATTTCCAGTCCTAGCCACCCCCGATAGCCCATTACCAGCCCTAGCCCCCTCCCAATCAGCCCATTTCCAGTTCTAACCCCCCCATAGCCCATTACCAGTCCTAACCCCCCCATCAGCCCACTTCCAGTCCTAACCCCCCCATCAGCTCTTTTCCAGTTCTAACCCCCCATCAGCCCATTTCCAGTCCTAGCCACACCCGCTAGCCCATTACCAGCCCTTGCCCCCTCCCGATTAGCCCATTTCCAGTCCTAGACCCCTATAGCCCATTACCGTCCTAACCCCCCCACTTCCAGTCCTAATCACCTCATCAGCCCATTTCCAGTCCTGGCTCCCCCCATAGTTCATTACTAGTCCTAACCCCCTCATCAGCCCACTTCCAGTCCTACCCCCCCCCCCCCCATAGCCCATTTCCAGTCCTAACCCCACCCCCCATCAGCTGACTTCAAGAAACTGGCTGCTGAAGCCGCTGCCGCTGCCACCGCAGCAGCGGCAGAAGTAAGTGCCCCGCGGCCACCCCGGCAGAGTCCTCCTTTCTCTCTCAGCACCGCCACCGGCTTTACAGAGCCGCGAAGGGAGAGTTTCCCTTTCTTGCGGCTCTGTTAAGCCTGCCGGCGCTGATGGGAAACAGCCATTTCCTGTTTCCCATCAGCACTGGCAGGCTTAGCAGAGCCACGAGAAAGGCAAACTCTCCCTTTGCGGCTCTGTAATCCGGCGCGGAGGGAGAGAAGAGGGCTCTGCCGGGGCAGCCGCGGAGCTCTTCCTTCTGCTGCTGCCGCAGCGGCAGCGGCTCTTCCGATCAAGTTTTTTTGGGGGGTTTTTTGAAGGCCGAGTGAGGCGGGCTTTTTGGGGCAATTTTTGCCGCTCCCAAAAAGTTGCCGCCTGAGGCCACCACCTCACTCGGCCCCATTTTAGAGCCGCCCCTGCATCCCACACTTTCCTATGTCATTGATACCAACATGTACCAAGACAGCAGACTCCTCTCCAGCACTATCTAAAACCTTGTCTAAGTGGTGTGTGAGGTCCACTACCTTCACACTAGGCAGGCATGTTACCAGGTGATCCTCACATCCACCAGCCACTCAGCAATCTACATGCCTAATGATTGAATCACCAACTATAGCATCCGTCCTAACCCTTCCCTCATGGGCACATGTTCCTCGAGAAACTGCCTCGGTGTGAGAGGGTTTTACATCACCTGGAGGACCCCTTTGATCTGTCACTTGGCTTTAGCACCTTTACAGGTCCCTTGTCTTCTAACTGGAAGTCCTCTTTGAAAGGTCTCTAGAAAAGCGATGTTACTTACCTATAACAGGGGTTCTCCATGGACAGCTGGATAAGTCAGCCACACTTGGTGATGTCATCTGACGGCACCGAGACGGAAGTACTCTCCATAGCTCAGAAGGGCTTTTGCCCTTCTGAGCATGAGCCAACTGGCCCTACCCCCGGCCCGCCCCTAGCTAGCTAGTTCGTCACTAGCTGAGCCTTTGCCAATAGGAGGCGGGCACTGGTCAGAGGCCAACCCCTTCCCAGGGGAGGAGGGTGGGTATGTATGGTTGACTTATCCTGCTGTCCACGGAGAACCCCTGTTACAGATAAGTAACATTGCTTTCTCCAAGGACAAGCAGGATGAGTCAGCCACACTTGGTACCTCCCAAGCTACCAAGTGATGTGGTGGAAGAGGTAGCTGAGGGACAGATCGGGTTCAGGGCGACTCTTTACCGGTACTGGATTCTTATTGGTGTATCCTGGAACACCTTGTTAACATTTACCGGTACTGGATTGCTACATCACCGTTAGGTAGGGCTAACCGTAGTGTGCCTGGTGGTGGTGCCAAGGCGCAACGTACAAATGTGCAGCGTGTATACGCCCATAAGATGCAGAGTGTAGTAACATTGAACATGTAACCTGCAGTCCCAATGCGTGCATGTGCCGTAGGCGTGATTACGAGACTATACGGTCTCAACAGGCAGCGGCAGAGATCGAGTCCCATCGAGCAGTAGCAGTGAAGTAGTGACTTTGAGTAAGGATAGCTACAACATCTGTATCAGATGCGCTACAAGAGCGATGCAAATTAGAGTATTAATACCGCCACAGTAAGAGAGAGACACTGTGAGCAAGGATAGGAACAGCATCAATATCGACTGTGCTACAAGAGTGATGCGAATGGAGCATAAATACCGCAATGGACATGAGCCAGTCCATGTCCTGGTCAGGTGTGCCTAGGCAGGAGGTAGTGGTCTAGATGTCAAGACTGCTAAGCGATGTGTTTGTTCATGCTGCAATGTTCTTGGACAGTGTGCAGTGTTAGCCAAGTGGCCCTGGCACATTTACGGGCCGCAGGTTGGCGACTGACCTTAGAGTCCCGTGCTTGCCCTTGGTGTGCTTGCCCTTGGCATGGCTTTTTTTATTTATTATTTTATTTAACATCTTTTATATACCGCGCTATTTGTTTTCAGTGCGGTTTACAAGTAACAGATCTGCACAATCAGAAAACACTGGTGTGCTTACATTATAACAGGAAACTTAAACTTGGAACAGAGGGTAATAAAACTATAACTATGTACACACAGTGAAACTATGTACAAAAAGCAGTGTAAAAACTGAGCTATGTATAAACATATTGGGTTCTTTAGTATTCACAGGCAGACTACTTGAGCCCTTGCTTGTGCCCCTGGCCGAGGTGGAGGAGCATGCGGAATCCCTTGAGGTGGATATGCTGGGACCGGGAGGCCAGGTTTATTGGGGGGTTACACGCAACGAAGAGTTGTGTCCCTTGTTGCAGGTGCACTGTTTCGTGTATGTCCTGGGCATATAGTTGCATACGGCTGTGATGCTATTCAGAGTATGGAGACTCTGCTCGTATCCTGCTGTCCGATGGCCTGGCTGATGTTATGGCCTGGCTGATGTGACTCTGGGGTCCCAAGGGTGGCTTGGTCGTGGTAGCATAGCGTGTCAGGTGTATCATCAGGACTAGAGGTTTGCACCGCTATCCAAAAGCCATCAGGACTAGCATGTTGGACTGCTATCCAAATAATCTTACTGGAGGTCTACCCCAATTCTGTCCGCAGTGGTTCGGCTGCGGGGCTGTCGTAAGGGTAGTCCTCGAAGTGCTCACCATAATAGCGTGAGGGTCCTCGAGGTGTTCACTATGTTAGCTGGCTGAGGGCCAGGAGTAGTGTGGCAGCGAGGCTGCCGAACGCAGTCGTCGGAGGCAGCGATCGCAAGGGATTGGGGGACCTGTCTGGTTGTTGGTACTTGTGCCAGGCGCTTTAGGGCTTGCATGACGATTGTGCCAAGGCACGAGTTTCATACATAGAAGACTACGGTCAGGTCTCTGAGTTACCATCTGCCAATCGGGTCAGGCTCTCGAGTTTTTTCTTGTCCACTAGCCTTGAATGGGGGAGGGGGGAAACGTGTCCAGGGGCTGTATAGTCAGATGCTTAGATGCTTAGGGAAACTGCACTGGTGCTGGCCAGGGTATGATGAAGATGATCTGGACTCTGTCCATTCTAAGCAGTTGCCTTTCATACTGTCCACATGGTGGGCAGATCGATTAGTGGTCCGCCCGCCGATGTAAGAAGGAAGATGATGGCCAATGGTTAAGTTCCTACCCGCAGTTCATCAGAGAGCTGAGTCTGCCTGGCAGCTTTCCCTGGGCCCCAGCATGAGGGCACCTTTCAGTGGCGCTGCTATGGGTGGGTACCGCTTGGCAGTGGTAAGGCTGGGGCTCAGAGTGGTACAAGCCGAAGTATAGGGTCTTTCTGCAGGAGAGTGGGAACTTGTTCCCTTGTGCACAAGTTCGGGTCTATGACCCCTTGTTGACTATCAGGGCAGGCCCTAGAGTGCAGAGCTGTTGTGGCAATCTGTCGGTGTGCTTTAATCCCTAACCAGACCTGCAGGCAGGTCTCCTTTGATTGCTCATAAAAAGGGAGGATCCCTAGACTGGTGATCCCCCGACTGGTGTCGAGCCTGCCACCCTGCAGTCATGCCAACAGTGACCTAGGTCTAGTGCCACAGGTCTCTTAGATTCTAGTGCCACAGATTTTGCTGGGGCCTGCCTGTGCCTTGTGCAGGAGTCTCACTGTTTCTGGCGCAGCCAGGGGTTTTGGTTCTGCCACAGGCATGTGCAGCAGTGCAGTTGCACCGGGGATGTAGGCCTCACACGGTAGGCCATGGTATTCAGGTAATGTAGAGATATGTACTGCAAGATCCAAAGTTGGGACCTGAACCTGTGACTCTGCTCCAAGACACAGTGGCTGTGAATAGTGTACCACACTATAGCCGCAACAGGGTTGGGGAGATCGTGTCATGATGATGATGAAGATGATGATCTCCCTCCAGTGTTGCGGGAAGATTGCCTTGGGGACTGTGGTGCTGATGTTCGCTTCGACAACATCCAGTTAATGAGCGGCTTCCACCAAGGAACCAAAGTTGGATAGGTATGGCTTTAGGCTTCCTATGATGGCACAGTGTGGGGAGACACCAATACCTTTCTAGGGAGTGCGTTGCCGCCACATGTTGTTGGGAGCACCTCTGGGGCAAGGAGCACTGATATGCTGCATGGACCTTCTGACCATCCATAAACTTTTTTTTTTTTTTTATGATTCCATGGAGTGGGATGCTGAGAACATTGCCAAGGGCACTGCCTTGGAGCGAGAGTGTGAGGTAGACCAGATAGAGGAGTAAGGGAGCATGGGAAATGGTTGTCCCTTGGTAGCAAGAGCAGCGCTGCGGAGTCTGAGATGCTGTTGGGTCTGAGAGACTGGAAGGCGTGGCCCAGCCTGATGTTGGCTATGCTTGTCTCAAGTGCCTCGGCCTCAGAGGGTTTTTTTGGGTTTTTTTGCACTGCGGAGTGGTCACTTTCTCCTTGGACAACCTCCATTGCCTTACCCCGGGGAAAGAGGCTGGTTGCCAGCTGCCCTTGGAAAGAAGCTGGTTACCGGCTGCCCTTGCTTACCACCTGCTGTCACCAACCTGGTCTGGGGGTGGTTGTGTATGGGTCAAACCATACTATGTGGCTATCTTGTAAGGTTAGGAGGCATTCCTAATTGGGAAGTATTGTTGTATTGTTCCATATAGAAGCGAAATATTGAGCACCCTGGACTGTGTTGGTTTGAGCTCCAACCGAACTGGACCAGTACAGGGCAATGGTCACCTTAAGTAACCTTTCTTGCAGCACTCACCGCTGTGATGCCAAGTCTTCCGGGTGCAGCAGTGATGGAATACTACAATAAGAATCGGGAGCGCAATGCGAGGAGAGGACTGAGAATCCCTGCACATTGTCTGGGAAACCTATTCCCAGTGTCTAGGCGCATGCTGGTTGAGGCTCAATGCCATGGTTGAGGCTCAAGGTCATAGGGTAATGGGCTCACCATCACAGTGGGCATGGTCAAAAGAGCAGCATTTGGAGGAGCTTTGGTGGGATCGAGCTGTGGTATTGGCCAGCCGTCCCTTGATTTCTTTAGTTCTACTTTATTTAGGGGGTAAAGAGAATTGCCAAAGTTTCCCAGGGTTGAAGATTGGACCCAGGACTCCCGGGGCTCCACCTTGGGCTTCCTTTGTACCCAAGAGAGTCTGCAGGTGGCAGGTGCCTGGTGTTGTTTCTGGAGCTCCGGATGCCACTGCGGGTACACGGCCATCCCCTCAGCATTGGGTTATGGTTTGCTGTTGCTTGGTGAGTGACATATAGGGCCAGCAATTTAAGGGTGAACCTTATATCCTGTTGGTGCGCTGAACCATGGTGATATACTGAAATTCCACTTCCCTTATCCCTACCTGAGAGGGGATCCAAGAAGGAACTATGGTGCAAGTTAACCCTGCACAAGGCGTATCCTTTTTCGTGAAGCCTGAAGTTGGGCTGCTGGGTTTGTACTCCAGAAGCCCCCTCACTAAGGGAAGCCCCCTCACTAAGCTGCTTTTGATGCGCGTACCTGGGCACGTGCAAGCCACCCCGAATTAACGGGTCTCATAGCAAAGAACCTGCGCCGGGAGGAACAGGGGTGCCCATTTTCTGCTGTTTTCGGTGGCTGCTGTCCTGGGAGCGGGTTACGGACAGGTGGTGTCCACGGTGTGCCCGACCACCAGCTTCTCCAGCCCCGGCATAGAGTAGCGGCAGGAGCCCACTTTTCGCGCCCGAGCAGAAAAACTGAAACTCATGGCCGCTGCTGACCTCCCTCACCAAGTCCGGCCACAGGCAACGCCTGGCGGAGTCGCCTTGGGAGGGTAACAGCCGTGAGAGAGGGTACGCTGTTGAGCAGTGGAACTCACATGGCATTGGTGCGACCCCTTTCCTGGAGAAGAGCAGAAGGGGAGGAATTGGGTAGAGAGCACCTCAATGTACCTCCGTGCTGGCACGGCGCTGCTCTGTGTTTTGCTGTCATCATGGCGATGGTGCTGCTCCGTGTGGCACCAGCCAATAGCACCAGCGAGGGGTGGAGTTGCACATGTTGATGTCACTTCTGGAGCATGACGGCGTGCATCTCACTGTTCGGCACCGTCCGAGAAGGTATCTCGGCGCCGAGGGCCAAGCTTAACAGTGTTGAGTCCAACAGTTCATCCGGAGGTGGGGAAAAGCATTTGAGGTGCTCCCTGACGGCCCTGAAGAAGCAGATGACGTCAATCACCACTTCATGGCAGGGGAACTTACTCGCGGGGTGGACCAGATGTTCTCTTGGCGACTGCAGAACCCAGACCAAACTGCAAGAGGCTGGCGCAAGGCTGCAGGCTTCTGGAGGGCCTGCAAATGGAGGAGCAGCACAGTCAGGGATGGAGGCCTTGGACGGCACATCCCGGGCTGTGGTGAACAGTCTCAATCTTGGTCCCGGCCTGAAAACACACACACACGGCTGGGACAGGGCCCAGGGGGCGTGTCCCATGCCATGGGGTTAGCTCCCTTCTTCTCCATGCCACCTGGAATAGGCGAGGAGGCCAGCCAGTCAGTCGGTTAGTCAGGGGTGCTGGAAAGCGCAGTCCTCGATTCACAGCCCGATGATACTCCCCAGCACCGGTGGAAATGTGCAGAAACTGACCCTCCGCGGTATCGCCTGGGGGGACATCAGCTGGCATGCGAGCACCTGGCTGGCAGACACAGGGGCTCTGAGTCCGGCCACCCTGATCGTAGGAGCACTGGAACTAATCTGAGCAAAGGAAGAATCAGAGAAACATCATTAGAGACATTAATTCTTACTTATAAGTAAGTAAAGAAGTATTATGTAGATTTCAGTTGGAGAGGAGAGAGGTCCGTCTTGCTGGCAAGGCGGAAGAACTGAAACTGGCTAGCTAGGGACGGGACGGGGGGTAGGGCAACAGTACCAGGGTTAGCAGGTCAGTGGTGATATTATGATGCTGGCCGGTTAACCCTAACCAGCTAAAAGTAGGGTAGCCGAATGGTTGTCTAACCTTCGCCGGTTTAGCTATCCAACAACAGCTGACTATCAGCCATTGATCTGTTAGTTAATCAGCTAACTGGCAACTCGGTTATTCAATGCCGGTGGCCGGATAGGAGCCTATATGTGTGCATGTGTGTGTGCATGCATTTGTGTATGTGTGTGTGTGCGCGTGTGCATGTGTGCACATGTGTGTGCGCGTGCATGTGTGTATGTGCGTGTGTGCATTGTGCACGTGTGTGTGTGCATGCATGTGTGTGCACATACGTGTGTGTGCATGTGTGTGTACATGCTTGGGTAGCTCATGCTGTTCTGCATGTCCTCTACCTGCTTTGTGGTGGGGCCATTGAGTGATTGTTCCCTTATGAGAAAGGGCTCGTGGAGAGGAGACAGCCATCCATGTTAGATCTCTGGGGAGAGATGGATAGGAATGGTAGTGTGTAATGGATCCCTAAGGAGATTCACAGTATGTCTCAGGTCAACCCCTTCGAAAGATCAGGTGCAAAGGGCAAGGCCACAGCCCCTTGAGACAAACTTCCTCTCCATCCATTTCCCCAAAGTGTCTGGGGCACTTCCCCTCTCCAGAGCATTCCCTGTTCCTTTCGGTTTCCCTGAGGAATTGTGCATTTTCCTGCCCTCCCTGGAGTGTCTTTCAAGCTCCCCCCACATCTCCCACTCTCTGGGATTATACCTCCGAGTCCTACTCTCATGCCTGCCATGAGGGAGGTGAAGGGATGCAACACGCTTTCCAGGCTGCAGGACGCAGATCTTTCTTGTTATAAATACAGCAGAAGTTACTCATTTATGATGACTGATAGATACTGGAATTGAAGCAATGAAGTGAAACCAAACAATTACATTCAAATCAAAGTGATTGGAAATTCAATTTTTCCCCTCCAGAACAAATCCATTTTATCCAGACCGGAGAGAGCAAAGTGAGACCATCAATCCACACTTCCAGAGGAAAGCTGACACTACTGGGATGCCGGCACTGCTGTGTGAGAAACAGACAGTTCACGACCGCTGATAAGGATGGAAAGGTATATTGAGTTTTTACCAAATCTGCTTCCTTTTGTAATACAGTTCTGACCCCAGGGTCACGTCTTCAGCACGTTCCCTGTTTGCTAATGGCTTATGCAGAAAATGGCCTGCAGGGGTCGCTTTACCCAGCATCAGTGTAGAATATAAACGGTGAGGACTTTTCTAACTCCCTGCATGGAAAGTCAGGGGATCAGTTCTGATGATATAGAGATTATAAGGGGGGTTTTGGAGAGAGAACTTGTATTTCTCTACCTTCTTTCTGCCATGCCCTGTTCAATGTAATTTCAGTTTGTTCAATGTAAACCACACTGATGCAGAATAGCGCGGTATATAAGAGAATATAAATAAATAAATAAAAATGGTGCTGATCCTCCAGCCAGTGGGATCCCAGGTACTTGGCTGAGCCCAGGACAAGAGTACAGAGGGTCTGTTCCTCTTTATTGCATCCAAGAAAACCGAGCAAGGATTTAAGAAGACAAAGCCTTTGGAATGATTGAGGATGGGCAGTATAGGGGCGAAAGGAAAAGAGTGAGTTCCCAGTGGTGAAGGAGGACTCAACAGGCTATCCATCCTTTGCACTATGAGAGTAACATACCACATAGGAGCCTATGACTAAACACATAAAAAACCAAACAAAACATAGCCCACCAAGTAACGGACCCTTTTCACTGAATTACAATTAACGAGAAACCTCAAACTGGCCGAGTACAATATAGTTGTCACCATTTATCAATTGCTAGTCCACGGCTTCATTTCAATCACAGGGAAACCCTTACATATATTCATTTAAATTCATGCCATAACTTTTCAAACAACTTAGATCCATTTAAAGTGCCCTCCTCCCCCACCCCGTGCATAAAACAGAAAGATCACAGACACGTATGCAAGATGAAAATTTTCTCCTGGAGATATCGGTTGAATGATAAATGTCAGTGTCCATCTTACAGCGGGTTGTGTTTCATTCTCAAAAAATGAATCTCGTGCACGGTTCTCAATAGTGTGCAGTAATTACCTTCCTATCTTCCATCAATCCGAAGACATCCAGAATCATAGAAACATAGAAACATGACGACAGAAAAAGACCACATGGCCTTTTTATTTATTTTATTTTATTTATTTATTTAACAGTTCTTCTATACCGCTCTATTTTAGATCAGAGCGGTTTACATTCAACATCAACCATACAACACAGGAACCCTGAGTTGTATTTACAATAAACAGGAGATCAACTTGGAAGTAACTGGGGGGGAACTATGTACATTGTATAACATATCTACATCTTATTTACACTGGGGGTCCTGATTCCATTTCAGTGGGTATCTTCTGAGCGATCAGTTGATTATCCTTTTTCATGCTGAGTCTGATTGTTTAATTGCAATGAGTGATTGTCTGAGGGGGCATATGTATGATTACTAGTGCTGGATTCAGGGTAGTATGTGGTGAATAGGTGCTGCTTTAATGCCTTCCTGAAGTCAATTAGGTAAGTGATGTTTCGAATAGAGGTGGGGAGAGCGTTCCATGCTCTGGGTGCGTAAATCGTAAAGGCCCTATTTGTCGTTGCTTTTGTGCATTTTGTTATTACTTTTGGGACCTCTAGTGTGTTTTGCATCATGGGTCTTCTTTTTCTGTTCTGTGGTACTTTCTAGTCTGTCCTTCCATATCAACAACTACAACAGTCCCCTTTTTACCTTTAGAGATCCTCTGTGTTTGTCCCATGCTTTTTTGAATTCAGTTACTGTCCTCATCTCTACCACCGCCACTGGGAAACTAATCCACGGATCCACCACTCTTTCCATACAGAAATATTTCTGCATATCACTCCTGAATCTATCTCCTTTCACCCTCATCCCATGTCCCCTCGTAGCAGAACTTGCTTTTAATTGATAGAGGCTCTCCCCCTGTAAATTTATGCCACGGAGGTATTTAAACATCTCTCAAATCAAATCAAAAGAAAAGCCCAACGTGTCAGTGTTTTACACCACCCAAGCTGCATCCGGCCACAGAATCATCAATGGGCTGGATAGTTGCAGCCGGATCGCCAGCGTCAGGAACGCCTTACCCTATTTGTAGGCGAACCACCCTGGGTTCAGGGAACTTTCACCTGTGAGAGGGAGCAGCAATTCACTGCAGATCCTTGGATAAGGAGCAGGAAAGGAGACTCTACAAAAGGAGTGATTGCTCAATAATATCCTACATCGACGGAGAACCAGGTGACCAGAACCAAGAAGAAGACTTCATGAGCTAAGGACTCGGCAACTGTGTTTTGTATTTTCCGTTATGATATTTTTTATTTTCTTCTGATTTGTGTCTGTGAATTAACAGATGAACTGATTCACCTTAATTCAGCCAGGAAATTAAGGGAGCAATTCTTAGGCAGCAGTCACCATAGTAATTAATATGCCAGTGGTGGTATTTAAATGAATACATATATTCAGTAAGTCTAGATGTAAACTCGGAGGCGCTGAATATAAGTGTAGCGCAGTCAGCGCAGCCACTGCTATTTGGCAGGCCTAAACTAAATGCATCTTCATCTCACTGTTACCCCAATACTCTTCAGTTGGTGCCCTTCACAGACCCTTCCCCCACTTCTTCACTAGACAGATAATGCTGCCTAGTCAGACATATTTTCATCCAGGCACTATGTGTTTCCAAATCTACAGATAGTAGAGTTGTATATTTACTGGTTGCTGATAAACTCCATTTGCAAACTGGTCCTTAAATTTTTAACCAGAGCTGCTGGAGTGTTTCTGACTTGAACTGCTGGCAGTGAAACTGGAAGACATAGTGGATACGAAGATCTCTACATTAGGTCTTTGAAGAGAAATTCTTTCTCCCAGCCAGGCCTGACGAGAGGGGGAGTGCATGACCCTAGGTCTTGGCCTTGGCCTGTCTTGCCACACCTCCGCCAGGCCTGTCACCATGCTTTGAAGCCTGGGCCAGGAGGGAGGTGAGTGGTAAGGGGGCTGGGAAGGTTGTCTACCCTGGGTACTGTGCTGGCTCTCAGAGCCCTTGCTCCTGCCCCTCAGACCCTGAAACAAGAAAGGTAAGAAGTGACCTCTGGAGGTTGCTCACACCATGATCTGCTCCTCCTTGACGTCTGACTTTCCCTTCTTTTTTAACGCCTAAGCTTCCCCTCTGCTTATCCCACACATCCAGCATCCTTTCTGTGAAGAAACATCTCTTTGATGTTACTCTTCATCTATTTATTTATTTATTTATTTATTTAACATTTTCTTCTATACCGCGCTATTAAAATCAGCGCGGTGTACATCGAACAAGAATACTGCAGTCTCATACAGGGACCTGAAAATTCTTCCCACTGGAAAATATTTGATTCCTATATATTATTTATACCTATGGGAGAATGATTTTAAGTGGGGTGCCTAAAATTGCATGCATATATCTCATCCTAGCAAGAACACCACAACCCAATTTTTCAAGCACAAGCTACCTTCCAAAATAATATTTCAAGAACTGGACAGAGGAGAGGAGAGGGGAGGGGAGAGGGGACTCTGCCAGAGGATCAGCTGAGGAGAGGAGGGGAGGGGAGCAACTGCTGAGTAGTGACCTACTGTGGTGAAGAGCGCCCTCCTGAGGAAATGGAGACTGAAGGAAATCCTGAAAAGCAGCAGGATTTACACAGGATTTTCAATGCTAGAAGAAAAAAACCCTCTTCTGTTGAGCTGAGAATGGAGACCAGCCCAGGGGAGGAGTTGAGCAATGCTGATTGGGCACACCCAGGGGTTGGATGGGGTGTGGCTGGAAAAGAATCCCTTTTTGAAGTGGTGAATGACGCTGCTAAAGGGAAACAGAAAAGGAAAAGCCATGAGCAGATGACCTGTGAGCAGAGGGCCTGTGAACAGACGAGCTGTGAGAGAATGTTTGGGACGTCAGATGAGACCGAGTCAAGCAGTGAGTGCAAGACCAGGAAGCAGTTTGGATGCACGTCTGAGCCTGGTAGCAACAGAGGACCTGCAAGGATTTTTACAGGTGCTGTGAGAGGAAGTCCTGTGAGAAGTGGATGGAGCCCTGGTTTAGAGTCCTGGGAAAAGGCAGAGCCCTCAAATAGAAGGCCTCCAAGGCAGACACCTGCAAAAGGTAACTCATTCTATGGGATACAATTTGGACCGGAGAGACCCAGAAGCACTCACAGCTGGAAAGCTTTTGAGCTACCTAAGAGGAGAGGAGCCTGGCAGAGAGAAAGCAGTTCCAATAGGAGTCATGATAGAGAAGGTAAAATTCAATCTCCTATGTTTGGGGCTTTGTTAAAGGATCCCAATTGTTACCCTGATTTATTTAAGCCAAGAGCTGAAGGGGGAAGCATTACTGACCGGGAGAGAAACTCAGTATTTGCTGACAACTGCTTGTCGGGAAATGAACAGGCTGAATTGCTCCTCCAGGAGTTTAAACAGTTCTTAGAGTTGAAAGCAGGCAGACAGCCAAAGCTGAATGAGGACACTAGTTCTGTGCAGTCAGAAGATTTAATGCAGATAGATTATGCCTTACCTTCTACAAACTCTGACAATTGTAGCATGGACTGTTCAATATGCTGTAAGGAAATAACAGTATAAAGAAGCTTGCTATACCTTGTATGGAAAGAATACAACGTGGTAGTTTCTGCTGCCGTGCTTGGAAACTTGATTGTTTGCACCTGAGTTTGAGCTCACACTGTGAAAGGAACAGTGACTGTTATGAGGCTGCAATGTATGTGAGTCACCTCTTGAGGCAGAGCTGAGTTAAGCTCCATAAGAAGGAAAGCTGATCCTATTTTTTGGTTGTCTTATATTCCTGAGTTTCTTCTGTTCCTATTTAAAAGCACCATTTATGTTCATGTATTTGAATTTTGATGCGCTGGAGGAATTTCCCCAACACGAATAAATATTCTTGCAAAAGCCTTACCGTCTCTGGCACAACTACATT
This sequence comes from Ichthyophis bannanicus, assembly GCA_033557465.1. NCBI lineage: Eukaryota > Metazoa > Chordata > Amphibia > Gymnophiona > Ichthyophiidae > Ichthyophis > Ichthyophis bannanicus. The sequence continues at coordinate 301,447,416 of CM066040.1, read as the reverse complement.
TATTCCTGAGAGAAGGGAGAACAAACTACATTACCCATCATTCCAAGGGAACAGTTTACCTCCATTCCTCACAGGACAATAGGCCACTCCTGTCCGTTAGCCCTAGGGCGGGGGCAGGAGCGTCGCACTACATCTACAGAGACTCCCTGTCCTCAACTGTTGTGCTGTTTGTCCATACTAGATTGTAAGCTCCAATGAGTAGGAACTGTCTCTTAGTACAGCACTGTGTATGCCTTGTAGCGCTATACAAATGATCAGTAGTAGTAGTAGAGACCCAGGAGTTTAGACCTGCATTGCTATGAACTTTGATACATGACCTCGACACCTTTCCTCCCTGGAGCACCTCACTATATTTTGACACATTTATACTTCTAATGAAAGCACTTTCAGGAGACTGAAAATCCACATGAACGACTTGTGAAGATTAACTCTATGTTTACCTCTGTAAGAGGCTTAAGTGCTAAAACTCATGATATAAAGATTTTAGCATGCTCCCCAGTAACAACTATAATGTGAACACTAAACTGCCACTTAAAGGGAGCGGCAGTAAATGTTTGTGTGGACACAAAACAATAGTCTGAATGCACACTAAACCCGAATGTATTATAATGCAGCCCTCTTTCTGACTGATTGCTAAATGTCAGGCTGAAACTACGGAAAATAGCATATATGCCCAAAATGTAGCACACGCGAGCCTTGTGTTTTGCATAACTCCAGCTCACCACTACAGAAGTGTATCAGAGGTAAGTTCAGCAGACAGTGTCAGTGCTAAGAAAAGAAGTGGGTCAGTGTCACGGCAGGACATGCTAGGGAGATAAAACTTCTAGATGAAATAAAGGACTGCTTCTTGGAGCAGCTGGTTCATGAACCGACAAGAAGTGAAGCTATTTTGGACCTAGTCCTTAGTGGAACACAAGAACTGGTGCAAGAGATAAGGGTACTAGAGCCACTTGGCAACACTGATCATAGCATGATCACATTTGAATTCATAAATGAAAGAAGGACGTCAAGGAAATCCACAGTACTCCCATTTAACTTTCAAAAGGGAGACTATGATAAAATGAGGAAAATAGTTTACAAAAGACTTAAAAGAGCAGCTGCAAAGGCTAAAGATTTGCAAAAAGTGAAGGCATTGTTTAAAATACTATCTTGGAAGCTCAGAATAAATGATTCCATGCTTTAAGAAAAGTAGAAGGAAGGCCAAAAAAAAAGTATTGTTTAAAGGGTCAGAGAGGCTGTTTCAGCCAAAAAAGCATCTTTCAGGAAATGGAAAAAAGGAGCCAAATGATGAAAACGGGAAACAACATAAGCACTGGCAAGTTAGATGCAAGGCATTAATAAGGCAGGCAAAGAGAGAATTTGAAAAAAAGCTTGCCGTGGAAGCAAAAATGTACATAATAAAAACTTTTTCCAGTACATTCATAGCAAAAAACCTGTGAGACACTCAGTTGGACCACTGGATGATAGAGGTGGCGCTAAGTGAAGACAAGGCCATAGCGGAGAGACTGAATGAATTATTTTCTTCAGTCTTTATTGAAGAAGATGTAGGGAATTTACCCATGCACGAAATGGTATATATAGGTGATATATTGAAAGAATTGAAAGAAATATCGATAAACTGGGAAGATGTATTACAATTATTTGATAAACTGAAGGGCACCAAATCACCTGGGCCGGATGAAATATGAGATTGCAGACCTACTATTAATAATCTGTGAACTATCATTAAAATCAACTGTAGTACCTGAAGAGTGGAAAATGACCAATGTAACGCCAATATTTATGTTTCAAACTCTTTATTGGTGAATTACAATTTAGATATCAGATAATCATTATTGTCTTCATTTAACAATCAGATAGCTTTCATTTATATCACATGTCCTCATTACAAGGGTACCCACACATTCAAAACATGCCCTCCCCAAACTCCCCCCTTACAATGAACAACCAACAAATTAAGTAAAATCTTGATATTCTTTATATAGTTCACTCTGTACATAGTTGTTATATATTTATAATGCCCCCAGTTCTGCCAACCATTCCCCTTTGTTATATCCCCTCAAACGTTCAATGTAAACTGCCCCTGATCTTTGGAAGAGGCGGTATATAAAAACTGTACAAATAAAATAAATAAATAAATAATATAATATAATAGGATTAAGTCTCCATGTTGGTCCATTTTACCTTTTTTCTGATTTTTTTCCCCACCGCCCCCCCCCCCCCCCCCCAAATCTGTTAATCAAAGTTTTCCAAAGTGGTTTCTCCTGGCTCATGTTGGCTCTTCACGCTACCAGGAGTACATAGTACGATATTAAATTAATGCATCCCTTCCCCTCCTTCAACCCCTCTCACGTTATGAAAGCTGTAGAGATATGGTATATGGCTCACTATAGACAGACAGAGAAGAGAGACAAGATCCTCTTTTTCCCAACTGCTTCCCTCTTTATTTTAAATCTTATCATATGTCCTGCTTCTTCCTTTTGGCTTCCCTTCCTCTTCTCTTTCTTCCCCTTACTTACTTACTTACTTATAGCCTGAGCGCTTTGAAGCACTGGTTTACTACATAGCTGTGGATTTTGGCAGGCAAGGTGTCAAAATATGGTCCCCTTATCATTAAAAATAGCTCCCACCCCTTGCCTCAACCTTTTTTGCTCCCAGAGCATTAGTTTATTTATTTATCATTTCTTATATACTGCCTTTCATGATACCAAGGTGGTTTACATTGAACAGGGCATTATAACTTGGAGATAACTATTTTACAGGGAACATTTCATCTGCATTTGTATATAGTTTACCCTGTTCTCCATGTTTTCCAACATTTCCTGTTCAATGTAATGACCAGACATTTGTTTATTGTCGGATTTTGTTTGTTCTATGTAAACCGCGCTGATCGCAAATAGTGCAGTATATAAGAAACATAAATAAATAAATATAAATAAACATGGGCAATGGAGGGTTAAGTGGCTTGCCCAAGACCACAAGGAGCACCTGTGAGACTAGAAGCCCCAGTCCTTCTGGCCCAAGGTTGCTGTACTCTAGTGGGATTTGAACCCCCCACCTTCCAGCTTGAGGTAACTTGCCCCAATCACTAGGCCACTCCTCCCTGATGAAGGGCTGCTTCCCATTGTGTAACAAGTGGACCCTTTGGTGTCAACCAAGCGGTTAAAATACTTTTCCGTGCCAGTATGAGGGAGAGACGTAGCCATCGGTTCTCCTCTCCCCACCACTCTTTCCTTTCCTCCCCTATGTCTAATATTGCCATTCGGAGCATTAAATTGAGAATGTCCCCCAACACTTGTCTTATTCGTGTGTGCACCCATTCCTAAAAACGGGTGACAATGGGACAATTCCAGAACATATGTCCCAAGTCAGCTTGTTCTATTGCGCAGTGCGGAAAATTCAAGGTTTCTGCAATCCCAGCCCTATAGGCTCGATTCGGTGCATAATGTAGTCATCTAAGAATCTTATATTGGGTTTCTCGCTGGTCTGCATTGACACTGAGCTCGGGTATTTTGGACAATGCTATCAATATCTCCAATCCTGTAATTTGAGTGGATAGATCTGTGCTCCATTTACTTGCTAATGCTTCTAGTGTTATTGGGCCTTCTATTATCTCCGTCGCCTTCAGTGGTTCTGATATCTTTGTCCGACCTTCCTTTCCTCCCATTAATATTTCATCGATTCTGGAGCTAAGGGAGCTGCATAATGTGTTCTGGGGTATACTCTTTATATAGCTTCGAACTTGCATGTATGGGAACTGATCTCTCTCTCCCAGTTCATATTGTTCCCTAAGGTCTGAAAATGGTACCACTTGTCTATCTTCAGTGACCAGTTCAACTGTTTTGATCCTTCTCTGTCCCCAACTGACAAAGGCCTGGGTCGTCATTCTAGGTTGAAATTCTATTAGAGGCAGATACGTTGTGTATTGGTATGGCCATTTTAGTTGCCAACTTATCATGCGCCAACATTGGCGCACCGATATTAATAGTAAGTTCTTTCCATTTGCACCTATACTTTTCAAAGAACCCATATGCAGAATACCTCATAATGACATTGGGGCCACCATATCTTGTTTCATTTCCATTGGAGAATAATCAGATGTATCGTATAACCAGTCTCAAAGGTATTGGCCCACACATGCTAAATTATATTGGTATATATCCAGTAGGCCCATTCCACCCCTCTCCCAGGGTCTTCTTAATTCTGTAAGTTTTATACGTACCTTTTCCCTTTCCAAAGGAATGACCCCAGTTGCTTGTCCAGTCGTTTGCATTCTTTATGTGTTAGAAGGATGGGTAACACTTGGAGGATGTAGAATCAATTAGGGAATATAGTCATTTTAAACAGGTTTATACGCCCACTGAGGGATAGGAGTAGCTCACACCAGCTCTGCAATCTCCTGTCCAAATCTCTAAACAATGCTGTTACATTGATGCTAGAGATCTATTGGGATCACTTGGCAGTTGGAAACCCAGGTATCTGAACTTGTCCTCTGCCCGTCTTAAAGGAAATGGTCCCTGCCTTTGCTGTCTCAATTCTTTCTGTATCGGGAGAGCTTCTGATTTTTTTTAAAGTCAGCTTTAAGCCCACAAAAGTACCATAAATTGAGAACTCTTGCAGCAGTATATCTAAAGATATATTCGGATCCCCCAGGCACACCAACATATCATCTGCAAATGCAGAAATCCGGAACTCTTACCTACCAATTTGCACCCCATTTAGCTTTGGATGGTTTCTTATATGTTCTAATAAAGGTTCCAACTGTAACAAAAACAGGAGTGGGGACAACGGACATCCCTGTCTTGTGCCTCATTCCAGTGCGAAAGGAGTGGTTGGTATCCCATTAACTAGCACTAATAGTTTGTATTTGCCCCTTTTGATCTCTCATTGCCCATACCCCTCTTGGTCCTTCTCTTGTCTTAATTAAGGAAGAAAGAAGTTTCCCCTTTTTATTCCCAAATTGATACAATCGGTATCGATAATAGAACATGGATTTTTGCATACGTTTCTGCAGTATGTCTCCAATCTCTGCTTGTAAAGCCAACAACGTTGTCTTTTCTTCTTTTTTGGGGTGTATCATAAATCTGTGCCTCGCAGATCTAAGGTCCTTTTCTAGTTGCATTACATGCTTGCTTTGTTCTTTCCGCTTGGCTTTGCTATATCCTATAATGTATCCCCTCATGACCACTTTTATTTATTTATTTAAATTCTCTTATATACAGCGCTATTCTGCATCAGTGCGGTTTACATTGAACAAACTGAAATTACATTGAACAGGGCATTATAACTTGGAGATAACTATTTTACAGGGAACATGGGCTATGGGAGGTTAAGTGGCTTGCCCAAGACCACAAGGAGCACCTGTGGGACTAGAAACCCCAGTCCTTCCGGCCCAAGGTTGCTGTCCTCTAGTGGGATTTGAACCCCCAACCTTCCGGCCTGAAGTATCTTGCCCCAACCACTAGGCCACTCCTCCACTCCACTTTAGCTGGTGTCCCAGAATAAAGCCGCATTGGGCAGCATTGTGTTGTTCATATTCTACCCACTGTTTTCTTAGGTACATTTGAAATTCTTGATCACCAAATTTAGTGGGAACTGCCAGACGTTCCTCCTGCTTGTCCTCCCCAATCTAGGTCAATCCAAACCGGTGCGTGGTCAGAGACTATAATGGGACCAATCTCAGCACTCCGAACTTTATCCAAATGTTTTTTCTGCTATGAGGAAGTAATCTGTTCGGGACCCCTACCCATGGGCTCGGGAGAAGTGGGTATAGTCCCGCTCAGTTGGGTGTAGGAGTCACCACACACAAGAAGTTCATATCCATTGCACATACCCTGCATTGGCATGGCCCTCCTCGCATCTCCTCCACTTCTCTGAGATGAGCGATCTAAAGTTTCATCTAGCACACAATTGAAATCTCCATCCAGAACTAATTGGCTTGGGTTCAGTTTCACTATCCGAGTGGTAACTTTTTGGTAGGAGCCTGCCTCATAAGTACTAGGGGCATAGGCCGTTACCAGGGTGATCTTTTCTCCCTGCAACTCCCCTTGTATGAATAGGTAACGGCCCTTGGCATCTGCCCGGATCTTACTAACCTTCATATTTATATGACTTCCTTTCAGAATGACAACCCCAGCCTGCCGTCCATCCAATGATACTCCATATGTAAAAATACAAAACTAAACTAAAAAAACAACAAATAAAAAAGCTTTTTCCCATGCAGCCCCTATACTCTGGAACTCCCTACCTGATGAAATTAGAGCCTTAACTGATCTTAAAGAACTACGCAAAACATTAAAAACCCACCTATTTAGCTCCCACTACGGTCCACTTGAGAATTCCCAATACCAAAATGAAAAGGGATAATACATAACACATTGAGTCTAACACCATAATGTCCTATGAAAACATGACCTTTAACACAGTTTATGATGCTTGTAAATAGCTACCTTGCTCGTTGAACTCAACTTCTGTTGACTGTACATAGTTGATTGTACATAGTTCTCCAAAGTTTATTTGTTAAAGTTAAGATGTACATAATTCAAGCATGTTTAATGTAAAAACAGATATGTTATACTGTTTCTTTACCTGTTATATGTAAACCGCACCTGATCATTGGAAGGTAGCGGTATATAAGCGACTGTTAAATAAATAATAATAAATAAATAATATGTGTCTCCTACCCACCAATGTTTCAGTTTTCAGTGTTTATTCCTCTGTCATATGTGTCTCTTGCAACAGGGCTATATCTATCTTATGATCTCGTAGTACCTTCAACAACTTGTAGTTTTTTATGGGATTGCTTATCCCACATACATTCCAGGAGATTAACATTAGTGATTTAGCCATGATCATCTGTCTTGTAGGACTCATTGTACTGTTTTTCCATCCCAATTTTTAAGCTCAGTGGAGGACTCCCCAGCTCAAGTTCTCCAGCGATTATCTCTAGCCCTCCTCTCCTCTGTCCATCCACATCTCTTCCCTTTGTTAGGTTCTTCTCCCTCCCCCTTCCCCCCCCTCTTTCTTCCTTCTTTCCTCTTGTTCTCTTCTCCTCTTCTCCTCCATCTTTCTCCTCCTAAGGATCTGTGATCTGTGAGGGTTCCCCATGCCACCCCTCTCTGTCTCAGTGTCCCACCCAACTGTCCTTATCCTCTCTCCTAGGCCTTCCTTTTTTTTTTCTTGATATATAGGGTGCATCTCAGTTTCCTTGGTGCAGTATTTATTTATTTATTTATTTAGACAGTTTTGTATACCGCCTTATCCTTCAATCAAAGCGGTCACAACACAATTGGGGGATACATTTAACATGCGGGGACATGAGACACATACACTAATACTTACAGGGAACATGGGCAATGGAGAGTTAAGTGGCTTGCCCAAGACCACAAGGAGCATCCGTGGGACTAGAAACCCCAGTCCTTCCGGCCCAAGGTTGCTGTCCTCTAGTGGGATTTGAACCCCTGACCTTCCGGCCTGAAGTACCTTGCCCCAACCACTGTAGCTTCTGTTATGTTATTTGTGTACTTTGCCTCCTTTTTTGGACCTTCTTTATCTAGTTATTGCCTTAAACCTATCATATGTGCGGATGTGTTTCAAGGCCTTCAACACTGAGGATCAGTGTTATCTTTGACTCCTTTCTCTCTTCCTCTTCAAATATCCAACTTATTGCTAAAACATGCCATTTCTTTCTATACAATATCTGCAAAATTCGCCCATTCCTTTCTGTTAACACTACTAAAATGATTTCCACTCCTTAATCACCTCCTGCCTTGATTACTGTAACCTTCTTCTTGCCGGCCTACCTGCAAACCACCTCTTTCCCCTTCAGTCTATTCAACATTCTGCTGCTCGACTGATTTTCTGCCAGTCTCGTTTTTCCCACATCACTCCTCTCCTCATGTCGCTTCACTGGCTCCCCATCCATCTCCGTATCCAATTCAAACTCCTCCTGCTAACCTATAAATGTATTTACTCTTCTGCCCCCCAGTACCTTTCGTCTCTTATCTCTCCTTACACCCCCTCTCGGTTACTTCGCTCTTCTAATAGTCTTCGTTTATCTATGCCTTTCACTCGTACTGCCAAGTCTAGACTTCGCTCCTTTCAACTGGCTGCACCCTTCATCTGGAATAGTCTACCTGTCTCTCTGCACAAGGCGTCCTCTCTGGCCATCTTCAAATCCAGATTGAAATCCCACCTCTTCACTATTGCTTTTCGTTCCTGATTCACTCTATCTTGATCTCTCCAACAACATTTGTATACTTTGTATTGTTGAATTGTTATTTGTATTATGTAATTTATTTCGTATTTTGTTTTGACTAGATTGTGAGCTCTGATGAGCAGGGACTGTCTCTCTTATATGTTTGTACAGCGCTTTGTGTGTTGCAGCGCTTTATAAATGCTTAATACTAATAATAATAATCAGTAATGCAACCATAGCAGCTTATATAGTTTCAATATTCCTCGTTGTCTTTTTCACTGCTAAGAGGGCATTCCTAATACTCTCTGTGCTGATTAGTCCCTCAGCAACTTTTCCTGCTCCTTCTTGACTCTAATTCCCCTTCCCCTCCCACTCCTCCACCCTTAAATGTTGGGTGTCTAGCAAAAGGTATGTGTTTTTGTATTTCGTGTTGTGATTTTGTCTCTTATACTTTTAATTTTAATTATTTCTGTATACCTCCCTCGTGCCCCCCACCCCCTTTCCCATGCTATGAACCAGCTATGCCATATCCCCAACTCTTTAACTATTACAATAATATTAACATTATACCTAATTAGTAATTTAACCATCACTAAACATGGTTAGGAAACATTTTCTGTATGTGACATAGGACTTCAGTATAGTTGCTATTTCCTCCTCAACCAGCGCCCGATCTGTTCATTCAGCGTCAGCCTCAACTTGGCAGCCGTTCGTTGATCTCAGCTCAATCTTTGCCTTGATATGTAGTGGTTCATTTGCATAGACAGTGTTACTGGCTTATATGTTAACTTTTCTTCTCTATATCAGGCTGCTCCAGTGTTAATTTACTGTTGCAAAGGTCATTGTATTATCTCAACACTTCCACATGTCCCACTGATGTTCCACCACATCTGTGTGGCATATTCCTCATCTCTAATGGGCCTAGTGTCCTCATATGTTCTGTTAGCCACACCAAATAATCAATCTTTTGTGGTCATGCTTAATAAATTTCCTGTAATTCTCTTTCTTATTCGCCTCTCTCTAATAATTCTCCTCACCTTCCTCGCACACTTCTACGCAATTCTTAATTGGATCCTCTTCTGCAGTATGTATTGGTTGCAAATATATTGTGTAGTTGACCTCTTCAGGATACTGCCTCTGTGTTTGTGAAAGTCAACGCCTCTTTTGGGATTGTGACATAGACCGGTTTTCCATGGTAAAATAACCTCAGTTTAGCCGGGTATAGCAATGTAAATTTGATCCCAAGTTTTACCAAACATTTGCATGACTCTGTATGTTCTTTGCACCATTTTGTAACTCTTTATGAGTAGTCTTGAAAGACTAGAATTTTGTTTCTGTCTTTCTCAAGGTTCCGTTGAATTCGGGCCGCTCTCAAGATCTCCTTCTTTTGTGTGTAGTTGTGGAACCGGGCTATGACTACTCTCAGTCTTTGTTCTCCTTCCCTTCTGGGCCCTAGTCTATGCGCCCACTTGATTTTAATCTTGCCTGTCAGGGCCTCCAAGTGCAGACTAAGTGGGAGTGTCTTCAGTAGTAGACTGGCTAATCTACTGAAGAGGGCTTTAAACTAGATTCGTTGGGGATGGATGAAGAAAGCCCCCAGATAGGTGATACATTAAATACCTTTATGAAAATGGGCAACAGGGGTAACATATGGAAAGCAGTGTGTATTAATGCCCGTAGCATGGGAAATAAGATCCCTGATGTTGAAGCTTTGGTGGGAGTGGCCGACTTGGATTTAGCGGCAGTTACAGAAACATGGCTCACAGAAAACCATGACTGGGATGTAACTATACCTGGCTATACTTTATTCAGAAAGGACAGAGTAGGAAGAAGGGGAGGAGGAGTGGCACTATATGTAAAAAATTCTATTAAAGCTTTGGAATTACAGAGCTTAAAAGGGAGAGAGGAGGCATTGTGGGTTAAACTAGAAAGAGGGAAAGAGAAATCTATATGCATTGGCGTGATATACAGACCTCCCTCACAAGAGGAAGAGTTGGACAAAGAGTTAATTGAAGACATACGCAGCATTGCTAGGAAAGGGGAAGTGCTACTGATAGGGGATTTCAATATGCCAGATGTTGATTGGCACATTCCTGCTGCAGTATCATCTAGAAGTAAAGAGATCCTGGATTCTCTACAGGGAGAACTATTCAGGCAATTGGTAATAGACCCCACATACTGGACTTGGTGCTTACCAATGGTGAAAGTGTTTTTGATGTTATAGTGGGGGATCATTTTGCATCCAGTGATGGTGTGGTTCAGTATTAGGACTAGGGCTGTTAGAATCCATTCAAAGGTGAGGGTCTTAGATTTTAAGAAGACTAACTTTGTCAAGATGGGCCAAATACCTCAGGGAGTCGTTAGCGGTATGGGAACAGTTGGGGGATGTAGAAAAACAGTGGACAAAACTGAAAAGGAATATTTTAAGGGCAACCAACCTTTTTTTAAAATGGTAAATAAAGGTAAAAGAAAAAGGAGACTGCTATGGCTTTCGAAAGAAGTAGCTGAAAAGGTGAAGAAAAAGAGGGATGCCTTCATGAAATACAAGAGATCACAGAGAGAGGAAGACAGGCATCTATATTTGGAAAAACTTAGAGAAGCTAGCAAGGTAGTCAGGAAAGCAAAGATTCAAAAAGAGGAGGAAATAGCAAATGCAATAAAATGGGGGGATAAGACATTTTTCAGATATGCTAGTGAGAAGAGGAAGGGCAAAAGTGGTATTGTCCAACTCAAGGGTGAAGGGGAGGAATATGTAGAAGCTGATAAGGATAAAGCGGAATTGCTTAACAAATATTTCTGTTCTGTGTTCACAGATGAAGAACCAGGAGCAGGACCTCAGAAAACACCCACAAACAGGAACAGAAGCAAGGGACATCTTGACCAATTTTCAGAAGATTGTGTTCGTGAGAAACTAGCACAACTTAAAGTAGACAAAGCGATGGGACTGGATTGGATACACCCGAGAATACTGAGGGAACTTGGGGACGTTCTAGCAGCTCTACTGACTGACCATTTCAATGCCTCGTTAGAGTTGGGTGTGGTGACAAAGGACTGGAGAGAGGCTCATGTGCTGCCTTTACACAAAAGTGGAAGTAAGGATGTGGTTGAAAACTACAGGCTGGTTAGTTTAACTTCGGTGGTGAGTAAATTATTGGAAATGCTGCTGAAAGAGAAAATAGTGAGGTTTCTGGAGTCCAACAGATTACAGGATCTGAGGCAGCATGGATTCACCAGAGGCAGGTCTTGTCAAACAAATCTGATTGACTTCTTTGACTGGGTGACCAGGGAGTTGGACCAAGGGAGAGCCCTAGATGTGGTGTATTTAGATTTCAGTAAAGCCTTTGACACTGTTCCTCACAGGCGACTTATAAACAAACTGAGCACCCTAGGGATGGACCCTAAAGTTACTGCTTGGGTTAGAAATTGGTTGGGTGGGAGGCGACAAAGAGTACAAGTAAATGGAGCTCACTCTGAGGAGAAGGATGTTACCAGTGGTGTGCCCCAGGGATCTGTCCTTGGTCCGATTCTTTTTAACATCTTTGTTAGTGATATAGCGGAAGGGCTGTCGGGTAGGGTTTGCTCTTTGTGGATGATACCAAAATCTGCAATAGAGTTGACACCCAGGAAGGTGTACATAACATGAGGAGGTATCTAGCTAAGCTTGAAGAATGTTCTAGAATTTGGCAGCTGGGATTTAATGTTAAAATGTAAGGTCATGCATTTGGGCTGCAGCAATCCAAGGCAGCAATATACTGTAGTATAGGGGGTAAAGTACTTTTGTCCACTAAAGAAGAGCGGGACCTAGGTGTGGTTGTGTCTGATGATATTAAAGTAGTTAAACAGGTAGAAAAGGCGACGGCAAAAGCTAGAAGGATGCTTGGGTGCATACAGAGAGGAATGGCTAGCAGAAAAAAGGAGGTGATAATGCCTCTGTATAAGTCTTTGGTGCGACCTCATTTGGAGTATAGTGTGCAATTCTGGAGACCGCACCTTCAAAAGGATGTGAACAGGATGGAGTCGGTGCAGAGGGTGGCTACTAAAATGATTAATGGTCTTCATTATAAAGCATATGAGGACAGACCTAAGGATCTTAATATGTACACCTTAGAGGAAAGGCAGGATAGAGGTGATATGATTGAGATGTTTAAATACCTCCGTGGCATAAATGTTCAGGGAGAGAGCCTCTTTCAATTGAAAGCAAGTTCTGCTACGAGGGGACATGGGATGAGGGTGAAGGGAGATAGATTCAGGAGTGATATGTGGAAATATTTCTTTACGGAAAGAGTAGTGGATCCGTGGAATAGTCTCCCAGTGGAGGTAGTAGAGATGAGGACAGTAACTGAATTCAAAAAAGCATGGGACAAACACAGAGGATCTCTCAAGGTAAAAAGGGGACTGTTGTAGTTGTTGATATGGAAGGACAGACTAGATAGGCCATGTGGTCTTTTTCTGTCGTCATATTTCTATGTTTCTATGAATTCCCTAGCACCATATTGGGACACTGGGTTACAGAGAAGGGAGTTCTCTTACACCAAGCTGGGAAAGTGAGTCAGAGAGATGCGAAATCTCTAGCACCATGCTGGGGAAGGTGGAGGAGTAGCCTAATGGTTGGAGCACTATCTTTATCTTTATTCATCGCTTAATATACCACCCACATGTAAGTATCAGAGCGGTTAACAATGCACATTTAAAAAGGCTGCTAGAAAAGAAACAGAACGCCAAGGATCAGACAGGAAAGAGATAGAGCAGAGAGAGAGAGAACAGACAGGGAGGACCTTAAGTGAAAAGAGGGGCATGATGTCACTAGGAAGGGAGACGAGGGGGAGAGGGTGGAGGGGTGAGGTCGAAAGCAGTATAGAAGAGATGAGTCTTTAGTCTTGCTTTAAATTTGGTAAATGAAGTCTCCAAGCGGATGGCTGGCGAGAGTGAGTTCCAGAGAAGGTAGAGGATCAGGTGGACTCCAGGTGGGCCTGAGAGGGGGATGGGAGGGGGCATGCGGTTAGAATGAATGGACCTGAGCATATGCTGGGGAGTGTGGAGGCGAACCAGGTTGGAAAGGTATTGAGGCACTCCGGTGTGGATTGCTTTATGGATGAAGGTGAGGATTTTGTATTGAATTCTGAATGCCAGTGGAGACGGATAAGGAGGGGTGACATGATCTGAGCGGGTAGCGTGTGTAAGTATGCGGACTGCCATGTTCTATACAAGCTTGGGAAACAAAAGACCAGGGTTCAATTCCCACTAGCACTCCTTGTGGCTGGGGCAAGTCACTTAACCCTCCATTGCCTCAGAAAAAAACAACATATCAATGCCCCTGTTTAATGTACATTACCAAGTTTAAGTTACAATGTAAACCACTGTCTGAAATGCTAAAGCAGTATAGAAAAACCTGTCAAATAAAAATAAAATACAGTGGGTCAAAGGGAAGAGAGTTCCCTAGCACAATGCTGGGACACCGGGTCAGAGGGCAGAGAGTTTATTTATTTGATGAGCTGTTTATACCACCTTATCTTACATTCAAAGCATTTACATTACATGGTAATTTAACTTGGAGCATTATATATGAGTTATACTAAAATGAGAAATCAAAACAGTAGGTTATTACAAACAAAAATGAATACATTTAAGTACATATGCTGGGTATTTGCTGTTCCTGCGACGAGGGGAAGGGGTTGTAACATGGGTATATCAGAGGTGCATGGGGCGGGGAGGGGAGGGGAGGGATTGCAAGCTTTGGTACAAGGGAGGGGTTTGGGACATGTTCTAGGTGGCTCATGCAAAGCAGATACTGTCTTTTCAGGTGGCCGGTCCATAGTGCTCCATGAACAGGAGCACTATTCATTACCTATTTCTTCTCAGTCCTGGTGTTTTATCCAGTATTTTCCATTTTCCTGTCCCTTGCTTTACTCTCCCTGAATGAGTAACCCCTCCCCCTCCCCTTCTGGGGCTTTGCTTAACCCTCTCTTCCTGTTTTGTTTCCCACATGTGCTGATTTCTCTCTGCCTCAGCATGGAGAAGCTGCTTACCTGCTTTATTGCCAGTTTGGGCACATTTACCTGCCAGCCTGTGAGCCCTGTGTGTGTTTTGATATATTGATTTTATCATTGTTAATGTGCTATTTATTTATCTGTACATTTGTTCAGTTTTCTCCATTTGTACCTTTCTCTGCATATCCTCATAACTTTTATCCCTCCCCCCCACCCCTCTATCCACCCACCCCGTGGCATTCAGTCTTTTATAGCCATCTTGTGTTCATTACCACGATTATTCACAGGTGCACCTAATCCCTTGTGATCTCTCTCCCACCTATTCTTATTTCTTCTGTTCTGTTCTCCTCTCCATCTTTCTCTTTTATGGCTCCTCATCACTTTCTCTTCCTACTCCTCATACTCCCTAATTATCTCCCCTCTTACCAACACCTTCAAGCCCCCCCCCCCCACCCTTATATTCCCTTTACCAGCTTCACTTCCCCAACATCTTATCCTCTACCCTATTAGTTCTTGAGCTTCACCACTTTCTCCCTTTCATTCACTCATCTCATCTCTCTCTAAAAGAACCTCACCCTTGTTAATGCAGTGCTGTCTCCTCTCTGCCACAAACTCTTCTACTCCTTCTCCTCCTCTCTTCTGGAGATATCAACCCCAACCCTGGCCCCCCTAGACTTTTGTCACACTCCCAGAACAGATCTTTACACAACAGCTCAAACCGTATTCATATCTCTCTTCTTTACCCATCCTCTCTCCCTTTCTCATGCGCCTTGTGGAATGCACACTCCATCTCAAATAAACTTGCTTTTACTCATGATCTCTTTATCTCTAATGTTTTCCATCTTCTTGTTCTAACTGAGACCTGACTTCTCTCAGAAGACATGGTGTCAGTTGCTGCTCTCTCTCGTGGCAGTTATCAGTTCTCGCACACACCTCGTCCCACTGGCCGTGGTGATGGTGTTGGGCATCTACTTTCTCCAGGACCAAGCAGGAAATCAGTCCTCACATATAGGTGTCATTGGCGCCGATGAAGCCCCAGCGGAGCATTTCCCCAGCTTTCCATGAAAGCCTTTGGGAATGCTGGCACGCATGCGCAGTTCCCTTCCCGCCTAAAGGTGCCATCTTACCTCAGTCTCTTTTTTTCCCGAGAAGCCCACCGGACGTGTGTCCTGTTCTCCCGGATAAAAGTGATATTTTCTTCGGCGATTTTTCGCTATTTTTCTCCGGTTTGACACCGGTTCCCCTCCCGCCAGGTTCGGTACACCGGTATCGAGCCCGCTTATTTCTTTTTCAGTTTTTGCCCTTCGTGGCTGGCGTTCGCGCCCCTTTTTTCATTTTTCCCTGGAAGGCCGGTCTTTTGACCTCGCAGGGGCTCTTTTTTCCCCCGATGGCTTCCAGTGGTTTCAAAAAGTGTGATCGGTGTAAGAAACTTATGTCTCTCACCGACACACACAACTGCTGCCTTCGGTGCCTCGGCCCTGACCACGACCCCAAGTCATGTGTGCCATGTGGGAAGATGTCTTCCAAGGCACTCAAAAGTCGACAGCATCAGAAGGAGAGGTTTTTCTCGGACTCTGCCTCCGGCCGGGCCCAGACCTCGTCTGAGGCCTCGACATCTCGGGATTCCGATCTCGAACGCCGTCGAAGCTCCTCGGACAGGGGGTCCCCCGACCGGGAACGCAAGAGGAAGAAGCGGCTCGCAAGGGCGGTGTCGGAGGAGGTCCCTGGTCCTTTGAGGGCCAGGTCTAAGACCCCCGACCGCCGTCCTGGGCACCAAGAGAAGCCTGCCAAAGTTCCTTGCGTGGAGCCGGAGTCTGCTGGACACGTAAACCCCGTAGTCCTCGTGGACTCTCCTCCCAGAGAGCCGACGTCGGGCCCGGCGCCGTTGGGGCCCGAGTCGGTGGCTGCTGCGTCTCCCGAGCTGAGTCTCAGGATGACAGCCTTGGAGTGTAGATTGTCTGCCTTCATGGAGCAGCAGCAGGCACTAATGGCCAGCCTGTCTGGTGCATCTGCCCCGATCACCGGGACGTCGACTTTGAAGTCAACCCTGGATACCGAGCCGATACTCGAGACCCTCGTGGCTCAAAGTCGTCCTCAGTCGAGGTCTCCCTCGACCTCCTGTTCGGGACCGAGGGTGTCGACGCCGGTACCCCCGGCGTCGGGGCGGGTGCCTCGGGGCCCCGCGGGGTCAGACCCTGACTCCTCCTCGGAAGAGTCAGCCTGGGAGACGGAGGACGAGGAGTCTCCCGATACTTTTAAGACTCGGTGCGTCCCGTCGGACTCACCGCAGTCTGAGCCCCGGAGAAGATCCCCTCCGGAGGACACTAGGTTCTCGGAGTTCGTCCAGGATATGGCCGCTGCCTTGGCTATCCCTGCCGATCCCGAGGAAGAGCCTCGAGCCGAGGAGCTCGATGCTCTACAGTATGACTCTCCTCCGAACGAGGCCTTTACTGTCCCGGTTCCTCCGATGCTGGAACAGCTCCTCTTCCGGATGTGGGAGGCACTGGCCTTGGCGCCGGTTTTGAGCAAGCAAGTCAATTCCATCTATCAACTCCGCAAAAGCCCTGGTTTCCAGAAAGCACAGCTACCACACCATTCCATGGTTGTGGAATCGGCCATGCATCGTCTGAAGAGCCAGAAGATGCACTCTGCGGTGCCCCCCGGCAGGGAGGCCCGCAACCTCGATGGAAAGTGCTTCCAGGGGTCTATGCTTGCTTGCCATGTCCAGTCTTACCAGCTGTACATGGGCATGTACTTGCGAGACCTGGCCAAGGAATTGGCCGGATTCTCTGCTGGTCTCTCCGGGGAACCCTTGCAGAGATTTAAGACCTTGTCCTCGGGGATTCGGGAATGCTCAAAGTTCATTTCCCGCACCGCCTACGATGGCTTCGAGGCTTCGGCCCGAGTTGCGGCTGCTGGCATCGTAGCTCGACGCCAGGCGTGGCTGCAGTCATCGGACCTCGAGCCATGGGTTCAGGACAAGTTGGTCGATGTCCCCTGCCGAGGTGAGAACCTTTTTGGCAAACCCGTGACCGAGAAGGCCGCTCAGCTCGAGACCGAGCACCTTACCCGGACAAGGCTGTCGAGGAAGACCTCTGCCCCTTCACATAAAAAGAAGGGCTCGGGTAAAAAGTCCTTTTACCCGAGGAAGGGCACTGCCTACAAACAGTACCCTCAGTATCAGACTGCCCAAGCTGCCCCCCAGGGTCAGCATGCCAAGGGCCAGGGTAATGGGCCCCATAGGCAGAGGACCCCCAAGCCTTCTGCCCCTGCTTCCACTCAGCAGGGTGGGGGGTTTTGACTCCTTGAGCGTAGCCACTCCGTCCCTGCTTTCCCAGCCCTGTGCAGGCGGTTGCCTTGTACTGTTTGCCCACCAGTGGCCTCTCATTACCACTGACAGTTGGGTGCTGGACATAGTCCAAAAGGGCTATGCCCTGCATTTTCATCAACTGCCTCCTCCTTACTTCCCAGGGGAGCCCTTGAGGCCTCCCCTGCACACAGACCTTCTCCTTCGAGAGCTCCAAGGTCTGTTGGTGGACAGGGCGGTGGAGCCTGTGCCTCCCCACTTGCAAGGTCACGGATTCTACTCCAGGTATTTCCTGGTACCCAAAAGGACCGGTGACCTTCGACCCATTCTGGACCTCAGGAACCTCAACAAGTTCCTAGAGAAAGAAAAGTTCAAGATGCTTACTCTTGGAACACTTCTGCCCTACCTCCAGCAGGGAAATTGGCTATGCTCCTTAGATCTAAAGGATGCGTACACTCACATCCTCATTCATCCAGACCACAGAAAGTACCTCAGGTTCATTGTGGGAGGAAACCATTATCAGTACAGAGTACTACCTTTTGGCCTGACCTCCGCTCCCAGGGTCTTTACCAAGTGCCTGGCAGTGGTTGCGGCCTACCTGAGAAATCAAGGCATCTTTGTCTTTCCCTATCTGACGACTGGCTCATCAGGGGTCAGACGTCCCTGGAGGCCAGACAAGCCACCCTCAGAACCATTGCTCTGCTTCAAAACGTGGGCTTTGTCATAAACTTCGCAAAGTCCACTTTGCTCCCCTCCAAGAACTTGGAGTTCATAGGGGCAAGGTTGGATTCTCAACTGGCAAAGGCATTCTTGCCAGAAGACAGGGCTCAAAGACTGATGGACGTGGCCAAACAGTTTCTCAACAGGTCCCTGGTCTCCGCCAGACTCTGCCTCAGGCTTCTGGGCCACATGGCTTCGACAGTGCATGTGACTCCCAATGCCAGTCTCCATATGAGGCCTGCACAATGGTGCCTTCGGACTCAGTGGTCTCAGGCCACAGGCCGCCTAAGAGACAGGATAAGGGTGTCCAGACCCCTTTTGGCCTCCCTCAGCTGGTGGCTACATCCACCCAATCTGCTGAATGGGATGCCCTTCCAAATGCCAGAATACTCGGTGGTCCTCACCACCGACGCCTCTCTGCAGGGCTGGGGTGCTCATTGTCTGGACAAGTGCACTCAAGGCCTCTGGTCTCCCTGGGAGGCAGCCCAACAGATCAATCTCCTAGAACTTCGAGCTATCCGCTTAGCTCTCAAGGCTTTTTCTCCGGCCCTAGCTCACCGCTCAGTCTTGATTCAAACAGACAACCAGGTAGCCATGTTTTATGTGAACAAACAGGGCGGGACTGGGTCAAAGCTCCTTTGTCAGGAGACTGAAGTCCTTTGTTCCTTTGCCCTAAAGCACCACATGCTTCTCAAGGTGGTGTACCTTCCAGGCCAGGAGAACTGCCTGGCCGACCGGTTGAGCAGAATTCTGCAGCCCCACGAGTGGCAGCTGCATCCCTTGGTCGTTCAGAAGATCTTCCTGAAGTGGGGTCTCCCTTGGATAGATCTCTTTGCCAGTCCGCTGAACAAGCAACTGCCCAAGTTCTGCTCCAGGCAACCGCATCCTTTGAGGATAGCACCAGATGCTTTTCTGATGTCCTGGTCTCAGGGCCTCCTGTATGCGTTTCCTCCGACGCCCTTGGTGGCCCGAACTCTTTTCAAGACTCTTCAAGACAAGGCCTCGGTCCTGCTGGTAGCTCCCAGGTGGCCGAGGCAGCCTTGGTTTCCACTTCTGCTTCAACTGGCAGTGGATTCCCCACTACCTCTGGGGTTGCAGCCCAACCTTCTCTCACAGGAGCATGGTTCCCTTCTGCACCCCAATCTCAAAGCTCTCAATTTGATGGCCTGGAGGCTGCAAGGGTAGTTTTGGCTCCCTGGGGCCTGCCTCAGGAAGTTGAGGAGGTTGTCCTAGCCTCTAGGAAACAGTCCACTAGGAAAACCTATGCCCTCAAATGGAAGAGGTTTTCTGTGTGGTGTCAGCTTCGTACAGAGGATCCTTTCTCCTGTACTGTACCAGTAGTGCTTCAGTACTTACTGCACTTATCAAATCAGGGACTTAAGTCCAATTCTGTTCGGGTCCATCTCTCCGCTCTAGCAGCTCACCACTCACTGGTGGAGGGACATTCTCTGTCAGGTCACCCCTTGGTGTCCCGCTTTCTCCGGGGCTTGCTTTTGCTCAAGCCCCCTATCCGTCCTCCTGCTCCTGAGTGGAAGCTGAATGTGGTCTTGCAGCAACTGACTCGCCCACCCTTTGAGCCAATGTCTACTTGCCCTCTACGCTTCCTTTCCTGGAAGACTCTCTTCCTGATAGCCCTCACCTCGGCTAGGCGAGTGAGTAAGCTTCAGGCCCTGGTCTGTGATAGACCTTACACCAGGACTTATAGGAACAGGGTAGTCCTTAGGACTCATCCAAAGTTCCTCCCCAAGGTTGTCTTCTCTTTCCACCTCAACCAGGAGGTGGTTCTTCCAACATTCTTCCCTAGGCCTCATGCTAGCCAGGCTGAAGCAGTCCTGCATACCCTGGACTGTAGGAGGGCCTTATCCTTCTACCTTGACCGTACGCAGGGACATAGAAGGGCTACTCAGCTCTTCGTCTCCTTTGACCCCAATAAGTTGGGGTTGGCTGTGTCCAAGCATACCTTGTCCATCTGGGTGGCTGACTGTATCACCTGGGCTTACGAGGCGGCTGACCTTCCTTTGCAGGACAATGGCTGCCTCAGTGGCTCATCTCCCCTCTGTGCCCTTGGTAGACATCTGCAGGGCTGCAATTTGGTCTTCAAGCCAGACTTTTGCGGCCCATTACTGTCTGGAGAGGGAGTCCCGTAGGGACAGTGCTTTTGGCCAAGCAGTACTCCGGAATCTCTTTGAGGTTTAGGCAACTCTTGCCCTTCTGCCCTCTGTTGGGCTACTGGTGGAGGTTGTGTCCTTGAAAAGCCTTTCTTTGATGCTGTGACTAGAGGGAGTTCTCTTGTTCAGCCTGGGTTCCTGGTAGCCCAGAGCTAGGGAGTCACCCATATGTGAGGACTGACTTCCTGCTTGGTCCTGGAGAAAGAGTAGTTACTCACCTGTAACAGGTGTTCTCCAGGAGCAGCAGGAAGTCAGTCCTCACAACCCTCCCTCCTCCCCTTGGAGTTGCAGTTGTACATAGTTTGTTTTACATTTTTGTGTGCTGTTCTTAGCTATGTCATTTGACTGAGGTAAGCTGGCACTTTTAGACGGGAAGGGAACCGCGCATGCGTGCCTGCATTCCCAAAGGCTTTCATAGAAAGCTGGAGAAATGCTACGCTGGGGCTTCATCGGCGCCGATGACACCCATATGTGAGGACTGATTCCTGCTGCTCCTGGAGAACACCTGTTACAGGTGAGTAACTACTCTTTCTCCTTCCTGCCAACTCCTACCCCTCCTGCTGCCTCAATCTCACTCCTTTCCCTCCTCTGGTCCATTCTATCCACCTTTTCATTCCACTACCTCTCTGGGTAGCTGTTATTTATTGACCCCCTGACAAGTCCATCTCTTCCTTTCTCACTGACTTTGACTTGTGGCTTTCCCTCTTTCTGGATTCCTCTTTCCCCACTCTTAGTCTCAAGAATTTTAACATTAATGTTGATAACCCCTCTGACCCTTATGCTTTAAAGCTCCTCTCCCTTATCTCATCATTCAACCTCCAGTTTTGCTGTACTGCCCTCACTCACCAATGTGGCCACTGCCTCAACCTTGTATTGTTCTCTAACTCTTCTCCTTCACATTTCTGTACTTCAGTTCTTCCCTTATCAGACTATCACCTCCTAAGCTTCACTCTTCATCACCTGCTGCCCCAACCTCGTCCTGTCTCCACCAACCTATTTAGAAATCTTCATGCTATTGATCCTTTGGCTCTCTCGTCCACTGTCTCATCACCTCTTTCCTCCACTGTATCATCTGAGTCTGCTGATGAAGCAGTATTTATTTAACTGTTTTTTATACTGCTTTTCTCCAGGTCAAAGCAGTATACATAGAACAGATGCAAATGCTACATTGGAATAATGAACTTATGTACTGGTTGCTGAAACATATATAAATCCATATATATATTGAAAACAGAGTGCAAACTTATATACAGAGATAATAGCTTATGTGGAAGGTGCTGCACATATACACTGGGGGGAGGGGCATGTAGTGGGCCTGTGGTTCCATAGTCATAAATCTATCCCCATTGTGGGCACACATTTGCACTCTCCTCTGCTCTGGATGCTCTCGCTTTGCCCATGCCATGTCTTGTGAGGTGCACCATACCTCAGCCTTGGCTGTCTTCCACTACCTGCTATCTATGTTCTTGTGCCCGTTCAGATGAGCACGCTTGGCTCAAATCCCGCACCCTTGCAGACTTTCTACACTTCAAATTCATGCTTGTTTCTTTCCAGTCAGCCATAGCTCTCGCCAAACAAGACTATATGTCCATCTGACTAACTCTTTTGCCTCTGACCATCGCCGTCTCTTTACAACTCTCAACTCTCTCCTCAAGGTGCTTCTGCCTCCGTCCCCTCCCTCCCTTTCTGCCCAAACCCTGGCTATTTCCATGACAAAATCCACAAGATCACTCTCCAATTCCCCATGATGTCAGCTACTTTCCCTCCTCCCCCTCTTCACTCCCAACTCCCCCCCCCCTTATATCTGCTACCCTCCCTTCCTTTTCTATGATCTCTGAGGAGGAAACTACACACCTTCTTTCCACCTCAAAACTCAATACCTGCTCTTCTGATCCTATTCCCACACGTCTCCTAAGCTCCATCTTCTCCACGTCCCTTCTATTTCTCATATTCTCAACCTATTGCTCTCCACTGCAATTGTCCCTCCAGCCTTCAAGCATGCTATGGTCGCACCTCTACTCAAGAACGAGGAAAATGGTTAGAAAAAAAACTAAAAGGAGCAGATGCAAAGATCAATAATTAACATCAGGCATGGAAGTTGTTTAAAAATATAATCCTGGAAGCCCAGACCAGATGTATCCCACACATTAAGAAAGGCAGAAGGGAAGCCAAACAACTGCCAGCTTGGTTAAAAGAACCAAATGAGAAAATAGTAAACAGCATAAGCACTGGCAAGTTAAAAGCAGATAGAGGTGAAAAAAGTGATGAGGAACATGCATGTTTTTATATGGAAGGGCTGGAAGTAGTGGTGGTCTGCATTTATGCCCCAGTGAGAGGCAGGGGGATTTTATTTTAGGGTATTGATGGAAAAATTGGATGAGTCTGGAGATGTGCCATTATTTTGGGAGATGATTATAACTATTTTATTTATTTATTTAACCAGTTTTCTATACCGTCTTATCCTTCAATCAAACTTGACTTTGAATCCCATAATTTTCAATAGGTGGGGGAGGGGGCTTCGATGGGAGGGAAGGGGGATTGGCGGCAAATGGTCAACATGAAGGAGATGGTAGGATTCATGGACATTTAGAGAGTCAGAAATCCTTCTGTGAGACAGTATACCTTTTACTCTAAACCCCACAATTCATATAGCCAGTTGGACATGGTGTGAGTGAGCTGGGGGCTTGGTTCATAGAGCGGTGGAGGTGGAGATGGGGCCTATCACTTGGACTGACCACACTCCAATCAATGTAACCTTTGAGATGGGGATGGAGGACGGAGGAGTGAAATTTTGGAGATTAAATTATTCTTTTTTGGAAGAGGAAGTATGTATGGCGAATATAAGGGGGATAATAGAATGCTACTTTCCGTTTGATGAAGTGGTGGGGTGCCATTGGGGGTAGTATGGGATGAGTTAAAAGCAGTGGTAAGAGGACATTTGTGGGTTTTGCTGCAGGAATGAGGAAGAAAAGAAGGGCTAAAGAGCTTGCTATAAGTAATCGGGTGCAGGCCTTAGAAGCCTGTCACCAGAGTGATAGGAATCCACAAATTTTGGGGGAATTGGAGATGCTGAGGGCAGAGCTAGGGTGGTTAAGGGTGAGCCAGATACTGCATGATTTGGAAAAATTAAAGCATGCCCATTTTGAGTTGGGAAATTGGGCCAGCCATTTGCAAACCTTAAGATTGGCAGTATCCAGAATGATAGAGAGGAACTGCTATTTGGGTTAGAGAAAGTAAGGCAATCATTTAGCATCCAAAAAGAAATGTAACTGGGAGGGCTCATAGAAAAGATAATTCTTATTTTGAAAGGAGCACACATTTACACGGAAACCACAACTGAAAGCTATCCCCCAAGGCCAAAGCCTCAGTTCATAGCTTCAGAAATGTCTTCCTCCTTGCCTGTATCCACTTGGACACATCTGGGAAGATCTGTTTCCTCCCATCCAGAAAGGAAATATTCTTTTTTTAATAGAACCTTAACACTGCTTCCTTAGCTTGAAGAAAAACAACTATAACCATCAAAGTAGCCCTAGCTTCCACCTCATCGGCAGACTGCTCTAAAACCTCAGACAAGTTATCCAAGACCAAGGAATCAGACGAAACATCCACCACCTTTGAGGTATCCACCTTATGCAAAGCAACCTTAGGAACATCCAAGGGAAGGTAGTAGATCTTCTAAAGTGGAGGTACACCAAATTGAGGATAATTAAAAGTCTCTTTAAGAAACCTAGCAAATAGGTCCCTAGGTGGAACCAAAGACAAACAGGGAAAGTTCAGAACCCACAAATTCAGGTTCCTCTATTGATTCTCCAGATTCTCTATCTTCCTGTGCACCATTAGTCTATCCTGAAGCAGTACTCCTTGTGTCTCCTGAAGCTTCTGCACAGATGACTCAACCCCCAACAACTGGCCATGCTGGGCCTCCAGGCTCTGTTCCAAACTCTCCAATTTAGGAGAGTGTTGGGCTGCACCTGAAGAACACCAGAACAAAGCTTATATACTGATTCCACAGCATTTCATAAGGAGTTCAGAGAGATTCAGAGGTGATAAAATAATAGGAACAAGCAAAGAGGACTTTACATCCACTTCTGATGCACCAGGTAGCTCCTGGACACACATACTCTCTCCTGCAGAGGAAATATCCCCACCTTCGACGATAGAATTAACAATCTCTCCAGATTTCAATGGAGAGACTGCTGTGACTGGAACTGCCCGTTTCCCAATGTATTCGCATCGGGTAACCTGGATCTGGAAGCCAAGGGTGCAGGAGGAGTGGAAGGGCCCACTGGACTGAGCGACACGTCACTCCCCAAACCAGAGCTCTCCCCAGCTCCGGTAGCAGGGACGCTTGCTGTCTTTACCTGCATGAATGATTTCAACGTAGATTGTCCCGCCAGTAAAATTTCAGTCTTCAGAGGAAGACCACCTTTGCCCTTTGTTTTGCGCTTAAGCATCAAGCACTGAGGATAAAATCTCCAACAGAAACTCTTGAGCGCATCCTACTCCTATAACGCCATCTTGGATCTCCCTCCTTGGAAAAAGTTTGGTCTTGTCACTGAGTTCCCTTTGCAAAACATCCTCAAAATGATAAGACCAACTACCTGTGCACTTGACCCCAGTCTGCTGAACTAGCTCAGAACTCCAGTTCTGGATTTCTCTGGACCAATACTCACAATCCTAAATAACAGCTACAGACTGACATCATTCCAGATGATTAGAAAAGGGAAATAATTACACCAAAAATAAAGAAATCAGCATTAGATCCAACTGAACCAAACAACTATTGTCCAATCTCCAAATACCCTATCTCTCAAAAATCAGAGAGAAATATGTTCTTTCAGAAGTTAACTGATTTTCTGGAGAAAACAAACACTTTACAACCATACCAATCTGGCTTTCGATCAGGATACAGCACAGAGATATCACTGACAGCCTTGGCTAGTTACATCCATAACTGTTTAGATTCTGGGCAAATAGCCCTCTTACATCTCTTGACTTATAAGAACATTAGAACATAAGATATGTCATACTGGGTCAGACCAAGGTCCATCAAGTCCAGTATCCTGTTTCCAACAGTGGCCAATCTAGGTCATAAGCACCTAGCAGTTTCCCCAAAAGACACAGGTTCCACAATGCTTGTATTGGGTCAAGCATTGATATCCTGGTCCCTTTTTAATAATGGTTTATGGACCTTTCCTCCAGGAACTTGTCCAAACCTTTTTTAAAGCCAGCTACACTAACAGCCTTTACTACATCCTCTAGTAACAAATTCCAGAGTTTGATTACACGTTGAGTGAAAAAATATTTTCTCTTATTTGTCTCAAATCGTTTACCCTGTAGCTTCATTGTATGTCCCTAGTCCTTCTATATTCTGATAACGTAAACAATCGATCTACGTTTACCCGTTCCACTCCGTTCATTAATTTATAGACTTCTATCATATCTCCCCTCAGCCGTCTCTTTTCCAGTTTAAAGAGCCACAACCTTTTTAGCCTTTCTTCATAGGAGTATCCTTCCATCCCCTTTACCATTTTGGTGGCTCTTCTCTGAACCTTTTCTAATAATGCTAAATCCTGAGAGCCCCAGGCAGAAATCCATGACGGGCTCAACTCTATTTCTCTGAAACTATTTTTCTGGCTTTGCAGGCACTGCATTTAAATGCCCCTGGCAGCAATGGCAGATGCCAAATTCCTAAACATCTAATGCACTGTAAGCTAAGTGGATGTGTGCCACACATCTACATCTCAGAGTATACCATCAGATAGGGACAGAGTAGATAGATAAGGGGAAAAGAAATTAGTACTTGCTGAAGGTATGTCTATATATACTGCAGCATGTAGAGTTTGTGAGCTACACTCCTAGCACATACTGTTTCTTGAGCACTTTCTTCCCCAGATGATTGAGAAATTAGGAGTCTTTGCCAGGTGGTGGTAGAAAATTCCCTACACCTTTTTGATTTCATTTCTAATGCCATCCTAGAGCAGCAGGACAGCTATACTTTACTGAAACCTAAGCTGATTTAATTCTGTAACCGAGGTTTATCTTCTTGGGAACATACTGAATAGTAGTGACCTGTGTATCCCACATATGAAGTTGTTGTTCATATAGGCTACAAAGGAGAATGATCACCATTGTGGCCTTTGGAACCTCTATAAGCTTTATAGTCTAAAAAGACATCAGACTGAGGTTCCCCTCCTATTAGGTAGGAAAATAAACTTCTCATGATAGGCATTGTGCAAATCTTGCATAGATGTCCTCATAAGGAAGCTCATTCCAAGGTGGAAGTTGCAAGGTATCTAAACAAGTCCAGTTAAAAAGTCTTCCTAGGGCTGGGAAGTCTCCAAGGCCACTCGGGAAACTTCTGGGTGATTCTGAACTGGAAAAACATGAGAGAGACAATGAGCTCTCCTGAGAGGTATATATACTTCTCTGCACAGGAATTAGCCCTACAAATGAGAAGCTTGTGCTTTGTCTGGCTACAAATATTTGCTGGGGAGCTCTAAATGATAAATCAAAAAGCCAAAGAACATTCTTTGCAAGAAAGAATCTCGTTGGTCAAAGGTAGCAAAGCTATCAGGGAATATTCTCCTACCACTGTGACTAATACTGGAATAGAAGTGGATGGATCCACACTTTTAAACTGTTCTGCAAGCAAATAGCATCTCACAGCAGAATAAGTGAGCAGATCATCAGTGCAGGCATAGCATTGGACAGACCCTTGCTATTATAATAGGCTGAATAAGATCTGAACAGGAGCACTAGAGGTTTAAGAACGCTAAACTCTCTGTGCTGAAAATGGACACCTCTGCTCTGCGCTTTGGATGAGTTTTCTTGTTCAGCACAGACTGGAGCATCAGCTTGCTGACGCTTGTACTTGAATGAGACCTCTGTTTTAAGGTAATGGGTGCTTCTCCAGCGCTTTAGAGCTATACTTAACAAGATTTTATATACCGCTTTATCATTAAGCCAAAGCGGTTTACAAGTAACATGTAAAGTAAATTGCTACATTAAAGAAAAGGAGTAGGGTGGATCAAATTAATTATACAGCTTACATACTAAACAGTGTAGGATTGGTGAGATAGGGTTGGGGGAGGGGGATTACAGTTGTTTATCAGGAATATCTTATCAAGGGTTTGATATGCTTTAGATGTTTGTTACAAAGTGTTTATGAATAAGTAGGTTTTGAGTCTTTTCCGTAATTCGGGATCTGTCTCAATAGATCTTAAGTTGTCTGTGTGTTTGCTTTTCATCTTTGAGGTTGAGATGGTGAGGTGTTGGCTGATAGATCTTCCGGGTCTGTTGTCTAGTGTCTTGTTTATTAGCTTAAATACAACCTTATGCTCAGTTCTGCATGTCATATTACTGTGCTTTATGTCAAAATGCCTCTTGAAAATTGTGCTGGATAACGGAAGCCCTGGTCTAATATGATGATTGGACATTTAAGTTGCTGTGCTGAATAGAGGAAGCTTTGTCCCCAGATGAAGGCCAGCTGGAATGCACAAAATCCACTTCTGAAGATTTGTCTTCCTTCTGCGTGAGCAGGAGCCTCTCCTTGCACATAGGATGTAATCCTTCCAAACCTGAGGGGACATTCTCCTAAAATTCTTTCATTCAGCCTAGTTGTGCTTATCTGCCACCTTCAATCTGGTTTATCACCAACTTCTTCTGACACAGCTGTCTCAGATAGGCATCTCCAGTACTGTTGTGCAATGATTCACATCCTACCTCCGTGGCTGTAACTTTCAAATTCAATTCAAGTCGACAATATCTGACAGTCATCAAATTACATCTGGAGTTCCTTAAAGCTCACTTTTCTCCCCTACATTGTACAACATCTTTCTTAGCCTTCTTGCAGCTCTCATTCAGGAGCGTAATATCACTGGCTATGACTATGCAGACGATTTAGAGTTAGGGCCATTCACAAGCTATCAGGACCGGGATCTCCACCCAAATCTCCTAGGTAGCAGGCTACTCCTCCACTCCATATCCTGTATAGACTACTGCAATAGCAGTTTACATGGCGTTAGTGCAGCAAATATGTACAAACGTCAGTCCATACAAACATGCCAGTGAAACTCCTCCACAATGCCTCAAAATTTGATGTCACTCCTCTACTAATGAAAAAACATTGGCTTCCTGTCTCCTATGGATAACATTTTAGATACTGATCATAGCCCATAAAGCATTCTACACAGGCACTCTTCTCTACTTGACTTGTCTTACTTCCCTACTCTTCTAGTACTACTACTACTAATCATTTATACAGTGCTACAAGGCGAACGCAGTGCTGTACAGACACATATAAAAGACGGTCCCTGCTCATCAGAATTTACAATCTAATCAAAACAGACATTACAAAAGATGAGAGTAAGGGTACAGTGAAAGCTATAACAGACATCGAAGACTTCAGGAAGAAGCTGAAAATCCTACTCTACACAAACCACCTCACCGACATAAAGACCCAAACTACCACCTATCGACCCTAAGCCATGGACTAATAGCTTCTCTTTAACACCACAGACTGAATTGCACACAGTTTGTCATACACTTATGACATTTTACATATGTTAACTTGTTACAAACCTATTCCTCCCCCTCCCTCTTTAAGCGTTGTTGTGTAATACTTAAGCTTCCCTGTTTAAGCGTTCATTGTATAATAGTTAAGCGTTCTCTGTATACTGTTGAGTTATAATGTAAACTGTTCTGAATGAAGGATAAAGCGGTATAAAACATGGCTAAATAAATTAAATACAGTAGGGAAGAGTAAGGGTATAATAGGGAAGGGTAAGGAGACAGAAGGAGAACAAAGGATTAAGATCCAAAAGTGGCCACAAAGAGGTGAGCCTTTAGCATGGATTTGAAAAGGGGGAGAGATGAAACCTGATGTAAAAATACAGGTATTTTGTTTCAGGCATAAGGAGTAGCAAGGTGAAGTGATCAAAGTCTGGAGTTGGCAGTGGAAGAAAAGGGCACAGAGAGAAGCAAGCCAGAGGAAGAGTGGAGTTCCCGAGGAGGGGTGTAGAGAGAGAGGAGAGAGGAAAGGTAGTGAGATGCAATAGAATGAATGCACTTATATGTCAGAAAGAAAAGTTTGTATTGGATACGGAAACGGAAGGGAAGCCAATAAAGTGATTTGAGAAGAGGGGTTATATGAGTATATTGGGGCTAGTGGAAGATTAGCCGCGCAGCAGCGTTTTGAACAGACTGAAGGGGAGAAAGAGGACTCAGAGGGAGACCAGCAAGGAGGAGGTTGGGAACTCCCCTCAGATGATCCAGGCATCAGGGAAAGCCCCTGATGCCATCAAAATACTGTCGGGGGCTGGTGCCCCTGACAGAAAGCGAATCCCTGGTGGCCCAGTGGCCCTGAACCCCTCCACTCTCTACCCCACTAAAAATAAACCTGGTGGCACAGTGGCCCCAAACCCCCACCCCCTGCCCAACTAAAAATAACTGGTGGTCCAGCGTTCCCAAACCCCTACCCCTGCCAACTAAAAATAACTCTGGTGGCCCAGTGGCCCCGAACCCCCACCCCTCACCCAACTAAAAATAACTCTGGTGGCCCAGCGGCCCCAAACCCACACCCCCTCCCAGTACCTTTAGAAATGAGCGGGAGCGCTGTCCATGTGCTCCTGCTCTTGCCCTGCAATCTTGAAAAATGGTGGCACCTGGCCCCGCGTGGTGCATCCTGGGATGCACTGGGTGAGGTCATACTGCTATGTAAGGCATATTCTACCTTATATGGCGATCTGACCTTGGCCAGGTGCACCGTACGGGAACAGATGCCGCCATTTTTCAAGATATTGCTTTGGCCCTGTGAAAAGCAGTATATAAGCACTGCTAAATAAAAATAAGATGGCAGGGCAAGAGTGGGAGCACATGGGCAGCACGCCCACTCATTTCTGAAGGTACTGGGAGGTGGCTGGGGGGTTCAGGGCTGCTGGGTCACAAGGTTTATTTTTATTTGGGAGGGATGGGGGTTTGGCACCACTGGGCCACCAGTTTTATTTTTAGTTGGGAGGGAGAGAGGAGGTGGGGTGATCGGGGCTGCTGGGCCACCAGGGATTCGCTTTCTGTCGGGGCACTGGCCCCTGACAGTATTTTGATGGCACTAGGGATTTTCCCCAATGCCTGGATCATCTTTGACACTTCTCCTCAGATGATTCAAGCATCAAGGAAAGCACCCAATGTCGTCAAAATACTGCTGGGGGCACACACTAGATGTTTAAGCCACCTCAGACCCAGGCGGAAAGATATTGGCACTAAGGCTGGTTGAGAAATCGTCTATGCATTTCTCTGCGTTTGCATAGCCAATATTTGCATACCATTCATTATGCACAGCTCATTTACCTATGATGTAAATACTTTTGGTGGAGGTCACGTGATGGCTGCTCAGATGTGTTCATTTGGGCTCTGCAGCTCCCTGCATAATAAATCGGAAATAATACTTTAAATGTACCTCCAGTAACCACCAAAATGATTGGGTTGCAATATAAGAAGCGGGGGACTCGAGACAACGCTACCCGTGTGACCAATGGCCACAAATCTGGTTGGAAAGAGAAGTTAGATAGGCCAAAAGGACTGAAGCAAAGATGAACCTGATGGAGGGTGAACGGTTTGATACAGTGGTGCAGGAGGTGTCTTGAGCAGTTGTGCTGGCCCTTGACAGCCGCTTTCAAAATTTAACATCCACATTGTAAAAACTATCGCAGGCAGTGACAGATTCCCAAAGCAGACTGGGTGGCTTGGAGCAGCGGGTGTCAGACCTCAAGGACACGAGTCAGATGTATGAGCATGCACTGAAAAGATTGACGGATCAGCTTGAGAAGCAAGCCCGCAATGTGGATGACCTCGAAAATAGAGGAAGGAGGAAGAATTTTCGGCTGGTGGGTATTCCCAAGGCAGTGGTGGATGCCAAATTAGAGGGCTTCTTTGACACGTGGCTACCAGCGCAACTGCACCTAAATGATCTACGAGGAAAACTACTAATAAGTTCACCACCTTGGGCCCCGCAGGGAGAAGGAAGGTAGGCCATGAGTGGTTATTGCATGATTTCATCATTGTGTACATAAAGAGGCGATCTTAAGAGGTGCATGTGAATGCCGGGATTTGGAACATAGCAGGAACAAAGTCTTGTTATTTCAAGATTATTCTGCAGAAATCACCAAACGCCAGAAAGAACAAACAGAGGTACAGTATGTGGGAAGTTGATCCAGCACAACATTCGCTTTGCTTTGCTATAGCCAGCTCACCTGAGGGTGTCCCACAATGGTAAACAACAATTCTTTGAGTCCCCTAGTGCAGCGACCAGCTTCCTGATTTCATTACCGACTGCCACAGAGTAAAGTCAGCCTGGAATGGGGAACTGTGTGATTTGAGGAGTGACACATGCAGTAATAAACTTTTAAGTTCAGTTAAGGCCATATAAATGGTCATCCAGAACCGATGCAGAGATGGACAATTGTAAAGGCCTTGGTGGAGTACACATCTAAGATTCTGAGCCTAATGGCACATTGGGAAAGGAGGCGAGAAGTAGTAGGTGATTGAAGAACCATGTCAGACCGAAAGGGACCTCCCTATTATTTGAGTCATAAAAAAACAGCACAGAAGAAGTTGAAGTCCAGCAAAAGATGATGGGTCTGGCCCTCTCCATTGGAACTGAGTGCGGGGACTTAAAAACTGGACCCTTCCTTGGGACTAAGGGGGGGGGGATGGGAGGCAAAGGGTCCTTGTTACAGCCTGATTAGCAGTTGTGTTAAGTTGAATTAAGGCTCTTCCTTTGTACTATGTTTTATGATAGATTAAAGCTCTGTTAAAAAGTAAATTGATGATGTCGGGAACAAACCTAGGTTAAATGGGAGTGAGGTTGTTAGTCCTCATTAACGGTGGGAGGGGGGGAGGAAGTAGTGCCTGGGGATTCTACAAAGCTGTAGCTATGCACAGAGAGTAAATAAAGAGAGGGTGGTAGTCATAGGGACAACAGATATTCTATGTTAGGTTGGGTTGCAGGAGGAGGCTGGAGGGCTCTAATGCATCACTCTCACACTTCCCCAGAGGAGGATGGGGAGACACTAGGAGGAGAGGGCATAGAGAATACGCTGAAGGGCAGGAGTGAAGTGGGGGGCAGGGTGAAGGGGAGGGAATGGAATCTTCATGGAGAGGGAGGGAGGGAGGTGGAAGGTGAAAAAGGATAGGGAGGGTAGGATTGATTGGGAAGTTTGGGTTTTGCCCCTTGTTGTTAATAGGGAGGGGCCTAGGATTTCACTGGGAAGAATGTAAAAGTTCAGAAGATTTTGGGTCACATCTGGTGGGTCTCCCCATGACAATTAGAACCCAGGAATTTGGAATTTGGCTGGGGAGCCTATTTGGATCAATCGCAGTATTTTGGTTTTTACTGTGACTGGGAATTACATGAATAGAGGAGATCTTAGAGTGATCTCTTGGAATGTTTGTGGTATTGGGGACCCGATAAAGCATTATAAGGTGTTAAGGGTGTTAAGAGACTCACACGCAGATGTTGCCATGCTCCAGGAGACCCACATGACTGACTCGGAAAATGATAAGCTTAGGAGATGGTGGGTGGGGGAGATATATGGTGCTACGGCGAACGGTAAGGGGGGGGGGCGTAATCATTTTGATTAATAAGTCTCTGAGCCTTAAAGTAGAGCAGATCGAGCGGGATGTGGGAGGAAGATGTGTGTTGATACAAGGACACATACAGTGCCATCCCATTCTATTAGGAAATATTTACGGCCCAAATCGATACAAATGTCAGTTTTTTGATGATCTTGTGTGCAGATTAATGGGAAAACACAACCTGGAAATGATCCTTGGGTTCCTTGACCCACTAGTGGACCGCTCTCAGGGAGTTTCAGAGGGGGAGGCTAGTCAATGACGATGGGTGTTAAACCTATGTGATGGTAGCGCTTTGGTGGACATTTGGTGAATCCTCCTCCCAGGGGAGCGAGACTATATACAACTCTTGAGAGCACATGGTACGTGGTCCTGGACTGATTATTTTTTACTCTCTCAAACTCTTCTATGCAAGGTCATAAATGCCCAGATAAGGAATATATAGATCTCGGACCATGCAATGATCTGGATAGACTTCCAGATCTCTCAGCAGGGAGGCTCCTGTGGGGGTTGCCGTTTCCCCCTCTATTTGAGGGGAGATGCTGACTTTCAAAGGTTTCTTAGGGAGCATTGGGATTTGTTCGAGGAGATGAATAAGGCTCATAAGGACAATTTATTTCTTTTTTGGGAAACGGCTAAAGTGTATTTATGTGGAGTCATAATTGGTTATGTAGCCCGGAGGAAAAAGAAGATAGCCGCATATTGGTGGAGTGGAGTACTTGGCTCTGCACCCTAAGGTGACAATTGATAAATAATGATACTGATGAGAACAGAACTGCCTATTTAACTATGCAGAGTCAGATAAATACCTTGATTCATGCAAGAGCAAAATGATCCATGTTGCATTATAAATATGCACTTTATAGGGTCGGGAACCATTTGAGCCGTATGCTCGCTAGGCTGATAAAATGGAAGGCAGTCCCCAGGCGGTAGTGGCCATCAGGGGAAAGGATGGGATCATCTGCACATCACAGAGGGCAGAAGAGGCGGGTTTCCTGGAATACTACTGAGACCTGTATAGAAAAGACCCGAGTGATTGCCAAGGAGCTGTAGAGTACCTGCCAAGTTGTACACGCCCATGTTTAGAGCAGTCTCAGCGTGAGCAGTTAAATGCCCCTATTAGTCCGCAAGAAATACAGAAAGTAATTAAAGATCTGAAGACACCCCGAGCGCTTGGCCCTGACGGAATTAGTGCAGAATTTTATCAAATCTTGGGAGACAAAGTTTGTATCCCCTTGGCCAACCTATATCCGCAATTGGCAGAACTTCAGCATTTTCCATACCCGACTAATGAGGCATTAATCACTATTACCCCTAAACCCGGTCGGGATCCCTGCCTGCCGGGGTCCTAGCACTCCAGATCACTACTGAACATAGATTTGAAAATCTTGTCTAAAATACCTGCAAAGCAGCTCTCCCTCATAATGCCTGATTTAATACACCCATTTCAAGTACTGTAGGTTTTGTTCGAGGGAGACAAGCAGTCACTAATATACGCCAAATTTTGCAACTTAACACTACTGTAAATATGCCGCTCTCTCCTCAATCCTTTTAAGTTTTGACGCCAAGAAGGCATTCGATCATGTGGGATGGTGGTACATGTTTGCCACCTTGAGACATTTTGGATTCCAGGGTTTTTTCTTGCAAGTGTTGCATGCATTGTACATAAATCCTGGGGCGAGGATGCTGATTAGTGGATGTCACATGGAACCATTCTCTCTACAACGTGGAACACGCCAAGGCTGCCCGCTGTCATCTGTGATTTTTCTTTTGACATCTGAACCTTTGTTAGCTCAAATACATGCGAACCCAGGCATAGAGGGAATACGCTTGGGGACTTATGAGTTCAAAGTGGCTGCGTTTGCAGATGACCTGCTCCTCCACCTTACTCATCCTGAGAAGTCTTTAGCTAACTTTACTAGTAGAATTTGAGACTTTTGGTCAGTTCTCGGGTTTCAAACTTAACCTGGAGAAATCAGAAGCTTCGGTGGGGCAAGAAGGAGTAAAGGTGGGATGGCGGGGGACTTTTCCCCTAAAGCGGGCTGAGAGTTCTTTTCACTATCTTGGAGTGATACTGACTGCAGACCCTCAGGATGTGTATCGTTGTAATGTGGGGCCACTGATGCACCAACTGGCACAGAACTTTGGCAAGATCTTCCTCTCTCAGTGGGAGGGAGAATTGCATTATTTAGGATGGCTGTTTTTCCACAATGGCTAGACATGCTGCAATTATTACCCCTTCACCTATTGAAGAGGGACCTAAAGAAGATAGATGGACTATTAGCTCACTTTTTATGGCAAGGACGACAGGCGCAAATAACAATACAGACATTAAAGGGGTCCTAGGGTCAGGGAGGCATGGGGCTCCCAGATCTCCAAACTTAGCATGCTTATTATGACATTTGAAAGACTGGATATTTGATACAGAGGATTATACTTGCCTGAAATGCAAACACGCCTTGGTTACACCCCTGGTGCTTCATTATGTTTTACACTTGCCCTCTAGTAAGCTTCCTTCATTACTACGGAGATGTGGCCTCATTTCCGTAATGCTCCAGACTTGGAGATGGATTTGTAGAAAAGTGGGACATTCCACTTTCCAGTCGGTTTACCTTCCAATTCAGGGCAATGCAGATTTTCCCCCTGGTATGATGCCCTCTAGGTTTAGGCGCTACCAGAGTGCAGAGATAGCATGCCTTTAACAAGTCTTAACGGAGGATGGCATCCTCCTCTCCTTTGAGGAGTTAAAGGCTCAATTCGGCTTGGAGATTGCCGACTTATTTCACTACTACTAGCTCCGAAGTTATGTCCATAGTTTGCGAAGCAGTCATTTGTCCAGCTCCTTTTGCATCAAGCTAGAAGATTTCTTCCTTTGTGAGGAGTCGGGTAGAATTACAGTATCACAGGTGCAATTTTCTTTTGCGGTAAAGGCTTTCCAAACCACTTGTCATAAATTGACCGAGACCTGGAATATGGACCTTGGCACATCATTGACTGGAGATACTATATGGAAACTTATTGGTAAGATTCCGTGGCTTATTGCACTAGTTGCTTTTCGGGACATGCAATATCGGATAATTAGGCGAGCTTATCTGTCCCCTGGATGGCTGAAGGCGATGGGTTATAGTAAGTGGACTAGTTTCCCTAAGTGTGGGAAAGAGGGAGAGTCCCTGATTCATTTGTTGTGATCCTGTTTGGTAGTGCAGGCATACTGGCAGATGGTCCATCCCTTTACGGAGGTGGTCCTGCGCAACAGTGGGTCCTGACGCTAGAATTGGCTCTATTGCATGTTATGGAAGGTGTGAAGATTCGAGGAAGGAGTAAACAAAGGTGGTTGAAACTCTCATGGGCATTAACAACTCGGGTAATCTTGACAGTCTGGCGTAGCTTAGATCCCCCTAGCTTTTGGCAATGGTGCACAGTTTTGCACCATCAGATGCAGTTGAATAAACTGTGGGCCAAAGCTGAACGTCGGCAGATAACTAAGTTTCACACCCTTTGGGATGGTTATATCCAAACACTACCTACATGGAGTTGTAGGTATGTCCTCAATGACCTTTCAGAAATAAAAGTGTCTTCTTAGAAGTGGAATGGGGGGGGGGGGCCTTGGAATGCGACTTGGAACATGGGGGGGGGAGGGATTGGGGTTATGGGTGTACGGAATCCACCATACCTAGTCCACAGTCCCCGCTGATTGGAGGGATAGAGGGGATACTGCGGATTAGGATAGAAGCGATAGAGAAGGGTAGAGATAAAGGAAAAGGGGGTATGGGGGTAGTTCAAAGGGGGGGGAATTGGATGGTTGACTATTTGAATAGTGCAACTTTATACGTTGGTGATATGAAGCATGTGATTTATATGTTTGTTTAGTTGCTTGTTGGTCTAAAGTCTTTTGGATCAAAATATCAAGAGGGGCCGGGGGGGGGGGGGGGGTATATAGAAAATAAAAACTGAAAGGTACAAATCAGGCAACATCCAGAAGTGCTCCGTCATTATATGCGCCCGAACTATGGAATACTTTACCTGATTAACGGGCAATGAGAGACTTAAAAGACTTCAGACAAATGCTGAAGACTTTTCTATTTATACAATTTTATGTTCCTTCTTAGGATTTAGCATAAGCATGTACTTATACAATTTGTATTCCTGTTTTGTGTATTCTTCCTATACTCCCCCCCATACCTTTCCTTGCTTTTTACCTATATTTGTATACCTTATCTTGTAACCACTTTGATTGAAGGATAAGGTGGTATATAAAACTGGTTAAATAAATAAATAAATATAAAGATCTATGTTCTGGTTGTCAATCCTAGCATTGTGTAAGAGCACTCACAAACTGGAATATTGTGGTTTGCCTTAATAAAAAAGATTTGAACATAAATACTCTTGGCATTAATTGTGGGCTGGCTTTTCCTTTGCTGTTTACACGCGCGTCCATCTCTTTCTGCAGTAAGTGTACTTAAAAGTGGCGTAATCTGTGCTTAAAGGCCACAGCTAGTTTTCTGCATCGGCCGGCTACTTTTTCAAACTGGTTACAACCAGTTGCCTGACTCCTAACTCTCTGGTGTAGCCGAGGGATGAAGCAGCCTCCCTTTCTTCATTCCTTTCTCTCTTTTTACCCAAACCCCCCCCCCCCCCTTTTGATCTCTCTCTCTCTCTTTCAGCTCTTTTAGTATTATATTAAGAATCCCCTTTCATTTTATTTGTCAGCTGCTCTGATACATTGTGATAGGGCAGTATATCAATTTTAAATGAAATATTAAACTATAAACTATAAAAAGTAGAAAGACCAGGGGACATGCAATGAAGCTACAATGTAGCACATATAAGACTAACCAGAGAAAATATTTTCTCACTCAACTCGTAATCAAACTCTGGAA
This sequence comes from Ichthyophis bannanicus, assembly GCA_033557465.1. Classification (NCBI taxonomy): domain Eukaryota; kingdom Metazoa; phylum Chordata; class Amphibia; order Gymnophiona; family Ichthyophiidae; genus Ichthyophis; species Ichthyophis bannanicus. Next base: position 301,409,527 of record CM066040.1, on the reverse strand, counting down.
TTCGTTGCTGGAGGATGTAGTAAAAGCTGTTAGTGTAGCTAGGTTTAAACAAGATTTGGACAAGTTCCTGGAAGAAAAGTCCATAAACCATTATTAAAGAGGACCCAGGAAATCCACTGCTTACACCAGGTTAAGCAGCATGTCTGCTTTTGGGAACCCTTGTGACCTGGATTGGCCACTTTTGGAAACAGGATACTGGGATTAATGGACCTTTATTCTGACCCAGTATGGCATATCGTATACTCTTACATGTGCTTACTAGGTGCTGGTCTGTGTTTTCCATATGTAACCATTGTTGGGGATTCTGTTAACATGGAGGTCCTGTGTAGGAATCGGTAACAGTCCGGCTTGTTCCGTTTTCTCAGCCGATGATGTCCTTGTGCTTTAGAATATTTGCTGTGCTGACTTTTCATCAGTGGGGTTGGTGCAGTTTTGGCTTTTGGATTTGGTGCCAGTGTGGGTATGTAAGCTCCTGAGTGCTCATTTGCAGATTTTTCTATTATTTAGCACAGTATCCGGCACTGGAGGAACTCTGTATTGCTGTTACTGATGTGATGCCAGCATTTGAATAGAAGTTTTTGTATGTTGAATTGTAAAGTGATACGTTTTATTTCTGTTCTCTACCTGTTGTTGAGAGAATTGATTGATCTGTGGATGTCCCATGTGCATAAATAATGATAGTCTATCTATTCAAAAGGCTTTATGTATTGTAAAAGGGGGTGCTTGTTATGAAGGTACCACCATCTTGGCAAGTATGCAAATTAACTGTCTTGCAAAGGATTGTGGTTATTGAAGTCCATTCACACAAAGCTTGCCTTTTTAAGATAATGAAAACTCTTGTAGTTGGTCGAGTGTAGATAAAATTAGAGTTTATTTATGGGGTGATTATCCCACACACAGATATGCTTGGTAACACCTTCCACATAACTTCTCCAGGGTTTTATTCAACACAAAATAAGGCAACTGAAATATCTTATGCAAATAAAGAATCAAAGTCCTTTATGGAACAGAAAGGCTTCTTTCAGCCACTGCTAATAAACTCCTTAGCAGTGCTGGGGAAAAACAAATCAAAGAGGAAAACTTCTTTATTCTAAAACATAGCTCACTTTCTCCATACAGAAAAGAACTTTTTAATCCTACGTGTGCACGGCTTGTGCTGGGCTCTCCTCCACCAACAGGTGACAATTAACTGCAATCAGTAGCTTGATTTCAGCACACGTGCAAAACTTTCCCAAAAGCTTTTTTCTTTTCAACAAAACTTTATAGGAAGCTAATATTTAGAATGTTTCCTTTTGATGTTTGCTCTGATATTTAGGATTTTCCTAAAACAACAACTTACTCAAAGAACAGACCATATAATTATCCTCTGTATCAGATATTGAACCTTGCTCTTGAAATTGCATAGATTCTGTTTCTCCGTCTGACTCAGAGGGCTTTAGGAACTGACCTCTGCATGGAGAGAAACTGTTTCCCTGTTGTTTGCACTGCTCAAAGCTAGAGAAACGTTCACAGTTCCTACCTCAATCCAGGCAAGCGTCAGGCTGCTTCTTCTGGTATTCTGGCCAGTATGCAATAGAGCTTTTGTGTCCTGTCCTCCAGTTGGTATCTTTGGACCTCAGGGTCTTTTTTCCAGACGTCCTCCAAGAGGTATTTGGGCTCCTTTCTTCCTTAGCTGCAACAGTCCTCTTCCTAGGCGTTGCTTGAGGGTCCCTGGCTGTGGATCTACAGACCTCTGGCTTTCTCCAGTCCTCTGATCCTTTCCCCCAGGTATCTCTCCAGGCATAGGTACCTCTCTGAGCTCCTCTCTTGGACCGTCTGCTTCCTTGTCCTTGTCCCTTCAGGTTCCGGTTGTTCTTCCTTCTGTTCTCTGACTTCGTCTCCGTCTCCTTCTCCTTCTCCTTCCAGTTCTGTCTTCCTGAAGATTCTCCTCTAGCTTTAAAGGGCTTAGATTGCAACTCCACCCTTGCAGTCTTCAGGTGTTGTGGATTAAGCATTCTTCTAGGGGCTGTTTGATTAGGGATGACATAATGCTTTCTCTGATTAGACACATGCTCTTCCACTCTAGCTCCCCTAGGGACTTTCTGCATACAGGTGCATTCTGGAACAAGTAGTCTTTTAGGGAAACAAGCTGTCTTATTTCTATAACCTGCTAGCACAGGTCCCTTGATCAGAGTAAATTCTCCTCTATTGTCATTACTCCCTAAGCTTTGATAAGCTTCCTTATCACAGTATTTAGCAGCTGCAACATGGAGGGTAAAACAGAGTTACTTACCTGTAACGTGAGTTCTCCAGGGACAGCAGGATAAGTCAGCCACAAGTGATGAGTCAGCCACGTGGTGACGTCATCCGACGGAGCCGAAGACGGAAGTACTCTCATTAGTCCAGAAGGCTTTAGCCTTCTGGGCATGGCTAGTGGCCCCACCTCTAGATCTGCCCCTAGCTGGTCAGAGTTTTCCCAGCTGAGCCGGTGCAAGAGCTAGGAGGCGGATAGGCAAAGGCCCCCCCCCCCCCCGCCGGGGAGGAGGGTGGGAAGGTGTGGCTGACTTATCCTGCTGTCCCTGGAGAACTCACGTTACAGGTAAGTAACTCTGTTTTCTCCCAGGACAAGCAGGATGAGTCAGCCACAAGTGGTGCCTCCCTAGCTACACCTGCAGTGGCGTGGAGGGGGCTGTGAATGAGACAAGCCAGAGCGTAAGGTGCAACAAGAGTTTAATGTGCAGTTTCACGGAACCGTGCAGACAAGTGCAACAATTAGGCAACAACACAATTGTGCAACACTCAGAACAACTCTGGAACATTGTGCAAAACCGTGCAATTCTTAGAAAATGTGCAAATACTGTGCAACTCTTATGAACATATGCAATACTCATAGCAGTCTCTTCTTAAAAAGTACAATTATCAGAGAACAAACGCCCACAAGGGCGAAGCAGTTCGTTTCAGGCAGAGTCCATTGTGGCTGTTGCCGCAGACAGCACGGCAAGGCCAAACGTGGAGCCGCTCTGATTTGTCATGTCCAGACAGTAGTGTTTTTGGAAGGTCTGGATCGAGGCCCATGTGGTCGCTCTGCAGATGTCGGGGACCGGAATGGAGCGCAGGTTGGCGATGGTGGCGGCCAACACCCGCAAATGATGGGCCCTGATTCCTGAGGTAGGAGGTGCTCCCACTCTTGATAAGCATAGGGAGATGCAGGAGGAGATCCAGATGGACAGGGTACGCTTGGACACTGGGCGCCCGGGCTTGTTAGGATCATATGAAACGAAGAGTTGAGAACCCTTCCTTAAGGATGAAGTCCGCTTCAGGTAGCATCGTAGCGCTCTAACACAGTCCAGGGTATGCAGGCGCTGCTGCTCCGGATCAGAGTGTGTCCCTGGTAGGAAGCAGGGTAGTTCGATGGTCTGATTGATATGGAAAGCCGTGGCCACCTTGGGGACAAACTTGGGGTGTGTTCGCAGGCATGCTCGGTCCTGGTGGAGTATGGTGTAAGGCGGATGAGCTACCAAGGCGTGTAGCTCGGAGATCCGTCTGGCAGAAGTTATAGCGATGAGGAATAGTGTTTTCCAAGAGATGAACTTCAGGTCAGCGTACTGCAGCGGTTCGAAGGGCTCACCGGTGAGCTGGTTGAGGATGATGTTGAGGTCCCATGGAGGTACAGGTTGGTGGACCGGGGGATGGAGGTTGGTCAGACCTTTCATGAAGCGAACTACCAGAGGTAGAGTTGCTATCGATGCGTCACCTGCTCGGTGGTGGAAGGCCGCTATGGCCGCCAGGTGGACCTTGATGGACTGGGTCTTCAGGCCCCGAGCTGAGAGAGAAGTGAGGTATTGGAGGAGCAGGGGTACTGGGCATGAGAAGGGGTCCAGACTTCGGGATGCGCACCAGACGCTAAAACAGCACCATTTGAGGCTGTAGGCTTTCCTGGTGGAAGGGCGCCGAGATGCCAGAATGATTTGTTGGACCTCTGCCGGGAGATTGAATGGGGCGAGGGTCAGCCTCTCAGTTTCCATGCAGTCAGCGATAGCATCCACAGGTTGGGATGTAAGAGAGCTCCGTTGACCTGCGAGAGTAAGTCTGGTCTCAATGGGAGATGGATGGGGGGTTACAGCGCTAGGCGGTGCAGGTAGAGGAACCAGATCTGCCTGGGCCGGTAGGGAACTACCAGAATGGCCAACGCTTGGTCCCTGATCAGCTGTTGAATCGTCCGAGCAATTAGCAGGGTGGGGGTAAGGCGTAGACAAGAGGCCACTGGCTCCAGGTCACATCGAAGGCGTCTGCCGCTATTCTGAGTGACGCAGGCCATTTGGAGCAGAAAAGGCGGCATTTGGAGTTCTCTTGAGATGCAAAAAGGTCGATCAGGGGGTGGCCCCGTCTCGCGAAAAGGGACGATGACACCTCTTCGTGGAGTGTCCATTCATGGGGGTTCAATTGTCTGCTGAGCCGGTCGGCGATGACATTCTCCTCCCCTGGTAGGTAGCAGGCTTGGAGGCTGCACCTGTAAGAGAGGGCCAGGCACCAAGTGCGTAGGGCTTCTCTGCACAGAGGTCGAGATCCAGTGCCCCCTTGCTTGTTTATGTAGAACATCGTTACTTGATTGTCCGTCTGAATCTTTACGGTTCTTCCTTTTATAAGCTCCCGAAAAGCCAGAAGTGTGTGGTGGACAGCTCTGAGCTCGAGGATGTTGCTGTGAAGGTCTCTCTCGTGAGCCGACCACAAGCCCTGCATGTGAGTACCGGTGCAATGGGCTCCCCAACCTAGAGTTGAGGCGTCGGTGGTCACTGTGACCTGGTGCGCCAGAGGCTGGAGGCATCTGCTCTTAGACAAGTGTTTCGGGTGAGTCCACCAGCGGATTGCCTTGGCCACCGTGGAGTCGATGGGAATCATGGCGGACAGGGGCTGTGAATGCTGGCACCAGTGAGAGTGGAGGTGCCATTGAAGAGCTCGCATGTGCAGCCTCGCAAGGGGGAGAACATGGGTGGTAGCTGCCATGTGCTCCAGGAGGCGAAGAATGGTTCTTGCCGTCGAGCGTGAAGAGCTGGAGACCTGAAGGGCAAGATTGATGATGGTGTGCCTTCTGCTCAGGGGGAGAAAGGCCTTGGATTGAGTAGTGTCTATGTAGGCCCCGATAAATTCCAGCCTCTGCACCGGGGTGAGGTGAGACTTCGCATAGTTGACCAGAAAGCCCAGAGAGGCAAGCAGTGCCGTGGCCTTCCTGACCGCCCTCTGAAGCTCTGAGGGAGAGGGGGCAGAAAATAGCCAGTCGTCCAGGTAAGGGAACACAATTACCCCTTCTTTGTGCAGGTGCGCAGCTGCCACTACTACACATTTCGTGAAAACTCTCGGGGCAGGAGAGAGGCCGAAGGGGAGGACTCTGTATTGGTAGTGACTGCCCGCTACCTGGAAACGCAGGAATTTCCTGTGGTGAGGGTGAATGGGGACGTGAGTGTAGGCATCTTGGAGATCCAGGGAGGCCAACCACTGGTTGGGTTGGATGAGGGGTAGAATGGACGATAGGGAGTGCATCCTGAATTTCTCCTTCGTTATGTGCCTGTTGAGGTCCCGGAGGTCGAGGATGGGTCGAACACCCCCCGACTTCTTGGGGACGAGAAAGTACCTGGAGTAGAATCCTGAGTTGATCTTGCTGGGGGGGACTGGCTCTATGGCCTTGGCCTTCAGGAGGGAGACAATCTCCGAGGTCATGGGAGCAAGATGTTGCGGGGGGACCTTGCTCGGAGGAAGGGAGCGTTGAAGCGGGGTGGAGGAAAATTGTAGGCGGTAGCCTTGTTTGACAATAGTGAGCACCCAACGGTCTGTTGTTATCCTCTCCCATGAGCGCTGGAAGGCTGACAACCGTCCCCCGGCCGGCGGTTGCTGGTCGGGCTGCGAGTCAAAAACTAGGGTTTGCTTTTGCGGTGGCGGGCGCAGATTTCTTTTGTGTACGCTCCCGCTGTCGCGACTTCTGCCTGTAAGTCTGATTGTAAGACTGTTGTTTGTACTTGGGCTGTTGCCATTTCCGGTAATAGTTGTTGTTTTTGTGATTAGAGGAGTATTGGGAGCCCCCTTTACGGTAGGGACGAGGGCGCTCTGTACATTCCTCGAGAGTTTGAAGCATGGTGCAACGTTCACGCATGTCATTCACCGTGTCCTTAACCTTGTCGCCGAAAAGGGAATCTCCGGTGCAGGGGGTGTCCGCAATCTTGTTGTGTGAATCAGTTCGTAAGCCTGAGGCTCTAAGCCAGGCAAGTCGACGTGCCGAGATGGCAGTCCCGGCGACTCTGATGGCGGTTTCAAAGGCATCGCGGGCCGCCCGGCCATGGTGCTTGGTACAGTCCTCGAGGTCCGCCAGGGTAGAGTTCAGGTCTGCAGGAGTTTCAGTTAGTTGGGTGATGGCGGATTTGACGTTGGCCACCAGCAAGTCCTGGTAAATGGCATGCTGGAACTGGTGTGCCGCTATCCGTGCGTTCAGCATGGCCCCTTGGTAGACGCGCTTCGCCACGTCATCCAGAAGCTTGTTGTCTTTCCCCGGAGGCACGTTGGAGGAGCTACGAGAGGATTTGGAACGCTTGAGGGCAGATTCCACTACAATGGATTGATGGGGTAGCTGCTGTTTGTCGAAGCTGGGCATGGGTTGGATCACATACTTAAGATCCAGTCTGCGCGGGCAGGGGTGGTTGGATGTGGGGGTCTGCCATGTCTTGGAGAGGTTGTCTCTGAGAAGTTGGTGAATAGGCAGAGAGGTGGTCATCCTGGGTGTGTCGACAAACTTAAGCGCATTCTGGACCTCAGCTCGTTGGTCCGTGGCCTCCGTTGATGTAATAGATAGTGAGGAGAGGACTTTACGCACATATTTGTAGTAGGATAGGTCCTCGGGAGGGGTGGAATGATCCAGAGGAATGTCGGTGGCAGGAATGGAGAGAGAGTCACTGTGAGATAGCGCCTCAGGTTGCGACACCTCTGCAGAAACGTCTCCCGAGGGAGGGGGAGGAGCATCAGCTGCCGCAGGAGGGACGGAGGTTGTCTGTGCAGCCTCCGTGTCAGGCACCGCTGGCTGGGCCAGGGTCTGAGGCAACCGCTGTGAGGCAAGACTTGAGAGTGTGGAGGCCCATTGCTGCAACATATCATTGAGGAGGTTCAGGGTATCAGGAACCTGACGCTGTGGAGCATTAAGAGGTTCAATAAGTTCCTGAGAGGGGGAAGAAAGGCTGGAGAGGAGAGAGATGTCCACTTCATTGGAGTAGAGACTGAAGTCTGAAGAGCTGGAATAGTCGGAGGACTTACGCACTCTCCTGTGGTCAGAGGAACTGCTGGAGGAGCTGCTGTGGCTGTCGGAGCCTTCTGCTGAGCCGTCACGTCGGTGCCATGTTCTGAGCTGGTCGGCGCTGTGGGAGCTGCTCCTGCTCCGATTCCTCTTGCTTCGGCGCTGGAGAGGACTGCTGGAGTGGCGGTAGCGGCTCCTGCCGCGATGCCTTGAGCAGCGCAGGCATTTGGAGGCTGCCTGTTTGCTTCGGGAGCCTTTGCGCCTGCAGGAAGGATCCCTCGATCGCTTACTGCGCCGTTGATTCCTGGTGTCTTCAGCGCTGCGCCGAGTGCACAGGGGGGTCGGAGCCGGCAAACCGGAACCCAGAAGAGCAGCAGCCGGAAGAGGGGTGGAGGAACGCCCAGCAGACATGGCCGCATCCATGGAAGGCACGCACATGGCCAGCGGAGAGTCAGCTTCACGGCGGGAGACGGAGGCCAAACCCGGCACGTCCCCGGCCGGTCTGGGAGCAGAGGAGGCCATGATGGGGGGAGCCGCAGCCGCGGCAACATCTATAGCAGGAACAGCCTCAGCGGTGGGGGAGAATAACTCCCGGAGAGCACGCTTGCGGGACTTGAGGGCCCGGGGAGACATGCGGCCGCAGGCGGAGCAGTCTTCAACGGGGTGCTCCTTACCCAGACATCGCAGACAGAGATGATGAGTGTCAGAATTAGCCATCTTTCTGGAGCACCCCATACACTTCTTGAAGCCTGGTTTCTTCATGGTAGAGGTGAGGTGAGTGAGAGCAAAATAAAAAAATGTCTTGCTGGCAAGGCGGAAGACAAAAATCTGACCAGCTAGGGGCAGATCTAGAGGTGGGGCCACTAGCCATGGCCAGAAGGCTAAAGCTAATGAGAGTACTTCCATCTTCGGCTCCGTCGGATGACGTCACCACTTGTGGCTGACTCATCACTTGTGGCTGACTCATCCTGCTTGTCCTGGGAGAATTTCCTAAACAGACACAACTGCCTTAAATTGCAGTGCTTAACTGTATATATAACAGCTCAAGAGTGCCGTTATATATATCTAACTCTTGGCAATTAGCAGTGTTTGCATATAACCAGCATTCCCAGCTGTACATGTAGTGGCACTTAAAATACAAGTCCTTTAAATCCCAGAGTTGCTGTTTTAAAAAGTCCACTGAAGTGAGAAATTGTGGTGGGAACTAGGGGGTGACATGAAGGTGGATCACCACATTTAGGTCAGATGAGGACCATTCACACTTGCCTTGGTATTTTAGAAAAGGCTCAGTGAAAGTGGAGGCTTTTCTACAATTCATAGGATAAAGTGCAGGAGTACACATGGATTCGTGGGAATATACAGCAGAAATGTGCAGAAGAGAGTGGCTGAACTTGAGATGTTATACATGGGATTCGTGGGCATGTACAAAGGAAATGTGCAGAAGAGAGGGCTGCACGGAGATGTCACACATGGATTCATGGGCATGTACAGTAGAACGTGCAGAAGAGAGTGGCTGCCCTTGAGATGTCACACATGGATTTATGGGCATACAATTAATAGATCTGCCTCGATACCGTACCTGCTACGGTTAGCGCTTATTTAGGTGATGCACCCACTGCTATCACCTTGTATTATAGTTTTCACTCTGTATATAGTTTTTGATATATTTTTTTATGATTAATGCCTAGTCAGGTGATTACCTTACCTACTATTTAATCCTGTACCATAGTTCACTCTCTGAGATAATCTGCCTGTTTCTCCTTGTTACCCAACCTGTTTAATGTAAGTGCAACGTGGTACCCCCCATCGCACAATTGTTGTTGCCTGTGAACCGCGCCGATGGTAAATAGTGCGGTATAGAAAAACCATAAATAAATAAATAAAATGTACAGTAGAACGTGCAGAAAAGAATGGCTGCCCTTGAGATGTCACACATGGATTCATGGGCATGTACAGTAGAACATGCAGAAGAGTGGCTGCACTTGAGATGTTACACATGGATTCATGGGCATGTACAGTAGAATGTGCAGAAGAGAGTAGCTGAACTTAAGATGTTACACATGGATTCGTGGTCATGTACAGTAGAATGTGCAGAGGATAGTGGCTGAACTTCAGATGTTACACATGGATTCGTGGGCATGTACAGTAGAATGTGCAGAAGAGAGTGGCTGAACTTGAGATGTTAATCAGGGATTCATGTACAGCAGAATGTGCAGGAGAGTGGCTGAACTTGAGATGTAACACATGGATTCGTGGCCATGTACAGTAGAATGTGCAGAAGATAGTGACTGCACTTGAGATGTTACACATGGATTCGTGGGCATGTACAGTAGAATGTGCAGAAGAACATAAGAACATAAGATATGCCATACTGGGTCAGACCAAGGTCCATCAAGCCCAGTATTCTGTTTCCAACAGTGGCCAATCTAGGTCATATCTACCTAGCAGTTTCCCCAAGAGACACAAGTTCCACAATGCTTGTACAGGGTCAAGCATTGATATCTTCGGTCACTTCTTAATAATGGTTTATGGACCTTTCCTCCAGGAACTTGTCCAAACCTTTTTTAAACCCAGCTACACTAACAGCCTTTACTACATCCTCCGGTAACAAATTCCAGAGTTTGATTACACGTTGAGTGAAAAAATATTTTCTTTTATTAGTCTTAAATAGTTTACCCTGTAGCTTCATCACATGTCCCCTAGTCTTTCTATATTCTGATAAGGCAAACAATCGATCTACGTTTACCCGTTCCACTCCGTTCATTAATTTATAGACTTCTATCATATCTCCCCTCAGCCGTCTCTTTTCCAGGTTAAAGAGCCCTAACCTTTTTAGCCTTTCTTCATAGGAGTATCCTTCCATCCCCTTTACCATTTTGGTGGCTCTTCTCTGTACCTTTTCTAAAATCGCTATATCCTTTTTAAGATACGGCGACCAGAATTGCACACAATATTCAAGGTGCGGTCTCACCATGGAACGATATAGAGGCATTATAATATTTTGTTTTATTTTCCATTCCTTTCCTTATCATACCTAGCATTCTATTTGCTCTCTTGGCCGCCGCTGCACACTGGGCCAAGGGTTTTAACATGGTATCCACAATGACGCCTAAATCTTTTTCCTGGGTGGTGGTTCCTAATGTGGAACCTTGCATCGTGTAACCATAGTTTGGGTTGTTCTTCCCTAGTTGCATAACCTTGCACTTGTCCACATTAAATTTCATCTGCCATTTTGATGCCCAGTCTTCCAATTTATCAAGATCCTCTTGCAATTTTTCACAATCCTCTTGGGTTTTAACAACTTTAAATAGTTTTGTGTCATCTGCAAATTTGATAACCTCACTCGTTATTCCACTTTCCAGGTCATTTATGAATATGTCAAAAAGCAGCGGACCCAGCACAGATCCCTGGGGTACACCACTATTCACCTTTCTCCATTGGGAAAATTGGCCATTTAGCCCTACCCTCTGCTTTCTATCTTTTAACCAGTTCCTGATCCACAATAGTACACTGCCTCCTATCCCATGACTCTTTAGTTTTGCCAAAAGTCTCTGATGAGGGACCTTGTCAAAGGCTTTCTGAAAGTCCAGATACACAATATCAACTGACTCACCTTTGTCCACCTGTTTATTCACTCCTTCAAAAAAACATAACAGATTAGTAAGACAAGATCTTCCTTGTCTAAAGCCATGTTGGCTGTCTCCCATTAGGTCGTGACTATCTACATGCTGAGTAATTTTATTCTTTATGATGGTTTCTACCATTTTTCCCGGTACTGACGTCAGGCTTACTGGTCTGTAGTTTCCCGGATCACCCCTGGAACCCTTTTTAAAAATTGGTGTTACATTGGCGATCCTCTAATCTTCAGGTATTAGAGATGATTTTAATGATAGTTCACAGATTACTGATAGCAGGTCTGCAATCTCATATTTCAGTTCTTTCAACACCCTTGGATGTATACCATCCGGCCCAGGTGATTTGCTACTCTTCAGTTTATCTAATAGTTGTAAGACATCTTCCCGATGTATCGATATTTCCTTCAATTCTTCCGCACCTTTAAATACCACTTTCCTGTGATGACAACGTGATACTCAACCAGCTCCTGCCTGCTAACTTCTCTATCCATACATGTCATAGAGCAGCCAAAAGAGGAGGCGGCGTCCTCGCCATCACCAGATCTGATCTTCAATTCAACATAAAAGATGCAACCAGCTCACCGCTCCTAGACACAATCTCGATAGAGAACAAGTGTTCCTCCATCAATCTACTCTACAGAGCACCATCATCTGATGCAGATGCACTAACAACAATAATAGATGCAGCCGCAAACTCCCAGAGCCCACATACAACAAGCTGGGTACTAGGAGACTTCAACCTCCCCTCCCTGCAAGACTCTCACTCAAAGGCGTTCCTCGAAGTCATGAAAGATCTAGGATATAGCCAATTAATCAAGGAACCTACCCATATAAAAGGAGGCATGCTAGATCTAATATTCACAACAGACCCAACCTTCAGAGAAACAACCATCCCTGATATATCAATCACCGCTGTCCCATGGTCAGATCACTCATTAATCCTATTCCAAATTCCTCAGCCAAGCCATGTCCAAAAAGATGAAAGCACAGCAATCGGTCAGTCCAACAATCCGCCGAGAAGATTCCAACCATTCAACAAAGATCTAATCCTGAAATCAGCATTCCCACTAATGAACTCACCAGCACACAACCCTGATGAACTAGTCTCCAACTGGAACGAAATATTCAGTTCAATAGCTGTTTGCCCAGCAAAAAACAAACCTCAAGCGAAACGACACACAGCAGCATGGTACTCTAGTGAGTTGAAAGCCTCACTCGCGACACTAAGAAAACTTGAGAGACGCTGGCGCCGCTCACGCTCAGAAGCAGACCAAAAGGCATACAATTTACAACTCACAGCGCACCGTACCGCAGTGACTGAAACCATGAGACGTTACCACGCCGACACTTTAAAGAGATCCCTCAACAAACCTCGTGACCTGTTTGCCCTCGTTAAGCAACTTACAACAGAACCTGCATCAGAACAAACAAATGGAATCCATCCTCAAACATATGCGGATTATCTACAAACGAAACTTTGTCAGATAAACAACAACCCAGCGTCCAGCATCATCCTTCAGCCCTACAATCAAACACCACTCACTACCTTCTCAACTCCATCCAAACGATGCATCGAAGACACCATAGCAGCCATCAATACGTCCACAGCGCAATCTGATCCATGCCCAGCTTTCTGGGTCAAGGAACTCCGGACTGACCTCAGTCCAATCATATCCAGACTTATTCAACAATCGTTCACAACAGGTGATTTCCCACGCACCCTCAAACAAACTTCAATAAGACCTCTACTAAAAAACAACAAACTCGACCAACAGAAACCAGAATCCTACAGACCCATAGCAAGCATACCATTGCTTGCAAAAATAATGGAAAAGATAGTTCAGAGACAAATACAAGATCACATTGATTCCAATGCACCACTGGATCCATGCCAGCATGGATTTAGAGAATCTCACGGGGTCGAGACCCTTCTCACCACACTCTTCAGCAACATAATATCAGGCATCGACAATACCCGCCAAGGCTTTGTCCTTGTCTTCCTTGACATCGCGGCAGCATTTGATTCCGTTAGCCATGAGCGCCTCCTAGAACGCCTCAAAGAAAAAGGAATCTCCGGTAAAGCACTCGAGTGGTGCAGGTCCTACCTCTCGGACAGATGGCAGCAGGTGAGATCCAGAAACACATCATCAGAACCATTCCACCAAAGCCAAGGTGTCCCACAAGGATCCTCCCTCTCCGCCTTACTATTCAATATATACATGCAACCTCTCTGCAACCTGATCCGGTCTTTCAACATTAACTGCATGATATACGCAGATGATGTGCTATTATACACGCCTTTTGCAACAGATAACCCAGACCTCGAACCAATAACATGCTGCATAAACGAAATATCCAATTGGCTACAATCCCAAAACCTCCGGATTCAACACAAGAAGACGGAGGTGATGTTCATTACAAGGAACCGTAACTTCACTGCCCCAACAGTACTGAAAGTGAAGGAAGCAGACCTCCAGACCAAATCCGCAATCAGATACCTCGGCATCACACTAGACCAGAACCTAAATATGCAAGCTCATATAAGTAACACTGTAAGGGCAGTATATCATAAAATTACATCCCTTAGATACCTAAGATCTCTGCTGGAGCCAGATGATTTCAGGACTATCTATCAGGCACTAATTATCCCGCATTTCGATTATGCAAATGCAATACTTCAAGGTCTCCCCCAAACCACCCTAAACCGACTGCAAATGGCAATGAACACCGCAGCAAGAGTACTGCACGGAGCATCCAGGAAAGACCATGTCACACCTATAATGAAACAACTCCACTGGCTCCCGATTCAAGGTAGAATTACATTCAAGACCTTGCTGCTCACCTTCAAAGCCACCAAAGGTCTCTCGTCAACTTCACTAACTGAGCTAATCCAGATGACACCCCACAACAGAGACAGAAGGTCAGTAGCTCAAAACACCTTGATAGTCCCAAGATCTATAACTCAATGCTCCAAGTCAACATCCAGCAGGACTTTCAATCTTTATGCACCAGTGATCTGGAATAACCTCCCTCACAACATTAGATCAATCCCAGACATATTCCAATTCAGGAAGGCCGTGAAACACTACCTCTTCCTCATACATTACCCTGAACCTAATAGAAACTCAGCACCATTTGCCGAATCCACCCAAATCACCACTGTCTAAAACCATACAAACACATGATCAGCCTACAAATTGTATATATTGTATATTTTGTGGTTGTACATAGTTACCCTGTTAGCCAAGTTGATTATCCTGTTCATATGTAAACACAAAGTACTATTGGAAATGTGTATGTTCACTGTTTATTGTAAACCGCGCTGATGCTGAATAGCGCGGTATAAAAGAGACTTTAAATAAATAAATAAAATAAATAAATAAACTTCAGTCATTTTCCTCAGTAAAGACCGAAGCAAAGAATTCATTCAGTTTCTCCGCTATCGCCTTGTCGCCTCTTAGTGCTCCTTTAACCCCTTTATCATCTAATGGACCAACTGACTCTCTCTCAGGTTTTTTGCTACGAATGTACTTGAAAAGGTCTTTATTTCGCGTTTTTGCTTCCGCAGCAAGCTTCTTCTCAAATTCTCTCTTTGCCTGCCTTATCAATGCCTTGCATTTGACTTGCCAGTGCTAGTGCTGTTTCCAGGTTTCGTCGTTTTGGCTCTTTTTTCCATTTCCTGAAAGATGCTTTTTTGGCAACAACAGCCTCTCTGACCTCACCTTTAAACCATGCTGGCAGTTTTTTGGACTTCCTTCCACTTTTCTTAAAGCGTGGAATACAGCTGGTCTGGGCTTCCAAGATAGTATTTTTCAACAACACCCAAGCTTGATGTACGTCTTTAACCTTCGCAACTGCTCCTTTTAGTTTTTTCTTAACTGTTTTCCTCATTTTATCATAGTCTCCCTTTCGAAAGTTAAAAGGTAGTACTGTGGATTTCCTTACTATCCCTCCTCCACTAATTAAATCAAAGGCGATCATGCTATGATCACTATTGCCAAGTGGCCCCAACACCCTTATCTCTTGCACTAGATCTGGTGTTCCACTAAGGACTAGGTCTAATATGGCTTCCCCTCTGGTCGGTTCATGAACCAGCTGCTCCAAGAAGCAGTCATTTATTTCATCTAGGAACTTTATCTCCCTAGCATGTCCTGACGTGAAACTGACCCAGTCGATACCGGGGTAATTGAAATCACCCATTATTATTACTGCGCTGTAACTTTTGTTAGCTTCCTTGATTTCTTTGAGCATTTCATCATCCATTTGGCCATTCTGGCCAGGTGCTCGATAGTACACCCCCACTGCCAACACCTTCCCCCTTTTATATGGAATTTCAATCCATATAGATTCTACAGCAGATGTTGTTTCCTGCAAAACTTTAATCATTTCTGAGTCAATGCCCTCTCTAACATAGAGCGCAACCCCTCCACCAATTTGATCAGCTCTATCATTACGATATAGTTTGTACTCAGGTATCACAGTGTCCCACTGGTTGTCCTCCTTCCACCATGTCTCTGATATTCCAATCATATCTAACCTTTCATTTAGTGCTATATATTCTAACTCTCCCATCTTATTCTTTAGACTTCTAGCATTTGCATACAAGCATTTTAGAGAATGTATTTTATTCATGTTAATTTGGCTATTGTTAGACATGGGTAAATTGGGATCTTTAAGCTTTGTCTGCTCCATACTTGAGGGCATTTGGGCTACTTTACTCTTTTGTGGAACCTCTCTGCTTTTGGTAGTATCCTTCAAGGATACATTCTTCTGAACCATCCGCTCTTGGGCGACTGTCGACTTGAGATGTTACCCATGGATTCATGGGCATGTACAGTAGAATGTGCATAACAGAGTGGCTGAACTTGAGATGTTACACATGGATTCGTGGGCATGTACAGTAGAATGTGCAGAAGAGAGTGACTGAACTTGACATGTCACACATGGATTCATGGGCATGTACAGTAGAATGTGCATAACAGAATTGCTGCACTTGAGATGTTACACACAGATTCATGGGATTGTACAGTAGAATGTTCAGAAGAGAGTGGCTGCCCTTTTGATGTTACACACAGATTCATGGGATTGTACAGCAGAAATGTGCAGAAGAGAGTGGCTGAACTTGAGATGTTACACATGGATTCATAGGCATGTACAGTAGAATGTGCAGTAGAGTGGCTGAACATGAGATGTTACACATGGATTCGTGGGATTTTACTGTAGAATGTGCAGAACAGAGTGGCTGCACTTGAGATGTTACACATGGGATTTGTGGGCATGTACAAAGGAAATGTGCAGAAGAGAGTGGCTGCACAGAGATGTCACACATGGATTCATGGGCATGTGCAGTAGAATTTGCAGAAGAGAGTGGCTGCACTTGAGATGTTACACATGGGATTCATGGGCATGTGCAGTAGAATTTGCAGAAGAGAGTGGCTGCACTTGAGATGTTACACATGGGATTCATGGGCATGTACAGTAGAACGTGCAGAAGAGTGGCTGCCCTTGAGATGTCACACATGGATTTATGGGCATGTACAGTAAAACATGCAGAAGAGAATGGCTGCCCTTGAGATGTCACACATGGATTCATGGGCATGTACAGTAGAATGTGCAGAAGAGAGTGGCTGAACTTGAGATGTTACACATGGATTCATGGGCATGTACAGTAGAATGTGCAGAGGAGAGTAGCTGAACTTGAGATGTCACACATGGATTCATGAGCATGTACAAAGGAAATGTGCAGAAGACAGTGGCTGCCCTTGAGATGTTACACATGGGATTCATGGGCATGTACAGTAGAACGTGCAGAAGAGAATGGCTGCCCTTGAGATGTCACACATGGATTCATGGTCATGTACAGTAGAACGTACAGAAGAGTGGCTGAACTTGAGATGTTACACATGGATTCATGGGCATGTAGAGTAGAATGTGCAGAACAGAGTGGCTGCACTTGAGATGTTACACATGGATTTGCTAGCACTCCCACGCGTGTCGACTTTCCCACTTACATGCATAAGTACTTGTGTAAGGAGCAGATCTTGCAAAACTATTCTAACAAGAAGAAGCAAGTAAGGGTCCAAGTTCCAAACCTCCAAGGTTTGGCTTTCTGAGGTAGTTTTTAAGGATGGAGCAGGGCCGGCCCCAGAGTTGGTTCATGGTGTTGGCGCTGTAGGCAAACCATAAGCTTTACACCTCCCTGGCTGTCAAAAGCTATTGTTTAGCTTTGAATGCCCTGCTCTTTGCCCCCACCCCAAGGCGACTGCCTTGTTTGCCTATTGGTTGGGCCATCCCTGAACCAGAGAGAAAAGCACAGTTATCCCTCACTGATAGCTCACTACACCCGCTGAATTCCAACACTCAAATCAGTCCGCCGTCAGAAGAGCTCCATCACTCACTGCCCCCATGCTATGGAACTCTCTGCCTGAACATATGAGATCCACAAAGGACATCAAGGACTTCTGCAAGATGTTAAAAACACTTCTGTTCTTTGAACACTATGGATCTTCCCAATGCCCATAGCCAACTACTGCCAACCAGCCCCCTTTTATCCCCTCCCCATCCTCCTTAATGATATCTATCCTACCAATGTAAACCACTTTGATTGAAGGAAAAGGTGGTATATAAAACTGGATAAATAAATAAAATAAAATAAATATCACAAAAGCCCAGGTCCAAATGAGCAGTTAGCTCACACTTACGTGTAATTCAGATGAGATAAAAATGCCAATAGCAAAATGATTTGATATTTCCACTGTAAAATGGGAAGTGTTGTACATTAAAGCCCACCCTGTATTTGAAATCTATGCGTGCGGCAGGTGCGCAGGTGCAAAATAGGAAGTTGTTGTATATGAACTTTTTACATCTAAAGCTTGTAACATGATAGTCCTTGGTGTAAGTGCTAGTGTTCTGCAGGTAAAGAGGAAGACTAAGGATTCCAAGGTGCGCAAAGGTGGGTGGGCCATCTGAGGAGGCCATTAGGATACCAGGAGAAGGGACCTGTGCGGCACCCATAAAGGCAGAGGAATACAATTGGGATTGGCTCTCAGAGATGTGTCTTTTTGCTGCTGATTGTGTAAATAACTTATTCTTGGGGATTAGACCTACTCAAGGTGCTTTTAAGACAAAGTAACCCCTGATTATTTCCAGAACCTTCTGCCCAAGACGTTGGTTTCAAGGAGCATGTATCGTTCCCTTGGAGCGAGACTGGGGAGAAGGTACCCTGAGTTTCCAGCCTAAGAAGAAGCTCTAAATCCCACTTAAGGTTTCCCTTTAAATGCACTTGTAAAAAAGGAATTTCAATGCAGCCTTTCCCTGTTTCAGTAAAGCACTTAACGCCCTCCTTGCCCTGACGTGTTGGGAACGAGAGCCTCTCTCTAGAGGATACAGCAGCATTACAAAAGAAAATTGAATACCAGAATTTGCTGGAAGAACAAAGAAAGCTTTAGATTTCTGCTTCTTAGAAAAGAAAAATACCACAAAGCCATCCCACTCTGTCAGCTCTGTTTCCTCTCATGCAGGGCGTGAGCACAGAAATCCCTTCCCCAGCTCCAGCCCTTAACTAAAATCACGGCTTTACACTAAGTGCTGGAACAGGGAAAGTACTACAAGGCAGCTGCTGATTCCAGAGAGCAGGGGCGCAGATGACTGCAGTAATCCCTTGTATTCACAGCCAAAGAGCAGGGAGGGCTGCCAGGTCCTGTGTGGCCTCTGTATCTCCATTCGCTCACAGGTACTGCAGGCGAAGGGCGTAGTGGGGTCGCCTTCCCGCTAATGCTGCTATTATAGGTGCTGCAGAATTGCCTTTCAAACTGGGGAAGGGCTGACTTTAAGCTAACTGGCATCCTGTGTGGAAACTGAAATCCCCACTCCTGCAACAAATGCCAGATTATTTATTTACACAAAATACATTATGAAGATAAACAACTCAAACAGAATATCGAGCATGCTGAAATAAAAAAAGAAAATAATCTTAACAAAGCCCCCCTCGAACAAGAATGATGGTGTTCAGTAGTCCCAGTGCCATACCCTTCACAAGAATAAAAGTGGGGGCCCCAATATAACACCAACCCCACCCCCTGTGCTAATTTCCCTCCTCCCCCAATATCTCCCATGACTCCTCCTTGCCCCTACCCACTCTCTTCCCTGCTCTACTCTTTCTCATTCCGTTCCCTTCTCCCGTCTCTCACTTTCCCCACAGTGTCTCCTCAAATCCATTCTCTTCCCTCCCTTCCCCAGGCTCCTAATATCTGCCTTAACACCCCCCTTTCGCTCCTACCACCTCTCACCCCTTCTCTTTCTCCTCTGCCTCACCCAGGGCCGGAAAAACAGAAACATGACCACAGACTACAAGGCCTATCTAGTCTGTCCTTCCATATCAACTACAACAGTCCCCTTTTTTCCTTTAGAGATCCTCTGTGTTTGTCCCATGCTTCTTTGAATTCAGATACTGTCCTCATCTCTACCACCAAAAGAGGAGCAACCTCTCACATAAACCTCAAGGAACACAAAGAGCGAGTGGTAGTGGTGGTCACAAGTGCTTTATTGATGAAGAAACGCCCCAATGTGTTTCAGCAACGCCTTCATCAGGGGGCTGGGAACTGCAACAAACATTAATAAATAACAAGAACACATATCACAATTGTAATATATAGAATGTAAAACATTACAATTATGTAAAAAAGAAAAATAAAACACATTAAAACACAATTTAAAATTAAACAATAAATCGTTAAAAAGTATAAATAAGTTAAAAAATAGTTAAGATATGGATATATAAGAAATATAATAAAAATGAGAAATATAATAAGGATGAAGGACAGACAATAACTTAATGGACACAGTGAAAAGGAAATCCATACAGAGGTAACTATAAGAATATTCACAGTTATGGATATCAATAGGCACTATGGAGCGCACAGCAGAGTACAAACTCGTGCAAATAAATCAATTCTATAATTGAATGAAGCAAAAAAATATATTGTAATGTCATAATTAGCGTATGTAAATAGATTTTTTCAACAAACATGAAAATACAACATCCGTTGTAAATGACGGGAAACCCAGAGCAAAAAGAACCAGACCAGGATAACACTATAAAAAGGACGAATTATATAAATAAACATGTATAATATAATAAAGTTAAAACCCAGCAAAATTGTGATGTAAAAATAGAACTTAAAAACACCCAAACTGATAAAAACTCATAGCAACCATTATAAGTAATATGCTAAAAAAGCCTAATACATGGCAGCAAAGCGATGCACTGCTAATGGAACCTGTATAAATATAAAATTTAAAGTTGAGGAAATAATACATAGAAACTGATAAAGATTACACGGAATTAATAAAAGGACATGAGTACCGGAGTTCCTAAAACAGTAAATAAACACAACACAGTGAATCTTTTTTACTAAACAGAGCATAAGAATGTTAAAATTGTATCTGTAAAAACTAATGAATAGCTGCAGGAACTGTATAGAAATACAATCCAGTTGAAGTTGCATTGTATGGACAATGCGGGATAAGTGCAATGAAGAAAAGGTAAATTCAAAAGCCAGCAAAGGACATAAAACCAACAGTGGGGATTAAAAACTGCAAATAAAACCATGAATAAAAACGTTCATGACTGACAACCAGTGGATCATCTACCTCGTAGCCCACATTACAAACCACGATAGAACTTCCCCGAGCATAAAGTAACAATGTACCTGTGGTATAAGCAGCCTGTCCAACTAAGCATTGAATCCTTGAAGGATGCCACAGAATCGCACCTTTATAACATCAAGGGGCACCCTGCATAAGTGACACTGTGTGACGTCACAGCACTCAAATCATGTGCAGACAAAAAATTGTAATGTATGCAAGGGACACATCCGTAATAAAACATATATAATAAAAAATAAATACTATGTAGTAAAGAACAGATCAGTGGGGATTAAAAATTTCCAAATAAAACCATAAGCAAACACATTCATGGCTGACGACCAGCAAAACATCTATCTCATAGTCCACACTACAGACAATGATAGAAACATCAACAAGCATAAAGTAGCAATGTACTTAAAGCATAAGCAGCCTTTCCAACAAAGCATTGAATCTGTGAAGGACGTCGCAGAATCGCGCCTTTATAAGGTCAAGGGGTACCTCATGATTATGCATAAATGACACCGTGTGAAATCACAACACTCAAACCGTATGTTGACAAAAACGTTTTAATGTATGCAAGGGACACGTCTGTAATAAAATGTATATAATAGATAAAAAATATAATATTAAAAAAGAACAGATCATACATGATCACACAACAGAAAAGGTAAAAGCACTATACTTGTTATGTAAAATCGGGAAGAGGAGGGGAGAATAGTTAAAAAGTCATAAAAAAACAGCCAAATTAAATTCCTGATTCAAGCCACGCGGCTCGAGGGATTGCAACTCATATATATACCATTGTTCTAATCTTAGAAGTATTCTGTCTATATCACCTCCTGTCCAATGTGAATGGACAGCTTTAAGAACGAAAAACCTAAGATCTGAAACACGATGATTTTTGTCAACCCAATGGGAGACCAGTGGTTTATCAGGGATGCGTCTATTTAAGCAGCTTTTATGTTCTATTATCCTCGTCTTAATTGGGCATTTAGTTTTGCCAACATACATCAAATTACAGGGGCACATAATCACATATATAACATTAGTAGTGTTGCAATTTGAATAATGGTTCAGAAAGAACTTTTGCTTAGTTAATGGATGTATGAAAACATTTTTAAAGGAAATGGCATTAGAGCATACTGAACACCGTCTGCATTGAAAATGGCCCTTGGCCTTACAAATCAGTTTTGGCTTCGAGAGAGCTGAAGAACTAAAATGTTCTTTAGGCTGCGATTCCTCTTGTGTGCAATAGTGAAAGTCATATGTGCCAGGGCAGAAAGACATGTAACAAGGTGCCATTCTTCTCGAAGAATTCTAGAAATGTCTTTTGACAAGGATGAAAACGTAAGGGTACACACGACCTGGCTTTTCTTGGGCTGTGCATTCTTATCAAGAAGCACCCTCCTGTCTATAGCCTTAGCTTTATTATACGCTCTATGGATAGTGTGCTCTTGATATCCTCTCTTCCTAAACTTATAACTCATATCTGCCGCATGCTTCTCAAAATCACTTTGTAAAGTACACAAACGCTTAACCCTAAGGAATTGGCCATAGGGTAAATTCTCCTTCAATGATTTGTTGTGAAAGCTATCATAACGTAAAAATGCATTCCTATCAGTCTGTTTACGGTACAAATCAGTAATAAAACCATTTGCGCCCTTTTTTATATTAATATCAAGATACAAAATCTGATTGAGACTAAAAGAACCTTCAAATTGCAGATGTTCATCTAAGGAGTTAAGCCAAAGGTAAAAAACATGTAGGTCTTCCTCTGTTCCGTCCCAAATCCAAAAAACGTCATCTATATACCATAACCACATTTTAATAAACTTCTGATATGGATGACACCGGAGGAACTCATACTTGAAGTTGGCAACGTACAGATTGGCAACATCAGGTGCCATGGAGGAACCCGTGGCGTCCTCTTTAATTTGCTTATAGAAGATTCCACAAAAGCAAAAAAAGTTTTCACATATGACCAGTGATGCCATCTGGGTCAGAAAACAGGTTGGAGTACGTATTGGTTGAGTTCGTTTAATAAGAGTGCTAGCGATAATTTCTAAGACTGTATCGTGTGGAATATTGGTGTATAATGAATTAATATCCAGTGTAACCATTATAAGCTGCTGATGATACCTGTAAACGCATTCAAGATGTTAATGACGTGTTGAATCCCGAACATAAGAAGGAATTTTGCAGGACAAAAGGATGGAGGAAATGATCCAAGACTTAGACAGAGGTTCCAATAAAGACCCAATGGCTGAAATGATAGGGCATCCTGGTGGGTTAGTTAACGATTTGTGGATTTTAGACAGAGTGTAAATCATTGGTGTTACGGGATGAGAGACAGTGAGAAAATTAATCTCATTTGCGGTGAGGTAGCCTGCTTGTTGTCCAACAAAAATTAGAGTGTCTATATTATGTTTCAAAGTGGCGGTAGGGTCTTCAAAAATCTTTTGATAAAAGGATGTATCATTTATCTGTTGTAACACTTCATTTACATAATCAGTCCTATTTTGAATGACTAAAATGCCACCTTTATCAGCCGGCTTGTTGTTTGTATACATTGTAGTATCTTTGTTCGATGTACACCGCGCTGATTTTAATAGCGCGGTATAGAAGAATTGTTAAATAAATAAATAAATAAATAATATTGACTGGCTATTTTTTAATCCAGAAAGTACTGTCTTTTGCAATATAGTCAAATTGTGAAAGGAGCGTGACTTTTTAGTATACAGTGCTTCTACCCGAGATAAGACAACTTTCTTGAATGCTTCTATCAAAACCTTAGTAGTATTAGGCAGGACCCATGTAGAGGGTCTCCGAAGAACTGAAACATCAATTGTAGCATCGCCCTTTGGTTTCAAAAAAATCTATAATTTTCAATTTTCGAAAAAATTTGTAAAGCTCAATGTGTGTTGCAAAATGGTCATGTCTGGTAAACGGGACAAATGAAAGGCCCTTTTCTAATACCTCAATTTGGGTATCATTAAGATCATAACTTGAAAGGTTAAAAATACCTCCTATATGTTTTATTCCGAGATTCCCTGGTAGCTCTGGCCTCTCCCTCGGCCCCTCCCTCGTGGTGGGAAACTGGGTCGAAATTCTCGGGCTTCATATTGATAACTCGGTGACTTCATTGGATTGTGTGGGTAATGAGCCGTCTTCCGGCCTCCCCCTTTCCATAAAGTGTCCATTGAAAAAACCTGCAGGAGTTGGAACACTGCATCAGAGGAGAAAAGGGGGGCTGAAGTATCATGCTCATGTAGTTCGTCAACCTGACTACGACTTCTCTTAGTGGTACGTTCCAAAATAGGGTCTGGTGAGAACAATCTTGTCTTAGCTTTGGTCTTCTTCTTCTTCTTCTTATTATTGTAATTGCCTGGTCCTGGTTTTGGTGGTTCAAAATCCCATCTGTAGGATATATTACGTAGTCTGGGTTTCCCATTGTTATTAACCCAATAATATACTGTGCCATTCTTATAATCGTCTTCATCACGCTTAACTTTTTAAGTTTCCTTTCACTAGTTTTTTGTAGTCCAAAGTATTTTTATCAAAGTCCTTCTTCAACTTATCAAACCTATGGTCAATATCTTTTAATCGTTCCACTTTCTTATCAACATTAGTCTTCAAAATAGCAGACATGCGTTTTGAGGTGTTAATTAGAAGTATCATGAGGTTCAGAGAGCATTTGTTCATTTTATTACGGACGTGTCCCTTGCATACATTACAACTTTTTTGTCAACATATGGTTAGAGTGTTGTGACGTCACTCAGTGTCATTTATGCATAATCATGAAGTACCCCTTGACCTTATAAAGGCGCGATTCTGCGACGTCCTTCACGGATTCAATGCTTTGTTGGAAAGGCTGCTTATGCTTTAAGTACATTGCTACTTTATGCTTGTTGATGTTTTTATCGTCTGTAGTGTGGACTACGAGATAGATGTTTTGCTGGTCGTGTTTGCTTATGGTTTTATTTGGAAATTTTTAATCCCCACTGATCTGTTCTTTACTACATAGTATTTATTTTTTATTATATATGTTTTATTACGGATGTGTCCCTTGCATACATTACAATTTTTTGTCTGCACATGATTTGAGTGCTGTGACGTCACACAGTGTCACTTATGCAGGGTGCCCCTTGATGTTATAAAGGTGCGATTCTGTGGCATCCTTCAAGGATTCAATGCTTCGTTGGAAAGGCTGCTTATACCACAGGTACATTGTTACTTTATGCTCGGGGAAGTTCTATCGTGGTTTGTAATGTGGGCTACGAGGTAGATGATCCGCTGGTCGTCAGTCATGAACGTTTTTATTCATGGTTTTATTTGCAGTTTTTAATCCCCACTGTTGATTTTATGTCCTTTGCTGGCTTTTGAATTTACCTTTTTTTCATTGCACTAATCCCACATTGTCCATACAATGCAACTTCAACTGGATTGTATTTCTATACAGTTCCTGCAGCTATTCATTAGTTTTTACAGCTATTCATTAGTTTTTACAGATACAATTTTAACATTCTTATGCTCTGTTTAGTAAAAAAGATTCACTGTGTTGTGTTTATTTACTGTTTTAGGAACTTCGGTACTCATGTCCTTTTATTAATTCCGTGTAATCTTTATCAGTTTCTATGTATTATTTCCTCAACTTTAAATTTTATATTTATACAGGTTCCATTAGCAGTGCATCGCTTTGCTGCCATGTATTAGGCTTTTTTTAGCATATTACTTATAATGGTTGCTATGAGTTTTTATCAATTTGGGTGTTTTTAAGTTCTATTTTTACCTCGCAATTTTGCTGGGTTTTAACTTAATTATATTATACATGTTTATTTATATAATTCGTCCTTTTATTGTGTTATCCTGGTCTGGTTCTTTTTGCTCTGGGTTTCCCGTCATTTACAACAGATGTTGTATTTTTATGTTTGTTGAAAAAAATCTATTTATATACGCTAATTATGACATTACAATATATTTTTTAGCTTCATTCAATTATAGAATTGATTTATTTGCACGAGTTTGTACTCTGCTGTGCGCTCCATAGTGCCTATTGATATCCATAACTGTGAGTATTCTTATAGTTACCTCTGTATGGATTTCCTTTTCACTGTGTCCATTAAGTTATTGTCTGTCCTTCATCCTTATTATATTTCTCATTTTCATTATATTTCTTATATATCCATATCTTTTAACTATTTTTTAACTTATTTATACTTTTTAACAATTTATTGTTTAATTTTAAATAGTTTTCTAATGTGTTTTATTTTCCATTTTTACATAATTGTAATGTTTTACATTCTATATGTTACAATTGTGATATGTGTTCTTGTTATTTATTAATGTTTGTTGCAGTTCTCAGCCCCCTGATGAAGGCGTTGCTGAAACGCGTTGGGGCATTTCTTCATCAATAAAGCACTTGTGACCACCACTACCACTCGCTTTGTGTTCCTCATCTCTACCACCTCCACTGGGAGACTATTTCATGCATTTCTGTAAAGGTAAAAAGAGGACTATTGTAGTTGATATGGAAGAGCAGACCAGAGAGCCCATGTGGTCTTTTTCTGTGGTCATGTTTCTAAGCCTCTATGCTTCTGTTGGATAACATAGTTGGAAAATATGGACTTGGCAACAGAAATGAAGCTGGAGAAAGACTGATAGAATTCTGCAAGACCAATGATCTATTCATCTCAAACACCTTCTTCCAGCAACACAAGCGGCGACTGTACACATGGACTTCACCCAATGGATTGTATAAAAATGAAATTGACTACATCTGTGGAAGTCAACGATGGAAAAGCTCTGTAACATCAACAAAGACAAAACCTGGAGTTGACTGTGGTACAGATCATCAACTACTAGTATGCAAACTCAAGCTAAAGTTGAAAAAGAGAAAACCACTCATGAATGCAGCAAAATATGACCTTGAGAATATACCACTGGAATTTAAAGACTGCCTGTAAAATCGATTTGCTGCTTTAGATACAAATGACAGAGCTCCGGCAGAGTTATGGAATGACATCAAGAAGGTTGTGTTGGAAGAAAGCGAGAAGTCTCTACAAAAGGTGAAAAAGCAAAAACGGCCAAAATAGATGACAGAAGAAACTCTGAAAATTGCCCAGAAACGCAGAGAAGCTAAAGCCAGAGCAGAAAGAAAGACAATCGCAGAACTCAGAGATTTCCAACGTGCAGCAAGACAGGACAAGGAAAAGTACTACAATGACACTTGCAAGGAAATAGAAGCAGAAACTATTAGAGGAAGAACAAGATCGGCTTTCCTAAAGCTACGAGAATTAAAGAAAAAGTTCCATCCTTGAATTGGAATGTTACAAGATGCTCAAAGTTCTATGTTGAATGATGCTGAGAAGATCAAGAAAAGGTGGAAGGAATATACAGAGTTTTTATATGATAAAGATCAAGTGGACCAACAGCCGTTTCAACCTGTACCTTATGATCGGGAACCATTGGTGATGAAGGAAGAAGTTGAAGCAGCATTGAAAGCCTTATCAAAGAACAAAGCACCAGGCATTGATAGCATTCCCATAGAAGTATTGCAGCAATCTGATGCAGCTGTTACCATACTCACAAGGCTCTGCCAAGAAATATAGAAGACAACATCATGGCCAACTGACTGGAAAAGATCTGTGTTTATACCAATACTACAAAAAGGTGATCCAACTGACTGTGGAAATTATCGCACAATGGCTCTGATCCCACATGCCAGCAAGATTCTACTGAAGATTATTCAAAAGAGACTACAACCATACCTGGAACAAGAACTACCTGAAGTGCAAGCAGGGTTCAGGAAAGGGTGAGGAACGAGAGACATCACTGCGGATGTGAGATGGATCCTTGAAAAGACTAAAGAATACCAAAAGGATATCTATTTGTGCTATAGCAAGGCTTTTCACTGTATTAACCATGAGAAACTCTGGGTCACATTAAGAAGCATGGGTATACCAGAACACCTGATCGTTCTCTTGCGCAATCTGTACATTGATCAAGAAGCAACAGTTCGAACGGAACAAGGAGAAACAGAATGGTTTAAAATAAGCAAAGGTGTAAGACAAGGCTGCATACTTTCCCCCTACCTGTTTAATTTATATGCAGAACAAATCATCAGAGAAGCAGGATTGTATGAAGACAACAGAGGTGTGAAGATTGGTGGAAGACTCATCAACAACCTTCGCTATGCTGGTGATACCACATTACTGGCTGAAAGTGAAGATGATCTGAAACATTTGCTTCTCACAATCAAAGAATATAGTCTCAAAATGGGCCTGCACCTTAATGTAAAGAAGACAAAGATCATGACAACTGGCATAATCAACAGGTTCATCGTTGAAGGAGAAGAAATTGAAATTGTGAACTTTAACCTACTTGGATCAACTATCAATAAAGAAGCAACAAGCAGTCAAGAAATCAGATGACGCATTGCTCTTGGCAGAATGGCTATGAAAGACCTAGATAAGATTCTCAAGAGCAGAGATGTCCCTCTCCATACAAAGATTTGACTTGTTCAAGCCATGGTATTTTCCATAATATATGGATGTGAAAGCTGGACAGTGAAAAAGACAGATAGGAAGAAAATTGATGCTTTTGAATTATGGTGCTGGCGGCGAATACTGTGTATACCATGGACTGCCCGAAGAACAAATCAGTCGGTACTAGAGGAGATCAAACCTAAACTTTCTTTAGAAGCTCAGATGACAAGACTTCGACTTTCATACTTTGGACACATCATGCAAAGAGAGAGATCATTAGAGAAAGACATTATGCTTGGCAAGATAGAAGGTCAACGCAAAAGAGGAAAGCCAGCAATGAGATGGATCGATACAATAACAGCAGCTATGGGTACCAGTCTGTCAACAATGAGCCGCCTGACTCCGACTCGACGGCACTTAACAACAACACCAACAACATGTTTCTGTAACGAAGACCACTAACCATTTTAGAGGCCACCATCTCCACAGACTCCAACCTGCTTATATCCTGTTGAAGGTGCGGTCTCCAGAATTGCACACAATACTCCAAATGAGGTCGCACCAGAGACTTATACAGAGGCATTACCACCTCCTTTTTATTGCTTTCTATTCCACTCCTTATACATCCAAGCATCCTTCTGGTTTTCACAGTCGCCTTTTCTACCTGTTTAGCTACTTTAAGATCGTCAGACACAATTACTCCCAGGTCCCGCTCTCCTTTTATGGACAGAGGTTTCTCATCCCCTACACTGCAACGCTCTTTTGGATTTTTGCAGCCCAAATGCATGATCCTGCATTATTTAGCATTAAATTTCAGCTGCCAGTTTCTAGACCGTTCTTCAAGCTTAGCTAGATCCCTCCTCATGTTATCTACTCATTCTTGGGTGTCTACTCTATTGCAATTTTTGTATCATCCACAAAGAGGCAAACCTTACCCGACAGCCCTTCCTCTATATCACTAACAAAGATGTTAAAAATAATCAGCCCAAGGACAGATCCCTGGGGCACATCACTGGTAACCTCCTTCTCCTCAGAGTGAGCTCCATTTACCTGTACCCTTTGTTGCCTCCCACTCAACCAATTTCTAACCCAAGCAGTAACTTTATGGTCCATCCCTAGGGTGCTCAGTTTGTTTATGTCGAATGTGTGGAACTGTGTTAAAGGCTTTACTGAAAAGAAGTAGCTGAAAAAGTGAAGAAAAAGAGGGAGGCCTTCATGAAATACAAGAGATCACAGAGAGAGGAAGACAGGCATCTGTATTTGGAAAAACTTAGAGAAGCTAGCAAAGTAGTCAAGAAGGCAAAGATTCAAAAGGAGGAGGAAATAGCCAATGCAATAAAATGGGGGGATAAGACATTTTTCAGATATATTAGTGAGAAGAAGAAGGGCAAAAGTGGTATTGTCAGACTCAAGCGTGCAGGGGAGGAATATGTAGAAGCTGATAAGGATAAAGCGGAATTGCTTAACAAATATTTTTGTTCTGTGTTCACAGATGAAGAATCAGGAGCAGGACCTCAGAAAATACCCACAAATAGGAACAGAAGCGAGGGACATCTTGAACAATTTTCAGAAGACTGTGTTCGTGAGAAACTAGCTCAACTTAAAGTAGACAAAGCGATGGGACCGGATGGGATACACCCTAGAATACTGAGGGAACTTGGGGACGTTCTAGCAACTCCAATGACTGACCTTTTCAATGCCTCGTTGGAGTCGTGCCAAAGGACTGGAGAGAGGCTCATGTGGTGCCTTTACACAAAAGCGGAAGTAAGGATGTGGTTGAAAACTACAGGCCGGTTAGTTTAACTTCGGTGGTGAGTAAATTATTGGAAACGCTGCTGAAAGAGAAAATAGTGAGTTTTCTGGAGTCCAGCGGATTACAGGATCCGAGGCAGCATGGATTCACCAGAGGCAGGTCTTGTCAGACAAATCTGATTGATTTCTTTGACTGGGTGACCAGGGTGTTGGACCGAGGGAGAGCTCTAGATGTGGTGTATTTAGATTTCAATAAAGCCTTTGACACTGTTTCTCACATGTGACTTATAAACAAACTGAGCACCCCAGGGATGGACCCTAAAGTTACTGCTTGGGTTAAAAATTGGTTGGGTGGGAGGCGACAATGAGTACAAGTAAATGGAGCTCACTCTGAGGAGAAGTATGTTACCAGTGGTGTGCCCCAGGGATCTGTCCTTCGTCCAATTCTTTTTAACATCTTTGTTAGTGTTATAGCGGAAGGGCTGTCGGGTAAGGTTTGCCTCTTTGCGGATGATACCAAAATCTGCAATAGAGTAGACACCCAGGAAGGTGTAGATAACATGAGGAGGGATCTAGCTAAGCTTGAAGAATGGTCTAGAATTTGGCAGCTGTGATTTAATGTTAAAAAATGTAAGGTCATGCATTTGGGCTGCAGCAATCCAAGGGAGCAATATAGTATAGGGGGTGAAGTACTTTTGTCCACTAAAGAAGAGCGGGACCTAGGCATGGTTGTGTCTGATGATCTTAAAGTAGCTAAACAGGTAGAAAAGGCGACGGCAAAAGCTAGAAGGATGCTTGGGTGCATACGGAGAGGAATGGCTAGCAGAAAAAAGGAGGTAATAATGCCTCTCTATAAGTCTTTGGGGCGACCTCATTTGGAGTATAGTGTGCAATTCTGGAGACCGCACCTTCAAAAGGATGTGAACAGGATGGAGTCGGTGCAGAGGGTGGCTACTAAAATGACTAGTGGTCTTCATTATAAAGCATATGAGGACAGACTGAAGGTTCTTAATATATACACCTTAGAGGAAAGGTGGGATAGAGGTGATATGATTGAGATGTTTAAATATCTCTGTGGCATAAATGTTCAGGGAGAGAGCCTCTTTCAATTGAAAGCAAGTTCTGCTACGAGGGGACATGGGATGAGGGTGAAGGGAGATAGATTCAGGAGTGATATGCGGAAATATTTCTTTACGGAAAGAGTAGTGGATCCATGGAATAGTCTCCCAGTGGAGTTGGTAGAAATGAGGACAGTAACTGAATTCAAAAAAGCATGGGACCAACACAGAGGATCTCTAAAGGTAAAAAGGGGACTGTTGTAGTTGTTGATATGGAAGGACAGACTAGATAGGCCATGTGGTCTTTTTCTGTCATCATATTTCTATGTTTCTATCTAAATACACCACATCTAGGGCTCTCCCTTGGTCCAGCTCCTTGGTCACCCAGTCAAAGAAATCAATCAGATTTGTCTGACAAGACCTGCCTCTGGTGAATCCATGCTGCCTCGGATCCTGCAATCCGCTGGACTCCAGAAACCTCACTATTCTGTCTTTCAGCAGTGCTTCCAATAATTTTCTCACCATAGAATTTAGACTAACCAGCCGGTAGATCTCATGTCATCTTTACATCCACTTATGTGTAAAGGGACCACATGTGCCTTTCTCCAATCTTCTGGCACCACTCCTGACTCCAAAGAGGCATTGAAAAAGTCAGACAGTGGAGCCGCTAGAACGTTCCCAAGTTCCTTCCGTATTCTTGGATGTATCCCATCTGGACCCATGGCTTTGTTCAAGATCTCCGTCACTTCTGTTCCTATTTGTGGGTGTTTTCTGTGGTCCTGCTCATGGTTCTTCATCTGTGAACACATAACAGAAATATTTGTTAAGCAATTCCGCTTTATCCTTATCAGCTTCTACATATTCCTCTCTTTCACCTTTGAGTCTGACAATATCACTTTTGCCCTTCCTCTTCTCACTAACATATCTGAAAAATACCTTATCCCCCATTTTATTGCATTGACTATTTCTTCTTCTATTTGTAACTTTGCTTTCCTGACTACTTTGCTAGCTTATCTAAGTTTTCCCAAATATAGATGCCTGTCTTCCTCTCTTTGTGATCTCTTGTATTTCATAAAGGCCTCCCTCTTTTTCTTCACCTTTTCAGCTACTTCTTTTGAGAACCATAGTGGCTTCCTTTTCCTTTTACATTTATTTACCTTTCTAACAAAAAGGTTTGTTGCCCTTAAAATACCCCTTTTCAGTTTTGCCCACTGTTTTACTATTTCCCCAGCTGTTACAATCCCACTAACGACTCTTTGATGTATTGTCCAATCTTAGCAAAGTTCGTTTTCCTAAAGTCTAAGACCCTTGCTTTTGAATTTATTTTATCAGCCCTAGTCCTAATACTGAACCATACTATCTGGTGATCACTGAATGCAAGTTGATCTCTCACTGTAACATCAGAAACTTTCCCCATTGGTAAGCACTAAGTCCAGTATAGCCCCTTCACGTGTGAGTTCTGTTACCAGTTGCCTGAATATTTCTCCCTGTAGAGAATCTAGTATCTCCTTACTTCTAGATGACACCGCAGCAGGGATATGCTAATCCACATCGGCATATTGAAATCACTTATCAGTAGCACTTCTTACATGGCAATACTGTGTATGTCTTCTATTAAATCTTTGTCCACTTCTATGCCCTGTGAGGGGGATCTGTATATAACTCCAATGCAAATGGATTTCTCTTTCCCTCTTTCTAGTTTGACCCACAGTACCTTCTCTCTTCCTTTTAAGCCCTGCAATTCTATAGCTTTAATATTTTTACATATAGTGCCACTCCACCTCCCCTTTTTCCTTTCCTGTCTTTCCTGAATAAAGTATAGCCCGGTATATTTACATCCCAGTCATGGTTTTCCATGAACCATGTCTCCGTAACCACCACTAAATACAAGTCATCCTCTTCCATTGAAGCCTCAACATCTAAGATTTTATTTCCCATGCTATGGGCATTTATACACACCGCTTTCCAGATGTTGCCCCTATTACTCATTTCTACAGAGGTATTTAATGTTTCATCTACCTGGGGGCTTTCTTCACTTACCTGGGAGTTCTCTTCACCCATCCCCAAAGAATCTTGTTTAAAACCCTCTTCAGTAGGTTAGCTAGTCTGCTTCTGAAGACACTTTGACCCTTCTTCAACAGACGAACACTGTCTCTGTTTTGCAGCCCTTGAAACATCATCCCAGGGTCCAGGAAACCAAAATGCTCTCGATGACACCATCCACACAACTATACATTCATCTCCAGGATGCGAGCTTCTCTACCTCGGCCTTTACCCTCAACAGGAAGGATTGAAGAGAACACTCCCTGCGCACCTGTCTACTTCACCCTCTGTTCCAGATACCTAGCAGCATTATTTGTGCCGACATGGATGACCAACATCAGATAATAGTTAGTAGGCTTGATGAGTCTCAGCAAACTTTCCGTAACATCTTGGATTTTGGCATCTGGCAAAGAGCACACTTCTCTGGACATCAAATCTGGTTGGTAGACAGATGCCTCAGTATTCTCTCAGAAGAGAGTCACCAACCACGACTACCCTTTGATTCTTTTATGGTGACTGATTCTGCAACTTTGGGGTGCTCGAGCTGTGGTTCTTCCCTTTCCTTGGATGCTTCCACCTCCTCCACTTCCAGGGCTGCAGACTGGTTCTTCATTTCAAGGGCTGGAAGAGTTGGAGTGTTGATACTGCAGGCTCTGGTGACTCGTGTCCAACCTTCTTCCTTCTGTAGCCTCCCATCTTCACCTCTGTCGGAGAGCATGGATATTTCAAGAAGCATCTCATGAATGTACTTCTCACTGTCTTGAATGCTTCTCATCCTTACCACCTCTTTCCTGAGCTCCTCCACTTCTTTTCTGAGAGTCTCAGCATGCAGGTATCCTGCACATGGAACTGGTCCTTCAACTGGCATTGGGATCTCTGTCTGGACAGAGGCAGAGGCTGTAACGGGGGCAATAGCTTTAGCAATATGATTTTTCCCAGTCATTGTTTAGTTGATGGAGCTTTGGTACCTGTTGAAGTAAACGAGAGAGATCTACCAAAGTCCCTACCTGTTCCTCAGCTGTCCTTTGAGAGTAAGCTACTCTAGGGCCACTTAATATTTGTTGAGGTCAGTGGCTTCAAAGAGTTAGCGGTGAATGGGTATCTGAAACAAAGTCAATGAACTCTAACTGACAGAGCCTTGCTCCACACTACAAGCAAACAAAATAAATTCCCTCTTTGCAGTATAGAAAAAGGACTTCGCTTTTAAAAATGAACACCAAAACCCCTTTGAGCTTTCAGGCAGGGCATTCAAAGCTACACAATATATTTTGACAACCAGGAGGGTATAAATCTTAAGGTTTGCCTAGGGTGCCAACTCTAGGGCCGGTCCTGGTCCCACCAATCAAACACTCTCTTCTTCCCTGCTCCAAGAAAGAGAAAGAGGAGAAGTGATGTTGCAGACAGCTTCTGGTGGAGGAGAGGGCAACAGCAGGGCATCCCCTAAGGAACATCCACAGTGTAGTCACAGAGGTTGCATACCCCAAATGATGGATCTGCTCTGTAGCCATCTTCCTCACCCCTCCTCCCAAAAACATACTGTGGGGTCACCATCTCTCCATCTTTAACAACACTGAGATTCCCTTTCCCCTATCCTTCACCTGAGCATAGCGTACTTACACACCTGTAACAGGCATTCTTCGGGAACAGCAGGAGCCTGCACGGAAGCATCTCCCCTGTTGTATTTATTTATTTAAAGTTTTTATATACCACCTTTCTACAATTCAAGCCTTTGGATGATGCACCACGCATGCATGGTTCCCTTCCCGCCCAAGGGTGCCATCTTGCCTCAGTCTAATGACATAGTTAAGATGGCAAAATAAAATACGGTAAAGAAGCAACTCCAAGGGGAGCAGGGAGGGTTGTGAGGACTGATTCCTGTTGTCCCCGGAGAACACCTGTTTCAGATGAGAAATTATGCTTTTGCTGGGAACAAGCAGGAAGTCAGTCCTCACATATGGAACTCCCCAGCTACAGGCTACTGAGAACCTGTACAAAATGCCACAGGTGACCAGAGAAGGTGAGCCGTGAGCTGCAGCAGTTGAGTCCCAACTGAAAGACTCTCGCAAGACCCAAGTGTCCGTCTGAAAACTAGCACTCTGGTAGCCTAAACACAGAAGGGTCAGAGGGCAGGAGTTGTCTGCACCCCAAAGAGATTACGGAGTACAGCCTGGCCAAAGCTGCTGTCCCATCAGGACTCCCTCTCTAGGCAGTAGTGAGCTGCGAAGGTATGGACCAAAGACCAAGTGGCAGCCTGGCAGTTTTCCGTCACAGGTACGGAATGCAGATTTGCCACAGAGGTAGTCATGGCCCTGACACAGTGCTCTGTGACCCGGTGGCCTAGTGAGATCCCAGACTGCTCATAGGCGAAGGCAATGCAGTCTGCTACCCAAGAGCACACTGTCACTGGAAGCCCCAGTCGACTGGAGTCATAGGAAACAAAGAGCTGAAGCGCTTTGCAGATTGAGGAACAGGGCCCTCTTACAATCCAGAGTATGGAGAACGGTCTCCACCTTGCCAGAGTGAGTCCTCCTCCTGATTGAAGTCGAAGGGGGACACCACCTTTGGCAGAAACTTGGGGTGTGTGTGGAGCATCACCCTGCTCTTGTAGAACCTCAAGTAGGGAGGTTCGGCCATCAAAGCCTGGAGCTCACTGACCCTGCATGCCAACATGAGTGCCATGAGAAAGACAACCTTCCAGGAGAGGTATAGCAGGTGGCAAGTAGCCAGGGACTCAAATGGCAGCTTTGTGAGCTGTGAGAGCACCACATTGAGATCCCACTCCGCCATTGGTGGGCGGACGGGGGCTTGGACAACATAAGGCCCCACAGGAAACAAGAGATAAGGGGCTGAGCCGAGAGGGGCTTGCCCTCAACAGAGTGATGGTGTACAGCAATAGCGCTCAGATGCACTCTGACTGAGTTGGTCTTCAGTCCCACCTCAGTCAGGTGGAGGAGGTACTGGAACACCAGCTGCCCTGAGGGGGAGAATGGGTTTGCCTGCCTCTCAGCACACCACCCTGAAAATTCACGCCACTTGAAGGCATACGCCCTTCTCATGGAGGCCTTGGGGGAGGCCAGAAGGACCTACTGCATATCATGTGGGAGGTTGAAGGGAGCTAGCATTACCATTTTAGCAGCCATGCCATGAGCGACAGGGACCCCAGGATGGGGTGCAGAAGAAAGCCGTCCTCCTGTGAGAGTAGTTCTGGGGCGCAGCCCAGGGGAATTGGAGGTGCTGCCAACAGACAGAGAAGCAGTGGGAATCAAGATTGCCTGGACCACTGGGAGGCTACTAGAATCTGTGATGCCCTGTTGCGCTGTTGAAGAGGGTCTTGGTGACCAGTGCTGCCAGCGGGAAGGCATAAAAGAGGAACGCTTCCACCACCACCCGGGACGGGTGCAGCTGGCAGGAGCAGAAGCAGGGCAACTGCATATTGTCTGGGCTGGTGAACAGGTCCACTAGGAGAATGCCCCAGTCTCAGAAAAACCGGGAGGCCACTCTGGGGTCCAGGAGTCACTCGTATGATGGAAGACTCTGTTCAGCCTTTCTGCCAGGGCATTGACCAGGCCCAGGAGGTAGACACCTGCAGGAGCATCCTGTTGTGTGTCGCATATGAGGAGAGGGCTACCGATGCCTGGAAGAGGGAGTACAACCCCATGCCTCCTTGTCTTTTGACATAGAAGATTACTCCTTGGTTTTCCATCTGGACCAGCACCGACTGGTGCTGCAGCCGGTAGCGAAAGGCTCAGAGGGCCAGAAATATCACCTGGAGCTCCAGGAGGTTGATCTGCAATTGGCACTCCATTTGGGACCATGTGCCTTGGGTAATCGCAATGAGTTTCCATCCTTACAGGGAGGCATCCGTAATAAAGACCCTCGGGGGGGGGGGGGGTGCCTGAAAGGGAATCTGCCACCAGTCGAGGGAGTCCACCAGTTGGCAGGTCACTTTTACCCTGTCTTGAAGCCTGCCCATGGCTTGTGTCCATTGGGAGCTGTCAGACGGCTGCCTGGGTGAGAATCTTCACAGTCTTGGAATGGAGCTGCACAGGGGGAAAGAGGAATGGGGGATAGAGGAATGGGGGAAAGAGGAATGGGGATAGAGGAAAGGAGCTGCACAGAGGGAAAGAGGAATGGGGGAAAGAGGAATGGGGGATAGAGGAATGGAGCTGCACAGGGGGATAGAGGAATGGGGGATAGAGGAATGGGGTATAGAGGAATGGAGCTGCACAGGGGGATAGAGGAATGGGGGATAGAGGAATGGAGCTGCACAGGGGGATAGTGGAATGGGGGAGAGAGGAATGGGGGATAGAGGAATGGAGCTGCACAGGGGGAAAGAGGAATGGAGCTGCACAGGGGGAAAGAGGAATGGGGGATAGAGGAATGGAGCTGCACAGGGGGATAGAGGAATGGGGGATAGAGTAATGGGGGATAGAGGAATGGAGCTGCACAGGGGGATAGAGGAATGGGGGATAGAGGAATGGAGCTGCACAGGGGGTTAGAGCAATGGGGGATAGAGGACTGGAGCTGCACAGGGGGAAAGAGGAATGGGGGATAGAGGAATGGAGCTGCACAGGGGAAAGAGGAATGGGGGATAGAGGAATGGAGCTGCACCGGGGGAAAGAGGAATGGGGGATAGAGGAATGGGAGATAGAGGAATGGGAGATAGAGGAATGGAGCTGCACAGGGGGCTAGAGGAATGGGGGATAGAGGAATGGAGCTGCACAGGGGGATAGAGGAATGGAGCTGCACAGGGGTTAGAGGAATGGGGGATAGAGGAATGGAGCTGCACAGGGGAAAGAGGAATGGGGAATAGAGGAATGGAGCTGCACAGGGGAAAGAGGAATGGGGGATAGAGGAATGGAGCTGCACAGGGGGATAGAGGAATGGGGAATAGAGGAATGGAGCTGCACAGGGGGATAGAGGAATGGGGGATAGAGGAATGGGGGATAAAGGAATGGAGCTGCACAGGGGGATAGAGGAATGGGGGATAGAGGAATGGGGGATAGAGGAATGGAGCTGCACAGGGGGATAGAGGAATGGGGGATAGAGGAATGGAGCTGCACAGGGGGAAAGAGGAATGGGGGATAGAGGAATGGAGCTGCACAGGGGAAAGAGGAATGGGGGATAGAGGAATGGAGCTGCACAGGGGGATAGAGGAATGGGGGATAGAGGAATGGAGCTGCATAGGAGGAAAGAGGAATGGGGGATAGAGGAATGGAGCTGCACAGGGGGATAGAGGAATGGGGGATAGAGGAATGGAGCAGCACAGGGGAAAGAGGAATGGGGGATAGAGGAATGGAGCTGCACAGGGGGATAGAGGAATGGAACTGCACAGGGGGAAAGAGGAATGGGGGATAGAGGAATGGAGCTGCACAGGGGGAAAGAGGAATGGGAGATAGAGGAATGGAGCTGCACAGGGGGAAAGAGGAATGGGGGATAGAGGAATGGGGGATAGAGGAATGGAGCTGCACAGGGGGATAGAGGAATGGGGGATAGAGGAATGGAGCTGCACAGGGGAAAGAGGAATGGGAGATAGAGGAATGGAGCTGCACAGGGGGAACGAGGAATGGGGGATAGAGGAATGGGGGATAGAGGAATAGAGCTGCACAGGAGGAAAGAGGAATGTGGTATAGAGGAATGGAGCTGCACAGGGGGTTAGAGGAATGGGGGATAGAGGAATGGAGCTGCACAGGGGAAAGAGGAATGGGGGATAGAGGAATGGAGCTGCACAGGGGGATAGAGGAATGGAACTGCACAGGGGGAAAGAGGAATGGGGGATAGAGGAATGGAGCTGCACAGGAGGAAAGAGGAATGGGGGATAGAGGAATGGAGCTGCACAGGGGGATAGAGGAATGGAGCTGCACAGGGGGAAAGAGGAATGGGGATAGAGGAATGGGGGAAAGAGGAATGGAGCTGCACAGGGGGACAGAGGAATGGGGGATAGAGGAATGAATCTGCACAGGGGGATAGAGGAATGGGGGATAGAGGAATGGAGCTCCACAGTGGAAAGAGGAATGGGGGATAGAGGAATGGAGCTGCACAGGGGAAAGCGGAATGGGGGATAGAGGAATGGGGATAGAGGAGTGGAGCTGCACAGGAGGAAAGAGGAATGGGGGATAGAGGAATGGAGCTGCACAGGGGGAACGAGAATGGGGGATAGAGGAATGGAGCTGCACAGGGGGAAAGAGGAATGGAGGATAGAGGAATGAACCTGCACAGGGGGATAGAGGAATGGGGGATAGAGGAATGAAGCTGCACAGGGGGATAGAGGAATGGGGGATTGAGGAATGGAGCTGCACAGGGGGATAGAGGAATGGGGGATAGAGGAATGGAGCTGCACGGGGGGATAGAGGAATGGGGTATAGAGGAATGGAGCTGCACAGGGGGATAGAGGAATGGGGGATAGAGGAATGGAGCTGCATAGGGGGAAAGAGGGTGGAAACTGGAAAGGAGCTGATGGGGGGAGAGAGTGATGAAAGGAGCTGACAGGGAGGGGGGAAGGGAAGGCTGGAAAGGAGCGGAGAGGTGGGGGGTGGGGAAGAGAGAGGGCTGGGAAGGAGCTGATGCCGCAGAGAAGACTGGAAACTGGAATGGAGCTGACAGAGGGGGCAAGAGAGGCCTGCAAAGGAGCTGATGGGGGAGAGGGCTGGAAAGGAGCTGACAGGGAGGGGGAAGAGAGGGCTGGAAAGGAGCTGACGGGTGGGGGGTAAGAGAGAGGGCTGGACAGGAGCTGACAGGGGGAGGGAGGGATGGAATCTGGAAAGGAGCTGACAGAGGGGCAAGAGAGGGCTGGAAAGGAGCTGATGGGGGGTAGATGACTGGAAAGGAGCTGACAGGGAGGGGGACGAGAGGGCTGGAAAGGAACTGATGGGTGGGGGGTTAGAGAGAGGGCTGGAAAGGAGCTGATGTTGGAGAGGGCTGGAAAGGAGCTGACAGGGAGGGGAAGAGAGGGCTAGAAAGAACTGACAGGTTGGGGGGAAGAGAGAGGGCTGGAAAGGAGCTGACAGGGGGGAGAGAGGGCTGGAAACGAAAGGAGCTGACAGAGGGGGCAAGAGAGGGCTAGAAACGGGAAAGGAAGGTGGAAGAGAGGGCTGTAAGAGAGCTGATAGAGAGGGAAAGATGGCTGGGAGGGAGCTGATAAAGAGGAAAGAGATGGCTGGAAGGGAACTGACA
The DNA here is from genome assembly GCA_033557465.1 of Ichthyophis bannanicus. Lineage (NCBI taxonomy): Eukaryota > Metazoa > Chordata > Amphibia > Gymnophiona > Ichthyophiidae > Ichthyophis > Ichthyophis bannanicus. Next base: position 301,369,482 of record CM066040.1, on the reverse strand, counting down.
GAGGGTTAGAAGGGAGCTGACAGAGGGAAAGAGGGCTGGAAGGGAGATGATATGGGGGAAGGTGGGGGCTGGAAGGGAGCTGAGGATGGTACTGTAGTGGTACTGGAAAGCTGATGACACTAGGGGAGGCAGGAGTGGGACTGGAAGGGAGCTGACACCTGGGGGTGGGACTGAAGCAAACTGACACTTGGGTTGGGACTGGTAGGTGGCTGGGTAATGGGGAAGAGGCTGGCAGGGAGGGGGCACTGGAACTGGAAGGGAGCTGACACTTGGGGAGGGTTATTGGGACTGGAAATAGGCTGATGGAAGGAAGTGAAGAAAACAAGAGAGACAAGAAATTGCAGATAGAGTGCTAAGAGAAGACAGGAAAGCAGAAGCCTCAGATCAGAACTAGCATGACCAGAGAATAAAATGGTCAGACAACAAAGGTAGAAAAATTAATTTTATTTTCAATTTAGTGATTGGACTTTGCGCTATCTTTATATTTTACACAGTATGGGGAACTGCATCTCTCATCTGGTGTTGCACTGCATGCAGAGTTGGGTTTCTTGGGGTTTCAGTTTAAGTTTTGCCTAAATATTTTATTTTTACTTTAGGTTGTGATCACTTATTCTGTACTTGGTGAGACTGTGTTCTGAGTGTGTGACCAAGGCAGTGTGTTCTGTTAACATGAAATTTGTACGCAGTGATCTGGACTGTAGTAATTTGCCTTGTTCAGCTTTTCAAATAGGTGTTAGATGTTCTAGGGCCCGCTGCAGTATTTATAGTACTGCTTTTTTCTGAGTAGGCACCTTGTATAAGTTTTGGACGTTTATGGTGGTAATGGCATGGTAGATTTGGCCTTGTAGATCTTTGGTGTCTTTTGTAGGGTTTTATATTAGTTCCCAATATGCCCGGTACTAGAAAATGTTTGTTAGTGAGATGACCTGACTCAGATTTTTTTTTTTTAAGATACTGAGTTCTGTGGGTGAATGTCCTAATTCTGCTCTGCACCTACTGTTGAGGGAGGGGGTTCTTTGGATGCAAAATATATGTTCAAAAAGAAAAAGCAAGAACCCTAATGCAGTTTATAACAAAATAAAAATGAGTTATAATTTAGTTTCATAAAGTGGAGTGGAGGAGTGGCCTAGTGGTTGGGGCAAGGTACTTCAGGCCGGAAGGTCAGGGGTTCAAATCCCATTAGAGAACAGCAACCTTGGGCCGGAAGGACTGGGGTTTCTAGTCCCACAGGTGCTCCTTGTGGTCTTGGGCAAGCCACTTAACCTCCCATAGCCCATGTTCCCTGTAAAATAGTTATCTCCAAGTTATAATGCCCTGTTCAATGTAATTTCAGTTTGTTCAATGTAAACCGCACTGATGCAGAATAGCACAGTATATAAGAGAATGCAAATAAATAAAGTGTGCTGTGGCTCTTGCTCATTCTTTTAGTTCCTTGGTGTGCAAGCATTTCCTCCAAATTATCTAATAGACTTTTTGGTTTGGTTCAGTCCCTGACTGGAGTTTTGAGAAAGCCCCCCCCCCACACACACACACACTATAGAGGGGGATGGAGGGGGGGTGCCATCTCATCCCTCGCCTCAGGCAGCATATTGCCTTGGGCCGCCCCTGAGTCAAAGTGTGGGCAAATCAGTGCTTGAGCTACAGAGCAGGTCGGTGTGGGAGAGCAATGGTTTCAGATGCTGTACCATTTTGTTTTTATGGTAAATTGCGCAGGTGGTCATGTGGATGTGTCTGGTCAAGTCAAGCTGTTTATCTAGGTAGATTCCAGGGTATTTTATTTCTTTTTTTATTTTCAGTGTTGCGTTGTTTACATGGAGTGAACAGGGAGGGTTGAATATTTTGTTTCTAGTAATGATGAGTGCGTCGGTTTTCTTCAGGTTGACTGTGAAGTTGACTGAATTGAGCCATGCAGCGACGTCACTGAAGGAGTTGGCGATCTTCTTATAGGAGGGGTCTGAGGTGTCAAAGGTTGTGAATAACATTATATCATCTGCATAGATTCTTAGTCAATATCATGAGATTGTATGATTTTGCAGATAAGTTGAAGGAAGATATTGAAAAGCAATGCAGATAATGAAGATCCTTGGGGGACACCCTGAGGTTGGGTAAATAGGTTGGATAGATTGTTGTTGAAGTGTACTTGTTGGGAGCGGTTGGACAGGTAGTTTTGGAAATATTGTAGAGTGGTGCCACCTATGCCAAGGTGCTTTAGGTGGTTGATTAAGATATTGTGATTTACAGTATCAAATACCAAGGATAAGTTGAGGAAAATAAGGATGAATGCATGTCTTATTTTGTCAATTCCTTGTATGATTGTGTCAAGTAGAGTTGTTAATAGAGTTTCAACACCATGATATGCTCTAAATCCGTATTGATGGGGGTCAAGTGGGGCACTTGAGTCGATGAAGTCTTGGAGTTGCAATAGGACTGATTTTTTGATGATTTTGGATAGGAATGTTAGGCTAGATATTGGTCTGTAAGATGTGGGGCAGGATTTATTTAGGGTGTTTTGTTTCAGTACTGGGCGTATGGAAGCTCTTTTTAAGTTATTTGGTAGTTGACCTTGGGAAAGAGAGAGGTTGACTATTCTTTGTATATATGGTGTGAGTTCTGATTTTGTTGATTTGATCCAGCTGACAGGGCAAAGATCTATGATTGAGGTAGTGGCATTCAATGATTTGATGCAGTGATCTATTTGATCTTTGCTTGTTGGTGAGAATGAGATCCAGGTTGGAGGGCCAGTTGGTTCTGGGTCATAAAAGGTTGTGTTGCAGATCGACTTGATTTTTTTATTTTCTTATACAGATTTTTCTATGCGAACTGTGGAGCACTTATGTTACTCATTGTTGTGTTTTCATCACTTGGGGGTATGTTTACTAAACCGTCTTAACGTGCGCAGCGGCGCAAATGAGCGCTGAAGGCGGGGAAAGGCTCCCGGAGGGCGGAGGAAGGCTCCCCAGGGGCGGAGAGAAGGGGTCAATGGGTGGAGAGTGGGAGGGGAGAGGCTCCCCGCACACTAACACTGTGAAATCCGAGACTCAAAACTAACGCCAGTGAAACCCTGGCGTTAGAGCTGATTTAAAGGGAAAAGAAACCATTTCCGTCAGCAATGTACAACAAAACCAGGGAAACCTACAAAACGTGATAAGTGTGATACATGTGCACGGAACAAAAGGGTAAATAAACAGTGAAAATGAACAGAAGAAAATGGAAAAATAAAATAACCAAGCTGGGCAATAGTGATCTCAATGGGAAACATCAAAAAACACCCCCAAGAAAGCACCAAAAAAAGGATATGAATTCTGGAAGGGTCCATGCTCCGTCCCCATACAAGGTGAATGAGCCCACAGTAAAATTGCGCTGTGCAGGGTTTTCCTCTCCATCAGACAGGTTTCCTATGGTGTGCACATGTGCAGCAACAGCAGGGTGGTCATGTCAGAATGGTCAACTGGACAGATGCTTGAAAATGGGATACAGAGGGATGCAGGCAGCACATGCTGTGGTGCAGCTGGGGCACAGTGCGGACTAGGCAGATGCCTAGGTGGCACTTAGGAATGCTGAAACTGTACAGCAGCCAGACAGCAACTGATGAGGGCCCAACATGGGCACGAGTGTGTTTATCACAGTGTCACAGGGGATAGTACCCAGCAGGTACCTCCAAGGGCACAGAACATTGGCAGGCGGTGTTGGGGGGAAGTGTGGACGTCTATGCAGGCACCCCTACCCCAGAACACGCACCATAGGCAGCCACCTACCTGCACACTGGATGGCCTGAGACTGCGCACCACCAGCACCATCAGCAGAAGGGCATGTCAGCATGGTGGCAGAGGGGTACTGGTGGTGGAGGGGGGCAGTGGCAGCTGCCCAGAGCAGACCATGGCTTAGCCCTGTGTAGGTGGGTGCCATGCACTGCAACAGACAGGCCCTGCCGGACGAACAGTCATGGTATCACCAGGGAATGTACTGTCTCTGTGGCAACACGGTGGTACAGTGCACACAACCAGCGTGTTCAGAGGCAGAAGGTCACAGGTTCAAGTCCCAGCTGTGGTTCCTGCCAACCCAGTCCCCATATTTGACCCACTACTAAAACATGCTAATTCAGACAGAACCTTTATTGCAGATGACGTAAACATGCCCAAAACACCTACATTTTACCCTACAGAGCACAGAAACCATAAACATGCACATTACCTAGAGCAGAGTCTCCCAAATGCAGTCCTGGAGGGCCAAACACCATCCAGGTTCCATGCTGCCTCTAATAAAGATGCCTGTGCTGCATTTCTATGCGCAGCCCCCATGGTATGCAGATGTATCTCATGCATATTCATGAGGGACAGCATGAAAACCTGAACAGTGTTTGGCCCACCAGGACTGGAGTTGGGAACCGCTGCCCTAAAGCAGCTGCCAACAGGGGCAGACACACCCTCACCCACAGGCTCCATTATCCAAAGCCTCCTGGAGAGGCAGGATGGTGGGCCCTGCGTGCATCTCCCAATACTAGCACTTGCATACCTTAGCAATGCCACCCTAAACCTGGCAATATGGTAAACATCTATCAAACGGTTGCTATGATTACTGGCAGATAGCAATTCCGAAGTTAAGTACAATTTTCTGATTGAGCTGCATCATGGCAACCTTTCTGATGTCTGTGGAGTGTGCTACAGGTTTTGTGTCTGACAGTGTTTACCACCCTGGGGAGTGACCCCAACAGTATTGCGTACCATAGCCATGCCTGCACTGTGCCCAGGACTGGAGCGGTGGCCAGGGCTGCCAAACACCTCTGTAGTTGTACAATGCTGGCATAGGTGTGGGAGTGTGTGTCTGTCTATCCAGTGTGTGGTGGCTGCAAACACCCTCCACAGCCCACACTGCCAGCACTGTTGCCAGTATTGGCCTGCCAATGTGCATAATGAGGAGCAAGGTACCATGGGTATAGCCGGGACAGGGTGGTCTGGCCAGGATGTATCTGCACAGGGCATAGGGCAATGGCTGGGACATTGTAGTGCCCGGCCACCACCTGCACAGACAGGGTGGCCACAGCATGTCCTGCTGGGAGATCACTCTCACCCTGACTGAGCAGTGACCACGGCATGACTAGGTTCCTCCATAGTGCTATATAGTATTTCTCTCATGTGATATTTATGGGTTCCCTTTTGGGGCCCAATCAATGACTTATCTGCTTGGTGTGTATGCTGACATCCCAGTTCTGGGTGCACGCATCTCCTCCAGGAACATGCACTATGGACTAGCTAGCAGACTGTCTGCAGCTAGTATGTATCTTGCTGGAACACCTTGCAGGGTGCAGCGGCTGGAGGCTTGCTGCAGGAGAATATCAGATAGTGGTGGGGTGCAGCTGAGCATTTCCAGGCCTAATGTCTGTCTACTATTGCTTTATGGATGTGTACAGAGCTGCATTGACTGCCCTGTAGGGTGTCTGTTCCCCAGCAGGACTGGGGTTGATGGTCCCCTCTACTGCCACCAATGTAGGGAGGTAGAATGTGGATCTGTTGGTGGAAGACCCTGTTTCCCACCCTCAGCCCCAGAGGGTGGGTTGGGTGGTGGTACATAATCCGCCTATGGGTCCATAAGGGCTAAACCTGACTGAGAAATACAGATGTATCCAAGCTGTGTCTGCAGGAACTACCTATCTCACACACTAGCACTGCTGGGGACCTGCAGCATGGCCTATTTCTGCCATGGAAAGTGCTGTGGACCTGATGCTGGGTGCTCCACCTCACCCTCAGGGTAAGCACAGTACCCACACAATGTGACGGTGTGTAGCTACTCTGTGCCAGTAACACACACGGTCAGTTTCCCCTACCAGGCCGAGGTGCTGTGGGGGTGCATACCCCATCTTGTGATCATCTGTAGACTGCTGATTTGCATGTGCAGTGCATCATGGGTACGGGTGGGTTAACCCTATCCTGGTGACCACAGCAGACTGTTTGTGTGGTGATGTGCAGTCCTTCTGCAGCCAGCCAGAGGTTTGTTAGCAGCTATAGAGCTGTAGCCCACTGGTTACTTCACTGCCTGTGGAGCCAGAGGTCATGGGTTCAAACCCACAGTGATGTTATTTGATAGGGCTGTCTGCAGCATTGTCTATTTTTAATGTACATTAGTGCTGCCAGCAACAACACCCTCAGAGTACTGTAACCATAAGTTGCCTCAGAAGGCGCCCTATAAAGCGCCTTCTGAGGCACCTTATGGTTACAGTCTGTATAAGGTGCCTTATAAGGTGTCCTATGGAGCACCTTATAGGGTGCCCTATAGGGAACATTATAGGGTGCCGTGGCAGACAGTACACTTTATAATGTGCCCTATGGAGTGCCTTATAGGGTGCCTTATGCGGCACCTTAGGTTACGGCATGTGAGGGTGTGTTTGCTGGCAGCAATAATTAAAATACAAATAAAAGAGGTCACGTGATGTGGTGAGCTTGGAGAGGACGTCTTTTCCTGAGCTCCGGGCCCCACAGCTCTAAAACGGCTATTTCGGGCCTCTTTTGAGGGGCCCTACCGGCATACTCACTACCCCAATAATACCGGGGACGGACAAGACCTACCGGCAGTGTCCCGGGGAGGATGGCATCGACATTGAGGGGTGCGAGGAAGGAGAAAGACCGCGTGGCAGGCGGCTCGAAAATGGCGGAAACAGCATCGCCGCTACACTCTGCGGCGTCGCAGACTCTGGCCGCGATGGTCTCCCCGGCAGAAATTTCAGCGGCAGTCACCGGGGCGCTAACCGTGCAATTTGACACCCTGCGGAGCAAGCTCGACACCTTGCAAACGTCGGTGGATGCATTTAGCGCTCGAATGCAGGAGGCGGAAGGTCGTATTGCCCATACAGAAGGGGAGGTGGAGAATCTGTCTCGCGAGCTGCAGCATGTGCGGGCGATGCTTAAGGCCCAAGATGAAAAACTGGATGACCTCGAGAATCGCTCGAGGCACAACAATTTAAGGTTCCTGGGCATTCCAGATTCTGTAGGGGACCGGGATTTGAGGCAATACGTGGCGGCCTTGTCGGCATCCCTCCTAGGAGTGACAGGAGAAACCCCACTGGCGGTGTTAATTGAGCGGGCTCATAGAGTGGGCCCGAGGACTTCTACTGATACACGACCCAGGTTAGTGCTGGCAAAGTACCTGCAATTTCAACAAAAGGAGTCTGTGCTGCGAGAGGCTCGGAAGAGGGGCATGGTGGAGCATGACAATGCCAAGATTAGAATTGCCCAGGACTTTTCAGCAGCAGTCAGTAAGAGCCGCAGGGCATATGCACCTCTGTGCCAGAAACTCCTTGGGGCCAACATTAAGTTTTCCGTCCAATACCCAGCCCGGCTGCACGTGCTGAGGGAGAACGGACGCTGGGTCATTGAGTCAGCGAAGGAGGGAGCGCCGTACATTGAACAACTGGTAAAGCAACCCTCCCCTTCGCGACGCGAGTGTACCTGACAGCCGGGAGGGTGCTGAGAGGTGATGTGTCTTTGGCGGGCGATGGCAGGTGCCCCGGCAGAGTGGAGCTGCACGGAGGAAAAATAGCGGGGCCGGCCATATGACTCTTGCACGGTACCCAGCCTTACCTTCAACCGAAGAACCGGGACTTAAGAGCTGCCTGCCTTGAGTGCACGTTTTTGTTAGAGATGTTGCCGTTAAGAATGTTAATTGGTTGGGGAGGTATGCAAGAATATGTTTAATGATTAATGTGAGTTTAACTTAACAGTCTCACTTGGGGGGATAGTGTTTAGTTGGGATATAAGGGGGGCTGTGGGGCCTGGTCACATCTATAGTGACTATGAGAGGGGGGGGATCACCGAGTCAGGAATGTAGTGGGTGGGGGGGGGAGGGCGGTGGGGTTAGGGGGGGTTGGGGGGGGCACAGAGGGGGGAAAAGGGGGGAGAGGGAGGGGGAATGGGGTATTACTGTAAGTTTTGGGAAGAATAGTCTTGGGAGGGGGGGGTTGTACTCCTGTAATCCAAAGGGGACAGAGACGGGCTGGTGGGGGAGATCCGGGGGGGGGCTCTAGGCTGGGGGGGCCCAACCCATTGCTACAGCAGAACCTATTACCGAAGCTTAAGTATATTATTATAGCTCTACTTTGAAGGTCATATCATGGAACGTTTGTGGGCTGGGAAGTCCAGTGAAAAGATATAAAATCTTAAAAGCCTTGGCTAGGCAACAATGTGATATCGCACTTTTGCAAGAGACACATCAAACAGCCAAGGAACATAATAAATTATGTAGAGAGTGGGTGGGCCAGGTGTGGGGAGCCCCAGCGGTAGGAAAAAAGGGCGGAGTGGCTATCCTGATAAACAAACGGGTGCGGTTCACAATGGGAAAAGTGGTTGCTGATCCTAACGGGCGCTTTGTGCTGACACAAGGAGAATTAGAGGGTAAAGCGGTCATTTTAGGTAATATCTATAGTCCTAATACACTGGATCAGGACCTGTATCACTGCCTGGCGGCGAAAGTGGAGCAATTAACCGAGCTACCGTTGATCCTGGGTGGGGACTTCAATGGGGTTCTAGATGTGGAATTGGATACCTCTAGGGGGTCAGGGTCACGGGAACGGAAGATGACGGCCCAAGTGCTACAAAGCTTCCGCGACCGACTTGGGTTGGTAGACCCTTGGAGGTTGCTTCACCCAATGGAACGGGACTTTACCCATCTCTCACGTGCACATGGTACTAGTGCTAGGATAGATTACTTACTGGTCTCAGAGATGCTCTTCACTTATGTAGAAGAGGCGCATATTGGACCTACGTAAATTTCTGATCATGCCCCGATCTGGTTGGACATGCGCTGGCTGGGGGGTGGAGACGGTCCCTACTCCCGCATTTGGCGGTTTCCCATAGAGCTGTATAAGGATACTCAATTCATTGGTTTTCTTCGCCAACGTTGGCAAGAATTTGAGGGGAACCACCAAGGTCATTTGGCTGATCCGGACCTGATGTGGGAGACCGCCAAAGTGGTTTTGAGAGGGGACATTATTGGTTATGTAGCTCGGCGGAAGAGATTACTTACAGAACAATTATTAAACTAGAAAGATCTGTGACAAAGGCGAGGCAAGTCAATGCCCAATACCCCACTGCCCAGAATAGGAAGAGGCTCTGGGAAGTGCAAACAGTGCTTAACGAACTTCTTCATAGTAGGGCGAAAAAATCATTGATGTATTATCGCTATAAGTTACATTGTTACGGGGACAAGCCAGGTAAATTACTGGGACGGTGTCTGAAGGGCCCACGGGCTGGGAGAACGGTGGCAGCCCTTCGGGATGCTCAAGGTGCCCTCCAGAAGGATAAGGGCGCCATACTGGCGGTGTTCCAAGAATTCTTTCAGAACCTCTATACTGCTGATGAGGGGTCCCCTAGCCGGATGGAGGAGTACCTGAAGGGCCTTGACTTGCCTCAGCTGAATGCTGCGCAGCGGGAGCAAATGGGGCGCCCGATATCTCTCCAGGAGGTTTGCCTAGTTATCTCGAAAGCTAGTTGCTATAAGGCCCCGGGACCAGACGGGTTTGGGGCTGAATATTATAAAATCCTATCAGAGTTGCTGGCCCCCCTATTAGTTGCGACTTTTGCTCAACGCCAGCAGCAGGGACCGGTGCGGAGAGGGTCCAACCAAGCCCATATTGTTTTGATACCAAAGCCGGGGAAAGATCTCACCCAAGCTGCCTCCTACAGACCTATTTCTTTGTTGAATTTCGATTCTAAGATACTGGCTAAAATACTCGCGGAACGTCTAGCAGAGGTGTTGGGGGATCTCGTACACAGCTCCCAAGTGGGCTTCGTCCGGGGGAGGTATGCGGTACGTAATGTGAGGAAGGCTGTGGCTTCTTTGGAGTGGGTCCAGCAGCACCGTATGCAGTCGTTACTTGTTAGCTTTGACGCCGAATAGGCATTTGATAGGGTTAACTGGACGTACCTACAGTATCTGCTACCCATGTATGGGCTTGGTCCCTCCTTCTGTGAAATGGTGCAAACGCTGTATCTGGACCCGACGGCCCGGGTGTTGTGTAATGGGGCGCTATCGGAGCCTATTTATTTGGGGCGGGGTACGAGGCAGGGGTGCCCCCTATCCCCCTTGTTGTTCGTTCTTTCATTGGATCCCCTAATCCGGTGGATGGAGTTGGACAATAGCATTAGGGGAGTGATGGTCGGCCCACAGGGCTTCAAGGTTTCGGCCTTTGCAGACGACCTTCTGGTCCACTTGCTAGAACCCATTTGTTTAGCTCCCCGGTCGGGGTAGAGCACAGGGGGAGCTTCGGTTTCCCGCTCCTGCACTCCAGCCCAATCCGGGTTGTGGGAGGTCCCGGCGGCGTATCTAAAGGTGCCGCGGGCAGGAGAGAATCCTAAAATCAGCCAGCAGCCATTTGTTTAGCTCCCGGTCTGGGTAGAGCACAGGGGGAGCTTCGGTTTCCCGCTCCTGCACTCCAGCCCAATCCGGGTTGTGGGAGGTCCCGGCGGCGTATCTAAAGGTGCCGCGGGCAGGAGAGAATCCTAAAATCAGCCAGCAGCCATTTGTTTAGCTCCCCGGTCGGGGTAGAGCACAGGGGGAGCTTCGGTTTCCCGCTCCTGCACTCCAGCCCAATCCGGGTTGTGGGAGGTCCCGGCGGCGTATCTAAAGGTGCCGCGGGCAGGAGAGAATCCCAAAATCAGCCAGCAGCCATTTGTTTAGCTCCCCGGTCGGGTAGAGCACAGGGGGAGCTTCGGTTTCCCGCTCCTGCACTCCAGCCCAATCCGGGTTGTGGGAGGTCCCGGCGGCGTATCTAAAGGTGCCGCGGGCAGGAGAGAATCCTAAAATCAGCCAGCAGCCATTTGTTTAGCTCCCCGGTCGGGGTAGAGCACAGGGGGAGCTTCGGTTTCCCGCTCCTGCACTCCAGCCCAATCCGGGTTGTGGGAGGTCCCGGCGGCGTATCTAAAGGTGCCGCGGGCAGGAGAGAATCCTAAAATCAGCCAGCAGCCATTTGTTTAGCTCCCCGGTCGGGGTAGAGCACAGGGGGAGCTTCGGTTTCCCGCTCCTGCACTCCAGCCCAATCCGGGTTGTGGGAGGTCCCGGCGGCGTATCTAAAGGTGCCGCGGGCAGGAGAGAATCCTAAAATCAGCCAGCAGCCATTTGTTTAGCTCCCTGGTCGAGGTAGAGCACAGGGGGAGCTTCGGTTTCCCGCTCCTGCACTCCAGCCCAATCCGGGTTGTGGGAGGTACCAGCAGCCTCTTTAAAGGGGCCGCCGGCAAGCGCACCCGCGCCTTGCGGGCCCGCGCCTGAGGGCCTCGCCAGAGGGCCCTTTGGCGTGGCCCTTAGGCAGTGGCACGTCAGCAACCCTACGAAGGAAGCTAGAACTCTCACCTGCAACAGAATCTGACTCCTGCGCCAAGAAACCATCAGAATAATAACCTGAGACTCTGATACACCCTAACAACTTACCTAGGTAACCCACTTCTACCCCATCTATAAGGTAACAGTAGACCTAATATACTAGAAAAGTTCACTACTTGTTACTCTGTTACAAACAGACCTCCCTTAAAATAAGATTTGCTACTGTATCTAGTTAACAGAATACATTGTTCCTACTTGATAGGCCTGCGTTGATACAATTGTTCACCTATTTCCACTGTTCTGTACCTAACCAGTTAATCTGCATTTACTGTTTCTAAAGACCGTATTACCTTACATTGTATCCTCCCATTGCTGTAACCATGGCTCTCTCTCTCTATTTGCATTAGTTAGCCTCTATCTGTTAACACACACCACCCAAAACACAGCAGCATTCCCTACCACCTCACACAAGATCCCCATATTACATGGACTAGGAAGAAAATATCATTCCTCCTATCATCACTCAGCTCCACAACCACACCATGTTAGGCACTCTCATCTACTATATATCTCCCTTAACACTGTTAGTAGTTCTAAACCCAATCCTGTTCCCTCACATGCTAACTTAAACTGTGCACTCATCAACCGCCCGCTCAGTACGTAAAAAGTGGCCAGCCATTACAGATCTCATCACAAAGCTGAAATTAGACATCCTCCTGGTCACAGAATCATGGCTAGCGGACACAGGCAATGTCCTTATAAACCAACTCATTCCCCCAGAATACTCAATACACACATGTCACAGAGCAGACCGAAGAGGAGGTGGTGTTCTCATTCTTTCACGAACTAACCTTCAATTTAGATTACTTTCCACAATAAGTACCACACACATGGACCTAGTTACTATAGCTAACAAACATATCATCCTAAATCTCATATATAGAGCCCCATCCTCACCACCAGAAGATTTATCTAATATAATAGAGCTTGCCTGCAACCCAGAAAGCCCACACAAATCCAACTGGTTAATGGGTGACTTTAACCTCTCTTCACTTCACCATAGCCACTCTACCACATTCCTTGATGCCAAGGCTGACCTCAACTACTCGCAGTTAGTTAGCTCCCCTACACACCTCAAGGGTAACACCCTTGACCTCATTTTCGCGCCTCAGTCTACAGCGAACACCAACTTTAAGCTATCTCATACCCCTGTCCCATGGTCTGATCATGATTTATTATCCTTCCAAGTCCCATATCAGCAAAACAGTATCCCAGCAAGACATACAAATGTAATCTCATCAGGACCAACAGCCCGTTTCAAAACGCTCAACAAGGATGACTTCATCAGCCAGACTCTTCCAACCCTTTGTCTACCAACCAATGACCTTGATGAACTGATCAACAATTGGTACAACACCCTGAACTCCTCTTCACATCTACCTTCCTCAGTAAGACCACCAGCATCCAGCACAGCACTAAAAAGTAGAAACACAAAACCATGGTTCTCCACTGAACTACGACTATCCCTCCAGAATCTAAGAAAACAAGAGAGAAAATGGCGCAGATCACGTGCTCCACTTGACCAAATGGATTACGAAAATGCCCTAAAGAAACACCGGGAGAAAATAGCTGAAAAGATGAGGGAACACCATACAGAAACCCTCCTCCGATCACTGAACAAACCACGTGACTTCTTTAACATCACCAAATCCTTAACCAAGGCACCATCCTCCAACCAAACAATATCAATTCAACCTCAGGCTTTTGCCGACTATCTTCAATCCAAATCCATTAACACGAACTCCACACCAAGTTGTATACCTAACCCCATCTCAATTACTCAGCCTCTAAAAAATTTTGTCGCTCCCACAGTGAAATCCATCACTGACCTTATTGCCACCTTGAATACTACCACAGCCCCAAACGATCCATGCCCTGCCTACTGGATCAGAACAATGCGTGCTGAACTGAGCCCCATACTTGCCCTTATCATGCAACTCTCCTTCACAACCGGATCATTCCCATCATCTCTCAAGCAAACTTCAATACGCCCTCTCCTGAAGAACAATAAACTCGACCCAGCAAAAACTGATTCATATCGTCCAATTTCAAGTATACCCCTTCTAGCCAAAATCATCGAGAAGGTGGTACAAATCCAATTGCAACAGCATATAGATACTTCAGCTCCTCTCGATCCCTGCCAACACGGATTCCGTGAATCACATGGCATAGAGACCCTTCTCACACTACTCATCAACACCTTATCAAGAGGGATTGACAAAATTGAAAATGGGTTCATCCTCATCTTCCTTGACATCTCAGCAGCTTTCGACTCGGTTAACCATGCACAACTTCTTCATCGTCTTAAAGAAAAGGGAGTCCAGGGATCAGCTTGGGAATGGTGTAGATCCTACCTAAACAACCGCTGGCAACAGGTGCGGATAGGATCTTCAACCTCCGATCCTTTCCAGCAACAACAGGTGTACCCCAGGGATCCTCTCTTTCAGCTCTTCTGTTTAAACATATATATACAACCAATCTGTGAAATCATCAAAACATTTAACGCCTCCAGCTTGATCTACGCAGATGACGTACTAATATTCACTCCAATAAAAATTAATGCCCCTGACTTCTCCCCAATTATCGCCTGCTTCAACGCGATTACAGATTGGCTCCTATCACAGAACCTGCGAATAAACTTCAAGAAAACGGAAGTCCCTATTCGTAACCAGGAATAAGAAATTCTCCCCCCCTGCAACTTTGAAGGTGAGAGACGCGGAACTACCATGTAAACCATCAATTCGCTACCTGGGAGTAACCATCGACCAAGAACTGACCTTCAAAGATCACATAAAGCAGACCGTTAAATCCATTTACTACAAATTAAGAACGCTGAAACCCTTAAGACCACTACTCGCCTCCAATGACTTCCGAACAATCTTCCAAACCCTTATAACACCTCATTTTGACTATGCTAATATCATCCTGCATGGTCAACCCAAGAGCACCCTCAACCCACTCCAATTGGCGATGAACTCAGCAGCTCGCATTCTCTGCGGTACTTCCAGTAGAGACCACATCACCCCCATACTAACAGAGCTTCACTGGTTACCCCTACAAGCCAGGATAACTTACAAAGCACTTCTGCTATCCTTTAAAGCAATTAATCAAATAGCCCCACCTTCCCTCTCATCACTTATTATCAACACCCCCACGAACAGACTGAGAAGATCCGCAGCCGCCAATACCCTTGTCGTACCAAAGGAGTACACTAAATGTAATCAAACAACCAGAGACAGGGCCTTCACCTTATTCGCTCCAACTTGCTGGAATAATCTCCCTCCTCATATCCGATCAATAAAAGACCTCTCTCAATTTAAAAAGGCCCTCAAACACTACCTATTCTGTCATCATCTCTTAGGCCCTAACCCTACACCTCCTCCCCCCATCTCACAAATCACTCACACAGCCTCCGACATTCCAACAACATAGTCATAACAGAACTCGACCTAGACGCTCTGCACACCCAAAGTTACGACCCAATTTAACTGTAAATTTTCAGAGGTAATATATCTTTCTGTATATAGCTTGTATATAGTTTACCATGTTGTCTCCAAGTTACTGACCCTGTTATAATGTAAGCAAAAGACCTTGTTATAATGTAAGCAAAGGACTGTTCTAATGCGAAATTTGTTATCTGTAAACCGCGCTGATACCAAAGAGCGCGGTATATAAAAACTGTAAAATAAATAAAATAAAATAAATAAATAAATAAGTCTCTCCCCCGGCTGCTGGCAGAATTTACTCGATTTGGTAGTTTTGCTGGGCTCCGTATTAACCGAGAAAAGTCAGAGGCCCTGGATGTCTCTGGCAAACATCAAGAGAGTTGGGGAGGGGAGTTCCCATTGAAATGGGCCGTGAATCAGTTTGTTTACCTGGGCATAGTGATTACCCGGGACCCACAAGAGCTTTATGCTCGTAACCTGGACCGAGTCATCTCTAGAATGCGTGCTCAACTGATTGCTTGGCATTCTTTGCCATTATCGCTATTGGGTCGTGTAGCAGCGGTGAAGATGGTGGTACTTCCACGGTTACTATACTGGTTACAAACCTTACCGGTCTGGCTGTTGAACAAGGATTTGCAGGGGATTGAAAAGGACATACAACGTTTTCTTTGGAAGGGGGCTAGAGCCCGTATTCCTTTATGTCGTTTGATGGGTACTTGGAAGCAGGGGGGGGTGGGTGTCCCGGACCTGCGGCTTTATGCGTTGGCCTGTCAGGCCCGACACTTGGCAGATTGGCTGGGCGACACGGAGCTCTATACACCTAGGGCATTGGAGGAGGCTCTGGCGGCTCCCCACACCATCCTGGCAGTTTTACATTTGGAGAGTGAAAGTCTCCCCGTGCATGTTAAGCGCAGTGGACTGCTGAGCTCCGTGCGTCGTGTCTGGCGACAGCTAAACTGTTACTGGAAACGGAACTGGCGGGTTTCTAGTTGGCTGCCGATCCGGGGGAATGCGAGTTTTTCCCCGGGGTCGGAATCAAGCCACTTTCGCGCTTGGACAGCGCAGGGTATCCGACACATAGGTCACGTAGTTGACTTGACTGGCAAATGCAAAAAATTCTCGCAGATTCAGGAGGAATATGAAGTGCAGCCCAACTCATACTTTGCTTATTTACAGTTGGCTCACTACGTAGCTACATTGCCGGCAGCAGAGCTTGCTGTCGACCGATCTGCACAGATTTTGGAGTTTTTTGAGATTGGGGGGGATAGCCGCCCGACCATAGCTGCCCTGAGGGCACGCTTGGAGCTATACGGAAACCGACCGGACTATGGAGCGGTAGAGCGGGCTTGGGCTGTGGAACTGCGACGAGAGATAGTCCCGGGCTCGGTTAGAGACGCGCTGCGACGAATACCGGAGCTGGCTGAAGGGGCCCGCTGGAGAGAAATTCAACTCAAATGTATCACACGGGCCTATTTCTCCCCTAGAAGAGCTCTGCGTAGCCATCTTGCCACAGCTGATGGGACTTGCCCTAGGTGTGCGGAATCACTGGCCACTCTGTTGCACATGTGGTGGGAGTGTAAATATATTCGATCATATTGGACACGCATAGGCTCCTGGGTGACCAACTGTATTCAGCAGAGGGTTCCTTGGTCTGGCCCCCTGGTGGTCTTAGATCAGCTAAATTCTCTCTTACCCAAGGGAAGGTGGGTGCGGCTTTGGGTTCGAAAGGCACGCTTGGTGGGGAAGGGGCCTATACTCAGGAGGTGGCGGGACCGGCAACCCCCATCCTTTTGGGAGTGGCGGAATAGTTTCCACCAACTGATGCTGGCAGAACGATGGAAAGCTAGGGGGAATGTAAAGAGGTGGTCCCATTTCTTGTTAATTTGGGGATCCTATATCCAAAACCTGAGCCCCCGCAGTCGTAATGAAGTCTTGCGGGTTGGATGTTAAGCTGATAAGAAGGAGTGGGTGATATCTTAGATGGTAACAGTCCGGGTGTGCTAATAGGGGACGATAGGATACAGGAGGGGGGTCGGGAAAGGGAGGGGGAAATAGGGGGGGAAGGGGTCCCGATGGGGTTTCACAACCTATACAAAGAAAAGAAACTGTGTTAGTACGTTTTTCTGTTTCATTATGCCATTGTTGTACGGTGTAATACCCCCCCGGGGGGATAAGAGTCCAACCCCTCGGAGGCTTGTATTTTCTTGTTGGCATGTTCTTTGTATGACTAAATAAAAGTTACAAAAAAAAAAAAATACAAATAAAATGCCTCAAGAAACAATACTTACATGTCAAAGCTGATGAGCTTTGACATGTAAGTATTGTTTCTTGAGGCATTTTATTTGTATTTTTTTTTTTTGTAACTTTTATTTAGTCATACAAAGAACATGCCAACAAGAAAATACAAGCCTCCGAGGGGTTGGACTCTTATCCCCCCGGGGGGGTATTACACCGTACAACAATGGCATAATGAAACAGAAAAACGTACTATTTTATTTGTATTTCTTTTTCAGCCAGCCTTATGCATTAGGCACACTGGGGGATCAAACTCATGACCCGTGTATCATCAGTCAGTGTATTAACCATTGTGCTACACCTCTGTTTCTATGTTTGCATGTCTGCGTGCCTACTTAAGATTACCGCACGTTAACGCGCTTAGCGGTGCTTCGCCCGATAATGTGCGCAGCAGCACGCATTATCGCGCGATAATCCCGTTTTGCTACTTTAAGACTGAAACGCCCAGTCCTTTTATGGCAGCCTGCACACTATCGCTGGGCGCATGTTAAGACGGTTTAGTAAACATACCCCTTGGTTTTTAAATTAGGTTTTGGTTTATGAGGAACAATTCCCTTGGCCGGTTAAGTAATTTAGATAGGAGTTTTGAGTAGTATTCTTTCTTTGTGTCTAGGAGGTTCTGATGGTACGTTTTTAATTTGTTCATGTACTTGAGTCTGTTTTCATCAGATTTGGTGACTCTCCATTTTTTTCTGCTTTTCTTAGGTCTTTTTTCATGTGTTTCAAGGATTGGGTGTACCATGGTTGGGAATTTCTGATTTTTTTGTTGTCGGTTGTTTTGATGGTTTACTGATGCTGCACTTAGAGTTCTGTTCCATGTTGTTGTGAGGGTGTCGATATCATCACTGGTGGTTGAGAGATCAGGAATTATTTTTCCGATGAATTATTCTTTGTCAAATTTTTTAAATCAATTGTATGAGGAAATTTCCTTGGTATTCTTGGTTGGAGAGGTGTCTAGTTTAGTATTGAAATGTATGAGGTAGTGGTCTAACCATGGGACTGGTTGAATATTTATGATGGATATGTTTCCATTCTGAGACCAGGTTTTAGGGTAGAAGATAAGGTCAAGGATGTTGCCTTTTGTGTGTGTTGCAGTATGGATATTTTGTTCGTATCCAACGTCTTTCATTGCTTGAAGGAAGGATGTGCATTGTACATTATTTAGTGATGCAAGGTTGAAGTCACCTAAGATGACGTCTTCTTTTCCTGACGGTGCCGCAGAGAATGCAGTTTCGATTATGTTGTCCAGTGCATTAGGTTTGAAGGAAGGTGGTCTGTATATGAGGGTTATTGTCCGTTTTCTGGTGCTGTTAGCATGTCTAAGGCTTCGTTACTTGAGGAGGATATTTGTTGTGCTCCTAGTGATGTTTTGCATAGGATAATTTCTCCTCCACCCTTTTTATTAAGCCTTGCATAGTGATATATATTGTATTCTGGTGCTTTCAGTTGGTTGAGGATTACCGTGTCTGTGTCGTAGAGCCATGTTTCGGTTAGGCATATGAAGTCTGGTTTGGAGTCGTGTATGATAGTGATTTTCTTCTTAAGTGATCTTGCATTTATTAGAAACCATTTTAATGGTCCAGGGTGATCTTTCTGGTGTGGTTTGGAGTTGCATTGGGATGGTTGTGTTTTTATGGGTATGAGCCGAGATGGTCTTGGGTATTGGATGTAGGGAGAGGGGTGCACTGTACCTATTTCTCTTTGTTTAAAGTGATAGGGTATTATTGGTATAAGCTGTTGAGGCTGGTAATAAGAAAGGGAGTTGGTTTGGTTGAAGGAGTTGCAAAATAGAATGGAGAGTAGGAGAGCTGTTGAGATTGTTGACATTATTACAGTTGTATTTGTTACAATGTATTTTGGATATATGAGGGATACAATGTGATATAATGTGTTCAAGTGGAACAGTAGTTGCAGGGTAATACAATGTATCAAGCAGTAATAGCGATACAAAGTTATACAAGGATATACAATGTGGTCAGTGGGGATAACAGGTCAGTACAGCGAGAAGTATGTAATGACCAAGTTGCGTTCTGTTAGAAATGTTGAACTTTGCAGTACTAAGTGTGTTGCAGCAGTAAGCTCAAATACAGAATAGCGTAGTAACTTACATGTGTCCTCGGGGCGCTTCAGATCCATGCCAAAGGGCCCTCTGGCGAGGCCCATCAAGTGTGGACGCACCTTCACGCCCTTTAATTTGTAGGAAGAAGCGATGCCTGATAGGTCCCGGTGGTGGGGAGCAGGGAGGAGCTCACCTGCCCGCTTCCTTCTGCTGCGGCCGATCGGGTGGCTGGCGGTTGGCTGCTGAAGTTTTTCATGCCCTTTAATTTGTAGGAGGAAGTGGCGCCTGATTGGTCCCGGCAGTGGGGAGAGGGGAGGAGCTCACCTGCCCGCTCCCTTCTGCTGTGGCCGATCGGGTATCTGAAAGGATTAAGATCATCAAAGATATTAAGGAAGATCCAAGACATCAAGCTGAATCATGGTGCATTAACAGAAGACCTGAAATTATATTCCAACAATAAACTGAAAATAGCAACAGAAGCACTAAAACTGCAAATATATTAAGAAAAATGAAAAGAAAGATATCAAAATAAGCTTTTAGAGAGAATCCAAAACAATTTTACAGGGAATTGGGAAAAAGCATTAAGATAATAAAAGCACCACCAACCAAAGCTGAAACAGAAATTTTCTGAAGAAAACTATTTGAGGACCCTATAAAGCACAATCAAGAAGCAGAATGGTTACTCTGCATACAGGAGGATTTAGAAAAAGCAAACATCACACCTATAGAATGGCCTGCAGTAACAACAAAAGAGCTGGAAAGCAGGTTAAAAGGAGCCTCAAACTTGAAGAGCCCTGGCCCAGATGGAGTAACTGACTTTTGGCTCAAACAGTTAACATCAGACATGGTGAATTACAAAAATCAATTGTCTACACAGCCAGACTTAACATCACAATGGCGTACTACAGGAAGAATATTTCTCCTTCCAAAAGGAGACCCAGTAACACTCTAAACAATTACAGACCAATTCACTGTAATAGATGCAGACAGAATATGTGATCATATCAAGTCCAATAACATCATGGCAATATGCAAAATACAGCAAAAGGGCAACAAGAGAGGGGCTTATGGTACCAAAGACTAGTTAATGTTGAATAAGACCATCATAGCCAGCGCTAAGAAAAGAAGAAATCTCAGTATAGCATGGATTTATTATAAGAAAGCTTTTGACAAGGTCCCACACTCATGGATAATAAATTGCCTTGAAATGTATAAAATAAATCCTTGTTTGATAGAGAGCATTAAGTTCACCATGATAATGTGGCAAACCACACTCTTTTTGAAATATGAAGATGTCAGTATATTATTCTTAACATCAGGATCCAGTGAGAAATATTTCAGGGGGATTCCCTATCGCCCCTTCTGTTTTATGTGGCGCTTAATCCAATGAGTATGCTTGTTAACTCTTTGGGATATGGATTTAGCATGAATCCTAAAGAAGGTAGCAACCCAGAATCATCATCTCATTTATTATTTATAGATGATTTGAAGCTCTATAGTTCCAGCAACCCACAATTAGCAGAGCAACTCCATGTGGTGAAAGCTTTTCTGATGACATCAGGATGACTTTTGGCCTTGACAAATTTGCTAAGGCAACTTTTTTCTTAGAGGAAAATTGAGCAAAACAGAAAACATCTCCCTGGCTGATGGCTGTGACATCAAGGAACTTGAACAGGATGGCATGTTTAAGTATCTCAGAGTAGAAGAAGGAACGAAACTCAAGCAGAAATTACTGAGAGAAAAGATCAGTAAAGAATTACAGGAGATTAAAATCATTAATGAAAAGTGCTTTATCATCACAGAATAAGATACAAGCCATCAATCAGCTGGCAATTTCTTTACTTTCATACAGCTTTGGGGTTATGGACTGGCCTCTTAAAGATCTTGAAAAACTGGATATGCAAACATGAAAACTCCTCCATGCCAATGAAGTGATTTACAAGAATAAGTGAAGTCCAAGACTAGGCATTCCTAGAGCTGAAGGAGGGCTAGGACTCAGAGATTGATTATAGAGCTACTATCATAGGCCTTCAGGGCTACTTAACTGTATCCTTGGATCCGAATACCCAAAAAGTGCTGAAATAGGAGAGTAAACATCCAGAATCTGTTTCAATCATCAAACTTGGACAAGCATTCTGACGACTATAAGGAATAAGTAAAAATCCACAAGCATGCACAGGGAAGGCAATAACAGAATTTGCAAAACAAGAGAAAAATCTCTTCAAGGAATGAGATCAACAAATAAGGAAAGACACGTGGTAGATGCACAAGTACAGCGTGAAATAGAGAGTGTTACTCCAGGAACCCTTTGTTGATCAAGAACATGAATGGTTAAGGAGGGGTGAACTGAAACCGAAGGATGAGGATTGATAGTTGCAGCCCAGGACAACAGCTTGCAGATGAGATGGTTTATAGATAGCATTGAAAAAACTGGTAATACAGACATATGTCTATTCGTAAGAGACTTCGAAATGAAGAATCACATTACAGTTGGCTATGAAGTTCTGATGGCAGAAAATTTCTACAAAAGACATAATAAAGTAACGCGCCTCATCCATTGGAAACTCTGTAAACACTACAACATTATTGTGCCCAAAAAGCACTGGAATCATGACCCTAAGAAATTTACAGAGAATGAGAAGTTTATGATCACCTGGGATACTCTCATTCTGACCAATAAAAAGCTGGATGCGAGGAAGCCTAATATAGTGCTTAAGGAGAAAAACACCAAAATGACATTGATAATAGAGGTGTCAGTTCCAAGCGACTACTCTGTGAATCGCATGGAGAGGCAGAAGATCCTGAAATACCAGGAAATGCAATCAAAGACCAAGAAAATGTGGCAGAAAGATACAGAAATATTTCCCACTGTGTTGGGTGCCACCGGCTCGATAAAGAAGAATTTCCAAGCACATTTTGATAAACTACTCATACATGTTACATCTTATGAACTCCAGCAGGAGGCTCTCTTTGGCACAATGACCTGGCTAAGTGCCTCTATAGTCCAAAAGGACTATAGAGGCACTGGGAGAGAAACTCTGGGAGAGAAACTCAAGCCCATTGTTAACACTGTTGCATTCTCAGAGGTTCTACCTGTGCTTGGTAAGGGGGCAAAAAGGCTGTATCACATTAACAGCTTTAAGACATGGCTCCAGACCTGGTGCAAACAAGAAGGATTCAGATTTATTGGCGACTGGGGTAACAGAAGGAACAACAAGAGACTATACTGTGCTGATGGACTACATCTCTCTGTCGCAGGGAAAAGAATCCTAAGTGAAAAATTCAAGCAATATGTGGATATACATTTAAACTAGAAAAAGGGGGTGACAGATGTAGAAGGTCAAGCTCTGGACGTCACCCCCTGAAAAATCAGATTAAAATCAGAAACAGCCACACTTTTAAACCACACATCAAAAACAAGTGGGAAGATGTAGGCAGAACAAAATCAATGCTAAATACACACAAGCCAGGTAAATGCTGGAAAGCAATAAGCACAAATGCTCAAAGCTTAGCCAACAAAGTTCCGGACTTAGAAGCCCTAATGGTGGAAATGGATTTGGACATTGTGGCCATTACAGAAACATGGCTAAACGAATCGCATGATTGGGATATATCCCGCAGCCCAATTTTTTTTTTTTTATTGTACACCGCTTTAATACTCAGGTAACAGGCGGTATATCAAATGTCGCTAATAAAGAATAAAGATAAAGATAGTCATACCTGGCTATAATCTATTCAGAAGAGACAGAGAAAATGGAAGAGGAGGAGGAGTAGCCTTGTATGTCAAAAGCAATATTAAAGCTACTGAAATGCAGGGGGCATGGGGAAAAGAAGAAGCGCTCTGGATTGTGTTGGAAAGAGGAGATTGCACTGTCACCCATACTGCTGTAGTCTACAGACCTCCAACACAAATTGAAGAGATAGATAACGAATTGATTATAGATATTGCCAAGATAGCCACAAAAGGGGAAGTAATCATACTGGGAGACTTTAATCTACCTGATGTGGATTGGGTTACTCCTTCTGAAAATCTGGAAAGAAGCAAAAAAATCATGGATGCTCTCCAAGATGCGCTACTTAGACAAATGGTGATGGAACCAACCAGGGAAAGCTCAACGCTGGATTTAGTGCTCACCAACAGTGATAGCATGTCGAATGTCTGCATGAGTGCCCCTGTGAGCAGCAGCGATCATCACACGGTGTGGTTTGAGATAAAAGCCATGGTACAAGCCAATCTTAGCAAGCTCAAAGTCCTAAACTTCAAAAACACCGACTTCAATAAAATGGCCAAGTACCTAAAGGAGGAGCTGACAGGGTGGAAGGAGATAAGGGAAGTGGAATTGCTATGGGCTAAACTAAAGGTGGCAATAAAAGGGGCAACAAATAAATATGTAACAAAAGTAAACAAAAACAAGAGGAGAAGAAAAGCCATTTGGTTTTCCAAACAAGTGGCTGCTCAAATAAAGGTAAAAAACACAGCTTTTGCAAGATTCAAAAGCTCGCAAACACAGGAACACAGAAATGAATACAGGATCAGACTCAAAGAGACAAAGAGAGAAATAAGGATAGCAAAATCAAAGGCAGAGAAAAAGATGGCTAATGATGTTAAGTGTGGCGACAAAACCTTCTTCAGGTATATTCGGGAAAGGAAGAAGATCAGAGGTGGAATTGCAGGACTCAGAAGTGCTGCGAACGCATTCACAGAAGATGATGTGTTAGAACAACTTGCAAAACTGAAAGTTGACAAGGCCATGGGACCGGATAGGATATATCCCAGGATTCTGAAAGAGCTCAGAGAGGTTCTTGCAGGGCCATTAAAGGATGTTTTCAACAGATCCTTGGAAACAGGAGAGGTTCCTCAGGACTGGAGAATGGCTGATGTCATACCTCTACACAAAAGTGGTGACAGGGAAGAAGTGTCAAACTACAGGCCCGTGAGCCTTACCTCGGTGGTGGGAAAAGTAATGGAGGTGCTCCTGAAAGAGTGAATAGTGAACTTTCTCAAAACCAACAGGTTGCAAGACCCGAGGCAACATGGTTTTACCAAAGGACGATCTTGCCAAACAATCTGATAGAGTTCTTTGACCAGGTGACCAGGGAGCTAAATCAGGGGGCATGCGATGGATGTCATCTACCTGGATTTCAGCAAAGCCTTTGATACTGTTCCTCATAGGAGGCTTATTAATAAACTCAGTAGCTTGGGGATGGATCCTAAGATGGTAAATTGGATCAGAAATTGGTTGAATGACAGACGACAGAGGATGATGGTATACGGAGCTCACTCGGATGAAGGGAAGGTGATTAGCTGCGTGCCCCAGGAGTCGGTACTGGGCCCGGCACTGTTCAATATATTTGTGAGTGATATTGCTGAAGGACTGAATGGAAAAGTATGTCTTTTTGCAGATGACACGAAAAATTGCAACAGAGTTGACTCCCCCGAGGGAGTGGTTAACATGAGGAAAGATCTACAAAAGCTGGAAGAATGGTCTAATGCTTATCAATAAACTCAGTAGCTTGGGGATGACTGCCCAGCTCTCCCAGGAGGGAGGAAAGCTTCCACCCGGACTGAAGCCTCCTTGCAAAAAGAACACTACCTGGGCCGATGCCTCACTGCTCTCCAGCTCTCCCAGGAGGGAGACGAGCTGCCTGTTCCACCCACAGCCGAACACAGCAACGTGTCTGCCTGTGCTGAACAATAAAAAGGAGCGCCACAGGCGCACCCGCGCCTTGTGGGCCCATGCCTGAGGTCCTCGCCAGAGGGCCCTTTGGCACGGCCCTTAGGCAGCGGCCCTCTCTGAGACGCCCAAGAAACATCTAAGTATTCATCACCACAATTAACCAGCAGCTTGAGCTCCCCCAGGGTTGAGCTCGCTCTCATCATCAGTAAGACCACTTTTTCCATCACAGCAAGTATACGTCACCTGAATGGACAAAACAAAGTACCCTTATATTATCCCTGCTACCAGCAATATCTTTAACCTTGTATAACTATTACATTTCTTGACATCTTTACTGTTGCCAGTAGTCTACATTTACTTTTACTGTAGCCAGCAATTGTCTACAATTGATCACTTGTACTGTTACTAGTAGCTTGCATTCTTACAGTTGCCTGTAGCCTGCATTAACTACACAGCCAGTAGTCTACATTTACTCTTACTGTAGCCAGCAATTGTCTACAATTGATCACTTGTACTGTTGCCAGTAGCCTGTTGCCATTAGCTTTACTGTTGCCAGTAGCTTGTTGCCAGTAGCCTGTTGCCAGTAGCTTTACTGTTGCCAGTAGCTTGTTGCCAGTAGCCTATTGCCATTAGCTTTACTGTTGCCAGTAGCTTGTTGCCATTAGCTTTACTGTTGCCATTAGCTTTACTGTTGCCTGTAGCCTGTTGCCATTAGCTTTACTGTTGCCTGTAGCCTGCATTAACTACACAGCCAGTAGTCTACATTTACTTTTACTGTAGCCAGCAATTGTTACACTGGACCACTTGTACTATAGCCAGTAGCTTGCATTCTTGCCTTTACTGTTGCCAGTAGCCTGTAGCATTTTGTCCATTTTCTTTTGTCACTAGCAACCTGTAAGTTCCAGCGACCCGCCTCTTCCAAAGCAGCCTGTAACTACCAGTCACCTACCCCTGTGCATACTAGGTATCGTTGCTATCACCAGTCAAACCATAATAACATTGACAACCCCAGCAACCCTAACATGGCCACCTCTTTACTCGCCATACTTAGTTTTTACCTCCTTGCCAACACAACCCAGAATACCTCTGCTTTCACTCTTACCTCTAACCATATCCCCATCCTACATAGCCTAGGCAGGAGAAATCACACCTATCCCCATCACACACCATCATACACGCACCATGTCAGACATTCCCATCTACTCTATATATCCCTTAATAGCATATATAACCCCAAGCCCGAACCCACTTCCCCACATAGTAACCTAAAATGTGCTCTCATCAACTCATGTTCAGTCCGCAAAAAGTGGCCAGCCATTACAGATCTTATTAATAATTTGAGTTTAGACATACTTATGGTTACAGAATCCTGGTTGTCAGACACAGATACTGTCACCATAAATCAACTCATCCCCCCCGACTACTCAATTTATACCTGCCATAGAACAAACTGGAAAGGAGGTGGAGTACTCATCCTAGCAAGAACTAACCTCCAATTCCAACTACTATCTTCCACAAGTCTCACGCACATGGACATAGTTTCTGTGACCAATAAACACATCAGCATAAATCTCCTCTACAGAGCCCCTTCTTCACCCCCTGAGGATCTCTCTAACATAATAGAACTCGCTTGCAACACTGGAAGCCCATGTATACCTAACTGGCTGATTGGGGATTTTAACCTTGCCTCACTACAACCCACCCTTGCTAACACCTTCCTGGATGCCATGTCTGACCTTAGTTACTCACAGATAGTGAAATCTCCTACACACCTTGGTGGAAATACTCTCGATCTCATTTTTGCTCCCCAGTCAGAATCCAACAACAATATTAACCCCTCTTCTACCCCTGTTCCATGGTCCGACCATAATCTAATAACCTTCCAAATCCCACATCAACAAAGTGAAACTCCAACCAGTCAAACAACTACAGCCTCCTCAGTATCGTCAACACGATTCAAAGCCCTAAACAGAGAGGACTTCATTAACTGAGCTCTCCCAACACTCCCTCTACCAGCTCAAAACCTAGATGAGATGATCAACATATGGAACACCACACTAAACTCCTGCTCGCAGCTACCATCCTCTAGCAGATCAACAGCTTCCAACAAGTCACCAAAGAAAAGAAAACCAGCCCCATGGTTCTCTGCTGAACTAAGATCTTCTCTTCAATCTCTAAGAAAGCAGGAACGAAAATGGCGCCAATCCCATTCTGAATCCGACCGAACGACGTACAAAAACATGCTAAAGCAGAACCGTGAGAAGATAGCTGAGAAAATGAGAGAACACCACACAGAACTTCTCCTCCGCTCTTTAAACAAACCATGCGACCTCTTTAGCATTGCTAAATCATTAACTAAGACACCGTCCCCCAATCAGATGGTATCAATTCAGCCTCAGCCTTATGCCGAGTACCTTCAATCTAAAATTATCAAAACAAACGTGGCACCAAATCCCACAACAAATTACATCCCTCAAGTACAGCCACAGCTAACAAACTTCATTCCTCCTGCAGAGAAATACATTGCTGACCTTATTGCTACCATCAACACCACTACAGCCCCAAACGATCCCTGTCCTGCTCACTGGATCAGAACAATGCGCTCCGACCTCAGCCCTTCTCTAGCCCACATCATGAAGCTCTCCTTTGCAGCAGGAACATTCCCAGCAACCCTTAAGCAAACATCTATATGCCCACTCCTGAAAAACAGCAAACTCGACCCGACAAGAACAGATTCCTACCGTCCAATCTCAAGTATACCTCTACTAGCCAAACTCATCGAGAAAGTTGTCCAAATACAACTGCAGCAACACAGACATATCAGCTCCTTTGGATCCCTGCCAGCATGGTTTCCAAGAATCCCACGGCGTGGAGACTGTACTCACCTTACTGAACAACACCCTATCCAGAGGGATTGACAAGATTGAAAAATGGCTTTGTACTCATCTTCCTTGATATTGCTGCAGGATTTGACTCAACCATGAACAACTCCTCTATCGACTTCAGGAAAAGGGAATTCATGGCTTGGCCTGGGAATGGTGTAAATCCTATCTAGCAAACTGTTGGCAACATGTATGAATAGGATCATCAACATCTAAACCATTCAATCAACAACAGGGTGTACCCCAAGGATCCTCCCTATCTGCTCTACTTTTTAACGTATATATGCAACCGATCTGTGATATCATCCGATCATTTAATATATCCAGTCTGATATATGCAGATGATGTGTTAATATTCACCCCAATTAAAATCAGACACCCCGACCTATCCTCACTAGTAGAGTGCTTTAACGCGATCACTGACTGGCTCTTATCCCAGAATCTACGTATAAACCAGGTGGTTAGGCTTCAAAGAATACAGAACACCGCTGCACGTCTTGTCACCCATTCCACTCTTCGAGATCACGTCACTCCCTTACTTTTTCATCTTCATTGGTTGCCAGTTTCATTTTGTTTTCAGTTTAAGTTACTGACCCTGCTTCACAAGGCCTATCACACCGGTACTCCATCCTATCTGACCGACCTCCTCTCCTTCCATTCCCCCCTGTACACTCCTCGCTCTTTCCACCTCAACCGTCTTGCCCTTCCCTCCCCTTCCCGTGCCCACCTCCAACTCACGCGTCTTTCTGCTTTTTACTTTGCTGGTCCTGCACATTGGAACTCCCTTCCCTCTTCCCTCCGCCTGGAACCACAATTCACAGTCTTCAAACAAAACCTCAAAACTCATCTCTTCTCTCTGGCATTCAACATTCCCTCCCCTTTTGTATGAGTTTGCTCCTGATGTATTTATTTTGCCTTTTGTATCCTGTCCTGTATCTCTTGCATTTTAGCCTTCTGTCCTTTATAAATTTGTATATTTCTTTTCCTTTCTGGCTTTGGCCAAAGTTTTTATGTATTATGTTTTACGTTTTGTATAATTTATGTATTTTATGAATTTTATGTATTTTATTATTGTACACCGCCTTGATTGTTTCAGAAAGGCGGTTTTTATCAAGTGAATAAACCTTAAACCTTAAACGTCAAGAAAACCGAAGTGTTATTTATAACTATGAACAAGAACTTCTCTCCCCCCACATCTTTGAAGGTAAGAGATGCAGAACTACCATGTAAATCGGTTATACGCTACCTGGGTGTCACAATTGACCAACAACTCAACTTCAAGGAACACATAAAGAATACCACCAAGGCAATTTACAATAAGATACGGACATTAAGACACCTAAGACTGCTACTCGCCCTGGACAATTTCAGAACGATATTCCAAACGCTTGTAATGCTGCATTTCAACTACGCTAACATTATCCTACAAGGCCTTCCTAAGAACACCCTCAATCCAATTCAGATGGCAATGAATACAGCAGCCCGCATTCTTTGCAGCATATCCAGAAGAGAGCACATCACACCCATACTCATGGACCTACATTGGCTACCGGTGCAATCCAGGATCACTTACAAGGTACTACTACTAACATTTAAAGCAATTAACCAACTGTCCCCCCCTTTCCCTCTCTGCACTCTTGACCATTACTCCTGTAAACAGGCTAAGAAGGTCAGTATCCGTCAATACGCTGACTACACCAACTGAATTCACTAAATGCTCTCAAACAACTAGAAACCGAAGCTTTGCATTCTATGCTCCTAAATGTTGGAATGACCTCCCACCTCAACTCCGAATAATCAATGACCTTTCACAGTTCAGAAAAGCCCTTAAACACCACTTATTCTGCCTACACTTTGTTAACCCTAATCCAACACAATCATTCCACACACCACAACCTACACACGAAGCCTCGATGCTCCAACAACGTAACCACCGACGAGACACTAAACAGACCTACACTCAGGAACTCCCCTAATGATCATAGACTTTTAAGGTCTTCTCCATTACGATTTACCAAGTTGATATATAAACTGTAAATAGTTCACAACTATTATTGTTAATTGTATATAGTTTCCCCTGTTACATTCCCAAGTTACAGACCCTGTTACAATGTATGCAAAAGATCCTGTTCTGATGCAAGTTTCTGTTATTTGTAAACCAAATAATAATTTGTAATACTGCGCTTTTATAGATCAGCTTCCTGATCAGGCTTACGTTGCAGTAAATTTCCCTTTTAAAACAGACAGGAATTTACCTCCACACTGCTTCTTCCATACGGTTAACTTCCAAGGAGAATTACTTCTTTCAGGGCTAGCTTTTCCTCAAGACCTCCTGTCTAGAGCTTGGCATAGAGAGCAATCCATAAAGCAATCTTCTTCCCCCAACTCTGACACTGGTTCTCCCAACTGCATGGGTTCTGACTCACCGACCTGGTCAGACTGCTCAGCTGACAACCTCTCTGGTGGTCTGAAAGCTTCTCCACTTCCTGGCCCCCACCTCTGTTGCCAACCTGTTGCAGGGAATTCAGCTCTCTCAGCTCTGGGTAGCTCAGCTCTTCTCCAAGAATCCAGTCCTTCTCTCTGCTTCTGTCTCAGCTGCTCTCCTTCTCATCTACCCCTCTCTGCATAATCTAACCCAGGCTTATAACTCCAGGGTCTTAACCCCACCTCTTTCTTTCCCAGGTGTTGGTAATCCCCCTGCCTTCTGATATTAGAATAATCAGTGCACTTGTTAAAGTAAGGGCTTTGGTCCTCGTGCTTGCAATCCCTCTTTTTTACTTTATCAGTCATTGGCTGAAACCTGTTCCAGCTGGGGTTTTTCTGTCTTTGAAACCTGGCTGTGGCTTTCTCTCCCTGCACTCCTAGAAGAGGACCCTTAACTAGGGTGAATTTGTTATGCTTCTCACCTCCCCCACTCTCAGAATAGCTGACTTTGCCACATACCCCCCTGCTTAAGATATTACTGGCTGTTGGAGGTGATTGGGGTTCCTCCAAACAGTCGGTAATTCGGGATAAAGCATCTGCATTTTGGTATGGCCTTCTTGCCCAATGCTCTACTTTAGATAAGCTGGCGACTGCTGACCTTTCCTGCCAGGGCCTAAGCACATTTATATGATAGACTTGTCTGCGTCGCGAACTACTCTCCACCTCATAGGTTACTGGGCCTACTTGTCTGACCACTTTCCACGGTCCCTTCCATTGGGCCTCAAATTTTGGTGTAGCCCCTGCCACCATTACCAGGACTTTCTCCCCCTGGACTAACTGACGAGGTTTTGCCCTCTGGTCATATCGCTCTTTTTGGCGAGTTTGACTGGCTTGTAAATTCTCTTTAGCAGCCCGGGAAGTCCTATTTAACCGCCCCCTTAAGTCTCGTAGAAAGTGTGGGACTCCCATAACCTCCCTCTCTGGCTCTATCCATTGCTCCCTTAAGATGTCAAGGATTCCTTGGGGTGCTCGTCCATACATTAATTCATAGGGAGACACGCCTAAAGAAGCCTGTGTGCGCTCCCTACAGGCGTAAAGCATCAAAGATAGTAATACATCCCAGTCCATCACGTTCGCATCTAGTCCCCGTCTTAGCATCTGTTTTAGTGTTTGATTCAACCTTTCTACCGGACCATTAGACTGGGGGTGATAGGCAGCCGTTTTCACGTGCTGAATCCCAAAAGCGTCCCAAACCAGGGCCAAATATTTGGACATAAAGTTGGTCCCACGATCTGTTAACAGTTCCCGAGGAAAACCCACCTCACAAAACAGTTTCACTACCTCTAAAGCAACTGTTTTGGCAGTGATATTACGCAAAGGGACTGCCCATGGGAATCTGGTGGCCTGATCCACCATGATTAAAATATATTGAAAACCCCGAGGTGTTTTAACCATGGGCCCAACTATATCCATGGCAATCCATCCAATCAGATATTGTGGGGGTCGGAATCATGGGTACTACTGGTGGCCGGGCAGCTGTGACCTGCTGACATGAGGGGCAAGCATCACAAAACCGTGAGGTTTCCTTAAAGACCCCGGGCTAGTAGAAACGTGCAAGGATCTGATCCAGTGTCCCTTGTACCCCTTTGTGGCCATCCACCGGATGGTCGTGGGCAAGCCTTAAGACTAACCCCTTAAAAGCCGCCGGCACCACCAGCTGTTTACGGACTGTCCCTGTCTGGGGATTGTGACTTTCCCTGTATAATATCTCTCTGTCTAACAGAAATCTTGGAAGGGTATCTCGCACCATTTGTGCATAAATACAAAGCCATCCTACTCACCCACAAAGCCATACATCAAACACCAAACTCCCAACTTCACACCCTACTGTCCCATCCAGCTCATGGCAGATCTACCAGACAAGCCTCCAGCAACTCCCTCACCATCCCTCACAAAAGAACCAAATGCTCTCAACGGACCTGCAATCGAGCCTTTGAACTGTATGCACCATCCCTATGGAACTCTCTACCAACCAGTCTCAGAAACAACACCGATCTACCATCCTTTCGAAAGCAGCTGAAAACCATCCTGTTTCAGGAATACCTCAAAATGACACCCACCAGAAAGCGAAATAACAGCTGATCTCACCAACCATGACCAACTAACTCAAACTATACTAACCTGACCATGTCCAAATTCTGTCTAAGTCTAAAGTCTGTCCTATATCTGTCTAAACCCAAAGTCGGCCCTATATCCTATGTTAAAATCATCAATGTAGCCTCCCCGGTGATGGCCCCACCCTTATATGTAAATTCCCCCCCCCCCCCCCCCTTTCTATGTGGCACCGCTTTAACCCGGTGAAAAGCGGGATACAAATACAGCTAAATAAATAAATAAATAAAATAAATAAATATTCAAATGCCCGTGTGAGTGCTGGGTCTGCCCGTTGTTCCTTTGGAAAGGTTGGAAACTTCTCAACCAACTCCGCAGGCACCCAAGATAGCCCTTGGCCTGTTAGTATCCCAGCCTTCCCCTGGGCCCACCATCGCTTCTCGCAGCGTTTTGCAGCTTTCCCCTTCTTAATCTTAGAGGACAGGGAAACCACCAAGTCATCATGTGAGGGCAAAACCTTTAGGGAACCCTCTGGGACCCGTCCCTTTGGTCACTGGCCAAAGCCTGGGACCGGATAGACACCAAGCCAACCTTCTGTTTAACCTGGAGATCTCCTCCCGGGGACTTTTCAGTTGGTTTTCTGGGATTCCCAAACAAAGGGCCAGGGACCACTGTTACCATCCCTCCTGCCTTTTGCTCAAGGCCTTTCTCTAGTCCTTTCCTAAACTGGGGCCAATCCCTTCCTAACACTAGGTCATGGGGAAGCTTTGGTACCACAGCCACGGGAATACGTTTTTGTATCCCTAACATTTTATCTCCAATGTATACATGGGGTAACAAGAGGCAGCTCCGTGGATGCAACAGATCTGGACATGACCTTCTGGTCTCCTCTGGACATACTTTGCTTGGGCCTCAATGGCCTGACAAAGCTTCTGGGATACCATACTTTGGTCAGCCCCAGAGTCAAGCAAAGCATTGGTAGGGATCCCCTGTATAATCACACTTAGGAGAAAACCCTCTCCAAGAGACTTCACACTTGTACCAACCAACCCAGTATGAGCCTTGCATCCTCTTTGTAAGTGTCCCATCTCCCCACAATGAAAACACTTCTTTTTAGGTCACTTTTCCTGCTGAGCAGGCACATATGTTTTCACAAAGCTTGTTTTATCTCCCTGTTTCATTTCTGATGAACCAAAACTGGCTTCAGCCTTCACTTTTGGAGCACCCCCTTTTGGCTGACTCGCCAATTCAGCTTCCATGTAGCGCTCAGTCAACAGAGTTGCCTCCTTTGTGCTCTGGCAGTTTTGTTGAATCAGAAATTATTGTATTTCCCTTGGCACTGCTGCCATAAACTGCTCCAATACTATCACATCTAATACCATATCCATATTTTTTCCATCTGGGGTCAGCCACTTTAATGCCAGGCCCCAAATCCTTTGGCTTAATGCTTTTGGAGTTTCCCCAGCCTTAAGGGCTGTGGCTCTGAACATCCTGTGATATATACTTTTTGTCAACCCCAAACGGTCTCTAATAGCCGTTTTTACAGTATCATAGTCCAGGGCTTGGGCAGCTGGAATAGCCCTATATGCAGCCAGTGCTTCCCCTGTTAAAGAGGTCACTAAACACACTGCCCATTGGCTAGCTGGCCATCCCACAGCTTGTGCTACTCTTTCAAATGATTCTAAAAAGTCATCTATATCATCCTCAGATGAAAGCTTGCCAAAATTAAAGGCCCCACTTGTGGGTGGGCCTACCAGCCTGTCCATTTGAAGAACTGATGGTCCTGCTGATACCGGCTCTCCTCCAGTTTCTTGCCTTTTGGATGCAACCAGGGCAGCCACTAAGTCCAAGACAGGTTGCTGTTGCTCCCTGATAGCTGCAACTGCTCTCTCCTGAGCTTGCTGTGCCAACTCTTGCTGGCGCTGGAACTGCATTGCCATCCATTGAATTAACTCCTTGGACTCCATCTTCAAGGATACCTGCAAGAAAAACACAAGACACCAAGGGCGGCACCACTCAACAGCCTCCTTGTCCCCTTTGCCTCAAAAGCATTCACTATATATTTTTTTCCTTTATCCGAGCCAACCCCCACCTGGGTATGCTTTACCTGACTCAGGTGTTGACTCTTGCTTCCAAAGGGTTGTCTTTATGATGCTTCACGGCTGGCCTGCTCTGCCCTCCAGCTGACTCCACCGGTGAATCCACCTGAAGCTCCAGCAGTCGTCCATGCTGTGTACCTTATTGCTGTATATCCTTTGTATATCCTGAAGGCAAAATCCTGCCAACTACGCCACTGTCACAAGCACAACGCCGAAGCCACTTGCCTCTAGTGGTCGAGGGGCGTGGTGGTTGAGGATTCCTTCTTCTATCAGCTCCTAGCAGCCTATTTCTTCGTGTTGGTTTCTGGGAAGTGTAGTACTGCTAAAAATATGTTGGTGCTTTAAGTAGAAAGTTTGTAGTTGAGGTAACCGAGGGTAAGGCTTGTAACAGAAAGTTTATTTCCATAACACAAAACACAGCAGGTTCAAGGTATCATTTACAGGATTACAACTGTAGGATTTGCTTAAGGTACAGCAAATAATGGCAAACAAACCAAAAGAACTCAGAAATGGCTTTTTGAAGTCCTCTTACTTGCAGAAGCAATTGCCTTTAGAAACTAGGCTGCCACTTTCCTGTTTAGTCCTTGTTAATCAGAGCATAAAGAAAAATTCAGGCTTAATTCTTCTACAGCAGTTTGGTTTCTTCCAGCCTCAAAAATCTCTCTAGGCTGCATTTCTACGTGAAACCAAACTTAGAACAAAACAAACATTCCAAGCTGTTATCAAAACTCTTAGCAGGCTTTTCATATAAGAGAGGAGCAAGCAAAAACTCTTATAGCAGCTAACTTGGCTTTTCTTGCCGTTGCACAGTTCAAACACAGGTGACAAACAAGCATGAATCAGAGCTTCCTGATCAGGCTTACGTTGCAGTAAATTTCCCTTTTAAAACAGACAGGAATTTACCTCCACACTGCTTCTTCCATACGGTTAACTTCCAAGGAGAATTACTTCTTTCAGGGCTAGCTTTTCCTCAAGACCTCCTGTCTAGAGCTTGGCATAGAGAGCAATCCAGTTTATGGCTTATATTTCCTTACCTTTGTGGTTTATTTTTGAATCCATTCTCCCGTAATGTGGGTTTTGATGTGGGGTAATTTTTTTTTTATATTGTCATTACATTGTTTTCTTTTGTATTTTTTTCTCTATTGAAATATTGTTATTCAGAAAATGCTAAATAAAAATATTTTAAAAAAAGAAAGAAAAAAAAAGAGAGCAATCCATAAAGCAATCTTCTTCCCCCAACTCTGACACTGGTTCTCCCAACTGCATGGGTTCTGACTCATTGACCTGGTCAGACTGCTTGGCTGACAACCTCTCTGGTGGTTTGAAAGCTTCTCCACTTCCTGGCCCCCACCTCTGTTGCCAACTTGTTGCAGGTAATTCAGCTCTCTCAGCTCTGGGTAGCTCAGCTCGTCTCCAAGAATCCACTCCTTCTTTCTGCTTCTGTCTCAGCTGCTCTCCTGGCTGCTCTCCTTCTTGTCTCCCCCTCTCTGTATAATCTAACCCAGGCTTATAACTCCAGGGTCTTAACCCCACCTCTTTCTTTCCCAGGTGTTGGTAATCCCCCTGCCTTCTGATATTAGAATAATCAGTGCACTTGTTAAAGTAAGGGCTTTGGTCCTTGTGCTTGCAATCCCTCTTTCTTACTTTATCAGTCATTGGCTGAAACCTGTTCCAGCTGGGGGGTTTCTGTCTTTGAAACCTGGCTGTGGCTTTCTCTCCCTACACTCCTAGAAGGTGACCCTTAACTAGGGTGAATTCGTTATGCTTCTCACCTCCCCCACTCTCAGGATAGCTGACTTTGCCACAATTGATAATAGAAGTGTCAGTACTGAGTGATTATTCTGTGAATCACCTGGAGTGGCAGAAGATCCTGAAATGCCACAAAATGCAGTCTGAGATTACGAAAATGTGGCAGAAAGGTACAAACATATTTCCCATAGTACTGGGTGCAACAGGCTTGATAAAGCAGAATTTACAAGCACATCTTGACAAACCTCCCATACCTGTTAGATCTTACGAACTACAGAAGGAAGCTCTCTTTGGCAAGATGCAAGTATTACGCCGAGCATTAGAAGTAAATTTGAGAGAGAGAGATCATACTCCACATACCCTGGCTTAGAAGTGAGGTTCATGTCTGTCATGATATCCGCAAAACTGACCCATTTAGAGAAACTGCCCGAGTAAAAGCAACAGATGCAAATTTAAGATCTTTAATATCAAAGATTAAAGTAAAGAAGTATGTGAATGATAACATCTTGAAGCAATTAAGGGATTCCCTCGACAAAGAAATACAGGGAGGAGGAGACCTAGGTGAGAGTAGCAGAAGAAAGGAAGACACAGAAAAGGATAGAGAGGTTGAGTAGGAGACGGAGTTGAGAGATCTAGAGCTGCAGGAGAGTGAGCTAAATAAAGCAAGGGTCAACAAATTAACTGAACTGGGGGAAGCTAAGGAGGAAGAAGAAAGGGAGAAGGACCCAGAAGTGGAGGAATTCAAGTCCATATGGAAAGAGGTGAATATGCTGGGTTCCAAGCAAGGGAAAGATTACCCAAGCTAAATTTAACACCTAAGGCTAGAAGTATGATAATTAAGATGAACAAGGCCATATACAGTATAAAGGGACCATTTATTAACATCACTGAAATTAATGAATATAATATTGAGCAGCTAAAATTATTACTGCAAGAATACTACAAACTAAAGTGTAGGGCTAGAAGAAAAAGAGAACATTAACAGTTCCTCCTTGCAAAAAGCACATCGAAGGAAAAATACAGTCATTGCGTGCAGAGGTATCCTTGATAGATAGATATCTAAAAGGATTAAGATCATCAAAGATATTAAGAAAAATCCAATACATCAAGCTTAAGCATGCTACATTAACAGAAGACCTGAAATTTATATGTTCCAACAATAAATTGAAAATCGCGGAAAAAGCACAAAGACTTTGAAGATATGAAGAAAACAGGAAATATATCAAAATAAACTATTTAGAGAGAACCCAAAGCAATTCTACAGGGAATTGGGGAAGAGCATTAATATGGTAAAAGCACCAACAACTAAAGCTGAAACTGAAACCTCTGGAGAAAGCTATATGACAACTCTATAAAGAACAATCAAGAAGCAGAATGGTTACCTAGCATACAGAAGCACTTAGAAAAAACAAACATCAAACCTATGCAATAGGCTGTAGTAACAAAGAAAGAGCTGGAAAACAGGTTAAAATGAGCCCCAAACTGGAAGAGCCCAGATGGAGTAACCAACGTTTGGCTCAAACAGTTAATATTACTCCACCAAGACCTGGTGAACTGCAAAAATCAAATGTTTGAGGTGCTGGAATTAACACCACAGTGGCTACTATAGGAAGAATGTTTTTCCTTCCGAAGGGAGACCTGAGTAACATTCCTAAAAATTATAGACCAATAACCTGTTTACCTACAATCTATAAGCTCTTCACTGCCATAGATGCAGACAGAATATACAATCACAATGAGCTCAATAACATCATGGCAATAGAGCAAAAGGGCAATGAGAGGAGCATATAGAACCAAAGACCAGTTAATGTTGAATAAGGCCATTATGGCAAGTGCTAAGAAAGGCAGACATCTCAATATAGCATGGATTTATTATAAGAAAGCTTTTGACAGCGTCCCACACTCTTGGATAATACATTGCCTTGAAATTTATAAAATAAATCTTGGTTTGATAAAATACATTAAGTCCACTATGACAATGTGGCAATCCACACTCTTTTTGAAATATGTAGATGGTCAGTACATCATTCCTAACATTAAGATCTAGTAAGGAATTTTTCAAGGAGATTCCCTGTCACCACTTCTGTTTTGTTTGGCATTTAATCCAATGAGTGCTCTCATCAACTCTTTGGGATATGGATTTAGCCTGAATCTTAAAGAACGTAACAACCCAGAAGCAACTTCCCATCTACTATTTATAGATGATCTGAAGTTCTACAGTTCCAGCAACCAACAATTAGCAGAGCAACTTTGTGAACCCATTCAAGACTAATAAGGAAAAATATTTTTTCACTCAATGCGTAATCAAACTCTGGAATTTGTTACCGGAGGATGTAGTAAAATCTATTAGTGTAGCTGGGTTTAAAAAAAGTTTTGGACAAGTTCCTGGAGGAAAGGTCCATAAACCATTATTAAAGAGGACCCAAGTAATCCACTGCTTGCCCCAATGCAAGCATTATGGAACCTGTGTGTCTTTTTGGGAAACTGGTAGGTACTTGTGATCTGGATTGGCCACTGTTGGAAAGGATACTGGGCTTGATGGACCTTGGTCTGATCCAGTATGGCATTTCTTAAGTTCTTAACATGAAACTGCAAGGGGATAAACTGAAAGGCAATGTCAGGAAATACTTTTTCACTGAAAGGGTGGTGGATGCTTGGAATGCCCTCCCGATGGAAGTGGTGGCTGCAAACACAGCGACAGAATTCAAAATGGCATGGGACAGACACAGTGGATCCCTTTATAGCACCAGGATAAAATCAGTTATCTATACCGCCTTATCCTTCAATCAAAGTGGTTTACATTATGTAATCACTACAAACAGATACTGGATATTTATTTACATTCTCTTACATTCTCTTATATACCGCGCTATTCTGCATCAGTGCGGTTTACATTGAACAAACTGAAATTACATTGAACAGGGCATTATAACTTGGAGATAACTATTTTACAGGGAACATGGGCTATGGAGGGTTAAGTGGCTTGCCCAAGACCACAAGGAGCACCTGTGGGACTAGAAACCCCAGTCCTTCCGGCCCAAGGTTGCTGTCCTCTAGTGGGATTTGAACCCCCGACCTTCCGGTCTGAAGTACCTTGCCCCAACCACTAGGCCACTCCTCCACTCCTCCCTTGTCCCCAAAGGGCTCACAATGTCTGTGTGCCTGAGGTAATAGAGTGTTAAGTGGTTTGTCTAAGGCCACAAGGAGTGCTCATAGTACTAGAAACACCAATCCCTCTGGTCTGAGATTGTTGTCCCAAGGTGGGACTTGAACACCTGACCCTCTGGCCTGAGGTAACATGTCCTAACCACCAGGCCACTCCTCCCTATCTCTCTTATATCTCAACAGATAGGGGGGGGGCTACACGGAGCATTGGGTATACCCCTAAACAAAAGCATAGAGGGAGGGGGGGGGTGACCTGCATAAAGCACCTACTCCTGCCACCCTGCTGGGCAGACTAGATGCACCATACTGGTCATTATCTGCACCATGTATTATGTTACTATGTTATTTAGGATGGTAATATTGGCATTATGTGTATTGTCCGTCGACGAAGCATTATCTTCATACAATGCTACATTATCCTCAGCCCTTGACACTCTTGCCCCTCCCACCCCACGTTATTTAGGATGGTAATATTGGCATTATGTGTCCAAGTCCGTCGACGTAGCATTATCTTCGTACAATGCTACATTATCCTCAGCCCTTGACACTCTTGCTCCTCCCACCCCAGGTCCTGTCAAACGATCTACTCCCCAACCTTGGCTTTCTCCCACAATCCGTTACCTACGCATCTGCGCCCGTTCTGCCGAACGAGCTTGGTCCAAATCCCGCTCCCGGGAAGACCTTTTACACTTCAAATTCATGCTTGGCTCCTTTCAGTCAGCCCTAGCACTTGCCAAACAAGATTACTTCATCCATCTGACCAACTCCCTGGCCTCTGATCCTCGCCGTCTCTTTGATACCCTCAATTCTCTCCTCAAGGTCCCCCCACCCCCAATCCCGACCTCCCTTTCTGCCCAAACCCTAACCAACTACTTCCATGACAAAATCCACAAAATTACCCTCCAATTCCCTACACCCCCCCCCCCCCCCATCTACCTTCCCTCCCCCCGGCTCACCTCCCCCATCCCTTCTCCCTCTGCCACCCTCTCCTCCTTCCCTCTGATCTTGAAGAAGAAACCACACTCCTTCTGTCCTCCTCCAAACCCACCACCTGTTCATCAGACCCTATCCCTACCCATCTCCTATGTTCCATCCCCTTCACCATTGTCCCCTCCATCACTCATATCCTCAACCTTTCACTCTCCACTGCAACTGTCCCCCTTGACTTCAAACATGCTGTTGTCACACCCTTCCTCAAGAAATCCTCACTTGATCCCACATGCCGTTCTAACTATCGACCCATCTCCCTCCTTCCCTTCATATCCAAACTATTAGAACGAGCAGTCCACCGTCGCTGCCTTGACTTCCTCACCTCCCAGGCCCTCCTGGACCCCCTTCAATCCAGCTTCCATCCCCTACACTCCACTGAAACAGCACTCACAAAAGTCACAAACGACCTGTTCCTGGCTAAATCTAAGGGCCTCTATTCTGTCCTCATCCTTCTTGACCTTTCTGCTGCCTTTGACACCATTGACCACGACCTCCTCCTCATCACCCTCTCCTCGCTTGGCTTCAAGGACTCCATACTATCCTGGTTCTCCTCCTACCTTTCCCATCGCTCATTCAGTGTATGCTCTGGTGGCTCCTTCTCCTCCCCTACCCCGCTTCATGTAGGTGTACCCCAGGGATCTGTCTTGGGCCCCCTCCTCTTCTCTCTCTATACCCAAGGCCTTGGTGCGCTTATCTCCTCCCATGGCTTTCAGTACCATCTTTATGCCGATGACTCCCAAATTTACCTCTCTATACCTAATATCTCTCCGGCAACACAGTCCAAGATCTCTGCCTGTCTTTTGGACATCGCTGCCTGGATGTCTTATCGCCGATTGAAATTGAACATGGCCAAGACTGAACTCCTTGTCTTCCCACCTAACTCCTTCTATACAACATCAGCAAAATCCGCCCCCCTCCTCTCTGATCACACTACCAAAACGTTTATCCACTCCTTAATCTCCTCTCGCTTTGACTACTGCAACCTACTCCTCGCTGGTCTCCCCGTGAGTCACCTCCTTCCCCTCCAATCTATACAAAATCACGCTGCTCGACTAATCTTCTGCCAGCTTCGCTATGCCCACATTACTCCTCTTCTCAAGTCGCTTCACTGGCTCCCTGTTCAACTCCGCATCCAATTCAAGCTTCTCCTGCTGACCTATAAATGCATTCACTCTATAGCCCCTCAATACCTCTCATCTCTTATCTCTCCCTACGTCCCCTCTCGAAATTTGCGCTCCGCTAACAAACTACTTCTATCAATGC
The DNA here is from genome assembly GCA_033557465.1 of Ichthyophis bannanicus. Classification (NCBI taxonomy): domain Eukaryota; kingdom Metazoa; phylum Chordata; class Amphibia; order Gymnophiona; family Ichthyophiidae; genus Ichthyophis; species Ichthyophis bannanicus. The sequence goes on along the minus strand of CM066040.1, from coordinate 301,327,956 downwards.
CTTTCACCTGCACCGCAAATTCCCGACTGCGCTCCTTTCACCTTGCTGCACCATACGTCTGGAACAGCCTACCTGCGTCTGTGCGCCAGGCATCCTCCTTGGCCCTCTTCAAATCCAGGTTGAAGACCCATCTCTTCACCGTTGCATTTAGATCCTGACTCCTTCCTCATCTTACCCTAACCCCATCAATGTTTATGACCAAATTACAGACCAAACTGTACCACACCATACCTCGCGCAAACTGACTAATGCTCTATACTGTTCTAACTTATGTTTTGTTCTAACTAGATTGTAAGCTCCGATGAGCATGATTCTGATGGGCAGGGACTGTCTCTTGTATGTTGGCTACCTCTTGTAGGCTAGCTGTGCAGCGCTGCATGCGTGGCGCTTTACAAGTGCTAAATAGTAGTAGTAGTAGTAGTTGTGGAGATAGTGGAGGTAATATTAAGACATTGGTTGCCGCATGTAAAAAAAATCCAGATATCAGCTGGTGCTGAATGTCCAGATTTAGTGGTCAATCAGCATCTTATTAAGACAGATTATTATCCAGATAGTGGCACTGAAAATCAACTGTTGGCCCTCCCCGTACAGCACTGTGGAATATCCATAACAGTCAGCAGGTCCTTTGGGATACTGACCGCAATGTGTTTTGCAGACAGATTTGCCCAGCTGGCTTTCTGTTTCTTCATAAGCCCAGTCTAGATAGAAGAGGAGTGTTTAAGAATTCTTTACCATTTCATAATTATCCAGTTTGTCAGCCTAATAGCTCAGTGTGTTTAATGCTTTGTTCCAGGGGTCCAAAGGGGTTTGCAATATTAATAGTCTATTGTGCTTGCAAAATGCTAATTCTCTGAAGAATCTCGTAGAGACTATTTCTGATGCAGTGCTATAATTACACACAATTATTATTATTATTATTATGGGTGATTTCCACACATCCATGTGGAATTTAACCCTTTGGGTCACTCTGCCATGTTTTCATACAGCATGAACACTTTGAGGGTCCTTTTAAAAGGCTTAGATGTAATTTAGACGTCTAAAAACGTGCACGCAGATGTGCAAATCACAGAGACATCCCCAGAACCATTTTACATATGGTTTTTTAAGGTTTCCGCTGCAGGGATGTGCCGGAGGCCTGACCAGGGTGGGTTGATGAATGTAGATATCTCTGATTGGTCTCAGGAACCTCTGGGAAATCTGTGACCTCATTCAACTGCTCCAGACACGAGTAAGCATTGGGAAAGTGCTCATTTGGACCCAAAAACATCTGAAGGGTGGCACTCCAGTATCCTCAGTGCGCTGCACAATCGCAGTGTTAGTTTTTGTGTAATTGATACAAGTGCGTTGTGTTTGCACCACCAACGATCGTTTCTTAGATGTCCCCGGTCTTGCTTGCTATGTCGGGGAGCCCCCGCAGATGTCCACACTGAGCAGATCCACGTTTGTGAAAATGTGCCCAAACTTGGACATCCCTGGCTTTTTTTCAAAGACTAGCTTGGATGCCCCAAATGGCACGTGGACGTCCTTTGGAAATGTGCCTTCATGGGTTTCCAGCAGATTAAAGTTCCCACAGCTCCTGCCGGACACAATTTACATTTCTTTATTATCCCACTGACTTAGCTGATGAACATAAAAATAAGGAAATCGCAACCTCCCAATCTTGTGAATTCAGAATTTAAGTGTAACTTTCAAACTTTTTCCTAGAATGCAGCATTAGCCCCCTGCCATAGAGCCGATCTGAGCCTCTCTCTTAAGCAGTTCCGCGTTAACATTAGCTAACATTTCGAATGCGAAATTAAGCCGAGCTTATGTCAGCCTTGCCTGCTGTCACTGCTATATGAGGACATTGTCCTATGCAGAGTTTGCACCAATAATCACATCTAGATTATGCCACTAATTTCACTTTGAATACTGGCTCTGGAAAAACTTCCTGCACTGACTTGTGCTGCTTTTTCTATGGTTATTTTTCCTGACCAAAACACATGAATAGTCATGAAAATCCCAAACCATATTTATTGGTTTCCCTATCCTAATGGCTGGTGCAGGTACACCAAGAATAACTTTTCTCAGGGACTTTGACATATAGAACAGAGTTTTACATGCTTTCTTTTTTTATTGCCTTTGAGTCAATGCTGGCTCCTGGCAACCCAGCAGCTCTTGTGGGGTTTTTTTGGCAGTGTGACTGGAGGTCATTTTCCAGGCCTTTCTTCCTATGCAATGGAAAGTTAAGTGACTTGCCCAAGGCCACAAGGAGTGCGAGTGTAAATTGAACCCTGGTCTCTTGGTTATCATGGCAGCGTTCTAACCACTAGACTACTCCTCCACTCCTTACACACCGAGATGGGCTCTTATTAAACTTTGCAGGGCTACAAAGGCACACAGCCAGGTGCAGCCCTCTGCATTGCCAGCACACACACTCAGTCTATGTTATTAAGGGAGACATACGCACATGACTCTTTTTATTTTCATTATCAAACAAAGACAAGCATGAAACACACTTGAAAAGTAAAAAGGAAGCAGAAATCACAAAAAAAAACAAACAGGAGAAAAATATAAATTCCGTCATTAAGACCTAAAAGGTCCCTCTTTCTGCCCCCCACTACAGCCCACAACATAGGGAAGAGAATCCTAAGGGGGGGGGGGGGAATATACCAATATTACTGGCTGAAAGTGAAGACGATCTGAAACATTTGCTTCTCAAGATCAAGGAACATAGTCTTAAAATGGGTCTACACCTTAACGTTAAGATGACAAAGATGCTGACTACTGGCAGCATCAATAAGTTCATCATTGAGGGAGAAGAAATTGAAATTGTGGACAACTTCAACCTACTTGGATCAACTATCATTAAAGAAGCAACAAGCAGTCAAGAAATCCAATGGCGCATTGCTCTTGGCAGAATGGCTATGAAGGACCTAGATAAGATTCTCAAGAGCAGAGATGTCTCTCTCCATACAAAGATATGACTCGTCCAAGCCACGGTATTTTCAATAACATCATATGGATGCGAAAGTTGGACAGTGAAAAAGATGGACAGGAAGAAAATTGATGCCTTTGAATTATTATTTTATTTAACAGTATTTCTATACCGCCTTATCTTACAATCAAGGCGGTATCACAGCAAAACAATCAAAGGAAGTGATAGTGTTTTTCATGCAGTGAGGGTTATATCGTGCTTTGTGTGTAAGATGTGTTGTGTGTTTGATTAGGCTGAGTTATGTACATTGTGCGCTATGATACATCGTGTGCTATAATACATTCTTCTATACATTTAGTGTTAAGAAATATCATGTGCCGTTATACATTCTCTTATCAGTGGGTTGGAGGGAGGTGTGTTGGTTGTTCCTGGTAGTTAGGTCATGTGACGTGTCCATAGTGTTCTACGAACAGCATTGTCTTCAGCTGTTTGCGAAAGTCTTTGAGGTCCGTCGTTGATCTCAGATCGTCTGGGAGGGTGTTCCAGATTGTTGGGGCGGCCAGAGAGAGTGCTCTTTCTGTGGTGTCCTTGCATGTTTTTCTGAAGTCTCTAGGGGTGTTGACTCGGTTGGAGGTTCCTTTTCTTCTTGGGCGTGTGCTGGTGTCTGATTGTAAGAGGGTGTGCAGGCTGTTGGCTGAAGTGTGTTGTTTGATCTTAAATATGTTTATGATTGTTTTGTATTTGATGTGTGAACTGATTGGGAGCCAGTGTAGGTCTTTCAGAACAGGTGTGATGTGCTCATGTCTTGTTGATCCAGTTATTATGCGGGCCGCCGTGTTTTGTGCTAGTTGTAGTGGTTTGAGTGTTTGTTTTGCTAGTCCAAGGTAGATTGGGTTGCAGAAGTCCAGTAAGGGGGTTATTAGAGCTTGGCATACGGTACGGAAGTGCTCAGTGGCGAGGAGGGGTTTAAGTCTTCTGATGATTCTCATCTTGTAGTATGCATTTTTGATTGTTTTGCTTACGTGTGACTTGAGATTCAGTTCATTGTCCAGGGTCACTCCGAGGTATTTTACTTCCAATTTTATGGTATGGTTGTGTTTTGTATCTTGATGTCCGGTGGGTGGATGAAGTCTGGGTTACGAGTGATGATTAGTGCCTCAGTCTTGCTGTAGTTGATTGCGAGGTTGTTGTTTTGACACCATATTGTCATTTGTGTGAGGCAGTTTGTTATTTTAGAGTAGTCCGGGTCGTCAACTGAGATAGGAGATAAGCAGCAGCAGCCGGCCCCACATAAAAGCGGCGTCCCTGCTCCCAGGGAGCCGCTGCCCGGACACATCACCTCCGCTGAGTCACCAACAGCTCCTGCCCAATCAGGGCAGTGGGAGCAAAAGCAGCAGCAGCCGGCCCCACATAAAAGCGGCGTCCCTGCAGGGCGGGCCCTTTGGCGTGGCCCTTAGGCACGGCACGAAGGCGAGCAGAAGGAGTCCAAACAAAAGACACAGCCATGCCGAGAGTCACAGAAGAATTCAACAGAGAGCAGACGGAAGTAAAAGACATCAGAAACGCAAGTAAAACACTAACGGGACTTCACAAAAATCAACATGCACGCAACATTGTTTCTCCCACTCAGCCTCCTCATCACACAACTCCTGCCAATAACCACACACTACCACTACCCACACTCCAACTTACCATGGCACCCACCAACCACTTGGACATACATAGAACCCCAGAACACACATAATGACACTCACAGAACACCAGGGACAAAAAGACAAACCAAACACAAATCAAACTCTCACACTAGTTCAAAGGAAACACACAAAACAACAAATGCCTCAAAGCATGCAACAATAGAGCTCATAAATGCCAGATCCATATGCAACAAGATACACACAATAGCAGACCACATAGAAGTCAGTCAGCCCGACATACTTTGCATCACAGAGACATGGCTCAATCCCACCGACAATGTACTACTCAATCAATCGGTGCCAGACACATACACAGCATACAACTGCCCACGCACCCACAAGCGTGGAGGAGGAGTCTTGATAATTGCAAAAAAGAACCTAAGGTTCAGAGCTCTGAGTTTCACTGACACACAACAATGTAACACAATCAGCATCGAGAACAAACACATAGCACTCTGCCTAACCTACAGAGCACCCAGAGCTTCACCCGACGAACTAGCCTCAACGCTTGAAGCAGTCTGCGCTATCACCGCAACCAACAAACTCACGTTACTGCTGGGAGACTTCAACCTCAAGTCCACCAACACCAAAGATGCAGAAGCTTTCCTTCAAGCAATGACTTCACTTCAGTTCACCCAAATAGTCGATGCCCCCACGCACAGACGCGGATCATCCCCAGACCTCATCTTCGTAACCAATGACCTAACATCGAGAGGTCTAATATCAACACCCACCATCACCCCAGTTCCTTGGTCAGACCACTACATAATTGAGATAAAGATGCTACTACAAAAAGACAATCTAAACGAACGCTCAAACACACCCACACAAAGACGATTCAAGAACTTCGACAGGGACACATTCCTATAAGACACGATACAACAACTGACCATAGAAACAGACGACCTGGAGGCTCAAATTACCAACTGGAACAGCACTCTAACGCCGCCAAAGCAACAGATGCTAGACCCAAGAAACACCGTCACAACAAGCTACAACACAAGCCGTGGTATTCAAAAACCATACGACAAGAAAAAAGGGAACTCAGAAAGATAGAACGGAGATGGAGAAAGACCAAGGCATCTGAAAACCAGCAACTATACCTAACAAAGCAAAAGCAATACAATGAACACATCAACCAATCAAAGAGAGAATACCATACAAACATGATAAATACCTCCATCAACAAACCCAGAGAGCTATTCGAAATCGTGAAAATCCTCACAAAAGAGCAAAGGACAGAGGACGAAGTACAAATAGATCCGCAAAAATTTGCTGACCACATCAAGGAAAAATTTCACTCTGCAGAGCAAACAAGACCCAGCGCACCCACTACGTCTATCTCACACTCCAAGACCTGGGACACATTCTGCTCACCATCAACAGAGCAGCTCTCCCACATCATCTCCACAATCAATCCAAGCACCGCTCCCACAGACCCTTGCCCAGTGTCATGGATCAAAGCCACCAAATCAAGCTTTCTCCACATCATACACAACATAGTGCACAACTCCCTCACTCAAGGAGTCATGCCAAATCAACTAAAGCTCGCCACAGTAAGACCGATCCCAATTATGGTGCTGGCAGCGAATACTGTGTATACCATGGACTGCCCGGAGAACAAACCAGTCAATAGTAGAGAAGATCAAACCTAAGCTTTCTTTAGAAGCTCAGATGACAAGACTTCGACTTTCATACTTTGGACACATCATGCGAAAAGAGAGATCATCAGAGAAAGACATCATGCTTGACAAGGTAGAAGGTCAACGCAAAAGAGGAAGGCCAGCAATGAGATGGATTGATATAATAACAGCAGCTATGGGTGCCAGTCTGTCAACAATGAGCTGCCTGACTGAAGACCGAACACAATTTAGGATAGCTAACCAGAGGGTCGCCATGAGTCAACACTTACTCAATGGCACTTAACAACAAACCAATACTGAAAGGAAATTAGGCAGGCAAAACAACCAAGAAATATCATTATGCAGTGGGTGCTTCAATAAGTGGGAGCTAAAAATGCAAATATGTTAAACAACTTGTAAATAATTACTACCCTGTTAAATACCCTAAGACAATTAAAATGTATCCTGTTGGAGTTTAAATTTTAATGTAAATCGCTTTGATTCAGGATAAAGAGGTATAAAAAACAACAATTTAAATAAATCAATCAACAGCCACGGACCCGCAGCCACTCAGAAAGGCAGCAGCTGGGACAGGTCATGAAAAATATAGAATAAGATTGAAGTTGCACCATGCATTTGCATGGGAACTTAAGGAAATATTGACCCCCCCTCCCAGCTGCTGGACCCCAGGCCAGAGCAGGAGGAACTCCCTCCTTCTCTTCTAAGTTTCCTGCAAAAGATCTGGGAAAACATCAATGGAGAAACCCTTAAATACAGTGCTCCTCTTACGAAAATAAACCTTGTAAAACCAGTCTCTGTCAAAGGACAAAGCAAAAGTAACCAAAAGTGTGGACGGTATATAAGATTCAGTCCCAGAAGTCTCTGAAAGCACCGAAACATCCAATGTATCAGGCTGTGGTAATCCTGGGATCTCTTCCGTGCCAGAAGATCTGTGGTCAGTGGGATTGTAATAAACCTAAGAAACTGGAGGATAGGATTCGAGAGAAACCCCAGGCACATCAAGCAAATATGCCTTAAACATTTCTTTATTGCTAATTACACAGGATTTTGGAAAATTAATTAGTCTCAAATTCTGATACCTGGAAAGGCTCTCCAGTTGTTCAATCTTTACTTTCACAACAATGGCGTCCTTCTGAAAATCATTGATCCAGTTATCTAATCGACCCACCTTTGTTTGAAGTTCTGTAGAGATGATATCTTGTCCCCATGCTGTTTTAAGAAAATAGTATTCACCTAGGACTGTGCAGCAAGAGCCTGGATCTGAAGGACAAGAGTTGCTCTGAGTTGTGCGAAGGCTGTCCAGATGGATTGCAGAGTAAAGACCACTGGACAAGTCAGAGAAAAAAGACCCAGGGCTCCTACCACAGCAACTGCTTTCGAGACCCGCGGTTCCAGCGACAGAGAAGCCATCACCCCCTGCTCAATAGCTGGGTCACCAATCAAACACAGAGTTGAGAGGGTGCTGGAGCGCTAACCCTAAAGGGCTTCATATACTTCTCCCCACTGACCTGGAGTCATCTCTCCTATCACCGCTGGTGAACCTGCGAAGGAAACCGCTGGCTTCGTCTGGCTCACAGGGAAGTCTTGTTCCAACAACACAACCTTAGGCACATGCGACTGCTCTGGAGACAGAGTGTCTTGCCCCGAGCTGCTCGACAAGCATCCCAGCTCCGAAGCGCAAATAATGGAGTTTAAAGTCTTCAGCTTGTCACCTAGCTGGTGCAGGATATGCAAAGGGTAAGAATCCAAACGGGTCTGAGAGATAAGTGAAGAGGAAGCCGTAAGGGCAACAGAGGGCTTGTTGCCACCTTTAGCTTTTCTCTTCCCCATGGTGTTAAGTGCTACCTCTCCAAACGCCTGCCTGCGGCCATCTTGGTTCCTCCACACATGCCTCATTTTATAAAATAGATGCGTCCCAAAGCACCATACGCTAGACATGTCCAATACATCTGCCCTAGAGCATGCGTAGCCTGCAGCACCTAGATTAGCACCTGGACGCATGTATGTTATAGTATTCTATAATGCACACTTGTCCCTTGAGGCTGTGCCTACATTCCGCCCATGCCATGCTCCATTGCACGCCCCAACATGAGATCAGCATGGAGGGCACTTCCACATGCATTTATAGAATGGTGCCTGAACAAAACAAGTATGGAAGTGCCCATGCATGCGTGCAATCTGTAGGGACCACAGAACTTTTCATGACTCCCTTATAAAATCTCCTCCATAGCTCCTACTTCTATGCGTATACATTAAAACGCTAGCTGCTGCTGCTGAAAGCTACCCCTTTGGGACAGTACATTACCCCCTTATATTATCTGTAATTTATCTGAAATAGGGTTAGATTTTTAAATAAATACATGGTACTGCCATGGGGATAACAATGGACCCTCAATAGATAATTTTTATAAGGCCTAATTTGAAGAAAAAATTGTATATAGTTCAGTACAGCTTAAAGATATCCAAGAAGGATGCCTTCCTATAGATGATGGGGTCAATTTTCATAGCAACATAGTAAATGACGGCATGTAAGACCAGCATGGTCCTTCTAGTCTGCTCAATAAGGCAGCTAGCATGTCTGAGACTCGCACACGCTAGCCCAGCACCCTTGGATTGGCCTTACAGCACTGAAACGCACCGGAGCAAGCAGGAACAGAGCCCCAGAACCCTGGAATCGGCATTTCAGCATGCCGGTAAGCTCTGCCTACTGAATGATCATCATCAGCTTGAGCCCTCCCTTATTTAAGGAGCCATCCCAAGCTAGGCAGCCACTGCCAAAGGGCCAAGGCATGGCCCTTAGCATACTAGGAAGACAGCTCTCCTCCATCCAACACAGTGAGTATCAACCCACATCGAGGTGACTGCCTCTCAACCAACCATACAGCATCACACACATTTAATCAAAATTTTTATTTATTTATCTGTATTTATATCCCGCTTTTCACCGGGTCAAAGCGGTCAATTGGGGGATACATTTAACATGAGGGGATATGAGACACATACGCTACTACTTACAGGGAACATGGGCAATGGAGGGTTAAGTGGCTTGCCCAAGACCACAAGGAGTGCCTATAGGACTAGAAATCCCAGTCCCTCCGGCCTGAGATTGCTGTCCCCAGGTGGGACTTGAACCCCTGGCCCTCCGGCCTGAAGTACCTTGTCCTAACCACTAGACCACTCCTTGTCCTATTTGCTCACCAGCATCTCTTTCCTAATATGTATCACACTACTCTTCACATTGAAGCTTTCACACCTCTGCCAGGACTCATACCCATCATATAAGGATATGGCCTTAAGGCCTACAATGACTCATGGAATTACGCACACACACCTCGCACTAAAAGACACAGTTCATTAATCCATATACATCTGCAATCACCAGCAGTGCACTATGCCCAGAAGTTCCCACGAACAGGAAGTTTAAAATACATTCTTATTAATGCTCGCTCAGCCTGGAATAAATTGTCAGTTCTTATAGATTACATTGAGCACCAAAAAATAGATACAATGTCTGTGACAGAATCACGGCTCACCGACACCCAATTCTAACAAATCAATTAAATCTACCCCATTCTTATCTTTTCAACAGTCCAAGAACTAACCACAGGGGTGGAGGCATATTCATTCTAGCCAGAAATGACCTAAAGTTCAACACCATTAAATTTGAAAGCACCTGGATACAATTATAATAGCAAACAAGCAACTAACAATATGTCTACTATACAGATCAGAAATGGCAACCAATGACAACCTTCCCGCAATTCTCAAATTAGTGTGCAGCCACATTACTCAAAGAAAACATTTCTGGTTACTAGGCGATTTCAACCTCCTATTGCTGCCATCAAAGCAATCCAAATCCTCAACTTTGCTCCCACATCTATGCAGAAACAGAATAGTCAGGTCTCACCCACTATATCCACAGTACCATGGTCGGACCACAAACAAGTAAACATAGGGATAATCAAAACCTACCAATGGTTCATCGTTTCCGATGCTTTGAGAAACATTCCTGGAAGAAATTCTAACAAAATTTAAGAACATAAGAACATAACATAAGAACATAAGATATGCCATACTGGGTCAGACCAAGGTCCATCAAACCCAGTTTCCTGTTTCCAACAGTGACCAATCCAGGTCACAAGTACCTAGCAGGTTCCCAAAAAGACATACAGGTTCCACAATGCCTCTATTGGAGTATGCAGTAGATTTCCTGAGTCCTCTTTAATAATGGTTATGGAACTTTCCTCCAGGAAGTTGTCCAAATCTATTTAAAACCCATCTACACTAACAGCCTTTATTACATCCTTCAGTACCGAATTCTAGAGTTTGATTACACATTGAGTGAAAAGATAATTTCTCTTATTAGTCTTAAACGGGTTACACTGTAGCTTCATTGCATGTCCCCAAATCTTTCTAATTTTGATGGCGTAAACAATCAATCTACATTTACCTGTTCCACTCCTTTCATTAATTTATAGACTTCTATCATATCTCCCCTCAACTGTCTCTTTTCCAGGTTAAAGAGCCCTAACCTTTTTAGCATCTCTTCATAGGAGTATCCTTCCATCCCCTTTACCATTTTGGTGGCTCTTCTCTGTACCTTTTCTAATAACGCTATATCCTTTTTAAGATACGGCGACCAGAATTGCACACAATATTCAAGGTGCGGTCTCACCATGGAACGATATAGAGGAATTATAATATCCTTAGTGTTATTCTCCATTCCTTTCTTTATGATTTTAAAATGTTATCCAACGATGACGCCTAAATCTTTTTCCTGGGTGGTGGTTCCTAATGTGGAACTTTGCATCATAACCATAGTTTGGGTTGTTCTTTCCTAGATGCATGTCTTCTCCCCCTCCTAGACATAAACCCATGTATCACACAGCCAGTTGGTACAGTTAAGGGATTCCAAACTAAAGCTCAGATAAGTAATATCATACAATATGCAGAATCGAAGCACTTACATAACTAATCTGAAATTGCATCGTAAAATGATTTATCAAAAATGAAACGAATACCACAAGAAATTCTTAATGTGCTCACTAAACTGACCACGAGAACTATTTGAAATCATCAAATCCCTACAAAAAGATCGCAACAAAAACATTAGCACCAATACTCCACACCCTCAGACTTTCTCAAACCACTACTAAAGAAGCACAAAGGAAACTACTAAATATAGTAACATAGTATGTGATGGCAGATAAAGGCCAGTATATGGTCTATCTACTCTGCCCAGCAAGGTGACAAGAGTAGGTGCGCCTGCTGCTCCGTGCAGGTCACCTCTCCCCATGCCTTTGTTTTGGGATGAACCCACCGCTCCGTGTAGGTCACCCCTATTTCTTTAGATATAAGAGATAGTTATATTTATTTTGATTTTATCCTGTTGCTATAAAGGGTTCCACTGTGTCTGTCCCATGCCATTTTGAATTCTGTCACTGTATTTGCCCCCACCACTTCTATCGGGAGGGCATTCCAAGCATCCATCACCTTTTTAGTGATAACGTATTTCCTGACATTGCCTTTCAATTTACCCCCTTGCAGCTTCATGTTATGCCCTCTAGTATTACAGCTTCCCCGTCTTTGGAAGAGGTTTGTTTGTTCATTAATACTCTTTAAGTATTTAAAGGTCTGAATCATATCTCCCCTGTCCCTCCTCTCCTCCAGAGTGTACATATTTAGGTCTTCAAGTCTCTTCTCATAAGTCTTCTGATGCAGGCTCCAAATAATTTTGTTGCCTTCCTCTGAACTGTTTCCAGCCTTCTCTTATATCCTTTGCAAGATATGGTCTCCAAAACTGAACACAGTATTCCGAGTGAGGCCTCACCAGTGACTTGTACAGTGGCATTAGTACTTCATCCTTTCTGCTGGTAATTCCTCTCTGTATGCAACCCAGCATCCTTCTGGCTTTTGCCACCGCCTTGTCACAGTTTCACGACCTTGAAATCCTCAGAAACAATCACTCTGAGGTCCTTCTCCTTGACCGTGCACACCAACCTCTTGCCCTCTATCACATACAATTCCCTTGGATTTCTGCTTCCCAAGTGCATGACACTGCACTTCTTCACAGTAAATCTTAACTATGAAGCATTAGACCATTCTTCCAGCTTTTGTAGATCTTTCCTCATGTTATCCACTCCCTGAGGGGAACACTCTGTTTCTAATTTTGTGTCATCTGCAAAAAGACAGACTTTTCCATTCAGTCCTTCAGCAATATTACTCACAAATATATTGAACAGTACCGGTCCTGGGACCGAACCCTGGGGCACACCACTAATCACCTTCCTTTCATCCGAGTGAGTTCCATTTACATCACCTTATGTCATCTGTCAGAATCCAGAAAATACACAAAGCGTCAATATCTCCATCCCCAAACTATCCTCCTTCAACTCAGTCACCATGGACCATATAGAAAACATCATTCAATGTCTTAGCACCATCACATCCCCAGTTGACCCATGCCGAACAAACTGGATCAAAATAGTTCAAACTGAACTAAGTACAATCATTACCAGAATCACACATCTATCCCTAAATTTAGGCATCATACCCTCATCCCTTAAAACTGCCTCCATTAGACCATTATTAAAAAATACAAAACTTGACATTCACAGCCTAAGCTCATTCAGACCTATATCCTGTCTTCCACTCCTGGCAAAAATTATAGAAAAAACAGTCCAGCAATAACTACAATACCATATTGACTCTCATGCTCCACTAGACCCACAACAACATGGGTTCAACCCTTGATTACCTCAGAAAAATCCAAGTTATCAATGTCCTTGTTTAATGTACATTACCAAGTTTAAGTTACAATGCAAACCACTTTGACTGAAATGATAAATCAGTATAAAAAAATCTGTTAAATAAACAAATTCAGACGTCATCATGGAGTCTAAATGCTCATAACCTCCCATTAGATAGGCTCATAAAAGGCATTGAGAAATCGAAACAAGGATTCATTTTGATATTCATGGATATGGTGTAAGCATTCGACTCAATATGCCACAACACCTTATGCCATTTACAGGAGGTAGGGATAGAAAATACAGCCTTGAACTGGTTCCCATCATACCTAACAGGACGCCAGCAACAAGTACAACTAGGATCACACTCATCAGCCCTAGATGATCAACCACAAGGTGTCCCACAGGGATCAGCATTATCCTCATTATTATTTAACATCTACATTCGGCCAATATGTTCACTAATACAATCCTACAATATCTATTGACACATATATGCAGACGATATAATGCTATACCACTCTTCTCCATAGAGAAACCCAACCACACTGCAGTAATAGATTGCCTCAATACAGTCTCACAATGACTCGCTAAGCATAACCTTACAGTTAACTACAAGAAGCCTGAAGTACTGTACATAACCAGAGATCTGGCATTCACCCCCACCCCCTCCCCCTGTCAACTTTAAAAGTAAGAAATGCAGAATTGAAGGTAAAACATGAAGTTTGTTATCTTGGAATCACCCTTGACCAACGTCTGAGTATGCAATCCCACATCAATAAAACCACTAAAGCACTATACAACTTCACCACCTACGTCCAATCCTGGATGCCGTAATATGTTCTAAGCTCTCATCTTTCTACATTTCGACTACTGTAACACTATCTATCAAGGCCTATCAAAATATGGTTTGCGACCACTACAGATGGCACAAAACACTGCTGCCTGTGCTCTTTTATTTATTTATCTGTTTTTTATACTGCTTTATCATTTCAAACAAAGCGGTTTACATTGTAACTTAAACTTGGTAATGTACATTAAACAGGGACATTGACAACTTGGATTTTTCTGAGCAATGGAGAGTTAAGTGACTTGTCCAAGGCCACAAGGAATGCTAGTGGGAAACGAACCCTTGTCTCTGGGTTCCCAAGCCAGTGCTCTAACCATTAGGCTACTCCACTCTACTCCACACTCTACATGGAACCTGAAGGTCACAAAACAACACACCAATACTAACACTGATTAACTTATGCTATATGTATGTCTTGTCTCCCCTCCCCTTCCCTTATGTTCCATGTAAACCTTCAATTGTATTGTAACCTTTAGTTGTATTGTTGACCACTTTGATTGAAGGATAAAGTGGTATACAAATCTGGTTAAATAAATAAATAAATAAATAATGCACCTACATTGGCTACCAACAGCTATTCGCATAAAATATAAAGTGCTACTGACAATATTTAAAATAATATACAATCCATTTGCCTACTCTCTCTTTTCTATTATACACATGACACCTGACAATGGAAAGAGAAGACAAAGCATGTGAAACATACTTACAATCCCTACTACAAACGTAAAAAGTAGCCAAATATCTTGTAACTGAGCATTTTCAATGTATGCACCAACCCTCTGTAACACACCCCTGAAACAGATTCGAGCCAACACTAACCTCACAAGCTTCTGCCGGCTTCTAAAAATCCACTTATTCCAGCAATACTATGAAAACATAGCAAAGTATCCAGAAAGAAGTGTCAGTAACTCCCTGCCCAGCGTCACATTGGACCCATTCGCTCTATGTCACCTCCCCCACCAGAAAGAATTACTTTTGTTACGTTATCCATGTTTAACCTTGTTTTATGTTTAATTCTGTTTTATTGTATATTCAATACAAATAGCAAACAAGCACAATAATATATACCGCTATCAGAGTGGACAATGCGGTAGTGAATTATACAGTAAAACAAGGCAAGAACAAACAAACAACAGGCAGTACAATACAATACAATGCGCCCCAGACGCGTCACTTGAGCCACCCACATTATATAATCATGTAAATGGCAGACTCCTGCAACCAACTACCTGTACAGAAAAACATGGAGCCACAAGACTGCAGCCCATTATATGAAAGTACATTGCCACAAAGACCAGGATCAAGGCTGCCCTGCCATACAACAGTGAACACCCAGATACTACAAATGTGGGCCCGCCCCAAGATGGCGCCTGCAGGCCCTTCATCCGCCCAACAGCCCACTCCAGCAAGCAAAAGTCACAGGGCTGGGGGTTCCCAAAGACAGAGGAAGAGGGAAAAAAAGATGAGGATTAAGGAGTGGTCAACACAGTAGCATAGAACCGAAGCCCTAAAGCTTCATAGAGCCAAACCTCTGTTATCACCCCGCCATTCATCCATCCCAATCCCCCCCCTGTGATGGTAACTACCCCCCACCCATCCCCTTCCTTAAACCCTACCCCCCCCTTTTCCCCCCCCCCACCGTGTCAAGGAGTGCCCGGCCCCCCAAGAATATCAGTATTGAAAGGACCAGTAGACCCAGGGTCGTTTCTTCTCCCAGGTCCACCCTCCCCCCACCCGCGAGGCTGCAGACACTCACACGTCAGCCACAATCCCACCCTCCCTTTACCAACCCTCCACCCCTCCCAGTTAACGCACCTCATATGGGGAAGTACAGCCTAAGACAAACGAGTCTACTGATGCCTGCGATCAATGATCACATGCTAAAGCCTTCCTCAAGACTAATACCTCAACCAGACCCTAAGGAGCCGTCGAGGTGCAGGGTGGGGCTAATAGGGCTCCCCCACCAGGCGCCTGCGCGCCCCCGCAGGCATCAGTTGTATATGCGGTCCCCACATCTGCAAAAAACGAGTCCATCGGCGCTCCACTCCCGCAGCATGCAACCGCTCGGAAAGTAGAATTCGATGGAGCCGAATTCGCCAAATACCGAGGCTAGGCCCCCTCCCATCTAACCACTGTTGCAGCACCGTCATACGTGCCACCATTAGCGCCAACCGTAACCAGCGTAGCCCCATCCCTCCCAAGGCCTCACTCCATTCATCCTCCCAAACATCCAAGACAGCATTCTGTGCTCTGAGGGGTTCCAGGGCCGGGAGACACCGACGCAAGTGACCAAACACCCGCTCCCAAAAAGATTGAACCTGAGGGCAACGCCAAAACATGTGGCCCAAAGTCGCCCGAGCCTCCCCACACCTAGGACAACAATGACTAGCGCCTACCCCAGCCCTCCAAGCCCGCACTGGGGCAAAATACAACCGGCGTACTATGCGAAACTGAGTGTCACGATGTATGACCTGCACACTTAAGGCCGGAAGGGCCGCCAGCCCCCTCAAGAGCTGCTCCGCGTCAACATCCTCATCCAACTCCACCGACCAGGCCGCTGCCAGCGTCTCCGCCTCCAGGGGCGGTACACCATCCCATAGCATTTTATGGAGCTCCGAGACCCTAGCCTGCAGGGATCCCCCAAGCAAAGCCAATTCAATCGCCGTGCAAACCTCCCCTCGTAGAGCGTCTACCGGAATCGTGCGTATATAGCTCCGAAGCTGGGCGTATTGAAAAACATCACGAGGTCTGAGCGAATATTGGCGCCCTAAATCCTCGAAGGGAACCAGAGTCCCTTCAGGGGTCAGCACATGTTCTAAATTCACTACCCCGAGAGTCTCCCAGAATTGGAATTGAGAGCGCCCCATTCCCAGTTCAAAGTCCGCATTACCCCGGATTGGAAGATAGGGCGTATGTGTCTCCGAGATCTGACGACCAGAGCAGAAGCATCGCCACGCTCGCCGTATAGGCCACAGGAGGAAGACCCGAATATCTACAGGCACGGCTCGCAACGTCCGGGTGTGCAGCAGGTATCTCAAGTGGTAGGGCGCCAGCACATCTTCCAGCACCGCCGTTGGGGAACACTCCATCAAGTCCCACAGCCAGTCACGGACATAGCGCAGCAGACATGCGACATTGTAACGCCGAATATCAGGTAACCCCATACCTCCCATAGCCCAAGGTTGTCTCAGAATCGCCAGACGCACCCGAGGTCTACGTCCCCTCCAAAGGAGCCGATTGAGTAATCGCTCCAGTTGCCTAAGATCTTTGGACTTCAGGTATAGCGGAAGAATCTGGAGTGGGTAAAGTATCTTAGGGAAAATAGCCATCTTACATAAGGCTATTCTGCCCCCCAGGGACAATGGCAAATCCCACCATCGATCTACACAAGACAACACCTCTCCGAGGATCTTAGTCACATTAAGCCGATACAGATCTCCCAACCGTGCTGGTAAGTAGATACCGAGGTACTTGAAATATCCATTAGCCCACTTCAAAGGAAAAGGACCCGGCCATCCCGCATGCCCTTCAGGGGCTAAGAACAGCGCCTCGGACTTATCTAAGTTCAGGCGGAAACCCGAGGGCACCCCGTAATCCTCGATGAGCTGTAATAAGCAAGGCAGTCCGGCTAGCGGTTCCCCCAAATGCACTAATAGATCGTCCGCAAACGCAGCCAGACGAAACTCCCCCCGCCCCATCCGAACACCTCGAAACTGGGAGGAAGTCCGAATAAGAGATAAGAGTGGTTCCAGGGACAAGACGAATAACAGAGGAGATAGCGGGCATCCCTGCCTTGTCCCTTTTTGAATAGCGAAATCGGCAGACAAATTCCCATTAACCCTGACAGCTCCGATCGGACTAGCATAAAGCAAGTGAATCACATCAACAAAGAATCCAGCAAACCCCATCGCCTCTAGGACCTGATACATAAAGCCCCAGTTCACACGATCAAACGCCTTTTCGGCGTCAAAGCTAATGAGAAGCGACGGATCTCCCGCCTAACTCCCCACCCCAAGAGACCACACAATCCGCTGCAAACTGAATGCAATCTGGCGCCCCCGTACAAAACCCACCTGATCCCTATGAATCAAGAGCGGCAGGTAGATCGCCAAGCGATCTGCCATTATTTTAGCCAGAAGTTTAATATCTACGTTAAGTAGAGAGATGGGGCGGTAAGAGCCCGGCAAGAGAGGGTCCCGCCCAGGCTTAGGTAGGATGGTTATCACCGCCTTATTCGCCTCAAAGGGGAAACTACCCCGCTGTATCAGGTCCTCATAATATCCCACCAAGGTGGGCACCACAACATCACTTAAAGCTTTGTAAAATTCACTGCGGAACCCGTCGATGCCCGGTGCCTTCCCGTTCTGCAAGTGCTTTATGGCGGCTTGCACCTCTTGTCCCGTAATAGGATGATTAAGTGCATCCAATTGCTCTCCGCTAAGCCGAGGCAACATACATCGCTCGAGAAAGAGACTACCCTCTACCCCCTTGTCACCCTCACTGGCATAGAGTCCTTGATAGAAATCAGCAAAAACCTTCTCTATGGTGGCGGAATCACGAGTAACAACGCCATCAGCCTGCCTGATGGCCCCAATCTGCTGGGATCCCCCGGCAGGTCGCAACAGCGATGACATTAACTTGCCCGCTTTATTCCCGAAGCGATATAACTTATAGCGGTAGTACATCATATACTTCTGGGCCCGCCGATGAAGGAGCATTTCTAGTTCCGCCTGTACCTCCTTAAAGCCACGTTGATGTGCCACAGTGGCGGACCCCGCCACTAACTGACGTGCCCTGCCTAGGTCGCGTTCCAGTTGAAGGATTCGCTGGTTCAGCCTCTTACGCCGGTTGCTGAGGTAACTGATGATATCTCCGCGAATCACCACTTTCCCGGCCTCCCATAACAAAGCCGGTGAAATGCCCGGGGTCGCGTTAAATTCCTCGTACTCCTTCCATCGTTCCCGCAGAAATGCTTCAAAATGAGCATCCCCACATAGTTCCAAAGGATATCTCCACGATCTACCCACTGGCGGCCGGGTCCGCCGTAACTCCAAAACCACCATCGCATGGTCCGAGATAACCAGGGACCCAATATCCACCCGCGAGACCCAGCTAAACAGCGATTCCGTAATCAAAAAGAAATCGATGCGAGACCAGGTCCCGTGTGCCCTAGATAAATGCGTATAGTCACGTTGTCAGACGGCTGCCTAGGGTGAGAACTTACACAATCTTGACGATGCATATATTCATATGATTCTTGCAAGGTATTGTGGGTATTGTAGTTCATTCACTCCCAAACACAGCTGATGACAATAATTTGAGTTGTGAAACCAAGTGGTAAGATCAATAAAATACTTCTTTTATTGATGGGGTTTAATTCACCCAGCACATGTATGCTTGATAGCACTATAAATGAGGTTACTTGCTTGCAGTGTTTAAATGGATAACAAAAAGTCACAAAGTAAACCGGAAAACAACCTTCAGCTTGTCAGGCAATTAGCTAATGTTTTCTTAGCAAGTAATTACCAAATACAAAGGCACAAAGTAAAGAATAAACTTTGCTGGTTAGGTTAACTTCTGCTTATTTTCCACGCAGATCTCAGCAGTGATTCTCCCTTGCTCACACACACAATCAGGTGCAGCCCTAATTACTATCAATGGACCAGCTGAAAACCTTTAGCTGGCTGGCTGCTACTGTGTGAGCCCAAATCCTGCTTTAAGAGCTGTTTGCAGTGGAAATAAAGAACAAAGTTAGGTTTCTTTGTGATGGCTGATGTGTTTGCTCACGGAAAACTAGCAATAGCATTTAGATAGAAAACAGTCCATATAAATAGTTTCATCTGCTGTATCTCCCCCTTCATCAACAATCATAGGGTCAATATCATACATTGGCACAGATGAGTCTTTCATTAAGGCACTATCATGAGAATGCTTATTCCCTTGCTGCCATTCTCTATTATAGATAGGGTCTGGATCAGTGTTCATACCTGAGCCTCTCCTGCCATCATAATTCCTCTCTGTAAAGCCTGGCCAATATGTAATCCAATTCTGATGTCCAGCCTTCCAATCTTGATCCCTGGACACTGGATCTCCTCTCACATACCTTCTGGCCTTGGTCTGAAAGTCCCTTCCACATGCAGTCTTCTCTCTTCCAGGTAGCCACTGGTGATTCCTATCTCTGCCACTCCATTCCTCTGGCTGAATCCAGTCCAATGGACTCTGCTGGCTTTTGGAATACCTCCCAGTATGAGTACTGCCTTGGAATCTCCCAGACCTTCCAATGGCCTTTCTTCTCTTCCTTCCAGAGAGTTTCCTTCTCTCTCTATCTGCTTGGCTTTTGCTGCAGCTGTTCTTCAAACTCTCCTTGAAGCTCTTCTTGTAGCTCTCCCTGAAGCTGTTATCTGAAGAATAAGCTCTATTCTTATTCTTTCCTAATGTGTGCTGCTCCCTAACACAGCGCAGCTGTCTTGAATCAGGCCCTGCCCTTTGAGATGAGTGCTTAGGGATTACCTCATAGCTCTCTTGATTGCACACACATTTTCTTACTTCAGCCTCCCTCATGGCTGCTGGAAACCTGGTGCATTCTGGGACTGGTAGTCTTTTATGTGAAAACTCTGTTTTCTTGCTTCTACCAGAACTGACAGGTTGCTTGTTTCAGAGTCACATCATCCTTTCTATAGCTCCTACCTGAGCTATGATAAGCTTCCTTATCACAACGTTCACCGGGATACAGCACCCTCCAGATGTCCAAGAGACGGTACGCGTCACAGAGCCCCCACAAACGTTGCCGCGCCCGGCGACTGCCGCTCCCCCCCCGCCCAGACCAGTCAAGACCGACATCCAAGACTTTATTGAAGTCACCCCCCATTACAACCTGATAATCACCTACATCCACAAGCATCTGCGAGAGATCCCGAAAGAAACGAGCCTCATAAACATTAGGCCCATAAACCGAATATAGCATCACCTTCCTCCCCGCAAGTCTTCCCCAAACACTCACATATCGGCCCGCATCATCGGAGATAACCTTTTCCTCAATCCAACTAACAGATTTGGCAATAAGAATAACTACTCTGCGTTTCTTCCCCACAGCCGGGGACCCATATACATGGGCAATTTGACCTGAGCCCAACTTCGCGTGCTCTACGGCCGATTGATGAGTCTCCTGCAACATAATCACATCAGCACGTTGCCGTTTTAACTGCTGCAAGACTTTGTACCGCTTCACTGGGGAGCCTAGCCCGCAGACATTCCAAGAGACTATTCGCGGATCATTAGCCACCCTGCAATGGACGATGGCGATACCTCAAAACTACATGCCAGTAAAGACCATGGCGGCAGCCCCCCCAGCCCAGGGCCCCCCACCAGCTCGACTCAACCAGAGCCTCCCAAGGAAGACCAAACTTCCCTCGTATCCATTCGATCCCATGCATTCTAGCAGTCATACTCCCCTCCTCATGGATTAAGGCAAACACCCTCTCCCCCCCCCCATCCCACCCATCCCTAACTTAATGCTACCCTCCCCCATCCAATATGCCCCCCTCCCTCCCCCCTCCTCCCACATCCCCCATCCTCCCCCCCCCCCTCTACCTCATCCGCCCAACCTTTTACCCTCCACCTTCCAGCCACACCCGGCTTCAGCTGAACTCCCTAGGCATGCAAATCCCCCCCTCTCCCCCCCCCAAAAAGCAACCAAAGACCTCCTCTGCCAGCCCTCTCCTCAAAAAAAGCCTAGGGGCCTCGCCTCTCCCAAGCGCCACCTAGAAAATAAGGTCCAGTTCAAGCACCCGAAGAGGGAGAGAACACATCAATTATTGGGCAATAGCACTAAAGGCACTACCCCCCGTCTGCGGCCGCCCCTCGCCTCCATCCACCCATTAGTTTCAGAGGGTTGGGATAGGAAGAAGTACAGAAAGGAGGGAAGAGGAAAAAAAATAAAAAATAAATAAATAAATCCCCCGCTCAAAGGTATTTCACCTTTTCCCAACCAGGAGGGGTCCCAACAATGAGCTTACCTTCCCCCACTCCCGCCGCTTGGGCACCCCTCAGCCATCCGACGGCGTTACCCTTCACCGATCCCACTATAGGGAGCAGGGAGGCTATAGGTCTCAGCGCCCCCCCACCCCCATAGAGTCCACTCCCGCGAGGGAAAATAGAAAAGGGAAAGAAAGAAGAAATTAAGAGGGACCCAAAAAAACTTACATTGTAGACTAAAACTGCCACAAGTAAGAACATCCTAGAGAAATGGTAACAATGTACTAAACAGAACTATTCCAAAGTAACAATGTACAAATTCAGTCAATTGACAAGTTCAGTACATAGGCACACCCCGTAAGGCACCAATTCTACCCCTATGGGACAGCGGTCAGCCCTCTGGTGTCCCCAAGCCAAAAAAGGGAGAAGAGGGTGTCCGCTCCCGGCCTCCCATGCTCCCCAAGCAAATGCCGCCGTTGCCCTGTGAAACCCTCCGGGTGGGGCAGACTGATCTTAAAACAGAAAACCTAAAGCCATGCCCAAGAGGGCGGGGCCCAATCAACTTATATCAAAACATTACCTGTAACAGCTTGATCCGGGAACCCAGACTGAGAGGAAAACTCATTTAAGAGAATAGTAAATATAGAAGTGCATATAGGCGGGAACACTCAAACAGCATGTTGTGCCAGTCAAAAGTCAGCGAGCCAAAAACACAGGATGGAAATGCAACATTAAATAAAAATGAAGGCAAAGGAATAATTTAAAAAAAGTATATAATTAAATAACGATAAATTAGGCAAATACAGAAATAAAGTACATAACTTAAATCAAGCTGTGATGTGAGCCCCGCAGGCTCCGGTGGTTCGTGTGTCCCCAAAATGCCACCAGCCGGATGAGCAACCATATTGTTCGTGCAATAATGTTCACATGGCAAAGTCCAGGCAGCTTCCGTAAGAGGGGAATCGAAGCCGCCAACAGAGCATCTCAGCTCCCAGGACTATAACACCTCCAACACAAGAAGACCAGCCAGCCACGCGGCTCTCATCTGCCCAGGCCGTTGCAGAAATCCAGTGCCTCTGCCGGAGAAGAGAAGGTACGATTCCCCCCCTCACCGTGCACCTTCAGAATAGCAGGGTATGCCAGCGTAAAGCGAATACCGCGTTCAATTAATTTGCTGCATGCCTCCCTATAGGCCTTGCGTTTCAGAGAGACATCAGCCGAGTAGTTTTGAAAGACTAATACCCTGCAGTCGGAATTGCCTGAGCGCCGCTGTTGCCTCGAAGCCCTCAAAACATCCTCCTTTTGGGCCGCATTTAGGAATCGGGCAATCACTGTCCGTGGCCGGCGATCCCCGGGTCGATGAGGCCCCAACCTGTGGGCCCTTTCCACCACTATATCTCCTACATCGGCGGTCAGCGGTAAATTATTAGGCAGCCACTTCTCCAAGTGCCGCCGGAGATCCTTGTCAGGTACAGATTCCTCTATACCAATAAATCGCAGATTGTTTCTTCTACTGCGATTTTCTAAGTCCTCTATCTTCTCATGCTGCTTAGTTAAGGCCTCTTCCAGAGTCTTAATGCGGGCCGCATCCTGCGTTCTCATGTCTTCCAGGGAGCCGATACGTGTCTCGGCATGCTCAACCCGTGTCGTGAAGTCGGAGACCGCTTGAGCCACCGCAGTGATCTGCGCCGCTAGTCCCCCAAAGCGGTCCTCCAAGGCCACCACTACTGCCTTGGAGACCTCCGCTACCATCATCGAGGTGGGCAGCTGTGGCGGCGCATCCTGGGGGTCCTCCACCATCTTTGCCTCGCCGCCGCGTGGTCTCTCACGGCGGGGGATTTTAGTGGCCATAAACGCCTTCCCAAGGCTGATCGACGAGCGATCAGAATACCGGTTGTCTGTCAATGTTTCCCCGTGCTGTAGATCAAGTAATAGCCAGCAAAAGTGCTCAAATTATGGAGGAGGGAGAGAGCGGGCTCCGGAGCCGAAGAGGAAGCGTCCTCCTAGCTCACCATGCCACCGGAAGTCCTCTCTTAACCTTGTTTTAATTTATCCAAGTTAACATTCCTGTTAAATGTATAGGGCCCGATATTGAGAAAGGTAGGCTATGTACCGCGACGGCACATATCTGCCCGCCGATCCCCTTAACCCAGAATTTCACTTCTGCACTAGCGGAAGGGAAAATCCCGGTTAGCCTGGATGCCCTGGCAGGCGCAGAGGCTACATGGGTGGCAGTGATTTTCGATGCATCTTAAAGATAGTAAAGGAAAAACCTTGCCTATCTTTAAGGCACATAGGGCTACATGGGTAGCACTGAAAATCGCTGCCACCCGTGTAGGCCCTTCCTCCGCCTTGGAACGCCCCTAACATGCCCCAATGCTATGCGGATAGCATCTGAGCACATTAGGGACTTAGCCCGGATTTTCAAAGGGCACTACCCAGTCCCAGGTAGGTGTCCTTCGAAAATCCCAGATAAGGCCTTTACATGGGTAACTAAGGAAGTTACCCATGTAAAGGCCTTCGAATATCAGGCCCATAATACCTCACTGTTATGTAATGTTGTCTGTAAAGTGCTCTGACTGCAGTGGTATATAAAACCAGTTAAATAAACAAAGTTGTAGAGTTGCACCTGCCGCTCTGGGCAGGTTACTCCTCCTCTATGCCTTTGCTTAAGGTTGTCCCTGCTGTGCCAGGCAGATTCCAGAACCTCTCTCTGTTCATGAAGTTATTTATGTTTGCTTTGAGTCCATCTTCTTGCTATGTAGTGATTTTCTGTGTCTGTCCCAGGCCTTTTTGAATTCAATCACTGTTTTTGCTCCCACTACATCCTTCGGGAGGGCATTCCAGGGATCCTCCACCCTTTCTGTGGAAAAGTATTTCCTGATGTTGCTTTTAAGTTTACGTCCTTGCAGCTTCATTTTGTGTTTCTAGTTCTACAGCTTCCCTGTCTTTGAAAAAGGTTTGTTATCCAGATAGTATACCTTGGCTGGTTACAGTGATATTTTGTGGTACCATCTGGACAGTGCCAGGGCAATCCCTTGATTTATGTGGTTAGCAGTGATTTTCCGCGTCATTCTCCAGATAGTTATCTGGATCGCTCGGCAACAAGCTCTTCCAAATGGCTCCCCAGATAACTTTCCCTGTGATGGAGCTGAAATTTGCTGCAATATGGATAGTGGCCAGGGCTGACCACAAAGACCAGATAGTCAACACTGGACACTATTCATATACCAGCACTGAATAGCCAGTTTTTATTTAACTTCAGCAACAGGCATGATCGACGCAGTTAAATACTGGTCCAGATGTTTCTTTTTTGTGACTATCTCATCTGGTCACCTTACAAGAATTTTTGAAGTGTCTGAATTTGTTGGAATCACTTTCACAGTTTACACTACTAAGTAGGAATCATTGAATGCCCTTTTTAGAGAATGATTTTCAACAGGGTTGATATTTGGATGCGTCTTTCTACTGGAAATGAACAGAATGAAAGCAGTGTGAGGTTGGAGAGTTCTCATCCCTGGGGACTGTGACCATTGGCCAATCCATAAACCTGAGATGGATTTCATCTTCGGTGTCCCCTTTCTACATGTCAGATTCAGGACTCCTGTATACCTGCAGCATGGTGGGAAACAAATGTACAGCACCAGCTCTGATTTGTTAACTCAGTATCCGGGGCTACTGGTGCTTGGCTGGTCGATCAGAGAAATATAAGAGAAATACATGGAATAAAAAGGACTCACCCAGCAAGCCTAAAGATAAAGATTTCCTGAATCTTACGACACCTCAGACTCACCGCAGCACCCATGCGGCAGGTCACATTGTTAGACACAGTCTTCTGGTCCGGGCCGAGCAGTTTCTTCTGAAAAACTCGAAGGCATCTTGTCTCCCATGGTGCTTCATGTGTCAGCTATGATGCCTTAACTCTGCTGCTCCGCAGATTTAAACCACTTAAATTTAGATTCTTTAGCTACAAGCACTGTTCCCTCTAAGCTGTGCGCGTGTGCGCGCACACACACCTCGCCGAGCGAGCGCACATACTTTACAACAGAGCGCACAAAAATTACGGTTCTGATTCTGATAGAAAACAACACAGATGTCTTAAAATTTAAAAGTTGTTATGTATTTATGGTTTTCACAAGTTCTACAATGTTTTCTAGTGCAATCAATGTAGTGTACATACTGTATTCTGATGTGTAGTCAGATTTTAAATTATATAACTCCGAGTGTCGTTATGTGGCGCACAAAAATTTAACCTTCCTTCAACAGTTGCGCAGCTGATATTTTATGCGCACACAGCCTACAGAAAATTAGAGGGAACATTGGCTACAAGATGTGCAGAATTTCCCCAAGATAAGTCAAGGATCAAGCAGTGCCCTTAAATCCAGCAAAGCTCTTGACTGAGAAACCACTCTTCATTGTCATTGTAGTTGTAAGATGTAGTCACCATATCACTAAGGGTATCAAGCATCCTAGGAGAACTTTCAGCTTTATACACCCCTCCCCCCAAATTTTGCTGATTAAATTCAACATTCACAATCATCCCAAAAACCCTCCTCTCAGAACTATCATGCAAAAATATATATTTGAGCATCATAAAACACTTTGAACACATGTGTGCACACATTCCCCTGCAGGCAAAAGAATGGGATCATAGTTCTTTGTGTGGTGGGTGGGAGCTGTTCCTTTACTTCAACTGCTGCTGTCCTTTGCCACTCCTAACCATCCTAGGTACCATCTCAGTCTTGCCTATGCCAAGGGCACTAGAGACTGAACTTGTGACCCAATCATCTGGAGATCAGTAACATGCCATTGAGTCATGGAGTCAGCACATTAGATCCAGCTTCCGGAGTCTGGAGCAGGAAAGCAGATGGAGAAGCCCACCCACACCAGAAGAGAGCACTGGAGCAGCAAGTCATGTGTATCTTCTGAGACTCTGTATATAAGGTAGCAGCCAGCTGCTGAATCAGAGCTTTTCAATGGGCCTGACCTGTCTCTACTGCTATCCAGCTTTTGCTACCACTTTGGGTTCCTGCTTAACATCTGACTCCTGCTCCACTCCTGCTTCCTGCTTAACATCTGACTCCTGCTCCATTCTAAGTGAGGCCTCACCAGTGACTTATACAGTGGCATTAGTACCTCTTCCTTTCTGCTGGTAATTCCTCTTTGTATGCAACCCAACATCCTCCTGGCTTTTGCCACCGCCTTGTTGCACTGTTTTGCCACTTTGAGATCCTCAGAAATAATCACACCAAGTTCCTTCTCCTGGTCCGTGCATACCAACCTCTCACCCCCTATCGCGTACATTTCCCTTGGATTTCTGCTTCCCAAGGGCAAGACACTGCACTTCTTCGCATTAAATCTTAACTGCCAAACATTAGACCATTCTTCCAGCTTTTGTAGATCTTTCTTCATGTTCTCCACTCCCTCAGGGGAGTCCACTCTGTTGCAAATTTTCGTGTCATCTGCAAAAAGACCGAACCCTGGGGCACCCCGCTAATCACCCTCCTTTCATCCGAGTGAGCACCATTTACCATCACCTTCTGTCATCTGTCAGTCAACCAATTTCTGATCCAGTTCACCACCTTGGAACCCATCCCCCAAACTACTGAGTTTATTGATAAGCCTCCTATGAAGAACAGTATCAAAGGCTTTGCTGAAATCCAAGTAGATGACATCCATCACATGCTCCTGATCTAGTTCTCTGGTCACCCAGTCAAAGAACTCAATAAGATTTGTTTGGGAAGATCGTCCTTCAGTAAAACCATGTTGCCTCGGATCATGCAACCTGTTGGTTTTGAGAAAGTCCACTATTCGCTCTTTCAGGAGCACCTCCATTACTTTTCCCACCACTGAGATAAGTCTTACGGGCCTGTAGTTTGTCACTTCTTCCCTGTCACCGCTTTTGTGAAGAGGTACCACATCAGCTCTTCTCCAGTACTGAGGAACTTTTCCTGTTTCCAAGGATCTGTTGAAAACATCCTTTAAGGGCCCTGCAAGAACCTCTCTGAGCTCTTTCAGTATCCTGGGATGTATCCCATCCGGTCCCATGGCCTTGTCTACTTTCAGTTTTGCAAGTTGTTCTAACACATCTTCTTCTGTGAATGGTGTGGTATCTACTTCATTCCCATTTTTATATTTGGGAGTCACAATTGGTCCTTCTCCAGGATTTTCTTTAGTAAAAACAGAGCAGAAGTATTTGTTTAGCAATTTCGTTTTTTCAATGTCACTTTCCACGAGTCCATTCCCAGCACTTCTGAGTCCTGCAATTCCACCTCTGATTTTCCTCCTCTACCGAATATACCCAAAAAAAGTCTTGTAACCACACTTCACATCTTTAGCCATCTTTTCTTCTGCATTTGATTTTGCTTTCCTTATTTCTCTTTTAGTTTGATCCTGTATAACTTTCCATGTTCCTCTGTTTGCAAGCTCTTGAATTTTGTGAAAGCTGTGTTTTTTGCCTTTTTTTGAGCAGCCACTTCTTTGGAGAACCAAATAGGTTTCCTTCTCCTCTCGTTTTTATTTACTTTCCTTACATATTGTGGGACCCTAGCCTGGGTCCTAGGGCTCACAGGCATAGGGCTGCCTTGTAATGTCCTTAAATAAAGCTTTTCTGACTGTCCCCAGTAGAATTCTGGGACTTGTAGTTAGGCTTTTCTTGAGCGAGGACAAAATGTAGTGTGAGACCGTTGGTAAGGCATACAAGAATATTTATTTTTCTATGGGGATTTCCAAGGCATTAAAATTCAAACACAAGGCATTAGGATACTTCTCCAACACAAAGGATAACAGAAGATAACTGGCAACTGAGGTAAACGGAAACCAAAAGTCCTGCTAACCTTAGCAGCTGTTTTTCATTAAACAAATCAGTACTCAGCACAGCTTCTTATTTCTTTCAAACAAAAAGGTAAAACTTTCTTCTTGGCACAACTGTTGTTTTCCCTTTTAAACAAACTTCTGGTAACACACAGCTTTTGCACAACTGTTTTCCCAGTTCAAACAAACTTCTGGTAACACACAGCTTCTTTGCTTTAGAAGAAAATTCTCACTTGGTAAAACACATCCTTGGCTTTAGAAGACTATTAGCAGTTACAGAGTTATGCACAATACAGCTTCTCACTCTTTCTCAGTTCTGCTTAGTAAGGCTCAGTCTTCTTTTAAACAGAATGAGCAATCCATTGGAGAGATTCCTAGGTCAGACTCTGGCACATAAGAATTGACCTGCATTTCCTCCTGGGCTAAAGAATGCTCATTGCCTTCTACAGTCTTAAAAGCTTCCTCAGCTTCTCTGTCTTGTAGGAACTTTTGAAACTGGCTCCACAGCAAATCTTTCTGATTGGGCACAGTTACTTTGGGAGAATAAGCCTTTCTCTCAGGGAACACTTGTGCTAATGTTTCTAGTGTTTTTAGCTCAGCTGCTCTGCTCACTGCTGGGGTTTGGCTTTTTCCACTCTCAAGCATCTCCACCCACCTTCTGGCAGTTGTAGCGTTTGCTATAACAGTAGGGCTCAGGTCTGGCTCTTGTACACTAGCTGTTGCAAACTGTTCCTGTTCATCTGTAAGCTGTTCAGCTATACGTCTGTTGGCTTCACTTCTAGGAGCATTTCTCAGACATCCACTGCTTCCTTTTCTACTGACCTCTTTCAGCTTCTGGAAGTCAGACTTCTTGTGCCTTTCTCCACTCCTTCTCTCATGAGACCTCTCCTGAAAGCCTTCCTGGAATCCTTCTTCCTCTCCAGGATCTCCCAGGGCTCTGGGATATCTCTTCCCACTGGAATCCCCTTGCTCCAGGATCTCTCCTTCTCCTGTGGAAATGACTCTCCCTTCCTCCTTTCCTCTCTGGTCAGAGTGAGGTTTTAAAAACCGTTTCTTCCCTGCCACACCCTTGCCTTCGCACAGGCCTTTCCAATCAGTATCTAAGCCTGCCCCCACTTCAGAGTCAGGGCGTGGCTTAGCTTCAGCAGAGACAGGATTTTTTTTCTTTCCTGCTCTGCAAGCTCTGTGCACAGCTTGTCTGTCACTTGTTTTAAAAGCAGAAACATGGTTTTCTTCTATCTCCATCTGTTCTTGGCCACTCTCCTCATCACAATATTTATCTGTTGCCCCTTTTATTGCCACCTTTAGTTTAGCCCATTGCAGTTCCACTTCCCTTATCCCCTCCCACCCTGCCAACTCCTCCTTCAGGTACTAGGCCATTTTACTAAAGTCAGTGTTTTTGAAGTTAAGGACTTTGAGCTTGCTATGATTGGACTGCACCTTGGCTTTTATCTCAAACCACACTGTGTGATGATTGCTGCTGCTCACAGGGGCACCCACCCAGACATTGGACATGCTATCATCGTTGGTGAGCACTAAATCCAGCACTGAGCTTTCCCTCATTGGTTCCATCACCATTTGTCTAAGTAACGCATCTTGGAAAGCATCCACAATTTTTTTCTTCTTTCCAGATTCGCAGAAGGAGTAATCCAATCCACATCGGGTAGATTAAAGTTACCCAATATGATCACTTCCCCCTTTGTGGCTATGTTTGCAATATCTATAATCAATTAGTTATCAATTTCTTCGATTTGAGTCAGAGGTCTGTAGACTACAGCAGTATGGATGACAGCGCAATCCAGAGCACTTCTTTTTTTCCCCATGCCCCTGCATTTCAATAGCTTTTATATTGCTTTTGACATACAAGGCTACTCTTCCTCCTTTTCCATTTTCTCTGTCTCTTCTGAATAGATTATAACCAGCTATGGCTATATCCCAATCGTGCGATTCATTAAACCATGTTTCTGTAATGGTCACAATGTCCAAGTCCATTTCCACCATTAGGGCTTCTAAGTCTGGAACTTTGTTGGCTAAGCTTCGAGCATTTGTGCTCATTGCTTTCCAGCATTTAACTGGCTTGTGTGTATTTTGCATTGATTTTGTTCCGTCCACTTCTTCCCACTTGTCGTTGATGTGTGGTTTAAAAGTGTGGCTGCTTCTGATGTTGTGACGTCCTGAACTTGTCCTTCCCCATCCATCACCCCCTTTTCTAGTTTAAATGCCTGTCCACATACTGCCTGAATTT
The DNA here is from genome assembly GCA_033557465.1 of Ichthyophis bannanicus. Lineage (NCBI taxonomy): Eukaryota > Metazoa > Chordata > Amphibia > Gymnophiona > Ichthyophiidae > Ichthyophis > Ichthyophis bannanicus. The sequence continues at coordinate 301,297,068 of CM066040.1, read as the reverse complement.
TTCACTTAGGATCCCCTTTTCCCTGCGACAGAGAGATGTAGTTCATCAGCACAGTATAGTCTCTTATTGGTCCATCTGTTTCCCCACTCGCCTATAAATCTGAATCCTCCTTGTTTGCACCAGGTCTGAAGCCATGTATTAAAGCTGTTTATGTGATGAACCTTTCTGCCCCCTTACCAAGAACAGGTAGAACTTCTGAGAATGCTGCAGTGTTAACAGTGGGCTTGAGTTTCTCTCCCAGAGTCTGGACGTCCCTTTGAACTGCAGAGGCACTGTTTCTAGCCAGGTCATTTGTGCCCAAGTGGATGACAACATCAGTTTTGGAGTGCTCACTTTCTGTGCTAAGTACATCAACAATTTGGTTTGTATTCCTGCTGGCTGAAGAGCCTGGGAGGCATTTGACTAACTTATCTACTACTACTACTACTACTACTATTTAGCATTTATATAGCGCTACGCACGCAGCACTGTACAGAAATATAAGCAAAATGACAGTCCCTGCTCGACAGAGCTTACAATCTAGTCAACACAGAGGATCTCTAAAGGTAAAAAGGGGACTGCTGTAGTTGTTGATATGGAGAACATACTAGATAGGCCATGCGGTCTTTTTCTGTCATCATATTTCTATGTTTCTATGTTAAGACAACACAGAACAATAGACAGATCGGGAAAACAATTATGGTGACACAGAGCAATATTAACTCGGGATAAAGCAAAGTACGGGGTAAAACAAAGTATGGCAATTACAATTCGGGCAAAAGAAGTATGGCATTTACAGTTTTAGACATGACAAAAGACAGGAGTCAGGTTAGGACAAAGGGTAGAAGTCAGGATCTAAAAGCTACAGTGAAGAGGTGGGTTTTCAACCTGGACTTGAAGAGGGCCAGGGAAGGTGCCTGATGTATAGACACAGGTAGGTTGTTCCAGGCATACGGTGCAGCAAGGTGAAAGGAGCAAAGTCGGGAGTTAGCGATGCGAGTGGAGGGTCTAGATAGAAGTAATTTGTTAGAAGAGCGAAGTTCGCGAGAGGGAATGTAGAGAGAGATGAGAAATGAAAGGTAATGAGGGGCTATAGAGTGAATGCATTTATAGGTCAGGAGGGGAAGTTTGAAATGGATGCGGAATTGGATAGGGAGCCAGTGAAGCGACTTGAGAAGAGGAGTAATGTGGGCATGGCGAGGCTGGCTAAAGATTAGTTGAGCAGCATAATTTTGAATAGTTTGAAGGGGAAAGAGATGGCTCACAGAGAGACCAGTAAGGAGAAGGTTGCAGTAGTCGAGGCGAGAGGAGATTAAGGAGTGGACAAGGGTTTTAGTAGTGTGTTCAGAAAGGAAGGGGCGGATTTTGCTAATGTTGTAGAGAAAGAAGCGGCAGATCTTAGCTACATGTTGGATATATGTGGAGAAGGAGAGAGAGGAGTCAAAGATAACTCCCAGGTTGTGGGTTGAGGAAACCAGAAGGATTGTAGAGCCATCCACGGGGTCTGAGAAGGGAGGGAGAGGAGGGGAAGAATTGGGGGGAAAGACAAGGAGTCCAGTCTTGGCCATGTTCAGTTTCAAGCGACGGTGAGACATCCAGGCAGCAATGTCAGAAAGGCAGGCAGAGATCTTGGTCTGGATTGCTGGAGAGATATTAGGTGTAGAGAGGTAGATTTGGGAGTCATCAGCATAGAGATGGTATTGAAAGCCATGGGAGGAGATAAGCGTACCAAGGGAATGGGTATAGAGAGAGAAAAGGAGCGGACCCAGGATGGATCCCTGGGGTACACCAACATGGAGTGGGGTGGGAAAGGAGGAGGAACCGCCAGAGCATACACTAAAGGAGCGATGGGAGAGGTAGGAGGAGGACCAGGAAAGTACAGAGCCCTTGAAACCAAGTGAGGAGAGGATGGCGAGGAGAAGATTGTGGTCAACAATGTCAAAGGGAGCAGAGAACAATGTTCCCTCTAATTTTCTGTAGGCTGTGTGCACATAAAATATCAGCTGTGTGCAGCTTTTGAAGGAAGATTAAATTTTTGTGCGCCACATAATGACACTCGGAGTTATATACTTTAAAATTTGACTACGCGTCAGAATACAGTATGTACACCACATTGATTTTAATCAAATTAAATGAAAATAGACGATTACTAAATGAAGCGGGAAATTTCTAGTAATTACAATCAAAATTTAAAAGTTATAAGACGTCTGTGTTGTTTTCTATCAGAATCAGAGCCGTAATTTTTGTGCGCTCTGTTGTAAAGTATGTGCGCTCGCTCAGCGAGGTGTATGCGCACGCACACGCGCACAGCTTAGAGGGAACAGTGGCAGAGAGGTCGAGAAGGATGAGGACAGAGTAGAGGCCCTTATATTTAGCCAGGAACAAATCACTGGAGACTTTTGTAAGAGCCGTTTCAGTGGAGTGTAAGGGACAGAAGCCAGATTGTAGAGAGTCCAGGAGGTCCTGAGAGGTGAGGAAGTCAAGGCAGTGGCAGTGGACTGCTCGTTCTAGTAGTTTAGATATGAAGGGAAGAAGGGAGATGGGTCGGTAGTTAGAGGGACAGGTGGGATCGAGTGAGGGTTTCTTGAGGAGAGGTGTGTCCACGGTGTGCTTGAAGTCTGCGGGGACAGTTGCAGTGGAGAGTGAAAGGTTGAGAATAAGAGAGATGGAAGGGACAATGGTGGGGGAGATGGGGTTTAGGAAATGGGTGGGGATAGGATCAGAGGAACAGGTGGTGGGTTTGGAGGAAGAAAGAAGGAGTGCGGTTTCCTCATCAGAGATCGTAGGGAAGGAGGAGAGGGTAGCAGAGGAAGTATGGATGGGGGGAGAACTGGGGAGAAGGCAAGGTAGATGAGGAAGTAGGGAATTGGAGGGTAATCTTGTGTATTTTGACAAGGAAGTAATCAGCCAGGGTTTGGGCAAACAGGGAGGGCGGGACGAGGGGCGGGAGCACCTTGAGGAGAGAATTGAAGGTATTAAAGAGGTGGCAAGGATCGGAGGCAAGAGAGTTGGTCAGGTGGATGTAGTATTCTTATTTGGCAAGTGCTATGGCTGACTGGAAGGAGCCAAGGATGAATTTGAAGTGTATAAGGTCTTCTGGGAAGCGGGATTTGATCCATGCACGTTCAGCAGAACAGGCACAGGTGCGTAAATAGCGGGTTGTGAATGAAAGCCAGGGCTGGGGTGCAGAACGTCTGACAGGACATGGGGTAGGTGGGGCAAGGGTGTCCAGAGCCGAGGATAGTGCAGTATCTCTTTTATACTGTGTTCCCAAGTTGGTGCCTCTGATGATGGAATCTCCAAGTAGTAATAGTTTTCTGTTTGGTGAGATTGTCTTTATATTTGGTGTTTAGCAGGCGATTTCTCATTTAAGGGGCCTTCAGTTTCCATGGATTGGGCATCCTCATTAACCAAAGCAGAGAAGGCATTATGCAGGGATATCTCTTGATGTATAGGGTGTGTCTGCGTTACAGGTCGCAATCTACCCGAGTCTACTGTGATCCATTTGTTCCTGGGATATTTGGTTGTTTGTGGGAGCGGTGGTGGACTTTGTTTGGTTTGTATCCTAGAAGAGGTGAATTTCATTGCAGCTAGTTCTTCCCTTAGTAGAGTCAATTCTTTATGCATGGCAGCTAACTTGAGGCATATAGGACAAGCTCTTAGGTTCCAAATGATTCTTCTCAGAATGAAAGCACCACAGTTATTGTACTGAATACACGACGTGCTGATTAAGTGGTCCTAGAAGGAGAAGAAGAAAAGGTGGGCTTAACACCAAATTAAAGGATAGATGTCAACGTATGTGACCACTATATAGGCAATGCAGCCCTGGGATGGGTGGGGTGAGGGGTGTGGTGGGTGGGAATCTAAGTGTCCCTGGCCTGTAGGCCTTATATGAACTGAGTGCGCACTCAGATATCTGATTTAAGGGCTACACAAGGAATGTAGGCAGTCAGAATATTCCCAAAAATGAATGTATAACTAACGGTTAAATTGATGAAATTAGACTTACCTGCTAATTGTAGTTCCTGGAGTGGAGACAGTCTAGTCCCGGACCTCTGGGTTCCCAATCTCATACAGCAGCTTGAAGACTGAGAAAACTCCTCCTTTTCTGATGTCACTGGTATATCCAGTCGGGAGCCTCCCCCTGAAGCCAGTTACCTATTGGAGTGGAGGAGTGGCCTAGTGGTTGGGGCAAGGTACTTCAGGCCAGAAGGTCGGGGGTTCAAATCCCACGAGAGGACAGCAACCTTGGGCCGGAAGGACTGGGGTTTCTAGTCCCACAGGTGCTCCTTGTGGTCTTGGGCAAGCCACTTAACCCTCCATAGCCCATGTTCCCTGTAAAATAGTTATCTCCAAGTTATAATGCCCTGTTCAATGTAATTTCAGTTTGTTCAATGTAAACCGCACTGATGCAGAATAGCGCGGTATATAAGAGAATAAAATAAATAAATAAATAAATAAATAAAGCAGACTCAACCGGAGCAACAAGTAAGAATGTATAGTACAATAAATAAAGTGTAATGTAAGGAATAGCAAAATAAACTCCTGAACATGCAAACTAGGGAGAGAACCTCTCCCAACGGAATTTAAACTTTAAGCGTGCAGAAGACAGTCCTCTCCCACCAAGCGAAAGAAAAGAGTCCCCTCTCTACCTCAATCTTCTGAGGGAACCAGACAAACGTTTGTTACACAACTTCCAGAAAAAAGGACTTACCTGTGAACTCCCAGTACTCCACCCCTCTATTTGCCGCAGCAACAGATCGGGTAGGGACACGGGACTAGACTGTCTCCACTCCAGGAACTACAATTAGCAGGTAAGTCTAATTTCATCTTCCTGATCGTGTAGCCAGTCTAGTCCCGGACCTCTGGGTTGTACCAGAGCAGTAACAGAAGTTAAACACGGGAGGGACCTCGTAGGCCAGCTTGGAGTACTGCGGCACCGAAGGAGGAATCTTCCTCGGAATACACATTTAAACGGTAGTGCTGAACGAAGGAGTTTAAGGATGACCAGGTCGCCGCTTTACAAATGTCCACCGGAGGCACCAGACGAACCTCAGCCCAAGAGGTTGCCTGAGACCTGGTGGAGTGGGCTTTCAGACCCTTCGGAACCGGTTTGCCCTTCAGAATGTACGCAGACGCAATGGCTTCCCGAATCCACCGCGCAATGGAGGCTTTTGACGCCGCTTCGCCCTTTCGAGGCCCCGCAAAAAGCACAAAAAGCCTATCCGATTTACGGAAAACGGCCGTCCGCCGAAGATACTTCTTCAACGCTCGACGGACGTCCAAAAGATGCAGTTTCCTAGACGCCGGGCTAGACGAGGCCTCCCGGAAGACTAGTAAGGAGATCTCCTGGTTTAGATGAAATGCTGAAACGACCTTCGGAAGAAAATCCGGGACCGGTCTCAGGACCAACCCCGACGGCACAAAGACTAAGTAGGGCTCTCTGCAGCATAGGGCCTGCAGCTCCAATACTCTCCGCGCAGAACAAATGGCTACCAAAAACACCACCTTCAAAGTGAGATCTTTGATGGATGCCCTGGAAAGAGGTTCAAACGGCTCGCGCTCCAGCGCCTCGAGCACGAAAGGGAGATGCCATGTCGGGACTACCTGACGTAAGGGCGGACGGAGAAGCGACACCGCTCGCAAGAAGCGCTTGATGTCCATATGGCATCCGAGCGAATGACCGCCGATCTTGCCTCTGTAACACGCCAGGGCCGCCACTTGCACCCGAAGGGAACCAGCGGCTAACCCCTTGTCGAAGCCATCCTGTAGGAACTGAAGCGTCTGAGGAATGGTGGACGATAACGGATCACACCCACGGGTCGTGCACCAGTGCTCAAAAACCCGCCAGATGCGGACATAAGCCAAAGATGTGGACCGCCTGTGAGACTTCAACAAGGTAGCAACGACCAGGCCGGCATACCCGCGAGACCTCAACCGAGCCCTTTCAAGAGCCAGGCCGTAAGCGAGAATCGATCCACGTGGGGCATGAGAAAAGGACCCTGAGACAGCAGATCTGTTCGAGGAGGAAGGCGCCAGGGCTTCGCCACTAGTAGCCTCATCATATCTCCGTACCAGGGGCGGCACGGCCAGTCCGGCGCTACGAGGATCACCTGCCCCTGGAATCGCTCTATTTTTTGGATCACTCTGCCAATCAACGCCCACGGAGGAAATACGTACAGGAGCTGCCCCACTGGCCAGCTTTGGGTGAGCGCATCCAACCCCTCTGACATCCGTTCTCTGCGCCGGATGTAAAACCGGCTGACCTTTGCCGACCAGAACGTCGCCATGAGATCCATGACCGGCGTGCCCCAGCGACGCATGACCATTTCGAAGACCTCCGGGTGCAAGACCCATTCTCCCGGATCCACGCGCACCCGGCTGAGAAAATCGGCCTCCACGTTTTCCACTCCCGCAACATGAGCCACCGATAGGTTGAGAAGATTCTCGTTGGCCCAAACGCACAGCGCTTCAGCCTCGGACTCCAGCGTGACACTGCTGGTCCCCCCTTCTTCTTGACATAGGACACCGCCGTCGCGTTGTCAGAGAAGACTCGTACCGCCCGCTTCTTGAGGAAGGGATGAAATTCCTGCAGCGCTAGCGTCACCGCCCGAAGCTCCAGTCGATTGATCGACCACGCCTGCTCCTGAGCAGACCACTCTCCTTGTGCAAAGCGCCCTTGACAATGTGCCCCCCAGCCCGCTAGGTTGGCGTCTGTCGTCAAGGGCACCCAGTCCGAGGCGTCCAATTCCTTCCCGGACCGGAGAGAGGCGGGCCGCAGCCACCATCGCAGGGCCAGACGCGTCTCCGCCGAACAGGGTAGCTTCCGAGACAGGGGATCTTGCTGGGGTGACCAATGCCTGAGGAGCTCTCTTTGTAAGGGCCGCATGTGCGCTCTCGCCCAGTGTACCGTCTCTATGGTAGCCGCCATGGTGCCCAAAAGTTGGAGATAGTGCCAGGCCTACGGCGTCTTGTAGAGTAAAAACCTCCGAAGAAGGATTTGCAACGCACGAACCCGCTGATCCGTGAGGAACACCCTGCCCTGGACCATATCGAACCGTGCTCCCAGGTATTCCAGATTCTGAGAAGGGACCATGCGACTCTTGGCCAGGTTGACTACCCAACCGAGGCTCTCCAAGAAGGCCACCACTCTGGCCGTCGCCCGCACACTCTCTGCGTGTGACTTTGCCCGGATCAGCCAGTCATCGAGGTAAGGGTGAACAAGAATACCTTCCTTGCGCAGAGCAGCCGCCACCACCACCATGATCTTGGTGAAGACCCGCTGAGCAGTGGCTAGGCCGAATGGCAGAGCGCGAAACAAAGTGCCCGAAGGGCACTGCGAAGCGGAGGAACCTGTGGTGGTCTGCTCGAATGGGAATGTGCAGATATGCTTCTGATAAATCGAGGGATGTAAGGAATTCCCCTTTTTGCACCGCTACAATCACCGACCGTAGCATCTCCATATGGAAGTGAGGCACGCGGAGACATCGGTTCACTCTTTTGAGATCCAGGATTGGCCGAAACCCTCCGGTCTTTTTTGGCACCACGAAGTAAATGGAATATCGACCTGAGCCGCACTGGTCTGACGGCACCGGCACGATCGCCTGGAGAGCGAGGAGCGTCCGCACTGTCTCCCGCAGGGCCCGAAGTTTGGAGGCGGATCTGCCAGGGGACAGTACGAAGGCCTCTCTGACCGGACGGAGAAGCTCCAGCGCATATCCTTCTCTGATGACTTCTAGCACCCACTGATCTGTGGTGATTTGGACCCAGGCAGAGTAAAAACTCTGCAGCCGCCCCCCCACGGGAAGTAGGGGTGCCTGGGTCCCCCTTATCTCATTGTGATTTTCGGGGGGGAATGGCCGCAGAGGAGGAAGACCCAAAACCCCTTCCTGCCCCCCGAAACCCCTGATTTCTACTGGGGAACCGACCTCGCTGGCCCGAGGAGAATCTCTGATACCGATAGCGACGAAAATCCCGAGGCTGGCCCCTGCCCCCCAGAGAAGAACGCGTCGGCTTGGGCTTGTCCTCTGGCAACCTACCGCCTTTGGATTCCCCTAAGTCCTTAACCAACTTCTCGAGCTCTTCCCCAAACAAGAGGCGCCCCTTAAAGGGAAGTTTACTGAGCCGAGCTTTAGAGGAAGCATCCGCCGCCCAATTTCTCAAACACAGGTACCGCCTGGCCGCTACTGCCGATGCCATGCTCTTTGCCAGTCCCCGCATGAGATCATAGTGGATATCCGCCAGGTAGGCTGCCCCCGACTCTAAATGAGAAGCGTGCCCCGACGTGTCTGGCTCGGTGCCAGGCACCTGCTGCGCCCACCGGAGGCAGGCCCTGGCCACCCAGGCTCCGCAGATGGCCGCCCGGAGAGAAAGGGCATTCACATCAAAGACTTGCCGTAACAGGACATCCAACTTCCTGTCTTGTGCATCCTTAAGAGCCGTACTGCCTTCTACGGGAATGGTCGTCTTCTTAGTTACCGCTGAAACGGCTGCGTCCACCTTAGGGGATACCAGAAGGTCTCTATCTTGGTCTCCTAGGGGATACAGGCGAATCATGATCCTGGCTCCTTTTAACGGAGGCTCCGGAAGAGCCCACTCCTCCTGAATCAGTTCATGAAACACCCTGTGCACCGAAAACACTCTTTGGGTCTTCCGAAACACCTGTAATAGAGGATCTTCCAGGGCTTCATCCGCCGCTGAGCCAGGCACAGGCATGTTAAGCGCCTTGAGGGACTCCTCAATGAGCGCTGACAACTCCTCCCTGCGGAAGACCCTGACTACCCTAGCCTGGTCTTCCCTGTCCGTCAGCTCTCCTTCTTCCAACTCATCCTCCAACAGAAGGCCTTCCTCATCCGATAACTGCCCTTCTGAGGCAACCGAGCGTTCACTGAGCTCACCTTCCAGCCGAGACCTTTTAATTCCCCCTGTAGCCTCCTCCTCAGCTAAAGGTTCCACCCTTCTCTTTTGGGGAGGAGGGCATGCCGCCATACCGGACAGGGAGTCTCGACCCACCACTTGGTGGAGCAGACTCACAAACTCCTTTGAGAAGATGGCAGCTAAATTCGACGGTAGGGGACTCGGGAGGGCCAGATCATCCGGGATAGAGGAGGGTCCCGGCAGTGGGGAGTCCCGAGCTAAAACCTGGGGGTGCTCAGCTGCGGAGCCCGCCGCCGTTCCGGACTCAGTCCCTGGTGCCTCCACTTTGTCCCCCGGGGACTGAAGGGCCGAGGCGTCCTTAGCGCAGGCCTTGCATACGCCCAATTCGGAGCTCTTCTTGGCCCCACAGACCAAGCAAAGAGGCTTAGAGGGCATGGCTAACCCCTAGAGGGCCACCGCCGTGTACAGAACCCTCGCGGGCTGGCCACCGGCCGACCGCGGAGCGTCCGCCCCCGGCCATCCCTCTGAAAATAATGTCTGAACAGGAAGGGTAACGAAATCGCAGGAGACCAAAGCAAAGAAAGGAAAGGAAAAGAAAGGAAAAATCCTGCAGCACTTAGGGAGGAAAGAGAGGATTACGCCCCCGTCGGGAGACGTGACGCTGAGACAGGCCAAGAGCGCGCCGCTACCTCGCGGCGTAGGCCCGAGGCCTTGATTTGGCGCCAAAACACTCTGCCACAGCTCAGGCCGGGTCCCCCGCTTACCTTTGCGAACCGGGAGCCAGACCCCTCAGGACGTCAGGAGAGGCACCAGCACCGTCCTTCAAACCACTTAGAACGGGCCCTCTCTCTACCCTCGCTGACGTGGATGCTCTGAGGCACAGGGACCGTACACACAGCGGGCTGACAGGCAAAACTTCTGCCGAAGACGCTGGCTACGGTGTGCCCAGTCCCGGCTCAAACTGTTCAACAACAGTGAACCGGTTCTGGTTCCCTTTATTTCTGCGCTCTCTACTGAGAAGAAAACCCTTCAGGCAGAGCGAAGAGAGACGAAGGAGAGGCAAGGGGGGAGGATGACCCACTGCAGGCTTAAAGGTACAGTTCTCACCCACACATCAACCAGATTACAGGCGATGGAAACTCTGATTAACAGCCCCAAGTGATTTCCTTTGAGGGTTTTTTTTTTTTTTTTAAAGTCCTAGTTGTTTCTCCGGTGAACCCGGGCCTCAGGGCTCACCAACCATCCAGCTGCTTGGAGACTGAGGTAACTGGCTTCAGGGGGAGGCTCCCGACTGGATATACCAGTGACATCAGAAAAGGAGGAGTTTTCTCAGTCTCCAAGCTGCTGTATGAGATTGGGAACCCAGAGGTCCGGGACTAGACTGGCTACACGATCAGGAACTATATTATTAGAACAAAACAGGCAAAAGATCGAAGACTGAAAGCTTAGCTGTGTGGAGGCTCTGGAAGCTGTGAAGACTAGAGTTGATCAGGTACTTCCAGAGCCTCCACACAGCTAAGCTTTCAGCCTTCTATCTTTTGCCTGTTATTGTTGCTAATATAGAATTTAACTGTTGTTTTTCCATTAATTTTTTGGAATATTCTGACTGCATACATTAGCAGAGAAAGAGGAATTGTGCACCCACAGTATAAGCAGGGCTGGGGGGGCTCCTCTCTTACAGGGCTTTGGTGTGGGTGGGCAGAGGTGTCTGGGTATACACAGGATAGGGAGGGTTGATATAGCACCTCTCTTAGAGGTCTTGGGAGAAAGAGGAATTGTGCACCCACAGTATAAGCAGGGCTGGGGAGGGGCTCCTCTCTTACAGGGCTTGGATGGGACGCTGCTTGTGTACCTTCTTCCAACTTCAGCTGTGCCAGATGCCATGAATTCTGCCTGAAGCAGCTTTTCCCAGTAGTAAAGGAAATTGGATCAATGAAAGTGAGAAAGATAGGAAGAGCAAGTAAAGTTATCCATTTAATAGGTCCATTTCAATTAAAAGTATTGATTAATCAATTAGGGAAAACAGCACTCATCTTCTCAGTGATAAAATAATCCCAGTCCTTGACTGGCAGCTGCAGTGCAGAGGAACAGGATTTGGTGAAGGAAGATTGAATGGTGCCCTAAACAAATCATCAGCCTTACCACCCTCCCCACTCCCCCGAGATTTCAACAATCAATCATCCCAACACCACACGTCCCACAAAAAATCCTGTAAAAATGCATCGCTGGACATCATGGGATCAATATTCAGCCTACTGTGGTCAGTGCTTCTAAGGCCTGTGACCGTCACAGGCAAACGTAAAACCAGATATTCATGCTGGGGCCTGTGCTGTGTCCGGCACTGAATATCTGATTTGTGTTGCTGTCCAGTTAGAAGCTATCTACAGCCGCTAAGCGGATAGCAAGAACTATGAAAAGTTAGGCAGCCATTTATCTCTCCTAGCTTTCTGTGGTTCAAGGCTGAATCAGTCACCAGTACCACCCCAGCTCCATCCAGGGGCTATCCAGAAACTGACCACACGTTTCTACGGCAGTCTGTGGGGGTATTCAGGAGCAAGAACCAACTAGTTCTGCTGAAGATTGGGCACAGCAGATATTAAGCTTTGCTTTGTATGTACAGGATGTGCCCCCCCCCCCCACCCCCACTCTCCCTGCAGGTAAAAGGATGCGCTGACGGCTCTTGGAGTTTGTGGGGCTGTCAGGATCTCCAGCTTTGCTTTTACTGCCCTTCAGAAGCTGCCTCCCTAGACGATGTCCTAGTCATGCCTAATGGCCGAGCTGGCCCTAGAGAAGAGTCTGAAGCAGCCTTCCTGCAGCTGAGCCTCTTCTTTTCTGGAAGGGAAAAACACTTCAACCCTTCTTATGAGCATTTGCAGTCCTCTCCGCCACACGGGAAAGGCATGCTCCGTGGTTCCGTACAGATGCTTTGATGTTATTTTCTCTTATGACGTAGGAACATCACACAAACATGTGCTTTCCTTTAAATAAGGAACTAAGGGCCAGATTTACAGTTTCACAAGTCACAAACTCCGTGGCAGAGAACATTTCTGGTGGGATCTGGGGAATATGATACAGAGCTGTACCCTTGAGGGGTTGCTCTTCTTCAGAGGTAACTTGGTGTTTGTAAATTTGGAATTTGCCAGCACTATTGCGGCCAATGAGAAATTACTCATTAGTGAACATGGAGCCTCTTTTAATGCCTTTTCAATTTGATTTTGCCATTAGAAATGAAATCTGCTGTCTATTTCGCTTTCTCTCTTCTCGGTATCTGCTATTTGAATTCCGTCTTTCTGTGGGGGTCCAAGAGATACAAAACTGAAATGAGTAGATGGGGCTGCAAATAATGCAACGTGCATTACACCTGTTACCTGACAGTCTAAGCCAAAGAAACGATCTAAGCAAGCACACGCAGAAGAGCGCAAGGAAATGACAGGACCCCTCCTCTCTCTCAATCTGCCTGCCCAGCATCTATCCCCATATTCCTCCAATGGCATCTCCTGCCCTTCACCCCACCGTCTTTCCATCGTCCCTCTCTTCTCTCCCCTTTACATCACCCCGTCATTGCTCCTGTCCTGCTGATTACCCCAAACTTTTACCCCTTCACACAGAGGACGAGGTGAGCCATTAGCTTCTTCCTAACTTTAGCAGATCCAACTCTGTCTGGATGGCAGAAGGAAGACTATTCCATGGGGCTGCTATAGAGAAAACTCGTACTATGCCAGCAGCGTTTCCTCATTGAGGGACCAGGTGGGTGTAACATTCCAGAAAACTGTTATTCACCCTGTGATGCCACTCTCTTGCATCCCAGAGCCAGCTTCAACTTCACCCTTAGAAGAAATCCTGCCTTCTGCAAATGCCCAATTACATCCACTAACAGTTTGCTAGCACCTACTCTTTGGTCATCTTTCTCTACAATCACAACAGACTATTGAAAAATATGTAGCTTCACATTTTTTATTTACAACATTTATCACCACCTATCAATTATTTCTAAGCAGTTTACCAAGTACACACATAATATTATTAATAACGGACACTAACATACGTTCATTAAAAAGCTTGCCAAAAAAGACACGTTTTAAGATCCCATATAAAATCTAGATAATAATGAACATTACACACCATCTGCAGCAAAGACTTCCACAGTATGGGATCCACTACCGAGAATACTCTTGCCCATGTGGTTACATATTTTACTGCAGAGACTGAAGGAACACTGAAAACAGCTGGAGAACTGGATCTCAAAGAGCAAGAGGACACATAGAGCCTTAGCAACATATTTCTTTCAGAAGAAATTACTGCATGCATGATCTTAAAAACAACACAAGCAATTAAACTGAATACGGCAATTAAATGGTAACCAATGGGCTCCTGCAACTAAGGGAAACATGCTGAAATCTGGGTTCTCCTAAACAATGTGCACTGTTGCGTTCTGCACCTGTTACTGTACCATCTTTTTCATCTGGAACTGCAGACATCCTCCAGTGTCCCTACTGAAAGGGCTCCTGGCTTCAAATCGTCCTAACATTTTTCAGTTTATGAGGGCATGAGCAGAAAGACATTTGACTTTCATTCAGCTGCACATTGTACCTTACATGCATCCCTCTAGCCAGATACCTCCACTCCATTCATTAGAATGAATCCTTGTTTTGGTTTCTCCATGCCTCCAGCAGAGTGGTGATGAGGGTCTCCATCCATGCTGTTGAGGTGCTGCAGAGTTGAAATGCTCTTGTAATGATCTCCACAGACTGGGCTGCCACCATCTCGTTCATGCAGGAGCAGTCTGTGGGCACAGCAAGGATGTGTTGGCGCTACTCAAGTAAGTGCAAGCACCTATCCGGACAACTTAGACCTGCTTTTCATTAAGCCTAAGTTGCAATCTGGATAAGTGGCACTGAATATCACACTGAGCGGATATATGCCGTCACTCACCCGGAGAGCACCTCTTAGCACAGATATTCTGCAGCAACTCCTGTCTGGATAGTGCTGCGGTATAGCCTCCTGACATTTAAGAGCTGTGGATAATCAAATGCTGAAATTCGTTACCAGAGAACATGAGAGATGCCATACTGGGTCAGACAGGGATCCATCAAGCCCAGTATCCTGTTTCCAGCAGTGGCCAATCCAGGTCACAATACACAGAGTCCATCCTACTCGTCTAACGAGTAAGCAGTGGATTTCCCCAGTCCTCTTTAGTTTATGCACTATTCCTCCAGGAACTGGTCCAAACCTGTTTTGAACCCAGCTACACTGTTACTACTGCTACTGATCATTTGTATTGCACTACAAGGCATTCACAGCGCTGTATAGGCAAAAGTAAAAGACGGTCCCTGCTCATCAGCGCTTACAGTCTAGTCAAGACAGTTAACACAAGAGCTAAGGATGAGGATACATCTAGGGGAATAGTAAGGAAACACATAGGAAACTACGGACCCGATTCCATTCAGGATGTCCAGGCTCTCTGTATGCCCGGTTGGAACCAGACACACAGAGGGAGTTGCGAGTCTGATCCTGTGGGGCACGTCTAGCCCTGAGAAATCAGAATCGCAGAGAGGCCTGCAAGTGCACGCCAGGACCCCGATTCCATCCAGCCTGCACGTAGAGGCCTTCACCAGCTAACTTAGTCAGGCAGTTCAAAGGAGCCGCAGCGCCATGACATCCAGTTGCCATGGCACCGTGGCTCTATTGAAAAGCCACGATCCCCGGCTGCCTGCAACAAAGGTGCTTTCCCCACAGCCTGACCCCTGATCTGGCCTCCTAAGGCCAGGGTTGGGCTGCAGGGAAGCTCTTCTGCCCCCTCCCACTGCTTTCCAGCCCCGGGCCTGCTGATGCCTGCCGACTGGGGAACTTATTCCACCTCTGAGGTGGTATAAATTCCCCATGAAAGCGGGCCGACATTGGAATTGGCCCTGTACGTCCGGGGCCGATGACCGCCCACTGCCTGCACTAACGCCGCCCCCAATCTGCCCTTTTCCTGCTCCCATCTACCTTCCCCGCTATTCGTGTCTCAGAACGACCCCTTAAGTGGATCATCCTCCAATAACAAATTGAGAGTTTGATTATGCACTGAGTGAAAAAATATTTTCTTTGATTAGTCTTAAATGTGCCACATTGTAACTTCATTGTTTGTCCCCTAGTCTTTCTACTTTTTGAAGGAGTAGACAACCAAACTACATTTACCCGTTCCACTCCATTCATTATTTTATAGACCTCTATCATATCTCCACTCAGCCGTTTCTTTTACAAGTTGAAGAGCCCCAACCTTTTAAACCTTTCGTCATAAGGATATCCTTCCATCCCATTTACCATTTTGATCACTCTTCTCTGTACCTTTTCCAGTTATGCTATGGAATGGAGGAGTAGCCTAATGGTTAGAGCACCAGCTTGGTAACCAAGAGGCCAGAGTATGATTCCCACTAGCACTCCATGTGGCCTTGGGCAAGTCACTTTACTCTCCATTGCCTCAGAAAAATTCAAGTTATCAATGTCCCTGTACATTACCAAGTTTAAGTTGCAATGTAAACCACTTTGACTGAAATGATAAAGCAGTATAAAAACCCCAATAAATAAATCCTTTTTAAGATATGGTGACCAGAATTGCTTGACTTAAGAATTTGCAGCTGTTGAATTTTCCTAGACAGACTTTGGTCAGTAGATATGTTTTGTAGATGCTTGACTGAAGTGCTAAAGATTTCATCAGCTGCAAGTCCTCTAATCTCAAGAGTTTACTACCTTCAACCTCCTAAGGGGGCTAAAGCGTTGAAGCAAGAGAAGAATGACCTATCTGGAGATTTGGTGGTCGTGACATCATTTCTGGAGACTTTGGAGGAGAAAAAGTGTTTATCATGTACTATGATTGTCATTTTGGTGGTGGATTCAGATAGAGATTTTGTTATGAAGATACATTTTTGTTGTATGAATGAACTCTTTGTAGGGGATGAAAGCTCATGTTTATCTCGATATAGCCAAAGTCACCCAACAAAACAGGAAGTTTTTTGCTGCTACAACCTGGTGGGCTTCAATTAGGTGCACTTTACTGGCTTAAGTTTCCCTGTAAAAGTGTTATCAAGTACCAGAATTGCAAATATGTCTTTTATGACCCTCCTTAACTCATACAATTCCTTTCCGTTGCTACTCACCCAGCTAATCTTCTGTCCTCTACATAGATTAGAAAGCGTGTGACCTGCTAATTATCTAGTAAAATTTGATGGATTACAGCATTTCTTTCCCTGTATATTTGCTTGTCTAGGCTTCCCTCTGCCCCGCATAATGAGCTTAATGGCTTGTGCTTAAAATGTATTTTCCTATTTATTTTTGGTTTCCTTTCATTATTACTTTTTCACCAGTTTCTGTATCTTGGTTTGTAATGTAGGAAAAAGTAATAAAGAATATAAAAAGGAAAAAGAAACAACAAGAAGTCAAGAAATCCGATGACGCATTGCTTGGCAGAACAGCTATGAAGGATCTGGACAAGTTTCTCAACTGTAGAGACGTAGCTCATCATACAAAGATTCGACTTGTCCAAGCCATGATGTTTTTAATAACATCATATGGCTGCAAAAGTTGGACAGTGAAGAAGAAAGACAGGAAGATAATTGATGCTTCTGAATTATGGTACTGGTGAAGAAAGCTCTGCATACTCTGGACTGCCCGAAGAACATACCAGTCAGTGCTAAAGGAGATCAAATCTACGCTTTCTTTAGAAGCTCAAGTGACAAGACTTTAACTTTTATACTTTGGTTATATCATAGATTTTGGTTGATAGTTTATTACAGGTTTTTAAATATATAAGAGAAAAAGATCATTAGAAAAAGACATCATACTTGGCAAGGTTGAAGGTCGGCACAAAAGAGGAAAGCCAGAAATGTAATGGATCATCACAATAACAGCAGATATGGATGTCATTCTGTCAACAATTAGCTGCGTGACTGAAGACTCAACACAATTTATTACAGCTATCGAGAGGGTCGTCATGAGTCGACATCAACTCATGTTCTAATCTTCAATACCTGGGCTAGAGAAATAATAGCAAGAGAAGAGACATGTTTGTCACAACTAAGACATGAGCCCATTTTCACTCACAGAACACAGACTACATCCCTAATTGAAAACTAATAATTTTATATTTATTTATTTTATCAAATTTGAAATACCACCATTTGGCATACACAGAGCCATCACAGTAGTTTACAAAAACCAGGGGATCCGGGAACAACATGATAAACAACAAACATAAGACAAAATACAAGAGGCAGGTAATGCCATCCGATAAACCAGTAATATGAGGACAAACATGTAAACGATGCAGGCAACGGTTAAGTGGGATCATATTTTATTTATGAATTTTCAATACAATCAATCAAAAAAAAAATATTAAAAAAAAAAAACTACTTTTATTCACGATCTCTTCATCTCTAATGCCCTACACCTTCTTGCCCTGACCGAGACCTGGCTCCCCCCAGATGACACCGCATCCATTGCCTCTCTCTGCTATGGAGGCTACCAGTTCTCTCATACACCTTGATCTACTGGCCGCGGTGGTGGCGTTGGCCTCCTACTCTCCCCCTCCTGCCAATTCCAACCCCTGCCACCCCAATCACACTCCCCCCTCTCCTTTGAAGTCCACTCCATTCGCCTCCTCACACCACTTCCCCTTCGTGTAGCTGTTATCTATCGCCCACCCGACAACTGCAAATCAACCTTCCTCACTGACTTCTACTCCTGGCTTTCTGCCTTTATGGATCCCTCCTCGCCCACTCTTATTCTTGGCGATTTCAACATTCACGTCGACAACCCCTCCGACCCCCATGCCTCAAAGTTCCTCGCTCTTACCTCCTCGTTCGACCTCCAAGTCTGCTCCACTGCCCCCACACACCTACACGGCCACTGCCTTGACCTAATACTTTTCTGCAATTCCACTCCTTCAGACTTCCATAAATCAATCCTTCCCTCATTTGACCATCACCTACTAACATTTATTCTTCAGCTCCCGCCGTCCCAGCCTCGTCCTGTCTCCTCCAACCTATTTAGAAACCTTCATAATATTGATCCCCTGACTCCTCCACCATTTCTCCATCTCTTTCCTCCATTTTACACTCCGAGTCCATCGACGAAGCATTATCCTCATACAATGCTACACTATCCTCAGCCCTTGACACTCTTGCCCCTCCCACCTCATTTCCTGTAAAACAATTTACTCCCCAACCCTGGCTTTCACCCACAACCCGTTACCTACGCATCTGTGCCCGTTCTGCCGAACGAGCCTGGTCCAAATCCCACTCCCTGGAAGACCTTCTTCACTTCAAATTCATGCTTGGCTCCTTCCAGTCAGCCTTAGCACTTGCCAAACAAGATTACTACATCCATCTGACTAATTCCCTTGCCTCTGATCCTCGCCGTCTCTTTAACACCCTCAATTCTCTCCTCAAGGTCCCCCGGCCCCCGATCCCGCCCTCCCTTTCTGCCCAAACCCTAGCCGACTACTTCCACGACAAAATCCACAAGATTACCCTCCAATTCCCTACCCCCTCATCTGCCTCCCCTCCTCCCCAGTTCTCCTCCCCAATTCTCCTCCCCCATCCATACTCCCCCTGCCACCTTCTCCTCCTTCCCTCCGATCTCTGAAGAAGAAACCACATTCCTTCTTTCCTCCTCCAAACCCACCACCTGTTCATCAGACCCTATCCCCACCCATCTCCTACATTCCATCTCCCTCACCATTGTCCCCTCCATCACTCATATCCTCAACCTTTCACGCTCCACTGCAACTGTCCCCGTCAACTTCAAACATGCTGTTGTCACACCCCTCCTCAAGAAACCCTCACTTGATCCCACATGCCCTTCTAACTATCGACCCATCTCCCTCCTTCCTTTCATATCCAAATTATTAGAACGAGCAGTCCACCGTCGCTGCCTCAACTTCCTCACTTCCCAGGCCCTCTTGGACCCACTACAATCAGGCTTCCGTCCCCTACACTCCACTGAAACGGCACTCACAAAAGTCACCAATGACCTGTTCCTGGCTAAATCTAAGGGCCTCTATTCTATCCTCATCCTTCTTGACCTTTCTGCTGCCTTTGACACCATTGACCATGACTTTATCCTCACCACCTTCTCCTCGCTTGGCTTCAAGGACTCTCTACTATCCTGGTTCTCCTCCTACCTCTCCCATCGCTCATTCAGTGTATGCTCTGGTGGCTTCTCATCTTCCCCTACCCCACTCCATGTAGGTGTATCCCAGGGATCTGTCTTGGGCCCCCTCCTTTTCTCTCTCTATACCCAAGGCCTTGGTGCGCTTATCTCCTCCCATGGCTTTCAGTACCATCTCTATGCCGATGACTCCCAAATGTACTTCTCTACACCTGATATTTCTCCAGCAAGCCAGTCCAAGATCTCTGCTTGTCTTTCGGACATCGCTGCCTGGATGTCTCATCGCCGATTGAAACTGAACATAGCCGAGACTGAACTCCTTGTCTTTCCACCCAACTACTCCCCCCCACTTCCCCTTCTCTCAGTCCATGTGGATGGATCTATTATCCTTCCTGTTCCCTCGGCCCGCAATCTAGGGGTCATCTTCGACACCTCTCTATCTTTCTCTGCTCATATCCAGCTTGTAGCTAAGACCTGCCGCCTTTTCCTCTACATCAGCAAGATCCGCCCCCTCATCTCTGAACATACTGCCAAAATGCTTATCCACTCCTTGATCTCCTCTCGCCTCGATTACTGCAACCTAGGTGTCTGACATTAAGAATGGTAATCTTGGTTCCCTGTAACCAGTGTAATTCCTGTTGAACGTACACCGCTTTGACCCAGTGAAAAGCGGTGTAAAATAAATCAACAATGACCAAAAGTGACCTATAGTGACGGGACACTGCTACCTTTCAGTGCCTGCAGGGAGCGGGGCATTGCTGAGAGAAGATGGCGAGATGGGTAGAGAGTCAGTGAAATGTGACTGAGTTGGGAAGGGAGAAGACTGAGTCGTTTGGGCTGATTGTAATCTCTGTGGAGCAGGGATGCTCTCATGTACAGCACTCCGTATGCCTTGTAGCACTATACAAATGATTTGTAGTAGAATCTGCAGAATCTGGAAGCAAACATGGGCAGTTGGTTCACACCCAAATGAAGCCTATGGATCCTCTACCCGCTGGCACAGACATTTCTGGTACTTTCTCTGTGGTTTAGTCACCTGAAAACACACACATGACTTCAGAACACACACAGAAAAGATTCAGAAATAAACTTCTATAATGCACAAACTTGGCCACATAAAAACAGGGTCAGGGCGCTTCTGGATGTCTCCTGGGGGCATCCCTGAGGTATCTGAGGCGTGTATTAGATATGTGCACCTTGCTTAAATGTTGAGTAAATCTGTGAATGGATAAGAATCACTCACATAAATTCAATATTAGGAAAGCTCCCTGCATTTGAAAACTGATTGTTGTGTTGGGGATGAAAAGTCAAGGCATAACTGTGCAGGAAGGTGCCCTGTGAAAGACGTCACCACGCATATCCGACTCCCCTTCCCTGGACACGTGGGCTCAGCCGCTGGGGACACTGTCAGTCAATAAGTTATTCAGCACATTCCTATTCCTATTCCTGTTCCAGGGCAGCGTGCACCTCTAATACCAACATAAGCCTTCTGTTCATGTTAATGCATGTCTCTCCCTTTCATGCTCAGCACACTCCTCCCTCCCCTCCCCCTCAAGTCTGGAAATTCCCCTCTCTCTTTCAGACCTGCTGCATTTCTGTGTGTGATAACTTGTCTTACACCTGCTATAATCTCTCCCCACCTTCAGAAAGGAAATCAGGTGCCCAGGGTCGGTGCTGAATGTGGAAGGAGAGCCCAGCTCTCTGCGGGTCCTCTGTTTGATTGGAGGGGGGAGGGGGGAGGGGATGGAGTTGCCTCTGGGGAAGAATGCCTCTCTCTCTCTTTGATCTCACCCGTTGCAGCCCTTAAATCGATCCTAATAGGGTCAGCTGCCAGCACGGCTGTTTTGCTGCAGTGAGAGAGAGGCAATATTCTGATGGCATTAAGAGAGTAACAGAGAGCTGCATTAATTTCAGACAGAGGAGATTGTGTGGCTTTACGAGAAGACAGATAAGTGCTGAATGGCAGGGTCGAGTGCAGAGACCGCAGAGTAGCTAGGAAAAAAGGGCAAAGACGAAGCTCAGCACACTGTTCAAGACAGACTCCTGGGGGAATTGCTCAAAAAATTGTTTTGTTAATTCTCTGCACAATATTGCAAAATGCGGAATTCTCTATGCAGAATTTCCCCATCATAAAGGCTTGCTTCCTCCTCAATTCAGGCCTACACCCCCCCCCACCCCCCAGCTTTATCCCTCCTCAGACTCAACCTTCCCCAACTTACTTGAACCCCCTCTCAAGACTTGATCTCCCTTCCACCCAGGGCTGGCCCATCCATTGAGCAAGAATGTTGTTGGCACAGGGCCCCGCGCTTCAGGGGGCCCCGCGCCAACAACATCCTGCACGCTGTCGGCTCACCTCCTTTAGCGGCTCCCGGCAGGCTCAGCAACAGCTTGTTACGGCCGCCGAAGTGAAGAGTGATGTTTCCTTCACTTCGGTAGCTGTATTGTAATGAAGATCGCAGGCGCGCTGAGAGCAGGGACACAGGAAATGTCCTTTGACCTCCGGCGTGCCAGCAATCTTCATTACAATACAACTGCCAAAGTGAAGGAAACAACACTCTTCACTTTGGCGGCTGTAAGGAGCTGTTGCTGAGTCTGTCGGGAGCTGCGAGCCGCTAAAGGAGGTGAGCCGGGGCCTCTAAAGCCAGCCGCGGGGCTCTTTGGGGAGGGGGGGCTTGGGCTTGAAATGGGCTGAGTCGGGGCAGGGGGCTAAGATTCCAAATGGGTTGAGTGGAGGGGCTTAAAATTGGAAATGGGCTGGGGGGGGGGGGCTAGGATTGCAAATGGGCTGAGTGGGGGGGGGGAGGCTAGGAATGGAAATGGGCTGAGTAGAGGGATGTTAGGACTGCAAATGAGCTGATGAGGAGGACTAGGACTGGAAATGGGCTTTTGGGGAGTAGGACTGGAAATGGAATGATATGGTTCTGGAATAGGATTGGAAATTTCCGATGGGGGGGGGGCTAGTTTTAGAAATGGCTGATGGGGGCTAGGATTGCAAATGGGCTGATAGGGGCAGCTTGGACTGGAAATGAGTTGATGGGGGGGGGCTAGCACTGGAAATGAGCTGATGGGGACTGGAATAGGACTGAAACTGAGCTGATGGGGGGCTCGGACTGGAAATGGACTGAGTGTGGAGGAGCTTGGACTGCAAATGGGCTGAAGCTCCCCCACACTCGGTCCAATTTCCAGTCCAAGCCCCCCCATCAGCTTACTGGAATAGGACTGGAATTGGTTTATGGGGGAGCTAGTATTGTAAATGGCTGATGGGGGGCTAGGATTGCAAATGGGCTGATGGAGGGAGTTTGGACTGGAAATGGGCTGATGGGGGGTGGAATAGGACTGAAAATGGACTGATGCAGGGGGAAGAATGCAATTAGAAGAGAGCAGATGCTGAGTGGGGCTGGAACTAGAAGGGAGCTGATTTGGGGGGAGGACTAGAAGGGGATAGGGCTGGGGGAATAAGGATGGAGGGGGAAAAGATATTTTGTGTGGGAGGGAAGGAAAATCTACGAGTTGCTGGGTATTGACAGAGTAAGTGGGGAATGAGGATGGAAGGGTGAAATTTGAGTGGATGATAAAGGAATAAAAAATAAATTGGGGAAAGAGCAATAGAGGAAATATCAGTATGTTAAAGCAGATGTAGAAGACAGAATGGAAAAAATCTAGAAGATAGAAGAAAAGACAAATGGACAGCAGACAATGGAGAATTAGCAGAAGACAGAAGAAACCAGAAGAAAGTGACTGGAGCAATTGCAATTGAAAAAATTAAATGCCTAAACAAAAGGTAGAAAAATACTTTTTTATTTTGAATTTATTAACTGGAATATGTTAGGCTCTGGGAAATGTGTGTCACTAATGTCTTTGCATTTTTGTTTAGTACAAAAGGAAATTAATTTATAGTGGTGTTGTACATTCCAAGTTTGGCTTTAGGGGTTCCCAATTTAATTATTGTCTTCCTATTTCTAAATTGTGATTCCTTGTTTGGTGATGGTCTATGTTCTGCATGTGTAACTGAGCTGAGGTGTTCTGTTTATATAATTCCTATTTGACATTGCCACTTGTTCTCTTTCCCCAGTAGGTCATGTATTGTTATTCTCTGAAATGTATTGGTTTAATATTTATAGTGTTTCCTTTTGATTGGTAGGGTATGATGCTTTGTGAGTCCTGGTAGTGCTGTTATGATACGGCGGGTTTGCTATGGGTTCTAAATGGGCAGCGTTTGTAGTAGTTCCTAATGTGCCTGGTGGTTGGCACTGGCCTATAGTAATGTAGAAATCTGGTAGTCTTTCTTTATCCAGACACTCATTAAGAGGCATGTTAACATTATGCTGATATTTATGCAAATGAGGCTTCTTATGCAAATGAGGCCCCAAAATGAGCCTCCGCACATGGTCCTGCACCCCCCTTGGGCTGCCCCTGCTTCCACCCACCCATTCCCACCCCGAAGGTGAACGATTAAGCTTTCTCCACCTTCTTTCCAGGGTGAACACACCCCCAACTTTCTATTTCTTCCTCTACTCCCAGCTTTCTTTTCCTCTGCCTACATCCCAATTCTCTCACCCTACCTCCAGCAAACCCACAGCTCTATCTTCATCCCCCAGCTTTCTCTCCCTATCCCCAGAAAAACCCACAGTTCTCTCACTGCTTCCCAGTCTCTATCCCCATCCAAAGCAAGATCCAGCACCGAGCTCTCTCTTTTTATCCGCCTGGCACACCTCCAAGCTCTCTTTCTAAACCCCCTTCCCCCCACTTCCATATTCACACAATGCTCTCTTTCTCAGCCACACTCTAAATTCTTTTAAATATCCCCTTCCTAGCACCCCCATACCCTTCCCGGCTCTGTTTCTCATTCCTACCCAGTATACACTCCAATTTCTATCTCCCCACCACACTGATCAGTAAGGAGGATAAGAAGGAAAACAGCTGCATGTCAGGCCATGTCCTCCTCCTTTGCAGTCTGAGGCTGACTGCTGAATTTGAACCACAGCGTATACAGTGTCCTGCATGAAACACCCCCCCCCCCTAAAGGTGGGTGTTTGAGAGTGTGTTGAATAATTTAGAATCAGAGGTAAATGGTCACTGTATGCTGCTGGGGAGGTCAGATGAAGGACAACATTAAAACAGCAGCCTGCAGTAACAGAAAACTGGGCTAGCAGAGCTGGAAAGTAAACATTTAGGGGGATATGCAAATCATTGCCTGCGCTGAAGGAGCAAGGGTAATATTTGCTCACAATTATTTCTATTATTAAGATTTAACTTTAAATCTATAGGGAATAGTGTAGGGGAATAAAATGCATACATCAGATAGAGGGTGGAGAAGCAAATACTGGGGGCTGGTAGAAATTGCTCACCTTAAGAGAAATGGTAGCAGATAAATAGGTGCTAGTACTAAAACTCCCTAGAAAGAGAGAAAGAGCTTGGGGACAGATGGAGTTTAGGATTTTTAAACTTCTTAATCTAAAAGAGTTTCTCCTTCTGAAGATGGTGCTTGAAAGTCTCCTGGGAGCCTAGGCAGGCTCAGAGTGAAGGTGCCAGCAGAAAGCCTCCTACAGACCAAGTCTGGGGGAGGAGTGAAGTGGGGGGCGGATGGTCTCCTCCCAACCCAGGTAGTTGAGATAGCAGCAGAGAGTCTTTGGAAGCCTAATCCAGGCTTGGAAGTCCAGTGGTAGATCAGCTCCAGGGGAGAGCTGCGTTGGCAGATAGTCCATTCCAAACTCGGAGCCACAAGAGAGAGCAGCAGTGGCAGATAGTCCATTCAGACTCGGAGCCACAAGATCCAGGGAAGTCCAGCAGCAGATCAGCTCAAGGGAGCATTACAGTGGCAGAGAGTCCATTCCATACTAGGAACCACAAGGCCCAGAAGAGCCCAACAGCAGACCCCAGGGGGACCTACAGCGGCAGAATCAGCTCCAGGGGGAGAGCTGCAGCAGTAGAGAATCCATTCCAGACTAGGAGCCACAATATCTAGGTGGGTCCAGCCACAGATCAGCTCAAGGGAGAGCTGCAACAGTTGTTTATGATTGGACAGGAGTGCAAAACCCGCTCCGTATTGGAGGAGAGCTTGGAAGAGGTGGAGCCAAGGCTACAGCCTCAGTGATTGGACAGATCTACAAAACCTCTCCTTTCACAAGCAGCCACTGGTCCAGAGCTCCAGCAGTGGGTGAGACTTTGGGCTGGTGGGGAAAAGGAGGCAGTTAGGAGACAGGTTAAAAGTAAACCTTTAAATATTATGGATTTAACCTTAAGTCATTACATGTAAGGATGTAGTTGGTTGTTTGAACTGCCTTATCTCATCCTGTATTGCTATTTCACCTTACCTGCTTAAACCACTTATCATATTGCAGGCTGTACATACTGCATTATTTTATCACAATACTTGATTAATATATTTTGTAAATAAATTTTAAATACTATTTAAGCCAGCCTTGTTCACAGCGCTGTTTTTTGAGAGGTCTCCTGGGGTGAAAGGAGGGAAATCCTGTCTGCTAACATCTTTCTTCCCCAAGTGGAGGTACCAGGCGCCAAAATGACAAGGACCGACGAAGCCCGCCCTCGAGGGGACTCCAGCCAGGCCGGTCCTGGACCCAAAGGCGCATCCAAGGGGGCTACATAAAATTTTGGAAGCACCACTGAGTTTTTCAAATTAAGTTCAAAAGGGAAAATATTTTCTTTAGTGGGGTAGGTTTAAAACTCTGCTTTTAGTATCTTTCTCAGCTCTTTGAAGCTACTGACACCTCATCAGGAGTTAGTGGGCCTGATTAGCCTGTGAAAGAACCGAGAGCAGCTGAGGGCTGCATAAAAGGCTTCAGAGCCCGGCACTGCTGAGACATTCCTAACAGAGACTCTGCATTTCAGGCAAAGGTAAGGGTGTGTGGCTTTTAATTACTAGTTCTCTGCCTGAGAGCTCTTAAAAGAGTTTTTGGTACATTTTTAAAACAAAGTTACATTTTTTTAGTGCTTTAGTTCAAAAAGGGAAATATTTTCTTTAGTAGGGTAGGTTTAAAACTCTGCTTTTAGTATCCTTCTCAGCTCTTAGAAGCTACTAATACCTCATCAGGTGTTAGTTCAGGTGCAGGGGGGGAATATGTAGAAGCTGATAAGGATAAAGCGGAATTGCTTAACAAATATTTTTGTTCTGTGTTCACAGATGAAGAACCAGGAGCAGGACCTCAGAAAACACCCACAAATAGGAACAGAAGCGAGGGACATCTTGAACAATTTTCAGAAGACTGTGTTCGTGAGAAACTAGCTCAACTTAAAGTAGACAAAGCGATGGGACCGGATGGGATACACCCTAGAATACTGAGGGAACTCGGGGACGTTCTAGCAGCTCCACTGACTGACCTTTTCAATGCCTCGTTGGAGTCGGGAGTGGTGCCAAAGGACTGGAGAGAGGCTCATGTGGTGCCTTTACACAAAAGCGGAAGTAAGGATGTGGTTGAAAACTACAGGCCGGTTAGTTTAACTTCGGTGGTGAGTAAATTATTGGAAACGCTGCTGAAAGAGAAAATAGTGAGGTTTCTGGAGTCCAGCGGATTACAGGATCCGAGGCAGCATGGATTCACCAGAGGCAGGTCTTGTCAGACAAATCTGATTGATTTCTTTGACTGGGTGACCAGGGAGTTGGACCGAGGGAGAGCTCTAGATGTGGTGTATTTAGATTTCAGTAAAGCCTTTGACACTGTTCCTCACAGGCGACTTATAAACAAACTGAGCACCCTAGGGATGGACCCTAAAGTTACTGCTTGGGTTAGAAATTGGTTGGGTGGGAGGCGACAAAGAATACAAGTAAATGGAGCTCACTCTGAGGAGAAGGATGTTACCAGTGGTGTGCCCCAGGGATCTGTCCTTGGTCCGATT
This sequence comes from Ichthyophis bannanicus, assembly GCA_033557465.1. Lineage (NCBI taxonomy): Eukaryota > Metazoa > Chordata > Amphibia > Gymnophiona > Ichthyophiidae > Ichthyophis > Ichthyophis bannanicus. Next base: position 301,270,206 of record CM066040.1, on the reverse strand, counting down.
CTTTTTAACATCTTTGTTAGTGATATAGCGGAAGGGCTGTCGGGTAAGGTTTGCCTCTTTGCGGATGATACCAAAATCTGCAATAGAGTAGACACCCAGGAAGGTGTAGATAACATGAGGAGGGATCTAGCTAAGTTTGAAGAATGGTCTAGAATTTGACAGCTGGGATTTAATGTTAAAAAATGTAAGGTCATGCATTTGGGCTGCAGCAATCCAAGGGAGCAATACAGTATAGGAGGTGAAGTAATTTTGTCCACTAAAGAAGAGCGGGACCTAGGCGTGGTTGTTTCTGATGATCTTAAAGTAGCTAAACAGGTAGAAAAGGCAACGGCAAAAGCTAGAAGGATGCTTGGGTGCATACGGAGAGGAATGGCTAGCAGAAAAAAGGAGGTGATAATGCCTCTGTATAAGTCTTTGGTGCGACCTCATTTGGAGTATAGTGTGCAATTCTGGAGACCGCACCTTCAAAAGGATGTGAACAGGATGGAGTCGGTGCAGAGGGTGGCTACTAAAATGATTAGTGGGCTTCATTATAAAGCATATGAGGACAGACTTAAGGATCTTAATATGTACACCTTAGAGGAAAGTCGGGATAGAGGTGATATGATTGAGATGTTTAAATACCTGCGTGGCATAAATGTTCAGGGAGAGAGCCTCTTTCAATTGAAAGCAAGTTCTGCTACGAGGGGACATGGGATGAGGGTGAAGGGAGATAAATTCAGGAGTGATATGCGGAAATATTTGTTTACGGAAAGAGTAGTGGATCCATGGAATAGTCTCCCAGTGGAGGTGGTAGAGATGAGGACAGTAACTGAATTCAAAAAAGCATGGGACCAACACAGAGGATCTCTAAAGGTAAAAAGTGGACTGTTGTAGTTGTTGATATGGAAGGACAGACTAGATAGGCCATGTGGTCTTTTTCTGTCATCATGTTTCTATGTTTCTATCCTCCAACTCCCACCCACCCCATATGCACAGTCTTGCTTTATAAGGCACCTCCCCAATTAGCTGCATACAGGGACTTGGAATAGCACATTTAGAACACACTTAAAAGAGGTTAACTGCTTTTTCTCTGAAAAGACAGCTGGGAAACCGGCTGTTACTTTGGTAGGTCTCTCTCTCTTTTGCTTCAACAGATACCTAAGCTCCACCAACTGAACAATAGCTGGGAAAAATCATACCACCAAAGCTGTTGCCCCTGTAACAGCTTCTGCCTCTGTCCCAACAGAGATCCCAATGCCAGATGAAGGACTGGTTCCATGTGCAGGATGCCTTCATGCTGAAGCTCTCAGGAAACAAATAGAGGAGCTCAGAGAAGAGGTGGCAAGGCTGAGGAGCATTCAAGACAGTGTGAAGTACATTGATGAGATGCTTCTTGCAACATCCAAGCTCTCCAGCAGAGGAAAAGATGTGAGCCTACAGAATGACGAAGGTTGGAGACGAGTCACCAGGGCCTGCAGTATCACCAAACCAACTCCTTCAGCCCTTGAATTGAGGAACCATTATGCAGCCATGGAAGTCGACATGTCTTCAGTAGCAGACTGGGTAACCTACTGAAGAGTGCTTTAAACTAGATTCCTTGGAGATGGGTGAAGAAAGCCCCCAGGTAAGTGAAAGCCCCCAGGTAAATGGAACATTAAATACTTTTATGGAAATGGGTAAAAGGGGCAACACATGGAAAGCAGTGTGTATAAATGCCCATAGCATGGGAAATAAGATCCCAGATGTTGAGGCTTTAATGGGAGAAGCTGACTTGGATTTGTAGGAACTGCGCAAGTTTGTAGGACTGTGGGCCTCTCCCTTAAGGCCTTAAGTAGTACTGTTTTAACATGTGGTTTTTTTCACTTGACTCCTCACCTTATTTTCATTTGAATTTAGAGAATTGAAGCCAAAGAACTGAGATCAGTTATTTTGGTGGCCTGGTCAGAAGTTATATTATTAAGTGCCGTCGAGTCGGAGTCGACTCATGGCAACCCTCTGGATAGCTATCCTAAATTGTGTTCGGTCTTCAGTCAGGCGGCTCATTGTTGACAGACTGGTACCCGTAGCTGCTGTTATTGTATCGATCCATCTCATTGCTGGCCTTCCTCTTTTGCGTTGACCTTCTATCTTGCCAAGCATGATGTCTTTCGCTAATGATCTCTCTCTTCGCATGATGGTCAGAAGTAGGCCATGGGAATAAGAGATATCTGTCACTATGTGAGTCAATGCCCTCTCTAACATAAATCACAGACACTCCACCAATCTGATCTACCCTGTCATTATGATATAGTTTGTACCGAGGTATCACAGAGTCCCATTGGTTGTCCTTTTTCCACCAGGTCTCTGAGATACCAATTATATCTAACCTTTCATTCACTGCTATATAGTCTAACTCTTCCATCTTATTTTTTAGATGTCTAGCATTTGCATACAGGCATTTCAAAGTTTGCTTTTCATTCATATTATCAGATGACAAGGGTTAATTTGAAATCTTTTAATTTGGTCTGCTCTTACTTAAAGGTATCTGGGTTACTTTTACCTTTATTGGAATCTCTCTATCGAGATGCCCTAATTTTCCTGTTTTGCTAGTAGCCTTCAAATCTAAACATGCGCTCTTGGGTGACTGTAAGCTTTCTCCCATTTTCTAGTTTTTAAAATTTATTTATTTATTAAAAGTTTTAGAAACACAGAAACATGACAGCAGAAAAAGACCACATGGCCTATCTAGTCTGTCCTTCCATATCAATTACAATAGTCACCTTTTTACTTTAAGAGATCCTGCCCCATGTTTTTTTGAATTCAGATACTGTTCTCATCTCTACCACCTCCACTGGGAGACTATTCCATGGATTCACCACTCTTTCCGTAAAGAAATATTTCCACATATCACTTCTGAATCTATCTCCCTTCACCCTCATCCCATGTCCCCTCATAGCAGAACTTGCTTTCAATTGAAAGAGGCTCTCTCCCTGAACATTTATGCCACAGAGGTATTTAAACATCTCAATCATATCACCTCTATCCCGCCTTTCCTCTAAGGTGTACATATTAAGATCCTTAAGTCTGTCCTCATATGCTTTATAATGAAGACCACTAACCATTTTATTAGCACTGACTCCAACCTGTCTATATAACAATTTACAAGCATGCGCTCGGGTAAAGCCTGGTTCCACCGTGGTTAAGATGGAGCCCATCCTTTTGGAAAAGACCCCCTCCCCCAATCTTCCCCAGAATATTGCCCAGTTCTGAACAATCGAAAGCCCTCTTCCTGCAGCATCGTCTCATGCACGCATTGGAGCTCTGCCTGTCTCTTGTGTCCTGCATGTGGAATGGGAAGCATTTCCGAGAACATTATCCTGAAAGTTTTGGGCAGAGTGTGGGCACAGGTATATGTCCGTACTTTATAAACTATGCAATGACATCTACAGCTGTTTGCAAGCATCTGTACACATTTTAGCCACAATTTCTGCAGCTTTTGGGGGCAAATAAAGACACATAGGTGCTTTGATCCATGTTCCCTTCCTATCTGATCATTGAGCACTTTGATCCCTGAAGATTCCTTATCAAGAGGCAACTCCATTCTTCCATTCAATCACGGTGAGAAAAGCACTTCCTCAACCCAGCCTGTCTTTAATTTCAATGACTCAGATGTGTCTCTTGCAATTAAGCTATATCTGGATTTGTTTTGTTAATGTAACTGAAGATTTTCTCTTTCTTTATTGGGTTATGCAGATCCTTGAAATTCAAGGACAATATCCTAAGTCTGGAATCCATCTGCTCAAGTTACACTGAACATTTCACTCAGAAAAGCGATGACCTTGTCCTGCTTTTTGATCTGGAATGGTAGAGCTTAAAAGAACCGCAAAGAAATTTAGGAAATGTAGAGAACAGACAGCACAGACTTTCTAAAGCATTTCAATTCTGAGAAAAATGGAAATAGATGTAGAAATGATGGATCCACGCTCCTCAGAAATGCAGGCCCTGCTTCTAGCTTTATTTTCACTAAAAGCTCCTAATTTAGAGATCACAGTTCAGTTCACTGGCTAACACCATGCAAACTAACATAAATCCATACAATGAGAACATCCTTGTTCCTGTACCAGGCCAGCTGCTTTATTCTTCGCAGCTAACTGCCAAATGTTTCTAACCAGTGGAAAAACTCTTGGATAAATAATGCTGGCCATACCCATTCAAGCCACGACTTGGCTTCTCAGTCTGCCTCTTGGCCCTGCTCCTTTCTAGTCTTTTCCCACTCCTTCCACCTGGCCTTCCAGCTCAGATTTCTTCTGAACTACAACTCCCAGTAAGCTTTGTCCATAGTGACATCATTTCTGACATGGCTATTTTAGATTTCTCGGAGAAGTGACAGTGGATGCTGGTAGGGAAAAAGAAGCAGTGGGATGCAAAGGAAACTTAACAGGGTGAGATTGGTGGCCGGTTGGTGTTTTTAAAAGGCAACTTATAAAGCTGCACAAATCCAAGGGAGCAGTACAGTATAGGGGGTGAGGTACTTCTGTCCCTGAAAGAAAAGCAGAACAGGGGTATGATTGTTTCTGATGATCTCAAGGTAGCTAAAGAGTGATGGCAAAAGCCAGAAGAATGCTTGGGTGCACAGGGAGAGGAATGACCAGCAGGATACCACCTCTGTATAAGTCTTTGGTGAGACCTCATGTGGAGTATTGTGTGCAGTTCTGGAGACGCACCTTCAGAAGGAGATAAACAGCATGGAGAGGGTGGTGCAGGGGGCGGCTACCAAAATGGTCAGTGGGCTTCATCATAAGGCGTATGGGACACACTTAAAGATCTCAATATGTATACTTTGCAAGAAAGGTGGGAGAGAAGAAATATGATAGAGACGTTTAAAAACCTCTGAGGCATAAACACACATAAGGAGAGCCTCTTTTAATTGAAAGAAAGCTCTGCAACAAGAAGGCATAGGATGAAAGTGAAAGGAGATAGTCTCAAGAGTTATATGCGTAAATATTTCTTTACGGAAAGAGTGGTAGATGCATGAAATAGTCTCCAGTGGAGGTAGTAGAGACCAGGACAGTATCTCAATTTAAGAAAGCATGGGACAGACACAGAAGATCTCTAAACGAAAAAAAGGGACTGTAGCAGTTGGTGTGGAAGGGCAGACTGGATAGGCCGTATGGTCTTTTTCTTCCATCATGTTTCTATAAACATATATCTTTTTGATCTCCAAATGCCCACATCCTAGGGACAATAAGCACTTTCCCCCACCCTTCTCCCTGCACAGAGCAAACAGGGAGAATGGAGCGATGGTCCTCAAAGGAATCCCCCTTCATCGGCAGAACAACCCATCAGCACGGTCTTTACCCTGCAGGGAGAGTGGGCACACACATACATACAAAGCAAAAAGTAGCATGTCCAAAAATGCATTTTTTACAGGACTGTTGTATGTGTGGAGAGGAGGGGAAGGGTTATGATGATCATTTATTTATTCACTTAAAAGATTTATATTCCAGGGGTTGGGGGGTTAAGGCTGAAGGTTTGCTTAGGGAACCCAATGCCCTGGGCACTGGTCCTTGGAGCAGTCCCCCAACAAATGTCCCTCTTCAGCAGGAACATGAGCACATACTCACCAAATCCTGCATCCAACGTGATCCTCAGTACAGCCATGAACAAACAAAATTTCACTTAAGCCAGGCAACATGCTAAGTCCAGAACACGCGTGAGTGTATTTATTTTATTTTATTTATTTATTTAGGAGGTTTATATACCGTCAAATCTTGAAGCCAAGGTGGTTTGCAGAGAACATAAATTATACAGAGAAGGTGATCAAGGTGTAATGTAACGTAGCTTAACTTAAATTAAACATACAACATAATGATAAGATACAGAAAACAAACTAAAACATTGTTAAATTAGAATATGAATTAGCTTAGAGAGAGCAAGTGGGCTGAGTTTAAGTAGGGGGGGATGGTTAGGGAAAGAGAGGGAGGAGAAGTTCTAGGGGGTCAGTATCAGGGAATCAGTCAGCCTTTGCTACCGAAATGTTCAGTGAAAAGATGCACTTTAAGTTTCTTCCTAAAGTCCATGAGATCTCTTATTACTCGTAAGTGGTCAGGTAGAGTGTTCCATATGGCCTGGGCATAAAGAGATAAGGCCTTGTTGATCGTGGTTCCATTGCTCTTTGAAATTATCGAAGGCATTACAAGTGTGTTTTGTTGGTGCGGTCTTCTTGCTCTATCATTGGGGTTTTTTGTAGGAGGAATTGCAGGTATACTGCGGAAAGGCCTTGGGATAACAGGGGTAACATATGGAAAGCAGTGTGTATAAATGCCCATAGCATGGGAAATAAGATCCCTGATGTTGAAGCTTTGATGGGAGTGGCCAACTTCGATTTAGTGGCAGTTATGGAAACATGGTTAACAGAAAACCATGACTGGGATGTAACTATACCTGGCTATAATTTATTTATTTATTTATTTACAGTTTCTTTTATACCGCACTATTCGACATCAGCGCGGTTTACAATGAACAGACACTACACTTACCAAATATTGATCAGTGCTTACAATGAACAGCTGGGTATACATTAAACAGGTTTACATTCAACAGGTTTCATAAACAGAGGAACATAATAACTATGTACAAAAAGCAACTATGTACAGAACAACTAGGCGCAGCTATATGTTTCTTGATGAGGGAAGAATCAAGGTGAGATTGCAGCTCTTCGCGTTAAAACTATGGAGAGCATGGGTTTAACGTGTTGACATGGGGTGTGGAGGTAGGTTGGTGTGAGGCAGTGTCTGAAATATTGTAGTGCTGCAAGAACAGGTGATGCTTCAGTGCCTTCCTGAACTGGGAGAGGTCACTGATGGTTCTGATTTCTGTTGGTAGGGCATTCCAACATGATGGTGCGAAGTAAGAGAAGGCTCTGGATCTGGTGGCTTGAGAGCATTTCGTGATTGCCTTGGGTAATACAAGAGAATTGGAGGCAGTTGATCTCCTTGCGCGATTAGGGGGTGTAGTTGATATCAGGTCAGTGATAGAAGATGCAGAGTTATTATTGATCGCTTTGTGAGTCATGGTAAGGATCTTGAAAGGGATCCTGGAGTGCATAGGAAGCCAATGTAGCTGTTTCAGTATTGGAGTGATGTGGGTTCGCTTGGAGGCTCCATAGAGAATTCTTGCAGCCGAGTTCATGGCCAATTGTAAGGGGTTAATCGTACTCTTTGGTAGGCCATGTAGAATGGCATTGGCGTAGTCCAGATGGGGCATTATTAAGGCCTGAAAGACTGATCGAAAGTCATCTGGTTCAAGCAGCTGACGCAAATGACGAAGGGTCCGGATTTTATGATAGACGGATTTCGCTACGTTGTTGATGTGGGCCTTCATATTGAGCTGTTGATCGAGGGTAACTCCTAGGTATCTGACTGTGGACTTGCAGATGAGCTCGGCATCACGCACTTTGATGGATTTTGGTGAGGTGAATGCAGGGTTTCTTGTCACGAAGAGGACTTCTGTCTTTTTAAAGTTTATCTTAAGCATCTGTGATTTTAACCAGTCTGTAACCGCGTCGAAGCACTCGATTAGTGGGGAGAGGTCAAGGAGCTCTGTTGAGAATGGCATATACATAAGGACATCATCAGCATAGACCAGGCAGTTGATGTTGAATGATTGGATGAGGTCACAGATAGGCTGCATATAAACATTGAAAAGTAGGGCGGAAAGTGAGGAGCCTTGTGGCACACCTTTGGTTTGCTGGAAGGGGTCGGAGGTTGAAGATCCAGAACGGACATGTTGCCAACGGTCTCTGAGGTATGAGGAACACCAAGAGAGGGCGGATCCGTGAACTCCCTTCTTTCTAAGACGCGATAGGAGAACTTCATGATCCACAGTGTCAAACGCCGCTGCAATGTCCATGAAGATCAAAGCAAAACCTTGTCTGACATTGTTTAGGCCTATGGTAAGAGTAATTTATTCAGAAAGGACAGGGTAGGAAGAAGGGGAGGAGGAATGGCACTATATGTAAAAAATACTATTAAAGCTTTGGAATTACAGAGCTTAAAAGGGAGAGAGGAGGCATTGTGGGTTAAACTAGAAAGGGGGAAAGACAAATCTATTTGCATTGGCGTGATATACAGACCTCCCTCACAAGAGGAAGAGGTGGACAGAGAGTTAATTGAAGACATACGCAGCATTGCTAGGAAAGGGGAAGTGCTATTGATAGGTGATTTCAATATGCCAGATGTTGATTGGCACATTCCTGCTGCAGTATCATCTAGAAGTAAAGAGATCCTGGATTCTCTACAGGGAGAACTATTCAGGCAATTGGTAACAGACCCCACACGTGAAGGGGCCATACTGGACTTGGTGCTTACCAAAGGTGAAAGTGTTTCTGATGTTATAGTGGGAGATCATTTTGCATCCAGTGATCACCAGATGGTGTGGTTCAGTATTAGGACTAGGGCTGTTAGAATCCATTCAAAGGTGAGGGTCTTAGACTTTAAGAAGACTAACTTTGCCAAGATGGGCCAATACCTCAGGGAGTCATTAGCGGGATGGGAACAGCTGGGGGATGTAGAAAAACAGTGGGCAAAACTGAAAGGGGGTATTTTAAGGGCAACCAACCTTTTTGTTAAAATGGTAAATAAAAGGAAAAGGAGACCGCTATGGCTTTCGAAAGAAGTAGCTGAAAAGTTGAAGAAAAAGAGGGAGGCCTTCATGAAATGCAAGAGATCACAGAGAGAGGAAGACAGGCATCTATATTTGGAAAAACATAGAGAAGCTAGCAAAGTAGTCAGGAAAGCAAAGATTCAAAAAGAGGAGGAAATAACCAATGCAATAAAATGGGGGGATAAGACATTTTTCAGATATGTTAGTAAGAAGAGGAAGGGCAAAAGTGGTATTGTCAGACTCAAGGGTGAAGGGGAGGAATATGTAGAAGCTAATGAGGATAAAGCGGAATTGCTTAACAAATATTTCTGTTCTGTGTTCACAGATGAAGAACCAGGAGCAGGACCTCAGAAAACACCCACAAACAGGAACAGAAGCAAGGGACATCTTGAACAATTTTCAGAAGACTGTGTTCTTGAAAAACTAGCTCAACTTAAAGTAGACAAAGCGATAGGACCGGATGGGATACACCCTATAATACTGAGGGAACTAGGGGACCTTCTAGCAGCTCCACTGACTGACCTTTTCAATGTCTTGTTGGAGTCGGGAGTGGTGCCAAAGGACTGGAGAGAGGCTCATGTGGTGCCTTTACACAAAAGCGGAAGTAAGGATGTGGCTGAAAACTACAGGCCGGTTAGTTTAACTTCGGTGGTGAGTAAATTATTGGAAACGCTGCTGAAAGAGAAAATAGTGAGGTTTCTGGAGTCCAGCGGATTACAGGATCCGAGGCAGCATGGATTCACCAGAGGCAGGTCTTGTCAGACAAATTTGATTGATTTCTTTGACTGGGTGACCAGGAAGTTGGACCGAGGGAGAGCCCTAGATGTGGTGTATTTAGATTTCAGTAAAGCCTTTGACACTGTTCCTCACAGGTGACTTATAAACAAACTGAACACCCTAGGGATGGACCCTAAAGTTACTGCTTGGGTTAGAAATTGGTTGGGTGGGAGGCTACAAAGAGTACAGGTAAATGGAGCTCACTCTGAGGCGAAGGATGTTACCAGTGGTGTGCCCCAGGGATCTGTCCTTGGTCCGATTCTTTTTTAACATCTTTGTTAGTGATATAGTGGAAGGGCTGTCGGGTAAGGTTTGCCTCTTTGCGGATGATACCAAAATCTGCAATAGAATAGACACCCAGGAAGGTGTAGATAACATGAGGAGGGATCTAGCTAAGCTTGAAGAATGGTCTAGAATTTGGCAGCTGGGATATAATGTTAAAAAATGTAAGGTCATGCATTTGGGCTGCAGCAATCCAAGGGAGCAATATAGTAGGAGGTGAAGTACTTTTGTCCACTAAAGAAGAGCGGGACCTAGGTGTGGTTGTGTCTGATGATCTTAAAGTAGCTAAACAGGTAGAAAAGGCGACGGCAAAAGCTAGAAAGATGCTTGGGTGCATACGGAGAGGAATGGCTAGCAGAAAAAAGGAGGTGATAATGCCTCTGTATAAGTCTTTGGTGCGACCTCATTTGGAGTATATTGTGGAATTCTGGAGACCGCACCTTCAAAAGGATGTGAACAGGATGGAGTCGGTGCAGAGGGTGGCTACTAAAATGATTAGTGGGCTTCATTATAAAGCATATGAGGACAGACTGAAGGATCTTAATATGTACACCTTAGAGGAAAGGCGGGATAGAGGTGATATGATTGAGTTGTTTAACCCTTTCCAGGCCGGTCCCGAAATACTCGGGACCCAAAATTCTGACCAAATGGCCGAGCCCGAAATAGTCGGGATCGGCGCAATGACGCAGATACTAAAGATTAATGAGCGAAATACCGGAAACTAATGACAACACACATTTGGGCTGATGAAAAGAGAGTTGTGCTAGTGTTTCTATTTATACACCAGGCCAAAACAGCCAGAAAACAACCTGCAAATAGGTCATTAGCAATAGGTGATTTAGAATTAAAAGCAAAGTAAACAAGATGGAGTCAGCTGGTAAAAGAATGCGAAAAGAACGATATAAAGCTGCTGAAGTCATTAGGTTTCTCACAGAAAGTGATGGTAACAGTAATAGCAGTGGCGAAGATGTCATTGATAATGAAACTGAAGAGGTTTTCACAAAAAATGTGGACTTTGAAGGCTCGGATGACAGTGACCCAGATTCAGTAGCAGCCACAGCTGAACCTCCAGGTTAGTAATTATTTGCAGACATTATTTATGTCACCTATATATCAGCTATGTCTTTAGGTATAACAAAACGCTAAATGTCACATTTATATTGATAAATTGTTCAGTTTGAAAAATGTCAACTATGATAAAACATTCTCATTTACAGTTGTGGCTGCGGCTGAACCATCTGTAAATATAAATCCTCTTGGCAGAGGGAAGCTTTGCCGTCATACTGCAGACCGTGGCGATAATGCAACTACATCACAAGTACGGACAAGAAGAAGCAGTCTTCCATGGAAAACAACTCCAAAAGACGTCCGTCAGTTTCCTTTCATTGCACAACCTGACATAGCCAAACGTATGGGTGTCAATGCAACTAAATTGGACTTCTATAAGCTCTTTGTTAGAGATGAACTAATTTCAATGATTGTTCTTGAGACAAATCGCTATGCAGCAGAACTGTGTGCTAAAATACCAGCTGACAAGCCTCATGCCCGAATGAGAAAATGGCAAGACGTTGACCATAATGCTATATGGAGAATGTTGGCGTTGACGATGGCTATGGGAATAATCAAGAAGCCTATGATCGACTTGTACTGGTCAGGTCAACTACTGTTAGAAACTCCATTCTTTCCATCAATAATGAGCCGAAATACATATAAGCGAATATTACAGGCCCTTCACTTTCAAAACAATGCAACACAGAAACCCGAGGGTGATCGCATTTGGAAGCTTCGTCCATTCTATGACATTATCACAAAGCGATTCCAAATTGTTTATATCCCGGAACAAGACATTTCAATTGATGAATCTCTACTGCTTTTCAAAGGAAGGTTATATTTCAAACAATACATACCTACAAAACGCTCAAGATTTGGCATCAAATCATATGAGCTGTGTGAGTCACGTAGTGGATACACCTGGAAGTATATGCTATACTCAGGTCAAGATACAGTTCTAAGTGATGGTTTACATGGAAGTAGCTACTGTATTGTGCTGAATCTGATGGATGGACTGCTTGATCAAAGCTATCGATTGGCTGTGGACAACTACTACAACAGTCCAGAACTCTGTATGAATCTGTATGACCGAGCAACATCCTGCTTTGGAACGGTACGATCCAGTCGAGTTGGTATGCCTACTGACCTGCGTCTAAATGTAGATGGAAGGAAATTGAAACGAGGAGATGTCACATATCGTACAACAGATAAACTGCTAGCACTTTGCTGGTATGATAAGAATTATGTAACAATGCTGTCCAACTGTCATGATGGCTCTGTAGTTGACACTGGAAAAAGAGATTGGAATGATCAGCCAATTCGAAAGGCACAAGTTATCGTTGACTACAACAACATAATGGGCGGTGTAGACAAAACAGATCAGTTATTGGAGTATTATGCTTTTCTGCGCAAAACTGTAAAGTGGTACAAGAAAGTTGCCTTTCATCTGTTGGACATAGCAGTACTCAATGCTCAGATACTCTGGAGCAAGTCCCACCCAGAGGAGAAAGTGACAGGACTTCACTTCCGTATGAAGCTTATCTTGGCTATCATTGAAGCAGTTGGTCCTGATGCTAGTGCATGTGATGCTGGTGGCTGACCAAGTACTGGTGTTTCCCCATTTCGCTTGACTGCTAGACATTTCCCTAGCCTCATTCCACCAACTGAGAAGAAAACTACCGTATTTCGACAGTGTCGCGTGTGCAATGAGAGTCTCGGACATCGACATGTTGCTGGTGACAATCGTAAACGTGTTGAAACTAAATATCACTGTGCTGACTGTGGAAATGTACCTCTCTGTGCTGCACCATGTTTTGCATATTTTCATAATAATGAAGATCTTAAATAACTTGTAATTGTTATGATCAGTTAAAATTAAATCGAATGTATGCAACTAATAATGATTGCTTTTATAAATAAAGTGCACCTATTTTCATGTTTTTGAGCCTTCAGTTATACATATTTGTGTTGCTGTCTCATTTTTCTATCAAATGGTATATAATACATGACCATAGCAGAAAGAAAATCACTGTTATAACATATTGAATAAGACCGGCACAATTTTCCTGAGAGATGGAAAAATTAACCCGGCTGCAGAATGTGGATTAGAAATTTAAAGGGAGCCTTGATAGGGTTAAATATCTCCGTAGCATAAATGTACAAGGGGAGAGCCTTTTTCAGTTGAAAGTAAGTTTTGCTATGAGGGGACATGGAATGAGAGTGAAGGGGGATAGATTCAGGAGTGATATGCGGAAATATTTCTTTATGGAATGAGTGGTGGATCCGTGGAATAATCTTCCAGTGGAGGTGGTAGAGATGAGGACAGTATCTGAATTCAAAAAAGCATGGGACAAACACAGAGGATCTCTAAAGGAAAAAAGGGGACTGTTGTAGTTGTTGATATGGAAGGACAGACTAGACCGGCCATGTGGTCTTTTTCTGTCGTCATATTTCTATGTTTCTGTGAATGTCATCAATACTGCATATACATTGCTCCTACTTTAACAGATAAGCAGTGGAGAGCTTGAGTATAGAAGTTATATGTTTGGAGTGAGTGAGCTGGATAAGATGCGAACAGCGGTATTTTGTGCTAGCTGTAAGGGGTGGAAAGAATAGTTTGGTAGGCGTTGAAAGAGGATGTTGCAGTAGTCGAGGTGGAGTAGGACTAATAATTGGAAGACTGTGCAGGTGTTTTTGATGTCCAGTAATGCTCACAGGTGCTATATTCTTTTTATTTTGTGGTACATGGTTCTGGTGACATTGCTGATGTGCTGTTGTAAGGTTAGATGTTGATCAATGGTTATACCGAAGTACCATACTTCTGACTTTATTTTTAGGTGCGCTCCTACTACTTTTGTGATGATCAGTGTAGTTTGGGTCTTTGAAGTTGAAGAGTGCTTTGGTTTTATTGTGGTTTGCGAGGAGGTTATGTTGCGCTAGCCATTGTGTGACATCACTGAAGCATTTGACCAGGGAGATGTAGATTGGTCTGGCAGTGGAGAAAGGCATGTATAGCATGAAGTCATCTGCATAGATGTGATAGAGAATATTGTGAGATCTAATAATTGTACAGATGGGTTGGAAAAAGATGTTGAATAGGAGTGCTGAGAGAGCTGAACCTTGAGGCAGTCCTTACTGTTGAGTGTATGGGGCAGAGTGAAGACCTTTTATAATTACTTGCTGTTCATGGTTGGTAAGATATGATTGGAACCATTTTAGAGTTGTATCAGCAAATCCTTTTGACTGTAGGTGTTGTAATACTATATTGTGCAGTACCGAATCAAATGCTGCTTTGATGTCCAGGAATATCATCATGAAGCCCTGTTGTAACTTTTCAGTAACCCTTATGAGACTGTCCATAAGAACTGTTAATAGTGTCTCCACTCCGTGGTTGGGCCTGAAACTATTGGTGGAGGTTGAGAGGGGAGTGTGTGTCAACGTGTTCCTGGAGTTGTAGTAATACAGCCTTTTCAATGATTTTTGTGAGGATTGGTAGACTAGAGATAGGCCTATTTGAGTTGAGTTGTTTTGGGTCTGATCCTGTGCTCTTTCTTATGGAACGAATGGATGATCTCTTCAACTTGGGAGGTATGTGTCCTTGTGTGAGGGAGAGTTGCGTGATCTTAAGTATGATGGAGAGTAATTTATCTCTGGCCATTTTGATCCAGCTGACAGAGCATGCATCAAGTGGTGAAGTGATGCTATTGAGGCTGTGGATGATGCTCTCTAAGTGCTCTGGCGATTTCGGTGAGAATGATTGCCAGGTGATTGCAGCGGAGGAGTTGCTTTCATATTCTGTGGTTGTTAATTTTGTGTTGTTTTTGAGACTTGTCTGGTTTTGAAAGTGGCTAGCTAGAGTCTGTGGGGATGTGTTGTCAGTATTGTCTTCAGTGGGAGTTTTACGAGGGACTTCACTATTTCAAATAGCTCTCTGGGGTGGTTAGTGATTTTAGTATGAGTTTGGTGTGGTATCCCTTCTTCTTATCGTTTATTAAGATTTGGTATTTGTGTAGTTTCATCATGTATTTATCAAGGTCGCTTGCACCCTTTGAGCGCCTCCATTGTCTTTCTAGCCTTCTGAGCTTCCATTTACCAAGCTGTGGTAGTGCGTGTTTTGTAGATGGTTTTTGTCTGTGGCCTTATTGCAGATCTGCTTTTTAAGTGGTTCCAGTTGTGGATTACTGTGTCAATGTTGTCAGTGTTATGGTCAATATTTGGTATGACATTATCTACAAAGTTTTTTTTGTCTAGTTGTAGGAACCTACGCATTGGGGAATGCCGATTAGTGTCTTTACAGATTGTAGCATTCTGTGGAATGTAAAAAGTGATGGCTTTGTGCACTGATCAAGGTACTGCAGTTATGGACGGAGGTGGAGTTTGGCTGTTTTTGATCATTTGCTGTGGTGCAAATATGAGGAATAGAGTTTTACCTGTTGTGTGTGTTGGCTCATTCACTATCTGTATGTAATCTAGGGCATCCATTGATTCCATGAAGGCTTTTGATATTCTGGAGTTGGCCAACGAGAGGTTTAAATCTCTTAGTAGTATGAGCTGGTTGTTGTTTGTGCTATGGGTACATACAGATCCAGGAGAGTTGATAATTTTCCTATCCTTGAGTTAGGGGATCTGTATGCTAGATAGAGTGTCAGGTGTTTGTTCGTGATGGTGACTGTCCATGTCTCATCCTGAGTACATAGAGGTGGTGCAGAACTCCATGTCGTTCCTGGCCAGTATGAAGACACCTCCTCCTCTGCAGTTGGATCTGGGGCAGCTAAATATTTTATGACTAGGTGTTATGAGTTGATTTATCAGAACATTGTCTGTGTCCATGAACCAGGATTCAGTCACAAATATAATATCTATTTTATGGTCACTGAGGTAGTCGGCAAGAATTTGTATTTTGTTGTGAGCTGACCTTGCATTAAGGAATGTGCATTTGATGTTGTGCTGGTTGTGTTTGGTCCCATCGTGGAGTACGGTAGATGTTGCTTGCGTTGTGATTTTGATTAGGGCATATGAGGCTCTATTTCTTGATTATGAGCCGGTATGATTAACCTGTACTGAGCATATGGGTGGAAGACAGGTATTAGTCCAATACGAGGTGTGTGTGAGTAAGTGGGTAATTAGCATGGAGAGGTATAGCAGACTGATTAGGATGGCAATGGGTGTCATGGCAGAGTTTATTCTCTCTCCTTGAGAGCTTGTCTATGGCTTGTATGTCTAGGTAGTCTTGTGAGGAGTGCTGGCAGGATTACTGAGGGTGTTGGTGCGGTTTGGTTGATTCTGGGTTGTTGTCTGAAGGCGTGATAGGTTTGTGGATATATTCTGTGTGCTTGCTTGGCTATGAGCTGTGTATTGTTCAAGGTGTTGTGCTGTAAGATTAGGTACCAACCTCCTTTTATAAATGCAACATACCACTGGAGCACAATGTGAGTGTGGTGGAATCTGAGCTGCGGCTTCCGGGAGGGAGTGTGACGAACTGTGCTGGTTCTCTTGAGGTCCAGTCAAAGAGCTCTTTGGCATGACCCTTAGGCATAGGTCTGCCAGGCATTGGTGTGCTTCGGAAGTGAGATCTTTATGCTGGGGAAAGTGGCGCCGAGTGATGATGCCTACAGTAGGCGGAGCTCACCTCCACGTGTGATCTGGCTATAGCGTTCCTTCCTGCTGGTGTGCCGTCCAGGAGGCCCTCGATTCTAATCTGCGTCAGTGAGTCGGATTTGCTGCCCTGGTAATGTGCCATCTTTATGCTGAGGAAAGTGGTGCTGAGTATGGCAAGATCTTCAAGCAAGGACTCTATTAATACAGTAGCTAGGAGTTTTAGACAGAATTGCTTGTTTCTATCTCTGCTAAAGCTGAGATCAGACTGAATTAATCGTGCTTCTATGAAGTAAGCAGGAGCTGCTGCAAGGCAGGTAAAGAAACTACCTCCGTTTACTACTTAACGATGTAAGCAGCAGAAGCCAGGAAATAAAACCGGCCATTAAGCAGAGAAGAGCAACAGCCTGGGGCTGAGCGTTCTGACTGACTGCTCCTGGAGCTCCTGGGAAGTGCCATCCTGCAGAGGAGGTAATGATGGGAAACTCTCAGCTAGAAAGCTGTATCCTCCTTCACTAACCATGCTGATAACAAGCAGGGAGCTGCTGCAATCTCTGCAGGGGAAGAGAGAGCAAAAGGCAAAGCCGGGGAAATGAAAGGAGGTGATCAGCAAGCTGCAGGTCATCAGAAGAAATGGTAGTGTTGCGTTTACATCAGGGAGTTTCTCGGTGTTAGTAAAGGACTAGAGGGGCAGCACTGCAGAGCCGAAGCAAGCAGAGCCATCCTGCAATGCCAGCGGGCGCCTGCACTCCAGCAATGCTAAGAGATGCCTTAGAACCCCATGAATTAATAAACGACTCTCTCCAGGTCTTTGGCACACAATCCTGCAGAGGCTCAGCTCCTAATTCGGTTGTGTTAATGTTTAATGCCTTCATCCTGTTCTGATCTCTTTCTTAGGCATATTTCATGCTTATCAGACAAGCCACTGGGACCAGCAGTGAATGATAAGGAGAAAGATAAGATGAGGTGAGGTGAGGAAGATTCAGGGCAGGACCCTGGGGATAAGGGCGGAGACTGGGGTTAAAGTAAAGTGTAAAGAAACTCTGCAAGGGGCTATAAGAGACAAGACTAGCGGGCCCAACCGGAGCCAGGGAAATGGGGTGCTGTCTGTAAATAGGAATAAAGCATGTGTAAACGAGACCTCCTGTCTTGCTGGCTAACGTAAGGGCAGAAATTATATGCAGAGTGACTGAATTTTGTCAATCTGTGTATTATTTTTGTTCTGGTACCTGGCCCACCGTTAATCTGTCTCCTGTAATTCGCACATGTTTTGTGTACATAACCCACAGTGGTGTGGCCTGTGCATAAAATTATGCATATAAATGGGGCAGATAGTTAACAAGAATCTCATGTGGTTGGCCTGGGCACCGACTGCATTAATCCTTCAAAATATCAGCTGTACAGTAGATGATCCAAAAAGAAATATCTCAAAATCAGTGACAAAAATGAAACTATAACATAAAAAAGTCCCTGAAACAGTCCCAGAAATTATATCTACCAATATTTTTGTCGGACACCACCGAGGGAGCATTAGATTTTAACTGATCCACACCAGACAGTTAAAATGGTTAAAATGGTGAAGTCCATTTTATTCTTATTAAAGTTCTTTATATGAGTATTTTTTATATAAAAATCGCAACAATCTTCACTTAGCTTATTCAAAGATGTCCAAAGCCCATAGCTTAATGTATCCAATGCAGCAGTCTCAAAGATATCCAAAGCACGACGTGCATATTTCGGGATATATGTAATCCCTGTATCAAGTGCCCCATCAATTGGTCTTCAAAGCCAAACGCCGCTAAACGTGATTGATGGGGCGAGCAAACCAAAAAGTCAATTAGATAATGTGGAGCAAATGCAAGATGTTCACACACCAAGGAACTAAAAGAAAGCGAGAACCACAGCAGTTTATAACTCCAAATTATAATTTGTTTGTATTTTGTTATAAACTGCATTATGGTGCTTGCTTTTTCTTTTTGAACATAAACTTTTCATTCACAGAACCCCCTCCTCAACAATGGGTGCAGAGCAGAGGTAGGACATTCACCCACAGAATTCAATATATTTAAAATTAAAATCTGATTCTGGTCATCTCACCAACAACAAGCATTCTCCAGTACCAGGCATATTGGGAACTAATATAAAACCCTACTAAAGTCACTAAGATCTGCAAGGCCAAATCTACCATACCATACCAGCATACACTTCCAAAACTCATACAATAAGTGGCCTACCCAGAAAAAAGCAGCACTATAAACACTGCAATGGGCCCCAAAACATCCATGCACCTATTTGAAAAGCTGAACAAGTCAAATTTCTATAGTACAGATCCCTACGTACAAACTCCATGTTAACAGAACACCTGACCTTGGTCGTACACTCAGAACACAGACCCTCACCGTGTACAGAATAAGTGACCACAACCTAAAGCAAAAATTAAAATATGTAGACAAAAATTAAAATGAAACCCCAAGAAGCCAGACTCCGCATGTGGTGCCAGACCAGATAAGAGATGCAATTCCCCATCCTGTGTGAAATATAGATAGCACAAAGTCCAATCACTAAACTGAAAATAAAATTATTTTTTCTACCTTTGTTGTCTGATGATTTTGATCTGAGGTTTCCGTTTTCCTCTGTCTTCTCTTAGCTCTTTCTATGGTCTATAGTCCATCTGCCATTTCTTGTCTCTGCTTTTGCTTTCTTCATTTTCTTCCATCAGCCTTTTTTCAGTCCCAGTAACTCTCCCTAGTATCAGCCCCCTTTACAGCCTCCCCTCCCAGTACCAACCCCCTTGCCTTCCCAGTACCACCACCAGTCCCAGTGCCCCCTCCCATGTCAGCTCCCCCTCTAACCTGTCCATCTGCCTTCCAGTGCCCTCCCTTCCAGCTCCCCCGCCCATGTCTGCTCCCTTCCAGCTCGCCCCCCATCTGCTCCCATCCAGCCCTCCCCCCCCATCTACTCCCCTCCAGGCCCCCTGTCTGCTCCCTTCCAGCTCCCCCCCCCCATGTCTGCTCCCTTCCAGGCCCCCCTTGTCTGCTCGCTTCCAGGCCCCCCATGTCTGCTCCCCCCTTGTCTGCTTCCTTTCCTCCTCACCTCATCGATTCATCATTGAAAGCAGCCGCAGGAACATTTCTCCTTTCCCACGGCTCTGCTTTCAAAGACTGCTGGATCGCGTGGAGCCGGCGGGGTGGGGGGCGCCGAGGTCATTGCTTCTGCCACCCTTCCACTTCCGAAGGGTGGCGGAAGCAATGACCTCGGGCCCCACTCCGGGCTCCACGCGACCCAGCAGTCTTTGAAAGCAGAGCCGCGGGAACGGAGAAATGTTGCCGCGGCTGCTATCCTTTGATGGACAGCATCGGCGATTCTACCTTAGGCAGCTTCTAGGGAGCGGCAAATCAGTGCCGCCCCTAAAAACTGCCGCCTGAGGCCACCGCCTCAGTTGGCCTAATGGTAGAACCGCCCCTGGGGACTCTCCACAGCCAAGCTCAGGACCGATGAAGCATTCCTCTCAAGAGAGCCTAAACCTTTGCCCCTTTAAGAGAATAGGCTGGAGAATGCCGGGAGAGGGTGTGGCCAGGTCCCCGGGTTTAAACCAGGAAGCAGGAGACCTAGGGGAAGAGGAGCCCGGGGTTCCAAGGGAGACTGCAGAGATGGTAGGACTGCAGAGATGGAAGTTCCTTGCTGTGCACTCAGCCTGGCTGTTAGACTTCTGGAGTGGAGGAGTAGCCTAGTGGTTGGGGCAAGGTACTTCAGGCCGGAAGGTCGGGGGTTCAAATCCCACTAGAGGACAGCAACCTTGGGCCGAAAGGACTGGGGTTTCTAGTCCCACAGGTGCTCCTTGTGGTCTTGGGCAAGCCACTTAACCCTCCATAGCCCATGTTCCATGTAAAATAGTTATCTCCAAGTTATAATGCCCTGTTCAATGTAATTTCAGTTTGTTCAATGTAAACCGCACTGATGCAGAATAGCGCGGTATATAAGAGAATGTAAATAAATAAATAAATAAAAATACCCGGCTGGAGGACTCTTGTGCCACAGAGAGCAGCTCTTTTCTTTATTTATGGTTATGTCATCCTGCTGCAAGGACTGAAAGACTGCTACTGAGCTGTGCTGCCCAGAGTGAAGGAATTTTGGAAGAAGCAGTTTTGTTTTCTTACTTCAGAAGTACTGTCGGTGCTGGAACAGCGTTCTTTCATCCAGCAGATCCGTCCTGCCGAGACTAATTAAGGAACTGTTACAGGTGGAGAAAAGCCTGGTGCAACATTGTGTTTCAGCTCTGTCTGTACTGCAAACCCAAGAAGGGCCAAGGCAGTTTGCTTGGTTGTTTATCCACAAAATAAAGTATATTTTTCTTTAAAAGCTCCAGTGGCTGTGGAGCCTTGTGTCATTGTCTCACACCAGCTACAGCCACAGCTTTATAACGAAGACTACTAACCATTTTAGTAGTCACCCACTCCATCCTGTTTATATCCTTTTGAAGGTGCGGTCTCCAGAACTGCACACTATACTCCAAATGAGGTCGCACCAAAGACTTATACAGAGTCACTATCATCTCCTTTCTTCTGCTAGCCATTCATCTCCCTATGCAACCAAGCATCCTTCTGGCCTTCGCTGTTGCCTTTTCTACACGTTTAGCCACTTTAAGATCATCAGAAACAATCATGCTCAGATCCTGCTCTTCTTTTGTGGAAAGAAGTACTTCACCCCCTACATTGTATTTCTCCCTTGGATTTTTGCAGCCCAGGTGCATGACCTTGTATTTTTTAACATTAAATCTCAGCTGCCAAATTCTCGACCATTCTTCAAGCTTAGCTAGATCCCTCCTCATGTTATCCACTACTTCCTGAATGTCTACTCTACTGAAGATTTTGGTATCGTCTGCAAATAAGAAAACCTTACCTGACAGCCCTTCTGCAATATCATTAACCAAGATGTTTAAAAGAATCAGACCAAGAACAGATCCCTGCAGCACACCAATGGCAACCTCCCTCTCTTTAAAGTGAGCTCCATTTACCTTGAATGGATTTTATCAGCCCTAATCCTAATACTAAACCACGCCATCTGGTAATCGCTAGATGAGAGATGATCTCCCACTATGACATATAAGAGAATAAGAAATGCCATACTGGGTCAGACCAAGGTCCATCAAACCCAGTATCCTGTTTCCAATAGTGGCCAACCAAGTCACAAGTACCTAGCAGGTTCCCAAAAAGACAAAGGCTCCATAATGCTTCAATTGGGGTAAACAGTGGATTTCCCAAGTCCTCTATAATAACAGTTTATGGACCTTTCCTCCAGGAACTTGTCCAAACCTTATTTAAACCCAGCTACACTAGCAGCTTTTACTATATCCTCCGGTAACAAATTCCAGAGTTTGATTACACATTGAGTGAAAAAATATTTTCTCTTACTAGTCTTAAATAGTTTACCCTGTAGCTTCATTGCATGTCCCCTAGTCTTTCTACTTTTTGATGGTGTAGACAATTGACCTACATTTACCCGTTACACTCCATTCATTAATTTATAGGCCTCTATCATATCTTCCCTCAGCCGTCTCTTTTCCAGGTTGAAGAGCCCTAACATTTTCAGTCTCTCTTCATAGGAGTAACCTTCCATCCCCTTTACCATTTTGGTGGCTCTTCTCTGTACCTTTTCTAATAATGCTATATCCTTTTTAAGATATGGCGACCAGAATTGCACACAATATTCACGGTGCAGTCGCACCATGGAACGATACAGAGGCATTAGAATATCCTTTGTTTTATTTTCTATTCCTTTCCTTATGACACCTAGCATTCTATTTGCTCTCTTTGCCACTGCTGCACACTGGGCCGAGGGTTTTAACATGGTATCCACGATGACTCCTAAATCTTTTTCCAGGGTAGTAGTTCCCAATATGGAACCTTGCATCGTGTAACCATAGTTTGGGTTGTTCTTTCCTAGGTGCATAACTTTGCACTTGTATAAATAAATAAATAAATGATGAAATTTAATGTGGACATTTCTTCTATACCGCCCCTTCCAGAGATCAAGGGCATTTTACAGAGAACAGAGAACAGTTGAACAACTTTTATGTGGAACAGCAATATTAACTATTTTCAAACAACTTTTACATGGAACAGCGGTATTAACTATTTACAAGGAACATATTGTACAAACAAACTTATGTGACAATCTTTGTAGTTACATATGAAATCATCTGCCATTTGGATGCCCAGTCTTCCAATTTATCAAGATCCTTTTGCAATTTTCTACAATCTTCTTGGGTTTTAAGAACTTTAAATAGTTTTGTGTCATCTGCAAATTTGATAACCTCACTCGTTATTCCACTTTCCAGGTCATTTATGAATATGTCAAAAAGCAGCGGACCCAGCACAGATCCCTGGGGTACACCACTATCCACCTTTCTCCATTGGGAAAATTAGCCATTTAGCCTTACCCTCTGCTTTCTATCTTTTAACCAGTTCCTTATCCACAATAGTACACTGCCTCCTATCCCATGACTCTTTAGTTTTTCCAAAAGTCTCTGATGAGGGACCTTGTCAAAGGCTTTCTGAAAGTCCAGATACACTATATCAATCGACTCACCTTTGTCTTCCCCTCTGGTTGGTTCATGAACCAGCTGCCCCAAGAAGCAGTCATTTATGTCATCTAGGAACTTTATCTCCCTAGCATGTCCTGACGTGACACTGACCCAGTCAATACCGGTGTAATTGAAATCACCCATTATTATTACTGTTCTGTAACGTTTGTTAGCTTCCCTGATTTCTTTGAGCATTTCATCATCCATTTGTTCATTCTGGCCAGGCGGTCGATAGTACACCCCCACCGCCATCGCCTTCCCATTTTTACATGGAATTTCAATCCATAGAGATTCTACAGGAAATTTTGTTTCCTGCAAAACTTTGATCCTTTCTGACTCAATGCCGTCTCTAACATAGAGTGCAACCCCTCCACCAATTTGATCAGCTCTATCATTACGATATAGTTTGTACCCAGGTATCACAGTGTCCCACTGGTTGTCCTCCTTCCACCATGTCTCTGATATTCCAATCATATCTAACCTTTCATTTAGTGCTATATATTCTAACTCTCCCATCTTATTCTTTAGACTTCTAGCATTTGCATACAAGCATTTTAGAGACTGTATTTTATTCCTATTAATTTGGCTATTGGTAGACATGGGTAATTTGGGATCTTTAAGCTCTGTCTGCTCCATACTCGAGAGAATTTGGGCTACTTTACTCTTTTTTGGAACCTCTCTGCTTTTGGTAGTATCCTTCAAGGATACATTCTTCCGAACCATCCGCTCTTGGGCGACTGTCGGCTTTCCCCTATTATCTAGTTTAAAAGCTGCTCTATCTCCTTTTTAAAGGTTAATGCCAGCAGCCTGGTTCCATCCCGGTTAAGGTGAAGCCCATCCCTTCGGAAGAGCCCCTTCTTTCCCCAGAATATTTCCCAGTTCCTAACAAATCCAAAACCCTCATCTCTGCACCATTGTCTCATCCACGCATTGAGACTCCGGAGCTCTGCCTGCCTTCTGCTACTGCTACTCGTCACTTTTAGTGCTACTAGCAGCTCAGTACACATATATACAAGACAATCCCTATTCAACAGAACATACAAACTGTATAAAACAGACAAACACAACAAAGCAGAGGACTGGGGTAAAACCAAGGGGAAATGCTTATAACACACATGCATAGTAAACCTGAGAAGAAGGGGATCAGAAGCCAGAGGGGGGGCTTTAGTCGGGATCTGAAGAGGACCAGAAATGGAACCTACTGTACTGACATCAGCTAGTCTATTCCAGGCATACAGTGCAGCAAGGTGGTTTACGGTTTATGTTTAAACACTTGATATACCGCCTTTCTTGACAATCCAAGCGGTTTAAAATAAACATCAGAAATACAATAAATTGAAACTGGAAAAGAATGCCAAAAATTTAAGAGGATAGTAAGAAAGAAAGAGGGAGGAGGGAATTTGGAAGGGGGGATCCTAAACAGACTCAATCTTAAAATCAAAGGCCAGCTGGAAAAGATGAGTTTTGAGGGCAGCTTTAAATTGCATAGAAACATTGAAACATGGTGGCAGAAAAAGACCACATGGCCTATCCCGTCTGCCCTTCCATATCAACCACTACAACAGTCCCTTTTTTTCCTTTAGAGATCCTCTCTGTTGGTCCCATATTTTTTTGAATTCAGATACTGTCCTCATCTCTACCACCTCCACTGAGAGACTATTCCACATATCTACCACTCTTTCCGTAAAGAAATATTTCCACATGTTACTCCTGAATCTATCCCCTTTCACCCTCATCCTATGTTCTCTCATAGCAGAGCTTGCTTTCAATCAAAGGAGGCTCTCTCCCTGAACATTTATGCCACCGAAGTATTTAAACATCTCAATCATATCACCTCTATCCCGCCTTTCCTCTAAGGTGTACATATTAAGATCCTTAAGTCTGTCCTCATATGCTTTATAATGAAGCCCACTAATCATTTTAGTAGCCACCCTCTGCACCGACTCCAACCTGTTTATATCCTTCTGAAGATGGGTTTCCAGAATTGCACACAATACTCCAAATGAGGTCACACCACACACTTATATAGAGGCACGATCACCTCCTTTCTTCTCTTGACCATTCCTCTCTCTATGCACCCAAGCATCCTCGCTTTGACCATTGCCTTTTCTACCTGTTTAGCTACTTTAAGATCAGACACAACCACGCCTAGGTCCTGCTCTTCTTTTGTGGACAGAAGTACTTCACCCCCTAAACTTTTATTGTTCACTTGGATTGCTGCAGCCCAGATGCATGACCTTGCATTTTTTAACATTAAATCCCAGCTGCCAAATTCTAGACCATTCTTCAAGCTTAGCTAGATCCCTCCTCATGTTATCTACACCTTCCTTGGTGTCTACTCTATTGCAGAGTTTGGCACCATCCACAAAGGACACACCTTACCTGACAGCCCTTCCGCTATATCACTAAAAAAAATGTTAAAAAGAATCGGACCAAGAACGGATCCCTGGGGCACACTACTGGTAACCTCCTTCTCCTCAGAGTGAGCTCCATTTACCTGTAGCCTTTGCCGCGTCCCACTCAACCAATTTCTAACCCAAGCAGTAACTTCAGGATCCATCCCTAGGGTGCTCATTTTGTTTATAAGTCGCCTGTGCAGAACGGTGTCAAAGGCTTTACTGAAATCTAAATACACCACATCTAGGGCTCTCCCTTGGTCAAACTCCCTGGTCACCCAGTGAAAAAAATTAATCAGATTTGTCTGACAAGACCTGTCTCTGGTGAATCCATGCTGCCTCGGATCCGGTAATCCATTGGACTCCAGAGACATCACTATTTTCTCTTTCAGCAGCGTTTCAAATAATTTACTCACCACAGAGTTTGACTAACCGACCTGTAGTTTTCAACCACATCCTTACTTCCGCTTTTGTGTAAAGGGACCACATGTGCCTCTCGCCAGTCCTCTGGCACCACTCCCGACTCCAAAGAGGCATTGAAAAGGTCAGTCAGTGGAGCTGCTAGAAGGTCCCCAAGTTCCCTCAGTATTCTTGGGTGTATTCCATCTGGTCCCATTACTTTGTCTACTTTAAGTTTAGCTAGCTTCTCCCTTACACAGTCTTCTGAAAATTGTTCAAGATGCCCCTCACTTCTGTTCCTGTTTGTGGGTGTTTTCTGAGGTCCTGCTCCTGGTTCTTCATCTATGAACACAAAACAGAAATATTTGTTAAGCAATTCTGCTTTATCCTCAGCTTCTACATATTCCTCCCCTTCACCCTTGAGTCTGACAATACCACTTTTGCCCTTCCTCTTCTCACTAACATATCTGAAAAATGTCTTATCCTACCATTTTACTGCATTGGCTATTTCCTCTTCTTTTTGAATCTTTGCTTTCCTGACTACTTTGCTAGCTTTAAGTTTTTCCTAATATACATGCCTGTCTTTCTCTCTCTGTGATCTCTTGTATTTCATGAAGGCCTCCCTCTTATTCTTCACCTTTTCAGCTACTTCTTTTGAAAACCATGGCGGTCTACTTTTCCTTTTACCTTTATCTACCATTTTAACAAAAAGGTTGGTTGCCCTTAAAATATCCCCTTTCAGTCTTGCCCACTGTTTTTCTACATCCCCCAGCTGTTCCCATTCCACTAATGACTCCTTGAGGTATTGGCCCATCTTGGCAAAGTTAGTTCTCCTAAAGTCTAAGACCTTCGCTTTTGAATGGATTTTATCAGCTGTAGTCCTAATATTGACCACCACCATCTGGTGATCACTGGATGCAAGATGATCTCCCACTATAACATCAAAAACACTTTCACCTTTGGTAAGCACCAAGTCCAGTATGGCCCCTTCATGTGTGGGTTCTGTTACCAATTGCCTGAATAGTTCTCCCTGTAGAGAATCCAGGATCTCCTTACTTCTAAATGATACTGCAGCAGGGATGTGCCTATCAACATCTGGCATAATGAAATCACCTATCAGTAGCACTTCCCCTTTCCTGGCAATGCTGAGTATGTCTTCTATTAAATCTCCATCCACCTTTTCTCCCTGTGAAGGAGGTCTGTATATTATGCCAAATTCAAATAGATTTCTCTTTTTCTCTTTCTAATTTAACCCACAGTGCCTCCTCTCTCCCTTTTAAGCCCTGTACTTCCATAGCTTTAATATTTTTTTTTTACATATAGTGCCACTCCTCCTCCCCTTCTTCCTACCCTGTCCTTTCTGAATAAAGTATAGCATGGTATAGTTACATCCCAGTCATTGTTGTCTTTGAACCATGTTTCTGTTACCGCCACTAAATCCAAGTCAGCCACTCCCATTAAAGCCTCAACATCTGTGATCTTATTTCCCATGTTATGGGCATTTATACACACTGCTTTCCATATGTTACCTCTTTTACCCATTTTCATTAAG
This sequence comes from Ichthyophis bannanicus, assembly GCA_033557465.1. Lineage (NCBI taxonomy): Eukaryota > Metazoa > Chordata > Amphibia > Gymnophiona > Ichthyophiidae > Ichthyophis > Ichthyophis bannanicus. The sequence goes on along the minus strand of CM066040.1, from coordinate 301,242,947 downwards.
GTATTTAATGTTTTACTTACCTTGGGGCTTTTTCTTACTTGGGGGCTTTCTTCACCCATCTCCAACCAATCTAATTGAAATCCCTCTTCAGTAGGTTAGCCAGTCTGCTACTGAAGAAATGTTGATTCTTCTTGAACAGATGGATGCCATCTCTGCTCTGCAACCCTTGGAACTGAATCCCATGGTCCAGGAAAAGGAAGATTCCATACATAGCAAGGAAGGGAGGGAATTTCAGAGATGAAGAGCTAGAAAAAAAAAGAATGCAGTGTGAAGGGTTGAAGGGTACTTTGAAGCTGAGCCTGAGAAAGGGGAGGAATGAACAAATGGTTAGCATTCACTGAAATGAGGACTGGAGACAGAGCATGGGGGATAAGATGAGAATGATTGAATAAAGGTGGAACAAAGTCTGGAGTTAGTAGTGGAAGAGAAAGCTATAGATAAAGGTGATTTTCTTGATGAGCAGAGTTCCTGAGTCAGGGTGAAGGGAGCGATAAGAGAGGCAAATTAATGAGGAATAGACCAGTATGAGGAGTTTGAATCAAATGCAGAAACGGATAGGGAACCAATGAAGTGACCTAAGAGTGGTTACACGAGCAGTGATTCTGGCAGAAGATTAACCGTGCGGCTGAGTTTTGATGAACTTAAAGAGAGAGAGATGATTCAGAGGGAGACTTGCAAAGAGCAGGTTGCAATAGTCTAAATGGGAGGTGACTAGAGAGTGGATAAAGTCTTGTTAATGTATTCAGAAAGGAAGGGACACATTTTGCTGATGTTATAGAGAAAGAAGTGGCAGGTTTTAGCTATCTGTTGGATGCGTGTAGAGAAAGAGAGAGAAGAGTCAAAGCATTATCAAAGAACAAAGCACCAGGCATTGATGGCATTCCCATTGAAATATTACAGCAATCAGATGCAGCTGCTACAATACTTACAAGGCTCTGCCAGGAAATTTGAAAAACAACATCATGGCCAACTGAATGGAAAAGATCTGTGTTCATACCAGTACTGAAGAAAGGAGATCCAACTGACTGTGGAAATTATTACACAATTGCTCTGATCCCACATGCCAAGATTCTACTCAAGATCATTCAGTGGAGACTACAACCATACTTGGAACAAGTACTTGGATATCCATATGTGTTTAATTGCCTACAGCCAAAGGTGCTGGAATGCCATTCCTATTGGGGTGGGGGCCAAGCTCCACTCCTTGGTCAGCCTAACTCAGTGAAGCTGCGATCGCCAGCCTTCCCCTCTTTCTGCCCGCAGGGACCTCATCTCCCATGAGCAGACAGGAGGGGTCTTTGCTGCAATTGCCACCCAGCGCGCAGCGGGCTGCCCATAGGGATCCCATCCCCCACCAGCAGAAGAGCCCCGTGATCATGGGAAAGACCCCTCCTGTCTGCTTGCGGGAGATCAGGTCACCATGGACAGACAGGAGGGGAAGACCAGTGATCATGGCAGCAAGGTTTTTGTGGGGCCAGGACCTGTATGGCCCACCCCTTTCTGATGCCTCTCACTACAGCAAGGCCTTTGATTATAAGTCATGAGAAACTCTGGGCCACATTAAGAAGCATGGGTATGCCAGAAAACCTGATAGTTCTCATGAGCAACCTTTACATTGATCAAGAAGCAACAATTAGAATGGTATAAGGAGAAACAAAAGGTTTAAAATCAGCAAAGGTGTATAACAGGGCTGCATACTGTCCCCCTACCTGTTTAATTCATATGCAGAACAAATCATCAGAGAAGCAGGAGTGTATGAAGACAATCAAGATGTGAAGATCAGTGGAAGACTCATCAACAATCTTCACTATACTGATACCACCACAATACTGGCTGGAAGCAAAGATGATCTAAAATATTTGGTTATCAAGATGAAGGAACAGTCCTAAAATGGGCCTGCACCTTAACGTGAAAAATACAAAGATCCCCTGGCAAAATCAATAATTTCATTCTTGACGGAAAAGAAATAGAAATAGTAGACAACTTTAAGCTGCTTAGATCAATCAATAAAGAAACGATAGTCAAGAAATCTGATGATGCATCGCTCTTGGCAGAATGGCTATGAAGGACCTAGACAAGATTCTGAAGTGCAGAGATATATCTCTGGATACAAAGATTCAACTTGTCCAAGCCATGGTATTTTCAATAATGTCATATGGTTGTGAAAGTTTGCAAGTGAAGAAGGGAAGAAAATCAATGACTTCAAATTATGGTGCTGGCGAAGAATACTGTGTATACCATGGACTGCCCGACAAACAAATCAGTTGGTACTAGAGGAGATCAAACCTAACCTTTCTTTAGAAGCTCAGATGACAAGACTGACTGTCCACTTTGGACACATCATGCAAAGAGAAAGATCATTTGAGAAAGGCATCATGCTTGGCAAAGTTGAAGGTTAGCGCAAAAGAGGAAGGCCAGCAATGCCTTCAACCTTATTTATTGAGTGGAGGAGTGGCCTAGTGGTTAAGGCAAGGTACTTCAGGCCGGAAGGTCAGGGGTTCAAATCCCAGTAGAGGACAGCAACCTTGGGATGGAAGGACTGGGGTTTCTAGTCCCACAGGTGCTCCTTGTGGTCTTGGGCAAGCCACTTAACCCTCCACAGCCCATGTTCCCTGTAAAATAGTTATCTCCAAGTTATAATGCCCTGTTCAATGTAATTTCAGTTTGTTCAATGTAAACTGCACTGATGCAGAATAGCATGGTATATAAGAGAATGTAAATAAATAAATGTGATGGATGGATGGATACAATAATAGCAGCTATGGATACCAGTCTATCAACAATTTGCCACCTGACTAAAGAACAAACACAGTTGGCACAGACTCGATGGCACTTAACACCACAACAACAACTCAACCTGGTCAAATGCTTTTTTGCATCTAATGAGATGAACACGGTACTATCTGAATTCATCTTGAGTAACTGAAAGATGTGACACACTAACTGTAGGTTATCTGTGAAATGCCCCTCACCCTTTTTCATAAAACCTGTCAGATTTTTATATCTAATAATAGAACACATCACCCTGTTAAGTCTCAGAACCAGAATTTTTGCATAGACCTTATGGTCAACAACATTTATCAGTGAAACGTGCATATAATTGTGAGACCAATGGGGGCCATTCCTAATAGTCATAGCTTCTGAAAAAGTATCTTACATTTAACCTTTAGCAATGAAACTATTAAATAAATATTTCAATTTCGGTATAAGGTATTGGGAAAAGGCCTGATAAAACCCCACTGAGAGCCCATGTGGACACAATGCTTTCTTCTTTTTTAATCCCTAGCTGGCATTTGGAGAGAAGGCTGTCCTCTCAGCCAATACGCCGCTGTAAGTGCCGCTGGATTCTGTGTGTTGCTCACAATATGCCTTCAACCTTATTTATTTATTTATCGTTACTTTCATACCGCTCCTTCCTGAGATCAGAGGCGGTGTACAATGAACAACCTTGGCGATCAGTGGCAACATTTCTGGCCTCATTGATGGTCAGTCGTTGGTTCCTTAGGTCTTCCTCTATATATTTGAGCCACATTTTCTTTGGTGCTGCTCGTTGAACCCTCCAGTGGACAGGAAACTCTCGCCAGAGGAGTTTCTTTGGCAGCCGACTGATATTCATTCTGCAAATGTGGCCAAATCAGCGCAGTCTGCGTTTTTGGATTTATTGATCTACACAATGCTTTACTATGCGTCAGACTAGCTACATCTTCTTGAATTTCCTGATATAGTAATTTCCTGATCTAATATGGCCCTATCCTCAAAAGACAGACTTTTCAATGTCCTGCTTATCACAAGAACATAAGATATGCCATACTGGGTCAGACCAAGGTCCATCAAGCCCAGTATCCTGTTTCCAACAGTGGCCAATCTAGGTCATACCTACCTAGCAGTTTCCGCAAAAGACACAGGTTCCACAACGCTTGTACTGGGTCAAGCACTGATATCCTGGGTCCCTTCTTAATAATGGTTTATGGACCTTTCCTCCAGGAACTTGTCCAAACCTTTTTTAAACCCAGCTACACTAACAGCCTTTATACATCTTCCGGTAACAAATTCCAGAGTTTGATTACACGTTGAGTGAAAAAATATTTTCTTTTATTAGTCTTAAATAGTTTACCCTGTAGCTTCATTGCATGTCCCCCTAGTCTTTCTATATTCTGATAACGTAAACAATCGATCTACGTTTACCCGTTCCACTCCGTTCATTAATTTATAGACTTCTATCATATCTCCCCTCAGCTGTCTCTTTTCCAGGTTAAAGAGCCCTAACCTTTTTAGCCTTTCTTCATAGGACTATCCTTCCATCCCCTTTACCATTTCAGTGGCTCTTCTCTGAACCTTTTCTAATAACTCTATATCCTTTTTAAGATACGGCAATCAGAATTGCACACAATATTCAAGGTGCGGTCTCACCATGGAACGATATAGAGGCATTATACTATCTTTTGTTTTATTTTCCATTCCTTTCCTTATGATACCTAGCATTCTATTTGCTCTCTTGGCTGCCGCTGCACACTGGGCTGAGGTTTTTTTTTTTTTTTTTAATAACCTTTATTTAAGAATCACCAATCAAAAACAGAAACCAACAGGCAACAAACCTCCAGAGGGGTGGACTCTCATCCCCACCTGGAGTAAACATGCTTAAATGATGATTACAGTTTTTACAGTTATTTCCCCTCTCCCCCCCTATCCCCTCCCCCCCACCCCCCCCCCCCCCCCCGTCCTCTGCACTCTGCCACCCCCTTCAGTATCCCTATACCTCCCCCATGGGTACCCCAATTCAGCTCGCCACTCTACCACTCTCACCTACCAACATGCAAAATTTCATTACGACAGCGAGTCCCCAATGTATCAATATAGGGGCCCCATATCAAAAGAAAAGATGCCCAGCGTTTGACACTGCCCCGCGCACTCCACCGTTCAGTCATCATGAACTGATGGAAGCAATTGCGCCACTCTCCGAATGTAGGGGAAGTCTGCTCTCGCCACAGACGCAAGATTGGGCCCTTACCCACCAGACAGGCCTTGCGCAGGAGCAAACGTGTCCATTTCTGTGTAGGGCAGGGGGGTTCTATCCGATCCAAAACCACAAATGCTCCAGTCCACCTCACTTTCTGCTGCACCAAGCCTCCAACGAAGGCACTTATCTTGCCCCAGTATGTTTGTACATACGGACAAGACCACCACATATGTAATAAGTGTGCAAGGGGCGCCCGGCAATGTGGGCAGCTCCTGTCAGCAGTCAAATGGCTACGTAATGCTCTCCGGGGGGAGAAGTGAGCTCTAGTTAAACAACGGAATTGTATCTCCCGCCATCTCGCCCCTTCCGCTATATCAACAATCCGCCTCAAAGCGGTACGAATGGTGTCGGGATGTACATCCCAGCCCAATTCAGCTCCCCACGCCGCTTCCACCCCCCCCATAGTCCGCACGAGGCTGGACACTTGCCAATCGGTGTTTATAATCCGCAATAGTCAGAGGGGTTTCCTCCTCTAACGCAAAAAATCCCACCAGCTGCAGTGAACGCTCAGACCGCACTGCCTCTCTGGGGAGAGAAGAAACATAGTGGGAGACCTGCAGAAATGCGAAGAGATGCCTAGAAGGCAATTCATATTCTCGACTGAGCTCGGCAAAGGATTTGCATCTCCCTATGGGGTCAACGATATGGCCTATATTCCGGATGCCCCTCCTCCTCCAGTCTCAGAAGTCCCGGGAGCAAGAGCCTGGGATAAAATGCACATTGCCCTGCAAAGGGAGCCAGCTAGAGACCGTCCAGGACGTCTTCCAAAGACCATTTAAGTGCCGCCAGGTCCGCTGGGCCGAACGAAACAAAACACTACGTACAAGGCGTTGCGGTAGGTCTTTAGATTCCATATGTAGTGCCCCCAGCAACGACAAAGGAGCTACATACCCCTCCTCCAGAAGCGTAGGAGTATAAACCGCGGTCCCCCCCAGCCAATCCCCAAGGTGCCGGGCCTGGCAGGCCAAGGCATATGCGCCCACGTCCGGAAGTCCCATCCCCCCCTCCTTCCACTTCCCCATTAACCGTAGCATGGGTATGCGGGCTCTCGCCTCGCGCCACAGAAAGGTCTTTAGCAGAGCCTCAAAGCGGCGCAGGTCGCGGTGCAACAGCCACACAGGTAAAGTCTGCAGCCAATATAGCAGACGAGGTAGGACCACTAATTGAATCGCCGCTACCCGCCCCGAAAGGGAGAGCGGTAACGGCCCCCATGCCTGTAGTTGCGTACGTAGTCGGTCTAACATCCATTCTAAATTACATCTATAAAGGTCACGGGGATGACAAGTCAGACGTATGCCCAAATAGGTAAAGTGGGCATCAGCCCAACGAAGTGGAAAGGCCCCTACCCATTCCTCTCGCAGCTTTCCCGAAACATCCAAGGCCTCAGATTTAGCCCCGTTAATACGGAATCCAGCAAACCGACCGAAGGTCTCGAATTCACGCAGCAAATGGGACAGCGATTCCCGGGGAGCCACAAGGTGGACTAAAAGGTCATCAGCAAAGGCCAATACTTTAAAGGTTTGAGAACCTATCGTCACCCCCCTGATCTCCGGGGATCGCTCCACTGCACGAATCAATGGATCTAGAGATAGCACAAATAAGAGAGCGGAAAGAGGGCAACCCTGCCGCGTACCGCGCTCCAGCGGGAAGGCCTCCGACACAACACCATTACAGAGGATGCGGGCTGTAGGGTTCGCATATAAGCTGTCCACCATGGCACAAAAAGATGCACCTAAACCATACCAAGGCAACAACGTTCTGAGATAGCACCAATCCACTCTGTCAAAAGCTTTCTCCGCATCGAAACTTACAAGCAGAGACGGCAGCTGCTGGTCATGTACCCATTCCAGCGAGGTTAAAATTTTCCGAAGGTTCCGTACTATATGGCGACCCCGTATGAAACCGACCTGAGAGTCATGTACCAAATAATCCAGATGTTCCGCCAGACGATCCGCCACAATCTTGGCAAATAGCTTGATATCAAAGTTTAATAGTGAGATTGGGCGATAAGAAGAGGCCAGAACGGGGTCCTTACCCGGCTTTGGAATCAGGGAGATATGGGCTTGGTTGTCACCCCGCCGAAACCCCCCCTGCGCGACCCGCTGGGCATACACCACCACAAGGGTCGGGCTAAGATAACCATTGAGCAGTTTATAAAACTCGGCCCCTAGGCTGTCTGGGCCTGGAGATTTAAAACAGCTAGCTGAGGTAATGGCCCTCTGCACCTCGTCCAAAGTCACCGGACGACCTAATTTATTTATTTATTTAACATGTTTTATATCCCGCCTTATCCTTCAATCAAAGCGGCCACAGTACAATACAATACATTTCAATACATGACACATGTACAACAGAGATTACATTACAAGTTTTGTATCCCACCTTTTCCTTAAATCAAAGCGGTTAATACAGCACAAGTTACACAAAAAGGTAGGGAAACAAGCATCAGATTGTCAGAACATAGACACATACATAGGGAAATACAATACATACCTTACATTATAATTGACTACACAAAGCAAAACAACAAACAGAACCAACATAGATCAGCCATTTCCTTGATACCCCACGGACCTACGCCTAAGTTGAATTGTAAGTTTCACAATCCTACAGGATCACTAGTGCTGTTAACTGCTGATCGAAATGTCTGAAAAATCCGGCGAAGCCTGAAGAGTACCTGGTTCCTGTATTTTGAACACAAGTGAATACCGTCTGGTTTGTGATACAAAACAAGTTTAATCTCCCCTTGAGAAACCCATCTGGAGAAACGCTCTGAAGCGCTTACAAGACTGAGGCGTTGGGGTATTTTCCTTTGTTAGTATTCATGAGCAATATCAGGAGGACGTATCAACGGTTGCCACTCTAAAATGTTCAAGATAAGTAGACTGGCTATCTTTTTATATAAAGCTGTTGAAAAAGTTTATAAAAATTGAAAGATTAAAGGCAACATTTACATAATTAAAAAAACCACTTGCACGACAGGTCATTGATGTGAACGGACACAAAAGTGGGCAAGCAAATATACCCCTATTAACGTGTCGTAAAAACCGTTTATCTGAGACCAGTGGCAAGAGGTTTGTAATTTAATTATGGTTATCTGAGAGATTTTTTGAGTGAATTTTTTTCATATTGTGGACCTCTGTAAGTTGCGGCAAATGCAACCGCTGTAGGTACTCCTGTATCTCCGATGAGGCGCCATCATCGGCAGAATTTTATATCGCTTGATAGGGTTCCCCAAACCGCACACATTCCATGAAACTATTTTCAGAGTGGCGGGGCAGTGTCAATTTTCCATCTCAAGGCTTTCCATAATGGTAGGGACAGGGCTCTCCCAGCCTGGAACCCTCTCCCTGCACTCATCCCCTCACAATAGGGTAACCAATGAGGTTTAAGTATAGTGCAGATCCCCCCTTCCATTCTCCCCCCTCCCCCCCCTCTCCCACCCCCCCAATCCCCACCCGCCCTCTCCTCTATCTGATCTCCCTCCACTAACCAACTTACTCCCAGTCCTGTAGACATCTCTAGCGATGCGTCCCACCACCCCCCAACCCACAGTACCCTGCAATATCCTTCTCACCCCACTCCCCCGCCCCTAACATCAACACCCCTATCCCAAATACAGTCGCAGAAACAAGGGCCTCTCAATTTCTACCCCCCCCCCGCCTCCCCCAACAGAGAGAGCCCACTCCACAATCATAGCAATATACAGGCCAACCGAAAATTCGCCAGCCGAGGCTGGTAAAGCCCGCTGGCGCAGTTCTGAGTCCCCAATACAGGAGAAAACTGGCGGGCCCACCAGTTAGTGTCTCTGCCCCTGCTTCGCGCACTCCAGGACAATAACTCAGCCCATGTGCAATGTCATTTCTAGGTTAATAGCCAAAAATCCTCAGCTCGCCTCTTCGCTCCGAAGGATACTGTCCACATAGGGCCGGGCTGCCTCCGCAGACTCAAATATTTTGTGGGAGCCAGCATGGTAAATATGCAGCCGAGCAGGATACTGGACCGAGAATTTGATTTTATGGTCTATTAAGTTTTGGCAGACCGGTGCATAGGCCCTGCGGCGTTGGCTCAATAAACGAGAATAGTCCTGCGCTATCCGTATTCTTATGTTGTCGGCCACCACAGTATCCTTTAGACGGGCCAAGTGAAGAATTGCCTCCTTCTGTGGGAATTGGAGCAGTTTAACTAGGACCACCCGGGGTCTTCGGGCTCCCTCTGCTTTGCTGCCCACTCTATGTGCCCGCTCAATCTGAGGAGTGCCCCCAACTTTCGACTCCTCTAACAAAGACGTAAAGAGCGTCCCCACATAGGACTGAAGATCTTTGTCCAGCACTGATTCTGGTATGCAGAGTACCCGCAAATTATTGCGGCGGGATCTGTTCTCTAAGTCGTCGAGTTTTTCCTCCTGCTGCTGTAGTCAGGTCTTGAGGCCTGCTACCTCGTGGTTCAGTGCGGCGGTTTCGTCCTCCACGTGCCCCACACGCTCCTCTGTCTCCTGCAGCCGATTCCCAAAGGACTCTACAGACTCCTGCACAGCATCAAGCTTCTCGCGCAGTGCAGTGAATTGTATCTCCAGGGCTGTGGCCACCGCCGCTGAGATCTCTTCCACCCGGGCCGGGGATGCCGGAGAACTAGGCCCTCCCCCGCTATCCGCCATTTTAGGGGGAGCAGCTCCCCGGTCTCTCTCTCTCTTCCCTGTTCGGAGTGCAGATGCCATCTCCGTATGCTACCCGCTCACCTCCAAGTTGCAGGTAGGGACCCGGAATCTGGGGCGATCACAGTCAGCCGGTTTAGGGCTCAATCAAGGCTCAAAAACGCCGGTTTAGGCTGGGGGGTGGTCGGAGCGCGAGCCGAACACGTCCACTCGCTCTCACCGCATCACCGGAAGTCTGGGCTGAGGGTTTTAACATGTTATCCACAATGACGCCTAAATCCTTTTCCTGGGTGGTGGTTCCTAATGTGGAACCTTGCATTGTGTAACCATAGTTTGGGTTGCTCTTCCCTAGGTTCGTAACTTTGCACTTGTCTACATTAAATTTCATCTGCCATTTTTATGCCCAGTCTTTCAATTTATCAAGATCCTCTTGCAATTGTCCACAATCCTCTTGGGTTTTAACAACTTTAAATAGTTTTGTGTCATCTGCAAATTTGATAACCTCACTCGTTATTCCACTTTCCAGGTCATTTATGAATATGTCAAAAAGCAGGGGACCCAGCACAGATCCCTGGGGTACACCACTATTCACCTTTCTCCATTGGGAAAATTGGCCATTTAGCCCTACCCTCTACTTCCTATCTTTTAACCAGTTCCTGATCCACAGTAGTACACTGCCTCCTATCCCATGACTCTTTAGTTTTGCCAAAAGTCTCTGATGAGGGACCTTGTCAAAGGCTTTCTGAAAGTCCAGATACATTATATCAACCGACTCACCTTTGTCCACCTGTTTATTCACACCTTCAAAAAAACATAAGAGATTAGTAAGACAAGATCTTCCTTGTCTAAAGTCATGTTGGCTGTCTCCCATTAGGCCATGACTATCTACATGCTGAGTAATTTTATTCTTTATGATGGTTTCTAACATTTTTCCCGGTACTGATGTCAGCCTCACCGTTCTGTAGTTTCCCGGATCACCCCTGGAACCCTTTTTAAAAATTGACGTTACATTGGCGATCCTCCAATCTTCAGGTATTAGAGATGATTTTAATGATACTTCACAGATTACTAATAGCAGGTCTGCAATCTCATATTTCAGTTCTTTCAACACCCTTGGATGTATACCATCCGGCCCAGGTGATTTGCTACTCTTCATTTCATCTAATAGTTGTAATACATCTTTCCGATGTATCGATATTTCCTTCAATTCTTCCGCACCTTTAAATACCACTTCAGTCATGAGTAACATCCCTACATCTTCCTCAGTAAAGACCGAAGCAAAGAATTCATTCAGTCTCTCCGCTATCGCCTTGTCGCCTCTTAGTGCTCCTTTAACCCCTTGATCATCTAATGGACCAACTGACTCTCTCACAGGTTTTTTGCTACGAATGTAATTGAAAAGGTCTTTATTTCGCTGTTTTGCTTCCGCAGCAAGCTTCTTCTCAAATTCTCTCTTTGCCTGCCTTATCAATGCCTTGCATTTGACTTGTAAAAGAGGGCTGCTACACAGTACCCTGTCTTGTGCTGCTGAGGTAAGCTAAATTCTGATTTGATTTAAATTATAGCTCTTAGCTGCTGCTAGGCTCTAACTTCTTATGAAATTTAAACTACAAGCTCTCTGCTGGGTTCTAAATTTAACCAGAAAGCTCTCTTCTGTGTTTTAAATTTAAGCTAAAAGTACTTTGCTGATGCTAGGCCCTGAGTGACTATTAAATTTAGACTATAAGCTCTCTGCTGGGTTCCAAATGTAACCAGAAAGCTCTCTTCTGTGTTTTAAATTTAAACTAAAAGTACTTTGCTGTTACTAGGCCCTGAGTGACTATTAAATTTAAACTACAAGCTCTCTGCTGGGTATGAAATGTAACCAGAAAGTTCTCCTCTGTGTTTTAAATGTAAACTTAAACTGCTGCTACTAGGCCCTGACTGATTTAACAAAAAATAGTGGGTTCACAGATTAATTAGCTTTAATACAAAGAATTCCTTTTAGATCTACAAAAGCTGGAAGAATGGTCTAATGCTTGGCAGTTATTTATTTTTTATTTATTTAGACAGTTTTGTATACCACCTTATCCTTCAATCAAAGTGGTCACAACACAGTTGGGGGATACATTTAACACGAGGGGATATGAGACACATATGCTAATACTTACAGGGAACATGAGCAATGGGGGTTAAGTGGCTTGTCCAAGACCACAAGGAGCACCTGTGGGACTAGAAACCCCAGTCCTTCCAGCCCAAGGTTGCTGTCCTCTAATGGAATTTGAACCCCCAACCTTCTGGCCTGAGGTAACTTGCCCCAACCACTAGGCCACTCCTCCCCAGTTAAGATTTAATGCGAAGAAGTGCAGAGTCATGCACTTGGAAAGCAGAAATCCAAGGGAGATGTACACGATAGAGGGCAAGAGGTTGGTGTGCACGGACCAGAAGGACCTTGGTATGATTATTTCTGAGGATCTCAAGGTGGCAAAACAGTGCGACAAGGCAGTGGCAAAAGCCAGGAGGATGTTGGGTTGCATACAAAGAGGAATTACCAGCAAAAAGGAAGAGGTACTAATGCCACTGTATAAGTCGCTGGTGAGGCCTCACTTGGAATACTGTGTTCAGTTTTGGAGACCATATCTTGCAAAGGATGTAAAAAGACTGGAAACTGTTCAGTGGAAGGCGACCAAAATGATTTGGAGCCTGCGTCAGAAGCCTTATGAGAAGAGACTTGAAGAACTAAATATGTACACTCTGGAGAAGAGGAGGGATAGGGGAGATATGATTCAGACCTTTAAATACTTAAAGAGAAATAATGAACAAACAAACCTCTTCCAAAGACAGGGAAGCTATAAAACTAGAGGGTATAACATGAAGCTGCAAGGGGGTAAATTGAAAGGCAATGTCAGGAAATACTTTTTCACTGAAAGGGTGGTGGATGCTTAGAATGCCCTCCCGATGCAAGTGGTGGGGGCTAATAGAGTGACAGAATTCAAAATGGCATGGACAGACACAGTGGATCCCTTTATAGCAACAGGATAAAATCAAAATAAACTTAACTATCTAATTTCTCACCAAACAGGGGTGTCGTACATGGAGCGGTGGGTTCACCCCTAAACAAAGTCATGGGGAGGGGTGGCCTGCACAGAGCGGCAGGTGCACCTACTCTTGCCATCTTACTGGGCAGACTAGATGGACCATACTGGTCTTTATCTGCCGTCATTTACTATGTTACTAAATTACCACATCTTTAATGGTCACCTTGTACGCATCCCAGACTGTTGTGATGAATACAAATCTCTGTTACATTTCAATCAAAATATTCTTGTGTTGTCCTCCTAAACTCTTCTTTCTCCAATAAAGCCACATTAAACCTCCAAAACTCAGATCATTGTACTGTGCTCCCCCATCCATTGGACAAAATATCTACCTGATCAAAAACCACATATTACAAATGCTACACTTACAGCAGACATTAATCAAGCTTTTAGAAATGAAAAAGTAACTGATTCTGGAATAAATCCAATTTGGTGATAAAAAATATGTATAGTCTCTGTCCTTTGGAAAGAGCAACCTTCAAGGGTCCACCATCCTTTCATCCTGCAGAATTGATTTTAACACTTTGAAAGCCTCGGTGGGTTTATGGATAACCCTTAACTACTTATCTATAGTTGGGTCCAGAACATTTTTTTATTTCTTACATTTGCTATTTTGCTTTTGCATTAAAACAAATATCAAGGCAGGTACAATACTAATAAATTCTTAAAATATTAATGCACAGCGTATGCAACATCTGATTTCCTACCTACATCAAACAGTATTACTCATAAAATCACTGCTTTAACCTGTTTTTGATTCTGTAAATAATTCCATTCTATCTTTTTTTTTTCCTTTTTTTTCAAAACTCTGTTTATTAAATATTACAAGGCACCAATAACAAACAGCAAACAACATGATTCCTTTTTAGTTTCATACAAGTAAACGCATCCCAGGTAGGGCTGTATCTTGTCCACCACCCGGGAACCCAACAGGCACAGAAACAGAGCACACAAAGCCCCAAGGTCAACCAACACAACCCAGCCCCCTCCCCCCCACCCCCCCCTTCCGCGGAGAGCACAGCAACGCCAGCAGCGCCAGCTGCAGACAAATCGCATGGGGGACGTAAGTCCCCAGCCCCCTATCCCAGCTTAAGTACTTCACTACGCGCCCTGGGGCCCAGGCGTTGAATATAAGGCATCCAGATCAATAAAAAGGAGGTCCAGGACCGGGGGTGCCGCAATGCCACCCTCCGCTCCAAAAGCAAGAGTTGGTGCAAGCTGTTCCGCCATTCACAGAAGGTGGGAGCCGCGGATTCCCTCCAGTGACTAAGGATAGGGCCCTTACCCACCAGACAGGCTTTGCGCACCAATACCCTCTCCCATCTACCTTTCGGGTGGAGTGGTCCCAACTGATCCAGCACTACCATAGTTCCTGACCAACACAGCGGCTGACCCAACAACCCACTTAAATAGGTTGCAATGGAGTGCCAATACCTCCGAATAGCAGGGCAACCCCACCACATATGACCCAAATCAGCCAAGGCACAGGAGCATTTGGGGCATCCGCCATGAAGAGCGAGATGGCTCCGAAAGGCTCGCCGCGGGGAAAAGTGGGCCCGAAGTATACACTTAAATTGGATCTCGCGCCAGCGAGCCCCGACCACGAGTTGCGCGATCCTACCCAAGGCCATCCGGACCGCCCCAGGGGCAACCCCTCCACCCAACTCAGCCGCCCAAAGACTTTCCACCCTGGTGTAATCCGGGGGCAAATCCAACCGGTCCAATCGCTTTTTTAAATCGGCAATCGTCGGCGGGGAATCCGGCCCCAGCGCAAAAAAACTCCAAAATACGGCCTGAATGCTCCACCGTAAGCTCCTGCCGCGGCAACGAGCCAATGTAGTGAGAAATTTGTGCGTACGCCAACGTCAAAGACCCCGCAGGCCACCCATAATCTTTACATAATACTCCCAGCGTCTTACAGCTACCCGTAGTGTCCACAATCTGCCCCAAGCGGCGGACACCCGCACGCCACCACATACGAAAGGGGGCCGTATCCGAACCAGGCAAGAAACAAGCATTACCCTGTATGGGCAGCCAGCAGGAGACCCCAGCATCACTGCCCCAACACTTATTCAACTGCTGCCAAGTTTGGCGAGACGGCTGCAGTAGTGGACTGTTTAGGAGGCGCGGCGGCAAAACCGCACGGGGCAAATGCAAGACCGCTTCCAAAGAATGGGGTGCCGCAAAGGCGGCCTCGAGACCCCGCGGGGTATAATTCTCGGTGTCCCCCAACCAATCACTTAAATGACGAGCCTGACAGGCCAACGCATATTTCCATAGGTCGGGAACCCCCACTCCACCGGACCGCCACCCCCCCCGCAAGCGCGCCATCGGAATACGGGCCTTACAGCCTTTCCATAGAAATCCCCGAATCTCCCGCTCCAGGCGCGCCAAGTCACGCTTCAAAAGCCACACCGGTAGCGTCTGCAACCAATAAAGCACCCGCGGAAAGATCACCATGCCCAAAGCGGCTACCCTGCCAAGCAAGGACAACGGGAGGTGAACCCAGGCCCGCAGCTGCAGCCGAACCTTGGCTAAGACTCGTTCAAAATTAGTCGGGTATAACAAAGTCAGTTTTCGGGTTAACACTATCCCTAAGTACATAATCGAGTCCTCGGCCCAACGAAGTGGAAAGGGCCCCGGCCAGTGCTCCCGCAACGTCCCCCCGACATCCAAGGCTTCCGATTTGGCCATGTTTATACGCAAGCCCGCAAATTGTCCATACAGCGAGAGCTCCGCAAGTAATCGCGGAAGGGACTGCTGAGGAGAAGAGAGGTGGACCAGAAGATCGTCGGCAAAGGCAGCCACCTTAAAGCCATGGGAGCCGATACGGATCCCACCAATGGCGGGAGAGGCCTCGATCTTCCGTATCAGCGGGTCCAAGGATAAGACAAACAGCAAGGGAGAGAGCGGGCAGCCCTGCCGCGTACCTCGTTCCAACCGAAAGGAATCAGACATAACCCCATTGCAAAGGACCCCCGCGGTGGGGTCAGCATAAAGCAAATCCACCATCTGGCAAAAGGGGGTTCCCAGCCCATAATGAGGCAACAGAGCCCGTAAATAGTCCCAGGGAACCTGGTCAAAGGCCTTCTCCGCATCGAAGCTAATAACCAAGGTCTGAAGATCGTGTTCCCGGGCCCATTCTAGAGAGGCGAGCAGCTTTCGGAGGTTCCGTACAGCATAGCGCCCTTTGACGAACCCGACCTGGGACTCATGTAGCAAGTCCCCCAGCACTAACGCCAACCGATCAGCCAACACCTTCGCTAAGATTTTCAAATCAAAATTCAATAAGGAGATTGGCCGGTATGAGGCTGCCTGGGTAGGGTCCTTCCCGGGTTTGGGGATTACGGAGATATACGCATGGTTAGTGCCCCATGTAAAACGCCCCTGAGCTATCCGCCGGTGGTATACTGCCACTAAGGTCGGGGGTGTGCAGTCATTCAGTAATTTATAAAACTCAGCCCCGAAGCCATCCGGTCCCGGAGCCTTACAGCAAGCGGCCCGTTGAATAACACGCTGGACCTCCTCAATCGACACCGGCTCGTCAAGACAGGCCTTCTGCGCCGTAGACAGCTGCGGCAAAGACAACTCCCGCAAGTACTGCTGCATAGCCTCCGGAGCTCCCCCCCTATGGGCGTATAAGTTCTGGAAAAAGGAACGGAACACTCGGGCGATACCGGCGTTATCTCTATACAGGGCTCCCTGATCATCTCGCATCGCCGCCACCAAGCGATAACCTTGGCGACCCCGCAAGCAACGCGCTAAAAGTTTCCCGGGCTTATCACCAAAACGAAAGAGCCGGTAACGGTAATACATATACGACTTCTTGGCGCGTTGGTGGAGTAGCTCATTAAGGGACGTCTGCAACTCCCAAAGGCGCCGTCGGCTCGGTGCACTAGGAGCACCCGCATATTGCCGCCGAGCCCGCACCACCTGCTTCTCCAGTTGTACAATTTGTCGCGCCATTAACTGCCGTTTCCTGGCCACATACGCAATGATATCCCCCCGTAACACAACTTTAGCCGTCTCCCACAACAACTCCGGGTCTACCTGATGTTGCTCATTATGGTGGTAAAATTCTTGCCAACACTTAACAAGGTAAGGCCGAAATTCGGCGTCCTGATACAAGCCCAAGGGAAACCGCCAGATCCTAGTCGACACGGCGGGATCCCCCACTCCAAGCTCAATCCAAACCGGAGCATGGTCAGACACCTCCGAGGGGCCAATGCACGCCGCGTCCACCTGTGCAAACAACCGCTCTGACACTAAAACGTAATCCAAGCGAGCACTGGTACCATGTGCTCGCGACTGGTGGGTAAAGTCCCGGTCCGCAGGGTGAAGCAAACGCCACGGGTCCACCAGGCCCAATCTTCGGCAGAAACCGCGTAAGACCTTCATCGTCGGGACACGCGAGTGCCCCCCACCCGCGCCCGACACATCGAGTTCGGCATCCAGGACCCCATTTAGGTCCCCAGCAAGGATTAGGGGGACATCTGACATTTGTTCTAATCGAGACGCTAGACGATCATAGAACGCCCGACTCAAAACATTAGGGCTGTACATACAGCCCAATATCACCGGCCGTCCTTCCAGGCGGCCGTGGACTAAGATATAACGGCCCTCAGGATCAGCATACTCTTGCAACAGCTCAAACCGGGTATGTTTGCCGATCAGTATGACCACTCCACCTTTTCTCCCCACAGCCGGTGCTCCCCAGCACTGCCCCACCCACATCTTCTGCAATTTAACATGCTCCTCCGCGGTCTGGTGGGTTTCTTGTAACATTGCTATATCGCATTTCATCCGGGCCAAGGTCTGTAGCACCTTATATCGCTTAATAGGGCTGCCTATGCCACAGATATTCCAAGAGATAACCTTCAGGGCGGGTCATAGACCATCAAGTGAAGAATACCGGCTACCACAAACAGGCAAAAGGGTGGACCTCCCCCAGCCTGGGGCCCCCCCATCATCATTAAAGCGCCCCCATACAGGTCTTCATCGGACGCACCGCCGTGTTGCTGTGCCCTCCACGGAATACACCCCCCTTCCCCCCAAAACCACCCTCCCCCAACCCCGTATCCTATCCTCCCAGAACTCACCTCCCCCCCACCCTCCCTCCCAATCCTCCTCCCCACTCTCCACCACACTCCCATCGCGATCACAAACGATGTGATCGGGTCCCCCTCCTCCCCTAACTTCGTACTTTGTGCCCCTAGCCCCGGCCAGTGACCTAAAGCATCCCCCCCCCCTCCAGAGTAGGGCGCACCCCCCCCCCTCCCCCCCCCCGCCCCCCCCAACCCCCCAACCCGGCCCAGGGACTTGGCCTACCGAACCCACCCGCATACCGCAACAACTAACCCAAAACACTACTGCCCCATGCACAGCAGGAGCTGCAAGACAGGAACACCTCACACCCACCCTAAGGGACGTCCACTGGTTCCCAAGCCATCCAAACCACATGAAGATAGAGCACCGCACATCAGCCATCAACCCACACACCCACATACAACCCGACCCCAACACGCGGCCCAACAGAACAAGCCCACAGCCAGGTCAGCGCCCCAGGGGAACAAAAACACCCACACACGGACACTCCCGCCAGAGCACGCGCATGGGTCAGAAAACCAGGCTGTGCATAAAATACCATAGACACATCACATAGCTTCAAAGAGGGAATAACAGCACCTATTCCGGCCTCCTCAGTGTATGCCTAAATGGTGTTTTTGCACCCCTGTGTATAGCCCACTCTATACCTAACGCCCACCAATCCAGCACGCAACACAACACGCATTCAATTTCCCCCCACGGCAGGTATAACACACTCACGGGACTGAGCGTTTGCTGGGATACCGCTGAGATTGTCAAGATAAGGCTGTCAAAAATACTATGGAATAAACAAGGAAAATAAATATACAAACAGTAAAAGAGGTACCGGGAAGGATGGCAAGGGGAGGGGGGGGGGAAGGGAGAGAGGACCCACAGGGGGAAAGGAACAAAGGGAAGGACAACTGGGAACATGGCAGGCCTAGCCGGCCGGGCCAAGACCACCACCACTAAGATGGGTCCATCCCGGTCCTGCCAGCCCAACCAGGCAACAGCAAGGCAACACTGTCCACCGGCAGGACCACCCCACCAAGGGGGCCAATGTCCCGAGCCAGAAGTAGGAAAAGGCCAGCACAGAGCCCATTGACAGCCAGCCAACTGGTCCCTCGGGAACACGTCTCACCATCCTGCAGTAGCAGAAATAGTTAGGTCTGAAGGGCTCAGGGCCTGCGCTCCCCCTGCGAGTGTTCCAAAGAAGACAGCAGCTGTTCCACATAAGTAGTCGCCTCCGCCGCGGAGTCCAGAGTCCGATGGGTTCCCTGGTGTAGAATGTGTAAGCGGGCCGGATACTGGACATAAAAGCGAATGTTCGCCGAGAGGAGGCGCTGGCAGACTGGTGCGTAGGCCTTACGGCGGTGGCTCAGCGCAGTGGAGTAGTCAGGAGTGATCCGAATCTTCATGTTTTCAAACTCCAGCACACCCTGTTGCCGCGCCGCCCGCAAGAGATCCTCCTTCTGCACATAGTAAAGAAACCTGGCAAGAACCACCCGAGGCCGCGAATTCGCTCCTTGCGGCCTTGGCCCTACTCTATGGGCTCTATCCACAATTATCAGGGTGTTCTCACCGTCCCGGCCCAGCAGAGAGGCAGCCATCCGTTCCACTTGAACTCGCAGATCCTTATCGGGCACCGTCTCGGCTATCCCCAAAAAGCGCAAATTATTGCGCCGGGATCTATTTTCCAGATCGTCAATTTTTTGCTCCTGGACTTTAGTGAGTTGTTGTACCGCGCTCAGGTCCAGTTTTAACTGCTCCACCGTCTCCTCTGTGTGCAGAATGTGATCCTCTGCCTCGTGCATCCGGGAGCCCAACGCCGAAAAAGATCCCTGCAGCGTGTCAATCTTGCCACTCAGGGCTCCCAGCTGTGCGGTAAGGGCTTCCAGCTGCACTGTAAGTGCAGCAGTAACCGCTGCGGAGATTTCCTCGCTCAGGGTGAGGGAGGTCGCGGCGCTCACTTTTGGGGGGGACTCCGCCATTTTCGTGAGGCCCGTCGTGCGGTCCTTCTCCCTCCTTCCCGTCTTTGCCGCCGCTGCCATTCACCAATTGGGCTCCCGGAGGGGACAAAAACACTGCCGACCTCACCCTCGGCACTCACAGCCAAAAAATTTGCCGTGGACTACGGTCCAGATCAACGGTCAGAGACAAGGGGGCCCGGAGCTAAGGTGACTCACGTCTTCCCCAGCTCACCACACCACGTGATCCTCCCATTCTATCTTTATTTCCATAGACAAGGTGTTCAGCTGGTACATAGTGTCGCAACCCCAGCCCCCGAGCCACGTGCTTAAAGGGTCAGGGTGGACATTATTGTTTTCATCCAAGGGTGAAACTTTTCTTAGCCCAGATGCATGCTGGTACTAGTAGTTCCTTTCTTGAAATAATTAGTTGTGAAAGCCATGTGTAAGGTGAAGGATAAGGTTTATTCGCATAATGCACAAACAAAGGTTCAACGAAGGAAAAACAGGATTCTCACCTCATTCAGGATTTTCAAAAAGGTATTTACAGAATTCAAAAGTTAGACGTGCCTCACAGTCTTATTAGCTATGCAGGTGTTAGAACAAACCAGTTCATGGAAACAAAAGCAAGCTTCTTCTCTTAGCTTATCAAAACTGTATTTTAACGTATACCCTGCGAGCTATACTTCTGCCAAGGATTCCAAACTCCCGGCTAGACAAAGTGTACAATCCATAAGACAGTCAGGTAGCAATGAATCGGGTTCAGCAGGGTCTATTTGCATTTTCTCCTGTTCTGACGATATATCTGCTGGCCCTGAGCTTTCCTCATGTAATTCTGGCTTCACTTCAGAGTTTCTCTCTAAAACTCTCCAGCCTTGCTCTACCTGGTCTGGAAAACAGGTAACAGGTCTTTTAGTTAGCACTTTTTGTACAGGTTCCCAAACCTCTCTCCAGCTGTGTTTACTGCACCTACGGCTCTCTGGCTTCCATGCCTTTCTAGGGCTTGGCCAGAGTTCCTGGTTCAGTGTTGTGTTTTTCAGACTCCTTGGCTGAGTTTTGTGCACCCACCTCTGAACTCCTTGTAGCTCACGGTCAGGAAAGGAAGTATGCAGGTACCTCTGCTCTCTGAGCTGTGCTTCTCTGGTACTCTCTTTACCAGGCACTTTCCAGGTCCCTCTCCTTTCTCTGTCTTCCTTGAAGACTTCTCCCTGGAGCTTTTCAGTGTGGAACTGTTTCTCTTGGAACTTGTTCCTTCTCTGTAAGGACCGCAAATCCAACTGCCTCTCCTTCTCTCCTCGGAGCAGTCTCCTTCCTCTCTCTCCTGCGTCTGCTGCTGCTGCCGCTGCTGCTCTTTCTGTCCTGTCTAAGCCATGCTTATAAAGCTGCTTCTCAGTTAGGGTTACTCTCACCCTGACCAGGTGTGTCTGATTATCCCTTGAGTTAGTTATTGCATCATCCAAGCTTGGGTGTGTCAGCCTACCCTCTGATTCTTCGTGCTTGCTCCCTCTGGCTGCGCTTTGCAGTAACTGCACTTTAGGTCTGTCACTTTCTTTAAAGGGATCAGTGATTTTTCCTATCTCCATAGGTTCACTGACCTCTGCTTCATCACAATAGAAACATAGAAACATGATGGCAGAAAAAGACCACATGGCCTATCTAGTCTGTCCTTCCATATCAACCACAACAGTCCCCTTTTTTCCTTTAGAGATCCTCTGTGTTTGTCCCATGCTTCTTTGAAATCAGATACTGTCCTCATCTCTATCACCTCCAGTGAGAGACCATTCCACGGATCCACCATTCTTTCCTTAAAGAAATATTTCAGCATATTACTCCTGAATCTATTCTCTTTCATCCTCATCCCATGACCCCTTGTAGCAGAACTTGCTTTCAATCGAAAGAGGCTCTCCCCATGTGCTTTTATGCCACAGAGGTATTTAAATATCTCAGTCATATCACCTCTATCCTGCCTTTCCTCTAAGGTGTACATATTAAGATCCTTAAGTCTGTCCTCATATGCTTTATAATGAAGACCACTAACCTTTGGCTCTCACTTGGTTTGCAGCTTGTCGTGCTGTGAGGGCTTGTGTGCATCAGTGATGCTGAGAGCTAAACTATCGGTAGTTTAACTACTGGCAAGATCTCCCAAGATGGACAGGTCTCAGCTGACGTGCCAGACGAAGACAAACCACCCATCTGGGCAGCAGCAGAATGGGATAGTGTTAACGGAGGAGGATCACATTTTTGTGACAACGGCAACAACACCAAACTTAAACTGTGCGGAAGAAAGGCCCGGCAATCTACTTCTGTATCTTGCCATGAAAACCCAATGGATAGTTACAACAAAACAAATTGTGCTATGGTGCTGGAAAATGAGACCCCCAGGTCGGAAGGCACTCAACTAGCTACTGGGGAAGAGCTGAAGACTTTTCAGAGTAAAGACAGCATTTATGATGTGGTTGGATCAAAGCCCTCGGGAAGTCTGACTGCTGATGTAGCTGCGCATGAAATGAGAGTCAGAAGCTGTAAAGATGTCTTACGCATTGGAACATGGAATGTACAAAGCATGAACCAAGGGAAGTTGGAGGTGGTCAAGAATGAAATGGAACGTGTACAACTTGATCTGTTGGGTGTCAGTGAACTGAAATGGACTGGCATCAAGCACTTTGCATCAGATGATCACATGGTCTACTATGCTGGAAATGAAAGACAAAGAAGAAATGGTGTTGGCATTTATAATAAAGAAGAAACTTGCAAGAACTGTAATGAAATAAAATGCAGTCAGCGAACGCTTAATCTCTATTCGTCTACAAGGATTGCCTATCAACACAACTATAATTCAAGTATATGCCCCAACAACAGCTGCAGAAGAGAATGAAATTGAAGAGTTCTATGAACAAGTACAAGCTGAAATTGACAGAACATGCAAACAGGATATCTTGATAGTCATGGGTGACTGGAACGCAAAAGTTGGAAACATAGAAGAAGGCAAAGTAGTTGGAAAATATGGACTTGGCAACAGAAATGAAGCTGGAGAAAGACTGATAGAATTCTGCAAGACCAATGATCTATTCATCTCAAACACCTTCTTCCAGCAACACAAGCGGTGACTGTACATATGGACTTCACCCAATGGATTGTATAAAAATCAAATTGACTACATCTGTGGAAGTCAACGATGGAAAAGTTCTATAACATCAACAAAGACAAAACCTGGAGCTGACTGTGGTACAGATCATCAACTACTAGTATGCAAACTCAAGCTAAAGTTGAAAAAGAGCAAACCACTCATGAATGCAGCAAAATATGACCTTGAGAATATACCACTGGAATTTAAAGACTGCCTGCAAAATCGATTTGCTGCTTTAGATACAAATGACAGAGCTCCGGAAGAGTTATGGAATGACATCAAGAAGGTTGTGTTGGAAGAAAGTGAGAAGTCTCTACAAAAGGTGAAAAAGCAAAAGCAGCCAAAATGGGTGATGGAAGAAACTCTGAAAATTGCCCAGAAACGCAGAGAAGCTAAAGCCAGAGGAGAAGGAAAGACAATCACAGAACTCAGAGATTTCCAATGTGCAGCAAGACAGGACAAGGAAAAGTACTACAATGACACTTGCAAGGAAATAGAAGCAGAAACTATTAGAGGAAGAACAAGATCGGCTTTCCTAAAGCTACAAGAGTTAAAGAAAAAGTTCCGGCCTGGAATTGGAATGTTACAAGATGCTCAAGGTTCTATGTTGAATGATGCTGAGAAGATCAAGAAAAGGTGGAAGGAATATACAGAGTTTTTATATGATAAAGATCAAGTGGACCAACAGCCGTTTCAACCTGTTTATTTATTTAACAATCATTTATATACCGCATCTTCCAGAGATCAGTTGCGGTTCACAATAAACAACAATCAACAAAGCAGAGTTTGTTTTACATGTAACATCTTATAATCACAAGCAATATTATAAGTAAACAGCAAATGTTAATACTGAACAGAACAGTGAAAACTATATACAATATATACAGATACACATATGTAGGGCTTTAGCATTGTGCACAGTACAGTTTCAGCTAGGTGGAATTGTCTGGTTAGGTCGTTGGATCAACTCAGACAAAAACTTGTTAGCCTTTGTCTAAATCTGTACCTTATGATCGGGAACCATTGGTGATGAAAGAAGAAGTTGAAGCAGCATTGAAAGCCTTATCAAAGAACAAAGCACCAGGCATTGATAGCATTCCTATAGAAGTATTGCAGCAATCTGATGCAGCTGTTACCACACTTACAAGGCTCTGCCAAGAAATATGGAAGACAACATCATGGCCAACTGACTGGAAAAGATCTGTGTTTATACCAGTACTAAAGAAAGGTGATCCAACTGACTATGGAAATTATCGAACAATCGCTCTGATCCCACATGCCAGCAAGATTTTACTGAAGATTATTCAAAAGAGACTACAACCATACCTGGAACAAGAACTACCTGAAGTGCATGCAGGGTTCAGGAAAGAGCAAGGAACGAGAGACATCATTGCGGATGTGAGATGGATCCTTGAAAAGACTAAAGAATACCAAAAGGATATCTATTTGTGCTTTATCGACTATAGCAAGGCTTTTGACTGTGTAAACGATGAGAAACTCTGGGCCACATTAAGAAGCATGGGTATACCAGAACACCTGATCGTACTCTTGCACAATCTGTACATTAATCAAGAAGCAACAGTTTGACGGAACAAGGAGAAACAGAATGGTTTAAAATAAGCAAAGGTGTAAGACAAGGCTGCATACTTTCCCCCTACTTGTTTAATTTATATGCAGAACAAATCATCAGAGAAGCAGGATTGTATGAAGACAACAGAGGTGTGAAGATTGGTGGAAGACTCATCAGCAACCTTCGCTATGCTGATGATACTACATTACTGGCTGAAAGTGAAGATGATCTGAAACATTTGCTTCTCACAATCAAAGAACATCGTCTCAAAATGGGCCTGCACCTTAATGTAAAGAAGACAAAGATCATGACAACTGGCATAATCAACAGGTTCATTGTTGAAGGAGAAGAAATTGAAATTGTGAACATCTTTAACCTACTTGGATCAACTATCAATAAAGAAGCAACAAGCAGTCAAGAAATCAAACGACGCATTGTTCTTGGCAGAATGGCTATGAAAGACCTAGATAAGATTCTCAAGAGCAGAGATATCTCTCTCCATACAAAGATTCGACTTGTTCAAGCCATGGTATTTTCAATAACATCATATGGATGTGAAAGCTGGACAGTGAAAAAGACAGACAGGAAGAAAATTGATGCCTTTGAATTATGGTGCTGGCGGTGAATACTGTGTATACCATGGACTGTCCGAAAAACAAACCATTCGGTACTAGAGGAGATCAAACCTAAGCTTTCTTTAGAAGCTCAGATGACAAGACTTCGACTTTCATACTTTGGACACATCATGCGAAGAGAGAGATCATTAGAGAAAGACATCATGCTTGGCAAGATAGAAGGTCAGCGCAAAAGAGGAAGGCCAGCAATGAGATGGATTGATACAATAACAGCATCTACGGGTACCAGTCTGTCAACAATGAGCCGCCTGACTGAAGACCGAACACAATTTAGGATAGCTATCCAGAGGGTCGCCATGAGTCGACTCCGACTCAACGGCACTTAACAAGAACAAACCATTTTGGTAGCCACCCTCTGCACAGACTCCATCCTGTTTATATCCTTTTGAAGGTGCGGTCTCCAGAATTGCACACTATACTCCAAATGAGGAGTTTTGTGTGCAAATGAGTCAATCTTACTTCTGCAGGTGACATCTTCAGTATTCACCATTACGATGACAGCATACCACTCTAACAATGTTATCAAATAAACTGGTTGACTAGTTTGTAAACATTTAAATACAATCATTAACATTTTTAAAATTAATCCTTGCTTCAATTGGAAGTCAATGCAATGTCTTCAATAACAGAGTCACGTGGTCATATTTTTTCTTTCCAAAAATCAATTGTGCCACAGGATTCTGCTATAATTTTATTTATTTATTTATTTAAAAACGCTTGATATCCTGCCATTGCACAATGTTTGTAATCTCTCTGGTACTCTCACTGGGACACTGTGCTGCAAACTATTACAGTAGTCCAGTTTGCCAAGTACTAAAGAATTTATTAAAATCATTTCTGCAGGTCAAATAAACCTCTTACAATTCAGAGCAAGCACAATCTATGAACCTGCCTTCACCAATGCAGAAATCTGGGGTCACCACATCAATTTACCATCCCATCTCACTGAAATGCCTGGCAGCTATAGTAGGAATATCCCCCTCGTCAGATCCTTCAATAATTCAGGGAAGTCAGAGGAAGGAGCATAAATACAACTCAAAATCATGGTGGCTTTGATCTATGTACCTGTCAAGTCTGACTGTTGTGCAATCACTTTGATCCCTGAAGATTTCCTTAGCAACATGTCAACTCCATTCTTCCATTCAATAGCCGTGAGAAAAGCGCTTTCCCCATCCATCTTGTCTTTAAATTTGAATGACTTGGAGAATGACTGATGTGACTTGCAAATAAACAACACTGGGATTCCTTTTGTTAACATGACTTTTTCTTTATTAGATTATTTAGGCCCTTGACATTCAAGGATAATATCCTAAGTCTGAAATCCATCTCCTCTGGTTACACTGAAATTAGCAAGAATGAGAAACAATCCACAATCAACTTTAACTTTTGATAACAAATCTAGCATACTCTATTATCAGCCCAGCGAGGTACTGTCTTGATGCCACCGAGAGACATAGCCACTTTACCTTCCCCAGAACTATGATTAATATTCTCTGACTGCTTCCCCCGCACCATGTCCCAGCCAACCTTCTGGCCCTCTTCAAATCCAGGCTAAAAACTCACTTCTTTGAGACTGCTTTTGGATCTTGATCCCCTTTGTCTCCCATTCACCTCCTATGTGTTTCCTTCCCTTTCCCTTAAATATATCCTCGTCCCCAGTTGTGTTGTTAGTCTTGACTAGACTGTAAGCTCTGATGAGTAGAGACTGTCTATTACATGCCTCTGTACAGCGCTACGTATGCCTTATAGTGCTAGACAAATGATAAGAAGTAGTAGTAGTTCTTCATTCCCTGTGTACAATAAACAACTCATCATATCGCCTCACCACACCCATTGTAAGCATGCATTCCACCCTTTCTGCCCATATGCATTCTACCATAGAACACCTACCATTTGTTGATTAGTAACATCTATGACATTCCTCTCCACACACACACTCCACAAAGCTACTCCATAGGGCCACCCTCCTTATATGCCATTGCCCACTCATACGTTCACTTAGCACATCTCCATGTCGTCCCTCCCTACCTTTCCCTGCATCAATTACTTCCCCTCTACCTTCTCCATCCCCCTATAACCCATTTTCCCAGCATCATATACTGAGTATCACTCACAGACAATAAACCACATAAACACTCGAAACCCAGCTAACACTGAGCTCAAAGGTTAATCCCAACTCATCCAGCAACAGATTACCTTATACTATCCAAAATGATTCCCAGCAGGAAATGCTAATCTTTGGACATTTTGTGTGCCCTTAACATGCTCACCATACTCCCAAAGAAACTTCAAGTCCTTTGGCTCTGCAAATACTTGAGTCATCCAGTTCAATGGGATCTTTGTTTTGGCCAATATAATAAAACATATAGTGTGTTTCTTGATTTCTGCTGGTCTTGAAACTTTAAGAATTACAATTGCCTCTGAGCTGTACTCCCTCTCTAGCCTTAGGTAAAATCTCTTGCACTTGAGTATTACAGAGGATCTTGAGGACCATGGATCTAGGGCCTTGGCTTCAAAAATTGGATGAGTTGGCACATAGTGAGCTCAATCATTCTCAAACTTTTAATCATATGTCAAGTTCAGCACCTTGGGAATGAAGGTCTCCAAAAATCATCACCCTTAGTCCCTTCTGGTATGTCTAATATTCTATCTATATTATATATACAGAAGCACTCACTGAGGATATGTACACCTATTATCAAACAAACCTCAGTATCTCACTGCTTATAGTCCTATCCAATTATACTCACAATTTATAATGGTTATGAAAGAGAGGAGAAGAGACCTCAGTAATCCCACTCTCCCTCTATATGGCAGTCAATGAATGCCTGAAGGGGAATTGCTGTAGGAAACCATCACGGGTCTAAAAAACTCTTTTTCAACACATCCACTCAACAATTTTTTATTATTTTTATTTAATCTCTACTTTTCATTCACTAAATGAAATCACAACACTAAACTCATTATGGAGGCACAAAAGCTCAAGCCACAGCCCTAATGGCCCCTATTTTCCAGCAAGGAGGCCAAGTATTTAGGACATGTAGTGGGGAATGGTCTGGTAAAGCCTCTGGCGAGTAAAATCGATAGCATCCGGAATTTCCCCAGACCATCTGACAAAAAACATGTACGTAGCTTTTTAGGCCTCATAGGTTATTACCGCAGGTTTATTCCCAAGTTTGCGGAAGAAAGTGCAATATTCACAGAAATGCTTAAAAAGAATGCACCCAACTCTGTGAAATGGACCCCGGAGGCGGAGGAAGCTTTTGTATCCCTTAAGGAGAAGCTTTGTAGAGCTCCGGTCCTAAAAGGAGTTGACTTTAAGTTACCTTTCATAGTCCAGACTGATGCCTCGGAGACCGGGTTGGGGGCAGTCATGTCCCAAATGTTTGAAGGGATAGAGCATCCGGTCACCTATCTTAGCCGGAAATTATCTGGTGCTGAAAGAAAGTATTCCACAGTGGAACGAGAATGCCTGGCTATAAAATGGGCTGTGGAGGCATTGAGGTTCTACCTCACAGGGCGTAGATTTCTCCTCGTCACGGACCACGCTCCATTAAAATGGCTCAGCCAGATGAAAAATAGCAATGCTCATTTGACAAGGTGGCATTTAGCCCTGCAAGCCTTCAACTTTGAGGTACAGCATAGGCCAGGAAGATTACATCTGCTCTAAATCAAAACAGTCGCTCACATATGAAATAGGCATAAATATTTCATCCAATCTTCTCTAAATTAATCTCAAACATTTAAAGAGGTCTCAGACTTAATCGGTTCTGCCACCGGGACTAACGTCCGTTATCACGGCAGAATCACTATTAGCATCAATGACCTCTGGAGCTAGTTGAACAACGCTTTTGTAATGCAGAAAGTCCAATAATCAAAAGGGAAAAGCTGTAAGCAATCCTTATCTGTGTCTTCAACAACACCCCATGGATTGGGTTGAGCTCGGATCCCGACGCCTCACTCAGGTACCAGTCATGCTGAGTGAGGCGTCGGGATCCGAGCTCAACCCAATCCATGGGGTGTTGTTGAAGACGCAGATAAGGATTGCTTACAGCTTTTCCCTTTTGATTATTGGACTTTCTGCATTACAAAAGCGTTGTTCAACTAGCTCCAGAGGTCATTGATGCTAATAGTGATTCTGCCGTGATAACGGAAGTTAGTCCCGGTGGCAGAACCGATTAAGTCTGAGACCTCTTTAAATGTTTGAGATTAATTTAGAGAAGATTGGATGAAATATTTATGCCTATTTCATACGTGAGCGACTGTTTTGATTTAGAGCAGATTGTGCATCGTTCAGTAACTGACCAGCTATCAGTGTAACTACAGGAAGATTACATGGCAACGCTGATGCGTTAAGCAGGATTACAGGCTGGCAGACTCAGGAAGCTGCAGCCTGTAATATCTTAAGGGGGGGGATATGTAATGGGGAAGAGACATCCTGTGCTATGGAAACAGAGGAACCTGAGTGCAGTAGGTCTGTTGCTGGCAGGAAGGAAAAGCTCAGGATTCCCAGTTACCAGTAACAACATAAACAATCCCAGCCACGAGGGCAGGAACCCCGCCCAGCTAGCAAACAATCCCCATCTCCTGGGCCTAATAGCTTTCACCTGGGAGGGGGAAGGGCTAGATTAGCTCCCAAGCAAACGTATAAGAAACGTTCATTAGAGTTTGAAAGGAAGAACAGGGAGAACGGAGAGAACAGGAAGGACGGAGAGAACAAGGAGAACAGGGAAGATGAGAGAGAGCAGAACCAGCTGGAAGGATTGTGTGAGCTGAAGTCTGGGTCTTGGAAACAGCGTCTGTCTCGGTGTGAAAGGAAAACGTATGTGAATGACTCAGTGGATTCTGATTCTGAGTGTGAGAGGGAAAGACAGAAAGTAACTGGCAGGAATAACTGGAGGAGCAGGGCACAAAAACCCTTTTGCCAGAACTCCAGGCATTTATCCTATGGTGAAGGCACACAGAGGGAAAAGTTACCAGTAAGGATAGCTGGGAAGCACTTACAAGCTCCAAGGAGTGAAAAGTACATGGTGCAAGACATTTGTATGTCAGAAGAAGAGGGTGAGCAGCCAGAATACAGAGAAAAACCTCTGAGGTTTAAACCCCGTCCTGATAGAGCTGTGCACGGACTTTCCCCTGCCTCAAAGCCAGAAGGTAGGCTGTCTAATTACTATAAAAGTGGTTACAAGAATTTCTCTCCTAGAAACCCTAAAGGGTATGACTCTCCTCTAGGGTATGCCAGGATATACGGTAGGGCTGAACCCTATCTCCCAGAGGCAGTAATAGGGAAGCCTCAGGAACAGGCGGAGGAGGAAAGTCTGGAAACGTTATATACAAAGCAGAAGTTGTATTCAGCTGAGAACCAGCATGAGTCACTGCTAATTGATCCTCCAGAGGAAAAATTGTCTGATAACCAAATGGATTGTACATTAACGGTTACTGATGATGTGATTTCATTGTGCTGAGCCAGATAATCTGAGGAAGCTGTTTAAATGGCAATTGAGAAGCACAGGAGTTTATTTTGCTTATAAGAAGTGACTGTATGCTGTGAATACCATGCCACTTTTGAGTTAAGTTTGGAAGCTGTTATTAGTTCTTTTTCTTACCTTGTGCCAGAGTGTATGGCTTGCTGATCCTAAGTTACATTGTGTTTGAATCCGCCCTGGGAGGGGAATTAAAAGCCTGTCTTTGCCTGAACCACTCGATTCACAGCTACATCTTATTGAAAAGGGACACAACTACAACTCCCAGGAGGCAATGCAACCATAAAGCATTGACTCCAACCTTTCAATAAAGGGTCTCCAGGCTATCTACCCCGTACGCTGAGGCTACGGGCCAACTACTGGTGACACCTTCCACCCTGTCATCTCCTCCTTTAGGGACTCGGCCATTTTATTGAAGTCAGTGTTTTTGAAGTTTAGGACTTTGAGCTTGTTATGTTTGGCCTGTACCTTGGCTTTTATCTCAAATCACACTGTGTGATGATCGCTGTTGCTCACAGGGGCACTCACGCAGACATTCGATATGCTATCACCGTTGGTGAGCACTAAATCCAGCGTTGAGCTTTCCCTGGTTGGTTCTATCACCATTTGTCTAAGTGATGTATCTTGGAGAGCATCTACAATTTTTTTGCTTCTTTCCAGATGTGCAGAAGGAGTAATCCAATCCACATCAGGTAGATTAAAGTCACCCAAAATGATCGCTTCCCCCTTTGTGGCTATCTTAGCAATATCTATAATCAAATCGTTATCTATCTGTTCAATTTGTGTCGGAGCTCTGTAGACTACAGCAGTATGGATGACAGTGCCATCTCCTCTTTCCAACGCAATCCAGAGCGCTTCTTCTTTTCCCATGTCCCCTGCATTTCAGTAGCTTTAATATTGTTTTTGACATACAAGGCTACTCCTCCTCCTTTTCCATTTTCTCTGTCTCTTCTAAATAGATTATTTATTTATTTAAAAGTTTTTATATACTGTCTTTCTGCGATTCAAGACGGTTTACAGAGAACACAACATGGCAGTATATTTCAACTGTTTACAATGAATATAGAAATGTATATAGATATAACAATGAACTTTTTACAATAACCAACTTTTTAAATGGGTTTGTATATTTACAAAATCCAACTATTTACATAGGTTCGTACAGGTTACAAAATCCAACTATTTTCATAGGTTCGTACAGGTTACAGAAGGTTGAAAGGAGTGAATTGGGTAGGGTGGAAGGGGAGGTTGGGTAGGGGAGGTGGGGTGGGGTGTAGAATAGGGCTATAGTGGTAGGGAAAAATGCTCTTGGAAGAGATGTGGTTTTAGTTTCTTTCGGAACTCAATGTGATCAGCGCAGTTCCGTAGTTCATATGGTAGGGCATTCCATAAAGAGGGGGCATAGAGGGAGAAAGTTCGGTTACAAGTGGTTTGTTTGCTATGTCTTTTGGTGGTTGGGATGGTAAGTAGATTTTTGGTGATGGTACGGCGTGTTCTGTTGTTGTTGGAGTTAGAAAGGAGCGAGGAGAGGCATGGAGCTGACTCTTTGGAGATGATTTTGTGAGTGAGGGTGATAACTTTAAATTTAACTCTGGACTGAATGGGAAGCCAGTGGAGGTCATGGAGGATTGGAGTGATGTGTGATCATCTAGGGTTGTTGGGATGAGACGAGCTATTGTGTTCTGAGCCATTTGGATAGGTTGAATGCTGTTCTTGGCTAGTCCCTGATAGATGAGGTTACAGTAGTCTAGAGAGGGGATTGTGAGGGCCTGGCAGACAGTACAGAAGGAGTCAGGATTTAGGAGAGGTTGGAGGTTCCGAAGGGTATGTAGTTTTGCATATATTGTGTTAACAGTCCTCTTTATCTGTTCGGTGAATGAGAGGTTCTGGTCGAGGATAATACCAAGGTATTTCACTTGAACATAAGAACATAAGATATGCCATACTGGGTCAGACCAAGGTCTATCAAGCCCAGTATTCTGTTTCCAACAGTGGCCAATCTAGGTCATACGTACCTAGCAGTTTCCCCAAGAGACACAAGTTCCACAATGCTTGTACTGGGTCAAGCATTGATATCTTCGGTCACTTCTTAATAACGGTTTATGGACCTTTCCTCCAGGAACTTGTCCAAACCTTTTTTAAACCCAGCTACACTAATAGCCTTTACTACATCCTCCGGTAACAAATTCCAGAGTTTGATTACACGTTGAGTGAAAAAATATTTTCTTTTATTAGTCTTAAATAGTTTACCCTGTAGCTTCATTGCATGTCCCCTAGTCTTTCTATATTCTGATAACGTAAACAATCGATCTACGTTTACCCGTTCCACTCCATTCATTCATTTATAGACTTCTATCATATCTCCCCTCAGCCGTCTCTTTTCCAGGTTAAAGAGTCCTAACCTTTTTAGCCTTTCTTCATAGGAGTATCCTTCCATCCCCTTTACCATTTTGGTGGCTCTTCTCTGAACCTTTTCTAAAATCGCTATATCCTTTTTAAGATACGGCGACCAGAAATGCACACAATATTCAAGGTGCGGTCTCACCATGGAACGATATAGAGGCATTATAATATCTTTTGTTTTATTTTCCATTCCTTTCCTTATCATACCTAGCATTCTATTTGCTCTCTTGGCCGCCGCTGCACACTGGGCCGAGGGTTTTAACATGGTATCCACAATGACGCCTAAATCTTTTTCCTGGGTGGTGGTTCCTAATGTGGAACCTTGCATCGTGTAACCATAGTTTGGGTTGTTCTTCCCTAGGTGCATAACTTGGTTTTTTATGGTGAGGGTAAGGTCCCCGAGAGTAAGGGTTGTTGGTGGGGTATATGATGAATTGGTAAATACTTGGAGAGCTTCAGTTTTAGATTGGTTAATTAGGAGGTTGTGCTGTAGGAGCCATGATTTTAGGTTTGAGAGGCATTCGCTTAAGTTGGTGAAGTCAGGGGTTGCTAGGTTGAATGGGATGAAGCACATAATATCGTCTGCATAAAGTTGGTATGAAATTCCATGGCTTTGGAAAATCTTGCAAACTGGTTGGAGGAAGATGTTGAATAGAAGTGCGGATAAACTAGATCCTTGGGGGACCCCTTGTTTTAGGGTAAATGGTAGGGATGTGTCGTTCCCTATACGGACATGTTGAGTTCTATTATCTAAGTAGGAGTGGAACCATTTTAGAGTTGTATCTCTCAGTCCTATTTCGTAGAGTCTATTTAGGAGTTGATGATGGGAGAGGGAGTCAAAGGCTGAGGATAAGTCAAGGAATATAAGGAGGCATCCTTGGGTGGGATTCTGGGTGTATAGGTACAGGGAATATAGAAGAGAGGCAAAAAGAGTTTCGACTCCGTGGTTCTTTTTGAAGCCATGTTGGAACAGATCAGATTATAGCCAGCTATGGCTATATCCCATTCATGCGATTCATTAAACCATGTTTCTGTAATGGCCACAATGTCCAAATCCATTTCCATCATTAGAGCTTCCAGGTCCGGAACTTTGTTGGCTAAGCTTCGAGCATTTGTGCTCATTGCTTTCCAGCATTTACCTGGCTTGTGTGTATTTTGCATTGATTTTGTTCTGCCCACTTCTTCCCACTTGTTTTTTTATGTGTGGTTTAAAAGTGTGGCTGTTTCTGATATTATTCTGCTTTTGCAGGGGGTGGTGTGCCGGTCTTGACCTTCCACATCCTTCACCCCCTTTTCCTAGTTTAAATGCATATCCACATATTGCCTGAATTTTTCACTTAAGATTCTTTTCCCTGCGACAGAGAGATGTAGTCCATCAGCACAGTATAGTCTCTTGTTGGTCCATCTGTTTCCCCAGTCACCAATAAATCTGAATCCTTGTTTGCACAGGTCTGGAGCCATGCATTAAAGCTGTTAATGAGATGCAGCCTTTTTGTCCCCTTATCATTCCCTAAATAAAATTGTAAGTAACATACGACTTGCTAAGCATACAGCTCCATAAATCACCCCAACGGCTCCACACACCGGGGTCTATTACCTAAGTAACATACGACTTGCTAGGCATACAGCTCCATAAATCACCCCAACGGCTCCACACACCAGGGTCTATTACCTAAGTAACATACGACTTGCTAGGCATACAGCTCCATAAATCACCCCAACGGCTCCACACACAGAGGTCTATAACCTAATATACGACTTGCTAGGCATACAGCTCCATAAATCACCCCAATGGCTCCACACACCGGGGTCTATTACCTAAGTAACATACGACTTGCTAGGCATACAGCTCCATAAATCACCCCAACGGCTCCACACACTGGGGTCTCCTAAGTAACATACGACTTGCTAGGCATACAGCTCCATAAATCACCCCAACGGCTCCACACACCGGGGTCTATTACCTAAGTAACATACGACTTGCTAGGCATACAGCTCCATAAATCACCCCAACGGCTCCACACACAGGGGTCTATTGCATCATCATCATCCCTACAAAAGAGAAACAAATCAGAGCCAGGACATCTCCTAAATCTCGATAAATAGTCTTCATCTTTAACTTATTGTAAAAGGCTTCTCCTAGAAGACTTTAAATTCACAAACACCCTACAAAGATCTCCATTTCGTGAACAAATCACTTCATCGGGGGCTTGCACAGTGCTTCAAGGACCATTTCTTCTTTTCTCTGGCTATGACGTCTAACGTTAATGACTGATTTAAATATTTTTCTGAACCAATCAAAAAGATGGAAGGGAGGAGCTTATTCTAACAAAAACAATATACGTGCTGTTAGCATGGTTACAGAAACACCCATTATTAAAGTGGACCCAGAATATCACTGCTTGACCGAATACAAGCACTGTGGAACCTGTGTCTTTTGGGGAAACTGCTAGGTACTTATGACCTAGATTGGCCACTGTTGGAAACAGGATACTGGGCTCGATGACCTTGGTCTGACCCAGTATGGCATTTCTTATGTTCTTATGTTCACCCCCCAATCAACCGAGGAAATCAGTCCATCGGGTTCAACAGTTTTTTGTTTTTCTTTTTTTAATTTTATATTTGCATTTAAATTATTAAATCCAGAATTAACATGAATGAAATGTAAATGGTTTCAACAAAGAAATCTTAAGAAATAAAAATAAAAAGCAAGCAAATCACCATATTAATTTGTCCACTAAAAAAAACAATACAAGAGGGGGTTTACAGAAACAGTAACAGATACCCATTAAGAAAAAAAAGAGGAAAATAACCTAACTAGGCAGATCAGAGACTCACACGTCAGCCATAGGGGACTCAATTACTATTTCTTGTTCCTCCTTAGCAGTTAAGAACTCCAAAAGTTGTTTTGGCTCAAAAACAGATAAGCCTTATTGTTAAAAGAAATATGACCATGTGAAGGAAATTTTAAGGTAAATAAAACCCCAAGACAAAGGACCCTAGACCAAAAGGCCAGGGACTCCCTCCTTCTTACTTGGGTAACATGAGATAAATCTGGAAACAGATGTACAAAAGAGCCCATAAACCTCTCATGGAAATTCTTAAAATAAGCCTTAAGAATTTAACTTTTATCAGGCTCGAGGACTAAAGTAACCAGCAGAGTAGTTCTCAAGGTGACCACTTCAAGCGAATCTTCCAGGAAACTCGTGAGATCTCCCAAGTCCACTGACATGAACCCACTTCCTTCAATCCCTGAGCCAAGCGGTAAGTATTGCACCTGTGCGATGGGCAGCAAATTCCAGGGGGATTTGAAGTGTCTTCCTGAAGTACCTGCGCACCATCTCAAGGGAAGAGAGAACTGGAGATTCCTGCGAGCCTGGTTCTCTAAATGCACTAGCTTCTTGTGCTGCAGTGTCCAATCCCTAACCTGGGCTGTCTGCGGTTCTTGACGAAGCCCCAGATCTTTTTCCACCCACGAGAGTCTTTCCGCTTGAGCAACTGGTGTCAACTGTAATAAAGCTTTGCCCAACGAAACAGCAAAACAGAATATTTCTCAGAATATGATCAATCACATAACAGCAAAAATCAAAAAAATTATGATAGAAACATAGAAATATGACGACAGAAAAAGACCACATGGACTATCTAGTCTGTCCTTCCATAACAACTACAACAGTCCCCTTTTTAACTTTAGAGATCCTCTGTCTTTGTCCCATGCTTCTTTGAATTCAGCTACTGTCCTCATTTCTACCACCTCCACTGGAAGACTATTCCACGGATCCACCACTCTTTCCGTAAAGAAATATTTCAGCATATTACTCCTGAATCGGACTGCAAAGGGGATCTCTACCTTGACACGTATATAGTACATAAGGCTGTGAGTGTCTGAAGGTGTCTTGCTATGGAGATTAGGATGTAGAAACATAGAAACAGAAAAATGACGACAGAAAAAGACCACATGGCCTATCTAGTCTGTCCTTCCATATCAACAACTACAACAGTCTCCTTTTTACCTTTAGAGATACTCTGTGTTTGTCCCGTGCTTTTTTGAATTTGGTTACTGTCCTCATCTCTACCACCTCCACTGGGAGACTATTCCATGGATCCACTACTCTTTCCGTAAAGAAATATTTCCGCATATCACTCCTGAATCTATCTCCCTTCACCCTCATCCCATGTCCCCTCGTAGCAGAACTTGCTTTCAATTGAAAGAGACTCTCTCCCTGAACATTTATGCCACGGAGGTATTTAAACATCTCAATCATATCACCTCTATCCCGCCTTTCCTCTAAGGTGTACGTATTAAGATCCTTCAGTCTGTCCTCATATGCTTTATAATGAAGACCACTAACCATTTTAGTAGCCATCCTCTGTACTGACTCCATCCTGTTTATATCCTTTTGAAGGTGCGGTCTCCAGAATTGGAGGTCGCACCAAAGACTTATACAGAAGCACTATCACCTCCTTTTTTCTGTTAGCCATTCCTCTCCGTATGCATGTATGTAGGATGAAATTCTTGACAATGTGATACCATAGGGACATCTTTCTTTTTCTTTAATAAACAATATTTATGCGCTGACAGTCATACCTTTAGCTGACGTGTAGTCTTCCCAATGTAAAATTTA
This sequence comes from Ichthyophis bannanicus, assembly GCA_033557465.1. Taxonomy (NCBI): domain Eukaryota; kingdom Metazoa; phylum Chordata; class Amphibia; order Gymnophiona; family Ichthyophiidae; genus Ichthyophis; species Ichthyophis bannanicus. The sequence continues at coordinate 301,205,304 of CM066040.1, read as the reverse complement.
TTCCAAGGACACTTCAAAGCGTAGACAACATTCTCAGTAGAATACGTTACTGTAACATCAGGTTTGCTATCTGTGTTACTGTAACCCCCCATGTAGCCAGCCGATCTGCTATCCACATTACTGTAACCCCCCCATGTAGCCAGCAGGTCTGCTATCTGCGTTACTGTAACCCCCCCATGTAGCCAGCCGATCTGCTATCCACATTACTGTAACCCCCCCATGTAGCCAGCAGGTCTGCTATCTGTGTTACTGTAACCTCCCCCCCCCCCCACACCACGTGGCCAGCAGGTCTGCTAACTGTGTTACTGCCTTTGAATTTACCTCCCCCCATAGTTCCTGAGAGTCACAAAAACTCAGAGTCATTTGCAAATCATTTTACCCAGAGAGAGAGGGAGCAAGAGGTGAAACACAGTTTAATATTTAAAACACACTATCCAATTTTGTGTTTTTACTGGATCATTCTGAAAGAGATGATTGTTGTGTTTAATTATCACAATCCGGGGGGGGGAGGGGGGGGGTTGTAGAAGGCTGAAAGTTTACCCAGGGCGCCTAATATCCTTGCACTAACCCTGACAACACTTGCTTTGTTCTTAGGGCTAAATCAGTGGCATTACTGGGGTATAGCCGTACCAGCCAATAGTACATTCAGAAGAAGGCAGGACAAGGGGGGAGGGGGCAATAGCTCTTTACAGAAAATATATATTCTAGTCTTTGGTTTATATAACATCTTACTTCTTCACATGGGGAACCGACCCATAGTGGTTAACTTAGATACAGCATACAAAATAATTCAACAATTCCTAATGCAGGCCTACCCATCCTCCAATCTAATAGCAAGACAATTAAATATTAATAAGAATATTAAAGTGGCTGAAATACATTATATATCTGGAAGTAGGGAGGTAAAGTGGCATCTTTCATTTCCAGACCTCTGCTATAGGCAGATTTGACTAGAGATGCGAAGGTACTTTTTACTTAGGTCATTTAGGTGCCCCCTGGGATGTACATGTCAAAACATCTGAAATTCCATAGGAAGGGCAATAGAGAAGGGAAACGTATAAATGCATTTGAAAAGCAGCCTATCCCCGCCCCAAAAGATAAGCGTCTCCATCAATGTACTGTGAAACGGGGATGTACAGAATAAATGGACTGGACACATGCATGGAGACGGGCGATTTCAGAAACAGAATATGACCATGAGAGGATCCAGCAACAGACGCGTCAGCGCCAGAATTCTGGAACCCGCACAAGGCATGTCATTTTGCCAACAGAGACATGTAGTGCTGTGGCAGTAAACAAAGAGGCTTTGATATGTACTTGAAATCGCTACTGTTCGCAGCAGGCAGAAACAAGCAGTTTTGAAATGCCTGTTTGTGCCGGTGGGCAAAGCCTAAATATGGACGTGTCCACCAACGAGTTTAAAAGTCCATCACTGTTGTGAAAATCGAAATGTGTGTAGATCTTTCTTAGCCCACGCTGGACACGCCTCCGCCATGCCCTGGGCTGGACACACGTAAAACCTGACCTTTCTAAAATAGCTGTTTGGACATGGAGGTGATTCGTGTTTGAGTGGGTGTTTTCACATGTGCAAATCTCAAATAGGGCTGCTAAAATAAGCCCCTTAGCCAAAAACATACTACAGGGAGATATTTCTGGTGTGGATTTGTTAATTGCAGCATCCCATCCAGAGAAAGACAAGCAGAGAGATGGTAAACTCCTGTCAAGGGCTTCTTCTCCAAGTGAAGGAGAGAGCAACATGGACTACTACTGCTGAACACTTGCATAGTGCTAAGAGGCGTACACAGCGCTGACAGACACATGTAACAGATGGTCCCTGTTCATCGGAGCTTACAATCTAGTCGACACAGACCACACAGTAGCTGTAAAAAACCCCACACACTAAACATCACCTCTATAGAACTTATGAATACTAGATCAGTAAGAAACAAAATTCATTTAATCAGAGATCACATTGTGGACCAGCTCCCAGACATTTTATGCATTACAGAATCTTGGCTCTCCCCCTCTGATAGTGTCCTCCTCAACCAACTGGTCCCCTCTACATACTCTGCCTTTAATAACCCTCGCACTCTAAAGAGAGGTGGCGGAGTTCTAATCATTGCTAAAGACTCATTGCAACTTCAAACACTCACTTCTAGCAACTCTGAGCATTGCAGTGGGAAACAAGTATCTAACTATTTGCCTTGTTTATAGGGCCCCCCACGCACCAGCTGAAGAGCTAACTACCACTCTTGAAACTGTCTGCGCAATCACCACAATTCACAAACCTTTAATCTTACTAGGTGACTTTAATCTCAGCTCTGCAACTAACAATGATAGGCAAACCTTCCTTCAGGCAATGGACTCTTTACTATTCTCTCAGCTAATAACCACTCCCACCCATAGACATGGTTCCACACCAGACCTAGTTTTTGCCCCAAATTATCTCTTAGACAAGGGATTTATTTCCTCACCCATAATCACCCCGATTCCTTGGTCTGATCATCACAGAATCAAAATTGAATTGACAAACAATACGGCCAAGTTCAACATAACACATTCTGCTTCATTTGGAATCAGAAGATTTAAAGCTTTCAAAAAAGATCAATTCTTAAGACACACTACCCTACCTCAACTCGGATGAACCTAACTTGGACAAACTGGTTAAGAATTGGAACATTACCATCAGTACAGCAGCAAAATCCAAACCGTACATAAAATCAAAGAACGTAAGACAACACGCTCCATGGTACTCCAATACAATTCGCAACGCTAAAAGAGAATTAAGAAAGCTAGAACGCCACTGGAGACGCTCCAAATCTCCAACTGCACAAAACACTTACTTAACAAAGCAAAAAAGATATAATGATCTTATTAACGATACAAAACGAGAGCATCACACAAACACCATTCTGAAAGCCTACAATAAACCCAGAGAACTCTTTGAGATAGTAAAAGACCTAACTAAAGAACCAAGTCCTGACAAAGACATACAAATCAACCCTCAAACCTTTGCAAACTTTCTCCATGAGAAAATAGGTCACATACCAACTCAAATACATACCGAAACCTACAGCTCCATCACAACAACAACAACAACAATAACAACAAGTTGGGACAGTTTCCACACTCCTTCAACCAAACAGATTTCGGATATCATCTCTACTCTCAATACTAGCACTGCCCCTACTGATCCTTGCCCAGTTCAATGGCTCAAAGCAACCAAGCATAACTTCCTCAGTTATATACACAATATCGTATCCATATCCCTATCTCAAGGAATAATACCCGAACAACTTAAACTAGCCTCAATAAGGCCTATCCTCAAAAAAACAAACCTGGATAAGAACAATCCAGCGGCTTATAGGCCAATCTCTAGCATACCATTCCTAGCCAAAGTAATAGAAAAAGCAGTACAGCTACAACTCCAAGACCATGTTGACGACCATGCCCCACTCGATCTACATCAACATGGCTTTCGCCCCAACCATGGAGTTGAAACACTGCTGCTATATCTGTTCAATGATATCACCCAGACCATAGACAATTACAGGCAAGGATCTTTATTGATCTTCTTAGATATTTCAGCGGCTTTCGACACAGTTGACCACACTATCCTCCTATCAAGATTGGAAAGTATCGGTATCTCTGGTACTGTCCTTAGTTGGTTTAACTCTTATTTAACAAACAGGCAGTTTCAGGTTAAAATTGGAAACAACACTTCACAGCCTACAAATATCAAGCAAGGAGTACCTCAGGGATCTGCGCTTTCTTCCCTTCTATTCAACATTTTTATTCAGCCAATTTGTCAAATTATGGCAGCCCATCAAATAAGTTATACGATTTATGCAGATGACATCATGATTTATACACCGATTGATCTCATTAACCCCGACTACAGCAAGATCACAAATTGCCTTGACAACATGTCTTCCTGGCTCACATGCAATAACCTTGCCTTAAACTACAATAAAACAGAGGCGCTTATTGTCACTCGAAACACCGACTTCAACCCCCCACCTTTCATTAAATACAACAACATTACAATACCAGTTAAGGATGAAGTTAGATATCTTGGAATTACCCTCGATAAAGGTCTAACCCTCCAGTCACACATCAGAAAAACTGTGAGGTCTGCATACTACAGAATGAAAGTGATTAGACGCCTCAAGCCCTTACTCTCATATGACCACTTCCGGTCTGTCTGCCAAGCCTTAATAACTCCTATTCTGGACTTTTGTAATCCTATATACTACGGTCTTTCAAAACACTCACTTAAACCTCTTCAGATGGCTCAGAACACAGCAGCCAGAATTATTGCTGGCTCAGCATCTCAAGATCACATTACCCCTACTCTCAAAGAGCTCCACTGGCTTCCAATAAGCCAGCGCGTCAAATACAAGATGGTAATTAATATATTCAAGATCAGACATAAATGCTCTGCTTTTAGCCTTCATAACCTCTTACTCCAGAATAACAACAGGCCAAGACGAATAACTACATCAAACACCCTCAGCACCCCAAGTAGTTTCAGAAAAGCGTGTAAATGTACTACACAAAGGGCAATTTCCTTATCGGCCCCACTTATATGGAACTCTCTCCCTCCCGATGTGCGATCCATGGATGATTTAAAGGAGTTCAGAAAACAACTGAAATTTGTACTCTTCACTGAGTACTATGGCACAGACATCTAACAGTTTCTATTATTATAGCCTGCATGTAACTTGTTTTACTGTAACGGTTCCTTGATGTTGCGTATCCCAATTTTACCTTCACTCTTTAGTTTAGTCAGTGTATGCCCCCCTGTCTCTGTTCTCCCTGCTTGTGTCTGGTAACCGCTTTGATTTAAGGAAAAGGCGGTATAGAAAACCTGTTAAATAAATAAATAAATAAATAAAGGAAACACCATGTTAACTTTTGGTGGAGTTTATTTAATTCCTTTTATATATTATTATTATTGTTATTACGCATTTATAAAGCGCTGCACACATACGAAGCGCTGTACACACAAATAAGAGAGACAGTCCCTGCTCATGAGAGCTCACAATCTAGTCAAGACAAAAAATTACATAATACAAATTACAGATCAACAGGACAAAGTATACATCTAATGTTAGAGAGAGCAAACACAGCATATATAAAATAGTCATATCACAACACAAGAGTCAAGAATGAAAAGCAATAGTGAAGAGGTGATATTTCAACCTGGACTTGAAGATAGCCAGGGAAGACGCCTGGCGCACAGAGACAGGAAGACTATTCCAGGCGAAGGGTGCAGCAAGGTGAAAGGAGCCAAGTCTAGAATTAGCAATACGAGTGAAAGGCATAGACATCCTTAAGTCAAAGCACTTTACAATTGACATCAAATTTACATTTAAACTAACATGGAACAGGAGTGAAGTATAATTGACGGCTTCAATAAACTAGTGTCCCAGGCATAGCTATGACAAATACTGTGATAGTTGACAAGATGTGTAGTAATTACATAGTGTCTGTAACAGATATGTTTTGCATCTCTTCCTTGGGTCAAACACAGTTGCACAAGATCTGAGGTCATCCAGGAGAGAGTTCCAGATAGTAGGTGTGAATAAGGTGAATGCTCTATTGCAGGTTTGTTGGCTGCTTTTTGAACTTGAGAGTGGGAAGGAGAGAAGGTTTTGGTTTGTGCGTCGTCTTGCTCTGGTGTTAGGGGCTTTATGTATTAGGGCTTGAAGGCTAGTTGCTGTTTGGTAATGTAGGATCTTGAAGATGCAGACTACTATTTTATATTTTATTCAAAGTGTGATTGGGAGCCAGTGAAAGTACTTTAGAACGGGAATAATGTGTTTATTTCTTGAGATTTTATTTTATTTATTTAAACGCTTTTCTATACCGCGCTCTTTAAAATCAGCGCGGTTTACAGTTAACATTTCTTTGTACAATGCAGGGTGGACTTGCATTGTACTTACTTTGAACAGGTATCGTAACTTGGATTTATAACTGGGGCAACTATATACAGGCTGAACCCTCTGTCGCTAAGCTGTTTAACGACACGGCGGGCTCACATACCTATGTACAGATATTGTCCTTATTTACAATTATTTACAATCTTTATTTATTTACCTTTGTCAGTGAGGACTTAACTGCTTAGAGACTGTTTACTAGGGTTATCTAACGCTATTGTTTACAGGTTGTGCCAGAGGTGGAGCTGCATCATTGTGAGATGGGTGCGCTGGAGGTTTAGTCTTGGTGGTGGCTGCTTGTGATCTGTCGTTAGAGTAGTGCAGAAGGAAGAGATGGTGTTTCAGTGCCTTTCTAAATTGGGTGAGGTCAGTGATGGACCGAATGGTGGTAGGAAGGGCGTTCCAACATCTGGGGTGCATAGAACAGAAAGGCCCTGTTTATTGTTGCCTGAGAACATTTCGTTATTGTACTTGGGATTATCAGTGTGTTGGCGGCTGCGGATCTTCTGGATCTGTTGGAGGGAGTGGGGTGGACTTGCTCCGTGAGGGAAGTGGAGGAGCACTTGTTGATGGCCTTGAAGGTCATTAATACTATCTTGAAGGCGAGTCTGCAATGGATCGGCAGCCAATGGAGGTGTTTCAAGATTGCTGTTATGTGATCCATCCTGGAGGCTACGTGTAATATTCTGGCAGCGGCATTCATTGTGAGCTGGAGTGGGTTCAGGGTGTTCTTCGGGAGTCCCTGTAGGACTTAATTGGCATAGTCGAAGTGGGGGATTACAAGTGCTTGGTAAATTGTCCGGAAATCATCTGGGGCCGGCAGGGGTCGTAGATGCCGCATAGTCCGTATCTTGTGGTAGACTGCCTTGACTGTGTTGTTTATATGGGTTTTCATGTCTAGCTGTTGGTCCAATGTGACCCCTAGATATCGGATAGTGGGCTTACTTAGTAGCTCGGCGCCTTTTACCTTTAATGAGGCAGGAGGGGTAAATGCTTGGTTCCGGGTAATGAATAGGACCTTTTGTCTTGTGGTTTATTCGGAGGTTCTGAGTATAGAGCCAGTCGATGACAGCGTCAAAGCAGTGGGGAGAAGTCTGGCTGGTCGGTTGAGAACCGCATGTAGAGCAGTACATCGTCAGCGTCCAAGCAAGCGACGTTTAAAGAGCAGATAAGGGCGCAGATGGGCTGCATGTATATGTTGAAAAGCAGGGCCGAGAGAGAGGATCCCTGTGGTACTCCTTGTTTTTGATGGAAAGGTTCGGAGATTGTGGTGTCAGTTTGTGCATGTTGCCTGTCTGTCAGGTATGATTTGCACCAACTTAGGGCTGTATCATGGATCCCCTTCTCCTTGAGGCACGCCAAGAGCAGCTCATGGCTCACAGAGTCGAAAGCCGCAGCAATATCCATGAAGATTAGGGCAAACCCTTGTCGGATGTTGTTGGTTCCCGTGATTAAGGTGCTGAAGAGGGTGGTCAGGAGGGTTTCGACACCATGTGATTCCCTGAATCCATGCTGACATGGGTCGAGAGGAGCGGTGGTCTCAATGAGGTGTTGGATTTGGAGTTGGACGACCTTTTCAATTATTTTGGCCAGTAACGGGATGCTTGATATTGGCCTGTATGATTCCACCTTCTGGGGGTCCAGTTTGTTGTTTTTCAGGAGGGGCCTGATGGATGGATGTTTCAGGCTTCATGGGAATGCCCCTGTTGAGAACGATTGGTCCATGAGTTTGGACAGGAATGGGCTGAGTTCGGTGCGCAGTGATTTTATCCAGAATGCTGGGCAGGGGTCATTTGGAGCTGTGGTGGTATTGATGGCAGTGATGATGTCCACGATGCCTCTTTTGGATGGGGTAGAGAAGGTGGTCAGTGGATCTGGATGGTGTGACTCGTGAACAGGGGTAGGGTTCATGGTCTTGTTGCCAGATGCCAGTTATAATATCGGCTGCGGTATTTTGGGCCATTTGTAGGGGGTACAGAGCTTCTTTTGGAAGGCCTTAGTATATTATATTACAGTAATCTAGGTGTGGTATTATGGATTGAAAAACTGATCTGAAATCCTTTGGGTTGAGTAGAGGGCACAGGTTTTGAAGTATCTTCATCTTGTAGTATGCTGTTTATTTTATTTATTTAACTAGGCTTCTATACTGCTTTTTCTACTGTATATATTTTTTTCCCTTGTCTCTGAAGGGCTTACAATCTATGTTTTTGTACCTGAGGCAATGGAGGGTTAAGTGGCTTGCCCAAGGCCATAAGGAGCACCTGTGGGACTAGAAACGCTAGTCCTTCTGGCCCAAGGTTGCTGTCCTCTAGCGGGATTCAAATCTCTGGCCCTCCGGCTTGAGGTAACTTGCCCCAACCACTAGGCCACTCCTCCCTCCTGCTGTTGTTGTGGTTCTCTTGATGTGTAACTGTAGGTTTAGCATTTGGTCTAGCAATATACCAAGATATTTGACTTCTGATTTTACTTCCAGCTCAATATGATCAATTCTTAGGGTTGTGGTGGGGTAAATGTTGGATCTCTTGTTACATGGAGAACTTCAGTTTTATTATAATTTAAGGAGAGATTATGGCTTGTTAGCCATTGTGTAATTGCCTTGAAACATGCTATGTATTATAGTTGTGTGAACGGGGTAGTCTGTGAGGAACGGAGTATAGATCATTATATCATGCACACAGATGTGCTACTGGATGTTGTGTTTTTTCTTATTGTGCATAGTGGATGAATATAAATGTTGACTAGGAGGGAGGATGGTGCAGATCCCTGGGGTATTCCTTGTTGCTGTTTGAGCAGGTTGGATGTGAGCGAGCCGATTTTGACTTGTTTCTGGCACTCTTTTAGGTATGATGTAAACCATGCCAAGGTAGTGTTGTGAATTCCCACTTCCTGTAGTCAGGATATGAGTGTGTTGTAGTTTATGGAGTCAAATACAGCTGAAACGTAAAGGAAGATAAGTATAAAGCCTTGTCCTGGCTTTTGATACCTCTTATTAATGTGTCTAATAGAGTTGTGAGAAGTGTTTCGACACTATGGTGTGGACGGAAGCCATGTTGCTGAGGATCTAATGGAGCGTATGTATTGATATGTTCTTGTAGTTGGAGCTGTACCAGCTTTTCTATTACCTTTGCAATGAATGCTATACTTGATATAGGTCGGTAGGAGCTAGGTGGTGTTGTGTCTAGTGAATGGTTCTTCAATATTGGTCTGATTGAGGCTTTCTTGTGGGAGGAAGGCATGTAAACTTGAGACAGAGAAGAATGGATAATCTTTAGAATTATTGGGGATAATTCAGCTCTTGCTATCTTTACCATTTGATGTATCGAGGCCATATCCAAAATAAATACAGCTTTGTACATTTACTGAACTACTTGTTTGCAATTTCAGTATACAGACAGTCCATCTAGTGTCTTGTATACTATTCATTCCAACTGCAATACCATACTGATATATTATTTTTAAATTAAGCTAACAATTTTAGATTCCTTTTTTGTCTTGTGATCTGAGCTATTCTGGAACATAATAAGAGGATGGTAGAGTTTTAAAGGCAGAGCCTTGGTATGGAAGTCTCTTATCTGAAGTAACACCACTTGGACACACAACTACACAAAGGGTTAAAGATAGGACAGAGGCTTTTTCTTCAACATGGGTTACAGTAACTTGGACAATGTAGTTTGATAATGTAAAAGGCCAAGAGGGGTCAAAGGTCAGACAGCCTGAGTTACTGAAGTCTGCTGCGCTTTAGCATGTTCTTCGCCAGTAATGGGCATTATTACCAACTAGGCTCTGTTGGATAAAAGGGGATCTGCAGTAAACTAATGCGTGTAACTATGGCAGCGCACGTTAGAGACTTTAGCTTTGAGCCTTGAAATTCAAGCATAGTAACTTTGTTCAAATGGAGGCATAGGGGCATACTTTATATAGGGTCTGGCAGGGTACAATGATTTTTGTGGTACCTCAGAGAGGTAAATCATAAGGAGAGCCTGCTATAAGGACAACAAACCTTTATACTGGATAGTGAATAAGTATGGGAGGAAAGAAAAATTAGTGACTCAGTAAGGGAAAGGCCAGCATTTGTACCATTCAGTAAGCAAGGACAGGGCAGGAAAAATATCAGGGAAAGCTGAAGGGAGCAGGGAAGATCATCAGAACAGCAAGGAAGTGACTAATAAGTTGTTCTATTGTAAACCGTGCTGATTATGAATAGTGCGGTATAAAAACAAATAAATAATAAATAAATAAATAGAGGAGAATAGTAAGGAGACTCCAGACTCCACCAAGGAACTTTTTATGATGAAATAGGGAACTTTCCGGGCATGGGAGGGCTTTGTGTGGTGAGGTAAGCTAGAGGGAGCTACTGTCTATCTCTGAGGGGAGGGTAATAATTCTAGTGTGCCGTCAACCCAAGCAGCAGGGTTTTTCTCCTTTGGTGTGTATCTGGATTGAGTCAGTGGCCGGAGATCTGGAGGGTGAAGATCCTGCTCCTGGATTTTGTTCATCAGAAGCTGTACTTGATGAGAGATCTATAGACTTTTTCCATTTATCCTGGGGTTGAAGAGAGGATAACTGAATGGGACAATAGAAGATTCAGTCAGTATTCAAGAAACTTGAGTTTAGACTCTCTCATTTTTCTGCCTTTAGTACTAATGATTTGAAGCTATGGATTTGCAGTTTTATTCCTCTCAACCATTTTTCCTGCATTATTTCTGCGATGCTACTGGTCATTTTTACTAATGTCAATCAACATCTCTGTTTTGGAAAAAATATATGGACTGTGGATTTTTAATGGAGTGAAGCAAATGCTTGAAACCTTCCAGCTCTTGCTGGTCTTGCAGTGGGTGAATTTTTACTATTGTTAGCGTACGAAAGAGAGATTAAAGTAGCTAAGGGAATAGAACTGTCAATGAAAGAAGAAAGGGCAGAGATGGGCTTGTTAAGAATGAGAGATACACAGAGCAGTTTTAGAGCTGGTTATTTGCTAGAATGGATTTTCCGTTAATAGCGACAGACTTTGTGAACTGTATCTAATGGAAGTCAGCAGTGCCCACTGTTTAAAGCATGCTAGAGAATCCGTCCCTCGCCACATGTCCCGCCTCGCTCATCCTGTTCTCAGTTATGCCCCATGATGTCCTAAGCCTTCGGTGAGCAGGCAGCTGAGGTCAAGGCAGCAAGATCTACAGACGGCCTTTTGTCTTTCCTGTAGGCACAACCTCAGGACTGCAGGGTTCAGTGGAAGTCCACAAGGAAGATGACCTTACAGAGGGCCAGGAGAGGGTCCCCCTCCAACCTCAACATGAGGGAAACTCATTCTATGTAATGTTTTACTGCTCAAGGCTAAAACTTCAAATTTGTTTCTATGTAAGTGATTATGGCAGAGAGAGGCTGAAAACAGGGTCAGTCTACAACACACTGGTTTCTTTTAATGAGGGGGGGGGGGGGCTGTGCTTCACTGCCAGGGTGGGGACTTTGGTTCGAAAGTGAATACTAGAATTTCAAGACCCTCAGACTGAAAGCCATCATGAAGGGCTGCAGAGTGCCTGGGTGAGCTTCAAGGAGAAAAATCAAACTATGGTTAGGGAGAAAGGCAGAAGGAGTAGAGAAGGGGGCAGATCAGGAAGGAAGACAGAAAAGCAGATGGGGCAGGAGAGAGACAGACAGACAGAGGGGACAGTGAGTGAGGGAGGCAGGGGAGAAAGAGACAGATCAGGGAGAGAGAGACAGACAGACAGAGGGGTAGTGAGTGAGGGAGGCAGGGGAGAAAGAGACAGATCAGGCAGAGACAGAGACAGACAGAGGGGCAGTGAGTGAGGGAGGCAGGGGAGAAAGAGACAGAACAGGGAGAGAGAGAGACAGACAGAGAGACAGAGGGGCAGTGAGTGAGGGAGGCAAGGGAGAAAGAGACAGATCAGGGAGAGAGAGAGAGAGACAGACAGAGGGGTAGTGAGTGAGGGAGGCAGGGGAGAAAGAGACAGATCAGGGAGAGACAGACAGACAGAGGGGCAGTGAGTGAGGGAGGCAGGGGAGAAAGAGACAGAACAGGGAGAGAGAGAGACAGACAGAGAGACAGAGGGGCAGTGAGTGAGGGAGGCAGGGGAGAAAGAGACAGATCAGGGAGAGAGAGACAGACAGACAGAGGGGGCAGTGAGTGAGGGAGGCAGGGGAGAAAGAGACAGATCAGGGAGAGAGAGACAGACAGACAGAGGGGGCAGTGAGTGAGGGAGGCAGGGGAGAAAGAGACAGATCAGGGAGAGAGAGACAGACAGACAGACAGAGGGGTAGTGAGTGAGGGAGGCAGGGGAGAAAGAGACAGATCAGGGAGAGACAGACAGACAGACAGAGGGGTAGTGAGTGAGGGAGGCAGGGGAGAAAGAGACAGATCATGCAGAGACAGAGACAGACAGAGGGGTAGTGAGTGAGGGAGGCAAGGGAGAAAGAGACAGATCAGGGAGAGAGAGAGAGAGAGAGACAGACAGAGGGGTAGTGAGTGAGGGAGGCAGGGGAGAAAGAGACAGATCAGGGAGAGACAGACAGACAGAGGGGGCAGTGAGTGAGGGAGGCAGGGGAGAAAGAGACAGATCAGGGAGAGAGAGACAGACAGAGAGACAGAGGGGCAGTGAGTGAGGGAGGCAGGGGAGAAAGAGACAGATCAGGGAGAGAGAGACAGACAGACAGAGGGGCAGTGAATGAGGGAGGCAGGGGAGAAAGAGACAGATCAGGGAGAGAGAGACAGACAGACAGAGGGGGCAGTGAGTGAGGGAGGCAGGGGAGAAAGAGACAGATCAGGGAGAGACAGACAGACAGAGGGGCAGTGAGTGAGGGAGGCAGGGGAGAAAGAGACAGATCAGGGAGAGAGAGACAGACAGACAGAGGGGGCAGTGAGTGAGGGAGGCAGGGGAGAAAGAGACAGATCAGGGAGAGAGAGACAGACAGACAGAGGGGCAGTGAGTGAGGGAGGCAGGGGAGAAAGAGACAGATCAGGGAGAGACAGACAGACAGTCAGAGGGGAAGTGAGTGAGGGAGGCAGGGGAGAAAGAGACAGATCAGGGAGAGACAGACAGACAGAGGGGCAGTGAGTAAGGGAGGCAGGGAAGAAAGAGACAGATCAGGGAGAGAGAGACAGACAGACAGAGGGGCAGTGAGTGAGGGAGGCAGGGGAGAAAGAGACAGATCAGGGAGAGAGAGACAGACAGAGAGAGAGGGGGCAGTGAGTGAGGGAGGCAGGGGAGAAAGAGACAGATCAGGGAGAGAGAGACAGACAGACAGACAGAAGTGTAGTGAGTGAGTGAGGCAGGGGAGAAAGAGACAGATCAGGGAGAGAGAGACAGACAGACAGAGGGGCAGTGAGTGAGGGAGGCAGAGGAGAAAGAGACAGATCAGGGAGAGAGAGACAGACAGAGAGACAGAGGGGGCAGTGAGTGAGGGAGGCAGGGGAGAAAGAGACAGATCAGGGAGAGAGAGACAGACAGAGAGACAGAGGGGGCAGTGAGTAAGGGAGGCAGGGGAGAAAGAGACAGATCAGGGAGAGAGAGACAGACAGACAGAGGGGTAGTGAGTGAGGGAGGCAGGGGAGAAAGAGACAGATCAGGGAGAGACAGACAGACAAAGGGGTAGTGAGTGAGGGAGAGAGACATGTCTGGGGTAACCATTAGGCAGTCAAAGCAAAAGATAATATTCGGACAGTTAGATTAACCATGTGTGAATATTTTTAACCTCGGGAAGGGTGGACAACGATCAAATAGCTGCTTCACCTGGCTAAATGGCTTTTGGAAATTTCTCTGATTTTATAAGGGAGCGGGGCAACACAGCGCTTACCACAAGCTCCAGTGCTGTTACGACTTAAGAACATAAGATATGCCATACTGGGTCAGACCAAGGTCCATCAAGCCCAGTATCCTGTTTCCAACAGTAGCCAATCTAGGTCATATGTACCTAGCAGTTTCCCCAAGGGACACAGGTTCCGCAATGCTTGTACTGGGTCAAGCATTGATATCCTGGGTCCCTTCTTAATAATGGTTTATGGACCTTTCCTCCAGGAACTTGTCCAAACCTTTTTTAAACCCAGCTACACTAACCGCCTTTACTACATCCTCTGGTAACAAATTCCAGAGTTTGATTACACGTTGAGTGAAAAAATATTTTCTTTTATTAGTCTTAAAATAGTTTACCCTGTAGCATCATTGCATGTCCCCTAGTCTTTCTATATTCTGATAAGGTAAACAATCGATCTACGTTTACCCGTTCCACTCCGTTCATTAATTTATAGACTTCTATCATATCTAACCTCAGCCGTCTCTTTTCCAGGTTAAAGTGCCCTAACCTTTTTAGCCTCTCTTCATAGGAGTATCCTTCCATCCCCTTTACCATTTTGGTGGCTCTTCTCTGAACCTTTTCTAATAACGCTATATCCTTTTTATGATACGACGACCAGAATTGCACACAATATTCAAGGTGCGGTCTCACCATGGAACAATACAGAGGCATTATAATATCTTTTGTTTTATTTTCCATTCCTTTCCTTATCATACCTAGCATTCTATTTGCTCTCTTGGCCGCCGCTGCACACTGGGCCGAGGGTTTTAACATGTTATCCACAATGACGCCTAAATCTTTTTCTTGGGTGGTGGTTCCTAATGTGGAACCTTGCATCATGTAACCATAGTTTGGGTTGTTCTTCCCTAGGTGCATAACTTTGCACTTGTCCACATTAAATTTCATCTGCCATTTTGATGCCCAGTCTTCCAATTTATCAAGATCCTCTTGCAATTTTCCACAATTCTCTTGGGTTTTAACAACTTTAAATAGTTTTGTATCATCTGCAAATTTGATAACCTCACTCGTTATTCCCTTTTCCAGGTCATTTATGAATATGTCAAAAAGCAGCGGACCCAGCACAGATCCCTGGGGTACACCAGTATTCACCTTTCTCCAATAGGAAAATTGGCCATTTAGCCCTACCCTCTGCTTTCTATCTTTTAACCAGTTCCTTATCCACAATAGTACACTGCCTCCTATCCCATGACTCTTTAATTTTGCCAAAAGTCTCTGATGAGGGACCTTGTCAAAGGCTTTCTGAAAGTCCAAATACACTATATCAACCGACTCACCTTTGTCTACCTGTTTATTCACACCTTCAAAAAAACATAACAGATTAGTAAGACAAGATCTTCCTTGTCTAAAGCCATGATGGCTGTCTCCCATTAAGCCATGACTATCTACATGTTCAGCAATTTTGTTCTTTATGATGGTTTCTACCATTTTTCCCAGTACTTACGTCAGGCTCACCGGTCTGTAGTTTCCCGGAACACCCCTGGAACTCTTTTTAAAAATTTGTGTTACATTTGCCATCTTCCAATTTTCAGGTATGACAGATGATTTTAATGATAGTTCACAGATTACTAATAGCAGGTCTGCAATCTCACATTTCAGTTCTTTCAACACTCTTGGATGTATACCATCCGGCCGAGGTGATTTGCTACTCTTCAGTTTATCTAATAGTTGTAATACATCTTCCCGATGTATCAATATTTCCTTCAATTCTTCTGCACCTTTAAATACCACTCCAGTCATGGGTAACATCCCTACATGTTCCTCAGTAAAGACCTCTGCCCCTGATGCCCCCCTCCCCCTGCTCCCACCCCTCTCTGGGACCTGTGGCTGCTGCGGCACAGAGCTTACCATATGCTCCAGTGCTGTTCCGACTTCTGCCCCTGATGCCGCCCTCCAACCACGGGCTCTCTTGACAATGGCCTGGACACCTCATGCAGTGCTGGTTCTGTACGGGGGCCTTGTAATGATAAACAGACAGTCACGCTTACTATTAGTATGGGCATGTGCAGGGCAGAGCTCAGGAGGAGCGCAAATTTACACTCATACATGACAAAATACTATAAGTTACATGCACATGCATGTACGCCCGTACGTCACGTTATAAAATAGGCTCCAAATACACATCTGGTGATGCGTGTTAACTGCGTGGGAGCTTATGAAATTTTACTATCATTTTGTGTATGTATATGTATATATGAAACAACATTTAACCCTTTCCACTCAGCTGTCCTACCCTGTGGGACATTTAAATTGTCCCATTCCAATCATTTTTCACACGCTGCGGAACATATGAATAACCTGATAGTTTATGATCCATAAGATACAACATGACAGGTTACTGTAGACTGTGTAGGTCGTTATGGTTATAGTTTGAGCAGTTTCTTGTGTAATTTTATTCCGATCTGGCATGAGCGACACAGAAAATATATCCGAGTGGAAAGGGCTAATATTTCGAATTAGGAAGGATGATATTTAGAAGGTTTAGCCATTAGCAAGCCCTGCTAACTGACTAAACCCCGGTGATGCTGTTACTTAATGGTACTAATTAGACAGCGCCACTGAATATCCGCAGACTGCGGGAAAGACGTCCCATTAAATCTGGGGTGGTCTGTGGGCAGAGCAGCAGCTTTCCAATCAGTGGCGATACTGAGCTGCTAACTGGGGCGCTAAACCGCATAAAGTCAGGACAGATCAATATTCCCAATGATTGGATAGCGCCAAAAGCAGAATGTCAACCCCATCATCTCTAATTATGTATTTTTGCAGGATACACAGGAAAGGTTGAGATGGTTCAGGCTAATTAGCAAAATCCTGGAGGGGACAGCTAAAGGGCCTTGGGGGGGGGGGAGAGAGGTAAAGACCCCAGCTGTCTTCTCTCTCCCTCCCTGATCGGGGTTTGTCTGCTACAGCCAGAAGCCTCGATTACCTGTAACTATACCTTTGGGAGTGACATCATCAAAATGCAATACATATCGGGGCTGCATAAAAATCAGACTGCAAAGGGGATCTCTACCTTGACACGTATATAGTACATAAGGCTGTGAGTGTCTAAAGGTGTCTTGATATGGAGATTAGGATGTAGAAACATAGAAACAGAAAAATGACGACAGAAAAAGACCACATGGCCTATCTAGTCTGTCCTTCCATAACAACAACTACAACGGTCCCATTTTTTCCTTTAGAGATCCTCTGTGTTTGTCCCATGCTTCACTGAATTCAGATACTGTCCTCATCTCTACCACCTCCACTTGGAGACTATTCCACGGATCCACCACTCTTTCCAAAAAGAAATATTTCCGCATATCACTCCTGAATCTATCCCCCTTCAACCTCATCCCATGTTCCATCGTAGCAAAACTTGCTTTCATTTCAGACCTGGAGTGGAGGAGTGGCCTAGTGGTTGGGGCAAGGTACTTCAGGCCGGAAGGTCAGGGGTTCAAATCCCACTAGAGGACAGCAACCTTGGGCCGGAAGGACTGGGGTTTCTAGTCCCACAGGTGCTCCTTGTGGTCTTGGGCAAGCCACTTAACCCTCCATAGCCCATGTTTCCTGTAAAATAGTTATCTCTAAGTTACAATGCCCTGTTCAATGTAATTTCAGTTTGTTCAATGTAAACTGCACTGATGCAGAATAGCGCGGTATATAAGAGAATATAAATAAATTGAAAGACGCTCTCCCCCTGTGCATTTATGCCACAGAGATATTTAAACATCTCAATCATATCACCTCTATCCCGCCTTTCTTCTAAGGTGTACATATTAAGATCCTTAAGTCTGTCCTCATATGCTTTATAATGAAGACCACTAACCATTTTAGTAGCCACCCTCTGCACCGACTCCATCCTGTTCACATCCTTTTGAAGGTGCGGTCTCCAGAATTGCACACTATATTCCAAATGAGGTCACACTAGAGACTTATATAGAGGCACTATCACCTCGTTTTTTATGCTAGCCATTCCTCTCCGTATGCACCCAAGCATCCTTCTAGCTTTTGCCGTCGCCTTCTCTACCTGTTTAGCTACTTTAAGATCATCAGACACAATCACGGCTAGGTCCTGCTTTTCTTTAGTGGAAAAAGTACTTCACCCCCTATACTATATTGCTCCCTTGGATTGCTGCAGCCCAAATGCATGACCTTACATTTTTTTAAATTAAATCCCAGCTGCCAAATTCTAGACCATGCTTCAAGCTTAGCTAGATGCTTCCTCATGTTATCTACACCTTCCTGTGTGTCTACTCTATTGCAGATTTTGGTATCATCCGCAAAGAGGCAAATCTTACCCGACAGCCCTTCTGCTATATCACTAACAAAGATGTTAAAAAGAATCGGACCAAGGACAGATCCCTGGGGCACACCACTGGTAATTTTCTTCTCCTCAAAGTGAGCTCCATTTACCTTTACTCTTTGTCGCCTCCCACACAACCAATTTCTAAACTAAGCAATAACTTTAGGGTCCATCCCTAGGGTGCTCAGTTTGTTCATAAGTCGTCTGTGAGGAATGGTGTCAAAGGCTTTACTGAAATATAAATACACCACGTCTAGGGCTCTCCCTCATTCCAACTCCCTGGTCACCCAGTCAAAGAAATAAATCAGATTTGTCTGACAAGACCTGCCTCTGGTGAATCCATGCTGCCTCGGATCCTGTAATCCGCTGGACTCCAGAAACCTCACTATTTTCTCTTTCAGCAGCGTTTCCAATAATTTACTCACCAGCGAAGTTAAACTAACCGGCCTGTAGTTTTCAAACACATCCTTGCTTCCACTTTTGTGTAAAGGCACCACATGAGCCTCTCTTCTGTCCTTTGGCACCATTCCCAACTCCAATGAGGCATTGAAAAGGTCAGTCAGTGGAGCTGCTAGAACGTCCCCAAGTTCCCTCAGTATTCTAGGGTGTATCCCATCCGGTCCCATCGCTTTGTCTACTTTAAGTTTAGCTAGTTTCTCACGAACACAGTCTTCTGAAAATTGTTCAAGATGCCCCTCGCTTCTGTTCCTGTTTGTGGGTGTTTTCTGAGGTCCTGTTCCTGGTTCTTCATCTGTGAACACAGAACAGAAATATTTGTTAAGCAATTCCGCTTTATCCTCATCAGCTTCTACATAATATTCCCCTTGACCCTTGAGTCTGACAATACCACTTTTGCCCTTCCTCTTCTCACTAACATATCTGAAAAAAGTCTTATCCCCCCCACACACACACACACTTTATTGCATTGGCTATTTTCTCCTCTTTTAGAATCTTTGCTTTTCTTACTATTTGCTAGCTTTAAATCTTTCCAATTATAGATGCCTGTCTTCCTCTCTCTGTGATCTCTTGTATTTCATGAAGGCCTCCCTCTTTTTCTTCACCTTTTCAGCTACTTCTTTCGAAAACCATAGTGGTCTCCTTTTCCTTTTACCTTTATTTATCATTTTAACAAAAAGGTTTGTTGCCCTTAAAATATCCCCTTTCAGTTTTGCCCACTGTTTTTCTACATCCCCCAGCTGTTCCCATCCCACTAACAACTCCCTGAGGTATTGGCCCATCTTCGCAAAGTTAGTCTTCCTAAAGTCTAAGATCCTCACCTTGGAATGGATTCTAACAGCCCTAGTCCTAATACTGAACCACACCATCTGGTGATCACTGGATGCAAAATGATCTCCCACTACAGCATCAGAAACACTTTCACCATTGATAAGCACCAAGTCCAGTATGGCCCCTTCACGTGTGGAGTCTGTTACCAATTGCCTGAATAGTTCTCCCTATAGAGAATCCAGGATCTCCTTACTTCTAGATGATACTGCAGCAGGAATGTGCCAATCAACATCTGGCATATTGAAATCTCCTATCAGTAGCACTTCCCCTTTCCTAGCAATGCTACGTGTGTCTTCAGTTAACTCTCTGTCCACCTCTGTAATTCCAAAGCTTTAATATTATTTTTTACATATAGTGCCACTCCTTCTCCCCTTCTTCCTACCCTGTCCTTTCTGAATCTTAAAGTAGCTAAACAGGTAGAAAAGGCGACGGCAAAAGCTAGAGGGATGCATACGGAGAGGAATGGCTAGCAGAAAAAAGGAGGTGATAATGCCTCTGTATAAGTCTTTGGTGCGACCTCATTTGGAGTATGGTGTGCAATTCTGGAGACCGCACCTTCAAAAGGATGTGAACAGGATGGAGTCGGTGCAGAGGGTGGCTACTAAAATGATTAGTGGGCTTCATTATAAAGCATATGAGGACAGACTGAAGGATCTTAATATGTACACCTTAGAGGAAAGGCGGGATAGAGGTGATATGATTGAGATGTTTAAATACCTCCGTGGCATAAATGTTCAGGGAGAGAGCCTCTTTCAATTGAAAGCAAGTTCTGCTACGAGGGGACATGGGATGAGGGTGAAGGGAGATAGATTCAGGAGTGATATGTGGAAATATTTCTTTACGGATAGAGTAGTGGATCCGTGGAATAGTCTCCCAGTGGAGGTGGTAGAAATTCTGTGCACCAAGATGCTGGAATGCCCTACCTCCCAGAATACGAGCAATCTCTGACCTAACACAGTTTAGAAAGGCTTTGAAGCACCATCTCTTCCTCCAACATTACCCCCTGATAGCGCCCTAATATCCTCTTCCACCACTTAGCTGACTCTGTTCAGTAAACCCTACCACACAGCCAGACATTACCACGTCCAGCGAGGCGATACCCATTTTGTCATACAGGTGTACATAGTTGACCCCTTGTTATCCAAGTTCTATTACCTTGTTCAATGTAAACACTAATCAGCTATTGAGATGTGTAAGTTGTTGTATGTAAACCGCGCTGATGCTAAATAGCGCGGTATATAAGAGACTGTAAATAAATAAATAATAAATAAAAGTCTCTGATGAGGGACCTTGTCAAAGGCTTTCTGAAAGTTCAGATACACTATATCAACCGACTCACATTTGTCCACCTGTTTATTCACACCTTCAAAAAAACATAACAGATTAGTAAGACTAGATCTTCCTTGTCTAAAGCCATGTTGGCTGTCTCCCATTCTTTATGATGGTTTCTACCATTTTTCCCGGTATTGACGTCAGGCTCACCGGTCTGTTGTTTCCCGGATCACCCCTGGAACTCTTTTTAAAAATTGGTGTTACATTGGCGATCCTCCAATCTTCAGGTATTAGCGATGATTTTAATGATAGTTCACAGATTACTAATAGCAGGTCTGCAATCTCATATTTCAGTTCTTTCAACACCCTTGGATGTCTACCATCCGGCCCAGGTGATTTGCTACTCTTCAGTTTATCTAATAGTTGTAATACATCTTCCCGATGTATCGATATTTCCTTCAATTCTTCCGCACCTTTAAATACCACTTCAGTCATGGGTAACATCCCTACATCTTCCTCAGTAAAGACCGAAGCAAAGAATTCATTCAGTCTCTCCGCTATCGCCTTGTCGCCTCTTAGTGCCCCTTTAACCCCTCTATCATCTAATGGACCAACTGACTTTCACAGGTTTTTTGCTACGAATAGGGAGACTGTTTTTCTCAGGACTGTTTGAGTGGGCTAACATTGCCTTAGCAGGTTTTAGATGTTTTAAAAATGTATCAGGGTGTGGAACTATTGATTACTTTGAGTGGAGGAGTGGCCTAGTGGTTGGGGGCAAGGTACTTCAGGCCGGAAGGTCGGGGGTTCAAATCCCACTAGAGGACAGCAACCTTGGGCCAGAAGGACTGAGGTTTCTAGTCCCACAGGTGCTCCTTGTTGTCTTGGGCAAGCCACATAACCCTCCATTGCCCATGTTCCCTGTAAAATAGTTATCTCCAAGTTATAATGCCCTGTTCAATGTAATTTCAGTTTATTCAATGTAAACCACACTGATGCAGAATAGCGCTGTATATAAGAGAATGTAAAAAAAAAAAAAATATGGTAAATTTTATATTAGGCTGCTGTTTGATGGGCTGTTTTATTTCAACAATAGAGGATAAGGGTCAATATGGGCATTTCCCCCATGAAGTGGAGGGCTCAGCAGAGGGTTTATAAGCGGTATTTGATAGAGCTGAGTGGCTTAATTTGAAAGAAACGGCAGGTAGGGTTTTTTAATGTAGAAAATAGAATATACTGCAAGTATGTTAAAGTGCGATCCACGATTAATAAGAATATGCTTGCTCAGGAAATGATTATTGAATTGTTTAGATGTTCTTTTTATTACTGAAACGTGGTCTTTTTCTGCCGTCATGTTTCTATGTTTCTATAAGGAAAAAAGGGGACTATTGTAGTAGTTGATATGGAAGGGCAGACCAGATTCGCCATGTGGCCTTTTTCTGCTGTCATGCTTCTATGTGGACACAGCTTATATCCAAGAGTTGGTTCCTGTAGTGTATATGTATTGTTTGGGGGTAAGAGGGGGGTGGGTTGGGATTTGAAATTGCAGAGATTGGACATGGCAGGGACGAGTAGCCTAGTGGTTGGGGTAAGGTACTTCAGGCCGGAAGGTCGGGGGTTCAAATCCCACTAGAGGACAGCAACCTTGGGCCGGAAGGACTGGGGTTTCTAGTCCCACAGGTGCTCCTTGTGGTCTTGGGCAAGCCACTTAACCCTCCATTGCCCATGTTCCCTGTAAGTATTAGTGTATGTGTCTCATATCCCCGCGTGTTAAATGTATCACCCAATTGTGTTGTGACCGCTTTGATTGAAGGATAAGGCGGTATACAAAACTGTCTAAATAAATAAATAAATGTCATTTTGAAGGTGTTGAATCACTGACGGTGGGGTCTGCAGTGGATAAGAATTTTGTTGTATTAATCTATTTTCCACCACATAGATCAGATAATCTCCAGGAAACTTTTTTAGAATGGTTGTTCAATTTATCTGCGAAATATAAGAGTATGTTGGTTATTGGAGATTTTAATTATCATGTGGATGAGGATGATGATCCTTTCACGCAAGAATTTAATAATTTTATCAGCTTGTTCGACTGGAACCTTTTAATTGACTTTCCTACTCATATAAAAGGTCATATGTTGGATCTTGTCATGACCTCTAATCAATTTAGACAATCGTTGAAGGTGACTAACATACTGGGTTCGTTAATCCCTTGGATGGATCATTATTTCATTTCCTTTAATATTAAGGGTGTTATGAAGCAGCTCTTTGGGGAGAAGGAAATTTTAGTAGTTAGACTAATTAAGGAATTGAATGTGGATGATTTCCAGAATTACTTGAAACAAGGATTAGTGTTGCAGGACAAAACGCAGCCCACTCCCTTAACACACCAGAAGCCTTCAGGAAGTCTAAGAAAACTACAAGCTCCAGAGCATTCTCATTCGCTGCCCCTACGCTCTGGAACGATCTCCCAATAGACCTTCGCATCATAAAAGACTCTCTCAATTCAGGAAAGAACTAAAAACTTACCTATTTTCCGAACACTTTGAAATCCCCTACCCCCCAAGTCCAGCTCCACAGCAACCACAGTCACACAAACACAAAACCCCTGAAATTACAATTAACTAACTCATAACAGTCCCCCGCCACACACACTCCTGACTTACGACAAAAAAAGGAAATTAATTCCAATACCTACACATGCCCCATAACTATCCAACTTTGTAACACACTATACATAGCCTCTGTAAATAGCCAATGTAAATAGTTTGACAGTTGTTTGTATTATTACCTGTACATAGTTGAATTCTACTGTTCAATGTAAATGTATACAGATGTGTGCAAGTTTGTTAAACTGTTCCATGTAAACCGCCCTTGATCTCTGGAAGGGGCGGTATAAAAGAAATAGATAAATAAAAAAATAAATAAATAAAAATAAAAAATAAAATAGCAGTTTAGAGCAGAAGTTAGCCAATTGGAATGTAGTACTAACTAATGCACTGGAAGTTGTAGCCCATCAGGTTAGAAGAAAGAGGGAGAGAGGTAGGAAATTAACCTTTCCTTTTCTGAGGAAGCCAAATGGTTACGACTAGAGGTTCAGAGGTTAGAAAGGAAATGGCAAAACCAACAAAGGGAGTATATTATAAACCATTATTAAGAAGGGACCCAGGATATCAATGCTTGACCCAGTACAAGCATTGCGGAACCTGTGTCTTTTGGGGAAACTGCTAGGTACTTGTGACCTAGATTGGCCACTGTTGGAAACAGGGTACTGGGCTTGATGGACCTTGGTCTGACCAGTATGGCATATCTTATGATCTTATGTTCTTATATAAAAAAGTTGTTGAACGATAAATTTAAGAACTATAGACAGGTATTACAACAACTGAAGAGAGATCATTTTACCAAATGGATTTTGGAGGCAAAAAATGCAAATAGAGAAGTGCTTTCTATTGTTAAAGAATTGTCTTGTGAGAACTTACAAGATAAACTAACTTTGAAGTTGATGGGTGAGGAATTAGCTCAAATTTTCACGAATAAATTTTAGAATATTCAAAAAGACTTTTTAATAATGCCAGTTTCTGAAGTGGAGGATGTGATTATGGAAGAGAAAGAAAATGTATCAGTTTTTTATTCCTGCATATGATTCCTGTGGAAGTTATTTGGGAGGTTTATGGTGGAGTAGAGTGTGATTGTTCCATGCCCAGCACAGCATCTGAGAGCCTTTAAGTTTAAATCTCTTTATTACATAACACAACATTGGTATCAAAATTTACATTACCTGTTAACATTAACTGGTGGTCTACCTGCTCACTCTTTGTTCAAGGAGAAAATGTTTTCCTTTCCTTTTGTCCCTCCCTTTCCCTTTTGTCCATCGATCTATCCCCCCCCCCCTACCCTTCTATCCCCTTTTTTTCAGCTTTTGAGCAACAACTGGGCTCTGTGGGGGGTTTCTTCTCCCCACTAGTTCACTTTTATACCTTACCCTTTCCCCACATCCCCTCTTATTTTCCTCCCCAAGCCCTCCTCCCTCCCATCATCCCCCCTCCCTTGGACCCAAGAGAATCACTTCATACATTATCCTACATATTTGCCATTCACATCCATTGGTTTAGAACCCTACTCCGCATACGCAGGGACTGGAGGTATGGGCCCCACCCTTCTAAAAATGCCTTCCACCACTGTGCATGTCCATTAGCAGCAAGTCATGCAGTCCAAGTCGCCACTGCCCGTATGTTGGTCCTCCTGGGTGGAGCTAGCTGCTTAGAATAACCTTACAAGCCACGACTAGGACTATACGCAGCCACTCCTGCACTACGTTCCCTTGATCTTCACCAGTTCTTCACTGACATATGTCTAGGACCAGAGATATGGGCGATAATGTGAGTTTGTGCCTCAAGCACGTCTTAAGGAACTGCAGCACCCTACCCCAGAAGTCTTGTGCCCTTTGACAGTGCCAAAACATATGTCCTAGGGTAGCTGCACTTGCCCCACATTTAGGGCAGTGGTCTGTTAATGCTATCCCCGCTCGCCTCGGTGCCTAATGCAGATGCGGAAGTAACTTACAGTGTAGGTCCCAATGTTCTATTGAGACACTCATTAACAATGTTGCACCATCCTTCCTCTCAACTCTTCTTCATACCTCTGCAGACACTAGATCATGACGGGAGAACACCCTCCTCTCCCTAGTAATCCCACATTCAATTCGTAAAATGAAACAAACTACCAGCTCCAGAGCTTTTACATATACGGCCCCCAGCCTCTGGAACTCCCTACCATTATCCAACCGTGTAATCAAGGATCTCCAAGAGTTCAGAAAGCAGCTCAAAACACACCTGTTCACTGCACACTACGGAGAAGACAACACCTACCCAAACTCAAACATCACATACACACCAGTCTATTGCCTAACATAACTGATGGTAAATGACTACTCAAAGCCGAACAGTCCCTAATCATACTCACTCAAACCCAAAGAACACCTGTATATAGTTAACATGTATATAGTTATAATCAAAATGTTAACCTGTTGAAAATTGTTTCATGTTAAATTTATCATGTAAAAAGTTAGCACCTGTTTTATGTAACACGTTGGTTCTCTGTAAACCGCCCCGATCCCTGGAAGGGGCGGTATAGAAAAGTGTAACAAATAAATAAATATAATAGTGGACTTTTTGGTGAACTGATGGAGAAGTCCATTCAGCTCCACTTGCAGGACAGAAATCTGTGTCTTTGTTCCATTGTTAGGGTGCACCACATGGCATCGCTTGACCAATACCAGGTCCTGTTCCAACTGTAAGATACTCTGGTTTATACGTCTCCGTTTTTACTTAATATAGCTGACTTCCCCATGGATCACTTCTTTACCGGCTTCCCAGAAAAGGGTGGGGTTGTCCATATGTTGCTGATTGTATAGCTCATAGTCATCCCATTTGGCCCTTAAATACGGCACAAACCCTGCGTCCCCTATCACTTCTAGTGGTAACCTAACCATGGTCTATGTCCCGCCTGCTCCTTCCAATGCAATTCAAGGCTGACTATTGCAATGATCAGAAATTACGACTGGACCTATATCTGCCTTGACTACTCGTTCGAACAGTCCCACTATTATTAGGAAGTAGGCTAGCCTTAACCAGGTACCGTGTGCCCTCGATAAGTGCATGTAGTCCCGGTCGCCAGGATCCTTCACAAATGCCCGTTAACTTCCTTGAGCAATGACGGTCCTGCAGTCTACTTCCCTGGGTTCTGTCCACAGCAGAATCAAAGACACAGTTCTAATCACCTCCCAGGATCAATGGGTAATCTGCGAATCTCACAATACATTGGGTGAGGCCTTGGTAAAAGCTCGCATTATACCATTGGTATATATTGCTCAGAGTACCACCTGTTGCCCACATAATTGAGCGAGCACATACCTGCCCTCCGGGTCGGAGTCCACTACTATCTTCTCCCACCCCACTTCTCTTGTGATTAGTATTGCTACACCCCCCTTCCTTCCTTTTGCTGGGGCATCATAGACATCCCCGACCCATCCCCGACACAGCTTGGCATGTTCCTCTGAGGATTGATGAGTCTCTGTAGCATTGTACATCCATTTGATGGACTCAGAGTTGTTGCAATATCTTGCATCGCTTGATGGAGGACCCCAGCCCACACACATTCCAAGAGGCCAATTTGATTTCCTTACCCATTTTCCCATATCCTGGTAATGTTACGTCTGAGGCATTACAGCATGTATTTTAAACGTGCATCCCCCCAGCCTAGGTCTTACATCATTCGCCACAAACCTCTGTCCCCCTTATCCAACCCTATATGGCTCAATCTCACCATCCATAGCACTTCCCTCTTCTCATGCAGTCCCCCCCCCCCAATACTTCCACTATCCTTCCTTCCCCACCCTGCCTTTTTCTTTCCCCTCCCCCACTCTTCCTGCCTCAATCGTATCACTCTACTTCTCCTTCCTGGTGATCACTATACGACGTGTTAGGGTCCCCATGTCCACCCCCCTTCCCGGTCCTTCCTTTAGTTGCTCCCATCCCTGATTGTCCATTCACTCATGCGTTCATAGGCTATTCCCATTGGTTTAGACCCCCACTCCCTCTATCATTCCTCCTATCCCCTGGCTAACACTTCCTATGTTCCCTTTCCTTCCTCTAGTGGCCTTATTGCTCTAGCCTCTAGTAGAATCCTACCGACCTTCCTCCACTTCCTCTTTTTCTCCACCCCCTTCCTTTCCGATCATAAGACCTATCTCCTATACTTAGGACCAGTTCCCCTTATCCTTCGAGTCCCTTTTCCTATTTATTCTACTGTATTATTGTTACTCTCTGCAATCTAGAGGTGGAGGTACAAACATTACTGCCTGACCCCCGAACATCACCACATTACCAGATCAACAGCCGAGTTCCCAGACTATAACCCTCCCTTCTGTCCCAGTTGTGTTGACTGTTAGTTTGGCTAGTTTCCAAAGGATTCTGAACAAGCAATAGTCCATCAATCCCCTAGATACTCCCCTGGAAACCACCGCAGCTGTATTGTAAATATCCTACCTTCGATAGAGCACTAGACAAGCCCCTGCGGGAGTGCTGTTGCGAGAGGAGCCACGGCTAAATTCACAGGGCTCCTCCCTCCCCTGTCCCCACAGGAAGGGACTCTAGGGAGGCGGGCTCTCAGTGTAAGTCACTCTTCCAGTGGTGCGTTTGCCTCCCCTGGGAGGGTGTCTCCACCAGAGCAGCAGTTTGAGTTCCTAACCGGACCTCCACTCCCGAGCAACCCTGGACTCCAACTGACTTTGCAGTTCTCTTGCTGCTACAGAAAGTGTTAGTCCGAGGGCCAAGCCCGAACAGTAGATCAGTTTTTCATTTTTTGGTTTAACATACCAATACAACATGTTAAAATTAAAAGAAATCAGCTACTATATTTACCCATCTATTTCGTCCTATTGTCAGGCTTTACCTTCCTGAGATATAGTGAACATATAACATTTCAGTGTTACATCGGGGAGAGGTAACAACTTACTGCAATAGCGTTGTAGCTGCCCCATTATTAACTAATGAAGGGGGTGCCAAATCCTCTAGGAGCAGGTCCCTTTGCATTCACTAGGTCAGACCTTCATTTCCAGCTGGATGACTCCACCAGCACCAACCACCTAGAGACAGTCTCTGTCTCCAACAAGCTCTGTGCTATAAACCTGCTATACAGAGCTCCGACAGCCTCCCCGGATGACCTCCCAACTATAATAAACCTTGCATCCAATATCCAGAATCTTAATACCCCAAGTTGGATCTTAGGTGATTTTAACCTGCCAGCACTTCAAGATAGCCAATCATTGGCCTTCCTCGAAGCTCTGGAGACTCTTGGATACAAACAATTAGTGAATGAACCTACTCATGTGAAGGGAAATACTCTGGACCTGGTATATGCCCCACAGACAGTTGGTAACCAATCACACAACACCGTGATGTCCATTTCTACTGTGCCGTGGTCAGATCACAAACTTATTGTCTTCCAGATTCCCACTCTCAACAGGCAATCAAAGATTAACATTGTACCAAGCAATAACTCTAGACTACCTGCTAGAAGCTTCCTTCCATTCAATAGAGATTGTATCCTTGCTGGAACGTGCTCACTCCGTAATAAGACCTCCCTAAATCTGGAAGATCTGATCGCATGCTGGAACAGTAGTCTCAACGCGATAGCGCTTCGACCACCACCTAGCAGACCGCTAAGGAAAAGAGCTACAGCTCCATGGTACACAGAGGATCTGAGATTATCACTCTCCCGATTACGGAAGCTTGAGAAACGATGGCGTCGGTCTCGCTCCATGGAAGACCAGTCAGCTTACATCTATCAGCTATCCATCCACCGCAATGCTATCACAGCAAAGATGAAACAGTACCACTCAGACACCCTGAAGCGCTCATTAAACAAACCTTATGATTTGTTTAATTTAGTCAAGTCTCTTTCTAAAGAACCAGCTACCGAACAGCAATGTGAAATCAATCCCCAGGAGTTTGCAGTTTACCTACAATCCAAGCTATCCCAGACAAATAAACCTCCAATAGAGGTTGCTTCCTCGGACCAAGAGTGCCCAACATCTCTATCTTCCTTCTCTACTCCTGCCAAGAAGCGCATCAAAGACTCAATCATATCCCTCAATACTACTACTGCTCAAACTAATCCTTGCCCAGCTTTCTGGATAAAGGAACTGCGCAGTGGCTTCAGCACAATAATAACCAGAATAATGAACCTGTCCTTCACAACCGGTACTTTCCCTTCTGCCCTCAAGCATACATCTATCAGACCACTTCTAAAAAATAGCAAGTTAGATCCCCAAAAGGTAGAATCTTACAGACCCATTTCAAGGGGAGAAGTAGCCTAGTGGTTGGGGCAAGGTACTTCAGGCCGGAAGGTCAGGGGTTCAAATCCCATTAGAGGACAGCAACCTTGGGCCGGAAGGACCAGGGTTTCTAGTCCCACAGATGCTCCTTGTGGTCTTGGGCAAGCCACTTAACCCTCCATAGCCCATGTTCCCTGTAAGTATTAGTGTATGTGTCTCATATCCCCGCGTGTTAAATGTATCCCCCAATTGTGTCATGACCACTTTGATTGAAGGATAAGGCGGTATATAAAAACTGTCTAAATAAATAAATCAGTATACCTTTTCTCGCAAAGTTAATCGAAAAAGAGGTGCAACGACACACATTGATGCTGCTGCTCCACTGGATCAGTGCCAACACGGATTCAGAGAGTCACATGGTGTGGAAACACTCCTTACCACCCTATTCAATAATATAATTTCTGGTGTCGATAACATCCGACAGGGAATTGCACTCGTTTTCCTAGACATTGCCGCAGCCTTCGACTTGGTAAGTCATGAGCTCCTCCTAGTTCGGCTCAAAGAGAAAGGTGTCTGTGGAATAGCACTTGAATGGTGCAGATCATACTTGTCCGGAAGATGGCAGCACGTTCGATCCTGTGGAGCAACGTCGGAACCATTTCATCAAGGTCAGGGGGTTCCACAGGGATCCTCCCTCTCTGCCTTGATGTTCAACATATACATGCAACCCATTTGTAATATCATTCGGTCTTTCAATGTTAGTTGCATGGTATATGCTGACGACGTCTTGCTCTACATGCTGTTCGACATAGATAAATTGGATCTCTCCCCTCTGACCAATTGCTTCAATGCCATATCTGAATGGCTCCTATCATAAAACCTCAGAATTCAACATAAAAAGACTGAGGTGCTCTTCATGTCAAGGAACCCAAATTTCAGCCCTCCGCAATACTTGAAGGTGAAGAAAGCTGATCTATAAACAAAACCCACAATACGGTATCTGGGTGTTACCCTGGATCAAAACCTCGACATGAAGGTTCATATAGCTAACACTGTAAGAGCTATATACTACAAGATCCGTTCACTCAGACATCTACGCTCTTTGCTCGAACCAGAGGATTTCCGTACTATCTACCAGGCTCTGATCATGCCTCATTTGGACTATGCCAAATGTCATTTTGCCAAATGTCAATCCACCTTGAACCCTCTACAGCTCGCAATGAATAGCGCAGCGAGGGTTCTCCATGGGGCATCTAGGAGAGACCATGTGACGCCCCTTCTGAAGCAGTTACACTGGCTTCCTATATAGGCCAGGATCATCTTCAAGACAATGTTACTGACTTTCAAAGCATTAAATAGTCTCTCCTCCTCACTAACCGACCTCATCAAATCCATAACCCCGAATAGATCAAGAAGATCCACAGCAATAAATACGCTGATGATTCCTCGAGAATTAAGAATTAAGAATTAAGACACCATCTTAACTACCCTTTTCGACAAATTAATCACAGGAATTAATAATATACACCAAGGCTTCATCCTTATCTTCCTCGACATTGCTGCCGCCTTCGATTCTGTGAACCATAAGATACTATTACAGCGTCTCCAGGAAAAAGGGCTACAGGATACTGCGCTACAATGGTGTGAATCATACTTAACCAATAGATGGCAGCAAGTAAAAACAGGCAGCACCTCTTCTGAACCTTTTCTACAGAAGCAGGGAGTACCCCAGGGATCATCCCTGTCTGCCTTACTATTTAACATTTATATGCAGCCTATCTGCTCTCTGATCCGCTCCCTAAATGTAGAATGCCTGGTGTATGCTGACGACATACTACTATACATTCCATTTACTATTGAGCAGCCCGATTTCTCCCCTATCATCAGATGCTTTGATGCAGTTGCTGAATGGCTCCTCACTCAAAACCTGAGGATCAATCATAACAAGACTGATGTCCTCTTTGTCACTAGGAACCAGAAGTTCGTTACACCTCCTTACCTGCAAGTTAAAAATGCTGAACTCAAAACAAGAGACACAATCCGATATCTAGGAATTACTCTAGATCGGCGTCTGGACATGACAACCCATGTAAAGGCCGTTACAAGATCAGTTTACCACAAGATACGAACCCTCCGCCACCTCCGCCCTCTGCTAGATTTCTCTGACTACCGAACGATATTTCAGGCCCTAGTAATCCCACATCTTGATTTCGCAAACATCATCCTTCATGGTCTCCCACAGGCAACCCTCAACCCGCTTCGGCTGGCCATGAACTCAGCTGCTAGGGTCTTAACAGGTGTATCAAAAATGGAACATATAACACCAGTGATGAAAGAGTTACACTGGCTACCACTACAAGCCCGAATCCAATACAAGGTACTAGTCATGACTTTCAAGGCACTGAACAACCAGTCTCCTACACCTATCAGCAACATGATTAACAATATTCCTGAAAATAGAATAAGACGGCCTGCACTACTCAACATGTTAATAGTACCCAAATTTACCACAAGGTGCACAAAGACAACTACTAATAGAGCTTTCTCGATTTATGCTCCGACAACCTGGAATGAACTTCCCACCTGGATTCGATCCATACCAAGCCTCACCACATTCAGAAAAGAAATAAAACACCATCTATTTCAAATCTACTATCCCGAAACCAGTCCTGAAAAACATAAGTCACAGGCATCCACCCCCTGCTCTAATTATCCCAACGCACTAACCCAACACGAAAACGGTTAGCCGCCCTCTCCCTATGGCTGTATCCTGTCCCCCATCCGATCTAGCTATAACCAAATATCAGTTGTATCTAACTCTATGTAAATTTTATGTGTATATATCTTGTAAATAGTTTCCCCCGTTATTCTCCCGTTATGACTGTACCCTTGTTCTATGTAAGCACATTGTGTTATGTAAAAAACATTGTTGCATTGTTCAGTTGTAATGTAAACCGCACTGATCTTAATAGCGCGGTATATAAGAAAAGCAAATAAATAAATAAATAAATAAAACAAGATGCACCGCAACAACAGCAAATAGGGCTTTCAGTCTCTGTGCACCAAGAATCTGGAACGCCTTACCAACAAACATCAGAGCAATCACTGACCTAGCCCAGTTTAGAAAGACCCTCAAACACTACCTTTTCCTCAAATACTTCCCAGAGAACACTGAATCACATCCCCTCTCCAATAGTTACAGCAACACCAATACACCTAGTGAGACAGGAGAACGCAATTAGTAAGGTGTCTTTGATCATTGGATTACACGTTTCATGTATTCTGTGACTCTAAGATGTAAATAATTATCCTTTGTTATCCAAGTTGTACTGTCCTGTTATTTGTAAACCATTCCTTGTTATCCAAATTTGTTGTCTGGTTAATTGTAAACTCAGACACATGTTTTCCTGTCTGATTTTCTGTTCTATGTAAACCGCGCTGATGCCCAATAGTGCGGTATATAAGAAATTGTAAATAAATAAATAAATAAATAAAATAAATATAATTAACTGTCAACAATTTGTAGCAAACAACAAATGGTGACATACGTTCAGCAAGAGTGAACCAGGAGTACAGTCTGTAGCATTAGAGTAATATGTTCCAGGTCATGTAATAAATTTGATTTATGGGCCCAACTGCCACTGTGGTGAAATAATTGAGCCACTATCAGAACTTACATATACAATGCTCACAGTCCAGATGGGTGTGTGTGTTTTACCGCCGCTTTCCATGCTTAGCCCCCTTTATCACGGAGGCTAAGAACCGATCCCACTAGCGCTCCACTTCAGTGTCAGTGGGGACCATATGGAGGGGGTTCTGCGCTCGGCATTCAGCATAAGCTCTGAAAATCGGTACCACAGTACTCCACAATTTGCAGTATAGACTATCCTGGGGACCGCACTCCCCTTACTGTGTCCAACACATTTTTAAGGCCCTTACCTCGAGGCCCACAAGGCTCTTAGGCCATTACATATCTTCCACGCCAGCTTGGGGGGCTCTGCCCCACTCTCAAAGTCCCGATCTGCTCCTCCATGGTCACTGTATTGTTGAGGTTGTTATCCCCTGTTCTTGAAGAAATCTGGCTGCTGTTTCCAGGGATTCAAAAGTGTGCGTTGTGCCATTAATCATGATCTGTAATCGGGCAAGGTACTGTAGTGCAAACTGCAGGTTAGCCATCGTCAGAGCTCAGCACACTTCTGTGTAGGCCCAACACTTTTGACTTAGTAGGGCCGAATAGCCTTGAAAGACTAGGATCTTTGGCCCTTATGGTTGCATCATGCCTTTCCCTTGGACTGCATGTAGAACAGCTTCATTCTGAACGAAATTCAAAAAGCAGGCAATGACCACCCTTGGGCGATTTTGATCAGTCTGGCGGGTTCCCAAGTGATGTGCCCTCTCTATAATGAACAGGCCACTTGTATCCCCCAGTGCAAGAGCGACAGGTAGAAGTGTTTCCAGGAAACCCCGGCGCTCCGTCTCCTGCATTGACTCTGGAATCCCAACAAACCCCAGGTTATTTCTGTGGCTGTGATTCTTGAAGTCCTCCAATTTATCGGCCTGGCATTTGATCGTGGCCTGCAGAGCGCTTAGTTCTTTAGTGGCTGTCCCCAGCTCATCTTCAGTTTGGGAGATGAGGTGCTACGCCTTCTGTAGCCGGCCTCCTACCCCTCTAGTGTTCAGATCACTCCATCCAGCTTATTAGTCATGGCATGGAAACATCCTGCCAGAGCACTGACTACTACAGTGGTGATGTCCTCAACAAGCTGCCCCAGATGTACAGGAGGGCTTCAGGTAATGTCGTTCTTGGTTTTGGTTCAAATGGGACGGGTGCTGGTTGAGGTAGTGGGGCGGTTTAGGGTGGAGATGCCCAGAGACCAGCCAAACATGTCCACTAGCTCTCACCACATCACGTTATCTCCTTGAGAGCCTATAAAGCTAAGCCTATTCTCCACCTCAGGGATAGTCTTAGCTTTATAGGCTCTTAAAACTATTAAAGGGAAGGAGGTGTCCATATTCACTTTCAGGTGCGGCTGGTTATCCATTAATTAAGGACCTAAGATTAATTCATCTTGAGGGGAACAAAGCCCATTAGATGTATTAGATATAGTTGTATTGTATAGGTATCCCCAGCAAACCTAAGTAAACAACTTAAATAGCAAAACAAAACCTTAAAAATAAGATCCAGACAGCAGTCCAGCAGCGAGATGGGGGCTTTCCAGTCTTTTGCATTGTGTCACATGTATGATTTTCTCCCAGTTGGTGAGGGGTCTTACATGTGCACTAGATGCAAGGAGCTATTTTCTCTCAGGGAATGAATCCGATCTCTGGAGGCTAGAGTAGCAGACTTGGAGGATAGGGAAGACAGAAAGGTATATAGACAAGACCTACAGGGACATACTACTGAAGTCCCACCTCCAGACTGGCAGCTTCCCTGTTGCCATGGAGGAGAGAGGTCACGTGACAAGAAAGCATCACCCTAGTGTGGCAGGAAATTATCCTGTAGATAGGACCTGTCCTCCAGGTGATGTAAAACCCTCTTGCACCGAGGAGATTTCTCCAGGACCATGTGCCCATGAGGGAAGGTTTAGGACAGCAGTTATAGTTGGTGATTCCATCATTAGGCATGTAGAAAGCTGGGTGACTGGTGAACGTGAGGATCGCCTGGTAACATGCCTGCCTGGTGTGAAGGTAACGGACTTTGTGCGCCACCTACACAAGGTGTTAGATAGTGCTGGGGAGGAGTCTGCTGTCTTGCTACATGTTGGTACCAATGACATAAAAAAGTGTGGTAGGGAGATTCTGGAGATCAAATTTAGGCTTTTAGTTAGGAACTTGAAATCCAGAACTTCCAGGGTAGCTTTTTCTAAAATGCTTCCCGTTCCATGCACAGGACCCAAAGGTCAGGCAGAGCTCTGGAGTCTCATTGTGTGGATGAGACAATGGTGCAAGGAAGAGGGTTTTGGATTTGTTAGGAACTGGGCAACATTCTGTGGAAAGAAGAGGCTTTTCCAAAGGGATGGGGCTCCACCTTAACTGGATGGGACCAGGCTGTTGGCATTAACCTTTAAAAAGGAGATAGAGCAACTTTTAAACTAGATAATAAGGGAAAGCCGACAGTCGCCCAAGAGCACATCGTTTGGAATGATGTATCCTTGAAGGATACTAGCAAAAGACTAGAGTTAGAGCATATTGACAGAGATGTTCCAATAAAGACAAAGGTAACCCAAATGCACTTAAGTATAGAACAGACAGAGCTTAAAGATTCCAAATTACCCCTTCCTACGGATAACCAGATTAATATAAATAAAATACAATCTCTAAAATGCTTGTTTGCAAATGATAGAAGTCTAAAAAATAAGATGGAAGAGTTCCAATATATAGCACAAAATGAGAGGTTAGATATGATTTGTATCTCAGAGACCTGGTGGAAGGAGAACAATCAGTGGGACACTGAAACCTGGGTACAAATAATATCGCAATGATAGAGTAAATAAAATTGGTGGAGGGGTTGCACTCTATGTTAAAGAGGGCATTGAGTCACACAGAATTAAAGTTTTGCAGGAAACAGAATACACTGTAGAAACTCTATGGATTGAAATTCCTTATAAAAAGGGGAAGGTGATGGCAGTGGGGGTGTACTACCGACCACCTGGCCAGAATGAACAAATGGATGATGAAACACTCAAAGAAATCAGAGAAGCTAACAAAGGTTACAGCATAGTAATAATAATGAGTGATCTCATTTACCCAGTTATCGGCTGGGTCAGTGTCACTGCAGGACATGCTAGGGAGATAAAGTTTATAGTTGAAATAAATGACTGCTTCTTGGAGCAGCTGGTTCACATACTGACAAAAGGAGAAGCCATTTTCAATCTAGTCCTTAGTGGAACACAAGATCTGGTGCAAGAGAAAAGGGTATTGGGGCCACTTGGCAATAGTGATCATAGCAGGATCGCATTTGATATAATAAATGGAGGAAGGGCGGCAAGGAAATACACAGTACTACCGTTTAACTTCCAAAAGGGAGACTATGATAAAATGAGAAAAATAGTTAAGAAAAAACTAAAATGAACAGCTGCAAAGGTTAAAGATTCACATCAAACATGGGTTTTGTTTAAAAATACTAATCTTGGAAGCCCAGACCAGCTGTATTCCATGCTTTAAGAAAAGTGGAAGTCCAAAAAACTGCCAGCATGGTTTAAAGGTGAGGTCAGAGAAGTTGTTGAAGCCAAAAAAGCAACTTTCAGGAATTGGAAAAAGAGCCAAATGACGAAAACTGGAAACAACATAAGCACTGGCAACTTAGATGTAAAGCATTAATAAGGCAGGCAAAGAAAGAATTTGAAAAAAAGTTTGCTGTGGAAGCAAAACCGCATAATAAAGACTTTTTCAAGTACATTCGTAGCAAAATAAAACTGTGAGAGAGTCAGTTGGACCATTAGATGTTAGAGAGGTAAAAGAGGCACTGAGGGGGGACAAGGCGATAGAGAAGAGAATGAATGAATTCTTTACTTTGGTCTTTACTAAAGAAGATGTAGGTAAGTTACCCATGACTGACTATTCAATAGCGAAGCTTTGGTAACTTCTATATCTACACATTTTGAGTACACCACCACAGACCTAGACAAGCTGGTAGCCCAATGGAACTCAGGGATCGAAGCAGCTGCAAGACCAACATGCAAGATCACAAACGCTGCAACAAAGACAGGAACCGAACCATGGTACTCTCCCACGCTATCTAAAACGAAGAGAGAACTACGCAAACTTGAAAGGAAATGGAGGAAAAAGCAAACCGAAGAAGGCAAGCAACTATACCTAGCACTCCTCTCAAGATACAAGAATGAGGTAAACCTCGCTAAGAAGACTCACCACACTAATCTACTCAACAAAGCTCTCAACAGACCCAGGGAACTTTTTGAGCTCGTAAAATCTCTGACCAAAACTTCACAAAACTCCATCTCTTCAGACGATATAAAGGCCCAGACGCTTGCCGACCACTACGCCAAGAAGCTAAACCCGCAACTTCCCACAATCATTACTCAAGGCATGCCACTAGTTCTCACCACTCGAGAAACCACCCCTGCCTCTCAAGCAGTCCTAGAAACAGAGTGGAACACCTTCCAGCAATTAGGTGAGCAACAAATCTTAAACATCATAACCAACTTAAACACCACTACCTCCCCCCTCGACCCATGCCCAGCCGCGTGGATGAAAGCAACTAAGAAAGACAACGCAAAACCCATCACGCACATTGTCAACCAGTCTCTGAAACAAGGAATCATGCCGTCTCATCTCAAGAAATCAATTATAAGACCCATATTAAAGAACAAGTCGCTCAGCAAAAGTGACCCTACATCATATCGCCCAATCTCAAGCATAGCTTTCCTAGCAAAAATGATTGAAAAAGCGGTTCAGCACCAACTACAAGACCACATGGATGAGAGAAAAGCCCTAGATGAACATCAATATGGATTTCGTCAGAATCACGGAGTGGAAACACTACTGCTGGCACTCCTTGACAATCTACTTAGGGGCCTCGAGAACAAAAACTCCATGTTCATACTCATATTCATCGATATCTCAGCGGCATTCGATACAGTACATCACAACACCCTTTTGGACCGTCTGGCCTCGCTAGGTATAACAGGGACCCCCCTGAAATGGTTCGCTTCATACATATCCAATAGGATGCAACAAGTGCAATTCAACAACGACAGAGCTGATGCTTTCCCCCAAACCCAAGGGATCCCGCAAGGGTCTGCCCTCTCATCCCTACTGTTCAATTTGTATATAAAGCCGGTATGCAATATTTTCCAGAAATACAACATCAATTACCACATATATGCCGACAATGTGATGCTATACACTCAGCTTGACATAACACAGCCTAACTTCAGGCCACTAGAAGAATGCCTTGACATGCTACAATTATGGCTTCAGCAAAACAACATGTCAATAAATCACAAAAAAACAGAGGTCATGTTCATGTCCAAGAAAGACAATTTCATCCCGCCCACCACAGTCACACTAAACAAAAACATATACGATACGAAGCCTGTAATAAAGTATCTAGGAGTCCTACTAGACAGCAAACTCAAGATGGACAAACACCTCAGAACAGTTAACCGAGCCATCTTTTACAAACTCAAAATCCTTCAACCACTTCGCAATATCCTCGAGAAATCCGACTTTAGGTCTGTTGCTCAAGCATTAATCATTCCCCACCTGGACTACAGCAATGCCATTCTACAAGGGCTTCCAAAGAGCACACTAAGCATCCTGCAAATGGCTCAGAACGTGGCTGCAAGAGTCATCATGGAAAAGAAAGTCACCGACCACATAACCCCAGTTCTAATGGATCTGCACTGGCTCCCAGTGGCCGCCCGCATCACCTACAAACTACTCATCACAACATTTAAGCTCATCAATGGCATCGCACCATCCTACCTCAATAACCTAATCACTATTCAACCTAGCAACAGGAGCAGAACTATGAATCTCAACACTCTATATATCCCGACCAGCATAAGATCTGTCAAGGCCGAAACAAGCAATAGGGCGTTCACATACTCAGCGCCAATCCAATGGAACCAACTACCGCATGAATTAAGGCGCACAAACAACCTGAGCGAATTTAGACGAAAACTTAAAACCTATCTGTTTCAAACCCACTACAACTTGACCTAACTGCAATACCCTACCTCAACCAGATCTCCTCTGCCGCACACGGCAGCATATAATCTAATAGCATATAGTCATGTATAGCCTGTACACCTTGGCAATTAATTCTGTACAAATTGTATATATGGGGCCCCCCCCAATCTATTGAAATCAAATGTATACCCTGATCTGTGTGCTATAATCAAATGTGTATCGTATCCAAATGCTTATCTCGTGTTACGTAATCATTGACTAATCAAAATGTAAAACTGAAAATCTCAATGTACTGTACAATACATTATGA
Organism: Ichthyophis bannanicus; assembly: GCA_033557465.1. Taxonomy (NCBI): domain Eukaryota; kingdom Metazoa; phylum Chordata; class Amphibia; order Gymnophiona; family Ichthyophiidae; genus Ichthyophis; species Ichthyophis bannanicus. The sequence continues at coordinate 301,165,894 of CM066040.1, read as the reverse complement.
TTCTGTAAAGTAAACCGCTGCTGATCGTAGGAAGCAGCGGTATACAAGTGTTTACTAAATAAATAAATAAAATAAATAAATGACTGAAATAGTATTTAAAGGTGAAGCATTGGATGAATTGAAAGAAATATTGATACACCGGGAAGATGTATTACAACTATTTGATAAACTATCCCTCCGAGCATATCAAACGTGACTTGATGGCTCTGTGACAGAGGGTGAAGAAGATAGGTGCACAGGTGGTGCTCTCTTCAATCCTCCCTGTTGAGGGTAAAGGCCGAGGCAGAGAAGCTCGCATGCTGGAGATGAATGCATGACCTTGTGAATGGTGTCATCTAGAGTATTTTGGTGTCCTGGACCATGGGAATGTTCCAAGGGCTGCAGAGCAGTGATGGTGTCCATCTGTCCAAGAAGGATCAAAGTGTCTTCAGCAGCAGAATGGCTAACCTACTGAAGAGGGCTTTAAACTAGATTCATTGGGGATGGGTGAAGAGAGTCCCCAGATAAATGAAGAGAACCCGCAGGTAAGTGAATCATGAAATACCTCTATAGAAATGAGCAATAGGGGCAACATCTGGAAAGTAGTGCGTATAAATGCCCATAAGATCCCATATGTTGAGGATTTAATAGAAGAGATTGACTTGGAATTAGTGGCAGTTTTGGAGACATTGTTCAAGGACAACCATGACTGGGATGTAATTACACTGGGTTATGCTTCATTCAGGAAGGACAGGTTAGGAAGAAGGGGAGGAGGAGTGGCACTATATATAAAAAAATAATATTAAAGCTATAGAATTGCAGGGTTTAAAAGGAAGAGAGGAGGCATTGTGGGTTAAATTAGAAAGAGGGAAAGGGAAATCCATTTGCATTGGAGTTATATACAGATTCTCCTCACAAGGAGTAGAAGTGGATGATGATTTAATAGAAGACATATGCAATACTGCCATCAAAGGGGAAGTGCTACTGATAGGTGATTTCAATATGCCAGATGTGGATTGCCATATCCCTGCTGCAGTATCTTCTAAAACTTAGGAGATCCTGGATTCTCTACAGGAAGAACTATTCAGGCAACTGGTAACACAACCCACACGTGATGGGGCAATATTGGACTTTGTGCTTACCAATGGTGAAAGTGTTTCTGATGTTATAGTGGGAGATCATTTTGCATCCAGTGATCATCAGATGGTGTGGTTCAGTATTAGGACTAGGGCTGATAAAATCCATTCAAAAGTGAGGGTCTTAGACTTTAGAAAAACTAAAGATGAGACAATACCTCAAAGAGTCATTAGTGGGATGGGAAGAGCTGGAGAATGTTTTTGCTAGAAAGGTAAATACATGTAAAAGGAAAAGGAGGCTGCTATGGTTCTCAAAAGAAGTAGCTGAAAAGGTGAAGAAAAAGAGGAAGGCCTTCATGAAATAGAAGAGATCACAGAGAGAGGAAGACAAGCATCTATATTTGGAAAAACTTAGAGAAGCTAGCAAAGTAGTCAGGAAAGCAAAGATTCAAAAAGAGGAGGAAATTGCCAATCCAATAAAAAGGGGGGATAAGATATTTTTCAGATACTGTATGTTAGTGAGACAAGGAAGGGCAAAAGTGGTATTGTCAGACTCAAGGGTGAAGGGGAAGAATATGTAGAAGCTGATGAGGATAAAGCGGAATTTCTTAACAAATATTTCTGTTCTGTGATCACAGATGAAGAACCAGGAGCAGGACCTCAGAAAACACCCACAGAGAGGAACGGAAGTGAGGGGCATCTTGAGCAATTTCAGAAGACTAGCTAAACTTAAAGTAGACAAAGACATGGGACCAGATGGGATACATCCAAGAATACTAAGGCAACTTGGGGATGTTCTAGCAGCTCCACTGACTGACCTTTTCAATGCCTCGTTGAAGTCAGGAGTGGGCCAAAGGACTATCGAGAGGCACATAAGGTCCCCTTTACACAAAAAAGAAGTAAGGATGTGGTTATAAACTACAGGCCGGTTGGCTTATCCTCTGTGGTGAGTGAATTATTGGAAGCGCTGCTGAAAGAGAAAATAGTGAGGTTTTTGGAGTCCAACGAATTACTGGATCTAAGGCAGCATGGATTCAATTAAATTTTGTCATTAGGAGTTTGGTATAAGTTGAAGGTGATAAGAAAATTGTGTCAATGTTGAGGCCGCAAGATTTTCAGATGGTGGTCCAATTGACAGTTTTGAGTCATTTGGACTATTGTAATTTCAAATTTTTAGGCATGCCAAAATTGTTATTAAATAAATTACAATGCATTCAAAATATTACTGCAAGATGATCACACATAGTAGAAACATAGAAATATGATGACAGAAAAAGACCACATGGCTTATCTAGTCTGTCCTTCCATATCAACACCTACAACAGTCCCCTTTTTTCCTTTAGAGATCCTCTGTGTTTGTCCCATGCTTTTTGAATTCAGATACTGTTCTCATCTTTACCACCTCCACTGGGACACTATTCCACGGATCCACCATTCTTTCCATAAAGAAATATTTCTGCATATCACTCCTGAATCTATCCCCCTTCACCATCATCCCATGTCCCCTCATAGCAGAACTTGCTTTCAATTGAAAGAAGCTCTCCCCCTGTACATTTATGCCATGGAGGTATTTAAACATCTCATCATATCACCTCTATCCCGCTTTTCCTCTAAGTTGTACATATCAAGATCCTTAAGTCTTTCCTCATATGCTGTGTCTTTTGGGGAAACTGCTAGGTACGTATGACTTAGATTGGCCACTGTTGGAAACAGGATACTGGGATTGATGGACATTGGTCTGACCCAGTATGGCATCTCTTATGTTCTTATAATAAAGACCACTAATCATTTTAGTAGCCACCCTCTGTACTGACTCCATCCTGTTCACATCCTTTTGAAGGTGCGGTCTCCAGAATTGCACACTATACTCCAAATGAGGTCGCACCAAAGACCTATACAGAGGCACTATCACCTCCTTTTTTCTGCTAGCCGTTCCTCTCTGTATGCACCCAAGCATCCGTCTAGCTTTTGCCGTCGCCTTTACTACCTGTTTAGCTACTTTAAGATCATCAGACACAACCACGCCTAGGCCCCATTCTTCTTTACTGGACAAAAGTACTTCACCCCCTATACTATATTGCTCCCTTGGACTGCTGCAGCCCAAATGCATGACCTTACATTTTTTAACATTAAATCCCAGCTGCCAAATTCTAGACCATTCTTCAAGCTTAGCCAGATCCCTCCTCATGTTATCTACCCCTTCCTGGGTGTCTACTCTATTGCAGATTTTGGTTTACTCCCTTACTGATAAATCTTATGTTCTTATGTTCACATGCCCAATCTCAATCCCCCCAGCCCCATATGAGTCTATTTCCAGTTACAGTTCCCTGCAGTCCCAGTATCAACCCTGGTCCCAGTCCCAGTATCAGATGATTTCCAGTCCCAGTCACCCCCCCCCCATAGTCCTACTATCACGCCATATTGTCTCAATCCCCCCCACAGTCCCAGTATCAGCCCATGCCCAGTCTCAGTCTCCCCAGTACAGTATTTGTCTATTTCCAGTTACAGTCCTCCTGAAGCCCCAGTATCAGCCCATTTCCAGTTCCAGTCTTCCGTCAACCCCAGTGTCAGCTCATGTCCAGTCAGAGCCCCCCTCCCAGCATTGGCCTTCTTCCAGTCTCAGTCCTCTCCACCACCATCAGCCTCTTTCCAGTTGTTCTCTTCCTTTCCCTACATTAGCTGCTTAAACACAGCCTCTCTGGCTTCCCCCATCAGCTCTGGCCTTCTGTCCACATCACTGTCAGCCAGCAACCTCCTCTTTTCCTCTCCATGCCTGTTCTGTGCTTTACACAACCACAGGAACAATATCCTTTGCACCGGCAGCTATATTAAGTGTTAAACAGTCGTGGCTACCTCTTCTCTTCCTCTGCCTGCTCTGTGCTGCCGCAACTGTATTAACACAACACAGCCGCTAGAGCATTTTCCTTTCCTCCTTCGACTGTGCTGTACTCAAGCAGCCCGGACGCAACATTTTTAGTAAAGCAAAATTTATGGTTCCTGTTTTACTAAAAGTGTCACAGGTGGGCTGCTTCAGTACAGCACAGCTGCGGGAGCAGACGACAATCCTCCTGCGGCTATGCTAAGTTCAGCTGTATTAACACTTGTGATAAAGAAGCCCATAGTGAGCCTATGGAAATAGGAGAAACTAAGGATTTTACCTTTAAGAGAAGTGACATCCCTGCAGTGCACAGGTTTCAGCGTTTCCCTAGAGAGAGCAAGCACAGGGAATCTGAACTTAGGCTGCCACACCCAAGCTCTGCTGACGTAGTTGCAGGCTTGGATGAAGATTGCATGCACCTGTCTAGAGAGAGGGAGACACAGCCGAGAGGCAGAGATATAAACCACAGCTAGAGCTGAGGAGACAGAGAGGAAAGAGGACCACACCCACAGCCAGAGCTCAGCAGAAGAGAAGGCAGTGGAGAGAGCCTGGGTGGAGAGAGACCAGGAGAGGAGTGCTCAGAGAGAGTGAGCAGGAAAAGCTTCAAACCCCAGTTCCTGTTGAAAGGATTCAGAGGAGGACGTCCACGACTCAGCCCGAGAGTTCACAGAGCCCAGCCTGGAACAGGAGACCGTGGCAGAGCTCCAGAGAGGAACTCAGGCAAGTGAGACAGGGATTGTTTCCCAGAAGCTGCAGGGAGAATGGTGAGCACAGCCAGGGGGAAGTGACCAGATCCTCAGATATAACTTATCCTTACCGGGGAGAGCTGTACTCCAGAGAAACGCAGAGTTCCTCAGAGAGGGTTTACCCTGGAACGTCCGTTGAAGCTTCAGAGCAGGGCACCGCATTCCCGGAGCTAGAGGAAATACAGGTGGACCTCATTGAGCAAGATTCTTTGCAACCAGAGGAACTCATGGACTGTACACTGTGTAAAGCTGATAGTGTTGAGTCTATTAGCTAAGGAATACCTGAGATGATAAAAGTCTCCTGAAGAGCTGAGTAAGGAAGCCTAGCCTTAAGCTGAAGGTAGGAGCCTGCTCTTGGTAAGAGGAGAATATTTATTGCTTATATATTTGACTGTTAAATCAAGACAAAGGTAAAAGAAGTTATTTTACTTTGGCTGAATGAAGAAGCTCTGCTTTGCTTTATCTGTTATTTTGAAGCACATGTATAGAAGTAAGGACTGTGAAAGCTCATATTGCCCGGTTTGTAAATGACCTGGAGCGCATACCTGAAAAGTATCCTATTATAACATGCTTGAACTTTGTTTGCGTTATGGGGAAATAAACCTTGTCATTTTTGCTTACACTTTCGGTTCATAATTACACTTCCTATAGAAGGCTAGAACTACAATTCCCAGCATCCTTCGCGGGAGAAAAAGTCTGTTCAACCTCTTACAAGGGAAGTAAATGGCATCCCTATCCCTCTAAGCCCTAGGCGGAGGGCTGGGGCATGACAAGTGGCGTAGTTTTTGGATTTCACGTGAATAAGGATTTACAACATTTCAGGATATACGCCCAAAGGATTTCCACACCAAACTGCTGAGCTGTGCTGTGTGCTGCAGAGGGAAAATTGCTGGCAGGGTCGGCCAGAACGACGAAAGGCCAGTGAACCACACCCTTTTTAAGGCCAGAGTCAACGCCTATTCTCAGGTAACGAGTATTTAGGCGTGGGAAAACCTGGATACAAGTAAAAGGGGTGGAAGCTGCAAGCAGTCAAGTTAAAAAGGACTAGCAGACTTTGTGGTGGTACCGCATTTGGTGTGCTTTGTTTGTTTTTCTTTCCTCCTGCAGAAAGTTAAGAAGATGGATCCAAGGGACATACTGCAGTGGATGGCGTCCCAGTTTGAGAAGCAGAGAGAAATGGCGCAACAGGCACAGGAACAGGCGGCAGCCGCTTTGCAGGTGCAACAGAAGCCAGTACTGGATTTAATGGAGGCGATGCTCGCTCACCAGAAGGCAACAGCTGAAGCATTACCAACCTTACCGGATCCAGGAGGGACACATACGACCTGTATGGTAGGGCCACAGACATGTGGAACCTTTTCCTTGGGACAACTTACAGAAAGAGATGATATTGACAATTTCTTAGAAGCTTTTGAAAGAATCGCTCATGCTGTAGGGTGGCCAATGGAACAGTGGGCTGTACAGCTAGCCACATCTCTCACAGGAGAGGCGTTAGCAGCCTACAGGGCAATGCCCGCAGCACTAGCTACGGACTATGTAGAGGTAAAGAAGGCTATCCGTGATCGCTTAGGTTTAACTCCGATGGTCTACCATCGAATGTTGAGAGCTACAAGGTTAAGAGCCGGTGAGACACCTAAGGCTCTGTGCCAAAGGGTCAAAAGCCTAACTTGGAAATGGTTAGCTCCAGAAGGTAAAACCATGGAGATGGTAATGGATGCAATTGTGTTAGAGCAATTTATGGCTGCGATCCCTAAGGAAATTCAATCCTTTCTAATCTTACAAAACTGTCGAACAACAGGAGAAGCAACCCTGCTGACCGAACGGTATTTAGAGGCAGAATTGGCTGGTCAAGCAAAAGGGGGCACTTTGAAAATGGCAGCAGAGGCTGGTTTTGAACAATTAGAAAGGATCCCAGGGCAAAGTGTAAAATGTATGAAAACTTATCTGCCTATGCCAGAGAGCAAGTGGAAAAAGAGAAAATGTTTTCAATGTGGAAAGGTAGGACATATACAAAAGGAATGTAAAGCACGAACAGCATTGATAAGTGCTAATGCAAAACAGCTAAGAGAGGGATTTCTTTTGAAGGTTGATGTTCAGGGCATTGTTACTAACGCTCTACTCGACTCAGGTGCTGACCAGAGTATGATTTCCCGGAGACTCTGGCAGGCAATAGAAGCCCGCAGTGAGTCAGTCCTGAGCCGACCAGAGGGAAGGGTACGGATTAGATGTATCCACGGAGCATCCTCCCTTTATCCCATGTACAAGCTGTTAATAAAGGGGTTAGGGATACAGAGGGAAGTCCTGGTAGCTGTAGTCCCGAGATTTCCCCATGACCTAGTGTTAGGTAGGGATTGGCCACAGTTCAAAAGAGGATTGGAGAAGGGCCTACATCCAAAAGTGGGTCTGGTGTCTACTCGATCCCAGTCAGAGGCCCCAGATAAAGAGGATGAGCATCCAGATGAATCCCTAGGTGAACTTCCATCCCATGATGACCTAATAACTTCCCCTCCTAATGGGAGTAAGAAGGAAAAAGCTGAGCAGTGTCAGGAGAGACAGCGTAGGTCTCAAAAGAGAACTGAGTTAGACATAGAAAAGGGGATAGAAAAGGATTTTGGCCAGAAGGCGGAAGCCATGGTAACCGTGGTTCCCAGGCCCCTGTTTGAGAAACCCAGGAAGCCAGGTCAGAACACAAAGAAACAGCCTCTGGAAAGTGATTCCCCAGTTAAGCAAAAATTCGTATTAAAATTTTGCAAGATGTCTGCGAAGGCTCAGAGTCCCCGAAGAGTCTCACCCCAAGCAGCAGGTTATGATTTGTGCAGCGCTGTGGAGGAAGTAATTCCCAAACAAGGAAAGGCCCTAGTAGACACTGGTCTACAGATGGAAATGCCACTTGGGTATTACGGCCGCATTGCACCACGCTCTGGTTTGGCCTTAAAGCATTTTCTGGATGTTGGAGCTGGCGTCATCGACCCAGATTATAAGGGGGCAGTAAAGGTGTTGCTCTTCAATTTTGGCGATGAGGATTTCATTGTGAAGGTGGGCAATTGAATTGCTCGACTCATTTGTGAGAGAGTGGGGTTTCTCACGTTGGAGGAAGTCCCCATGGTGACCCCTACAGGTCGAGGAGCTGGAGGGTTCGGCTCCACTGGACGAACCGATGTGAAGGGACTGACTGCCACTGTGGAGGAGAAAGTGGAAGAGGATTTAGGTCCGCAACTGGCGGAATTAAGAATGAATCCAGAGCCTAGGATGGGTGAAGAACTTTCCCTGCTGCAGAGGCAAGAACTCGCCAGATTGCTGGAAAAATTTACAGATGTCTTGACACCAATCCCTGGGGAGACCAACTTAGTAGCCCATGAAATTATAACCCCACCTGGGAAGGTGGTGAGGCAAAGGCCTTATTAGCTACCTGAGGCCAGGAAACAAGAGGTAGTGGCCCAGGTACGGGAGATGCTGGAAATGGGGATTATCGAGGAGTCCAAAAGCCCATGGTGTAGCCCCATAGTGCTAGTGCCAAAGCCCAATGGCATTCTAAGATTTTGCATAGATTTTAGGTAGGTGAACGCCATCTCAATGTTCGATGCGTACCCCATGCCTTGCATTGAGGAATTGTTGGATCGGTTGGGACAGGCTCAATTCCTGACCACGTTAGATATGACCAAGGGCTACTGGCAAATTCCCCTAACCAGGGAGTCCCGTGCGAAGACTGCTTTTAGTACGCCGATTGGACTCTTCCAGTTTCGAAGGATGCCCTTCGGCCTACATGGTGCAGCAGCAACGTGTCAGAGGTTGGTGGACCACATTCTACGTCCACATCAGGACTATGCCGTGGCCTACATCATCATACATAGTTCCAGTTGGGCCCAACATTTACCAAGAGTGAAAGCCGTCCTACAGGCTATGAGATGGGCCGGCCTTACCCTGAACCCAGGAAAATGTATGTTTGCCGGGCAAGAAGTAAATACCTTGGACACATGGTGGGGCGGGGCATGGTCAGACCTCTAATGAATAAGATAGATAGTGTTAAAAATTTTCCTAGGCCAATAACCAAAAAACAATTGAGGAGTTTTCTGGGCCTAATCGGGTACTATCGTCATTTCATCCCTCGTTTTGCTGAAGAAAGCTCTTTATTTACAGACATGCTGAAGAAGAACGCTCCAAATCACCTCAAGTGGACCCCGGAGGCTGAAAAGGTTTTCACGGTGTTAAAAGGGAAGCTGTGTGAAGCTCCAGTGTTACGTGGCGTAAACTTTAAGCAGCCATTTATTGTCCAAACAGACGCGTCAGAGATGGGCTTAGGGGCGGTTCTGTCGCAAACGCATGAGGGTGCAGAACATCCTATAATGTTCCTTAGCAGAAAACTGTCTCAGACGAAACAGAACTACTCGACTATTGAAAAGGAATGTTTGGCCATCAAATGGGCGGTAGAGGCCCTCATATTTTATTTAACTGGTCGAAAGTTCTTATTGGTCATGGATCATGCACCCCTGAAATGGTTACATCAAATGAAGAACCATAATGCCCATCTAACCCGATGGTATATGGCATTGCAAGCCTTCGACTTTAGGGTGGAACACAGAGCAGGAAGGTTGCATCAGAATGCCGACGCCCTATCGAGAGTTACGAACTGTGTGGGTGAAATGCCGCCAGCCTGTAATATATTAAGGGGGAGAATATGTGATAAAGAAGCCCATAGTGAGCCTATGGAAATAGGAGAAACTAAGGAGTTTACCTTTAAGAGAAGTGACATCCCTGCAGTGCACAGGTTTCAGCGTTTCCCTAGAGAGAGCAAGCACAGGGAATCTGAACTTAGGCTGCCACACCCAAGCTCTGCCTACGTAGTTGCAGGCTTGGATGATGATTGCATGCACCTGTCTAGAGAGAGGGAGACACAGCCCAAGAGGCAGAGATATAAACCACAGCTAGAGCTGAGGAGACAGAGAGGAAGGAGGACCACACCCACAGCCAGAGCTGAGGAGACAGCCAGGGAGGAGAAGAGAAGGCAGTGGAGAGAGCCTGGGTGGAGAGAGACCAGGAAAGGAGTACTCAGAGAGAGTGAGCAGGAAAAGCTTCAAACCCCATTTCCTGTTGAAAGGAGTTAGAGAGTCCAGAGGAGGAAGCCGAGGACTCAGCCCGAGAGTTCACAGAGCCCAGCCTGGAACAGGAGACCGTGGCAGAGCTCCAGAGAGGAACTCAGGCAAGTGAGACAGGGGCTTTTTCCCAGAAGCTGGAGGGAGAATAGTGAGCACAGCCAGGGGGAAGTGACCAGAGTCTCAGAGATAACTTATCCTTACCAGGGAGAGCTGTACTCCAGAGAAACGCAGGGTTCCTCAGAGAGGGTTTACCCTGGAACGTCCGTTGAAGCTTCAGAGCGTGGCACTGCATTGCCGGAGCTAGAGGAAATGCAGGTGGACCTCATTGAGCAAGATTCTTTGCAGCCAGAGGAACTCATGGACTGTACACTGTGTAAAGCTGATAGTGTTGAGTCTATTAGCTAAGGAATAACTGAGATGATAAAAGTCTCCAGAAAAGCTGAGTAAGGAAGCCTAGCCTTAAGCTGAAGGTAGGAGCCTGCTCTTGGTAAGAGGAGAATATTTATTGCTTATATATTTGACTGTTGAGTCAAGACAAAGGTAAAAGAAGTTATTTTACTTTGGCTGAATGAAGAAGGTCTGCTTTGCTTTATCTGTTATTTTGAAGCACATGTATAGAAGTAAGGACTGTGAAAGCTCATATAGCCTGGTTTGTAAATGACCTGGAGCGAATACCTGAAAAGTATCCTATTATAACATGCTTGAACTTTGTTTGCGTTATGGGGAAATAAACCTTGTCATTTTTGCCTACACTTTCGGTCCATAATTACACTTCCTATTAGAAGGCTAGAACTACAATTCCCGGCATCCTTCACTGGAGAAAAAGTCTGCTCAACCTCTTACAAGGGAAGTAAATGGCATCCCTATCCCTCTAAGCCCTAGGCGGAGGGCTGGGGCATGACACACTTAACACAGCTGCGGGAGCAGACGACAATCCTCCTGCAGCTATGTTAAGTACTGCCGTATTAACACTTAACAGAGCTGCGGGAGCAGACGACAATCCTCCTGCAGCTATGTTAAGTACAGCCGTATTAACACTTAACACAGCTGCGGGAGCAAATGATAATCCTCCTGCGGCTATGTTAAGTACAGCCGTATTAACAGTTAACACAGCTGCGGGAGCAGACAACAATCCTCCTGCGGCTATGTTAAGTACAGCCATATTAACACTTAACACAGCTGCGGGAGCAGACGATAATCCTTTTGCGGCTATATTAAGTACAGTCGTATTAACACTTAACACAACTGCGGGAGCAAACGATAATCCTCCTGCGGCTATGTTAAGTATAGCCATTTTAACCGTTAACACAGCTGCTGGAGCAGATGACAATCCTTCTGCAGCTATGTTAAGTACAGCCATAGTAACGCTTAACACAGCTGCAGGAGCAGACGACAATCCTCCCGCAGGTATGTTAAGTACAGCCGTATTAACATTTAACCCAGCTGCGGGAGAATTTTCCCCTCCTCCCACGGCTGTGCTGAGCTGAAGCAGCCCGGCTGCAGCACATTTAGTAAATGTGGAAATGCTTATTGTGCTTTACTATAAGTGCCGCAGCTGGGCTGCTTCAGTATAGCTCAGCCATGGGAGGAAAGAAAAATGCTCCCGGGCTATGTTAAGTGTTAATACGGCCACAGCAGCACAGAGCAGAAAGAGGAGGTGGGATGACGGAATCGGAATCACTTTCACCTCCTCAAGAATTGCCAGCACAAATGTATTTATTTAGCAATGCTTATATACTGCTTTTCACCTGGTCAAAGCGGGGTACATTCAGGTACGATATATATTTCCCTTGTCCCCAAAGGGCTTACAATCTACATTTTGTACCGGAGGCAACAGAGGGTTAAGTGGCTTGCCCAAGACCACAAGGAGCACCTGTGGGACTAGAAACCCCAAGTCCCTCCAGCTCGAGGTTGCTGTCCTACAGTGGGATTTGAACCCCCAGTCCTCCAGCCTGAGGCAACTTGCCCCAACTAGTAGGCCAATCCCTTCTTACATATAGGAATTTTGAATAATTTTGTGTCATCTGCAGATGATCACTTCACTTGATCCTATTTCCAGATCATTTATAAATATGTCAAAAAGCAGTGGGTCCAGTACAGATTTTCAGGGTATTCCACTATTCTCCATTATCCCTACTTTCTGTTTTCTATCTGTTAACTAATTCCTAATCCATAATAGGATATTGCCGTCCACCCATGACGTTTTAAGCAAGATGACAAGACCTTTTTCAGGTATGTCAGGGAGAGCAGAAAGGATGGAAGCTGAAGCATAAGACTGAAAGATGCTGAGGAGTGCTGTGTAAAGAGTGCTGAAGAAAAAGCAGAAATACTAAACACACCGTATTGTTCCGCTATACTTTTAGAGAAGCACAGACCGGACTTGCGATAATACTCAGTGCAGTCACACCATGGAGTGACACAAAGGCATTATGATAACCTTTGTTTTACTCTCTAATCCTTTCCTGTTTGCTTTTTTGGCTGCTGCTGTACACTGAACAGAAGATATCCTGGGTGCTGATTCCTAAGAACTGCCAAACTGCATCAGAGCAAAAAGTCCATCAAGCCCAGTGTCCAGCAGTGCTCAGTCCAGGTCACAGATACCTGACATCCCAAAAATAACAAGTTTGTGCTACTTATCCCCTGAGATAAGAAATGGCTTCCTCTTGGACTGTCTTGACTGTTTATGGACTTCTCCGGGAATCCATCTCCAGCACATGCTCTGGCATTCCTTCAGTGTCCCACTTAGGGACATGTTTGCTAAAGGTCTTAATGCACGTTACCTGCACACATCCCTCTTATTTCTATGGCTGCAACACTACTATTACTAATCATTTGTATAGTGCCACAAGGCGTACGCAGCGCTGTACATATAGATGTAAGACATAGTTCCTGTTCATCAGAGCTTACAATCTAATCAAGAGAAAACATGTGGAGGCCAATTCTGATCGGGGCCCATCCGGACGTCCAAAATCTAGACGGGATGGATTTGGCCCCAATTCTGCACCCGCGGGAGCTAGATGTTCCCATGGGACCAGAAACGGGCGCTCTTGGACGGACCCCAATTTAGCAAGGTGGGAAGTGCAGTGTTCTCCCTGGTTAACCTTCCCCATGCTCCTCCTGGAGCCCCAATGCCATGGCATCCCAACGCCATGGCACCAGGACACCATGCAGGAGCCACAATTCCATGCACAAGATGCAAATTGCTTTTCCCCACTGCCCAACCCCCAGAGGGGCCTATTAAGGCCGGGATCAGGCAGTGGGGAATCTCCTACAATGGCTCACCTCTTTGACAGGATCATCCAAGACTGCCCACCATCGTCAGGGGGACTTATTCCACCTCCGAGGTGGAATAAGATCCCCGTTCATCTCCCCCATGTCAGACATACAGACCCATGACCTGGATAGACCCTGTATGTCCAGGGTCGTGGGCCTGCCTCCACCTCCTCTGGCCCTCCCCCTCCCGCTCCCATCCAGAGCTCCCCGCACAATGCCACTGTATGTGTGGCAAGCCTGGAGTTCGGAATTCGCTCCCTGTGAATAGCCAAGGTTGGACATCCAAGTCAGACATCCATCCCTGCTATTCACAGATTGCAATGACCCTCATAGTGAAACTGGGGGCTAGAGCATGGTAAGATACACATAAGTAGTGGATAAGAGAACGAGGAGCAATAGGATATAAAAGCAGTTTCAAAGAGATGGGTTTTTAGCCTGAATTTGAATAGGGCTACAGAAGGAGCCTGACGCACCAACTCAGGTAGTTTGCTCCAGGTATATGGAGCAGCAAGATAGAATGAATGAAGTCTGGAGTTGGCAGTGGCAGAGAAGAGCACAGATAAAAGGAGCGGAGCTCCCAAAGAGGAGTGTAGAGTGAGATAAGAGAGGAAAGGTAATGAGGAGTCGCAGAATGAATGCACTTGTAGGTCAGTAGGAGAAGTTTGAACTGGATGCAGAAACTGAACATAAGAACATAAGATATGCCATACTGGGTCAGACCAAGGTCCATCAAGCCCAGTATTCTGTTTCCAACAGTGGCCAATCTAGGTCATATGTACCTAGCAGTTTCCCCAAGGGACACAGGTTCCACAATGCTTGTATTGGTTCAAGCATGGATATCCTGGGTCCCTTCTTAATAATGGTTTATGGACCTTTCCTCCAGGAACTTGTCCAAACCTTTTTTAAACCCAGCTACACTAACAGCATTTACTACATCCTCCGGTAACACATTCCAGAGTTTGATTACACGTTGAGTGAAAAAATATTTTCTTTTATTAGTCTTAAATAGTTTACCCTGTAGCTTCATTGCATGTCCTCTAGTCTTTCTATATTCTGATAAGGTAAACAATCGATCTACGTTTACCCGTTCCACTCCGTTCATTAATTTATAGACTTCTATCATATCTCCCCTCAGCCGTCTCTTTTCCAGGTTAAAGAGCCCCAACCTTTTTAGCCTTTCTTCATAGGAGTATCCTTCCATCCCCTTTACCATTTTGGTGGCTCTTCTCTGTACCTTTTCTAAAATCGCTATATCCTTTTTAAGATACGGTGACCAGAATTGCACACAATATTCAAGGTGCAGTCTCACCATGGAACGATATAGAGGCATTATAATATCTTTTGTTTGATTTTCCATTCCTTTCCTTATCATACCTAGCATTCTATTTGCTCTCTTGGCCGCTGCTGCACACTGGGCCGAGGGTTTTAACATGGTATCCACAATGACGCCTAAATCTTTTTCCTGGGTGGTAGTTCCTAATGTGGAACCTTGCATCGTGTAACCATAGTTTGGGTTGTTCTTCCCTAGGTGCATAACCTTGCACTTGTCCACATTAAATTTCATCTGCCATTTTGATGCCCAGTCTTCCAATTTATCAAGATCCTCTTGCAATTTTCCACAATCCTCTTGGGTTTTAACAACTTTAAATAGTTTTGTGTCATCTGCAAATTTGATAACCTCACTCGTTATTCCACTTTCCAGGTCATTTATGAATATGTCAAAAAGCAGCGGACCCAGCACAGATCCCTGGGGTACACTGATAGGGAGCCAGTGCTTGAGATGAGGGGTTACATCAGCATAGCGACACTGGCGGAAGATAAACCATGCAGCTGAGTTTAGAACAGATTGAAAGGGAGAGACCATCAAGGAGAAGATTACAATAAACAAGGCAGGAGATGACTAGTGAGTGGGATAAGAGTCTTAGCAGTATGAATAGAAAGGAAGGGACAAATTTTGCTGATGTTATAGAGAAAGAAGCTAATTAACCAAAACAAAAAGAACCAGAGTGTAAAGTCTATTCACATTGGTTAATTAGCTTCTGTGTGAGAGCCTGAATGAGTTGTTGTTTGTTGGTAGTTTTATTATTGGGGTTCGCTGTAGATGGAACCTATGGCATATAAACAAACTTTTAGCTATTCGCAAGAACATTTGGACCATGCTTTATAAGGACCTTCATTATTCCATGATTCTTCCGACATCACCGCAACAGATTTTGAATCAGTTTATACTGAGTGGCAAACAATCCAGAGGAACTTAATTAGGACTGATTTACATATGAGATCCCTTCTTGAGTATGTTAAGATGCAAACTATACCAAGGGGACTTCGTATGGAAAAAGCATCCAAGATGTTTACTGATAATGAAGCATTTTTAACATGCTGGGTGGCTATACTTAATAAGTGTTCCACAGACTTTATGCTACTTTTGATAGATACATTACATCGGCAAGTTGAGTAGCATTCTAAAAAGATTGAGTCTCTTACTACACAGTTGTCGGCATTAGATGACACAAAAAAGCTTGACCTTCTAGTTCAAGAATTTCAGCATGAATTGGATGCATACCAAGGCTTTGCGACAGTGGAAAGTAAAGACATTTTGTCGCGATCAAAATAATTATGAAACTCATAAGGTATATTCTTGGCTGTCACAAAGTGACAATGTGTTACCAGTAGATGATCCCCCGGTTCTCTCTACGGAAGGATCTTCAAGTGATATTTAGTCCGAAGATGATTCATTTAAGGGAAAATTACAAAACAAGAAGAAATTTTTCCCCCAAAGGGGAAACTTCAACAGCCGCAGGGGATATCAGGGCACCTGGCAGCGGGGATGGATGCGCAGTCCCGATACAGATCCCACTCAACCGGTTACACATCTTTACAGTCGTCAGAATCCACAGTACTTAATCTTTCTCACAAAGTGCTTACATCTACAGAAGAAGCAATTTTGAATAAAGGTCTTTCTTTTGTCTCCACTAATCGGAGTGATTCATTTCAGGTACGGTTAGATATTTTTCGACTGATATGTTCATTACAAATTAAGTTATTTTTTGCACATAATTCTGCTGACAAAGATATTCATCATCTTCCCTTTCATCCTAAATATCAATGGGTCCCTCCTAGTCCCCTTGATGCTCGTATTGTCACCTTTAGAGATTTGGTTCTTCATGATCTTGAAGCAATAGAAGCCCGTTTGCCTAAGGAGTGGCGCTCATACATTTTGTCATATGAGGAGAGACAAACTTTACAACAATTACGGCAGTCACTGGATGTGGTGCTTAAACCAGCTGATAAAGGAGGCTCTCTGGTGCTATTACAAAGAGAAGCCTATTAAGAGGAAATGATGAGACAATTATTTGATCAATGGTATTACCAACCAGTGTCTAAAGACCTTACACCTGTACTTCAGAATGAGAAATTAGATTTATTGCAGCAAGCAAGAAATGATAATATAATTACAGCTCAAGAAAGCACAGTTACTTACCTGTAACAGGTGATCTCTGGGAACAGCAGGAATTAGTCCTCACATATGGGTACGTCGGTACCGACGGAGCCTGCGCGGGAAAGCTCCCCAGCCTTTCAGATGAAAGGCTTTTGGGGCCTCCCACTGCACATGCGCGCTGCCTTCCCGCCTTCCTGACCAGCTCTCCTCAGTTCGAGTTTAAAGCTGAGACATCAGAGAGAGAAAAGGAAGATAGATAGATAGAGATACAACTCCTAGGGGAGGTGGGTGGGTTGTGAGGACTAATTCCTGCTGTTCCCAGAGATCACCTGTTACAGGTAAGTAACTGTGCTATCTCCAGGAACAAGCAGGAATAAGTCCTCACATATGGGGACTCCCTAGCTGAGATGCCTGGGAGATCCCCCTCCAAGGGTAAACCATCTTCGTATGGATCTCAGGCATCCATTCAGGGAAGGTGGGCAGGAGTTGTTTAAGTATGGAACAGGTGTTTGAGGACAGCCTGACCAAACAAGGCATCCCCGGCGGGTCCTTGTCCAAGCAGTAATGGGCTGTGAAGGTATGAACCGAGGCCCAAGTGGCTGCTCGACAGATCTGATCTATGGACACAGAGTGAAGATGAGCCATAGAAGTAGCCATGGCTCTCACATTGTGAGCTGTGACATGGCCTTCCAGAGAAATGTTCTTACTCTGGTAAGCAAAAGAAATACACTGAGCAATCCAATTGGAAAGTGTACGTTTGGTGACTGGAAAGGAAGTCCCAAATGAGAAGGATCAAAAGCCACGAAAAGTTGGGAAGACTTTCGATGTGGCTGAGTCCTGTTGAGGTAAAAGGCGAGAGCTCTTTTACAGTCAAGAGTATGAAGGTTCCTCTCTGCACTGGATGCATGAGGAGCCGGGAAAAAAACAGGTAGATATACCTCTTGATTAAGATGAAAAGGCGAGACCACTTTAGGCATAAAGTGGGGGATTCGTCCTAAGGACCACCTTATCATGATGAAATCTGGTATAAGGTGGATTAGCCACCAAAGCCTGCAGTTCACTGATGCGGCGAGCCGAAGTGACTGCAATAAGGAAAAGAACCTTCCAGGAAAGAAATTTCAGGGAGGTAGATACCAACGGTTCAAAAGGTGGCTTCATAAGCTGACCCAGAACTAGATTCAAGTCCCAGGCTACCGGAGGAGGTCGGATGGGAGGCTTAGTGAGGGTCAGGCCTCTCATGAATCTTGCAATAAGAGGATGAGAGGAGACAGGTTGTCCATTTATAGGTTTTAAGGATGCTGCAATAGCACTTAAATGGACTTGTACGGAATTCGTCTTCTGAGGCCTGCATTGGAGAGATGCAGGAGATAGTCTAGTAGAGAATTCAAAGGAAGTGCTAGAGGGTCAAGACCCTGTTTTGCACACCAAATGGAAAAACGTTTCCATTTGAAAGCATAGGAACGCCTAGTAGAGGGTTTCCTAGAGGCATGAAGGATATCTTTCACTGGTTGGGAAAGATTAAACTCATGAAGGCTTAAGCCTTCAGTAACCAAGCTCGGAGATGTAGGGACTTGGGGTTTGGATGCCACAAAGTCCCCTGCTCCTGAGACAGAAGGTCTGGTGCAGCTCCCAGGTCCAGGGAGGAGCCCTGGGAGAGCAGTAGAAGGAGAGGGAACCACACTTGGCGTGGCCAGCGTGGAGCAATGAGGATCATGGATCCGTGATCCCTCTGAAGCTTGAACAGAGTCTTGGGAATCAAAGGAATGGGTGGAAAAGCGTACAGGAATTCCTGACCCCAATGTAGGAGAAAGGCATCGTTGGCCTGAGCTCCCTGACACGGAGTCCTGGAACAGAACCGGGGAAGTTTGGCATTCCACGGACTTGCAAAGAGGTCTATGTCCGGGGTCCCCCATTCCTGAAAGATTCTGCGTATCTGGTCCATATGGAGGGACCATTCGTGTGGGAGCAGAACTCGGCTGAGTCTGTCTGCCCGAGAGTTTTGAACTCCTGGAAGATATACTGCCAGAAGATGAATTTGATGCTCTCTGGCGAAGGCCCATAATCTGAGAGCTTCGTGCAAAGCGACAGAGAGCCCGTCCCTCCTTGCTTGTTGACATAGAACATGGCTACCTGATTGTCTGTTTGGACTAGGACAGTCAGGTTGGCAAGGAGGGTGTGGAAGACTGTGAGGGCAAGGAAGATTGCTCGCAGTTCCAGAAGGTTGATATGAAGGGTGGTCTCTTGGGGAGACCAGGTTCCCTGAGTGGAGAGATGTTGAAGATGAGCTCCCCACCCTGTTTGGGAGGCATCTGTTGTGAGGGTTGCTTGGGGCAACGAAGGTTGGAAGGGGATCCCCAACAACAGATTTTTGGAGGATGTCCACCACTGGAGAGACCAAAACAGTCGTTTTGAGGTGAGTATTTGGTCTGAGAGCAGTCCTGATGCTTGAGACCACTGGGTGGCCAAGGTCCATTGAGCTGCTCTCATATGAAGACGAGCGTAGGGCACCACGTGTACCATGGAGGCCATATGGCCCAGAAGTTGCAGCATTTCTCTGGCTGACAAGTGGCTTCTGGACTGAGCCTGGGAGGCCAAGCTTATTAGTCTTTGGCCTCGGACCAGAGGGAGATAGGCCCTTGCAGTGGTGGAATCCAATTGAGCCCCTATGAATTCCAGAGACTGAGTAGGGATGAGTTGGGATTTGGGAATGTTTACCACAAGTCCCAGATATTGAAGAATACGCCTTGTGCGGTCCAGAGAAATCTGGGCTTCTGACTGAGATGGAGCTCGGACGAGCCAGTCGTCCAGATATGGGAAGACAAAGATTCCCATGCCTCTGAGAAATGCGGCTACGACTGCCATGCATTTTGTGAAGACTCTTGGAGCAGAGGCCAGACCGAAGGGTAGTACTCTGTACTGGAAATGTTTTCCCTGGAACAGAAATCTTAGATATTTTCTGTGGGATGGATGGATGAGTATATGAGTGTACGCATCCTTGAGATCTAGAGAACAAAGCCAATCCTGACTCTGAAGGTATGGAAGGAGAAGGCCCAGAGAGAGCATTTTGAATTTCTCCTTGAATAGAAACCTGTTCAATTCTCTCAGATCTAGGATAGGTCTGAATCCCCCTGTCTTCTTTGTTATGAGAAAGTAAGGGGAGTAGAAACCTAACCCCTGTTGAGGAGGAGGAACCTCCTCTATTGCCCCTTGGGCAAGGAGAGAAGAGACTTCCTGACCCAACAGGGTCAGAAGAGATGGGGGAGAACTGAATTGCCTCACCATGGTATGGGGAGGAAGGCTGGAGAAATGAAGTTTGTAACCCTCCCTGATAATAGAGAGGGTCCATTGCTCTGATGTGACTTGTTCCCATCTGGGAGCAAAAAGAGCTAGCCTTCCAGGAATGGTGAGGGGCTCTGGTTGTTCCAGAGCCAGAAAGGGCAAGTTCTCTAGAGGCAAGTCAAAACCCCTGAGGGGGTTGAGCCTGCTGGGGTGTAGCAGACACTGCAGGCTTTGACTTTACCTGCTTAGATTGTTGACGCTTAGCCGCAAAGCGAGGCTGAGCAGACTGTTGGCCAGTATTTGTTGAAAATCTGGCCTTCTTATAGTAAGGCCTTTTAAAAGACTTCTTTTTGGCAGGGGTAGAAGTAGACTTGGAAAGTCTATCTAGAGTGGCATTTTCTGCATCCATTTGAGCAGCTTTAATTTGCCAGTCTTCCCCAAATAAGTTCTCACCGGTACAGGGCAGGTTCCTGAGGCCTTCTACAACCCAGGGTTCTAGGTTAGAAGCCTGGAGCCAAGCGAGACGTCGGGCTGCAATAGCAATTCCCGAAGCTCTGCCTGCAACCTCAAAGGAATCAAAGGCTGCCCTGTTGGAGAACTTGGAGACCTCTGAAAGTTGTGTCACCATAGAAAATAAGCCCGCCCTTTGATCATCAGGGATAAAGGGAGCAAAATTCTGTATCTTTAGGGCAAGTTTTCCAAGAAACATGCCCATATAAAGACTATAAGAATTGATCCTGGCTATAAGCATACTAGCCTGGAACATCTTTCTTCCAAAAGAGTCCAGGGTCTTACATTCTCGCCCTGGAGGGGTAGAAGAATGTCTTTTGGGACTCTTTATTTTCTTCATGGCAGACTTCACCACAATAGAGTGGTGAGGCAGCTGAGTTTTCTGGAACCCAGGAGAAGGAGGGACCCGATACATGGTGTCCAACCTACGGGAATGGGGAGACAGTGTTAACGGAGTCTCCCACAAATCCATCAAGTGTTCTTGAAGGATTTCATGGATAGGCAGAGTGACTGCCTCTTTAGGAGCTTTCGAGTATCCTAAAATATCCAATTTTTTTGATCTGGGTTCTTTCTCAGAAGATGTAGCAATAGATAAAGCTTTAGCTACATCAACAATGAAATCCTGAAAGGATAAATCCTCTGGAGGAGACATCCTCCTCTTTGGAGAAGAGGGCTCCTCAGGAAGAGTAAGCTCAGCAGAGTCATCAGAGGAATTGAATTCATCAGAAGAATCTGAGTATTCCCTCTGTGCTTCCAATGTACTATACGCATACCGATCGGTATCGATATCGGGCGTATCGGGCATGGGATCGGTACCGGGCGAAAGCCTGAATCCGGCATGCGGAACCGATCGACGCTTGGAAGTCGATGGTCTCGGTTCCGGTGTGGATACCGGAACCGGGGTCGATACCGATGGAATCGGTACCGAGGGCGTCGCAGCCTTAATGAATGCCAGAACGGCCTGCTGCATGGTCTGGACAGTATTGCCCATAGACGCCACTACTGCCTGGATGTCGGTACCGGTATGGGCCGGTACCCCAGAGCAGTCCAACAGGTGATCGGTCGAGGCCGTGCCATCGATGTCAACCTGTGACCCCATGATTGATTGGTAGGCCGGAGCCTCCCGCCGGGGTTTTTTGGCCTGGGCAGAATCCTCGAACTCAGAATTGAGAGCCTCTCGATCTTTAGAAAGAGATTTGCTTTTAGAGGATTTGCCCACAGGAGTTTTGGTTACCTGAGATCCATCCAGAGAGGAAGACCTGGATGACTGTGATGCTTCTGAAGGAAACAGCACATGGAGCTTGTTGGCCCGGTTCTGCAAACCACGTTTAGACATCTGGGTGCAGGATGGGCAGTCCGGTATGGAGTGTTCAGGTCCCAAACATTTGAGACACCATTCATGGGTGTCTGTTACAGAAATGACAGCACTGCATTTGGTACATTTTTTAAAACCAGGGACTGGCTTTTCCATGAGGAAAATTTGTGTAGGCCTTAAGGCCTAACAACAGGTACCAAGCTGTGCTGAAGAAAAAATAAAAAAGTTTTTTTTTTTTTTTTTTTAATATAAAGAAAGAAAGAGAGACCGGCGGTACCGGTTTCGGTATGGGGAAGGCAGGTACGCGGTCTAAAGAAAACAACAAATTTTACAAGTTCTTCAGCGGTGACAGGAACACGACCTGCTGGCTCCGCGGAAAAAGAGAAACTGAGGAGAGCTGGTCAGGAAGGCGGGAAGGCAGCGCGCATGTGCAGTGGGAGGCCCCAAAAGCCTTTCATCTGAAAGGCTGGGGAGCTTTCCCGCGCAGGCTCCGTCGGTACCGACGTACCCATATGTGAGGACTTATTCCTGCTTGTTCCTGGAGATTACAGATTCCTCAGGGTGCTTCATCCTCGAGTGCCTATATTTTATATAATTCCCAAAGTGCACAAAATACTACAATCTCCACCTGGTTGTCCTATTGTCTCCAGCAATGGTTCACTCTTGGAACCATTGTCTAGGTTTTTAGATTATTTTCGTCAACCCTTTGTTCAACAGTCAAGATTTTTATATTCGGGATACGTCTCATTTTTTGCAAATTCTGTCTCAGCATGCTGTTTGGCCCATGACCATCATTATGGCCACTTTTGACTTTGTAGCTTTATACGTACATTAACATTCCACAAGTTCGAAGATTATCTTTGATGCATCAAGTGTTAGAGCAGCGGTCTCATACAGAGCGCATTTCTACTCAGTTTCTGCTGTCTATTGCATCAGATTATTGCATGCAAATGCATGGAGTAGCAATGGGGTCTAGTGTTTCCCCCATTTGGAATGCATTACCAGACAACCTCAGAGCCATCAAAGACCTCCAAACTTTCCGGGAAGAGCTCAAAACCCACCTATTTGTTGAGTACTATGGTTCCTCCACCAATAACAATCTTCCCCAAACCTCCCACCCCCCTTGATAGCCCTTACTTCCCCATCCACTCCCTTTCATGCACCTTTACATATGCTATACAACATAGAGTACACCGTGATGAATTAACAAAAAAGCGGAAACAATATCATTCCGACATCTTGAAGCGGTCACTAAACAAGCCCCACGACCTCTTCAATATAGTGAAATCTCTCATAAGAGAACCTCCTGCAGACCAGTCACAGATGCCACACCCCCAGGCATACTCCAACTATTTACAGTCAAAAATGGTCCAGACTACTACATCTGCAACCAACTACCTTCAACCTGAAGTGACCCAGGCTGGTACAACCTCGAACTCCGCGGAAAACAGCTCTCAGCATACCTTGCCCCAACCATCACCACTATACAAATTTGAAAAAATATCACACAGAGAGATTGAAGACACTATCGCTGCAATCAACCCTACTACCGCACCCAATGACCCATGCCCTGCATTATGGATAAAGGAGTTACGATGTGACTTAAGCCAATATCTGAGTGAATTAATAAACCAATCTCTTACAACCGGATCGTTTCCACCAAGTCTGAAACAAACATCCATCAGACCACTACTAAAAAATAACAAGCTGGACCCATCGAAAGTGGAATCATACAGACCAATTTCAAGTATCCCCATGCTTGCCAAAATAATCGAAAAGTTAGTACAGCGCCAAATCCAACAGCATATTGATACTGAAGCCCCACTGGATCCCTCCCAGCATGGGTTCAGAGAAGCACATGGGGTTGAAACCCTCCTCACCAACCTATTTGACCATCTAGTCTCTGGAACCGACAAAATTCATCAAGGATTCGCCCTCATATTCCTAGACATTGCGGCGGCTTTCGACTCGGTGAGTCACAAGATACTCATACAACGCCTCAGCGAGAAAGGAATTCAGGGAACAGCCCTAAAGTGGTGCAAGTCATACCTGACTAATAGATGGCAACATGTAAGGTCAGGCTCCACAACCTCCGAACCATTTTTACAAAAACCAAGGCGTGCCACAGGGCTCGTCACTATCTGCATTGATGTTTAACATCTACATGCAGCCCATATGTGCCCTAGCACGTTCATTCAAGGTCAACTGTTTAGCCTACGCAGATGACATCCTCCTATACATCCCATTCAGGACTAACCAACCGGACCTCTCCCCTCTAACAAGATGTTTTGAGGCAGTAGCAGAATGGTTCAGCACACAAAACATGAGAATCAACTACAGTAAAACAGATGTCCTTTTCATCTCAAGGAACCAGGACTTCACCCCTCCACTCTCTTTAAAAATCGGCAACACAGAACTGAAAACCAAACCCACAATCCGCTACCTTGGCGTTACACTGGATCAACACCTGGATCTGAAAACTCACATAAAAAACACAGTAAAAACAGTATACATGAAAATAAAGACCTTAAAACATCTCCGACCGCTACTCGACTTCAGCGACTACCGATCGATCTATCAGGCATTAATATTACCTCATTTCGACTATGCCAACGTAATTCTACACGGTCTCCCTCAAGCAACGTTAGCTCCTCTCCAGCTTGCAATGAACACTGCTGCAAGAGTACTAACAGGGGCTTCACGGAGAGAGCACATAACGCCAGTACTGATGAACCTCCATTGGTTACCGGTTCAAGCAAGAACCCTCCACAAAGTTCTAACCTTAACTTTCAAAGCCTCAAACACTCTGACCCCCACAGCCCTCAGCAAGATGATACATAAAGTACCACAGAACAGAAACAGAAGAACCATGATGCAAAACACCCTAGAGGTCCCAAAAGTAATGACAAAATGCACAAGAACAACAACAAATAGGGCCTTTACGATTTACGCTCCCAGAGCATGGAATGCTCTCCCTACCTATATTCGAAATATCACTTACCTAACCCACTTCAGGAAGGCAATAAAGCAGCACCTGTTCACTACATACTACCCTGAATCTAGCCTTAGTAACCATACATATGGCCCCCCAGACAATCTCTCATTACAAGTAAACAATCAGACTCAGCATGAAAAAGGATAATCAACTGATCGCTCAGAATGTACCCCAGTGTAAATAAGATGTAGCTATGTTTCTGCCTGAAATCAGGTACCAGTGTGATACAATGTATAGAGTTAAGAATTGTACATAGTTTCCCCCAGTTACTTCCAAGTTGATCTCCCTGTTTATTGTAAATACAACTCAAAGTTCCTTGTGTTGTATAGTTGATGTTAAATGTAAACCGCTCTGATCTAAAATAGAGCGGTATAGAAGAACTGTTAAATAAATAAATAAATAAATAAACATATCCATACTGTACATAGTTATGCAAATTGTTAAGCTGTACTATCTCGATTTGTTCATAAATAGGTTTTTCAAAGTTATAATGTAAATTTCCAGTTTTGTTCTCTGTAAACCGCCACTGATATTTGGAAGTGGCAGTATATAAGGTCCAATAAATAAATAAATAGTGTGGCCAATTTATCTTTATCCCTCTGAGTGGATCAAAAATATTGGTATTTGTGTTCGTTTTATTGATGATGTTTTTTGCATATGGTTAAACACCATTGACACTTTGGAAGTATTTTCATCTTGGTTCAATACACAGGATCTGTGTTTGAAATTTACAGTGTCTACATCTACCTTGCAACTTCCGTTTTTGGATGTTTTGTTTGTGAATTATAGAGTTATCTTAACTACCCCACTGTATTGTAAGACTGTGGATCGTAACAGGTTGCTCCATTTTTCTAGCCATCACCCCTTTAAATTGAAAAAGGCTCTTCCCATTGGCCAATTTTTAAGGGTTCGACGAATATGTTCTACAGATCATGAGTTTTTGTCTCAAGCAAAGATGTTAACTCAGAGACTTTTCAGCGTGGCTATCCTAAGCAGGTCATTCACAAGGCGTTTCTCAGAGCAAAATATGCCCAACATTTTTGGTTGTTACAAACAAATCTCAAGACAGTATGAATAAACAAGTATGCATTCTGCAATATTCTGATCAAGCGCAAAAAATAGCAGCCAATATTTTTAAACATTGGCATATTTTGGCTTTATATTCAGTTTTTCCAACTGGATCCTGCATTCACCCAAGAATGAAGCTTAAGCAATTTTTTAGTTTCTTCAGATTTTTTGCAACAAGACCTGTCGTTTCCTCTTAAAGGCCACCATGGCCCTTGTGGCCATTGTGGCTTGTGCGCATTGTCATTAGATGTGGACATTGGGTCTGACCCGGTCAGTGGGGTTGTACATCGTTTAAAACACATTACCGACTGTTCAGTGTCCTGGGTCATATATGTTATTATTTGTCCCTGTCCATGAATTTATGTAGGGAGAACCTGCCGACCGGTCAGAATTTGGCTTTCTGAACATAAATCTAGACTTAAAGACATCATACTAACAGCACCTATTGTTCAACACTGCGTTGACCACCATAATGATTGGTGTGATTTATGGTGGTTGGTCATTGATGCAGTAGTTGACTTGCAGGCTGATTGTTGTCTGGCACATTTGGAACAAAAATGGATTTTCCGACTTAAGGCAGTTCAACCCACAGGTCTGAATGATTCAGTTGGATGGATGTCAGTGATTTCATTTTTCAGTTCATTCATTTTCTCACGTCATCTTCCATCTAGTTGCAATCACGTGGCAGATGGCGTAGCTGATTGGCTGGCTTGTTTGTATGCCATTAGGTTCTTTATAAAAGTCTCTGAGTATGCGACAGTTGTGTTGTCTGTAAGGGGAATAATTTGTTCGTTTACATTGTGTCCAGAAGCAGCCTTTGAAATCCAGCCGAAACTCGAGTCTAGGAGCTTCAGCATCCTCCTATTGGGAACCATCTTTTTCCAGCTAAGTTGTTTTTTTAAATGCATTTAAAAATTATGAATTAGTTAGTGGGGTTTGCCGCGTTATTTTCACAAGTGCATACCTCACTCCGCCTTCACTGAGGCCTGCCCAATTATCTCAGGTTAGCTTTGATTTTTGTCCCCATCTTCCTTTATCACAAATTTCATAATGTGAACAGACTTTACACTCTGGTTGTTTTTGTTTTGGTTAATTAGCTTCTGTGTGAGAGCCTTAACGAGTTGTTGTTTGTTGACAGAGAAAGAAGCGACAGGTTTTAGCTATCTATTGGATGTGTGAAGAGAAAGAGAGAGTCAAATATGATCCCAAGGTTGCGAGCTGCGGAAACAGGGAGACGTATAGTGTCATCTACAGAAATAGAGAAAGGAGGGGGGGATGGGTTTAGAGGGAAAGATAAAGAGCTCAGTTTTGGCCATGTTCAGTTTCAGATGGTGAGATATCCAGGAGTGGCTCAGTGGTTGGAACAGGTTACCTCAGGCCGGAGGTTCAATTCCTGCATGGGGACAAGTAACCTCAGGCCGGAGGGACTGGGGTCTTTAGTCCAATGGCCACTCCTTGTGGCCTTGGGCAAGCCACTTAACCCTCCATTGCCTCAGGTACACTTGGATTGTGAATCATTTGGGGGCAAGGGAATAAAAGGTATGTGTGCATGTGCGTGTGTGTAAACTGCTCTGCTGCGCATAGTAAAGGGCGGAATATTAAGTGTCTAAACCATAAGCAACCAGAGAGCCGGGTCTGCATTCCTAGAGAGATTTCAGGTGGAGAGAGAGAGATCTGAGAGTCATCAGCATAAAGATGATACTGAAAACTAAGGGAGGAAATAAGTGGACCAAGGGACTGAGTGTGGAGAGAGAAAAGGAGAGGTCCCAAGACAGAGCCCCGAAGTACACAACTGAAAGCAGGATGTCAGCAGAGGAGGATCCACCAGAACATACACTAAAAGTGCCATGGGAGAAATAAAGCTTATATAAGAACATAAAAAATGCCATACTGGGTCAGGATCAAGCCCAGCATCCTGTTTCCAACAGTGGCCAATCCAGGTCACAAGTACCTAGCAGGTTCCCAAAAAGACACATGTGTTCTATAATGCTTGTATTGGGGCAAGTAGTGGATTACCTGGGTCCTCTTTAATAATGGTTTATGGACCTTTCCTCCAGGAACCTGTTCAAACCTTTTTTAAAACCAGCCACACTGACAGCTTTTATTACATCCTCTGGTAACGAATTCCAGAGTTTGATTACGCGTTGAGTGAAAACATATTTTATTTTATTAGTCTTAAATAGGTTACCCTGTAGCTTCATTGCATGTTCCCTAGTCTTTCTACTTTTGATGCCATAAAAAAATTGATCTTCTTTTACCCATTTCACTCCATTCATTAATTTATAGACCTCTATCATATCTCCCCTCAGCCGTCTCTTTTCCAGGTTAAAGAGCCCTAACCTTTTAGCCTTTCTTCATAGGAGTATCCTTCCATCCCCTTTACCATTTTGGTGGCTCTTCTCTGAACCTTTTCTAAAATCGCTATATCCTTTTTAAGATACGGCGACCAGAATTGCACACAATATTCAAGGTGCGGTCTCACCATGGAACGATATAGAAGCATTATAATATCTTTTGTTTTATTTTCCATTCCTTTCCTTATCATACCTAGCATTCTATTTGCTCTCTTGGCCGCCGCTGCACACTGGGCCGAGGGTTTTAACATGGTATCCACAATGACGCCTAAATCTTTTTCCTGGGTGGTGGTTCCTAATGTGGAACCTTGCATCGTGTAACCATAGTTTGGGTTGTTCTTCCCTAGGTGCATAACTTTGCACTTGTCCACATTACTACTACTACTGTTCATCACTTGTAAAGCGTCACGCACGCAGCACTGCACAACTGACCTAAGAGGTAGCCAACATACAAGAGACAGTCCCTGCCCGTCAAGAGTCAAGCTCATCGGAGCTTACAATCTAGTTAGAACAAACATAAGTTAGAACAGTATAGAGCATTAGTCAGTTCTACGCAAGGTACGGTTTGGTCAGTAGTTTGGTCATAAATTTCATTAAATTTCATCTGCCATTTGAACATCCAGTCTTCCAGTTTATCAAGGTCCTCTTGTAATTTCTCACAATACTCTTGAGTTTTAACAACTTTGAATAATTTTGTGTCATCTGCAAATTTGATAACCTCACTCATTTTATTGCCATTTCCAGTTCATTTATAAATATGTTAAAAAGTAGCGGACCCAGCACAGATCCCTGGGGTACTCTACTATTCACCTTTCTGCATTGGGAAAATTGGCCATTCAGCCCTACCCTCTACTTTCTATCTTATAACTAGTTCCTGATCCACAATAGTGCATTGCTTTCTATCCCATGACTTTTTAACTACGCCAAGAGTCTCTCATGTGGGACCTGTCAAAGGCTTTCTGAAAATCCAGATACACTATATCAACTGACTTACCTTTGTCTACCTGTTTATTCACACCTTCAAAACAACATAACAGATTAGTAAGACAAGACAGATTGAAGACTACAACCATACCTGGAACAAAAACTACCTAAAGTGCAAGCAGGGTTCAGGAAAGGGCGAGGAACGAGAGACAACATCGCAGATTTAGATGGATCCTTGAAAAGACTAAAGAATACCAAAAGGATATCTACTGTATATGTGTTTTATTGACTACAGCAAGGCTTTTGACTGTGTAAACCATGTGAAACTCTGGGCCACAGTAAGAAGCATGGGTTTACCCGAACTCCTGATCGTTCTCTTACACAACCATTACATTGATCAAGAAGCAAACGGAACAAGGAGAAACAGAATGGTTTAAAATCAGCAAAGGCATACGACAAGGCTGCATACCTTCCCCCTACCTGTTTAATTTATATGCAGAGCACATTATCAGTGAAGCAGGACTGTATGAAGACAACAGAAGTGTGAAGATTGGTGGGAGACTCATCAACAACCTTTACTGTGCTGATGATACCACATTACTGGCTGAAAGTGAAGACGATCTGAAACATTTGCTTCTGAAGATCAAGGAACATAGTCTTAAAATGGGCCTGCACCTTAATGTAAACAAGACAGAGATCCTGGCAACTGACAAAATCAATAAATTCATTGTTGATGGAGAAGAAATTGAAATAGTGGACAACTT
The DNA here is from genome assembly GCA_033557465.1 of Ichthyophis bannanicus. Taxonomy (NCBI): domain Eukaryota; kingdom Metazoa; phylum Chordata; class Amphibia; order Gymnophiona; family Ichthyophiidae; genus Ichthyophis; species Ichthyophis bannanicus. The sequence goes on along the minus strand of CM066040.1, from coordinate 301,136,201 downwards.
TAACTTACTTGGATCAACAATAAAGAAGCAACAAGCAGTCAAGAAATCAGACAACGCATTGTTCTTGTCAGAATGACTATGAAGGACCTAGGATAAGATTCTAAAGAGCAGAGATGTCTCTCTCCGTACAAAGATTTGACTTGTTCAAGCCATGGTATTTTCAATAACATTATATGGATGCGAAAGTTGGACAGTGAAAAAAGATAGACAGGAGGAAAATCGATAACTTTGAATTATGGTGCTGATGACGAATACTATGTATACTATGGACTGCCCGAAGAACAAACCAGTCAGTACTAGAGGAGATCAAATCTAAGTTTTCTTTAGAAGTCAGATGACAAGACGTCACCTTTCATACTTTGGACACATCATGCAAAGAGAGAGATCATTAGAGAAAGATATCATGCTTGGCAAGATAGAAAGTCAACGCAAAAGAGGAAGGCCAGCAATGAAATGGATTGATACAATAACAGCAGCTATGGGTGCCAGTCTGTCAACAATGAGCCGCCTGACTGAAGACTGAACAGTTTAGGACAACTATCCTGAGGGACACCATAAGTTGACACCGACTCAAAGGCACTTAATAACAACAACAACAACAAGACAAGATCTTCCTTTGCTAAAGCCATGTTGGCTTTCTCCCATTAAACAATGACTATCTACATGTTCGGTAAGTTTGTTCTGTATAATGGTTTCTACCATTTTTCCTGGTACTGATATCAGGCTCACTGGCCTGTAGTTATGGAGGGTAGGAAAAAGGTGCTGGAGTACCGTCTGGCAAAAAGACAGCATCCCAACAGGAGTCCCTGTCTAGGCAGTAGTGTGCAGCAAAGGTATGCATGGAGGACCAGGTAGCTGCCCGACAGATCTGGTCAATGGACATGGAATGGAGGTTGTCAACTGAAGTTGTCATGATTCGCACGTTGTGAGCGGTGACGTGACCCTCGAGGGAGAGTCTAGTCTGCACATAGGCAAAAGAAATGCAGTCCGCTATCCATTTGGATAGGGTGTGCTTTGTCACTGGAAGTCCAAGGTGATTTGTATGAAAGGAAATTAATAACTGGGAGGATTTCCTGTGAACCTTGGTTCTGTCCAAGTGGTAAGCCAGCGCTCGCTTGCAATCTAAAGTGTGTAGCACTGCTTCGGCCCAAGAGGCATGTGGTCTCAGGAAGGAGACTGGCAGGATTACCGAATGGTTCAGTGGAAGGCTGAGACCACCTTTGGAAGTAAGTGTGGAATGGTACGGAGGACTACCTTGTCATGCTGGAACTGACTGTAAAGAGAATTCGCCACTAAAGCTTGCAGTTCACTAATGTGACAAGCTGAGGTCAGAGCGATGAGGAAGATTTATTTTTAGACTTTGCCTCCCCTTTCTTTTAAGTGCTTTTCTCTGTCATTGGTGTATGTGGCCATTGTCCCGTTTTTATGGTTTTTACATCAGCTATTTATTATGTGATACAATACAGTATTGTTCCTTATGGACATGCTCCCTAAGGCACATTTATTTTAATGGTCTAGAATTTGGCAGCTGGGATTTAATGTTAAAAAATGTAAAGTCATGCATTTGGGCTGCAGCAATCCAAGAGAGCAATATAGTATAGGGGGTGAAGTACTTTTGTCCACTAAAGAAGAGCGGGACCTAGGCGTGATTGTGTCTGATGATCTTAAAGTAGCTAAACAGGTAGAAAAGGCGACAGCAAAAGCTAGAAGGATGCTTGGGTGCATACGGAGAGGAATGGCTAGCAGAAAAAAGGAGGTGATAGTGTCTCTGTATAAGTCTTTGGTGTGACCTCATTTGGAGTATTGTGTGCAATTCTGGAGACCGCACCTTCAAAAGGATGTGAACAGGATGGAGTCGGTGCAGAGGGTTGCTACTAAAATGATTAGTGGTCTTCATTATAAAGCATATGAGAACAGACTGAAGGATCTTAATATGTACACCTTAGAGGAAAGGTGGGATAGAGGTGATATGATTGAGATGTTTAAATACCTCCATGGCATAAATGCACAGGGGGAGAGCCTCTTTCAATTGAAAGCAAGTTCTGCTACGAGGGGACATGGGATGAGGGTGAAGGGAGATAGATTCAGGAGTGATATGCAGAAATATGTCCAATAAGGCTGCTCATATAGTTGCCTATCTGCATCCAATAGCCATGGATTTTCAAGCACCCCCACCGCATATGCCAAAAATCAGCCAGTGAGCAGGAACACTTCGGGCAACCACCATCTAAAGTGAGATGGCTACGCATTGCTCGTCTCGGAGAGTAGTGAGCACGTATCAGACATTTAAACTGTATCTTCTGCCACCTAGCCCCTTCCACTAGGCCTGAAATTTGACGTAGTGCTTTCCCGATCGACCCTGGGGCCACCTCCAAACTCAACTCCCTCACCCAGAGTGCCTCCTCTGCCGAATAATCTGGGGGAGCATCATACTCCCCAAGCCTTCTCTTGAAGTCTGCTATCCTGGGTGGGCTCTCATTGCCTAAGGCAAAAAATCCCAAAATCTTCTCCGAGCGCTACAAATCCAACGCTGCTCTCGGCAATGAAGCCACATAATGAGAAATCTGAGCATAGGCGAATAGATGTCGGGGGGGGGAGGAACTCATATTCCCTGCAAAGCTCGCTGAAGGATTTACATGCCCCCTCCTGGTCTACCACATGGCCCACACTCCTTATGCCCGCCCTCTTCCACTGTCGAAAAGCAGCAGTATCCATGCCAGGGGGAAATCGGGTATTGCCCCCTATGGGTAGCCATCTAGACACCTCTGAGTTACCGCCCCAGTTCTTTTGTAACCTCTGCCAAGTACGCCTAACTGGCAACACCAACACACTGCCAGACTTCGATACGGCACCACTGAGCTGTTCAAATGCAACCCCGCAGCCAAACTAAGAGGCGCTACAAACTCCTCTTCTATCTCTATGGGGGTATACACATCAGTGTTGCCCAGCCAGTCCCCAATATGCCGGGCCTGACAAGCCAGCATGTATGCCTCCAAATCGGGAACTCCGATCCCCCCTTGTTTCCAGCCTCCTCTCAGCCGGTTCATCGGGATGCGCGCCCTAGCCCCCTTCCACAAAAAGCCCCACATCTTCCTTTTTATGCACCTTACATCTCTCCGGGACATCCACACTGGGAGAGTCTGTAGCCAATAGAGGATATGTGGTAAAATCACCATCCCCAGCGCAGCTGCTCTCCCCAGCAAAGACAACGGCAAAGGAGTCCATGCCTGTAACTGTGCCCGGAGCTTAAGGAGTACCCTATCAAAGTTCCTTTTATACAGCTCTTTCGGATCTCTTGTCAAAAGGATACCTAAATACACAAACGAGTCCTGCACCCATCTCAATGGGAACGTCCCTCCCCAGCGCGCCTGGAGCGTACCTGCAACATCCAAGGCCTCCGACTTCTCCATGTTAATACGTAGCCCTGCAAAGCAACCAAAAACTTCGAACTCCCCCATTAGGCACTGCAGTGACCTCCGTGGGAGCGTCAAATGTACCAACAGATCATCCGCAAAGGCAGCCATCTTAAACCCCTGTCGCCCCATGCTCACTCCCTGGATGTCCCTAGATGACTCTATTTTCCAAACCAAAGGGTCTAGAGACAGCACAAACAACAACGGAGAGAGTGGGCAGCCCTGCTGCGTACCTCTTTCTAAGCAAAACTTCTCAGACAGTACCCCATTGCACAGCACACCTGCAGTCGGTTGCATATAAAGCAAGTTTACCATCCTACAAAATGAGCCCCTATCCCATAGCACGGTAGGAGCCTCTTCAGATACTCCCAGTTCACTTGATCAAATGCCTTCTCGGAGTCAAAGCTTATCAAAAGGGACTGCTGCTCGGTGGCCTTCACCCACTCCAGGGACGCCAAAGTTTTCCGGATATTCCGCACCGCATGTCTACCTTTAACAAAGCCCACCTGTGCATCATGAACAAGCTCCCCCATAAACTGCGCTAAACGATCCACCAGTATCTTGGCCAATAGTTTCCAATCAAAATTAAGCAGCGAGATTGGGCGATACGATGCAGCCTGCATATGGTCTTTCCCTGGCTTTGTTATGAGTGTAATATACGCATGATTATCCCCCATACAAACTCCCCTCGCTCTGCTCGTTGATGATACATTGCCACCAAGGGCAAGGTTATCTGATCTCCCAACATCTTGTAGAATTCCACCCCAAAGCCGTCCGGGCCGAGTGCCTGATAACATTCAGCCTTCTGTATAACCCAGTGGACTTCCTCCACCGATATCGGGGCGTCCAACTGCGCCCTCTGATCCTCCGTCAGCCTAGGAAGTTGCATGTCACAGAGGTATTGTTGCATAACACCTACCAATCCCTCCTTTCTCGAATATAGTTTTTGGTAAAAAGATCGAAATACCTGCGCTATGGCTTGACTATCCTTCTGTAAAATCCCCTGTTCATCTCGCAAGGCAGCCACTATGCAGGAGCCTCGGCTACCTTGGAGGCAGCGCGCCAAAAGCCTCCCAGGCTTATCTCCAAAGCGGTACAGCTGGTACCGATAATACATTAAAGATTTTTTCGCCCTCCCATGTAGCACTTCATTCAGAGCAATTTGGGTCTCCCACAATTTCTGTTTGTTGGCCGCACAGGGGTTGAGGCCGAACCGCTGCCTATCCTTCACCACCTGCTTTTCCAGACAAATTATTTGCTCTGCTACCACTTTCCACCTGCGCGCAATATACCCAATGATTTCCCCCCGCATAACCACTTTTGCCGTCTCCCAAAACAATTCTGGGGTATCACGATGGCACTCATTGTGAAAAACGAACTCTGTCCAGCTCTTCTTAAGGTAAGCCTGAAACTCTGCATCCTTATACAATTCCACTGGGAATCTCCAGAGTCTGTTCGGCCATGCAGTCGCCGTCAAGTCCAAGCCCACCCAAATCAGGGCATGGTCCGATATCTCGGTTGGGCCAATTTGGGCATCCTCCACTCGGGCAAAGTCTCTCTCTGACACCAAGATATAGTCAATCCGCGCACTCGTGCCATGGGCCCGCGACTGATGTGAAAAATCCCTCTCCGTGGGTTGCAACAGTCGCCACGGATCCACCACCTCCAGCCGCTGCCGCAGGCCTAGTAGGGCCTTCGTTGTCTGCGTCCTCGCCCCCTCCCCACCCCCTCTGGACGTGTCCAGCTCGATATCCATTACCCCATTAAGATCACCGCTCAGAATTAAGGGAGCCTGCGGCAACTGTTCCACACGGGAAGCCAAGCGGGCGTAGAAAGCTCGGTCTAGCACATTGGGGCTGTAAAGGCTCACCAACACTATGGGCTGCCCCTCCAGGGTTCCATACAACAGCACATATCTGCCCTCAGGGTCCACATAGTCTCTTTCCCGAACAAACCTGATCCGTTTGTGAATTAAAATGACCACTCCACCTTTTTTCCCTTTGGCCGGCGCCCCCCATACCTGCCCCACCCAATCTCGCTTCAATTTATGGTGCTCCTCCACAGTCTGGTGGGTTTCCTGCAGCATGGCTAGATCGCATTTTTGACGGGCCAAGGCTTGAAGCACTTTATATCTCTTAATAGGGGTCCCTATCCCACATACATTCCATGAGATAATCTTCAGGTTATCTGCTCCCAAATGAATCTAATTCCGCCAGCTATCCAGCCCATTATAGGAAGGACCTCCCCAGCCTGAGGCCCTCCCAATAGCTTGTCAAGGTAATGTGTTCCCTTACCATTCTATCACTTAAGCTACTCTCAACCCACCCCTCCCTCCACCCTCCCCCCTTCCTACCACCATCCCTCTCCCCCTCCCCTGCCCCCACCCACTACCTCTCCTCCCCTCCCCCTTCCCCCCACTCACTTCCACTAACCCCTCCAACCTAAATCCTGATCCCTGAAATCTCCCCTCCTTCATGATCACGTGTGATGTGTACGGATCCCCCTTCCCCACTCTAAAGCCCCTGACCTTTCATGGAACTCGGCTGTCCCCCCCCTCAACCCTCCCAGGACCCCCCCTCCCTGATACTCTACATTGCCCTTAGCTTGAAGGCAGGGCGGCCACAGCACTCTACCAAGATACAGTGCCGGAGCGGGGGACCAAGGCATGGCAGGCAGCTCCCTGTTTTACTACAACCTCCCCTCCCTTCTTCTTATTTCCGGCGCACATGGCCACAGCCATCCAGTGTCCCCCCCCCCCCCCCACCCCCATTATTAGGCCCTGCACAAGTGAATGGCGCACAACATAATATAATACGCAGCCCCAACACATGGCTACAGGCCTACTAAACTCCATGCCATGGAGCCCGCGATACCACCTCTTTACCGTGCCATGCCCCCGGCCGTGAGACTGAGGCCTCCATAATGTTGTTTTGGCCTTTGACCCAACATGTCATACAGTAGCAATGTCTTACAATAGTAATGCCATTTATGCACTTTGCCCAGACCCTCCCAGAATACCCGCTCACCTCTTGGCCTCCCTGCCCTCCCACCACGGGACCATACCAACATTCCCACTCCTCCATCACACTCCTTCCCTTGATCTAACCCCATATATCAAGATATACAAACATTCATTCCCCTTTATCAGTCCATAGCCTATTCTGCTCCGTTCCCTGCAGATCGCTTTTCCATTCACCTAGAAAGGCCTACGGCTCTCATGGCATTCCATGTCGGCTTCCTGCATCCGCCTCAGCCTCAGCCTCAGCCTCAGCCGCCGAGTCAAAAGCTTTGTGTACTCCCTCATGTGTTATATGGAGCCAGGCCGGATACTGCATCATAAATTTAATATTGGCCTCCACAAGTTGCTAAACACTCAATATAGGGTCATCCTTCAGAGTGTGTGGGGTGAAGTTATGTTTTGGCAACATATAGTAGCTCTCGGTAACCATTTATTTGAAAAATAAGTGGGTGTTCAGTGGTGATGGGAGGTGTTTGGTAGTAGCTGTTTTTGAATGACATTTTTGCGAGCGACGTCAGCGGAGCTTCCTTTTTAGTTTGGGAGCTAACGGGTTTCCGCATGCGCGGCGTCTTTTTGGGAGTCGGGGATCACAGCGAGTAAGAATGTTAGCGATCTTCAGACCTGGGCAGCATCAGGTTTCCTCATTTTGAAATACGGAGGTTAGCAACTCTGAGATATAGTTGATATATATTTTAAGGATAGCCAGTATTGTTGTCTCAGTCTAAAGCACCACTTTGTTTCACCACAGATATGTTTGCAAGACGTGGAACTATCACAGATTGGCACAGTTTTCGATAATCAAAACCCCTGAAGAAACGAGTAGTGAAACGCGATAGCAGTACTTCTTGTTGGCGTCGGGGAATCGTGTTGGCAACATTGCGACAAGGCATTTCATCCAGATAAGATATGTTCCATTTTATTGAATTTTGATATACATTCACCTGGGTCATTGATGCAAATGGGACATATGAGCTTTGCAATATGGCACATTGTCCACTAGTCTGAGACCCATTTAAAATTGAAAAAATTGAGTTTGAGGATTGAAGCCGAGTAGGGCTAGTGTTTTATTAGTAAATACTGACTACCATTGAGGATATTTGTTCAGCTCCACAAGTTGCTGGCTGATAGGCCCATAGGCCCTCCTCTTTTGGCTTAATGCCACAGAGTAGTCCTGCGCCACTCGCAGCTTCCGATTATCCTGCACTATGCCACCGCTCTTCCTGGCTGCCTGCAGTACTGCCTCCTTCTGCGTAAACTGCAGAAATTTTGCCAGAACCACTCGTGGCCTAGAGTCCTTTGACTGCCTAGGCCCCACTCTGTGTGCTCGCTCAATAACGATCTGACCCACTGCTTCTCCTCCCTCCAAAAGGGAAGAAGCCAGAGTCTCTATATGGGCCTTTAAGTTTCTGTCCTGCACACTATCAGGGATACCCAGGAACCGCAAATTATTTCGCCGCGATCTGTTTTCCAGATTGTCTATTTTGGCCTCCTGCACTTGCTGTGTCTCCTGCAATCTCCGCACCTCCTGCGTAAGCGCTGTCAGCCCCTCTTCAGTTTGCATCGTGCGGTTCTCCACCTCCTCCATCCGTGCACTGAGGGAACCCAGGGAGGCCTGCACCGCATCCATTTTGCCGCTTAGCGCCTCAAACTGAGCCGACAAAGCACCCGCCACCGCAGCCCAGATTTCCTCGATATAAGCTGGCGAGGCCTGAGCGCCTAGCGTCGGGGGAAGGGGGGTGTCGCCATCTTGAGCAGTTCCACTGCTCGCTCCTTGTCTCGCCTGATCACCTTTACTGCCTCCGCCATGCTCTGTCCTCCTCACACACACCGCTTCCCTGCTTTCTCCTGTACTCTACCAGCCGTCTACAAGTCTCCCGACAGCCAAATCACGGCTCTAATCACCGGCACCGGGGTTAAGGGTCCAGAGCACGAGCAGTACACGACCACTCGCTCTCACCACATCACGTGACCTCCTTATTTTTTTATTTATTTAACAGATGGTGAATAGAAGGGCTGAGGTGAGGGAGACTGGAAAGCTGTAGGTAGATACAATAAAAAAAAAAAAAAAAAGAGGGAGGGAGGGATTGAGATCTGACTTGTGAAGAGGGTGAAATCTAAGCAGATAGAGAAGTAAAAAAATTAATAAATAAATGGAAGAAAGATGAAAGTGAAAAATCAATGTCAGAGATAGATTAGGGGAGTAAGTAGACAGGAAGAGGGAAAAGAAAATGGCAAATGATCAGGGGACCTGGAGACAGACAGAAGAAACCAGAGGTTGGGAGCAGGAAGTTAGAAAAATAAAATTGCCAAGAGCAAAAGTAGAAAAACATTTATTTTCAATTTAGTGGTTGAAATGTCAGTTTTTAGAATTTACATCCATTATCTTTATATTTTACATAGTATGTGGAAATGCATTTATTTATTTATTTACCCGCTTTTATATACCGTCTTTCTACAATCCAAGACGGTTTACAAGGAACAAAACATAGCAGTGTAACACAGCTGCTTTACATGGAACAGTAAATTTTGAACAAGGAACTGCGTAGTTTAAACCATGAATTATTTACATATATACATGTTGAGAGGCAGGGGTAAGGGGAAGTGGGTGGAGGGGGAATGGGGGAGATAAGGAGGGAGGAATAAGTAGTGATAGCGGAGTGGTTGGGAGTATTAGCAGGGAGAAGTCTTAAGGGGGCAGAGAGAAGTGTTCTTGGAAGAGGTAGGTTTTGAGTTTCTTTCGGAATTCAGAGTGGTCCGGGCAAGTATGAAGTTCGGATGGAAGGGCGTTCCATATGGAGGGGGCACAAAGGGAGAAGGCCCTTTTACAGGTGGATTGTTTGCGTTTTTTCTTTGCTGCTGGTATGTTTGGGATGTTGACGGTATTAGGCCGATGTGATCTGGTGTTCTTGGTTTTAGATAGGAGAGAGGATAAGCAGGGGGCTGATTCGTTGTGGATAATTTTGTGTATGAGTGTGATGGTTTTAAATTTTATTCTAGACAGTATGGGGAGCCAATGGAGGTTGTAGAGGATTGGGGTGATGCGGGAACGTCTGGAGTTATTTGTGATTAAACGTGCTATTGTGTTCTGTGCCATTTGAAGGGGATGGATACTGTGCTTAGGGAGACCTTGGTAGATGAGGTTTCAGTAGTCAAGGGTAGGGGTGATAAGTGCTTGGCAGATAGTGCGGAAGGAGTCTTGGCTAAGTAAAGGTTGGAGGTTCTTCAAAGTTCGTAATTTGGAATAAATTGTATTGGTTGTTTTCCTTATCTGGTCATGAAAGGTGGGGTTCTGGTCTAGTATTAATCCGAGATATTTGACGTGGCTTTTTATGGGGAGGGTGAAGTCGTCAAGAGCAAGAGATGTCAGGGGGGAGGGGTATAGGAAGGATTGGAAAAAATTTGGAGAGCTTCCGTTTTTGATTGATTTATTATGAAATTGTGACAGTTGAGCTAGTGTCTTAAATTTGTGAAGCATTTAGTTACATTTGAGAAGCTAGGGTTTGTTATGTTGAATGGGGTGAAGAACATGATATCATCTGCATATATCTGATATTGGATACCATGTTCTTGAAAGATTCTGCATAGGGGTTGGAGGAAGATGTTGAAGAGTGTGGATAAGCTAGATCCTTGTGGGACTCCTTGCTTTTGGATGACAGATTGGGAGGTGTTGTTACCTATGTTGTGTTCTGTGTTCCAGGTAGGATCGGAACCAGTTAAGGGTTGTATCTCTTAGGCCAATTTCATGGAGTCTGTTGAGGAGTTGATTATGGGGGAGTGAATAAAAAGCAGAGGATATGTCAAGGAAGATTAGTAGGCAACCTTGAGCAGGATTTTGAGTGTGGAGGGTCACTGAGTCTAGGAGAGACGTTATACGAGTTTCTACACCATGGTTCTTTTTGAAGTCTGTTGGAAAGGATCTAGAGGTGCATGTTCATCCATGAAGTTTTGGAGTTGGGTTTGAACTATTTTTTCTGTTATTTTTGCCAAGAGGGGGATACTCAATATTGGTCTATATGATGTTGGCAATGAGGGATCTAGTTTAGATCCTTTAAGAATGGGACGTATCGATGTCCTTTTTAAGTATGCTGGCTTAATCCTGGCCTGGAGGGAGGCATTTACTATGGGTAGGATGTATGGGCTGATGGATTCTCTAGTACTCTTTATCCAGGAGACTGGACATGGGTGAAGAGTTGAGGTAGAGGCACTGAGGTTTTTAATGACTGTGCTTATGTTGTCAAGTAAAAGGGAATCAAATTGATTCCAGGTTGTTGTGGGGGTTGCATTGTTGTTAAGAGATACCTTTTGGAGGTTAGTTTGTAGTTGGGGTTACTGGAATTTAGAGCAGAGGTGATCTGCTATGGATTGTGGGGATATTTTTTGGTCCGGTTCCTGTTGCAAATGTTTGCTTATTAGTGCTTTGGCGTTGGAAAAAAGTTCTCTGGGTTTATTTAGGGAGCGTGTGATAATGTTTTCGTTGTGTTCCTTATTCTGTCTTAGTGTTTCTGAGCAGTAGTGGTGAAGTTTTTCTGTGTAGCTAATGTGTGTGTCAGGGTCATGTGAACGTCGCCAGTGGCGTTCCAGCCTTCTGAGTTCTTTTTTTAAGTCATGTAGTTTGGTAGAGAACCAGGGGGCTCTTTTACGTTGCTTCTGTGAATGTGGTTTGGATGGAAGTTGGGCCGCAGAGGTCATAATTTCATTCCATTCATTAATTTGGGAGTCAAGGCTCGTCTGTTTGTTAATGAGGAGCTCAAGTGGAGGAATGACTTGTTCGAAGAATGTGTCAATATTGAATTGTTTGAATTTGCATGTTTGTTGAGATGGAGTGGTTTGTGGACCTTTTTGGAGGTGGGAAGGAAATGAGAATAGTATAAGTGAGTGGTCGGACCATGGAACAGGATGAATGGAGTATGTAATTTGTCTGTTAGATGATATATGCTTTGGTATAAAGATTTGATCCAGGATATTTCCTTTATTATGGGTGGATGATTTGAGGATCTGTGAAAAGTGTAGGGCTTCCATGGCCTCTAGAAATGTGGAGGCTTGTTTCTGTGATGTTGAGGCGAGATTAAAGACCCCTAGTATGATAAGGGGATGTGAGGTGTTTTGGGGGGTACAAGCTAACTCAAGTATGGAGGAGAGGTCAAGTATGGAGGAGAGGTCAAGCGTGTCGGTCTGGGGGCTCTATTTATTTATTTATTTATTTATTACAAATTCTTATATACCGCGCTATTTGGCATCAGCGCGGTTTACATTATAACACAACAACCATAACAACATGCTGTTTGGTTTTACATCGAACAGGGGTCCAAACTTGGATAACAGGGGTAACTATATACATGAGATTTTTACATAGTAAAGAGTAGCTTGGATAACAGGGTTGATTATATGCATGAGATATTTACATGGCAATGAGTGGGTGAATATATAGGAAATATAGTGTGAGGGAGTTGTTAGAAACTCTGATGGAGTCTATTCCTAGGGTGGAGACTGCTTCATATGTGGTTAAGTGTAGATCAGTTTTTGAAATAACACCAACTCCACCACCTCTGCTGGTTGTTCTGTTACATAAGTTGATTGAGTGGGTAGGGGAGCAGAGCTGATTTATTAGCACAAAGTCGATTTCCTGGAACCATGTTTCTGTGAGGCAGAGTATTTATTTATTTAGCAGGTTTTGTATACCGTCTTATCATTAATTCAAGGCGGTTCACATGGAACAAACATAGCAATAGGCTTTTACATAGAACAGGGAGTAGAAACTTGGAGGAGTATATGGGGTAGTAGATACATTTAACAATGGCTAACTATGTACAGTAACATTGTTGCAATGAGGTGATATGACTACATTTATCAGTTGTCCATTGCATACATCTGTCTAAATTATGGTCGGATATTAGGTCTGCTATGAGAGGGATCTTATTCCTGGCTGAGCGCACATTGATGAGGGCGCATTTAAGTAGGGGGTGAGTGTATTGGGATGATTGTATGTGGGTGAGCTGGGGATTAGTGAAAAACTTCTTAAGTCTGCAGTTCCTGTGATGATGGTTTGGGAGGGAGTAGGATAGGGTCCTTTAAGGTGGGAGGAGGTCTTAATGAGTGGATTATTGGAATCGGGTTTAGGGTGCTATGCTTCACTTCTAGAGCATATGAGAGGAGAGATGAAGTCAAGTATAGTAGAAGAAGGTGGGTCCATATGTTAGTATATTGGTGCTTGATGGACTCCATCTTAGATTGAAGTGGATGGGGTGAGGGGTTGGGGGTTGTTCTATGCTGGTGGAGTGTGGTAGTAACAGGGTGGAGTAGGTTTGGAGGGAAGTCTTAGGAGCTGTTGGTAGGATTGAGTTAATGCAGTAGTTGTTTAGACTTACAAGTGGATTGTGATCACTATTATTATAGTAAGTGATACAAGTTCTAAGCAGTGAACTAGGTAGTGGGGGTGAAATAGCATGGGGTTGGTTCAGAAATGGGGCTAGGATAAGGCTGGAGGGGAGCATTGCTTTTAGGTTCCAAACTATTATAAAATGCAACAATACCTGAAAGACGAAGGATCAGCAGTAGATTAGTAGATGGTTATACTTGTGCGGATATATGGTTGGATTGGGTTTAACCCTTTTGGATCGAGTCGTCTATGGTGGTCTGAGGACACCAGGGATCCACGCCTAAGGGCCATGCCAAAGTGCCCTTTGACTAGGCCCTTAGGCGTGGGCATGCAGGGGCAGGCACGTCTGGTGGCGCTGTCTGTATTTGAGTTCAGGTCGGCTCCGATTGGTCTCTTTGCGCGGGGGGGCAGGTAATCCCTTGTCCTGCTCTCCTGGGGCCGATCGCCGATCAGAGCTGCAGCATGGTAGAGAGGAAGAGAAGCAGCTTTAAATCAAGGGTGCCATCGGGCGCACGGCTGCACGCCGCTCTCCACACCGGGCCCGGGAAATCAGCCCTTTAAATCGAGGGCACCATCGGGCGCATGGCTGCACGCCGCTCTCCGCGCCAGGGCTGGGCAATCGGCCCTTTAAATCGAGGGTGCCATCGGGGACCAAAGGCGTGGGCCTGTACACCCAGCACCATCTAATCACCAGCTAAGCACCAGGCTGCCTCGAGGAGAAGAACAGAACCAAACATTCCTCCACACCTCACCTCCTGACCCCAACCAGCTCCCATACAAGTAAGCATCCACCACTGCTACCCACAGCCAGGTGACTCCATTGTTACCCACTGCTTCCTCACCATCGCTACCCCATTACCCACAATTAATTCTGCTTCATCAAACTTGCCACCCATTGCCTGCTTTGAACTTGCTTCCCATTGCCTGCTTTGACCTTGATACCCATTGCTACATTGAACTTGCTACCCATTGCTGCTTTGAACTTGCTACCCATTGCCTGCTTTGAATTTGCTTCCCATTGCTACATTGAACTTGCTACCCATTGCCTGCTTTGAACTTGCTTCCCATTGCTACATTGAACTTGCTACCCATTGCTACATTGAACTTTGCTGCACAGGCTTTAGTCTTCCCACTACTATAGTCTTCCCGCTACCCACTAATGGTACGTTTACCTATATTGCATCGTGTTTACCTATATTGCTCCACTACACCTCTTCCATGGCCCCCCCCATCTCATTGTCTTTCTCTTCCTCATACTCCCCAACTGCCTCCCCTACTACCAGTACCCTCACTCCTCTCCCCCCTACTCCCCCTCTACCTTCCTTACTTCTCCCTCCATTCTGTCTTCTAACCTAGCATCTGCTCTTGAACTTCATTACACCCTCCCCCTCATTCAACCTGCCCTCCTCTCTTTAAGGCAACCCCACCCTTGTTTCCGCCATTCTGCCTCTGCCTTACCCCACTCTCTACTACTCCTTCTCCTTGTCTCATCAGGTAATATCAACCCCAACCCTGCCCCTCCCCATTTTTCTATCTCACTTTAAGAAGAGTTCCTCATGTACCTTATCTAATCTCATCCATAACCTTCTCCTTTCCCCTCCTACCCGCCCTCACTGTGGTGAGGAATGCCCTTCAGAAGAGATGGAGATAGGGGAAAATCCTGGTAGAAGTAATGAAACAGCACTAGCACACAGGATTTCCAATGCAGAGTTGGAAAAAACACAGCTCTCTGCTGAGCACAGGACACGCCCCAGCTCAGGGGAGGAGACAGGCTTCTGCACTGATTGGGCATGCTCAGGGGAAGGTCAGGGCATGCCGGGAAATGAAGCCCTTTTAAATCCCCAAGCAGAGAGGGAAGGAAGAGGAGGAAAAGAGAAAAGGAGGAAAGAGGAAATGAGGGAAAAGGAAGGAGGAAAACGCTAGAACCCTGGAGCAAGGCAGAACCTTGGAGCAGTAAACCTTGGAGCCAAGCACACTCTAAGAAAGAACCTTACTACAAGGTAGAGCCTGGGCGTGGGAAGGCTAGCAAATTCAGCACATGGAAAGAAGGTATCTGGTCTGGTAGCAAACAAGGCTACAGAAGCAAGGAAGTGAAGCAGGAAATTTTTCAAAGAGAAATTCACAGAGCAGAGGAAATAGCAGTAAGTCTGCTGAGTTTTTGAACCAGAGAGACTTCTGGAGGAAAGGTGCCAGTTCTTATTCAAACTCTGCTAAAGGTAAAGCTGACTTTTCTACTTTTAATGCTTTACTAGAGAAACCTTTTATTTGTGCTAAACTTCACAAGGTAAACCCAGCTGCAGAAGCTGATAGCAAGTGGGGGAAGGGTGTCATCCATACCAAAGACTTTCACACGGATAAAGAGCAGTTACAGGCTGAATTGCTTTTAAAACAGTTTCAAGAGTTTCTGGAACTGAGGTCAGGGAAGCTTAGCAGGCCTGACAGAGACAGCGATAGCCTTAGCTCTGATGAATGCATGCAAGTGGATAATTACCTGCCTGCCTTAGAAGCGGACCCTTCTCCAATGGATTGTTCAATCTGCCTCAAAGAAGACAGCAATGTAAGAAACCCTTGAACACTGTATGAAAAGAATACAGGGAGTTTGCTGTACTTGCTGCCAAGCTAACAGGTTTACAAATTGTTTTCATTTGTTGTTTTGAGAAGCCACGCTGTGGAAGGAACAGCTGTTTGTTTGGTGCTGCAATAATTCTGAAAGACCACATGAGGCACTGCTGAGTTAAAGCTGCTGTGATTGTGAAGAGCCAAGTAGAAGCTAACTTAATTTCAGTTGTACTTCCTATGTTCCTGGTTTCAGCTGTTTGGGTTGAAGTTGCACCTCTTGCGTTATGTACCATTGAATTTTGATGCGCTGGAAAATATCTCCACAACAATAAATTTCTTGCAGCCTTAACATTCGTGTCATGACTACAATTTAATCCTGAAGGAAATACAAGCACACTACAAGTCCCAGAATTCCCAGGGGCCAGTACAAGCTTCATTCCTCAGGGACATTACAAGGCCACTCCTGCCTGTAAGCTCTCGGGCCCGGGCAGGAGCGTCGCATCACTCATGACCCAATCACTCATCCAGAGATATCAATCCCAACCCTATCCCCTTTAGAGCTCTGTCTCACTCCAAGAAGAAATCCTCACATAACCTATCTAATCTCATCTATATCCCACTTCATTCCCCTTACACGTCCCCTCCCTCTTGCCCCTCATGGAGGGCATACTCATCCAGAAACACCCACCTGTACCCAAACCCCTCTAAATCCCTATACTACTCTGGAAATAGATCCTCATGTATCAGCCCCCCTAGACCGCCTTCTTACTCTAGAAAGAAATCCTCATGCAACTTGTCCAACCTTATCCATATCCCTCTCCTTTCCCCCTCCACTCTCCCTTTCTCATGTGCCCTATGGAACGCAAGCTCAGTCACCAACAAACTTCCTTTTACTCATGATCTCTTCATCTCTAATGCGCTACACCTTCTTGCCCTAACTGAAACCTGGCTCCTCCCAGATGACACCATATCCATCGCTGCTCTCTGCCACGGGGGATACCAGTTCTCCCATACACCTCGCTCCACCGGCCGCGGTGGTGGAGTTGGGCTTCTACTTTCCCCCTCCTGCCAATTCCAAACCCTCTTGCTGCCCCAGTCGCATTCCTCCCTCTCCTTTGAAGTCCACTCCATTCGCCTCTCTACACCTCTTCCCCTCCGTGTAGCTGTTATCTATCAAGCACCCGAAAAATCCACATCGACCTTCCTTACCAATTTCGACTCCTGGCTTTCCGTCTTTCTGGATCCCTCTTCCCCCAGTCTTATTCTTGGTGACTTTAACATTCACGTGGATAACCCCTCCGATCCCCATGCCTTAAAGTTCCTCGCCCTCACCTCCTCGTTCGACCTCCAACTTTGCTCCACTGCCCCCACCCACCTGCATGGCCACTGCCTTGACCTGATACTCTTCTTTAATCCTCTCCCTCAAACTTCCGCAACTCAATCCTTCCCTCATCTGACCATCACCTTCTAACCTTTAATTTCCAGCTTCCACCGTCTCTACCTCATACTGTCTCCTCCGACCTATTTAGAAACCTTCATAATATTGATCCCCTGACCCTCTCCTCCACCATTTCTCCTTCTCTTTCCTCTATTATGTCCTCTAAGTCCGTTGAGGAGGCAGTATCCTCTTATAATGCTGCACTATCCTCGGCTCTCGACACTCCTGCCCCACCCACCCCACCCCACGTCCCGTCCGACGTTCTGTTCCCCAGCCCTGGCTTTCTTCCACAATCCGCAACTTAAGCATCTGTGCCCGCTATGCTGAACGTGCCTGGACCAAATCCCACTCCCCGGAAGACCTTCTACACTTCAAATTCATGCTTGGCTCCTTCCAATCAGCCATAGCACTTGCCAAACAAGATTACTACATCCATCTGACTAACTCCCTTGCTTCTGATCCTCGCCACCTCTTTAATACCCTCAATTCCCTCCTTAAGGTGCCCCCCCCCTGGTCCCGCCCTCCCTCTCCGCCCAAACCCTAGCCGACTACTTCCATGACAAAGTCCACAAAATTACCCTCCAATTCCCCACTTCCTCATCTACCTCTCCCCCTCCCCAATTCTCCCCCCTCATCCATACCTCCTCTTCTACCTTCTCCTCCTTCACTATGATCTCCGAAGATTAAACTGCACTCCTTCTTTCCTCCTCCAAGCCCACCACCTGTTCCTCTGACCCCATCCCCACCCATCTCCCACACCCCATCTCCTCCTCCGTTGTCCCCTCTATCTCTCATATTATCAACCTTTCACTCTCCACTGCTACTGTCCCCACCGACTTCAAACATGCTGTTGTCACACCTCTCCTCAAGAAACCCTCACTTGATCCCACCTGTCCCTCTAACTATCGACCCATCTCCCTCCTTCCCTTCATATCTAAACTACTAGAACGAGCAGTCCACCGCCGCTGCCTCGACTTCCTCACCTCCCAGGCCCTCCTGGACCCACTACAATCTGGCTTCCGTCCCCTACACTCCACTGAAACAGCTCTTACAAAAGTCTCTAATGACTTGTTCCTGGCTAAATCTAAGGGCCTCTACTCTATCCTCATCCTTCTCGACCTCTCCGTTGCCTTTGACACTGTTGACCACAATCTTCTCCTCACCACCCTCTCCTCGCTTGTTTTCAAGGGATCTGTACTAGCCTGGTTCTCCTCCTACCTCTCCCATCGCTCCTTTAGCATATGCTCCGGTGGCTCCTCCTCCCCCACCCCGCTCCATGTCGGTGTACCCCAGGGATCCGTCTTAGGCCCCCTCCTTTTCTCCCTCTATACCCAATCCCTTGGAGCGCTTATCTCCTCCCATGGCTTTCAGTACCATCTCTATGCCGATGACTCCCAAATTTACCTGTCTACACCTAATATCTCTCCAGAAATCCAGACCAAGATCTCTGCCTGCTTTCTGACATCGCTACCTGGATATCTCACCGCTGCTTAAAACTAAACATGGCCAAGACCAAACTCCTGGTCTTTCCCCCCAACTCCTCCCCTCTTCTTCCCCCTTTCTCAGTCTCCATGGTTGGATCTATGATCTTTCCTGTTCCCTCGGCCCGCAATCTAGGGGTTATCTTCGACACCTCTCTCTCCTTCTCCACACATATCCAGCTTGTACCTAAGACCTGCCGCTTCTTTCTCTACAACATTAGCAAAATCCGTCCCTTCCTTTCCGAGCACACTACCAAAACACTTATCCACTCCTTAATCTCCTCTCGCCTCGCCTACTGCAACTTACTCCTTGCTGGTCTCCCCGCGAGCCATCTCCTTCCCCTTCAATCTATACAAAACCATGCTGCTCGACTTATCTTCCGCCAGTCTCGCCATGCCCACATTACCCCCCTTCTCAAGTCACTTCACTGGCTCCCTATCCAATTCTGTGTCCAATTCAAACTTCTCCTACTGACCTATAAGTGCATTCACTCTGCGGCCCCTCCATATCTCTCATCTCTTATCTCTCCATACATCCCCTCCTGGCAACTTCACTCTGCTAACAAATTACTTCTTTCCAGGCCTTTCACGCGCACCGCTAACTCCCGACTTCGCTCTTTTCACCTTGCTGCTCCTTACGCATGGAACAGCCTACCTCTCTCCATACGCCAGGCACCGTCTATGGCTCTCTTCAAATCCAGGTTGAAGACCCACCTCTTCACAATCGCTTTCAGATCCTGACTCTATCCCTTATCTTAACCTGACCTCATAACTGAGTTGTAAGACCACATTGTGCTTTGCACCGTATTGACTACTGCTCTGTTTTGTCTCGTTTTTGACTAATGCTCTGTATTGTCTCGACTAGATTGTAAGCTCCAACGAGGATGACTCTGACGAGCAGGGACTGTCTCTTGTATGTTTATCTGTACACCGCTGCGTGCATGGCGCTATATAAGTGCTCAATCGTAGCAGTAGTAGTAGTAGTAGTAAGAAGCTGTTGCATAGCAGGCTGCGGTTTTCTAGTTCTCTGTTGATTTGTCTGCATGAAAGTGATATTGTTGCTGTCATGGGTTGGGCTGGGGTGGCAAGGTAATAACTCTTTTCCCTCCTCCACCCCTTGTTACTCAAACCTGGAGCTAAGGTGTCCCTTCCCATCCCCCCTCCCCCACTTCTGATAACATGTGCCTGATTTTCATGCAATAATCTAGTAACCTTAGTTTGGTTACACACACACACAGAAGTGTCTGGGAGGAAAGGACAGAGGCTGTGTATGTGCAGAGCACCGAGACAGGATGCAGCTTTCCTCGGCGTGAATCTGGAATGAACCCAATCTCACCTGATCCCAGAAGGTGAGCAGGGTCAGGCCTGGTTAGTACTTGGATGGGAGACCACATTGTAATACCAGGTATTGCAGCTAACTGTATGGAAGAAAAGCCTGGCAATCTACTTCCAGTTGCACCTTGCCAAGAAATCTCATGGGCTGGGTCACCAAGAGTCAGCACTGACTCAACGGCACACAACAAAAGGATTCAGGGATAGGCCTATACAACTATTCGCCAGGGGCTGCAGCCTTAGATCAGCAGCCACACCCTTATCTGCATAGCTGCTGGGTCAGAAGATCTGCAGGGTAGCTGTGAAATCAGAGCATAGTCCCCCTTCCAGCTATTCCCCAGTATTATTCCTTAGTTCTGAGGGGAAGTAGTATAGGATATTGTTAGCTTTTGGGCGCCTGCTAGGTACTTGTGACCTGGATTTGTCAAGGGGGAAAGAGCATACTGGCTTGAAGGACCATCACTGACCCGGTTTGGCAGATGCTCTTCCCCAATCCCACTATTTTTAGAAGAAAACAGGGGCCTGCAAGCGGGGGTAGCGGGAGACCATGGTTTGATGAAACATGCTTATTAGTCATGCAGCTGAGAGCTGCATGGGCTGATGGAAGAAATGTGTGGACGGATTACTTACTTTAATTATCCCTCAGCAGTGACTGAGCTTCAGTAGGAAGAAACTGCACAACGTTCTTGCTTTGCTTTAGAAAATCCTTTTAATTAAAACCGTGATTGAATCAGAAATCAAATCTCCATTTACAATTAAAGTCTCAATGAAAGCACTACAGGAAAGAGACAGGCAGTTAGAAGAGGGAGACGAGAGACAGCCTTGAACCTGGAGTAGGAAACACTTCAGAGTCAGTCAGGCAAAAACAGAAGAGACAAAGCAAGCTGCCAAATTAGCCACTTCCAGGAGGGAAATTTTAAGCCAGTCCTGGATTTCTGACAAACCTATCCTGTTGCATTATGGGATCTACAAAATTGATTTCAGTGGGCAGAATAAGGGACTAAAATTACCATGTTGCTGCATGTTCAAAATCAGGACTGGACAAAAAGTCTCCCTCTTGGAACTAGGTAACTTTGCAGTTCTGGGGAGTGGAAAACGGCAGAAACAAACTGCAGAGAGAGAACATCCCAGATAGAGGAGAGACAGCCAAAAAGAGAAAAACATAAGAACATAAGATATGCCATTCCGGGTCAGACCCAGTATCCTGATCCCAAATAGTGGCCAAAGAGGTCACAAGCACCTGGCAGGTTCCCAAAAGGTAGACAGATTCCAGGCTGCTTGTCCCAGGGGTAAGCAGGGCATTCCCCCAGCCCACTTTAAGAATGCTTTATGGACTTTCATTATTTATTTATTCAACATGTTTCATATACCGCCCTTTCCAGAGATCAGGGGCGGTTTACATAGAACATCATTGAACTTCGTAACTATATACAGTTAACTTGTTAAAACTATCTTACAATTAACTATGTACAATGTAGCAGCAGTTAGATATGAAAGGGGGAAAGTGGAATGTTCTTATTTACATGTGGTCATTCTTAAGAGCAAAAAATGCTGAGTGTCTTAATTAGCTTGGGCTTGGGATGTATTATAGGGGTTGCCATAATATTTAATGAATAGATGTGTTTTTAGGTCTTTTCGGAATTGTAGAAGGTCTTTTACTGCTCTGAAGCTGTCAGGAAGAGAGTTTTCCTTCAAGAACTTATCCAAACTTCCCTTGAACCCACCTACACTAACAGCTTTTACAACATCCTCCAGTAATGAATTCCAGAGTTTGATTGAAGCATTTAGTGAAAAAATATTTTCTCCGATTAGTCTTAAATGTGCTACATTGTAGCTTCATTGCATGTCCCCTACTTTCTACATTTTGAAAGAGTAAACATAGAAAGAGAGAAAAAACATAGAAAAATGAAGATAGAAAAAGACCACATGGCCTATCTAGTCTGTCCTTCCATATCAACAACTACAACAGTCCCCTTTTTTCCTTTAGAGATCCTCTGTGTTTCTCCCATGCTTTTTTGAATTCAGATACTGTCCTCATCTCTACCACCTCCACTGGGAGACTATTCCACAGATCCACCACTCTTTCCGTAAAGAAATATTTCCGCATATCACTCCTGAATCTATCTCCCTTCACCCTCATCCCATGTCCCCTTCATAGCAGAACTTGCTTTCAATCAAAAGAGGCTCTCCCCATGTGCATTTATGCCATGGAGGTATTTAAATGTCTCAATCATATCACCTCTATCCCGCCTTTCCTCTAAGGTGTACATATTAAGATCCTTAAGCCTGTCCTCATATGCTTTATAATGAAGACCACTAACCATTTTAGTAGCCACCCTCTGTACCGACTCCAACCTGTTTATATCCTTTTGAAGCTGTGGTCTCCAGAATTGCACACTATACTCCAAATGAGGTCACACCAAAGAATTATACAGAGGCACTATCACCTCCTTTCTTCTGCTGGCCATTCCTCTCCGTATGCACCCAAGCATCCTTCTAGCTTTTGCTGTCGCCTTTTCTACCTGTTTAGCTACTTTAAGATCATCAGACACAACCACACCAAGGTCCCGCTCTTCTTTAGTGGACAAAATTACTTCACCCCTTATACTATATTGCTCCCTTGGATTGCTACAGTCCAAATGCATAACCTTGCATTTTTTAACATTAAATCCCAGCTGCCAAATTCTAGACCATTCTTCAAGCTTAGCTAGATCCCTCCTCATGATATCTACACCTTCTTGGGTGTCTACTCTATTGCAGATTTTGGTATCATCCGCAAAGAGGCAAACCTTACCCGACAGCCCTTCCGCTATATCACTATCAAAGATGTTAAAAATAATCACACCAAGGACAGATCCCTGGGGCACACCACTGGTAACTTCCTTCTCCTCAGAGTGAGCTCTATTTACCTGTATCCTTTGTTGCCTCCCACTCGACCAGTTTCTAACTCAAGCAGTAATTTCAAGGTCCATCTTTAGGGTGCTCAGTTTGTTTATAAGTCGCCTGTGAGGAACGGTGTCAAAGGCTTTACTGAAATCTAAATACACCATATCTAGGGCTCTCCCTCGGTCCAACTCCCTGGTCACCCAGTCAAAGAAATCAATCAGATTTGCCTGACAAGACATGCCTCTGGTGAATCTATGCTGCCTCGGATCCTGTAATCTGCTGGACTCCAGAAACCTCACTATTTTCTCTTTCAGCAGCGTTTCCAATAATTTACTCACCACCGAAGTTAAACTAACCGGCCTGTAGTTTTCAACCACATCCTTATTTCTGCTTTTGTGTAAAGGCACCACATATGAGCCTCTCTCCAGTCCTTTGGCGCCACTCCCGACTCCAACAAGGCATTCAAAAGGTCAGTCAGTGGAGCTGCTAGAACGTCCCCAAGTTCCCTCAGTATTCTAGGGTGTATCACAGCTGGTCCCATCGCTTCGTCTACTTTAAGTTTAGTTATTTTCTCACGAACACAGTCGTCTGAAAATTGTTCATGATGCCCCTCGCTTCTGTTCCTGTTTGCAGGTGTTTTCTGAGGTCCTGTTCCTGGTTCTTCATCTGTGAACACAGAACAGCAATATTTGTTAAGCAATTCTGCTTTATCCTTATCAGCTTCTACATATTCTTCTCCTTCACCCTTGAGTCTGACAATACCACTTTTGACCTTCCTCTTCTCACTAACATATCTGAAATATGTCTTATCCCCCCATTTTATTGCATTGACTATTTCATTCTCTTTTTGAATCTTTGCTTTCCTGACTACTTTGCTAGCTTCTCTAAGTTTTCCCAAATATAGATGCATGTCTTCCTCTCTCTGTGATCTCTTGTATTTCATGAAGGCCTCCCTTTTTTTCTTCAACTTTTCAGCTACTTCTTTCAAAAGCCATAGCGGCTCCTTTTCCTTTTACCTTAATTTACCATTTTAACAAAAAGGTTGCTTTCCCTTAAAATATCCCCTTTCAGTTTTGTCCACTGTTTTTCTATATCCCCCAGCTGTTCCCATCCCGCTAACGACTCCCTGAGGTATTGGCCCATCTTGGCAAAATTAGTCTTCCTAAAGTCTAAGACTCTCACTTTTGAATGGATTTTAACAGCCCTAGCCCTAATACTGAAGCACACCATCTGGTGATCACTGGATGCAAAATGATCTCCCACTATAACATCAGAAACACTTTCACCATTGGTAAACACCAAGTCCAGTATGGCCCCTTCAAGTGTGGGGTCTGTTACCAATTGCCTGAATAGTTCTCCCTGTAAAGAATCCAGGATCTCCTTACTTCTAGATGATACTGTAGCAGGAATGTGCCAGTCAACATCTGGCATATTGAAATCGCCAATCAGTAGCTCTTCCCCATTCCTAGCAATGCTGCATATGTCTTCCATTAACTCTCTGTCCACCTCTTCCTCTTGTGAGGGAGGTCTATATATCATGCCAATTCAACCCCACCCTCTGATCTTCCACACACCAACGCTCACAAACCTTCATTCTCCACATAAATAACTCTGTCTCAAGTACCTTTGAGATTTCCGAGCTCTACTTGAAAATATCAACCTGACCTAATTATGTTTGTTGTACATATGTATATAGTTACCCTGTTGCTCCAAGTTCAAACTCCTGTTACAATGTAAACACAGATCTGTTGTCTGACTGTGCAATCTTTGATATATGTAAACCGCACTGATAATAAATAGCGCGGTATATAAAAGCTGTTAAATAAATAGATTTCTCTTTCCCTCTTTCTAGTCTAACTCACAGTGCCTCCTCTCTCCCTTTTAAGCTCTGTAATTCCAAAGCTTTAAGATTATTTTTTACATATAATGCCAGTCCTCCTCCCCTTCTTCCTACCTTGTCCTTTCTGAAAAATGTATAGCCTGGTATAGTTACATCCCAGTCATGGTTTTCTTTGAACCATGGTTCTGTAACTGCCACTAAATCCAAGTCAGCCACTCCCACCAAAGCTTCAACATCAGGGACCTTATTTCCCATGCTACGGGCATTTATACACACCGCTTTCCATCTGTTATCCCTTTTACCCATTTCCATAAAGGTATTTAATGTTTCACTTACCTGGGGGCTTTCTTCACCCATCCCCAATGAATCTAGTTTAAAGCCCTCTTCAGTAGATTAGCCAGTCTACTACTGAAGACGCGTCGACCTTTCTTGGACAGATGGACGCCATCTCTGCTCTGCAACCCTTGGAACAGCATCCCATGGTCCAGGAAACCAAAACACTCTCAATGATACCATCCACACAGCCATGCATTCATCTCCAGGATGCGAGCTTCTCTGCCTTGGCCTTTACCCTCAACAGGGAGGATTGAAGAGAACACCACCTGTGCACCTATCTACTTCACCCTCTGTCCCAGAGCCATGAAGTCACTTATGATACACTCAGAGGGATACCTGGCAGTATCATTTGTTCCAACATCGATTAGCAACATTGGGTAATAGTCAGTGGGCTTGATGAGTCTCGGCAAACTCTCCTTAACATCTTGGATTTTGGCACCTGGCAGACAGCATACCTCTCTGGACATTAAGTCTGGTCGGCAGATGGACACCTCAGTACCCCTCAGAAGAGAGTCATCAACCACCATTACCCTTCACTTCCTTGTGGTCACTGATTCTGCAGCTTTGGGGTACTTGAGCTCTTCTTCCTCCCTTTCCAGGGATGCTTTCACCTCCTCCACTTCCAGGGCTGCATAATGGTTCTTCAATTTAAGGGCTGGAGAAGTTGGATTGATGATTCTGCAGGCCCTGGTGACCTGTGTCTAACCTTCATCATTATGTAGCCAGCCATCTTCTCCTCTGCTGGAGAGCTTGATTGTTGCAAGAAACATCTCATCAATGTACTTCTCACTGTCTTGAATGCTCCTCAGCCTCGCCACCTCCTCTCTGAGTTCCTCCACTTGTTTCCTGAGAGCTTCAGCATGCAGGTACCCTGCACATGGAGCCGGTCCTTCAACTGGCATTGGGACATCTGTCTGGACAGAGGCAGAAGCTGTAACGGGGGCAACAGCTTTGGCAATACGATTTTTCCCAGACATTGTTCTGTTCATGGAGCTTAGGTATCTGTTAAAGCAAAAGAGAGAGATCTACCAAAGTACCAGCCGGTTTCCCAGCTGTCCTTTCAGAGAACAAGCAGTTAAATCTCTTTAACTATACTCTCTTTTCCAGGTTGAAGAGCCCTAACCTTTTTAGCCTATCTTCATAGGGGTATTGTTCCATCCTCTTTACCATTTTGGTGGCTCTTCTCTGTACCTTTTCTAATAATGCTATATCCTTTATAAGATACGGTGACCAGAATTGCACACAATATTCAAGGTTCGGTCGCACCATGGAACGATACAGAGGCATTATAATATCCTTTGTTTTATTCTCCATTCCTTTCCTTATGATACCTAGCATTCTATTTGCTCTCTTGGCTGCTGCTGTTATCCTCGATGATGTCTAAATCCTTTACCTGGGTAGCGAATTCTAATACGGAACTTTGCATCGTGTAAGCGTAGTTTGGGTTGAGATGAGACAGCCTTATTGTGTGGGAAGGGAGCACATTAGACTGAGACAGACCTGTCTTCCCTCGCCGGCTCAGTTAGCTGCTCTGACCTTTTTTGATAATTGAGCTAGCTGGGGTGGGAGCAATCACTGAAAACAAAGATAAGTGAGAAGCTTGCTGAGCAGAAAGGGCAATGTCTGGAGGGCTTTAAAGTTTCTGTGATTAAAGATAACCTTATTTATGCTAGGAGGATCTGTTCCTCAGAGAAATATTGCTGCTATTAACGTTCCTGAAGACTTTCTTTTCTGTGGAGTAAAGGTTTTACAGATTTGCTTGCAACAACAGAGCAGACTTTGTTCTAGTGTAATTCACCTCCCCCACCCAACCTTCACTGCTCCTTTCACTACCACTTCCCATCTCTTCCTGACCCAACTCACCTCTGTCCCTTATCCTTCTTCCCCTAGAATCAAACCTCTCTCCCACCTCTTCTGAACTCAGCAGTTTCCCCTCCCACTCCCAGCACTACGTCCCCCTAACCCTAGACCAGAACCCAGAATTTTCTTTACTCCTCTTTCCACAGATCTTTCCCCAGTCCCGTCCTGCATACTACCTTCCTCCTCCTCAAAGTCCAACCTTAGCACACTCTCCTTTCACAGTCCAAGTGCTGTCTCTACATAAGAACATGAGATATGCCACACTGGGCCAGACCAAGGTCCATCAAGCCAGTATCCTGTTTCCAACAGTGGCCAATCCAGGCCACAACTACCTGGCAGTTTCCCCAAAAGATACACAGGATCCACAATGCTTGCATTGGGGCAAGCAGTGGATTTCCCAGGTCCTCTTTAATTATGGTTTATGGACCTTTCCTCCAATAACTTGTCCAAACCTTTTTTAAACCCAGCTACACTAACAGCTGTTACTACATCCTCTGGTAACGAATTCCAGAATTTGATTATGCGTTGAGTGAAAAAAATATTTTCTCTTATTAGTCTTTGATTGAAGGATAAGGCGGTATATTAACTGGTTGTTTAAATGGATTACATTGTAGCTTCATTGCATGCCCCCTAGTCTTTCTACTTTTCAATGGTGTAAACAATTGATCTATGTTTACCCATTACACTCCATTCATTAATTTATAGACCTCTATCATATCTCCCCTCAGCCGTCTCTTTTCCAGGTTGAAGAGCTCTAACCTTTTCAGCCTTTCCTCATAGTGGTAATTCTTCTATCCCCTTTACCATTTTGGTGGCTCTTCTCTGTACCTTTTCTAATTCTGCTATATCATTTTTAAGATACAGCGACCAGAATTGCACACAATACTCAAGGTGCGGTTGCACCATGGAATGATACTAAAGCATTATAATATCCTTTGTTTTATTTTCCATTTCTTTCCTTATGATACCTAGCATTCTATTTCCCTTCTTGGCCATTGCAGCACACTGGGTGGAGGGTTTCAACATGTTATCCACAATGATGCCTAAATCGTTTTTCTTGGTGGTGGTTCCTAATGTGGAACCTTGCAATGAAGGTAGCAGTCATGTGTGTCGGTCAGGGACATTGTTTTTGCGCACCAATCACACTTTTTAAAATGACTGGCATGCATAGGAGAAAAAAGTATCCCAGCGAAGTCAAAGACCCGCAGTGCCGCCAGTTGGAAAAAAGGCGCGAAGGCGCCAAGAAGGAAAAAAGACAACAAACCAGAGACTTGATACCGGAGCAGAAGGCTTGGGTGACAGGAAGAGAACTGATGCACTACCAGAGGAGCATATGAAATTCAGGTAGAGAAAATCAACTTTTTCCAGGGGAAGAGCAGTTAGACATCTGAAGGTCTCCACAGAATAAAGGAGACTGAGCAAGATGGCACCGTAGGGCAGGAAGGGGAACATGCATGCATGGTGGCATCTCCCAAAGAGTTTCTTTGAAAGCTGGGGGGAATGCTTCAGCGAGGGCTCTGTCGGCACAGACGTCACCCATATGTGAGGACTGACTTCCTGCTTGTTCCCCTGAGAATCTAAGGTGTCCCAGCTAGAAGTTAAAACTGAGGACACTATAACCTTTTCCGGTACCGTTACTAAGGAATAACTCAGTATCCATGGGAAGACTGAAATGCTAGAGAACTCTGTTAGGAAGAGGAATCTACGCTAACTAAACTTTCCTCGAGTCCCTACTGTTTCGCCAAAAGAGTTGTTTAATTTCTATGTTACTTCTATATTGAAGATACTCCCTGAATCAGTTCCTCCTCTGGCAAGGATCTTTTATCTGCCCACTACCAAGCATAAAGAACATGGAGCTTCTTCGCCAGCCCATTCACCACCAATGGACTCAATGGATCTGAATGAATTCTTAGAGACTTCAGATCCGGAATCTATTCCGCGAGGTACCTGTTGCTGACCCTGATACTGGAGCCTGATCGTGACTGGCTTTTGAAATTTATTTTAAAGCCAGAAACAAGCCTTTTATGGGGGGGGGGGGGGGAACTAGGATGTTTCTAAAGCCACCCAGAAACGTAGACAACAGTTTTTCTTCTTGCGTCCTCAGGTTCTGCAATTAGGAGCGCTATTCTTCCTGCGTTATCCATGTAAATGTCTACTTAAATACTATAGAATTAATTATACCTTTTTTGAGCCTGAACACCTAACTCAGTTTGTTGCAGGCAAGAGTGTGGTTTTATCTCAGCAGCCTGTGGTTCTCTTCACTATCTCTTCTGGTTAGAGGTGGAAGAAGGATTGTGTATAGGATATTCTGCATCAGTTTTGGGTCCTATTTTTTTATGGATTTTCCTATGTTTGGTCTAGGCAGCCCCTTTCATATGTGGGCTAATGAATGAAAGATTTTTGTATTTTGGTTTCTTTTTATTGTGTAGGAGGGCTGGATGCCTCCTTTCATTCCTTTGCAATATTCTTTTTTGTAACAAGCTGTTGCGTCTTGTGTAATGTTAAAATTGCATAAATAAAATTTTTTTAAAAAGTGACTTCATGACTGCGGGAGAAAGTGTGAAGCAGATGGGTGCTCAGGTGATGTTATCTTCTATCCTCCCGTTGAGGGTAAAGGCCGAGGCAGAGAAGCTCAACTCCTGGAGATGAATGCATAGCTGCATGGATGGTGTCAGAGAGCACTTTGGTTTCCTGGACCATGGGATGATTTTCCAAGGACTGCTGAGTAGAGATGGCGTCCACCTAACCAAGAACGGTCAAAGTGTCTTCCACAGCAGACTGGCTAACCTACTGAAGAGAGCTTTAAACTAGATTCATTGGGAAAGGGTGAAGAAGGCCCTCTGGTAAGTAAAACATTACATAGCTCTGTAGAAATGGGTAAAAAGGGTAACAACTGGAAAGTACTGTGCATTGATGCCTGTAGTATGGGAAATGGGATAGTTGTTGAAGCTTTAATGGAAGAGGCCGATTTTAAGAACATAAGATATGCCATACTGGGCCAGACCAAGGTCCATCAAGCCCAGTATCCTGCTTACAAGAGTGGTCAATCTAGGTCATAAGTACCTAGCAGTGTTCCCAAAAGACATAGGTTCCTCAATGCTTGTATTGGATCAAGCAGTGATATTTTGGGTCCCTTTTAATAATGGTTTATGGACCTTTCCTCCAGGAACTTATCCAAACCTTTTTTAAACCCAGCTACACTAACAGCCTTTACTACATCCTCCGGTAACAAATTCCAGAGTTTGATTACACGTTGAGTGAAAAAATATTTTCTCTTATTTGTCTTAAATAGTTTACCCTGTAGCTTCATTGCATGTCCCCTAGTCTTTCTATATTCTGATAACATAAACAATCGATCTACGTTTACCCGTTCCACTCCGTTCATTAATTTATAGACTTCTATCATATCTCCCCTCAGCCGTCTCTTTTCCAGGTTAAAGAGCCTAACCTTTTTAGCCTTTCTTCATAGGGGTATCTTTCCATCCCCTTTACCATTTTGGTGGCTCTTCTCTGAACCTTTTCTAATAATGCTATATCCTTTTTAAGATACGGCGACCAGAATTGCACACAATATTCAAGGTGCGGTTGCACCATGGAACGATAGAGGCATTATAATATCCTTTGTTTTATTTTCCATTCTTTTCCTTATGATACCTAGCATTCTATTTGCTCTCTTGGCTGCTGCCACACACTGGGTGGAGGGTTTTAACATGTTATCCAGGATGATGCCTAAATCATTTTCCTGAGTAGTGGTTCCCAATGTGGAACCTTGCATCATGTAACCATAGTTTGGGTTGCTCTTCTCTAGGTGCATAACTTTGCACTTGTCCACATTAAATTTCATCTGCCTTTTGGATGCCCAGTCTTCCAATTTATCGAGATCCTCTTGCAATTTTCCATAATCCTCTTGGGTTTTAACAAATTTAAATAGTTTTGTGTCATCTGAAAATTTGATAACCTCACTCGTTATTCTCTTTTTCAGGTCATTTATGAATATGTTAAAAAGCAGCGGACCCAGCAGAGATACCTGGGGTACTCCACTATTCACCTTTCTCCATTGAGAAAATTGGCCATTTATACCTATCCTCTGCTTTCTATCTTTTAACCAGTTTCTGATCCACAATAGTACACTGCCTCCTATCCCATGACTCTTTAGTTTTGCCAAAAGTCTCTGATGAGGGACCTTGTCAAAGGCTTTCTGAAAGTCCAGATACACTATATCAACCGACTCACCTTTGTCTACCTGTTTATTCACACCTTCAAAAAAACATAACAGATTAGTAAGACAAGATCTTCCTTGTCTAAAGCCATGTTGGCTTTCTCCCATTAATTCATGACTATCTACATGTACAGTAATTTTGTTCTTTATGATGGTTTCTAAATTGGCGTTACATTGGCCATACTCTAATCTTCAGGTATTATAGAGGATTTTAATGATAGTTCACAGATTACTAATAGTATTTCTGCAATCTTATATTTCCGTTCTTTCAACATCCTTGGATGTATACCATCCGGTCCAGGTGATTTGCTACTCTACAGTTTATTCAATAGTTGTAATACATCTTCCTAGTGTTTTGATATATTTTTCAATTCTTCTGCCGCATCACCTTTAAATTCTATTTCAGTCATGGGTAACATCCCTACATCTTCCTTAGTAAAGACCGAAGCAAAGAATTCACTCAGTCTCTCTGCTATAGCCATGTCCCCTCTTAGTGCCCCTTTTACCCCTCTATCATCTAATGGTCCAACTGACTCTCTCACAGGTATTTTGCTACGAATGTACTTGAAAAAATCGTTATTACTCGTTTTTGCTTCCACAGCAAGCTTCTTCTCAAATTTTCTCTTTGCCTACCTTATCAATGCCTTGCATTTCACTTGCCAGTGCTTGTGCTGTTTCCAGTTTTTGTCATTTGGCTCTCTTTTCCATTTCCTGAAAGATGCTTTTTTGGCTACAACAGCCTCTCTGACCTTACCTTTAAACCATGCTGGCAGTTTTTGGACTTCCTTCCACTTTTCTTAAAGCGTGGAATACAGCTGGTCTGGGCTTCCAAGATAGTATTTTTCAACAATACCCAAGTTTCATGTACGTCTTTAACCTTTGCAACTGCTCCTTTTAGTTTTTTCTTAACTGTTTTCCTCATTTTATCATAGTCTCCCTTTCGAAAGTTAAAAGGTAGAACTGTGGATTTCCTTACTATCCCTCCTCCATTAATTAAATCAAACACGATCATGCTATGATCACTATTGTGAAGTGGCCCCAACACCCTTATCTCTTGCACTAGATCTGGTGTTCCACTAAGGACTATTTTATTTATTTATTTACGTTCTCTTATATACCGCGCTATTCTGCATCAGTGCGGTATATAAGAGAACGTCCACAATGGCTTCCCCTCTGGTCGGTTCATGAACCAGCTGCTCCAAGAAGCAGTCATTTATTTCATCTAGAACCTTTATCTCCCTAGTATGTCCTGCCGTCACACTGACCCAGTCAATACCGGGGTAATTGAAATCACCCATTATTATTACTGTTCTGTAACTTTGGTAGCTTCCCTGATTTCTTTGAGCATTTTATCATCCATTTGTTCATTTTGGCCAGGCGGTCGATAGTACACCCCCACTGCCATCGCCTTCCCCGTTTTACATGGAATTTCAATCCATAGAGATTCTACAGAAAATTATGTTTCCTGCAAAACTTTAATCCTTTGTGACTCAATGCCCTCTTTAACATAGAGCACAACCCCTCCATCAATTTGATCAGTTCTATCATTACAATATAGTTTGTACCCAGGTATCATAATGTCCCACTGGTTGTCCTCCTTTCACCATGTCTCTGAGATACCAATCAAATCTAACTTCTCATTTAGTGCTATATGTTCTAACTCTCCCATCTTATTTTTCAGACTTCTAGCATTTGCATACAAACATTTTAGAGACTGTATTTTAGTCATATTAATCTGATTATCGGTAGGCAGGGGTAATTTGGAATGTTTAAGCTCTGTCTGCTCTGTACTCAAGGGCATTTGGGCTACTTTTGTCTTTATAGGAACCTCTCTGCTGATATGCCCCAACTTCATTCTTTTGATAGTATCCTTCAGGGATACATTGTTCCAAACCATGCGCTCTTGGGCGAATGTCGGCTCTCCCCTAGTATCTAGTTTAAAAGCTGCTCTATCTCCTTTTTTAAAGGTTAATGCCAGCAGCCTGGTTCCCCGATTAAGGTGAAGCCCATCCTTTCGGAAGAGCCCCTCCTTTCCACAGAATGTTCCCCAGTTCCTAGCAAATCCAAAACCCACATCTTTGCACCATTGTCTCATCCACGCATTGAGACTCCGGAGCTCTGCCTGCCTTTTGGGTCCTGCGCGTGGAACAGGAAACATTTTGGAGAAAGCTACCCTGGAATTTCTGGATTTCAACTTCCTACCTAAAAGCTTAAATTTAGCCTCCAGAATCTCCCTACCACATTTTCCTATGTGATTGGTACCAATATGTACCAAGACAGCAGACTCCTCCCCAGCACTATCTAAGACCTTGTCTAGGTGGCGCGTCACAACAAACAGGCACGTCCACCAGCCACCCAGCTATCTACATGCCTAATGATCGAATCACCAACTATAACGGCTGTCCTAACCCTTCCCTCATGGGCAGATGGCCCTGGAGAATCTTCCTTGGTGCGAGAGTGTTTTACATAATCTGGAGGATAGGTCCTAGCTACAAGTTCAATTCCTGCCACACTAGGGTGATGCTCTCCTGTCACATGACCTCTCTCCAGAACACAAGGAGAGCAGATGCCCTCTCAGAAAACAGAGTGGAGACACAACAAGCGAGTGGCTTTTGGAAATCACAGGTGCTTTTGTTCAATGGAGAACCCCTATGCGTTTCGGCAACTACCTTCTTCAGGGAGTACACATCCTCAGAAGAAATATAAAGAAATAAATGGAAATAATAACACAATTAAAAACAATAAACATGTAATTTAAAATAGTTAAAAGACTCAGACAATAATATAACTTAATAAAAGTGAAAACATAATAAGAACAATTTTATTAAGTTATATTATCTTCTGAAGATGTGTACCCCCTGAAGAAAGTAGCTGCCGAAATGCATAGGGGTTCTCCATTGAACAAAAGCACCTGTGACCTTCAAACGCCACTCGCTTGACATGACCTTTCTCCTCCATGGCAACAGGGATGCTGCCAGATTGGAGGTGGGACTTCAGTACCACATCCCTGTAGGTCTCGTCTATGTACCTCTCTGTCTTCCTTATGTCCTCCAAGTCCTGTACTCTAGCCTCCATAGATTGGACTCGTTCCCTGAGAGCAAAGAGCTCCTTGCACCTAGTGCACACATATGACCCCTCACCAACTGGGAGAAAATCATACATGTGACCCTCAATGCAAAAGACCGGAAAGCCCCCATCTCGCTGCTGGACTGCTGTCTGCATCTTAGTTTTAGGTTGTGTTTAGGTATTAAGTTGTTTACTTACTAAGGTTTGCTGGGAATATCTATACTAATAAAAAGTATACTTAAGATGTTTAATGGACTTTTTTCACCTCAAGCTTAACTAATCTCAGGTCCTTAATGTATGCCTGATGAGGATAAAGAGCTGCACCTGTGTGAATATGGCACCTCCTTTAAGAGGTTTAAGCACCTATAACGCTACGATTATCCCAGGGGTGGGTGGGAATCGGGGAGGGAGGGAGGTAAAGAAGACTTATTAATAGCTGGCTGCTACACAGTAACCTGTCCAGTGCTTCTAAGGTAAAGGCTTACCAATGTCCTGGGTGATTCACACAGCCCTTCCTTGGATAGAAGGAATCTTTCAAAATGCCCCTTTGATCTATCCTTTGGCTTTAAGACCTATTTAATACAATTTCAGAGGTCTCTTGCTCCCTATCTAGAAGGTCTCTTTGTAAAGTTCTCTAGAAACAATTTATTGCTCAAAGAATACTGCCGCTGTTTTTCCTTTTATGCTAAGTTATACTCTGAGTTGATTTAAACTAAAGCTCTTTGCTGGTACTAGTCCCTGATTGAGAATTAAATTTAAACTAGAAGCTCTCTGCTGTGTTTTAAATTTAACCAGAAAACTCTCTGCTGTGTTCTGATTTTAAACTGAAAACCCTCTGCTGGGTTTTAAACTTAAACTGAAAGCTACCGAGTTTTCAATTTAACTAAAAACCTTTTGCTGATACTAGGCCTTAACTGATTTAACAAATACACTGAATTCTAATTTACACAGATTAATCAGCTTTAATCTAAAGAATTCCCTTTTCCCCCAAGATTTAGAAAAAATTCCCAGAAGTAAATACCTACCATTGCAGATCTCTCTCCAGAAGTAGCAGTCCCTTTTTGTAGTCCTTCAAGAATGAGCACCCTGAGTACATCCTCTTCCAAAATGCTCAGCTCCACAAAGGCTGGCAGGGAGAACACTTGATTTAAGTGGAACCAAGAAGCCACTTTCAGCAAGGAGGGCATCAGTCTCAAAACCACCTTGGGGATCACCAGAAACAGTTCTCTACACGAAAGAGCCTGAAGCTCTGAAATATGCCTTGCTGAGCAAATTTCCACCAGAAAGACCACCTTAAGGGTCAAATCCTTCAAGGATGCACCCGAAAGTGCCTCGAGGGGCACTAGAGTTAACCCGGTCAGAACCATATTAAGATCCCATGGGGGGACTATCTTCTGAAGCAGAGGTCAGATATGTTGCATAGCCTTGAGAAACCAAATCACATCCGAGTGCCTCAACAACGGTTTCCCCTGTATAGTCCCCTGTAGCATGCCAGTGCTGCCACCTGCACCCTCAAGGAGCCGACTGACAGCCCCTTCTTGAGCCCATGCGGAAAAAGAGTAAAATCTGAGGTAGGGAACAGGCCAGGGGTTGAACCGCCTCTGAAGCACACGACTCTTCAAAAATATGCCAAATGTGCACATAGGCAGCAGCCGTCAAGTGCTTTCAGGCCCTCAACAATGTTGCAACCACTGGGGTGGCATAGCCCCTCTGTTCTAACCACGCCTCTCAATAGCCAGGCCATAAGTGAGAACCGATCCCATCTGCAGCATCAGAACCGGTCCCTGCGTGAGCAGATTCATCTGGACAGGCAACACCCAGGGACAGTCCGCCAGCAAGCGTGTTAAGTCCACGTACCAGGGCCTCCGCAGCCAATCTGGAGCAATGAGTATCACTAGGCCATTGTGTGCCTCTATCCACTTCAAGAAACCCCCTATGAGAGCCCACGGTGGGAAGACGTACAGAAGAGCACCCATGGGCCATGGTTGTGCCAGCGCATTGAGCCCCTTGGACATGGGCTCCCTGCGCCTGCTGAAGAAATGGCTCACCTTGACATTGTTCGCCATTGCCATGAGATCCATGTGGGGTTGCCCCCATCGCATCATGATGTCATTAAACACTGCTGCATTCAATTCCCATTCACCTGGATTGAGTCTGTGGCGACTGAGAAAGTCAGCTTGCACATTGTCCTTGCCCGCCACATGTGCTGTAGAAAGGGCCAGCAGGTTGTCCTCTGCCCACAGCAATAATACTTGACTCTCCTCCGCCAGTGGTGCACTGCCCGTACCTCCTTGGCGGTTGATGTAAGCTACCGTAGTCGTGTTGTCAGAGCACACCCAAACTGCCTTCTGAGCCATGCTGTCCAAGAATGCCTGTACAGCACAGAACACTGCCCTCATCTTTAGGCGATTGATTGACCAGGCCCTCTCTTCCAGCGACCAGTG
Source organism: Ichthyophis bannanicus (assembly GCA_033557465.1). NCBI lineage: Eukaryota > Metazoa > Chordata > Amphibia > Gymnophiona > Ichthyophiidae > Ichthyophis > Ichthyophis bannanicus. The sequence goes on along the minus strand of CM066040.1, from coordinate 301,099,932 downwards.
CTCCTGAGTCACCTGGCCTCCACAATGCGCCTCCCAGCCAGAGAAGCTGGCATCTGTGGTGAGCAGGACCCACTGCGGCTGTTCCAAAGGAACACCTGGCACCAGGTGAGTCAGGTGCAGCCACCACCCCAGGCTGTCCCACGCCTCCATGGGACAAATCAATCGCTGCGACAGTGGCTGGTGCTGAGGGGAACAGCGAGTGAGCAACGACATCCAAGGCCGCTGCCAAGGAGCCTAGAAGCTGCATTTAAGACCATGCCATTGGCAACTTCATGTGTAAGAAGTCGCGAGCCTGCCCCTGCAACATCCGCAGTCAATCCCCAGTCAGGTGAACAATGCCCTCTCGGATGTCGTACTGCGCCCCTAGATACATGAGGGACTAGACTGGCTGGAGCTGACTCTTGGTCAGGTTGACCACCCAGGAAATGCACAACCCTGAAAGTGGCCAAGATCCCCTCTGCCTTGGACTTTGCCCATATGAGCCAGTCCAGGTAGGGGGTACACTAAGATCCCCTATTTGCATAGGGCTGCTGCAACCACCACCATGATCTTTGTGAAGGTGCAAGGAGTGGTGGCCAACCCAAATGGAAGGGCCTGAAACTGAAAGTGCCCTGCCGGAACTGCAAGATGCAGAAAGTGCTGATGATCCGGGTGAATCGGAATGTATAGATAGGCCTCCAAGAGGTCCAACTCAAACAGGAACTCACCCTGGTGCACCACCAAGATGATCCTGAAATGTGGAACCTGCAGTACACGGTTCACATGTTTGAGGTCAAGGATGGGCCGAAAGGCCCCTTCTTTTTTGGGAGCCACGAAATAGATGGAATATCGACCACAGCCACACTGATCTTGTGGCAGCAGCACTACAGCCCGCGGTTTCAGTAGCCTTTGAAGGGTGTCCCGCACCTTCTCCACCTTCACCCGGGTTTGCAGGGTGAGGGGACAAAAGCGTCAGAGAGGGAGCGTGCAAACATGAGCGCATAACCTTCCCGGATGATCTCCAAGACCCACCGGTGTGTAGTTATCACAGTCCAGGCAGAGCAGAACTTCTGCAGCCGGCCTCCTATCGCTAATTCCACCTGGACCACCCCGACTTCACTGGGGCTTCCTCACTGCCACCTGTGAGGTCAAATAGCCTCTCTGGCTGGAACCGTGGAACCCCTGAAAGGGCTGACCCCACATCCCATAGCATCCTTCTGATAGGGCGCATAGTGGCTAGCCCTGAAGCACCTAAAGTCTCATGCCTGCCCTGTCAGAGGTGACCCCTGCTTGGACCCTTTGGACTTATCCTCCAGCAACCTCCCTTGGTCTCTCCAAGATCCTTAACCAGCTTGTCCAATGCTTTTCCAAAAAGTAGCTTGCCTTTATATGGGAGCTTACTGAGTCGAGACTTAGAGGCCGCGTCCGCCAATCAGTTCTGGAGCCACAGCAAGTCTTTTGAGGCTACCCTGATCAAGTCATAGAAGGCATCCTCTAGATAGGCTGAAGCAGACTCCAGCTTGGACCCTTCTGAAGAACCCTGACCTTCCAAGTCCCCCAGGGAAAGGCCTTGGAACCAATGCATAGAGACCCTGGAACCAATGAATAGAGGCCCTAGAAACATAAGCCCCACAAATGGCCACCTGTAGGGCCAAGGCATTCGAATCAAATGCCTGTTTCAGTTGAGACTCCAATCTTTTGTCTTGCAGATTCTTCAAGGCTGCTCTGCCTTCCACTGGTATGGTGGTCTTCTTAGTGACTGCCGAAACCAAGGAATCCACCTTGGGCATACTAAGCAGCTTGCATTTCTCCTGTAATATAGGGTACAAGTGGCCCATTGCCCTATCCCTCTGCAGGGTAGCCTCTGGGAACTCCCATTCGGATTCAATAATTTCCTGTCACCTGGTGAAATGTGAAGCAAGCCTGTGCCCCTCTGAACCCCTGCAATAGCGGGTCCTCAAAGGGCTCCTTTGCTGCCACCGGTGTAGTGGTCATATTTAGGGCTGCCAAGAAATGTCTGATCAATGCAGCCAGCTCTTCTCTGTGAAAAATTCTAAACACACTGGGATCGTCCCCTGATGAGATTTCCCCATAATCCTGGTCTGTGACCCCCATCGTGCCCCAAGCTTCTGAGGGCCCTTCACCCGGGTCCTCTGGTGGGTGAGAGGGGAGAGCCCTGACCCAGCCAGGCATCCAGCTCTTCCCCAGGCTTTTGGGATGGGAAAACCCTTGTTAAGGGTTCCGGCTCTCCCCTATGTTTCTTGAAGGGAGAATCCCTTGCTAAGGGTTCCTCCAGCTGTGAACATAAGAACATAAGAACTCTTGTGGCCCTAATGCCAGCCCTCGTACTGTGGACTCACCAGTCTCTGCCTGTTTCCATTTTAAAAGATATGCCTTGTGCAGCGACAAAATAAAATTGGGAGAGAAGACTGCCCAAAACTGCTCAGGCTGCTCTCTTACCTCCTGCACTGCTGATTTGCTCCTTTCTGACTTTGTTGCTCATTTCCTGTGCTTCTGGCTGCTCTCCTGCCCTGAAAATGGAGCCGGGCTGCTGGACAAAATGGTTGTGGTTCCCACCGAAACCGCAAGAACCACGGACCTTGCCAAACTCTGTTGCGTGGCCTCTTTGTCCTCCATAATCCCCCCCAAATCTCAATTTCTCCCACTCCCAGGCGACCTGACAGCAAAAACAGCAGAGACTTGCCTCTGTCACCCCTCGGCTGCCCCGACACTGTGTGCACGTCGGCCAGGCCTCACTCAAGGAGCCTGGAACCCCACGGCGCTAACTTCCAGGCAGTCACTGCCGTTTGGCCAGTGGGAAGTGGATGCACCTGCTCCCTGACTGGACCCCTGACGGAGACCTGCCTTGTGCCAACGCGCCCTTGACGTCCGCCCGGGGGGGAGGGGAGTAGAGGGGGAATGAGAGCAGGAGCCTTGCCAAGCAGAAATGGTGCACTAACAGGGGAACAACTCTGGACTGCTGCTAGCGGCCATGCTTGTTCCCAGCTGGGAATGGAAAGGGGCCTAGGGCTCCCAGGTGTTTGACCCCCAGACCTTCCAACACCCTACTAGGGCCTGGACCTACGGTCTGCCTGCCACTGGCACAACCATCACTCCACTCCCCTGCCAGGGCTAAAGTACTCCCAGCCAAAATAAACAAAGGGGCACAGGTGACTTCCCTGCCTTTCACCTATACCCCCCTCATCAAGAACTCATGATTAGAAACTGCAGGATTGTTCATGTCTATGTCCATCCCAAATCATTAATGTTGCCCCCCTAGTGATGGCCCCACCCTATAACCATTGATTTCCCCCCCCCCCCCCGTTATTTTTTTATTTTTTATTTATGCTTTTCTTCTATACCGCTTTTTCCAAAGATCAAAGGCGGTTTACAGTTAACATATAGTGAACATGGTTTTACATGGAACAGCGTTTTTTTCATAACTATGTACAATTAACTTTTCATGAACAATAACATGAAACATACAATTATACAATTAACATTGGCTAGTAATGCTGTAACTATTTACATTAATCATTCATTATGTGTTACACCGCTTTGTCCCGGTGAAAAGCGGGATATAAATACAGTTAAATAAATAAATACTCACTTCCTATCTGATGTCCGACTGATATCCCTATCCAAAGTGGTCCACCTCGCTTGGGAACTCCTCCACAGCTGCTGAGCACTGAGAGACTGGATTTGAGGGCAGTAGAAGGAGCCCTTATATTGGTGTTGAGAATCCTGACATGCTCAGTCCCCAGCTGCTGTTGGAGGGAGAAAACCCAAGAGTAACTGGACTGGCCTGGATTCGCAATAAGGAAACCCTGTTTACATACACTTGCTGATAGCAGCCATAAAAACCGGTGCCAAACTAAAAAAACCCATACAAGTGGAGTGGCTTTAACTTGTACTGTCTACTTAGGCCACACCTACTATGGTCACTTAGTGCTAATTATATGACAGGAGGCGTATCACAGATCTTAAATGTACTAAGAGCATAATATAAACCCAAATATCTTGTCGAACAGGAGTAACTCATAGCAGTGACTGTATCTAGCAGACAATAAAGGGCAAGTAATGATTGTGTAACAGACCACAGCGTATTAAAGACAACCACTAAAAGTGAACAAATAATAACAAGTGGCACTGCCCCAAGCAGTCTGAAAAGAAACAACTAGACATTAACACAGGAAAACTACACCAAAATCTAAAGACGCAGCCCCCAAACAAAGCACAAAACGCTGCAGGACATAAAGCACAAAGAAGAAACAAACCAAACATGTGAAAAATGCCCAGATCACTGAAACAGATCAGGCAAATGCCCAATGAACATAAAACAAATCCATAACTAAAAATGGACAGTAAAAACCAGATGATTTCAAAATAGATAGGACTGACTCGAGTTAGTGCGTGGCAGATAGGCAGCTAAAAGAAACATGGTGCCAATGCTACAAGCTATCTCGACATACAAAGGACTTAAAAACATAGTAAAACAATCACTAGGAGTTGCAAGTACAAAGAATAAGCGGCACAGAAACCTCAGTAAAGGACAGCAACACAGGAGTGGGACAGTTCGCTTCTAAGCTGAAAAAGAGGAACATGAAATAAATAGCAAGAAAAAAACAATTATCTCAAGTTTCTATGTTTCTATGGGAGATAGATTCAGGAGTGATATGCGGAAATATTTCTTTATGGATCCGTGGAATAGTCTCCCAGTGGAGGTGGTAGAGATGAGGACAGTAACTGAATTCAAAAAAGCATGGGACCAACACAGAGGATCTCTAAAGGAAAAAAGGGGACTGTTGTAGTTGTTGTTATGGAAGGACAGACTAGATAGGCCATGTGGTCTTTTTCTGTCATCATGTTTCTATGTACTACAACCAAAAAAGGAGACCATATGTTGTACTTTTGTACAAAGAAAGCTCTAATGGCTTAAAAATGTTGCAAGATAGGTGTTCTAACAAGACCCATAAAAACAAATGTATTATAAAAATGAATAATAAATGATAATAATAAAGGACTCTCTTATAATTAAGCTTTTACTGTGGTTGGTCCTGAGCAATGGAATGCTTTCCCGGTATATAATTTATTGGGCTTTAGAAAGGAGGTAAAAACATTAATCTTTGCTTTTGAGGAGTAAACATTGAAGGGCTAATTGCTGGTAATGAGTATTAGATAATGGGTGATGTTGACATGATCATCTGCCTTTTGACTCTTATATCTTGAAACTTTGATTATTTTTATCTCAATAACATGTCAAGAAAATGGTAAATACAAATTTTAAAAGAAATAAATACATTAACAAAATTATAATAATAATTACTTCTGCTCCCTGATTATCAGAATTCCTTTTGAGCCAGCAGCTCCCTGGTATTCCTAGGAGGGAACGGTCCCTGGCATTCCCAGGTTGCAGTGGCCCCTAGCTGGGACCCTGGTGCCCCCGGGTTGCAGTGGCCGCTAGCTAGAACCCTGGTGTTTCGCAGGTTGCAGTGGCCCCTAGCTAGAACTCTGGCATTACCAGGTTTCAGAGGCCCCTAGCTGGGGCTTTGGCAGCCCCCTTCCATGAAACAGATTCCTACCAGTCCTGGAGTTTGTAGGCTGGAAGCTGATTGGCCCCATCTAAGGCCTACAGGAAGATTTTCCTTTAGAGCTCTGTTCCTGTACAAGGATTATGTTGTAAGAAGTTGTTACTCTTGGTTGCATTCACTTTACAAGGAGACAGACTACATTTCCCCTGACAGAGACAAATGGACCCATTTATCCTAAGCAGTAAATATGCCATCCATTAGGTCATTACGGGGGTCTAAACTGTTCTGTCTGCTTGGTTTCTGTGTGCCTTGGCTTGGAATCTGATGGCCTCTCACATACAATTAATTGATTTCTAGGACTGGGGGGGGGGGGATACTCTGCCTGCACAAAAGCACCTCTCCCCCTGCCCCCTGCCCTCTGCCTTTATTAAAGGAAGTTGGATGGTTTTGGGCTTGCGGCTACTGCATGCCTCATTTCTCTTTGGGTGAGAGTTTCAAACAACCTCCTCGATTAAATGACCTGAGCGGGTGATTCATATTCAAAGGTAGCTGAAATGTGTCTGATCATTTAGATATCTGTTTCCTAGGGCACATTTAGGGTGTGGATACTTGTGGGAAATCTCAGGCAGTTTTCTAAGAATACCTAACTTACTCAAAGCTGTGAGATGAATTTTATCAAGCTACACTTCATAAAAAGCCTTCATACCCTGCTAAATCACACACTGTGCAGTCTTCGCAGGTGGTCTCGGGATTGCTCAGGCCCTGGGCAAAGAAGTTATTTGGGGGCTAGGCAGTTTTGAAACCTTTGTATCTTGCAAGCTGAAAGCATAACCCATTTCTGCACCCAGAGCAACCTGTAACACCCCTCTTTGAGTGGGAGGTGTACTGCTGTATTTCTGACCTTCCCATATACACGAGGCGGGAGGGGGGGGGGTGTTATAGCTGTGTTTCTGCTCTGCCTTTCTCCTGTATGCCGAAGGGGGGGGGGAACTAAGTGTCTGCTCTTTCTTCCCACGGGTTGGGGCGCCTCGCCTGTGGTGATGCCGCAGCTTTGCTAATAGCTGTCTTCTGATGATAATCAATTTTATAAAGTAGATTTGCTGCAAGAATTTTCTACCTGGGAAAAGGACAATAGGGAAACATTTGTAATTAGCAAATCTATTTAAATTCTAAGGTCTATGCACTCAATGAGAAATCCTCCCAGGTATTCATTAAGCTGTGAAGAAAACAGATCCTGTACCAGCAGGCAATGTAAATAGAATAACTGAGGGAAAGCTTTAATGGCTGATCAGCTGATTCTGAAATGGCTTTCCTTAGAAAGGACTGTGCAGTTTCTTTTTTTATGTGTTTCTAATTTCTATTATAATTATGTAAATGCAAGAAAATACATCACTGGCCCACATCAAGGAGACCAGATCATGTAACATTTAGCCCACATACTGCAGAGCAGTAAGAATAGTCAATAAGGTGTATTAACTACCAATATTTGGGCTCAAAATTCCCATCTACAGTACATCAAATAAAAATAAATACAATTTTTGGCCAAAAGATTTTCCTAAGAAAAATAGCTACAATTGCAACGGATCAAAGAAAGTATAGAGAGCCCCATGGAAATCTCAAATAAAAAGCCTCTAGTGATAACATGAGGCTTCAACTGCAGAAATCTCCTCCTACAGGCTTGCGTTTGTCTGGAGACATCTATGAAAATGCTCATCTCCTGCCCACAGAAAGGAAGATGCTCAGCAGCAAGGAAAAAACATCAATACTGAAACTGTATTTATCTCAGATGAACAAGAAATGAGCAAGGTTGCTGAAGAAGAAATGTTATCCTGAGAAGAATCTAGACTCCTGGCACTCTTGGCAAGGTATCACTGGAAGTAGATTGCCAGGTCTTGCCTCCAAGGCAATGGAGGGTAAAGTGACTTGCCTAAGGTCACAAGGAGTGCCTTTGCTGGTGGTCTCGGGATTGTTCAGGCCCTGGGCAAGGGAGTTATTTGGGGGCTAGGTGGTTTTGAAACCTTTGTGTCTTGCATAGCCCATTGCTGCACCCAGAGCGACTACTAACACCCCTCTTGCTGTATTTCTGCCCTTCCCATATATGCGAAAAATTGCAAGAGGATCTTTATCTTCTGAATACTAGGCAACTGCTCTAACCACTAGGCTGCTCCTCCACCCACATTCTTCCTATCGTTGGACAAATCAAATATATTGGCCCACCACCAGCAAGGGATATGCAAAAACGGAGACTAGGACTAAATGGCCAATTTTCTTACTGGAGAAAGGTGAATAGTGGAGTATCCCAGGGATCTGTGCTGGGCCCACTGCCTTTTAACATATTCAAAAATGACCTGGAAATGGGAATAATGAGTGATAATCAAATCTGCAGATGACACAAAATTATTCAAAGTTGTTAAAACACAAGAGGATTGTGAAACATTGCAAGAGGACCTTGACAAATTGGAAGACTGGAGGTCCATCCAAATGACAGATGACATTTTTTGTGGACAAGTGCAAAGTTATGCACCTAGTTAAAAATAACCCGAACAACGGTTACACGATGCAAGGTTCCACACATTAGGAACCACCGGCCAGGAAAAGGATCTAGGTGTCATCATGGATAATACATTTAAACCCTCCAGCCAGTGTGCAGCGGCAGCCAAGAAAGCAAATTGAATGCTAGGAATCATAAGGAAAGGAATGGAGAATACAACCAAGAGTATTATAATGCCTCTGTATCACTCCATGGTGCAATTACACTTTGAATATTGTGTGTAGTCCTGATCACCATATCTAGAAAGGATATAGAAGAATTAGAAACCAAAATAATATAGGGATGGGAGGATAGCCCTATGAGGAAACACATAAAGGTTAGAACTTTTCAACTGGAAAAAAGACGGCTGAGGGGAAATATAATAGAGATCTACAAAATAATGACGGGGTTGGAACGTGTAAAAATAGATTGGTTGATTACTCCTTCAAAAAGTACAAAGACTAGGGGACATGCAATGAAGCTACAATGTAGCACATTCAAGACAAGTGTGAGACAATATCTTTAACTCAATGCGTAATCAAACTCTGGAATTTGTTACTGTAGGATGTAGTAAAGCTATTAGTGTAACTGGGTTTAACAGAGGTTTAGACAAGTTCAGAAAGCCTTTGATAAGATCCCTCATGAGACTCTTGGCAAAATTAAAAAGTCATGGGATTGGAGGCAGTGTAGTATTATGGATCAGAAACTGGTTAAAAGGTGGAAGGCAGAGAGTAGGGCTAAATGGCCAATTTTCTCAATGGAGAAAAGTAAATAGTGGAGTACCCCAGGGATCTATGCTGGGCCTGCTGCTTTTTAACATATTCATAAATGACCTGGAAATGGGAATTAGTGAGGTGATCAAATTTGTAGATGAGACAAAATTATTCAAAGTTGTTAAAAAAAACAAGAGGATTGTGAAAAATTACAAGAGGACCTTGATAAATTGAAAAACTGGGCGTCCAAATGGCAGATGAAATTTAATGTGGACAAGTGCAAAATTATGCATCTAGGAAAGAACAACCCAAACTTTGGTTACACAATGCAAGGAACCACCTTAGAAACCACCACCCAGGAAAACGATTTTGGCGTCATTGTGGATAATACGTTGAAACCCTCCACCCAGTGTGCAGCAGCGGCCAAGAGAGCTAATAGAATGCTAGGAATCATAAGGAAAGGAATGGAGAATAACACTAAGGATATTATAATGCCTCTGTATCATTCCATGGTGCAACCGCACCTTGAATACTGTGTGCAATTCTGGTCACCGTATTTTAAAAGGGCTATAGTGGAATTAGAAAAGGTACAGAGAATAGCCACCAAATGGTAAAGGAGATGGAAGGATACCCCTTTGAGGAAAGGTTTAAAAGGTTAGGATTCTTCAACTTGGAAAAGAGAAGGCTGAGGGGAGATATGATAGAAATCTATAAATTAATGAATGGAGTGGAACGGGTTAACATGGATCAGTTGTTTACACCATCAAAAAGTAGAAAGACTAGAGGACACGCAATGAAGCTACAATGTAACCCATTTAAGACTGATAAGAGAAATTATTTTTTTCACTGAACACATAATCAAACTCTGCAATTCGTTACCAGAGGATGTAGTATAAGCTGTTAGTGTAGCTGGGTTTAAAAAAGGTTTGAACAAGTTCCTGGAGGAAAAGTCCATAAACCATTATTAAAGAGGGTCAGGAAATCCACTGCTTACCCCAGGATGAGCATTGTGGAAGCTGTGGACTTTGGTTATTGTGACCTGGATTGGCCACTGTTGGAAACAGGATACTGGGCTTGATGGACCTCGGCCTGACCCAGTATAGCATTTCTTATGTTATGTTCCTAGAGGAAAAGTCCATAAACCATTATTAAAGTTGACTGGTGAAATCCACTGCTTACCTATGGGTAAGCAACATGGAATGTGTGTACCCTCTGGGAACCTGACAGGTACTTGTGATCTGGACTGGCCACTGTTGGAAAGAGGATACTGGGCTTGATGGACCTTTGGTATGATCCGATGTGGACTCTCTTATGCATTTTTGTCCCCATATGAATAAGAAAATAACAGGAAAATTGAAGAATCTTTGGGTTCTTTGCTTCCACTTCTTCTAGTTTATTATGTACTGATACACTGTCCTTAACATTTGCTGCTCTGATTGCTTGAAATGCAAAAATCTGTGCCTCCAGGTTCCCTGTATGTGCTTCTAATGGAGACACTCTTTTATCCTGACCCTCCAGTTCTTGCACCATCTCGTCAGATGCAATGTCTTTTTAAGGGTAATCTCTACTGGAGTCATCACCATCCAAATATTATTCAAAGTAACAGAGTAACATTATCAGGATTAACAGGGCTAGAGGAAGAAGCAGAGTTCAACTGCACAATAAGAGATACACGTGCAGGAGAGGCGCCCACCTCGTCGCCTTGTAGCACTATTGCAATGATTTTATCGAATAGCGGTATATCAAATGAATAAACATAAACATATTGGCTGTACTCTCCAATCACATTAGCAGTGCTTACAAGTGTTCTGCCTTCCACAGAGGAAATAGGAAAAGATTGGGACTCTTCGTTAAGGAGGGGCTGCTGTTCTGTTTCATTCAAACATCTAGTAGCTTGGGAAGGTGCATTTCTACCACCTGAGCTTCAGCAGCTCTCCCCAGAAGATGTATTCACAGTTTGGGAGGTATTCTCTGTCTTAGACACAGTTTGAACATGACAACAGAGAAAAAAGCCTTTTTAGAGAAACTGTCCTTCCTCTTCCCAAAAAATCTTCACAGGTTGAAACTAGTAATGCATCCCGCTCCTTTTTCCTCAATGACTCCCTTTTAGACATACCCCTTCAGACATACACTGCTGTAAGACCTGTTTTTAGGGACTGATCGGCACCTGGTGATCAGCAGTATGTGCCAGACTCCTCACACCTCAATGGCTGAAGATCCCGGCATCTCCCTGCTCTCATAGATCAGCTATCAGATATCCATGTTGTTACTGCTACTCTACGGTTATTCTGCCCCGACCCTTCACTGAAGAGCTCTGCTGTTCTTTGAGGCATTCTTGCTCCCCCATCCTAGGAGGCCACTACTCTCTGAGGACACACCACTTCCTATCTCAAGGTGTCACTATCAGCCAGGGACATCCTGTCTTCCATCCCAGGGTGCTGTTGTCCAGGGCAATTTCTCCAAATGGGTTAGCTTTGTGCATACCACAACATGCTGTCTTCCATCCTAGGGTGCCACTACCCTCTCAGGACATCTTGGCACACATTCCTAGGAAAAAATTAAATCTGAATAACAAAATTTAAACACTATCACAAATTCTTCACTATGACCATAACCAACAAATGCTCAGTATTGGGTACTGCTGCTCTCTAAAGACATCCTACTACTACTATACTGATTTGTATAGTGCTACGCAGTGCTGCACAGGTACATGTAAAAGATGGCCCCTGCTCATCAAAGCTTACAATCTAGTTAGGACAGACGACACAATAGCTGAGGACAATAACACATCTAGAGATATTGTAAGGAAACACAGGAGACTAAGTGGATCAGTATCCAAAAGCAGCCTTGAAGAGGTGAGCTTTTAGCCTGGGGTACACCAACTGAGAGCTGGATAGCAGTAGAGTAGGATCCATAATGCTAAAACTGCTGTGGGAAAGATAAGAAGAGAACGAGGATAGCACGGAGCTCTTAAAACCAAGTGATGACAAGGTGTCGAGGAGAAGGTGGTGGTCAACAGTGCCAAAAGCAGAAGAAAGTTCGAGAAGGATGAGGATTGAGTATAAGCCCTTGGATTTTTCCAGAAACAGGTTGCTGGAGACTTTGGTAAAGAGCTGTTTCAGTAGAATGTAAAGGAGGAAACCCAGATTGCAGTGGATCGAGAGGGGCTTGAGAGGAGAGAAAGTCAAGGCAACAGTGGTGAACTGCATGTTCAAGTAGTTTAGAAATGAAGGAGAGGAGCAAAATGGATTGATAAGGTCTGCAAAAAATCTTTTTTCGAGAGCTGTTTTGGTTATTCCATGCAATCTTTATGTTTTTTGGTGCGCTGAATCCGAAAATGACCTCCATTTTGTCATAGGACATCACATTTCCTGACAATTTAGGTAACTATGTTAAATAAGGCAATACCTCAAAATAAATGGAAATAGACTTATAAAATTTAAGTTTTATTACAATATTTTCATGAAAATCCTTTTTTGAGCTGAAATGAGCTCACCTACACACACTAAACTCGATCCTTCTTCCTTGTGAGGCTCCTCTTGGTGCATTTACACTTGTGAGTAGCATCTGGAATGTCTCTCTGAAGCATCCAACAGTAGTCTGGCATCATTGTAATGCTCCATTTTCCCTGGTATCTCCTTTCCATTTCTTTAATGTCTTGGTGGAATCGTTCACCTTGTTCCTCACTCACAGCTCCCAAATTTTCAGGAAAGTAGTCAAGGTGGGACTGGAGGAAATGCACTTTCAAACTCATCAGGCAACCTAAAGCTTGAAATGCTTTCAGCATTCGTCCGATGATCTTTTTGTAGTGAGGATCTTTGTTATTGCCTAAAAATTTCTGTACGACTTCTTTAAATGCAATCCACCCTTCTTTTTGAGGATCCGTCATGGTATTGACAAACTCTTGATCAGCTATAAGCCTTCTAATGTCTTGTCCGACGAACACACCTTCCTTCAATTTTGCCTCCGACAGGCCTGGAAACTTGGTGACCAAGTATTTGAAGCATTCTCCATCTCTTGGAAGTGATTTTACAAATTGCTTCATCAATCCCAATTTTATGTGGAGAGGTGGTAGAAGAACTTTATGGGAAGGTAGTACCAAAGTTTCTCGGAGGACATTTTTTTCACCGACTTTTAGCACCCTCGGCTGCCAACTCTTCTTAGTCCAGTGATTTTGTCAGTCTCGGCTGTCACATAGACACAGAAAACAAGGATATTTGGTATACCCACCTTGTTGGCTGAACAGCATGCACAAGACCTTCAACTCCGCACACACTTGCCAACCATGGTCTTCATATTTAAGTTTACGAAGAACCAATTCCAAGTTCTCGTAGGTTTCCTTCAAGTGTACGGAATGACCTACAGGTATGGAAGCGTAAAAACCGTTGTGGAGTAAAACTGCTTTGAGACTTCTTTTTGAAGAATCTATAAAAAGATGCCATTGCTCTGAATCATACTGGATTTTAAATTGACCCATCAGACCTTTGACATCGATGCAATAAACCAAATTGTCTTCCTGGGCGAAGTAAGGAACGAACTCCTTTTCACGATGCCTGAACCATGAAGATGACACTCCTGGTAACAATAAATTCCTGCTTTTCAGCCTTGATCCGAGTAACTCAGCGGCATCTTTGGGAAGACTCAAGTCTCTTACCAAATCATTTCCTCCTGAGAAAACAATTTTGGTCTTGTATCATCTTCAAAGTCAGAACTTGATTCATCATCTGGTTCAGGTATGACTTCACCTTCATCGGAGCTAGGTATCTCTTCCAAGGTAGCAGGGGGCTTGGGTACTGGTATATCTGTGCCATGGGAGATGGGACGAATTGCCGAGTGAAGATTGGGGTATGAAATGGAATGCTTCCATTTGGAATTAAACCCTTTCACATCGCATGAACAAAAGTAACAGTCGTCACTATGGTTTATTTATTTATTTATTTAACTATTTCTTTTATACCGCCCCTTCCAGAGATCAAGGGTGGTTTACATATAACAGATTAACAGTCTTGTACACAATTTGTATACATTTTACATAGAACAGTAGAAATCAACTATTTACATTGAACAGTAAGTATAAACTTTGTAGGTATTGTAACAAAAAACAAGCAAACATATCAAACTTTGTACAAAAGTTCTTTTGCTCTCGCCATACCATAGGAATCCCATAACGGAAAGATTTTTTCTTACCCTTGAACCAGTTTTGGAGGTCCTCAACACACCGTTTGCACACTTTATGAGGCGCCCAGACTTTATCTTGATCTCCAAATTTTAGTCCAAAGTATGCAAAGTATACTTTTTTCACAAAGTCTGTAATATTCTGCTGTTGCTTCAACAATGTATATTCACCACAGATGAAACAGAAACTGTCTGGCGAATTAATACACTTTTGCAGAGCCATAACATAACGGTTGAAGAATGACGAGCTAACACGAATTGCGATGAAAAAGTGTGAACAGCCTAGAACCAAGAACCTGATGATGATTCGTGCACAAGTGTGGCATGCAGGAGAGAGCAGCTCTGTGTCTGTACACGAGATGTCACAGTGCTGGCCACGCCCCCTGCACTGACCGAAGCTGCTGCTATCTGCCCTGTGTCTCCCTCCCACTGGATTCTTCAGGAAAGATTAACCCCTTCTACCATTAGAAGCACGGACTTAAAACTTGCTTAGCTTATGTATATATTGCTGACCATCAGACTTACAGTGCTATATTTTTTTTACATAACTCGGCCAACCCCTTTAAGGTTTTTTTTGCATTTTATATCTTAAATGCACTTATGTGAATTAATTAATAGTAATTTGAATTAATTAATAGTAATTTGAAAAAATTTGATAAATTTGAAGACAATTTTGCATGTTGTGGCAAATCATGACGTCTAGGAGTTTTTTCAATGTTTTATTTGTTTTCAGCACACCAAAATACATGGAAATTAGATGAAAATAATCAAACAGCTTTTTAGTCGTAGACCTGTGGGATAGATAGGGTCTAGTAGAGGTTTCTTGAGGAGAGGTGTGACCATAGCATGCTTGAAGGCTGCAGGAAGTTGTAGGTTTTGAATATGAGAGATGGATGAGATGACAGTGGAGGAGCTGGAGCTTAGAAGATGGGTGGGAATAGGATCAGAGAGCAGGTAGTGAGTTTGGAGGAGGAAAGAAGAAGTGTGGTTTCCTCCTCAGAGATCTTACAAAAGGAAGAAAGGGCAGCAGAGGTTGAGGGGAAGAGATGGGACTGAACAGGGGGGAAAGGGGATGGAGCTGATCTCGCGGGGAAATGGAGTGTAACCTTGTGGATTTTGCCATGGAAATAGTCAGTCAAGGTTTGGGCATAAAGGGAAGGAGGGATGGGAGGCGGAGTCACCTTGAGGAGAGAGTTGAGAGGTGTAAAGAGACAGCGAGAGTAAGAGGCAAGAGAGTTAGGTGGACATAGTAGTTTACTTGGCGAGTGTTATAGCTGACTGAAAAGAGGCAGGCATGAATTTAAAGTGTAGAAAATCAGCAAGAGTGTGGGATTTGAGTCAAATGTGCACAGCTGAGCAGGCACAAGAATGTAGATAGCAGGTAGTCGAAAACAGCTAGGGCTGAGGTACAGTGCACCTCACTGGACGTGGTATGGGAGAAGCAAGAGCATCCACAGCAGAGTAAAGTCCAGTGTTGTAGAAGGCTACTGCCTCATCAACAGACTCAGATGACATCGTGGAGGAAAGAGGTGATGAGACAAGTAGTGGAGAACCAAAAGGCTGGCAGCATGAAGATTTCTGAAGAGATTGGAGGAAATTGGGTGAGAGTGAGGTGGGGGATGATGAAGAATGAAGCTTAGAAGGTGATGGTCAGATAAGGGAAGAACCGAGGTACAGATGTTTGAGGATAAGCAAGTAGAGAAGACAAGGTCAACGCAGTAACCATGCTGGAGAGTGGGGGCAGTAGAGCAAAGCTGGAGGTTGAATGAGGAGGTGAGAGAATGGAGCTTTAAAGCATAAGGGTCAGAAATGTTATCACCATGAATGTTAAAATCACTGAGAATAAGGGAGGGGACAGGAGAATCCAGAAAGAAGGAAAGCCACTAGTCAGTCAGTGAGAAAGGTAGAGGGGGTCGATAAATAATAGCTATCTGGAGAGGTAATGGCGTAAAAAGGCAGATAGAGTGAACTTCAAAAGAGGGAAATGAGTGAGTAGAAGGAGGGGTTGAAATTGGCAGGAATGAGAGAATAGAAACCCAACACCACCACCTCGGAGAGTGGGATGAGACGTGTGGGAGAATTGGTAGCCACCATGACAGAGATCAGAGACTGAAGTTGTGTCTTCTGACAGGAGTCAGGTGTCAGTTAGAGCAAGAAGATGTAGAGCATTAGTGATAAAGAGGTCATGAATAAAGGCAAGTTTATTTGATATGGAGTGTGCATTCCACAAGATGCACGAGAAAGGGAGAGAGGAGAGGGATATGAATAAGATTTGAGCAGTTACACAAGGAACTGTCCTGAGAGCATGAGAAAAATTGAGGGGGACTAAGGTTTGGGTTGATATCTCCAGAAGATAGAAAGAGAAGGAACAGAAGAGTGTGGGGCAGAGAGGAGATGGTACGGCAGTAATGAGGATGAGGTTCTTTCAGAGAAAGAGAGGAGAGGAATGAATGAGAGGAAGAAAAAGGTGAAGTTCAAGAGGTGATGATAGTGTAGATGATAAGATGGTGGGAGAAGTGAGGCAGGTAAAGAGGTGATGATAAGGAGGAGGGGTCTGTAGTTGTTAGTATGAGGGGAGAAAGTTAAGGAGTGTCAACAGTGTTATTGTTGTTGTTAAGTGCTGTTGAGTCAGTGTCGACTCATGGCGACCCTCTGGATAGTTGTCCTAAACTGTGTTCAGTCTTCAGTCAGGCAGCTCATTGTTGATAGAGTTGCACCCATAGCTGCTGTTATTGTATCGAGCCATCTCATTCCTGGCCTTCCTCTTTTGTGTTGACCTTCTACCTTGTCAAGCATGATGTCTTTCTCTAACGAGCTCTCTCTTTGCATGATGTGTCCAAAGTATGAAAGACAAAGTCTTGTCTGAGTTTCTAAAGAAAGCTTAGGTTTGATCTCCTCTAGTACGAACTGGTTTGGTCTTTGGGCAGTCCATGATATACACAATATTCGTCACCAGCACCATAATTCAAAGGCATTGATTTTCTTCCTGTCTACTAAGTTGCAAAGTGTCAACAATAGGAAGAAAAAATGATGTGGAGCCATAAGAAAAAGATGGAGAGGAGAGCAGAAGTTAGAAGAAAAATGAAGGATAGGCAGGAGAAAGATATAGAGGAGTAGGGAGCACCTAGAAGTAATAGTGGTCTAAATCACCCTTTATGAAGTGGTTGTGTAGCAAAAGTTCAGATGATCTGTAAAATACAATTAAATCTCTTATTGAAAATTAAATTGATAATTGAATAAACCAAGATGGTCTCTGTGTATTTCAAACCATCATTGTGCAAGGCCTTGGAGCCAGCATGGAGGTTATGAACCCAAGCTGCTACTCTGTCCTTAGTTTTTCAAGTCCTGCTGTTAAGGCAGATGCTCGTTCGCAGAGTCTTTGGTCACCGAGTCGCGGAATCTGTCGGTAGCTTCTTGGTCACCAGGTGGCGAGATTCCTCCGATGGCCCTTCTGTTGCAGAGTCCTCTGTTTCTGTGACTGTCTCTATGTTTGCTGTTTTCCTCACTCTCAGGACTCCATGTTGTAGGGGCTCAAGTGGCTACCCAGTCCTGCACCCTCATGCCAGGCTGCCACTAGTCGGAGACAAGCTGCCCCCATCCTAGGGTGCTGCTATTTTCTTAGAGCATGCTGCTCCCTATCCCAGGGTGCTGCTATGCTCTGAGGCCTTCTTGGCTTCCATTCTGTTGTTCTGCTATTCTTTGAAGACCTACCCCTCCTCCCTCCATCCCAGCGTTTCAGTACACTCTGAAGACATCCTGCCCTGCTCCAAGGACATGCTCTTTTCTTTCCCAGGATGCTACTGCTGTTTGAGAGTAGAGTGTCTTGCATTCCAAGCTGTCATTATGCTTATGTTGGTGAAGCACCCATCTCATCTCAGGCTCTTGCTATGCACTGGTGGGTGCAGCTTGCCTTCCATGCCAAGAACTCACTAGTTTCTGTGGTTTCTAGATGTCGCCTAAGGGAACTTTGTGGAATTTCTGAGTGTCATTATTGCTACTGAAAGTTTGTGGGCAAGAATGGGTAAAAAGGGAATAAGTGTACTGCTTTGGTACTGATAAAGTTAGAGGTGGAACTCATGCTAGAATTGGAAGATAAGGGATGCTTGTGGCAAGAAGCGATAAAGGGTAATGCCCGACTTCTCTGCTCTCATCGTCTCTTAGCGTCTGCAGTGCTCCAGCACAGACAGCACGGAGCTAGCAGGGTGAAGGTCCTGTGCCTTGGTCTCTCTCCTAGTGGGAGGCAAGCAGCCCTCGTACCTCTATCTGCCATCTATGTCCGTGTCACTTGTGTGAGCTGCAGTACTGGCAGATGCCGGATAGTGGACGGATAGAGCGGTAATAGAATTCAGAAAAGTGTAAGTCAGTACAGAGGGTCCCTAGTGACAAGGAGGGGGAGTCTGTGGCATTGCTCTGAAAGCAAGGTGAATGTGGTCTGGATGAGTCTAATGGTCCTGTCTGATGTCATATGACAGTGGTAGGAACAGGACGGAGGTTGCAGCACTGCACACAGCCCCTCAAGAGTTGCCGTAGGAGAGAGCTGATAAGGAGAAAGCACAAACTAGCAATTTTACAGGCCAGGGAGTGACCACGTCGGCACCAGCAGCTTACAACTCCTCAAAAATTGATGGGATCAGTGCTGGCAGCTTGATAGTGATCAAAGGTCAGCTACAGTCCCGCAGAGCAGGAGAACCTGCCAGCTTTGGATTGTTAGAGAGCTTGGTGGTGGGACATTATGGAAATTTTGGGGTGCCTGAGTGCTAGATTAGGTGTAAGATCTTTAAGCCCTTAATCAACAAATAAGAAAGAATAAAACCAACTTGGATAAAGAGTGATATCGTACAAAGCAGTCAGACTGTTACATGGGGCTCGACTGGTTAGACCAGATGGGTAAATTAGCATTTTTCTGCTGTCTTATGCACATTATCTAATATGGTGTCCCGTGCATCTAGATCTGGTAGTAAAGCTAGCAGGGAGGGTGCAGGCACATGTACGAAGCTTTACTCGCCTATGGTAGGAGGAAGAGGGACAGGATTACATTTAGGGGTTTATTTTTAGCCAATCTGCTGGAAGTTGCCAATGAATGGGATGCTCTAAAACACAAGGGTTCTCCTTCCTCCTAGGGTGCGTGTTTCCTATTCAGCCTGGTAGTACCTTCATGTTAGCTCCAGCTGCTAAGAGACAGTGTGAGCTCAGTGCATCTGAGTCTGTATGTGCTGCGGAGGGTCTCTTTACCTTATCACTCTGGGCTCCCAAAGGGGCAGGGCGCAAAACATCTGGCTGGAGTTTCACCAACTAAGCACATATTTGGCTGAACTGAACTAACTAGATCTTCAAATCTAGCCAACATTTTGGCCTTGAATTCCTAAAGTCAGCTGGCTAGTTACAGCCCAATCCAAGATGTTGCAATGAAAGGAGCAACTATGAAGGAATAGAGAATAAGGAGGAGTTTCCTTACAAGAGGACAGACAACAGCAGGCAAGAGGACCGATTGGTTTTATTACACTTATCACCTATCAATACATTCCTAAGCGGTTTACGGAGAAACACACAACAATTCACAAATTAACACACAGCATCAGAACATTTCAATATACTAACAAAAAAAAATCATATCTCAATTGAAAACAAGCAGGAAAATGGGCTTTTGATTTCTTTCAGTAATCCTGGATACCTCAAACAACCACTAGCTAAGAATTTCAGTGTAGGACTGATAACTGAAAACCCCTCACATCATAATGAATCTCAGAAGATGTAGAAATATTAAGAAGAGCTTGAGAACTAGGCCTTAAGGTTCAGGCTGGCAGGTATGGAGTCAAAAATGAACAAAGTTCAGAAGATATTATCATGTGTAAAGATTTGAAAATGCCTGATTGGACAAAGGAATTAAAGAGGGAGTGGATGACGGGGAGGAGGGTTTGTAGATGTATTATAAGAAAAGAAATAGGATTCATTACCCGACTATGAGACCATTTCACCCTGTCAAATGGTCACCTTGAGAGTCACTGAAGATGATTTCCAGGAGTAGCTGGTTGTGTCAGTGACAGAGTGTCGGGTGGGAACTCCACAGACCAACCAATTTAACCTTTATTAACAACCAGATAAACAGAGAAACAGACAGCAGATGAGACCATACAGCCTGCCCAGTCTGCGGATCCATAGGGGCAGAAGCCTATTTTCTTCCTTACAGACTCTTTGTGCTTGTCCTATACCGTACATTCTTCATCTATAGACCTCGACTCCATCACCACTACTGGATCCACACCCACCATCCTTTTCATAAAGAAATAGCTCCTTAGATTACTCGAGTCTATCCTTTTGCCCCCTCATTCCAGATCTTCCTTTCAACTGAAAGAGACTCTCCTCCTCTGCATTTACGGCATGGAGGTATTTAAATGACTATCATATCTCCCCTCTCCTGCCTTTCCTCCAAAGTATACATAATGAGACCTTATGAAAATGCCCATTGACCACTTGATATTATTGAAAAATAGGGAGGGAAAGACTGAGGATGGTGAGGAAGAGGACAAGAAAGAGAGGAAGACGGGAGGAGAGGAAGAGGGGAGGAGAGGAGATGGGGAAGAGAAAGGAGAGAAAGGGGGCAAGATTCTAGTGGACAGAATTCTGGATCAAGAGGAAACCTGGACTGGGGGGAGGAGATAGGTGTTTCTACCTATGCTCTCTCCTATATTCCCACTCTTTGTCACCCCCCAATCCCACATGCTCTCTCTTTCATACACGTAATTAGCACCCTACACTCTTCCAGCCAGCTTTTATCTGACTGCCCCCCAATCAGCCACTACCTCTTGTCCACAGCTATTCCCTCTCTGCTAGCCTTACCAATCTAGTCAGCCAGCCCCCAGCCCTGACAAGTCACTCCTTCTCTGGCTACCTCCAACGTCCTAATCAACCTGTCTGCCTGCACCAAAAACGTTTCTCATTCTTGTGCTCTCTCACGTGTTGTCATCCCTGGTACGCGACCATGTGAGTTTGAGCTCTGCAGAAATCTGTATTCTTTTTTTTTTTCTAAGGATGGGTAAATTTATTTATTTATTTAGACAGTTTTGTATACCACCTTATCCTTCAATCAAAGTGGTCACAACACAATTGGGGATACATTTAACAGGAGGGGATATGAGACACATACACTAATACTTACAGGGAAGATGGGCAATGGAGGGTTAAGTGGCTTGCCCAAGACCACAAGGAGCACCTGTGGGACTAGAAACCCCAGTCCTTCCGGCCCAAGGTTGCTGTCCTCTAGTGGGATTTGAACCCCCGACCTTCCGGCCTGAGGTAACTTGCCCCAACCACTAGGCCACTCCTCCCTCCCCACAGTTTTATTAGCGCCCCGACACTGCCGTATTTTGGCTAATAACCAACAAAAGTTGTGCTATAGAGGAAAACTAGAAATCCTTTCAAAGATTAGCTTAGTCATGTAGTTGATGAGACTGAAATCTTACTGTCAAGTCCTGATCAAACCTCAGCTAGCTCTACCAGTGCTAGCACCCAAGACAAACGGAGCTGTATGAAGACTTCATGGAAATTCAGAATACTGCAAAGTCTAAGGATACTTCTTTGATGCGATAAATCCAGAACGTTTTATAAAAAGACTGAACAAAGATGAATTACTTTGCAGAAGCTGAGCACTTCCTTAGATTCCTCCGAGGTTTTCCTATTGGCTCCCAATATCATCTAAAGTATCTTGCTGCATTTGATATATTTTATTTTTTTTGTAACTTACATTTTTTATCAAAACAACTCTTCAACAGATGTAACACATTTCCCCATTAACCCCACATTTCCATCCCAATTCGCCCCCCCCCCCCCATGGATTTTCTATTACCTGTCATCAGTCCTGTACTCCTCTCCTTTATTCCATACTGGATAGATAGATACACAGACACATACCATGCAGACCATTTGTTCACACAGCAGATCAGTACAGTTCAGTATTCTGACGGCTGAGGGGAGATATGATAGAAGTCTATAAATTAATGAACGGAGTGGAACGGGTAAACGTAGATCGATTGTTTACGTTATCAGAATATAGAAAGACTAGGGGACATGCAATGAAGCTACAGGGTAAACTATTTAAGACTAATAAAAGAAAATATTTTTTCACTCAACGTGTAATCAAACTCTGGAATTTGTTACCGGAGGATGTAGAAAAGGCTGTTAGTGTAGCTGGGTTTAAAAAAGGTTTGGACAAGTTCCTGGAGGAAAGGTCCATAAACCATTATTAAGAAGGGACCCAGGATATCAATGCTTGACCCAGTACAAGCATTGTGGAACCTGTGTCTCTTGGGGAAACTGCTAGGTACATATGACCTAGATTGGCCACTGTTGGAAACAGAATACTGGGCTTGATGGACCTTGGTCTGACCCAGTATGGCACATCTTATGTTCTTATGTTATGTTCTTATGTTCTGACATACCTCCCATCCTATAATGACTCCTTCCCAGGAATTCCCCACCTGAACCTTCTGATAGTCATGTAGAGAGCCACAGTTCACATATAGGCCTTATTAACCCTTTCCCAGCACCCTCACCTCCCCCCTCCCACTACTCCCCCCTTCTACTCCTAACCCCCTACCCTCCTTGTATCTGTATTCTTGTCTCAGTCTTGCAGATCAGCACGAGAAAGTCTTAGTCTGGACTGAGCTCAGGCTTGTTCATTGGTACTCAAGGTGCGTGACATTCAGGTACAGAAAGGATCTGCCTGTCCTCAGAGCCCTATTTACTAAGCATTTTCCCATATGCATTAACAGGGAGGAGTAGCCTAGTGGTTGGGGCAAGGTACTTCAGGCCGGAAGGTCGGGGGTTCAAATCCCACTAGAGGACAGCAACCTTGGGCCGGAAGGACTGGGGTTTCTAGTCCCACAGGTGCTCCTTGTGGTCTTGGGCAAGCCACTTACCCCTCCATTGCCCATGTTCCCTGTAAGTATTAGTGTGTGTGTCTCATATCCCCGCGTGTTAAATGTATCCCCCCACTTGTGTTGTGACCGCTTTGATTGAAGGATAAGGCAGTATACAAAACTGTCTAAATAAATAAACAGGGTAATATTCGGTCTACAGCGCTCAGCATCCCTTTTAATGCCAGCTACGGTACCACACATATAAACGTCTGGATAGTCAGCCACCGTACCCAGATACCAGCCGGCACTGAATATCTGGATTTAGTGGTCAGTGCCAGCACCATCCTGATATCAGTGATAACCAAGCCATATAAGCTAGAAAAGCCACCCTCAGAGTTCTCTGCAGATTCCCATCCGACAGTGTCTGAATATTCCCGCCGTTTCGGAGAGGTGCTTTTGCTGCCCTAAGGGGTGTGGCTTGTTAACTGGATAGTGGTGCTGAAAATCGCGGCTATACAGATAAACGCTCACACGTCTTCAGCTCAATCCATGAACTGTCCCAGCACCACTGTGATACTATCAAAGAAGTCGGAGGAAATATTTGGCAGCACCATTCAGACAGCGACACTGAATAACCGTCTCACCAAGTCATATCCAGCTACTTGCTCCTGCTGACCGGATGTCCTTTTCAATAAAGACCCCGACATGACGGAAAATCTTTGGTAAATAGCCCCCAAGGATGAAGAAACCACATCAGACACCCTCAGCACCCCAAGTAACTACACAAAATCATGCAAATTCACTACACAAAGAGCACTTTCTTTAGCGGCCCCATTAATATGATGTTCCTTGTAAATAAGTTCTGTTATATCTCAATGTTCCATGTAAAACAAACTTGCTTTGTTAATTGTTGTTAACTGTAAACCGCAACTGAACTTTGGAAGATGCGGTATAGAAATGTGAATAAAATAAAAATAAATAAATAAATAAATAAAATAATATGGAACTCTCTCCCTCCCGACTTACGATCAATCGAGGATATAAAGGACTTCCGAAAACAATTAAAGACTGTACTCTTCACAGAGCACTACGGCTCAAACACCTAACTAGATTCCATTTATTGTAACCTTTATGTAAAATGATTTTCTGTAATGGTTAACCTATGTTATGTATCCCACCTTACTACTTCGATGTTTTGATTAAGCAGTGCATGTTTCCCTTGCTTTTGTATAACCTTTGTTTGTCTTTGTAACCGCTTTGATTGAAGGAAAAGGCGGTATAAAAAACTTGTTAAATAAATAAATAAATAAATTCAAGGCCACAAAAGTCTTGAAGGACCACCTAAAGGGACTGCTACTGCTGAAAATAAATCTGCGCTTTTAAGTATTTACCAGCTGAGAAAGTCTCCAAATCCTGGAGAAAAGGGAATTCTTTAGGGTTAAAGCTGATAAATCTGTGTATTTAAGTCATTCAGGGTTAGTACCACCAGAGAACTTTCATTTAAATCAAAATCACAGTATAGTTAGCATAGAAGATAGAATAGGGTAGTCTTTCAGTAGAAAGAAATGAATTGTTTCTAGAGACCTTTACAAAGAGGCCTTCCAGATAGGAGGCAAGAGACCTGTGAAATTGTTTTAAATAGGTGTTAAAACCAAAAGAGATCAAAGGGGCAATTTGAAAGGCTCACTCTATTAAAGCAAGGCCTGTGTGAATCACTCACAAAATTGTTAACGGATTACCTCAGAAGCTCAAGTCAGGGCACTGTGTAGCAAGCCAGCTTTTACTATTTTTATTTATTTATTTAAAAGGATTTATATACTGCTTTGTCCTGAAATCAAAGCACTTTACACTTCAAACAATCAAAGATCAGTGTCAGTAGGGGTGGGCATACAGTGTTAATACGGGGTGGAGGTGGTGATTTCTTGGTGTGCTATTTACACAATGAGCTATGTACAAGTGGTTATATACAGGGAGGGTAGGGGGTACATTGGGGGGGTTTTCAAACAATAACTTAATATTAACTTATACAAGGACATCAATTTTAAACAATGACAATAGCTTCTACAAAGATCTTTCAATTGTAAACATTAACATCATATGTTAACAATTTAAGCATGCTTGTAACTTCATGCTCCTTTTACTAGGAGTGTTCCTTTCACTCCCATCCACCGTGACTCCCATCCACCCCAGGCATAATCTTAGATTTATAGGCTCCTAAATCTATTAAAGAGAAAGAGGTGGTCAAATTCACTTTCAGGAACAGATGGTTATCAGGAATAGATTAATTAAGGCCCTGAAATGAATTAATCTTGAGGTGAACAAAGTCTCTTAAATGTATTAGATATAGCTGTATTAGTACAAGTATCCCTAGCAACTTTAAGTAAGTAAACAATTTAAATATCTAAACAAATCCATAAACTAAGATGCAGACAGCAGTCCAGCAGCGAGATGGGGGCTATCCAGTTTTTTGCAATGAGTGTCACATGTAGAATTTTCTCCCAGTTGGTGAGAAGTCCACATGTGCACTAGATGCAAGGAGCTCTCTGCTCTCAGGGAACAAGTCCAATCTCTGGGGGCTAGAGTAGCAGACTTGGAGGAGCTAAGGAAGACAGAGAGGTATATAGACAAGACCTACAGGGACGTAGTACTGAAGTCCCAGCTCCAGTCTGACTTTCGAACACACCCTAGAACAGGCCGACACTCCAGAACTTTTAGCAAATCGCTTCCTCCCTGACATTTTATTCATTTTTTTTCTATGATTCTATTTACAGAATGCCGAGACCTCGTAAGAAGACAGCAGTGCCTAGATGTGCTGGTGCAAAATCAGTTGATCTGTTACCAGCTGCAGCTACCGCTTCGATGCAGAAAATGAGAGAACCGCGTCCGCAGCGCATGACAGCAGCACAAACACTTGCCAAGCTGCAAGATATTTTGGAAATTAACAGTGGCTCTGATTCGACAGAATCAGATTCAAACGTTGAATATAACATAGCATAAAAGGCAAAACAGTGTCTGTACTCTGTGAGCAACAAATAAAGTCTTCTAGAGATCTTTACAAAGAGCCTTCTACCTAGTGGGCAAGAGACCTGTGAAACTTTTTCAATAGGTGTTAACAGAGGATTTTAATGAAAATTCACAGATTACTAATAGCAGGTCTGCTTTATCATATTTCAGTTCTTTCAACACCCTTGGATGTATACCATTTTGAAAGACTCCTTCTATCCAAGCAAGGACTGTTAATCCCCCAGGAAGTTGGTCACAGCTTACCTCAGCAGCACAGGCATAAATAGCTCAACCACAGCTCTGTGATCCTCAGTCTTGAAGGACTAGAAAAGGCGACTGTTACTTCTGGAGAGAGATCTGCAATTGTGAGTATATACTACTGGGAATTTTCTGAAAGGACTTATATTAAAGCTAATTTTGTGAACCCAGTGTTTTTTGTTAAATCAGTCAGGGCCTAGTAGCAGCAGTTTAAGTTTAAATTTAAAACACAGAAGAGAACTTTCTGGTTAAATTTGGAACCCATCAGAGAGCTTGTAGTTTAAATTTAATAGTCACTCAGGGCCTAGCACCAGCAAAGTACTTTTAGTTTAAATTTAAAACACAGGAGCGTTCTTTCATCTTGCTGTCTGACCCCGTGGAGGCTGAGGGAGCCGGTGCTGAGATTTCCCGGCGTGTGCAGGACAGCTCAACTGACGTCATTCTCTGCCCTGGATAAAAGCTTTGCTGTGAAACTTACTTCTGGGAACGTTCTTTCATCTTGCTGTCTGACCCCGTGGAGGCTGAGGGAGCCGGTGCTGAGATTTCCCGGCGTGTGCAGGACAGCTCAGCTGACGTCATTCTCTGCCCTGGATAAAAGCTTTGCTGTGAAACTTACTTCTGGGAGCGTTCTTTCATCTTGCTGTCTGACCCCGTGGAGGCTGAGGGAGCCGGTGCTCAGATTTCCCAGCGTGTGCAGGACAGCTCAGCTGACGTCATTTTCTGCTCTGGATAAAAATCTCGCTGTGTCTATAAGGCATTCTGCCGTCAGCGTTCTGTTGGGGCTTGCTCCTAAGGGGCGTGTCCAAAGGGGCAGGATACGCCCCTTGTGAGCCCCTTAGGAGCACCGCTTTGACCCGGTGAAAAGCGGGATATAAATGCAGTTAAATAAATAAATAAATAAGGAGCACCTTAGGAGCTGGTTTGTCTGTAGAGGAAATGCCAGGAGGAAAGCGGAAGAAGAAGGCCGCTCAGGTAGCATCTCAGGCGGGGACTCTCGACAAACATGTGATTTCTACCCCACGACTGAAAAATCCAGGTACTGAACTTCCCTTGCCTCTGTCCAATGGAGCAAGTTTGAGCTCAGTGGAGCGAACTCCCCCTCTTCCCCCCCCCCCGGTTTTTTGGAAGTGTCTTCTGAATTCCAGAGCATTGTTTGCTCTCATAAGGACAATGTGCTCCCCAGTGTGGTGTCCTGGAAGGAGCCCCTTGTCCCTATTTCAGACCCCAAGGTTTCCACAGTATCGTTGTTAGATGTTTGGAAAGTAGTATCTCATACTGAGCAAGTTCTAGTTGATATTGTTCCTTCTTTATGTCAATTCACTAAAGACACAGTTGCAAAATTTCAAACTTTAGATTCACAGGTGGGAGCTTTAAGCTCCGTGGTTACTAATATGGCCACTCAAGTTAAATCTTGCGTTGAATTTCAATCTGTTCATTTAAAGGAGAGTGGAATATTACACCAGAAACTTGAGAATCTGGAAAACTTATCACGTATAAAAAATTTGAGGATATTAAATTTTCATGTTTGTTCTTTGTTGTCCCCTATGATTCTATTTCGGAAATACCTCAAGGACGTCCTCCTCTTGCCTCAGGCTGAATCCATTATTATTACTAAATATTACTACCTTTCTAAAAAAAATGTATCACCTGTGGTGAATGATGAGGGGGGACGTCCTTTCGGTCTCTGATAAATTTAATTTAACTGCTTTTTTAGAGGACACACATGATGATATTTCCTCTAGAGCAACGTTACTTGTTACTTTGGCTTCCGAGGAGGATAAGAGTATTATTTTTAAAGCCTATTCCAGAAAGAAAGAAGTAAAATTCTGTGGGGATTTTGTTTCAACCTTTCCAGATGTATCACGCAGTACTCAAGAACGTAGGAAAGCTTTTCTGGTGTTAAAACCTAGGGTTCTTGCTCTTGGAGCAACTTTCTTTTTAAGATATCCTTGCAAATGCTGTGTTACTTTAGGATATGATAAATATTTATTTATTTATTTATTTGTAAGTCTTTTATATACCGCCACTTCCCAAGATCAGTGGCGGTTTACATCAAACAACAAGAAATACATAGAACAGTTCAGTAGTAAATAGGTACATTGAACGGTAATTAGAACTATAAACATTAAGTATAAGCATATTTTGAAACTATTTACAAGTTTTTACAGTATTTATATATACATATGTACAATGGGTTTCATCGTGTGTTCAGTTTTGAGAGTAGTGTTGTGATTATCAGAACAGGTGAGAGCCTTGGTGATTTATGGAGGATGGGTGGCCTTGTCAAAATTATTATCTATGTTAGAGTAATATTGTGTAAATAGATATGTTTTTAATTCTTTTAATGTGTTAATTTTAATGTTTTAATGTGTTTTGTACATCATCTGACTTGGAAAAGTGGATCCTATCTAGGGAAAAGACGCTTTGATGTTTCTAATATTCTTTTTCTTTTACAAATTTTGGTGGGGGTGATAGGAGGGAAACTTGTCAGGCTGTATTAGTTGGCCAAGGTTTTATAAGTTGATATGACCTTGGCTTTGGTTATTTTGTATTTTTCTGTTTAAGGTTTAAAGGAACTCCCCAATAAGTGTACTGTCATGGATAGAAATTTTCCTTAAATTTTTCTTTCTATGTTTTTTTTCTATATGCCGTATTTCCTTGTACTGTAATGTTTTACTGTATAATTGAAAAATTCTTCTAAATATAAAAAAAAAATAATAATAAATTTAAAACACAGAAGAGAGCTTTCTGGTTAAATTTAGAACCCAGCAGAGAGCTTGTAGTTTAAATTTCATAATAGAGCCTAGCAGCAGAAAAGAGCTGTAATTTAAACCAAATCAGAATATAACTTAGCATAAAAGGCAAAACAGGGTCAGCACTCTGTGAGCAACAAATAAAGTGTTCTAGAGACCTTTACAAAGAGGCCTTCTACCTAGGGGGCAAGAGACCTGTGAAACGTTTTCAACAGGTGTTAACACCAGGTGGCAGGTCAAAAGGCCATTTTGAAAGACTCCTTCTATCCAAGCAAGGACTGTTAATCACCCAGGAAGTTGGTCACATCTTAACTCAGAAGCACAGGACAGGGTACTATGTAACAGCCCTCTTTTAATAAGTGTTATTTCCCTCCCTCCCTCCCCAACACCCACCCACCCCTAGAATAATCATAGCTTTATAGGTACTTACACATCTTAAAGTAAAGGAGGTGCTCTCAGGTGAAGCTCGCTATCCAAATCAGTCATACACTAAGGACCTGAGATTAATTAAGCTTCAGGTGAACAAGGTATTTTAAACGTATTTGGTACAATTTTATTAATATAAATATCCATAGCAACCCTTAGTAAGTAAAGAACTTAAAGATCTAAATACAAGCTTAAAACAAAGATGCAGACAGCAGTCCAGCAGCGAGATGGGGGCTTTCCAGTCTTTTGCATTGAGTGTCACATGTATGATTTTCTCCCAGTTGGTGAGAGGTCTTATGTGTGCACTAGGTGCAAGGAGCTCTCTGCTCTCAGGGAACGAGTCTGTTCTCTAGAGGCTAGAGTAGCAGACTTGGAAAACATAAGAAAGACAGAGAGGTACATAGACGAGACCTATAGGGATATAGTCCTGAAGTCCCACCTCCAGTCTGGCAGCATCCCTGTTGCCATGGAGGAGAGAGGTCACGTGACAGGAGAGCATCACCCTGGTGTGGCAGGAAGTGATCCTATAACTAGGACCTGTCCTCCAGGTGATGCAAAACCCTCTCACACCGAGGAAGTTTCTCCAGGGCCATGTGCCCATGAGGGAAGCGTTAGGAGAGCCGTTATAGTTGGTAATTCGATCATTAGGCATGTAGATATCTGGGTGGCTGGTGGACATGAGGATCGCCTGGTAACATGCCTGCCTGGTGCGAAAGTAGCGGACCTCACGCGCCACCTAGATAAGGTCTTAGATAGTGCTGGGGAGGAGTCTGCTGTCTTGGTGCATGTCGGTACTGTGATGAGGAAGGCACTGGTGAGCCTGCAGAGTTAGAGAAAATCAGTGATTGTACCTTTAAAAACATTCCAGCAGTGCACAGGCTTCAGAGCAAGCTTAGAGCTTCTGAGGCTAGGCTGCCACACCCAAGCTCTGCTGATGAAGTAGTAGGCTTGGAGCATGATTATGAACACCTGTTAAGGCAGAGAGAAACGCTGCCCAGGAAGCACCTTTATAAACCCTGCTTAGGGAAAAGCAGAGGGGAGAAGAGCTGCTCAGGAGGAAAAGGTTGCTCAGAAGGGAAGAGCAGAGCAAGCAAACACTCAAGGAGAGAGTCCAGGAAGACAGTCAGAGACGGACTCAGAGCAGGACTGGAAATTGAGCTGGAAGTTCCCAGAAAGAAAGTTCCAAGCAGAGGAAAGAAGAAGGACCTGGAAAGAGTCTGGCACAAGGGAAACCAGGCAAGAGCTGCTCAGACAGAGAGAGCAGGGCAGGTTCCAAACTTCTGTTCCTGACCAAGAGGTTCACAACACTCAGAGGTGGGTGCCTAGGTTTCAAACCAGGAGGCAGAAGAACCCAGCCTCCAACAGAGAGCCGTGGTTAAACCTCAGAGAGGAACTGGGGCAAGAGAACCAAAGAAAGATATCCAGTAATACAGTTCTCCATATTCCTTACCTGGTAGAGAAGTCCTGGAGGGAGTTACAGGAATCCTCAGCAAGAATTCCATCAGAGGCAGGTCATGAGGGCTCAGTGCAGGATATTATAATTCCCAAGCAGGAGGAAATGCAAGTGGAGTATAATGAACTAGACCCCTTGATTACTGAACTGCCAATGGACTGTTCTTTGTGTCGTGCAGAGGCTACTGAATCCTTGGTAAGGAGTAGCAGCCTGAGTAAATACTTTTGGGGAAAAGCACTACCAAGAAAACTTAACCTTGCTAAGGTAGGAACCAGGTTAAGTAAGACAAGCTTGCACAGCACTGTATATTATCTCACTAAGGAAGCAGAAAGATATTCTTTACTTTGCCGAACCTAAGAAGCTGTACTTTTGTTTTGCCTGTTTTGATTGATGAAACGTCTGCGTCTGTTTAATGCCTTTGACAAGTTACTCAGCTTAAGGATGTAAATATTTTCTGTACTTTTTTGTCCTGGAGGAAATATCCAGATACTTTGTGTTTGAACCTTATTTGTGCATATTTTGGGGAAATAAACTGTGTCATGTTTGCCTTCACTCGATGTCTCCACAACTATCCTTTTTAAGAGGAAAACTACAACTCCCAGAGGGCACTGCTCCTGAAGGAAATAGTTTTCAAACCCTTTAAAGAGGACTAAAATGGCAACCCTAATCCCCTAAGCACGTGGCTGGGGACAGGGACACGTGACAGTACCAATGACATAAAAAATGTGGTAGGGAGGTTCTGGAGGCTAAATTTAGGCTTTTAGGTAGGAAGTTGAAATCCAGAACTTCCAGGGTAGCGTTCTCCAAAATGCTTCCTGTTCCACGCGCAGGACCCAAAAGGCAGGCAGAGCTCCGGAGTCTCAATGCGTGGATGAGACAATGGTGCAGAGATGAGGGTTCTGGATTTTTTAGGAACTGGGCAACATTCTGGGGAAAGGAGGGGCTCTTCCGAAGGGATGGACTTCTCCTTAACTGGGATGGAACCAGGCTGCTGGCATTAACCTTTTAAAAGGAGATAGAGCAGCTTTTAAACTAGATAATAGGGGAAAGCCAACAGTCACCCAAGAGCACATGCTTCGGAAGAATACTACCAAAAGCAGAGAGGTTCCAAAAAAGAGTAAAGTAGCCCAAATGCCCTCGAGTATGGAGCAGACAGAGCTTAAAGATCCCAAATTACCCATGTCTACCAACAGCCAGATTAATATGAATAAAATACAGTCTCTAAAATGCTTGTATGCAAATGCTAGAAGTCTAAAAAATAAGATGGAAGAGTTAGAATATATAGCACTAAATGAGAGGTAGATATGATTGGAATATCAGAGACATGGTGGAAGGAGGACAACCAGTGGGACACTGTGATACCTGGGTACAAACTATATTGTAATGATAGAGCTGATCAAATTGGTGGAGGGGTTGCGTTCTATGTTAGAGAGGGCATTGAGTCAGAAAGGATTAAAGTTTTGCAGGAAATAAAATTTGCTGTAGAATCTCTATGGATTGAAATTCCATATAAAAAGGGGAAGGTGATGGCAGTGGGGGTGTACTATGGAACGCCTGGCCAGAATGAACAAATGGATGATGAAATGCTCAAAGAAATCAAGGAAGCTAACAAAAGTTACAGCGCAGTAATAATAATGGGTGATTTCAATTACCCCGGTATCGACTGGGTCAGTGTCACGGCAGGACATGCTAGGGAGATAAAGTTCCTAGATGAAATAAATGACTGCTTCTTGGAGCAGCTGGTTCATGAACAGGCCAGAGGGGAAGCCATATTATACCTAGTCCTTAGTGGAACACCAGATCTAGTGCAAGAGATAAGGGTGTTGGAGCCACTTGGCAATAGTGATCATAGTATGATCGCGTTTGATTTAATTGGTGGAGGAGAGATAGTAAGGAAATCCACAGTACTACCTTTTAACTTTGGAAAGGGAGACTATGATAAAATGAGGAAAATAGTTAAGAAAAAACTAAAAGGAGCAGTTGTAAAGGTTAAAGACTTACATCAAGCTTGGGTGTTTTTGAAAAATACTATCTTGGAAGCCCAGACCAGCTGTATTCCATGCTTTAAGAAAAGTGGAAGGAAGTCCAAAATCTGCCAGCATGGTTTAAAGGTGAGGTCAGAGAGGCTGTTGTTGCCAAAAAAGCATCTTTCAGGAAATGGAAATAAGAGCCAAACGACGAAACTTGGAAACAGCACAAGCACTGGCAAGTCAAATGCAAGGCATTGATACAGCAGGAAAAGGGAGAATTTGAGAAGAAGCTTGCTGCGGAAGCAAAAACATGAAATAAAGAATTTTTCAAGTACATTCTTAACAAAAAACCTGTGAGGGAGTCAGTTGGCCCATTATGTGATAGAGGGGTTAAAGGGGCACTAAGAGGCGACAAGGCGATAGCAGAGAGACTGAATGAATTGTTGGCTTTGTTTATTTCGAATGTTTTTTTTCCTTTGTATTTTTCAAATGTTTCTCCGAAACGTGGAGTGAAGCATTTTGGATTTCTTATTGGTCTTCTTTTCCTTTGTATTTTTTTTCTTGCTTTTCTGTATACTGTAAGTATTACTGTATAACTGTGTAAATTTCATAAATAAATAATTTAAAAAAAAAAAAAAGGGTTCCAGGGCTGATCCGGGAAACTACAGACCAGTGAGCCTGACGTCAGTACCAGGAAAAATGGTAGAAACGATCATAAAGAACAAAGTTACTCAGCATGTAGATAGTCATGGCCTAATGGGAGACGGCCAACATGGCTTTAGACAGGGAAGATCTTGTCTTACTAATTTGTTATGTTTTTTTGAAGGTGTGAATAAACAAGTGGACAAAGGTGAGTCAGTTGATATAGTGTATCTGGATTTTCAGAAAGCCTTTGACAAGGTCCCTCATCAGAGACTTTTGGAAAAATTAAAAAGTCATGGGATAAGAGGCAGTGTACTATTGTGGATCAGGAACTGGTTAAAAGATAGAAAGCAGAGGGTAGGGCTAAAGGGCCAATTTTCCCAATGGAGAAAGGTGAATAGTGGTGTAGCCCAGGGATCTGTGCTGGGTCCGCTGCTTTTTGATATATTCATAAATGACCTGGAAAGGGGAATAACGAGTGAAGTTATCAAATTTGCAGATGACACAAAACTATTTAAAGTTGTTAAAACCCAAGAGGATTGTGGAAAATTGCAAAAGGATCTTGATAAATTGGAAGACTGGGCATCAAAATGGCAGATGAAATTTAATGTGGACAAGTGCAAAGTTATGCACCTAGGGAAGAACAACCCAAACTATGGTTACACGATGCAAGGTTCCACATTAGGAACCACCACTCAGGAAAAAGATTTAGGCGTCATTGTGGCTATCATGTTAAAACCATCGGCCCAGTGTGCAGTGGCGGCCAAGAGAGCAAATAGAATGCTAGGTATCATAAGGAAAGGAATGGAAAATAAAACAAAAGATATTATAATGCCTCTATATCGTTCCATGGTGAGACCGCACCTTGAATATTGTGTGCAATTCTGGTCACCTTATCTTAAAAAGGATATAGCGTTATTAGAAAAGGTTCAAAGAAAAGCCACCAAAATGGTAAAGGGGATGGAAGGATACTCCTATGAAGAAAGGCTAAAAAGGTTAGGGCTCTTCAATCTGGAAAAGAGACGGCTGAGGGGAGATATGATAGAAGTCTGTAAATTAATGAATGGAGTGGAACGGGTAAACGTAGATCGACTGTTTACATTATCAGAATATGGAAAGACTAGGGGACGTGCAATGAAGCTACAGGGTAAACTATTTAAGGCTAATAAAAGAAAATATTTTTTCACTCAACGTGTAATCAAACTCTGAAATTTGTTACCGGAGGATGTAGTAAAGGCTGTTAGTGTAGCTGGGTTTAAAAAAGGTTTGGACAAGTTCCTGGAGGAAAGGTCCATAAACCATTATTAAAAAGGGACCCAGGATATCACTGCTTGACCCAATACAAGCATTGTGGAACCTGTGTCTTTTGGGGAAACTGCTAGGTACGTATGACCTAGATTGGCCACTGTTGGAAACAGGATACTGGGCTTGATGGACCTTGGTCTGACCTTGTATGGCATATCGTATGTTCTTATATGACCTACATGTTACAGGTTGTGCAGGCGTACATGTTTATCCTGTTCATTTGTTAACTGACATTGACTTTGAAGTTACTTTTGAATTTGCAGTTACTTTTAAATTTAGTTAACACTGTTCTTATGTTAGTTGTTGTACAAAAACTTGTGAAACCCACTCGATTTTCTTGGTTGCGTCAATTGACATGGTTTGGGGCTTCTAGGTATAAATTCATTTTCCTGCTAGGTGGCGCATCTGTCATTAATTCTCGATGCACATATTTGAACATCTTGACCTCGCTAACAAAGTCATGGAACATAACTGACATGGTTCTAGCAGTGGCGCTGGTACACATCTTTGAAGATGCATTTGCGTCAATTGACTTACTTTGGGGCTTCTAGTGTTAAAAAGGATATAGTGGAATTAGAAAAATTAAAGAAGAGCCACCAAAAAAGGTAAAGGGGATGGAAGGATACCCCTTATGAAGAAAGGCTAAAAAGGTTAGGGCTCTTCAACCTGGAAAAGAGACGGCTGAGGGGAGATATGATAGAAGTCTATAAATTAATGAATGGGTAAACGTAGATCAGTTGTTTACTCCATCAAAAAGTAGTAAAACTAGGGAATGTGTAATGATGCCACAATGTAACAAATTTAAAACTAAAGAGAAAATATTTTTTCACTCAATGTGTAATGAAACTCTGGCATTTGTTACCGGAGGATGTAGCAAAAGCTGTTAGTGTAGCTGGGTTTAAACAAGGTTTGGACAAGTTCCTGGAGGAAAGGTCCATAAACTATTATTAAGAAGGGCCCAGGATATCACTGCTTACCCCGAGATAAGCATTGTGAAACTTGTGTGTCTTTTTGGGAATTTGACAGGTACTTGTGCCCTAGATTGGCCACTGTTGGAAACAGGATACTAGGATTGATGGATCTTGGTATGACCCAGTATGGCATTTCTTATGTTCCTTTGTCAGGTTCGTATGTTATGCTAAGAGCGTGAGCTGGACACGAACCCCGACTCCACTGGTTCTCAGCTTACTGCCCTAATCACTAGGAGCATTGCCGGGATAGCTGTCCTCAGAATGGAATAAGAGAAAAGATGCTCTGAATATGGTTTTGATGCCCATGACAAAAGTTATGATTTGGTTGTTCAATGCCTGCTTAAACATTACACAGGAGTGCAATGTGTTCATCTTAGCGAATTACAAGAAGGGACATGAAGTACTCAGCTCTGCTTCAGTCACCCAGTATCTGCAAAAGAATAAACTTTTCATTTTAGAATGCTACCTTCCTACCTTCACTATTTCTAAGTGACAGACAAATGTCGATGGCTAAACCCAGTCACTGTGTATATGGTATACCTTACACACACACACACACACCGTCTCTGCTGCTTTCATCTAGATCCTGTTTCAAAACATCGAGGGTTAAATCCGCACAGAGTATCTACGGTATCCCTTACACACA
Source organism: Ichthyophis bannanicus (assembly GCA_033557465.1). Classification (NCBI taxonomy): domain Eukaryota; kingdom Metazoa; phylum Chordata; class Amphibia; order Gymnophiona; family Ichthyophiidae; genus Ichthyophis; species Ichthyophis bannanicus. Next base: position 301,063,722 of record CM066040.1, on the reverse strand, counting down.
GACACACTCAGTGACACAGACACACACAGTCTCTGCGGCTTCCTTCCAGATCCTGTTTCAGAACAGCGAGGGTTAAACCTGTAGTGACAGTATGTACTGTATCCCTTACACACACACACATTCAGTGACACACACACCCCATCTCTGCTGCTTTCTTCTAGATCCTGTTTCAGAACAGCGAGGGTTAAACCTGTAGTGACAGTATGTACATGGTATCCCTTACACACACACACACCCCATCTCTGCTGCTTTCTTCTAGATCCTGTTTCAGAACAGCGAGGGTTAAACCCGTAGTGACAGTATGTACAATATCCCTTACACACACACACACACTCAGTGACACACACACACCCCATCTCTGCTGCTGTCTTCTAGATCCTGTTTCAGAACAGCAAGGGTTAAACCCGTAGTGACAGTATGTACGGTATCCCTTACACACACACACACTCCTGTCTCTGCTGCTTTCTTCTAGATCCTGTTTCAGAACAGCAAGGGTTAAACCCGTAGTGACAGTATGTACGGTATCCCTTACACACACACACACTCAGTGACACACACACACCCCATCTCTGCTGCTTTCTTCTAGATCCTGTTTCAGAACAGCAAGGGTTAAACCTGTAGTGACAGTATGTACGGTATCCCTTACACACACACACACTCCTGTCTCTGCTGCTTTCTTCTAGATCCTGTTTCAGAACAGCAAGGGTTAAACCCGTAGTGACAGTATGTACGGTATCCCTTAGACATACACCGTCTCTGCTGCTTTCTTCTAGATCCTGTTTCAGAACAGCGAGGGTTAAACCTGTAGTGACAGTATGTACGGTATCCCTTACACACACACACACTCCTGTCTCTGCTGCTTTCTTCTAGATCCTGTTTCAGAACAGCAAGGGTTAAACCCGTAGTGACAGTATGTACGGTATCCCTTAGACATACACCGTCTCTGCTGCTTTCTTCTAGATCCTGTTTCAGAACAGCGAGGGTTAAACCCGTAGTGACAGTATGTACGGTATCCCTTAGACATACACCGTCTCTGCTGCTTTCTTCTAGATCCTGTTTCAGAACAGCGAGGGTTAAACCTGTAGTGACAGTATGTACGGTATCCCTTACACACACACACACTCCTGTCTCTGCTGCTTTCTTCTAGATCCTGTTTCAGAACAGCGAGGGTTAAACCCGTAGTGACAGTATGTACGGTATCCCTTAGACATACACCGTCTCTGCTGCTGTCTTCTAGATCCTGTTTCAGAACAGCAAGGGTTAAACCCGTAGTGACAGTATGTACGATATCCCTTACACACACACACACTCAGTGACACACACACACTCTGTCTCTGCGGCTTCCTTCCAGATCCTGTTTCAGAACAGTGAGGGTTAAACCTGTAGTGACAGTATTTACGGTATCCCTTACACACACCGTCTATGCGGCTTCCTTCCAGATCCTGTTTCAGAACAGTGAGGGTTAAACCTGTAGTGACAGTATGTACGGTATCCCTTACACACACACACACACACACACACCTTCTCTGCTGTTTTCTTCTAGATCCTGTTTCAGAACAGTGAGGGTTAAGCCCATAGTGACAGTATGTAAGGTTTCTCCAGGAACAAGCAGGAAGTCAGTCCTCACATATGGGTGACGTTGGCGCCGACGGAGCCCTGGTGCGGAGCATTTCCTCAGCTTTCAAGGAAAGCCTTTGAGAATGCAGCGTGCAAGCGCGGTCCCCTTCCCGCCCACGGATGCCATCTTGCACAGTCTTTCTTTTTCCGTGGAGCCCAACGGACGTGAGTTCGTGTCACCTGGGAAAAATAGATTTTTTTCTGAGATTTTCGCTTTTTCTTATCTGGTTCGACGCCGGTTTCCCCTCCCGCCTGGGCTCGGTACACCGGTATCGAGTCCGGAATTTCTTTTTTCGGTTTTTGTCCTTCGTGACTAACGTTCATGCCTTTTTTGTTATTTTCACTGGCAGCCCGGTCTTTTGACCTTGCAGGGGGCCCTTTTTCCCCCGATGGCTACCAGCGGGTTTAAAAAATGTGATCGGTGCAAGAAACTTATGTCTCTCACCGACACACATGACTGCTGCCTCCTATGCCTCGGGCCCGACCATGACCCGCTGGTCTGTGGCCCGTGCGGCAAAATGTCGTCGAAGGCACTTGGGAGCCGTCAGCATCAACGTGAAAGAATTTTTTCAGAGTCCGCGTCCGACCGGGCCCGACTTCATCAGAGGCCTCTACATCTCAGGAGTCTGACCCCGAGCGCCATCATGGTTCCTCTGAGAGGGGGTCTCCCACCCGGGAGCACAAAAGGAAGAAGAAGCTCATAAGGGCGGCGTCGGTGGAGGCCCCTGGGTCCTCGAGGGCAAGGTCGCGTAGCCCTGTCCGACGCCCCGGGGTCTCTGAGTCGGAGAGGCCATCCAAACTACCTCGCATGGAGCCGGAGTCCCCGAGTCACGTAAGTTCTGTTGTCCTCATGGACTCTCCTCCGGGAGAACCGCCGTCGGGGCCCGAGTCGGGGGCTGCAGAGTCTCCTGAGCTTGGACTCAGGCTGACGGCCTTGGAGAGCAGCTTGGCTGCCTTCATGGAACAGCAGCGGGTGCTGATCGCCAGTCTAACCGGTGCATCTGCCCTGACCACCGGGACCTCGACGTCTAAGTCGACCCCAGAGGCCGAGCCAATCCTCGAGTCCATCAATTCTCGAGTCGATCCTCGGTCAAGGTCCCCCTCGACCTCCGGTTTGGGGGCCGAGGTCGTTGATGCCGGTGCCCTCGGCATCAGGGCGGGTGGCACCGAGGCCCACACGCCCGGAGGAGTCGGTGTGGGAGACGGAGGACGAGGAGTCTCCTGCCACCTTCTGGACCTAGTGCGTCCCTTCGGACTCCCCGGAGTCCAAGCCTCAGAGAAGGTCCCCCCCCGGAGGATACCCGGTACTCGGACTTCGTGAGGGACATGACCAAAGCTTTGGCATTCCCTGCGGACGCCGAGGAGGAGCCTCAAGCCAAGTAGCTCGATGCCCTCCAGTATGATTTTCCTCTGAAGGAAGCCTTTACTGTACTGGTTCCTCCGATGCTGGAACGGCTGCTCTTCTGTATGTGGGAGGCACCAGTCTCGGCGCCGATTCTTAGCAAACGGGTCGATTCCATTTATTGAGTCCGTAAGAGCCCTGGGTTCCAAAAGGCACAGCTACCGCACAATTCCATGGTTGTGGAATCGGCCATGCACCGCCTGAAGAGTCAGAAGATGCACTCCTCGGTGCTCCCTCGCCGGTCGCCGGGAGGCCTGGAACCTGGATGCCCTCGGTAGAAAGTGCTGCCAGGGCTCTATGCTATCTTGCCGTGTCCAGACTTACCAGCTGTACATGCCAATGTACTTAAGGGACCTGGCAAAGGAGATTGCCGGGTTCTCAGCTGGCCTCTCCGAGGAACCCTTGCAGAGGTTCAAAGCCTTGTCGACAGGGATCCGAGAGTGCTTGAAGTTTATCTCTCGAGCAGCCTATGATGCCTTCGAGGCTTCGGACCGGGTAGTCGCAGCCGGTGCATGCCGTCAGGCCTGGCTACAGTCATTGGACCTGGAGTCCATGGGTGCAGGACAAGTTGGTCGATGTCCCGTGCTGAGGTGACAACCTATTCGGTAAGCCCATGACCGAAAAGGCTGCAGAAATCGAGACTGAGACTCTCACCAGGACAAGGCTGTCCAGAAAGTCTTCTGCCCCTTCTCAAAAAAAGAAGGGCTCGGGAAAGAAGCCTTTTTTCCCGAGGAAGGGTGCTGCCTACAAATCCTACCCTCAGTATCAGGCCTCTCCAGCTCCCCAACAGGGCCAGCAGGCCAAGGGGCATGGGCATGGGCCCCATAGGCAGAAGACCCCCAAGCCGCCAGCTATGTCTCCTGCACAGCAGGGAGCGGGGTTTTGACTTCCACAGAATAGCCTCTCCTCCACCGGTGGCTCCACTCAGCACAGGGGGTTGGCTGACCCTGTACACCTACAGGTGGCCAGCCATCACAGGAGATACCTGGGTACTGAGCATAGTCCAAAAGGGCTATATGCTTCACTTCCACCAGCTACCCCCCTCCTACTTTCCAGGGGAGCCTCCAAGACTCCCTCTACACAGGAACCTCCTCCTTCAGGAGTTGGCAAGTTTTCTAAAGGAACAGACGGTGGAACTGGTGCCTCACCACCTGAAAGGGTAAGGCTTCTACTCCGGGTACTTCCTGGTACCAAAAAGGACAGGAGGCCTCCAGCCTATCCTAGACTTGCGAAACCTAAACAAGTTTCTGGAGAGGGAAAAGTTCAAGATGCTTACCCTTGGGATACTGCTGCCCTACCTCCAGCAGGGAGACTGACTATGCTCCTTAGACCTAAAGGATGCTTATACTCCCATCCTCATTCATCCAGACCACAGACAATATCTCAGATTTGTGGTGGGAGGAAACCATTTTCAGTACAGGGTACTTCCCTTTGGCTAACCTCTGCCCCCAGGGTTTTCACCAAATGCCTGGCGGTGGTAACAGCTTATCTCAGGGAATTTTTGTCTTCCCATATCTGGACGACTGGCTCATCAGGGGCCAGTCTCTCCAGGAGGCCCAACAAGCCACTCTTTGAACTGTCTCTCTTCTTCAGCATCTGGGCTTTGTCATAAACTATGTAAAGTCCACTTTGCTCCCCTCTCAGAACCTAGAGTTTATAGGGGCAAGCTTAGACACCCTTCAGGCAAGAGCTTACTTGCCCGAAGACAGGGCCCACAGACTGATAGACTTGGCCAACCAGTTCCAAAGCAAGTCTCATGTCTCCGCCAGGCACTACCTGTGGCTCCTGGGCCACATGGCATCCACGGTACATGTGACTCCGAATGTCCGTCTGCACATGCGGGCTGCTCAATAGTGCCTCAGAGATCAGTGGACGCAGGCCACAGGCGACCTCCAAGACAGAGTAAAGGTGTCCAAACCATTTTTTGGACTCCTTACAGTGGTGGCTACATCTCCTAAACCTTCTCAGGGGGGTACATTTTCAGGCACCTGCACACACAAGGGTGCTGACGACCGATGCTTCCTTAAAGGGCTGGGGTGCACATTGCCAGGGCACGTGCACTCAAGGCCTCTGGTCTCCTCAAGAGGCCACGCAGCAAATCAATCTTTTGGAGCTGCGAGCAATCCGCTTAGCTGTGCAGACATTTTCTCATGCCCTCTCTCACCAGTCTGTCCTAGTTCAGATGGACAATCAGGTGGCAATGTTCTATGTGAACAAACAAGGGGGCCCGGGGTCCAGGCTCCTATGTCAGGAGGCACTGGCCATTTGCTCCTTTGCAGTCAAACAAGGCATGTTTCTCAAAGCAGTTTATCTACCTGGTCAGGAGAATTTCCTAGCAGACAAGCTAAGCAGGATTCTCCAGCCTCACGAATGGCAGTTGAATCCATTGGTGGTCCAGCAGATCTTCCTCCGCTGGGGACTTCCATCCATCGATCTCTTTGCAAGTCCACAAAACTGTCAGCTGCCCAGGTTTTGCTCCAGACAGCCGGATCCCCTGAGGATGGCAGCAGGTGCTTTTCTGATCTCTTTGTCTACGGGCCTCCTGTATGCGTTTCCTCCCAGCCCCTGGTGGCCCGAACACTGTTCAAGATTCTCCGGGACAAGGCCTCGGTGATTCTGGTAGCCCCCAGATAGCCGAGGCAGCCGTGGTTTCCACTTCTGCTGTGGTTGGCGGTAGAAACTCCGTTCCCTCTGGGGTTGCAACACGATCTCCTGTCTCAAGAGCAGGGTTCCCTTCTGCACCCCAATCTCAGGTCCCTCAAGTTGATGGCCTGGCTGCTGAAAGGATAGTGCTAGCTCCCTTACTTCTACCTAAAGAGGCTGAGGAGGTGGTCTTGGCCTCTAGGAGGCAGTCCACCAGAAAGTCCTATGCCCTCAAGTGGCGTAGGTTTACTGTATGATGTACTCAGTGCAATGAAGATCCTTTCTCTTGCCTTGTGCCAGTAGTACTGCAGTATCTATTTCACCTGTCAGACCTAGCCCTTAAGTCTAACTCTGTTCGGGTCCACCTCAGTGCTCTGTCAGCGCACCACTCACTGGTGGAAGGACAGTCTCTGTCGGTTCACCCCTTGGGTGTCTCGATTTCTCAGAGGTCTGCTTCTTCTCAAGCCTCTGGTTCGTCCACCGGTGACTGAGTGGGATTTGAACGTGATCTTGTAGCAACTTACTCGCCCACCGTTTGAGCCGATGGCTACTTGCCATTTGCGCTTCCTCTCTTGGAAAGCGCTTTTCCTGGTGGCTCTTACCTCAGCCAGACGTGTGAGTGAACTACAAGCTCTGGTCTCTGATAGACCGTACACTCAGTTCTATAGGAACAAGGTGGTCCTACGGACCCATCCCAAGTTCCTTCCAAAAGTGGTCTCCTCTTTCCACCTCAACCAGGAGGTGGTTCTTCCGACCTTTTTTCCCAGGTTGCATACCAGCAGGGCTGAAACAGTCTTGTATACCCTGGACTGTAAGAGGACGTTGTCTTTTTACATAGAACGTACGCGGGGGCATCGAAGGGCTACTCAGCTCTTCATCTCCTTTGACCCTAATAAGATGGGGTTACCTGTCTACAAGCGTACATTGTCCACTTGGGTAGCAGATTGTATTGCCTGGGCGTATAAGGCAGCCGACCTCCCCTTGCAGGGTCGAGTCACGGCCCACCGTGTCAGGGCGAAAGCCGCGTCAGTAGCTCATCTCCGCTCTGTTCCGTTGGCAGACATCTGCCGGGCCGCAACTTGGTCTTCAAGCCAGACTTTTGCAGCACATTACTTGCCTGGAGAGAGTCCCAAAGGGACAGTGCTTTAGGACAGGCGGTACTCCATAATCTCTTTGAGGTTTAGGCAACTCCTACCCTCCGGCCCTTGTGTTGGGCTACCATATGGTGGCGTTCTCAGAGGATTTTCTTATCACGAATGCTGAGGCTCTTGAGAGGGAGCCATTTTTTCAGTTTAGGGTTCCCGGTAGCCTAGAGCTGGGGAGTCCCATATGTGAGGACTGACTTCCTGCTTGGTCCTGGAGAAAGAGCAGTTACTCACCTGTAACACCTGTAACAGGAGCAGCAGGAATCAGTCCTCACGACCCTCCCTCCTCCCCTGGAGTTGCAGTCATATCATTCATTTTGATTTTTTTGCTGTCTTTTAGCTATGTCATCAGACTGAGCAAGATGGCACCCTTATGCGGGAAGGGGACTGCGCATGCGCGCTGCATTCCCAAAGGCTTTCCTTGAAAGCTGGGGAAATGCTCCGCACGAGGGCTCCGTCAGTGCTGACGTCACCCATATGTGAGGACTGATTCCTGCTACTCCTGGAGAACACCTGTTACAGATGAGTAACTACTCTATCCCTTACACACACACACACACAGTCAGTGACATACACACACACCGTCTCTGTGGCTTGCTTCCAGATCCTGTTTCAGAACAGTGAGGGTTAAACCCGTAGTGACAGTATGTACGATATCCCTTACACACACACACACACACACAGTCAGTGACACACACCCACACCATCTCTGCTGCTTCCTTCCAGATCCTGTTTCAGAACAGTGAGGGTTAAACCCGTAGTGACAGTATGTACGATATCCCTTACACACACACACACACACACACCGTCTCTGCTGCTTTCTTCTAGATCCTGTTTCAGAACGAGGGTTAAACTCGTAGTGACAGTATGTACGATATCCCTTATACACACACACTCAGTGACACACACACACACCATATCTCTGCTGCTTCCTTCCAGATCCTGTTTCAGAACAGCGAGGGTTAAGACCGTAGTGACAGTACGTACGATATCACTTACACACACACACACACACTCCAGTCTCTGCAGCTTGCTTTGAGATCCTGCTTCGTGCCCACAGCTTTGGATCTGATGCCTTCTGGATCCTGAGTTCTAGCTGTTAGTGCAGGGCTCCTGTCTAAGGCTCCCAGAGGCTGCAGGACGTTTCTCCTGGGATTATTTATGCACCCGGAGTTGTGAACTCTTTCGTGGCTGGCAGGGTACAGAGTTCATTTTCTCTCTCCTGCTGTCTGACCCGGAAACAGGATACTGGGCTTGATATACTAAGGCAGACCAGTATGACCATTACTAGATTTTTATGTGATGGAAGAGTATAATTGTCCATCTCCTGCTGCTCCCCCAACCTTTCCCTTTCACCCTTCTTGCAGACGCTGCTCCAGCAGCTTCAGAGTGAAAGCTGAATAGTGAATTATACAGCCAGCTGCTGCCATCCATAGGAAAAGATTCCCTTCTAAGCTGCACATACAGGCAGACGGCATATGAGATAAAACTCCTTCTGATCACGGAACAACCTTTATTTATTTAGACAGTTTTATATACCACCTTATCCTGCAATCAAAGTGGTTACAACACAAATGGGTTCACCTTCCCCAGGATGGGTGGTAGGGGGAGACCTCCAGACCTTGGGATAGTAGCACACCTCCTCTAGGGCCTCTGTGCTGCTGCAGCTGGCCTTACCACTGGACAAAATTAGGAGTGCTGTTTTGGGGGGAGGGGTGGAGCGAGCCCAATCATAATGGCAGCCTTCCACCCGTCTACCCGCTGCTGCCTGTTAAAGTTCAGCCTGCATACATCCCAGATGCTTTCAGTACTCTCAGCTGGGACTTTCTCTTGTAAGATTAGGAGAAGGTCAGGTCTGGGGTGCATGCAGGCTGAGGTTCGGTAAACAGCAGAGGGACGGAATCCCACTGTTGATATGAAGGAAGGATGTGGGCAGATGCTGGGGGATGATGCATGGAGTTGTTGAACCTGGTGGTGTTGCAGTGATCCGCCCAGCCACGGAGACCAAGGAGGATCAGCACATGGTCTCACTACTCTGTATGAGCTTCTTGGACCTGGCGGCATCTACAACGTGCTCTGCCTGACCAGCACTGAGGCAGTGGCTCTGCTAATTCAGAGACCCAGGCTGACGTACGGATACTCAAAAGACAAATGCCCGAGGGGGAGTACAGAAGGATGACAAGATTCCCCCCCCCCCCCCCACGCCATTCTACCATGAGGGGATGGATAGAGGAGGATTAAAGAGCAGGAGAACTGTTTACTTGAAGCTGCAATGCCCAGACTGAGGGAGGGATGTGCACCCTATGCTGAGGCTGCTAGGAAGGAGGCTTAGGGCAAAGCCCAGGGGGCGCTGCTGCTGGTTAATCTAAGGTTTTGGCTGGGCTGCTTGTGATGTAGTCAGTGAAAAAGCCGAGAAGCACTTTGGGTTTTCAGTGCAGGGATTATTGTGCTGCTCAGTCAGGGGCCAGCCATCAGCTCTTAAAACAGGTGAAGCGGCCGCCTCCCACTGCTCCTTCACTAGTCTGAAGGAAGGTAGGTAGAGCAAGTGCTAGGGCACGGAGACAGGCGAGTGGACGGATGGTGGGGGAGACACGAGATTGGCTGCGGATTAGGACGACTGTGTTGACGCGGGTCGGGGTAGTGATTGGAGTCTCAGGAATTAGGTATGAGGAGAGTGGGGGCTCTGGCAGTAGTAAGCATTTGGAGGGGGGGATTATTAAAGGTCTATTTTATTTATTTATTTATTTAATACTCTTATATACCGCGCTATTCGACATATGAGACTGGGTGAAGAAAGGTGCGGAGGGATGGGTAGCTGATATGTAGGTCCTGAGGGGACTAGCAAGGGGGTGGGGTGACTGAGATGAGCAGGAGGCTGTAGAGGAAATGAGAGAAGGGGGAGGGGGATAAAAGAGAGTGGAGAGAGGGGAGAATATGAGTCTGAACAGAGGGTGGCAGGAAAGAGACCAAGAGGCAGAGAAGGAGAGACAAAGACTAGTGGGGAATGAGAGAGGGTGAAAGAGGGGAGAATGAGAAAACTGAAGAGGTGACAGTGGAAAATGAAAGCTGGTAGGAAAGTGAGAAGCATGAAATGGAGAAGGGGTAGAATCTACCTCAGTGGGAGTAGAAAGGGAGGAAAAAGATGGAGAGATATGGGGAAGGAAGAGAAGAAACAGAAAATGGAGAAGAGACCCTGGAAAAGGGCTTTGGAAAAGACGGACAAGGGCAAAGTAGGAAAAAAAAAAGAATCCAGGATCAATCTGAAAGGAATAATAAAATAATCAAACAACTAAGGTACAAAAAGAAGCTTCTTTTGCGTTTTTAATGACTGGGAATGTACATTTCTGAAGGAAACACGTTTCTGCTCTTATGTCTTCAGTGTTGCATTGCATGCAGAAGCTGGCTTCTTGGGGTTTTGATTTCTAATGTGTGGTGCTGCATTGTGCATGTGGGTCTGCGATGAAGGACCCTGCTAGAGTGCAGTTACTGTGAAAAGTTTGTTCACAGCCTGTTTTATTCTATTTTTCTAGTAGGAGATATACTGGTGGACTAGGGTGCAGCAGGGCTGGGATGCACGTGCCTGGGGGTCTCTGAAGGGCCCAGCCTCTGCCTGTCTTGCAGCACATGTGCACACTAGGTTGGCTGCGTCCCACCCTCTCTGACAGGAAGTGAAGGAGGGGTGGGATGTAGCCCTGCAAGGCCTGGAGCCATGCTATTTCATTGTTTTAAGTGTGGGCCCAGTGGGAGACTGGCAGTAAGGGGCCTGGAAAGGTCATTGGGCCTATTCTGAATCTGAGCGCACCTGGGACCCAGCATATCATCTGCACAATGCCGTGAGTTGGCGCTGTTTTGGTAATCCCGTGAGTTGGCGCTGTTTTGGTATGGCACCGTTTCTACAGGGTTTTCACTAACTGTTTTGCTTAGGACTAGGGCTATTAGAATCCATTCCAAGGTGAGGATCTTAGACTTTAGGAAGACTAACTTTGCGAAGATGGGCCAATACCTCAGGGAGTCATTAGTGGGATGGGAACAGCTGGGGGATGTAGAAAAACAGTGGGCAAAACTGAAAGGGGATATTTTAAGGGCAACCAACCTTTTTGTTAAAATGGTAAATAAAGGCAAAAGGAAAAGGAGACCACTATGGTTTTCGAAGGAAGTAGCTGAAAAAGTGAAGAAAAAGAGGGAGGCCTTCATGAAATACAAGAGATCACAGAGAGAGGAAGACAGGCATCTGTATTTGGAAAAACTTAGAGAAGATAGCAAAGTAGTCAGGAAAGCACAGATTCAAAAAGAGGAGGAAATAGCCAAACCAATAAAATGGGGGGATAAGACATTTTTCAGATATATTAGTGAGAAGAGGAAGGGCAAAAGTGGTATTGTCAGACTCAAGCGTGCAGGGGAGGAATATGTAGAAGCTGATAAGGATAAAGCGAAATTGCTTAACAAATATTTTTGTTCTGTGTTCACAGATGAAGAACCAGGAGCAGGACCTCAGAAAACACCCACAAATAGGAACAGAAGCGAGGGACATCTTGAACAATTTTCAGAAGACTGTGTTTGTGAGAAACTAGCTCAACTTAAAGTAGACAAAGCGATGGGACCGGATGGGATACACCCTAGAATGCTGAGGGAACTTGGGGACGTTCTAGCAACTCCACTGACTGACCTTTTCAATGCCTCGTTGGAGTCGGGAGTGGTGCCAAAGGACTGGAGAGAAGCTCATGTGGTGCCTTTACACAAAAGCGGAAGTAAGGATGTGGTTGAAAACTACAGGCCGGTTAGTTTAACTTCAGTGGTGAGTAAATTATTGGAAACGCTGCTGAAAGAGAAAATAGTGAGGTTTCTGGAGTCCAGCGGATTAAAGGATCCGAGGCAGCATGGATTCACCAGAGGCAGTTCTTGTCAGACAAATCTGATTGATTTCTTTGACTGGGTGACCAGGGAGCTGGACCGAGGGAGAGCTCTAGATGTGGTGTATTTAGATTTCAGTAAAGCCTTTGACACTGTTCCTCACAGGCGACTTATAAACAAACTGAGCACCCTAGGGATGGACCCTAAAGTTACTGCTTGGGTTAGAAATTCGTTGGGTGGGAGGCGACAAAGAGTACAAGTAAATGGAGCTCACTCTGAGGAGAAGGATGTTATCAGTGGTGTGCCCCAGGGATCTGTCCTTGGTCCGATGCTTTTTAACATCTTTGTTAGTGATATAGCGGAAGGGCTTTCAGGTAAGGTTTGCCTCTTTGCGGATGATACCATAATCTGCAATAGAGTAGACACCCAGGAAGGTGTAGATAACATGAGGAGGGATCTAGCTAAACTTGAAGAATGGTCTAGAATTTGGCACCTGGCATTTAATGTTAAAAAATGTAAGGTCATGCATTTGGGCTGCAGCAATCCAAGGGAGCAATACAGTATAGGAGGTGAAGTACTTTTGTCCACTAAAGAAGAGCGGGACCTAGGCGTGGTTGTGTCTGATGATCTTAAAGTAGCTAAACAGGTAGAAAAGGCGACAGCAAAAGCTAGAAGGATGCTTGGGTGCATACGGAGATGAATGGCTAGCAGAAAAAAGGAGGTGATAATGCCTCTGTATAAGTCTTTGGTGCAACCTCACTTGGAGTATAGTGTGCAATTCTGAAGACCGCACCTTCAAAAGGATGTGAACAGGATGGAGTCGGTGCAGAGGGTGGCTACTAAAATGATTAGTGGGCTTCATTATAAAGCATATGAGGACAGACTTAAGGATCTTAATATGTACACCTTAGAGGAAAGGCGGGATAGAGGTGATATGATTGAGATGTTTAAATACCTTCAACACTATAATACCATAGAAAACCCTCCAATCAACTTAGATAAAGGCTAAACAAGAACCTGTCTAAAATCAAGGTTATACTCCCTATTACAATAATACATACAACTTAAATGAATAATCATTCCATTCCAATGCATCAACACCCCACTTGTATATAGTTAAAATTGAGTTAGAAACAGTACTTCAGTTTAAATTGTTACACAATCTGTGTTAGTTGATTTATTGAACTATTCCACATAGTTTTTACATACACTTTGTTGTTCAAGTTAAGATGTTCATTGTAAAAAGTTATAACTGTTCTATGTAAAACAAGCTCTGCATTGCTAATTGTTGTTAAATGTACACCGCAACTGATCGCTGAAAGATGCGGTATATAAATAAGTGTTAAATAAATAAATAAATAAATAAATGGCATAAATGTTCAGGGAGAGAGCCTCTTTCAATTGAAAGCAAGTTCTGCTACGAGGGGACATGGGATGAGGGTGAAGGGAGATAGATTCAGGAGTGATATGCGGAAATATTTCTTTACGGAAAGAGTAGTGGATCCGTGGAATAGTCTCCCAGTGGAGGTGGTAGAGATGAGGACAGTAACCGAATTCAAAAAAGCATGGGACCAACACAGAGGATCTCTAAAGGTAAAAAGTGGACTGTTGTAGTTGTTGATATGGAAGGACAGACTAGATAGGCCATGTGGTCTTTTTCTGTCATCATGTTTCTATGTTTCTATGTTAATGCCACAGCAGTACAGGTCATTATAACACATGCTTACACAACAAAAAGGGAACTGGTTTACACAAGGAAAAAACTTGGTCAAGGAAGAATAAAAATATCTAGATATTGTCACAAAATCATATTTAGAATCATCAATATTAATGCAGAATATTAGCAAAAAAACATTTAAGGAAAGTGTGGGCAGAGCCACAGAAACATCGATGGGCATAATCATAACACACAACAAACCCCTATTATGCTTTCAGCATATGCCTGATGATAATGTATATAATAAATTCCACTTTCAAAAACATGACTGTTTGCAGATGATTCCAACTTGGAGTAAGCCAGCGAATAAAGAGAAGTGGAGGAACAGGTTTTAAGCAGCCGCACACTGCCTGTTGAGGTGGTGTGGGACAAATAGCAAAGGTCGCTAAACATCAAAGCAGTCTGGGAAAGAAATGGTTATAAACTCCCCATGACAACAAAAACAAATATATAGAGAGGAAAAGAATGTGCCCGTCAACCTCAAAAGCCACTGATCACTTGCACAGGAAATGGATTCTGAAGGGGAATAAAGCACATTATGCAAATGAGCACATTCAAATAAATAAATCAGAAAACGCCTGTGCAACATATTAGCCAACATTAAAACAGTTATTAGCCAAACTGATTGCTTTCATCCATGCGAAACTGCATTCAATCTCACAATGCTTCCTTCCACAATAATGCACGAGGAATATTCTCTCCTCATTTTAAAACGACCTGTTTCCACAACTACAGAGTGTAATTCGAATCAAGGTGACCTGTAGCATGCCAATGTTCAACAAGAGGGGTTTCTGAGCATGAAGTGTAAACGGATCATTCATGTTCTGAAATCCTGAAATCTCTGAACTGCCCAATACAAATTAAATGACAGACAAAAAATAGCACAGATCACTTGCACTAAATCACAACTGGCCCACTGCTGAAAATAAAGGTAAAGATGGAGGTCACCTACTGACAAAAAACACAGTGTGCCCACTGGAAGCGTCCAAGCAATGGGAAAGCTTACATGTTTGGCAGTTTTATGACAGTTTGTACAAGCTGTAGGGAGAGACAGTAGATAAAGCTGATAAATAAATGCAAGGTCATCTAGTTCATAGTAGTTCAAGACAAGTAAGTTCAGGAACTGCAGCTAATCTAACTTTGCACCTGAAGCAATAAAGGGTTACGTGACTTGCCCAAGGCTAGAAGCAGCAGCAGTGGTATCTGAAACCTAGATCCAGCCCATTGCTATATCCACTAGCCAACACCTCCACTGAATGCTGCAGAAAAAAGGAAGAGGTAACGTTATTCCTACCACCAGAAACACTGAATGTGAACGTAAGAAATTAAGAACACTAGATGTGATTTACTGGGTCAGAACAAGGGTCCATCGAGCCCAGTATCTTGTTTCCAACAGTGGCCAATCCAGGTCACGAGTACCTCTAGTGTTCTCAAAAGGTAGACAGATGACATGTTGCTTATCCTAAGGGTAAACAGTGTTATTTCCCCAGTCCACTTTAATAATGCTTAGTGGACTTTTCCTCCAGGAACTCGTCCAAACCACTTTTAAATCAAGCTGCACTAACAGCTTTTACTACATCCTCCGGCAAGGAATTCCAGAGTCTGATTATGCGTTGAGTGAAAAAATATTTTCTGATTACTCTTAAATGTGCTACACTGTAGCGTCATTGCATGCCGCCTAGTCTTTCTACTCTTTGAAGGAGTAAACAACTGATCTACATGTACCCGTTCCATTCTACTCATTTTATAGACTTCTATCTTATCTCCGCAGCCATCTCTTCTCCTTTTAAACCTTTCCTCATAGGACAATCCTTCCTTCTGCGTGGTAATTGTATATTGAGCTTTTTCACTCAACACGTAACCAAACACTGGAATTTGTTACCGGAGGATGTAATAAAAGCTGTTAATGTAGCTGGGTTTAAAAAAGGTTTGGACAAGTTCCTGGAGGACAGGTCCATAAACCATTATTAAAGAGGACCTTGGAAATCCACTACTTGCCCTGGGACGAGCACTGTGTGCCTCTTTGAGAACCTGCCTTTTGAGTCTTTCCTCATAGGGGTATCCTTCCATTGCCTTTACCATTTTGGTGGCTCTTCTCTGTATCTTTTTAAGTACACTGATCCTTTTTAAGATATGGTGACCAGAATTGCACACAATATTCAAGGTGCGGTCACACCATGGAACGATACAGAGGCATTGTAATATCCTTTGTTTTATTCTCCATTCCTTTCCTTATGATACCTAGCACTCTATTTGCTCTCTTGGCCGCCGCTGCACACTGGGCCGAGGGTTTTAACATGTTATCCACAATGACGCCTAAATCTTTTCCCTGGGTGGTGGTTCCTAATGTGGAACCTTGCATCGTTTGACCATAGTTTGGGTTGTTCTTTCGAATGTAAAAAATTTGCACTTGTCCACATTAAATTTCATCTGCCAGATGAACATCCAGTCTTCCTATTTATCAAGGTCCTCTTGCAATTTTTCAAAAATCTTTTGGGTTTTAACAACTTTGAATAATTTTATCATATGCAAATTTGATTACCTCACTCGTTATTCCCATTTCCAGGTAATTTATGAATATGTCAAAAAGCAGTGGACCCAGTACAGATCCCTGGGCTATTCCACTATTCACCTTTCTCCATTAGGAAAATTGGCCATTTAGCCCTACCCTCTGCTATTTTTTAACCAATTCCTGATCCACAATAGTACACTGCCTCCTATGCCATAACTTTTATTTCGCCAAGAGCCTCTGATGAGGGACCTTGTCAAAGGCTTTCTGAAAATCTAGATACACTATGGGATCTATTCTGAGCCATAAATAGCAGGGATGTATGCCCTGCCTGGATGTACATCCCCAGTATTCATCCTCCTTGCTATCCCTATGCAAGGCTCCCTGTACAAACAGCAGAGTTGTATGGGGAGACTTAGACAGGGGTGGGTGGAAGGTGCAGCGAGGGTGGGCTATCACCCTTGACACACAGGGCTGATTCTGAGGTTGGCTCTGTAAGTCCAGGGTAGGCCGGTTAGACTGGGTAGCAGCGGCGGCCAGCAAAGACAAGACTGGGAGGCGTGGAGATTCCCCGGAGTTGGACCCTGGCCATGGGTGATGTAAAATCCTCTCACACCGAGGAGGTTTCTCCAGGGGCATATGTCCATAAGGGAAGGGTTAGGACAGCTGTTATAGCTGATGATTCGATCATTAGGTATGTAGATAGCTGGGTGGCTGGTGGACATGAAGATCGCCTGGTAACATGCCTGCCTGATGCGAAGGTAGCAGACCTCATGCGTCACCTAGACAAGGTTTTAGATAGTGCTGGAGAGGTGTCTCCTGTCTTGGTACATATTGGTACCAATGATATAGAAAAGCGTGGGAGGGAGGGTTCTGGAGGCCAAATGTAAACTTTTAGGTAGGAAGTTAAAATTCAGAATTTCAAGGGTGGCATTCTCCAAAATGCTTCCTGTTCCACACATAGGACCCAAAAGGCAGGCAGAGCTCCGGATCTCAATGCATAGATGAGACGATGGTGCAAGGAAGAGGGTTTTGGTTTTATAAGGAACTGGGCAACATTCTGGGAAAGGGGGGCGGGGGGTTCCAAAAGGATGGGCTCCACCTTAACCAGGCTGCTGACATTAAAAGGAGATAGCGCAGCTTTTAAACTAGACAATAGGGGAAAGCCGACAGTCGTACAAGAGCACATGGTTCAGAACAAAGTATCCTTGAAGGATACTAGCAAAAGAGGGAAGTTACAGCATCCTGACAGAGGTTCCAATAAAGATAAAAGTAACCCAGATGCCCTTAATTATGGAGCGGAAAGATTCCAAATCACCGCTATCAACTGATAACCTAATTAATATGAATAAAATGCAACCTCTAAAATGCCTATATGCAAATAGTCTAAAAAATAAGATGAGAGAGCTAGAATGTTGTTGTTGTTAAGTGTCGTCAAGTCGGTGTCGACTCATGGCGACCCTCTGGATAGTTGTCCTAAATTGTGTTCGGTCTTCAGTCAGGCAGCTCATTGCTGACAGAGTGGCACCATAGCTGCTGTTATTGTATCGATCCATCTCATTGCTGGCCTTCCTCTTTTGCATTGACCTTCTACCTTGCCCAGCATTATGTCTTTCTCTAATGACCTCTCTCTTCGCATGATGTGTCCAAAGTATGAAAGTCAAAGTCTTGTCATCTGAGCTTCTAAAGAAAGCTTAGGTTTGATCTCCTCTAGTACTGACTAGTTTGTTCTTCAGAAATATAGCACTAAATGAATGGCTAGATATGACTGGCACCTGAGAGACCTGGTGGAAGAAGGACAACCAATAGGACACTGCGATATGGTAGATCAAATTGGTGGAAGGGTTGCGCTCTATGTTAGAGCGGGTGTTGAGTCACACAGGATTAAAGTTTTGCAGGAAACAAAATATGCTGTAGAATCTCTATGGATAGAAATCCCATGTAAAAAGGGGAAGGGGAAAGCGATGGCTGTGGGGGTGTACTACCAATCGCCTGGCCAGAATGAACAGATGGATGATGAAATGCTAAGAGAAAAAAACAGTAATAATGGGTGATTCACAGGCTTGAAGATCAAGGCAATAGTGCCTCACGAAGGTGGACAAGGAGGACCATGTGGCCGCTCGACAAATGTCTAGAGGGGCGACCTGTGAGCACTCCGCCCATGACGTTGCTTGAGCACGCGTGGAGTGCGCTCGAAGGCCCAGGGGTACTGGCCTGCCTTGGAGGATGTAGGCAGACTCGATGGCCTGATGCAGCCACTGGGCAATGGTGGCCTTGGAAGCTAAGGAGCCCTTGTGAGGCCCCACGAAGAGAATAAACAGGCGATCCGAGACCCAAAAGGAATTTGTGGCCGTGAGGTATTGCCGCAAGACCCTGCTGAGATCTAAGGCACGAAGCCCCTGATTGGGTCTCTGGCACTGCTCCTTGGAGAAAGCCGGAAGCGAAATCGCCTGATTGACGTGAAAGGGAGTAATCACTTTCAGGAGAAAGGAGGGAACGTCTCTTAGGGACACCCCTTCCGCCGAGAAGGAAAGGGGTCACGACAGGAAAGGGTTTGTAGTTCCAAAATCCTCCTAGCAGAGGTAATAGCCACCAAGAGCGCAGTCTTGAGGGTCAAGTCCTGGAGAGTGATTTGTCGAATGGGCTCGAAAGAGGACGCATGAGGCATCGAAGGACCAGAGAAAGATCCCAGTAGGGATCACTGGCCGGACTGGAGGGCAGAGAACTTTTACCCCTTTGAGAAACCTACTGACATCCCTATGGGAAGCAATGGAATGCACCGCCACCGGACCCCGAAAACACGTCAGTGCGGATACCTGGACCCGGAGGGAATTCAGGGCCAGGCCCTTATCTATACCATCCTGATCTGAGGAATGTGTATCTTCCACGTCAAGAGCTGCTGCCGGGCGCACCAAGACTCAAAAACGTGCCAGACTCTTGCATACGCCAAGGAGGTTGCTGGGTGCCTGGCCTTTAAGAGGGTAGCCACCACCCTACCCAAGAAGCCCCTCCGGGTTAGACGGCGCCTTTCAAGAGCCAAGCCGTAAGCGAGTAGGCAGCTGGAGCGTCCATTGTGATTGGTCCATAGCACAGGAGACCCGGACATGACCCCAGTGGCAGTAGGAGAGCCTGGGTCAGATGAACGAGGTCGGCATACCACAGGCTCCGTGGCCAATCGGGGCATACTAGGATTACCCTGCCGGGTTGTGACGCGATGCATCGAAGAGCCCTGCCGATCTGGGGCCAGGGAGGAAAGAGGTAGAGCAGAGGGACTGAGGGCCACAGCTGGACCAGTGCATCCAGTCCTTGCGAACCCTGTCCCCTCCTCCTGCTGAAGAAGGCTGCCAGCTTTGTGTTCGCCGCTGTCGCCATGAGATCGAAGTCCGGGCATATCCAAGCACGAATGATTCTGTGAAAGGCCCAGGAGGCTAACTCCCACTCCCCTGGGTCCAGGAAGTGACGGCTGAGGAAGTCCGCTTGGACGCTGTCCATCCTGGCGATATGCTGGGCTGACAGAGCTAACAGGTGATGCTCTGTCCATGGAAAAAGGAGGGCCATCTCCTGGGCAGTTCGTTCCGCCCTACTGGTTCAGATAAGATACTGTTGTTGCACTGTCGAACAAAATTCTGACCGCCTGAGCCTGGAGGAGAGGGCGAAAGTGAAGAAGAGCCAGGTGCACTACCCTGGCTTCCAGACGGCTGATGGACCAACTTGCTTCCTGCGGCGACCATGACCCTTGAGTCGCCTGGTTCAGGCAATGAGCCCCCCTTGCCTGAGAGGCTGGCATCAGCGGTGACCACGATCCAACAAGGAGTCTCCAAAGGAACACCACAGAGAAAATGTTTCGGCGAGAGCCACCAGCTGAGACTGATATGCCTCGACTGAGGAAGCCAGAACCGTCGGTCGTAGCCCTCCCAAACAGGGGACCAGCAGGAAAGGAGCGCCCGCTAAAGGTCTCGCATGGATGCTCGAGCCCACTGGACAACTTCGATGGTGGAGGCCATGGATTCCAGAAGTTGCAGATAATCCCATGCTTGGGGGCTGTTCTGCTGGAGAAACAGCTGGATCTGCGAAGCGAGTTTCTGAAACCTCTCTCGCGTCAGGAAAACCTTGCCCTGATGAGTATCCCAGGAACTCGAGAGACTGCGACGGCCGGAGACAGCTCTTGGCGTGATTGATCACCCAGCTGAGCCCCTTCAGGAAAGTCACCACCTGGGAGACCGTCTGGCAAGCTTCGGAGAAGGAGTTTGCACGAATGAGCCAATCGTCCAAATACAGGTGCATCCGAATGCCCTGCTTCCTCCGAGCTGCAGCGGTAACTACCATGACCTTTGAGAAGGTCCGTGGGGCCGAGGCCAGGCCGAATGGGGAAAGCGCAAAACTGAAAGTGCTGACCCAGAACCGCGTAGCGCAAAAAGCACTGCTGATCTTCGCGGACTGGAATGTGGAAATATGCCTCTGTCAAATCCAGAGAGGACAGGAACTCCCCATTCTGCATCGCTTGAATGACCGACCGTAAGGTCTCCATCCAAAAGCGTGGGACCCGAAGGGACCGGTTGACCACCTTGAGATCCAAAATTGGCCGAAAGGATCCATCCTTCTTGGGCACTACAAAATAGATGGAGTAGCGCCCGCAGCCCCTCTCTGTCGGGTAACGGCCGGGTGTTATGGCGGCTCTTTTCTGAGGCATCCTGCAGGGCGACACAAGAAAGGCCTCTCAAATAGGGTACAGACAATTGAGAACATACCCGTGATGAACGATGTCGAGAACCCAGCGGTCGGAGGTTATGAGGGCCCACTCCCGAGAATATTGTGCCAGGCGACCGCCAAATGGTGGAAGGTCCCCGAGAGGGTCACCTGTCCCATCAGCGGGGGGAGTAGGCTGATCCGGAGAACTTCCCTGGACCGGAATAACTGTCTTTTCCCTTTCGGATACCCCAAAAGGACTGAGACCTTTGGCTGGTGTGGCCTGAAGTTGCAGCTGTAAATGGTCTGCCTGAATGATAACACCGGAAGTCATGGAACCTGGACTGGGAAGCGAATGTATATGGACGCTGGGCGGAATGGCGAGAGGATGACCTGGGCCTATCCTCTGGCAGCTGCTGTGGCTTGACCTCCCCGAGGTCCTTGACTAACTTGTCCAGGTTCTCACCAAAAATGAGCTTCCCCCTAAAAGGAAGTTTGGCTAGGCGTGCCTTAGAGGCCGCATCTGCCGATCACTGCTGGAGCCAGAGCCAGCAGCTGGCTACTGTCACAGCAGCCACTGAACGAGCCAAGAAACGCAACAGATCGTAACAAGTATCAGCTAAAAAGGCTATGACCGATTCCAACTGAGCCAGCGCAGAATCTTTGGGCAAGAGCTCTTCAGATAGGTGCTGGATCCAGCGTAGGAGGGCACGGGCTGACAAACCTCTACATACAGAGGCCTGTAGCCCTAGAGTTGAGGCCAAAAAAGCTGCCTTAAGGAGCCCTTCAACCTTCTTATCCTGCTGATCTCGAAGGGCTGCTCCCCCCTCTACCGGAATGGTGGTAGGCTTGGTGACTCCAGTTACCAGTGCATCAACCTTTGGATATGCGAGCCATTTGTCTGGGTCACCCGGGGACCAAAGAAAATGCTGACCCAGATGCCTAGCAGATCACAAGGGCGCATCAGGGGAATCCCATTCCTGTGACACCATCTGTTGAAGCTCCTGAGGAAAAGGAAAAGCATTCGAAGGCTTCTGAATACCCTGCAGAATAGGAACCGCCTGGGAGGTAGCCTGCGCAGGATCCTGGGTAGGTGGGCCTGAGAGACGCAATGCCTCAATGATTTGGACAATCAAGGCTGGAAGCTCTTCCTTTCGGAAGAGCTGGATCATCTGCAAGCTGTCTTGTTCATCCCCAGAGGCCTCTGAGGGTGACCACTTCCCATCCTCACGGTCGGATGTGTCCAGACTCTTCTCTCCTGAGAGAGCCTCCTCCTCTGGAGACACGTTTGCGCAGGCTTCCAGGCTCCACGCCGCTTTCTTTGGGAGCCATCCCCCCCGTAGGATCAGAGGTTTCCCGGATGCGCTTATGGGTCTCTGGGGCAGATTCCTGCAAGGTCCTTTGGGAGGAGAAGGGCCGATTGCTTGAAGAAGCAGGAGCTGCGCACCACAGGGCCCATGCCTGTCTGAAGAGAGACAGGAAGTTCTGGGAGTCCATTCCTGAAGAAAATGGCATTGAATCTAGATCTGTGGGCTGTGGAAGAGGCCCCAAGAGCTGGGAAAGAGACCCCGTGGACTGAGGCAGCAGTAGCATAAATGGATGATGAAATGCTCAAAGAAATCAAGGAAGCTAACAAAAGTTACAGCGCAGTAATAATAATGGGTGATTTCAATTACCCCGGTACCAACTGGGTCAGTGTCACGGCAGGACATGCTAGGGAGATAAAGTTCCTAGATGAAATAAAAGACTGCTTCTTGGAGCAGCTGGTTCATGAACCGACCAGAGGGGAAGCCATATTAGACCTAGTCCTTAGTGGAACACCAGAACTAGTGCAAGAAATAAGGGTGTTGGGGCCACTTGGCAATAGTGATCATAGCATGATCGCCTTTGATGTAATTAGCGGAGGAGGGATAGTAAGGAAATCCACAGTACTACCTTTTAACTTTGGAAAGGGAGACTATGATCAAATGAGGAAAAGAGTTAAGAAAAAACTAAAAGGAGCAGTTGCAAAGGTTAAAGGCTTACATCAAGCTTGGGTATTGCTGAAAAATACTATCTTGGAAGCCCAGACCAGCTGTATTCCACGCTTTAAGAAAAGTGGAAGGAAGTCCAAAAAACTGCCAGCATGGTTTAAAGGTGAGGTCAGAGAGGCTGTTGTAGGCAAAAAAGCATCTTTCAGGAAATGGAAAAAAGAGCCAAACGATGAAACCTGGAAACAACACAAGCAGGGGCAAGTCAAATGCAAGGCATTGATAAGGCAGGCAAAGGGAGAATTTGAGAAGAAGCTTGCTGCGGAAGCAAAAACGCGAAATAAAGACTTTTTCAAGTACATTGGTAGCAAAAAACCTGTGAGAGAGTCAGTTGGTCCATAAGATGATAGAGGGGTTAAAGGAGCACTAAGAGGCGACAAGGCAATAGTGGAGAGACTGAATGAATTCTTTGCTTCGGTCTTTACTGAGGAAGATGTAGGGATGTTACCCATGAGTGAAGTGGTATTTAAAGGTGCAGAAGAATTGAAGCAAATATCGATACATCAGGAAGATGTATTACAACTATTAGATAAACTGAAGAGCAGCAAATCAACTGGGCCAGATGGTATACATCCAAGGGTGTTGAAAGAACTGAAATATGAGATTGCAGACCTGCTATTAGTAATCTGTGAACTATCATTAAAATCATCTCTAATACCTGAAGATTGGAGGATCGCCAATATAACACCAATTTTTAAAAAGGGTTCCAGGGGTGATCTGGGAAACTACAGACTGGTGAGCCTGACGTCAGTACTGGGAAATATGGTAGAAACCATCATAAAGAATAAAATTACTCAGCATGTAGATAGTCATGGCCTAATGGGAGACAGCCAACATGGCTTTAGATAGGGAAGATCTTGTCTTACTAATCTGTTATGTTTTTCTGAAGGTGTGAATAAACAGGTGGACAAAGGTGAGTCGGTTGATATAGTGTATCTGGACTTTCATAAAGTCTTTGACAAGGTCCCTCATCAGAGACTTTTGGCAAAACTAAAGAGTCATGGGATAGGAGGCAGTGTACTACTGTGGATCAGGAACTGGTTAAAAGATAGAAAGCAGAGGGTAGGGCTAAATGGCCAATTTTCCCAATGCAGAAAGGTGAATAGTGGTGTACCCCAGGGATCTGTGCTGGGTCCACTGCTTTTTGACATATTCATAAATGACCTGGAAAGTGGAATAACGAGTGAGGTTATCAAATTTGCAGATGACACAAAACTATTTAAAGTTGTTAAAACCCAAGAGGATTGTGGAAAATTGCAAGAGGATCTTGATAAACTGGAAGACTGGGCATCAAAATGGCAGATGAAATTTAATGTGGACAAATGCAAAGTTATACACCTAGGGAAGAACTACCCAAACTATGGTTACACAATGCAAGGTTCCACATTAGGAACCACCACACAGGAAAAAGATTTAGGCGTCATTGTGGATAACATGTTAAAACCCTCGGCCCAGTGTGCAGCAGCAGCCAAGAGAGAAAATAGAATGCTAGGTATCATAAGGAAAGGAATGGAAAATAAAACAATGGATATTATAATGCCTCTATATCGTTCCATGGTGAGACCGCACCTTGAATATTGTGTGCAATTCTGGTCGCCATATCTTAAAAAGGATATAGCGTTATTAGAAAAGGTTCAGAGAAGAGCCACCAAAATGGTAAAGGGGATGGAAGGATACTCCTATGAAGAAAGGCTAAAAAGGTTAGGGCTCTTTAACCTGGAAAAGAGACGGCTGAGGGGAGATATGAAAAAAGTCTATAAATTAATGAACGGAGTGGAATGGGTAAACGTAGATCGATTGTTTACGTTATCAGAATATAGAAAGACTAGGGGACATGCAATGAAGCTACAGGGTAAACTATTTAAGATTAATAAGAGAAAATATTTTTTCACTCAACGTGTAATCAAATTCTGGAATTTGTTACCGGAGGATGTAGTAAAGGCTGTTAATGTAGCTGGGTTTAAAAAAGGTTTGGACAAGTTCCTGGAGGAAAAGTCCATAAACCATTATTAAGAAGGGACCCAGGATATCAATTCTTGACCCAGTACAAGCATTGTGGAACCTGTGTCCCTTGGGGAAACTGCTAGGTACGTATGACCTAGATTGGCCACTGTTGGAAACAGGATACTGGGCTTGATGGACCTTGGTCTGACCCAGTATGGCATATCTTATGTTCTTATGTAGAGGAGGAGAAAGCGTCTCCTCGCCTGAAGGAAGGCCTCTGGAATCCCCCGACGATAAGACCTACAGGACGGGAACTTCCCCTGGTGCTGAAATGCTGGCTTGTGCGGATTCCCCCAGGTGCGCCGCAGAGGAGGAGCATACTTGGTCTACTAAGTCCTTGCACTTGCGCGTACAGACCACACTGCAGGAAGATTCCCCAAAGGAGTATTTCCGCTGTGGCAATCAGATGAGAAAGGGCCTGCTTCCCACTATCCAGCCGCAAAAATGGCCGCCGCACAAATTCCCGCTGAAAAGAAACCGCCTTCTCTGAAGGCCACATGTGGGCCTGCCCAGCACGGAGCGCACTCTCTGGCTAGAGAACGATGGGTCGTGTGAGTAACCTTCAACCGAGTGCAAAGTAGTGACCAAAGGAGATGCTTCAGAACTGGGGAAACGGAGATCGCGAGGGTGGGGGCTTACTTACACCAGTAACCCGCTGCGGCAGATATATACAGGGGCGCCAAGGCAGAGCCGTATAAATTGTTCTATTCTTTAGAACTTATCCTCAGCTTTAGTTTCCCCCTTTAAATTATGCTTTCAAATTGCCTGAGCAAGTGAAGGCTCCCCCTAGCAATCAGAGGCAAGCCGCATGGCTCGGGGGCTGGTAACTCACGCTGGGGAGCTGCTCTGGTCCTCCTGACCAGGAGCTCAACTCTCCAATTAAAATGCGCTCCTCAGTTGCTGAAGAACTAGTATGGCTGGGAACTCTCAGGAACACCTCATGTGTGCCCTGGAGGCATCCAAGCAAACTCCACAGAATGGAGTCTCAGGGAATAAAAGACACAGAAAACCATCATCTGCTGTTGTTGTTGTTGTTGTTAAGTGCCGTCGAATCGGAGTCGACTCATGGCGACCCTCTGGATAGCTATCCTAAATTGTGTTCGGTCTTCAGTCAGGTGGTTCATTGTTGACAGACTGGTACCCGTAGCTGCTGTTATTGTATCGATCCATCTCATTGCTGGCCTTCCTCTTTTGCGTTGACCTTCTATCTTGCCAAGCATGATGTCTTTCTCTAATGATCTCTCTCTTCGCATGATGTGTCCAAAGTATGAAAGTCGAAGTCTTGTCATCTGAGCTTCTAAAGAAAGCTTAGGTTTGATCTCCTCTAGTACCAACTGGTTTGTTCTTTGGGCAGTCCATGGTATACACAGTATTCGCCGCCAGCACCATAATTCAAAGGCATCAATTTTCTTCCTGTCTGTCTTTTTCACTGTCCAGCTTTCACATCCATATGATGTTATTGAAAATACCTTGGCTTGAACAAGTCAAATCTTTGTATGGAGAGAGACATCTCTGCTCTTGAGAATCTTATCTAGGTCTTTCATAGCCATTCTGTCAAGAGCAATGCGTCGTTTGATTTCTTGACTGCTTGTTGCTTCTTTATTGATAGTTGATCCAAGTAGGTTAAAGTTGTTCACAATTTCAATTTCTTCTCCTTCAACGATCAACCTGTTGATTATGCCAGTTGTCATGATCTTTGTCTTCTTTACATTAAGGTGCAGACCCATTTTGAGACTATGTTCTTTGAATGTGAGAAGCAAATGTTTCAGATCATCTTCACTTTCAGCCAGTAATGTAGTATCATCAGCATAGCGAAGGTTGTTGATGAGTCTTCCACCACTCTTCACACCTCTGTTGTCTTCATACAATCCTGCTTCTCTGATGATTTGTTCTGCATATAAATTAAACAGGTAGGGGGAAAGTATGCAGCCTTGTCTTACACCTTTGCTTATTTTAAACCATTCTGTTTCTCCTTGTTCCGTTCGAACTGTTGCTTCTTGATCAATGTACAGATTGCGCAAGAGAACGATCAGGTGTTCTGGTATACCCATGCTTCTTAATGTGGCCCAGAGTTTCTCATGGTTTACACAGTCAAAAGCCTTGCTATAGTGGATAAAGCACAAATAGATATTCTTTTGGTATTCTTTAGTCTTTTCAAGGATCCAGCTCACATCCGCAATGATGTCTCTCGTTCCTCGCCCTTTCCTGAACCCTGCTTGCACTTCAGGTAGTTCTTGTTCCAGGTATGGTTGTAGTCTCTTTTGAATAATCTTCAGTAGAATCTTGCTGGCATGTGGGATCAGAGCGATTGTTCGATAATTTCCACAGTCAGTTGGATCACCTTTCTTTAGTATTGGTATAAACACAGATCTTTTCCAGTCAGTTGGCCATGATGTTGTCTGCCATATTTCTTGGCAGAGCCTTGAAAGTATGGTAACAGCTGCATCAGATTGCTGCAATACTTCTATAGGAATGCTATCAATGCTTGGTGCTTTGTTCTTTGATAAGGCTTTCAATGCTGCTTCAACTTCTTTTTTCATCACCAATGGTTCCCGACCATAAGGTAGAGGTTGAAACGGCTGTTGGTCCACTTGATCTTTTATCATATAAAAACTGTATATTCCTTCCACCTTTTCTTGATCTTCTCAGTATCATTCAACATAGAACCTTGAGCATCTTGTAACATTCCAATTCGAGGCTGGAACTTTTTCTTTAACTCTCATAGCTTCACGAAAGCCGATCTTGTTCTTCCTCTAATAGTTTCTGCTTCTATTTCCTTGCAACTGTCATTGTAGTACTTTTCCTTGTCCTGTCTTGCTGCACGTTGGAAATCTCTGTTGAGTTCTGCGATTGTCTTTCTTTCTCCTCTGGCTTTAGCTTCTCTGCGTTTCTGGGCAATTTTCAGAGTTTCTTCCGTCATCCATTTTGGCCGTTTTTGCTTTTTCACCTTTTGTTGAGACTTCTCACTTTCTTCCAACACTACCTTCTTAATGTCATTCCATAACTCTTCCGGAGCTCTGTCATTTGTATCTAAAGCAGCAAATCGATTTTGCAGGCATTCTTTAAATTCCAGTGGTATATTCTCAAGGTCATATTTTGCTGCATTCATGAGTAGTTTGCTCTTTTTCAACTTTAGCTGGAGTTTGCATACTAGTAGTTGATGATCTGTACCACAGTCAGCTCCAGGTTTTGTCTTTGTTGATGTTATAGAGCTTTTCCATCGTTGACTTCCACAGATGTAGTCAATTTGATTTTTATACAATCCATTGGGTGAAGTCCATGTGTACAGTCGCCGCTTGTGTTGCTGGAAGAAGGTGTTTGAGATGAATAGATCATTGGTCTTGCAAAATTCTATCAGTCTTTCTCCAGCTTCATTTCTGTTGCCAAGTCCATATTTTCCAACTACTTTGCCATCTTCTTTGTTGCCAACTTTTGCGTTGCAGTCACCCATGACTATCAGGATAGCCTGTTTGCATGTTCTGTCAATTTCAGCTTGTACTTGTTCATAGAACTCTTCAATTTCATTCTCTTCTGCAGCTGTTGTTGGGGCATATACTTGAATTATAGTTGTGTTGATAGGCAATCCTCGTAGACGAATAGAGATTAGGCGTTCGCTGACTGCATTGTATTTCATTACAGTTCTTGCAAGTTTCTTCTTTATTATAAATGCAACACCATTCCTTCTTTGTCTTTCATTTCCAGCATAGTAGACCATGTGATCATCTGATGCAAAGTGCCCGATGCCAGTCCATTTCAGTTCGCTGACACCCAACAGATCAAGTTGTACACGTTCCATTTCATTCTTGACCACCTCCAACTTCCCTTGGTTCATGCTTCGTACATTCCATGTTCCAATGTGTAAGACATCTTTACAACTTCTGACTTTCATTTCATGCGCAGCTACATCAGCAGTCAGACTTCCCGAGGGCTTTGACCCAACCACATCATAAATGCTGGCTTTACTCTGAAACGTCTTCAGCTCTTCCCCAGTAGCTAGAGACAGGAAAATACTGAAGGCGACCCCTAGGGGTAGGGTCTTATATCTACCAGGCCTCAGTCAATCAGGTTCTGGTAGCTTTCCTGTCTCCAGCATCTGCTGGAAGGGGGATTCAACCCACCTGTCTGGTCTGGACTGGTCTAGCAGGATGAATTGGAAAAATGCAGTGATAATGCAATGTGCCTTCGAGTCAGTCCTGACTCCAGGCGACCCAGAAGCTCCTGGGTTTTCTTGGCAGTGTCACCGGAAGTAGATTGCCAGGCCTTTCTTCTGAGGCAATGGAGGGTTAAGTGACTTGCCCAAGGCCACAAGGAGTGCTAGAGGGAATTGAACCCTGGTTGCTTGGTTACCAAGCCAGTGTTCTAACCACTAGGCTACTCCTCCACTCCACAGTGATAATAGGTGATTTCAATTACCCCAGCATTGACTGGGTCAGTCACAGCAGGATATGCTAGGAAGAGAAAGTTTCTAGATGAATTAAATGACTGCTTCTTGGAACAGCCCGTTCATGAACAGACAAAGAGGGGAAGCTGTTCTGAATCTAGTTCTTAGTGGAACACCGGATCTGGTTCAAGAGATAAGGCTGTTTGAGCCACCTGACAATAGTGATCTTAGCATGATCGCATTTGATTTAATAAATGGAAGAAAGACAGACGGTAAGGAAATCCACAGTACTACCTTTTAACTTTCAAAAAGGAGACTATGATAAAATAAGGAGAATAGTTAAGAAAAAAGTAAGAGGAGCAGCTGCAAAGGTTAAAGATTTACATAAACCATGGACATAGTTTGAAAATATTATCTGGGAAGCCCAGACCACATGTATCCAAATGCATCTATACAGCGGGCATATAACAGAGCAACAAATAGCTCTCGTCAAGAATTGCTACATCAGAATAAAAAAGAAAACGATGTAGGTATAGTGTGCCCACTGTTGTATTCGTATCATTCGCGCCGTATAGCTAAGATAATAAGAAAATACTGGCATTTGATCCAAGCGATACCAATATTTCGGGATTTAAAAGTTACAATTGCGCATTAACGCAATGTAAACTTGAAGAATATGCTGGTTCCGTCAGCATTTACAGAGAGGGCATTTCTATCACAACATAAGGGTCATTTTCAATGTGGTAAATGTTCAGTCTGTAATCATGTCCTTGTTGTTAAAAAACAATATATTCATCCTACAAGTGGATATATATTTCATCTAGATGATTTCTCTAATTGTTCAACTAGTCATGTCATATATGTAGTCCAATGTCCATGTAAAAAACTGTATGTGGGAAAGACCACCCTTCCCGTTCGTAGTCGGATTATCGAACACCGTAGTTGTATCAAACGGGGTGCAGTAGATAAACCTTTGGTTAGTCACTGGCAGGAGTGTTCACACAAAATTTCAGATTTAAAGTTCTTTGTTATCAAGAGGATGAAAGTTAATTGAAGAGGAGGAGATGTTGAAAGAACTATCCGTAGGTTGGAGGAACGATACATTTTTCAACTAGGTAGTTTATTTCCCAATGGTTTAAATATGGAGAAAGATCTGTCAGTGTTTTTGTAAGGTCCCTGTATATTCCATCTTGGTAATCCTTGGGTGACTTATATATATATATATATATATATATACACATTTATACTAATAATTTAGGTATACAAGTACTTTTGATGCCAATTGATCTTTACTTTTATGGTGTTATGCTTTATATAGGAATTGTATTATCGCATGTAATATGATGTATTGCTAAGCCATTAGTGGTTCAATAGCTCTTGGTAATTGTTTTTTCAGATGTTTTCAAGGGTAAGAAGGTATATATGAATCTTTCACACATACATATCCATAATTCATTAGGTATATAAGAGCCCAAGGGGTTGACTATTAGTAATATAGGTAAAATTAGTATTATAGAGGACTGAAAATGAGATCAGTTGTTCCAAAAAAATTTTTATATGCACGTCTCATATTAGGGTCGGTTGCGTCCCATAGCCCAAGACATCGATCATCGCAAATATAGATTTGGACT
This sequence comes from Ichthyophis bannanicus, assembly GCA_033557465.1. NCBI lineage: Eukaryota > Metazoa > Chordata > Amphibia > Gymnophiona > Ichthyophiidae > Ichthyophis > Ichthyophis bannanicus. The sequence continues at coordinate 301,033,106 of CM066040.1, read as the reverse complement.
TTAGAGGATATAGGATGAGATTATCTGCTCCGTTAATTCCCCTTTCTTAATGAGGCAGAAACGTGTTGGTGGTCAACATTTGTAGAATAATTTTTAAGTTAGAGTTTATCAATTGCTGAAGAAGTCGCTTACCATTTATAAGGCTATGTGGTGATACGGGCGGGCAGCAGACTGCTGTGCGGCATGCCTCGGAGGTCAATAGAGTCTCTAATTTTGTTTTTTTTTTAAAAAAAGGTTTATAAACTTATTTTAAAATATGGAATTAATATTTGTTCTGTTTATGGTGCAATAATTCTGGCAATTTGGGAAGTCCGATGTCATCTTTACTGCACATTGAAGATGATATTTAAGTATTACAATACACTGGTTGTATAGGGTCATGTGAAAAGATCCTTTTTTATAACTATGGAGGTATTGGTGAATTCTCCTAATGGTGGCAAGATCGCGGTAACCCGAGGTGTCTGACGTTATTCTATTTGCATATTGAAGATGCTATTCAAGCCCCCTTTTTTAAACGCACTTTCAATATATTTAATAGGTTTGATGTACAAAGATTTTAAAGATATGGCGTTAATGTTGACTGTATCAATGATGGGACGTTCTTGGTAATTTGAGGAGTCTGACGTCATCTAATTTGCATCCCGCGGGAAATTTGTTTCATCTAGTGCGCAGACGCCGGCGTTTGTCATCTTTGTAATTTCAAAGTCAGCAGTGTCTGCGAGAAGGCATTGGATTATCACCGATTGCATACGTGAGTAGGCGTTTTTAAATGAAATATAAATTGACCTATGAGGATAACTTTTTATAGGCTTTCGATGGTATGGCTAATGAAAATTTAAAACCAATACTGCCGTCACGGCTTTCTTCCTCCTCTTTCCAGTTGTTTAGTCCTGTCGCGTTTTACGCTGTATCTTGAAAATGGAGGCATAATAGAGAAGTTGATTCTACAGAGGTAACGATTTAGTTTATATTAATATCGTCAACCAGGATTATTCAGTATCTTGAGATTCCACTGACTCTGTTTGTTTATGTTCAAAAGAACATATTAATGATGATTTTTAAAGTTAAGTAGGCCCGATAGAGAGTTTGATTCTGCACAGATAATGATTCAATTTATATTAATATCAACAACCAGGATAGCCAGGTATCCTGAGATTCCACTGACTCTGCTGTTCTGTTCAACAGAATATATCAATGATAGTTTTTAAAGTTATGGATATACTTAGTATACCGGTGCCTCTATCCTAGGCAGTAAATATGTCTCTTTATCCCCCGTTAGTCTATTAATCTACTCCGGATGATACATAATACACCTATAGAGGGTTGTACAGTTTTAAAAGGTATGTGTTATGAATTAGTATTTTTTATGATTTGGTTTTTATTATTATTTATGTATTTATTTCTTATCCTATTTTTTAATTTTTAATACTTTTAATATTGTTAATGTAGACAATTATGTATGAAACTTTTGATTGATGTTTGCGTCTTAACCATATATTTATTTTATGATTTCTTATCACATACTATGTATGTCACATGATCTATGAATGTTATCATCTGACGTCCATTGCTGTGCTGATCAGGGTTTGATTTGGTTATGGATGGTTTTATGTAGTTTTACACTATTTTATTATTTCTAAAGGAACATTATTATTATTATTTGAATAATTATTTAACAATCTGTTTTATATATATGTGTTTTGTACTTTTAGGCATTATGATATTATCATTTTTATTGTGTACATTTGTAGTAAATTTCATTGTTTTTATTATTTATATAGCCTGCCCCTGAAGAAGGCAATGAAACACGGCCTGTGTCGGGCCATAGGCTTTTTAGTGATCAATAAAGAATACCCTTCCTTGCTATCCACGGTTTGACTGGGTTTGTATCTAGCACGTGGTATCGTGCTCCTTTGGGGGGAATTTACTCATGCCTGAAATGGTATTTAAAGGTGATGTACTGGAGGAATTGAAAGAAATATCAATAAACCGGGAAGATGTATTACAACTATTTGATAAACTGAAGAGCAAGAAATCACCTGGACTGGATGGTATACATCCAAGGGTGTTGAAAGAACTGAAATATGAGATTGCTGAATTACTATTAGTAATCTGTGAACTATCAATAAAATCATCTGTAGTACCTGAAGATTGGAGAACAGCCAATCTAATGCCAATTTTTTAAAAAAGGGTTCCAGGGGTGATCTGGGAAACTACAGACCAGTGAGCTTGATGTCAGTACCGGGCAAAATCTCTGCCCTTAGATACATAAACCTATCCTGATCCAACCTCCTTACCTCAGCTAGATTCATCTGCATAGCACTGTCCATTGGACACCTTGTAAATAGTTCACCCCAATTACTACCCAAATTGACTCCCCCTGTTCTAATCTAATTTATTTTATTTATTTAAGGATTTTATATACCGCTTTATCACATAATCAAGGTGGTTTACAGATAACTCAACTCTTACTGCACTGAGCAGTTTACATAGAACATGAAACATATTTACAAGTTTAGTACATATTAACAAGTATAGGATATCATCATAAATTTGTTACATACAATACTACAGGCCTTAGTTTGGTGTAATGGCCAACTATTTACATTTAAGAGTAAATTTTATGGAGGGTGCATTGTTGATGGTTACTTTACTTGATGGATGACTTACCGTTCTGGGTTGATGAGACTTGCTTGTCAATTATTGTCTGGTACGCTTCAGAGAACAGTGCAGTTTTGAGCTTTTTCCTGAATACAGAAAGATCTTTTATCTCTCTTAGGTAGTTAGGTAAAGAGTTCCAGAGGGTCGGTGTGTACAATGAGAAGGCTCTGTTTGTGGTTGATAGGTTTGTTTTTCTTGATTCCATTGGTGTGGCTAGTAGGTTTCTCATATTTTCCCTCCTACTTCTTGTTTTCTGTTGAGTATGAATTAATGAGGTCAGAAATGTAGGGGAAATGTTGGTTATATCTTGAATATAGTCAGGATGGCTTTGAATTTGATTCTTTGAGAGACTGGTACCCATTGTAGTTGGTACAGGATTGGGGTTATGTGTTCAAATCTTGCGGCTTTCATTACTGTGCGGGCTATTGCGTTTTGTGCTATTTGGAGTGGTTTCAGGGTTTGTTTAGGAAGACCTTGTAGTATTATATTACTGAAATCGAAATGTGGGCAGATAAATGCTTGTGCTACTGTGTGAAAGTCCTCTGTGGATAGTAGAGGTCTCAGGTTTTGTATCATTCGGGTCTTGTTGTATATTGTTCTCGTTATCATATTGATATGTTTTGTCATGTTGAGGTAATCAAGTAGAATACCTAGGTATTTTATTTCTTTTTTGATAGTGAGGGAAGCACCATTTACTAGGAGTTGTTGAGGTGGTGAGAATAATTTATTCCTGGAAAATATCAAGACTTCTGTTTTTTAATGTTGATTGAAAGGTTCAGAGAGTTGAGCCATTGTGATATTTCATTGAAACAGCTGATGATGTTCTCATAGTTAGGGTCTTCTGTATTGAATGGTGTGAATAGCATGATGTCATCTGCATATATTCTATATTCAACATTGAATATGCAGATTATGTCACATATTGGTTGAATATAAATGTTGAAAAGTAGTCCTGACCTGACCTCTTGGGTTAGATTGAATGGCTTGGAAAATGTATTGTTGAATCGGACTTGTTTACGGTTGGTAAGATATGATATAAACCACTCAATTATGGTGCCACCGATTTCAAGGTGTCTTAGGCATTTAATCAGGATTTCATGTTTTATGGAATCGAAAGCAGAGGTTATATCAAGGAATATGAGTATGTATGCTTGTTTGGTATTTTCGATTACGTGGATACTATTGTCTAAGAGAGAGGTTAGGAGAGTTTCTACTCCGTGGTATACTCTGAATCCGTATTGATGTTGGTCCAGGGGGGCAAGTCTTGTAGTTGCTTCTGTACTGATTTTTCTATTACTTTTGAGAGAAATGGAAGACTTGAAATCGGTCTGTATGAGCTGGAGCTGTGCCTGTCCAGTGAGTTATTTTTCAATATTGGGCAGACTGTGGTTTCTTTTAAGGCTTTAGGCACTAATCCTTGGGCTAAAGATAGATTGACAATGTTCAGGATATAAGGAGTTAGCTCTGTCTTGGTTAGTTTAATCCAGTTTACTGGGCATGGATCAAGCTGTGATGTTGTGTTGATGGCATTAATGATTAAATTAGACTTACCTGCTAATTGTAGTTTCTGAAGGAACTCCAGTCTAGTCCCGGAAACTCTGGGGTTGTGCTCCTCTTCCAGCAGCTTGGAGACTGAGAAACGTCATTCTTTGATGACACTGGTATAAGGACATAGGCACCGCCTCCTCACTCCAGTAACCTATTGACAAAGTAGACTCACCGGAGCAACAATTAAGTAATAAAACACTTATAAACAAACTGTAAGCTAACGGTATAAACTACAGGCATAAACTTCCCTCTGAGGACTTAGTATAACTGCGGAGGCCCTCGCTTCCCCTCCAGGAAGAGACTCGACCTTCAAATAATTCCCCATCTTAAAAATTCCCCGTCTGGATCCGAAGCCCCACAGTTTACCTTTTCTCTTACCTATGAGATCCACTGCTTCAGGCTCCAATGCTCCCAAAGGACCAGGACGGGATCCGGGACTAGACTGGAGTTCCTTCAGGAACTACAATTAGCAGGTAAGTCTAATTTAATCTTCCTTATCGTCCCTCTAGTCTAGTCCCCGAAACTCTGAGGATGTAACACAGCAGTGAAAGAATTCGACAGGCGGGATCTGCTAGACCAGCCTGAAGCACAGCTGCTCCAAAACAGGTATCCCTACTCGCCTGCACATCCAGACGGTAGTGCTTGACAAACGAATTTAACGACGACCATGTCACTGCTTTACAAATTTCCACTACGGGAACAAACTTGTACTCAGCCCAAGAAGCCGCTTGCGCTCTAGTCGAATGCGCTCTCAACCCTTCTGGTACCAGCTTACACTTTAACAGGTATGATGACGCTATCACCCCCTTAATCCATCTGGCAATAGATGCTTTTGATGCGGCCTCACCTTTCCGAGGTCCCCCAAACAACAAAAATAATCTATCCGATTTTCTGAACTCAGCCATCCATCGGATATACTTTTTCAAGGCCCTACGGACATCCAATAGATGCAACTGTTGCGTGGAAGAGTTCTCTGAAACCCTATGGAACACTGGTAGCGATACTACCTGATTCACGTGGAGAGGAGATATTACCTTCGGCAAAAAGGACGGCACCGGCCTCAACACTACCTTTGACTCAAAAGGACAGGAAAGGCTCCTTACAAGATAATGCCTGTAACTCCGAAATTCTCCTTGCCGACGCAATCGCAACTACAAAAAACACTTTTAGGGTAAGATCTTTCAACGAGGACTTAGCCAAAGGCTCAAATGGCCGCCTTCCTAACGCTCCCAAAACCAACTGCAGATCCCATGGAGGAACTACTTGTCTGCATGGTGGCCTCAGAAGCCCCATCGCTCTTAAGAACCTCTTAATATCTGTATGAGCGCTCAGCGCTTGCCCCTTGATTTTCCCCTATAACAGGAGAGCACTGCCAATTGTACTCTCAAGGAAGAGGTCGCTAACCCTTTCTGAAAGACATCCTGCAAGAAAGCCAAGACCTGCAGCACTGACGCTCGTAAGGCCTCACAATTCCTGTCTACACACCAAGCCTCAAAGATCCACCACACATGAACATATGCTAGAGAAGTAGATCTCCTACGAGCTCCCAACAAGGTAACAATCATTGCCTCCGAGTACCCTTTAGCTCTTAACCTTGCCCTTTCAAGAGCCATGCCGTAAGCGAGAATCGAGCCACCTGAGGCATAAACAATGGACCTTGTGCCAAGAGATCCTTCCTGACTGGTAGACGCCAAGGCCTTCCCACTACCAGCCTCCTGAGGTCCGCATACCAAGGCCTTCTCGGCCAATCCAAAGCGATCAGTATCACTAATCCTTTGTGACGCTCGATACGTTGCACTACACAGCCTATTAAAACCCACGGAGGGAACACGTACAGTAGTTGTTCTACTGGCCAGTCCTGTATGAGAGCATCTAGACCCTCCGACATTCTTTCTCTCCTTCTGCTGAAAAATCGACTGACCTTTGCTGAATTGAAAGTCGCCATGAGATCCATCATCGGCGACCCCCCAGCGCCTCAACACCATGTCGTAAACTTCCGGATGAAGCGTCCACTCTCCCGGGTCTACCTTTACTCGACTCAAATAATCGGCCGCCACATTGTCCACCCCTGCCACATGCACTGCCGACAGAGCCTGCAGGTTTTGTTCAACCCATTTGAACAACTGATCTGCCTCGGCTTCCAAGGGAGCACTGCTGGTGCCCCCTGCCTGTTGATGTAGGCCACTGCGGTTGCTTTGTCGGGAAAACACCCTGATCGCTCTTCCCTGCAGATATGGCAGAAACCTCAGCAGTGCCCATGCTACTGTTCGCAGTTCCAACCTGTTTATCGACCACGTTCTTTCCTGTTCCGTCCACTGACCCTGCGCGAACCTTCCTTGAAAATGAGCTACCCAGCCCAGGAGACTTGCATCTGTAGTCAGCGGTAACCAGCTCAGCGTTTCCAAGGGCATGCCCCTTGCCAGAGACTCTGGAAGCAACCACCACTGCAACGCACTCCGCGCCGCTTCTGGACAGAGTAGCCTCCGGGATAGCGGGTCGTTTTGGTGAGACCACCTTCTGAGTAACACTCTGCAATGGTCTCATATGGGCCCTTGCCCAGGGCACCAACTCGATTATCGTCGCCATGGTACCAAGGAGCTGTAGATAATGCCACGCCGTCGGACGTGGCCTGCTAAGAAATCGTCGAATCAACTTTTGCAAACTGATAGCTCGATGTGGAGGCAGAGAAACCTTGCCCGCTGCCGTCTCGAAACGCGCCCCTAAGTACTCCAGGTTGTGAGATGGTACTAAACTGCTCTTGGCCATATTGACCACCCAACCTAAATTCTGCAGGCAGTTGACTACCCTGGCAGTAGCCTGCTCGCTTTCCGTCCTCGACTTTGCTCGAATTAACCAGTCGTCCAAACATGGATGAACCAGAACACCTTCCTTCCTCAGCGCCGCTACCATGACCAGCCGTCACCAGCCCGAACGGTAACGCTCGAAACTGAAAATGCCCCATTAGCACCGCAAACCTGAGAAACCTTTGATGCTCCTGACAAATCAGAATGTGTAAGTACGCTTCTGACAAATCGAGGGATGTAAGAAACTCCCCTCTTCTGACTGCTACGATGACCGATCTCAGCGTCTCCATATGAAAATGAGATACCCAGAGACACCGGTTCACTCTCTTTAGATCCAGAATTGGCCGATAAGTTCCCTCTTTTTTTGGAACCACGAAATAAATGGAGTATCGACTGAAACTGCATTGGGCTCGAGAAACCGGCACTACTGCTTTGAGAGCTAGTAATCTTTCCAAGGTCTGCCTGACTGCCTTCACACTTGCGATGCGCCTTGCAAGGGGACTGTACGAACGAGTTGGTCACCGGTCGCTGAAATTCCAAAGCATATCCTTCTCGAATCACCTCTAACACCCACTGATCTGAAGTAATCTGGACCCAGGCAGCATAACAATCCTGTAAACGAAAACGCCGAAAATCCTTCTGCGGTATTCTAGCCATTGGCGGAAATCTCCCTTGCTTCTGCATCTCCTCTGGAAGCCGACCGCCTTTGGAGTCTCCTAGATCCTTAACAATTTTGTCCAAATCCTCTCCGAAAAACAGCTTTCCCTTAAAGGGAAGCTTACTTAACCTGGCCTTAGAAGACCCATCCGCTGCCCAATTGCGCAGCCAAAGGTACCTTGCTGCTACCACCGAAGCCATACTGTTCGATAGCCCCCTAATGAGGTCATAATGAATATCCGCAAGATACGCAGCTTCTGACTCCAGACGAGCCGCCTTACCTACCGCCTCCTTGATCCACTCTCCCTGGACTCACTGAGACCAGCGCAGACAGGCTCTTGCCAGCCACGCTCCACAAATAGAAGCTTGAATGGAAAGAGCATTCACCTCAAACACCTGCTTTAACAAAGTATCCAGCTTCCTGTCCTGGGTATCCTTGAGAGCCGCACTCCCTTCCACCGGAATGGTCGTCTTTTTGGTCACCGCCGATACGGCTGCATCCACTCTCGGTGACTTAAAGAGCTCCTTATCTTGCTCTACCAGCGGATAAAGACGAGACATCACTCTAGAGCGTCGCCTCTGGCATGTCCCACTCACCTTGGATCATTTCTTTTATCACTATGTGCATGGGAAAGGCTCTCTGAGTCTTCCAAAATGCTTGTAACAGCAGATCCTCTAATGTAGCCTCCTCCACCGGCCCCGACGCCGGCATATTAAGTGCTTTAAAGTGTTTCAGAAATAAATGCGGGCAACTCTTCTCTCCGAAAAATGTGCACTACTCTGGCCTGATCCTCCTGCTCCGTGATCTCTCCTTCCAACTTCTCGTTTATCTCTGGATCTTGCTCCCCATCTTCCGTCTGCAAATCTTCCGAAACCTCCGACTGCTCGTGCTTCTCTCTCTCCATTCTAGACCTCTTTGGCAATACCGTCGAAGTCCCCACCAATAGAGGAGTCCCTAGTCTTTTCTGCCCCAAATCTTCACCGATGGGCAAGAAGAAGAGGCTTCTCTTTGAGTGCCCCCGAACGCCTTTTGAATAAGAGCAAAAAAGTCCGGGGAAAAAACTGAAGACAAATCACCAGACAAGGATGACTGAGTGAGCGGTACATCCGGAGCCGTGGAAGGTGAAATTAGACTTACCTGCTAATTGTTGTTCCTGGAGTGGAACCAGTCTAGTCCCGAACCTCTGGGTTGCCCATCTCATCCAGCAGCTTGGAGACAGAAACTCCTCCTTTTGTGACATCACTGGTATATCCTCCTGGAGGCCGCCTCCTGCCACCAGTACCCTATTCACAAAGCAGACTCACCGGAGCAACAAGTAAGAATTTACCTAAAAGTATTAACTAACAAGAACTGAACCAATTACTGACACCAACTGCTTCTACAGAGGGAAAGAACTCCCCTTTATCACTGACTTTAAACTTGATCAGGCCACTCCCTCACCCGAAAGAAAGGACAGTGACCCCCAAAAGAAAATTTGCATTCTGCAAGCAATCCCCCTTTTCAGACACTGAAACTCCTAAATAAAAATAGCTCTTACCTGAGCCCCACATAGACACTTCAGGCTTCTGTTCGACCACGAACGCTTGGGAGGGATACGGGACTAGACTGGTTCCACTCCAGGAACAACAATTAGCAGGTAAGTCTAATTTCATCTTCCTGATCGTGTCCCCAGTCTAGTCCCAAACCTCTGGGTCTGTACCAGAGCAGTGAAAAAACATTAATCACGGGAGGGACCTGGAAGACCAGCCTGAAGAACTGCTGATCCAAAAGAGGACTCCTCCGCCATTTTCACATCCAGACGATAGTGTCTCACAAATGAATTCCAAGATGACCAGGTCACCGCCTTACAAATCTCTACCGGAGACACCAACCTAACTTCCGCCCAAGAAGTGGCCTGAGCTCTAGTGGAGTGGGCTCTAAGCCCCTCCGGCACCAACCTACCTTTCAACACATAAGCTGATGCAATGGCTTCCTTAATCCACCATGCAATGGACGCCTTCGACGCCACTTCCCCCTTTCTCGGTCCCGCGAAAAGAACAAAAAGTCTATCCGACTTACGAAAACTCGCCGTCCAACTAAGATACCTCTTTAATGCTCGCCGGACATCCAAGAGATGCAACTTTCTTGACGAGGAACCACCCGCGCTCTCAGAGAACACCGGTAAGAATATCTCCTGATTCACATGGAACGCCGAGACCACCTTTGGGAGAAACGCCGGCACAGGCCTCAAAACAACCTTTGCCGCAAAGAACGAAAGGTAGGGTTCCCTACAGGAAAGCGCCTGCAGCTCCGAGACTCTTCTAGCCGAACAGACGGCCACCAGAAACACCACCTTTAGAGTGAGGTCCTTGAGCGACGCTCGAGCTAAGGGTTCAAAGGACTCTCGCTCCAGCACGTCTAATGGCAGATGCCACTTAGGAAAGATCTGTCTACACGGTGGCCTCACAAGACCACCGCCCTTAAAAACCGTTTGACATCCCGTTGACACCCGAGCGTCTGACCTCCAAACCTGCCTCTGCAACAGGACAACGCTGCAAACTGTATGCGCAACGACGCGGCAGCTAGCCCTTTGTCGAAGCCATTTTGCAAGAATTCCAACATCTGAGGGATGCAGGCCTTCAAGGCCTCGCACTTCTTTTCTATACACCAAGCTTCGAAAATCCTCCAGATTCGAACATATGCTAGCGAAGTAGACCGCCTTCTGGCTTTCAATAAGGTAGTAATGACCGCCGCTGAATACCCCCGGGACTTCAGCCAAGCCCTCTCAAGAGCCAAGCCGTAAGCGAGTACCGATCCACGTGAGGCATGAACAGGGGCCCTTGAGTTAACAGATCCGCTCCGGGGGAAAGCCACCAGGGTTTTGCCACCAACAACCTCACCAGGTCCCTGTACCAGGGCCGGCACGACCAATCTGGCGCTATCAAAATTACTTGACCTTTGAATCGCTCTACCCGTTGCAATACTCTTCCTATCAGAACCCACGGAGGGAAGACATACAGCAGCTGCCCCTCCGGCCAGTCCTGAATAAAGGCATCCAAACCTTCCGACATCCGTTCCCTGTGTCTGAAGAAGCGACTGACCTTTGCCGAAGCGCAAGTCGCCATGAGGTCCATGACCGGCGAGCCCCACCTGCGCACCACCATCTCGAACACTTCGGGATGCAGGACCCATTCCCTGGATCCACCTTTACCCGACTGAGAAAATCGGCCTCCACATTGTCCACCCCTGCTATATGTGCCGCCGACAGGTCCAAAAGATTTGCTTCGGCCCAACCGCACAGGACTTCGGCCTCGGACTCTAGCGCTACGCTGCTGGTTCCCCCTTGCCTGTTGACATAGGCCACCGCCGTCGCGTTGTCGGACAAAACTCAGACCGCCCTCCCTCCGAGCGAAGACCGAAACTCCTGCAGAGCCAGAGACACCGCCCTTAATTCTAACCGGTTGATTGCCCACGTTTTTTCTTGAGCATTCCACCACCCTTGTGCGAATCCGCCCTGACAATGAGCTCCCCAACCCAGCAGGCTGGCGTCTGTCATCAATGCCACCCAGGCCGGAGTCTCCAAAGACTTCCTCCGCTCCAACGATTCGGGAAACAACCACCATTGTAGAGCCTGACGGGTCTCCGCCAAGCAGGGCAGCTTCCAGGAGAGCGAATCCTGCTGATGCGACCACTGGCGAAGCAACGCTCTTTGTAACGGCCTCATGTGGGCTCTTGCCCAAGGCACCGTCTCTATCGTCGCCGCCATGGTGCCCAACAGTTGGAGGTAATGCCATGCTGAGGGAGCCTTGTACCGCAAGAACCTCTCCACAAGCTTCAGCAGCACCTGCGCCCGCTTTCTTGTTAGAAACACTTTCCAAATTCGAGTGTCGAAACGAGCTCCCAGATATTCCAGTCTCTGTGATGGAATCAACTGACTCTTTGCCATATTGACTATCCAACCGAGACTTTCCAAGAAGGATACCACTCGGGCCGTAACCTTCTTGCTCTCGGCCTGCGACTTTGCCCGGATCAACCAATCGTCTAGGTAAGGATGCACAAGGATGCCCTCCTTTCTCAACGCTGCCGCTACCACCACCATGACCTCGGGGCCGTCGCACGCTTATTTGCTCCACTCGTGTCTGCTGTACCCTTCTGCTGCAGAGCATTTCTAAACACCGTTTGTTGCAGCAGCGCAACAAACTCTTGCGAAAAGATGGACGCCAGACCCTTAGGTAGGCCCATCTGAGGGAGCGCTCGAGATGGAAGACGGACCGGCCACCGGCTCCTCCCGCGCCACCTCGGATACCTGCGAGGCCGAGCACTCCGCTTCGGCCCCCGGAGCCTCCTCCTGCTCTTCCCTGGTGTGCTCTATAGCCGCCGTCTCTCTCACACAGGATTTACAAACTCCTGAGCCTGTGCCCTTTCGAGCCCCACACACTACACACTGTGGCTTGGAAGGCATTGCAGCCTAAAGAACAGCCGGCCTGTTCCCTGTATGCCTAGCCTGTTCCCCCCTATGCTGGGCAGCCAGCCCTGCAAAGCACAGCAGGCCCTGAGCAGAGAAAACCCCCTCTGTCTCACTCCTCCTTTTTTTTTTTTAAACGTGAAACTACCTCGCAGCGGGCAGTGAAACACCGTGCTGCGTTGCGGCCGCGGTTCCCCTCTGCCTTGGCACCCGAGCGCTGACAGGCAAGACCTCTGTGAGGTGCTCGGGATGCCCCCCCCTCCACGGTTGCTTGCCCTTCCAGACAAAAAGGACTGCCACCGGAGTCTGTTCCCCTTGCTTCCAGCACGCTACCGAGAAGAGGCAGGAGGAAGGGGAGAGAGGTCTCCGGCTGTTCAAATTTAAAGGTATAGTACCTCAAAAGTTAAACCCTTGCAAATTGTATTGGAAGATAACAGAAATCAAATTAAAACCAATTTAAATCCCAAATAAATTAATCTAACTCCAACTAAATGTCCTTAATTGTTCTTCTAGTGAGCTGGGAATTCCAGGCTCACATCCTCCAGCTGCTTGGAGACTGAGATAACTGGAGTGAGGAGGCGGTGCCTATGTCCTTATACCAGTGTCATCAAAGAATGACGTTTCTCAGTCTCCAAGCTGCTGGAAGAGGAGCACAACCCCCGAGTTTCCTGGACTAGACTGGAGGGACGATAAGGAAATATTGATTTAGCTTGTCTGAGCATTGAAGAGAGAACAGATTTCATATAGAGGTTTGGGTAGGTTCGTTAGGAGTTGTTATTAGGTCAGTTGTTATGTATTTGGATTTATCAGTATAGTAATTTGCGAACAGTAGTGCATTTATTTCATTATCCTAGGAATCAACTGTGCTTGGCTTTTTGATTAGATCATTAACTATGAGGAATAATGCTCTGGGACGGTTCAGAGATTTTAGTATGTTTGCATAATATTCTTTTTTACGTTCATTGATTTGCATTCGGTATTGTTTCAGTGTTTCCATGTCGGAGTGAGATTTTGTGGATCTCCATTTTCTCTCGATTTTCCTTAAGAATCTTTTTCTTGTTCTGATGGATTGTGAGTACCATGGCTGTGAGGTTCTTGTCTTTTTGGGAGAGTGGAAATGTGGGTTGGCAGAGACAGCTTGCAAGGTATTATTTCAGTTGTTCAGAAGTGATTCAAGGTTATCACTCTCATTATTCAGGACAGGAATGGCGTCTTTCAGAAATGTTTCCTTATCAAATTTCTTGAATCGATGATGGCTGTTTGCTGGGGTGAGGCTTGTGTAAGTTGTAGTTATGTCTGGTAGTGAATTTAATTAAGTTGTGGTCAGACCATGGTACTGGGAGAGTATTTATTGGGGTATTTGGTTGCAATTTATAAGATCCTTTGGCATGAATATGAGGTCCAGTGTGTTTCCCTTTATGGATGTAGGGTTATCGACAATTTGCTGATAGCCTAAATCTTCCATTGCTTGAAGAAATAAAGCGCTTTGGGAGTAGGTAATGAGGAGAGATTGAAGTCACCTAGTATAATATGATCCTTCCCAATTGGTGTATCAGGGCAAGCTGATGAGAGAATATTGTCTAATGAATTGGTATCAGCAGAAGGGGTCCTATATAATAAAGTGATTGCAATCTTCTTAGTTTCAATGGATAACAAATCAATACCTTCTGAATTTGTAATGGAGGTGTATCGTGCTCCTAATGTGGTTTTGCAGAGAATAATTACTCCCCCACCTTTTTATTGTGTCTAGAAAAGTTGAAGACATCATAGTTTGGTGTTCTGAGTTGGTTGAGGAGTACTGTATCGGAGTCATACAGCCAAGTTTCCGTGATACAGATGCTGTCAGGTGTGGAGCTTTGGATGAGATCTGTCAGTACTGCAATCTTGTTCCTCAGTGATCTTGCGCTTATGAGTTACCAGTACAGAGGGGTAGTGTGGTTTATATTGCGGCTATCTTGCTCTGTATCTTGATTATGAGGTTTTATTTGAATTGTCCTTTGCTTTGTGTTGCGGCATGGTACATAAGAACATAAGATATGCCATACTGGGTCAGACCAAAGTCCATCAAGCCCAGTATCCTGTTTCCAACAGTGGCCAATCTAGGTCATACGTACCTAGCAGTTTCCCCAAACGACACAGGTTCCACAATGCTTGTACTGGGTCAAGCATTGATATCCTGGGTCCCTTCTTAATAATGGTTTATGGACCTTTCCTCCAGGAACTTGTCCAAACCTTTTTAAACCCAGCTACATTAACAGCCTTTACTACATCCTCCGGTAACAAATTCCAGAGTTTGATTACACGTTGAGTGAAAAAATATTTTCTTTTATTAGTCTTAAATAGTTTATCCTGTAGCTTCATTGCATGTCCCCTAGTCTTTCTATATTCTGATAATGTAATATATACTTTTTGAAGGAGTAAACAACTGATCTACGTTTACCCATTCCACTTCATTCATTAATTTATAGATCTCTATCATATCTCCCCTCAGCCGTCTCTTTTCCAGGTTAAAGAGCCCTAACCTTTTTAGCCTTTCTTCATAGGCGTATCCTTCCATCCCCTTTACCATTTTGGTGGCTCTTCTCTGAACCTTTTCTAATAACGCTATGTCCTTTTTAAGATACGGCGACCAGAAATGAACACAATATTCAAGGTGCGGTCTCACCATGGAACGATATAGAGGCATGTGATAAGGAAGCTTATCATGACAGAGGAGAAAGGGATAAAGGAAAGGAATTCACCCTTATAAAAGGACCTATTCTACAAGGTCAGAGAAACAGAACCCCAATCACACCTAGAAAGCAGGAAATTCCCAGATGGGATAGGTTTCAGAGTTCCCCTAGTGGAGAAAAGGAGAGGGAATACAGTCCCAGGGTAAAGGACCCTTTCGTCACTGAGTTCCCTAATTACCCAGCTGCCAGGAGGCAAGCTGATCTCCGACACCTGAGAGGAGAAGAGGTGGGGCTGTAGCCTTGGGGATTTAAGTCTAGGATACAGAAAGAAGCAAGAGGAAGGAGGAGAAGAGTCCCAGAGAGAGTCTCAGGGAGAGACCCAAGCAGAAACATAAGCTGGAGAACAGGACGAGGAAGCACAGGAGAATGGTGGCCAGAGCATGAAGGAGGAGAAGCTGCTACAAGCCCAGACCCAGGTATGAGCCTTGAAAGCTTGTCTAATACAGAGCAGTGCAGAGTTGCAAGGGATACTCTCAGCTCTAACGGAAGGCAGTCAGCTGAACCCTGTGAACTGGAAGGAGAGGTAGAGCCTATGCAACTAGGTGAACCAGACTTAGCCGTGAATGACGAGGACTCATACATGGATTGCTCCTTGTGCCAATCCTTTACTGCAGAGGAATTGAAGGAAAACCACCCTTAAGAGAAAACCTTCAGAGTCAGGTAACTTTGAAAGCCTGTAGATGGTTTTGTGCATGTCCTGTGTTAAAGAAGAAATACGTTTGCTGAGAAAACCAGAGCAAGCTGAAGCTCTCTGATTGGGCCTATTAAACACCTGCTATCCAGAGCAGTGCACCGGCAAGACGTCGAGCTAATGGTGAAAGGAAGTAAAGTTTTTTACTTTGTTTTTGAATATTCCTAAAGCCTGGAATAGAGCATTATTTGCTTATGAGACGTTTTTGTTCCTGTTAAAAGTTTTACTTTGTTTGTAAGGAGACAAACAGCCTGAAAGTGTTTGGGACTATGAGAACAGAAAACTGCCATTGAGAAATGCTGTTTTTGTTTGCTTTAAGCAGCAATGCTAGCCAAGCTGGTAGCATTGACTGTTAGAAAGCTTTATCTATAAGCTGAAAGTTTGCTTTGAGTTTATTTATGTCCTGATGTGTATTGTGAAGAATCCTGGAGAAAGAATCCAAGGGTAGTATTTGTGAACTTTTGCGTTTGAGTCAATAAATTCTGTCATTGCCTTACTATTCGAGCCAACTACAAGTGTTTTTACCTGAAGCCAAGTGAATTGTGACTGAACTACCTTTCCCAAGAGGCATTGCAAAAGAACAAGTCAGTTAAAGGCTAAAAGGTGAAACTTTCTATGATAACCACGCCACTCCATACTGGAAGTAAGGGGCAAGGGCGTGACAGGCATTATAATATCTTTTGTTTTATTTTCCATTCCTTTCCTTATGATACCTAGCATTCTATTTGCTCTCTTGGCCGCCGCTGCACACTGGGCCGAGGGTTTTAACATGTTATCCACAATGAAGCCTAAATCTTTTTCCTGGGTGGTGGTTCCTAATATGGAACCTTGCATCGTGTAACCATAGTTTGGGTAGTTCTTCCCTAGGTGCATAACTTTGCACTTGTCCACATTAAATTTCATCTGCCATTTTGATGCCCAGTCTTCCAATTTATCAAGATCATTTTGCAATTTTCTACAATCCTCTTGGGTTTTAACAACTTTAAATAGTTTTGTGTCATCTGCAAATTTGATAGCCTCACTCATTATTCCCCTTTCCAGGTCATTTATGAATATGTCAAAAAGCAGTGGACCCAGCACAGATCCCCGGGGTACACCACTATTCACCTTTCTCCATTGGGAAAATTGGCCATTTAGCCCTACCCTCTGCTTTCTATCTTTTAACCAGTTCCTGATCCACAACAGTACACTGCCTCCTATCCCATGACTCTTTAGTTTTGCCACATGTCTCTGATGAGGGACCTTGTCAAAGGCTTTCTGAAAGTCCAGATGGTATTTTATATTTATTTATAATAGCCAAGTCACTGGATCGGTATTGATAGGGTAGTATTGGGATGGGACCTCTGAGGTGAGTAAGAGAATGTGTTAGGTTTATACAGGCTAGAGTCAAGGTAATTAAGAGAAAGGCAGCCCGCATTTTGTTTCCCAATGTGAGTTAGAAGTGCTCAGCAAGAAGGGTATGAAAGCGAGGGGTGTGTGGGATGTTGAGTCTTTGAGTCAGATTTATTGTTACTTACAGTTCCAATGAGGTAGTTTTCTTTAATGGGTGGTCTGTTTCCTCAAGCGATTAGTTTTTTTCTTGCCTGCATTCCCCGCCTAAGGGCCACAGGCCCTCAGGTGCGGGCCCACCAAGTGTGGGCGCACCTTGGAGCACTCTAAATTTAAAGTTCTTTGCTGGTAGTAATCTTCAGCCTGATTGGCCTTGGTGGTGGGGGAGCAGGGAGGAGCTTACCTGCTTATCTGTTATCTTTAAAACGGTTTTATGTTCACTGTTCCTGTTCTTTAAATCTTGTTCTTTTTAACAAATGTTTCTGTTCCTTGTAAACTGCACTGATTTCTAAATAGTGCAGTATATAAAACCAAATAAATAAAATGGTAAAAACCATTAAAAAGAATAAAGTTACTGAATATGTAGATAGTCATGATTTAATGGGAGAAAGCCAACATGGATTTAGCCAAGGAAAGTCTTGTCTTACCAATGTTATATTTTTTGAAGGTATGAATAAACAGGTAGACAAAGGTGAGACTGTTGATATAGTGTATCTCAGGCCAGTGTGCAGCGGTGACCAAGAGAGCAAAGAGAATGTTAGGTATCATAAGGAAAGGAATGGAAAATAAAACAAAGGATATTATAATGCCTCTGTATCGTTCCATGGTGAGACCGCACCTTGAATACTGTGTGCAATTCTGGTCACCGTATCTTAAAAAGGATATGAATCAATGCTAAATACACACAAGCCAGGTAAATGCTGGAAAGCAATGAGCACAAATGCTCGAAGCTTAGCCAACAAAGTTCCGGACCTAGAAGCCCTAATGGTGGAAACGGATTTGGACATTGTGGCCATTACAGAAACATGGCTAAACGAATCGCATGATTGGGATATAGTCATACCTGGCTATAATCTATTTAGAAGAGATAGAGAAAATGGAAGAGGAGGAGGAGTAGCCTTGTATGTCAAAAGCAATATTAAATAATTAATTAAATCTAGCGATATAAATGGGCCATTGATGTACTAACGGCATTTAACACTGCACCATACTTACCAAAGTAGGTTCAGTGATCAGCCTTGATAAGTCTGAGACCGAATCGCTATGATAAATACACATCAAACATATTCAGTTGTGTTTAGTTGAGAGGTGCTATAGATATAACTAGCCATAATTGCAAAAGGTTAGAAGTAGAGCTGATCAATTTGTAGCTAAAAAGCAATATTAAAGCTACTGAAATGCATGGGGAAAAGAAGAAGCACCCTAGATTGTGTTGGAAAGAGGAGATGGTACAGTCATCCATACTGCTGTACTCTACAGACCTCCAACACAAATTGAAGAGATACATAACAAATTGATTATAGATATTGCCAAGACAGCCACAAAAGGGGAAGTAATCATATTTGGAGGCTTTAATCTACCTGATGTGGACTGGGTTACTCCTTCTGCAAATCTGGAAAGAAGCAAAAAAATTGTGGATGCTCTCCAAGATGCGTTACTTAGACAAATGGTGATGGAACCAAACAGGGAAAGCTCAACGCTGGATTTAGTGCTCACCAACGGTGATAGCGTGTCGAATGTCTGCGTGAGTGCCCCTGTGAACAGTAGTGATCATCACACGGTGTGGTTTGAGATAAAAGCCATGGTACAAACCAATCATCGCAAGCTCAAAGTCCTAAACTTCAAAAACACTGACTTCAATAAAATGGCCGAGTACCTAAAGGAGGAGCTGACAGGGTGGAAGGAGATAAGGGAAGTGGAATTGCTATGGGCTAAACTAAAGGCAGCAATAAAAGGGGCAACAAATAAATATGTAACAAAAGTAAACAAAAACAAGAGGAGAAGAAAATCCATTTGGTTTTCTAAAGAAGTGGCTGCTCAAATAAAGGCGAAAAACACAGCTTTCGCAAGATTCAAAAGCTCGCAAACAGAGGAACACAGAAATGAATACAGGATCAAACTCAAAGAGACAAAGAGAGAAATAAGGATAGCAAAATCAAAGGTAGAGGAAAAGATGGCTAATGATGTTAAGTGTAGCAACAAAACCTTCTTCAGGTATATTCGGGAAAGGAAGATCAGAGGTGGAATTGCAGGACTCAGAAGTGCTGCGAACGGACTGGTGGAAAGTGACATTGAAAAAGCAAAATTGCTAAACGAATACTTCTACTCTGTTTTTAATAAAGAAAGTCCTGGAGAAGGACCACCTGTGACTCCCAAATATTATAAAAATGGGAATGAAGTAGATACCACACCATTCACAGAAGATGATGTGTTAGAACAACTTGCAAAACTGAAAGTGGACAAGGCCATGGGACCGGATAGGATACATCCCAGGATTCTGAAAGAGCTCAGAGAGGTTCTTGCAGGACCGTTAAAGGATGTCTTCAACAGATCCTTGGAAACAGGAGAGGTTCCTCAGGACTGGAGAATGGCTGATGTTGTACCTCTACACAAAAGTGGTGTCAGGGAAGAAGTGTCAAACTACAGATCCGTGAGCCTTACCTCGGTGGTGGGAAAAGTAATGGAGGCGCTCCTGAAAGAGCGAATAGTGAACTTTCTCAAAACCAACAGGTTGCAAGACCTGAGGCAACATGGTTTTACCGAAGGACGATCTTGCCAAACAAATCTGATTGAGTTCTTTGACCGGGTGACCAGGGAGCTAGATCAGGAACATGCGATGGATGTCATCTACCTGGATTTCAGCAAAGCCTTTGATACTGTTCCTCATAGGAAGCTTATCAATAAACTCAGTAGCTTGGGGATGGATCCTAAGATGGTAAATTGGATCAGAAATTGGTTGACTGAGAGACGACAGACGGTG
This sequence comes from Ichthyophis bannanicus, assembly GCA_033557465.1. Taxonomy (NCBI): domain Eukaryota; kingdom Metazoa; phylum Chordata; class Amphibia; order Gymnophiona; family Ichthyophiidae; genus Ichthyophis; species Ichthyophis bannanicus. Next base: position 301,013,259 of record CM066040.1, on the reverse strand, counting down.
ATGGTAAATGAAGCTCACTCGGATGAAGGTAAGGAGATTAGCGGGGTGCCCCAGTGGTCGGTCCTGGGCCCGGCACTGTTCAATGTATTTGTGAGTGATATTGCTGAAGGACTGAATGGAAAGGTCTGTCTTTTTGCAGATGACACGAAAATTTGCAACAGAGTGGACTCCCCCGAGGGAGTGGTTAACATGAGGAAAGATCTACAAAAGCTGGAAGAATGGTCTAATGCTTGGCAATTAAGATTTAATACAAGGAAGTGCAGAGTCATGCACTTGGGTAGCAGAAATGTAAGGAAAATGTACGTGATAGGGGGTGAGAGGTTAGTATGCATGGGTGAGGAGAAAGACCTTAGTGTGATTATTTCTGAAGATCTCAAGGTGGCAAAACAGTGCGACAAGGCAGTGGCAAAAGCCAGGAGGATGTTGGGCTGCATACAAAGAGGGATTACCAGCAGAAAGGAAGAGGTACTTATGCCACTGTACAAGTCACTGGTGAGGCCTCACTTGGAATACTGTGTTCAGTTTTGGGGACCGTATCTTGCAAAGGATGTAAAAAGACTGGAAGCTGTTCAGAGGAAGGCGACCAAAATGATTTGGTGTCTGCGTCAGAAGCCTTATGAGAAGAGACTTGAAGACGTAAACATGTACACTTTGGAGAAGAGGAAGGACAGGGGAGATATGATTCAGAGCTTTAAACACTTAAAGGGAAATAATGAATAAACAAACCTCTTCCAAAGATGGGGAAGCTGTAAAACTAGAGGGCATAACATGAAGCTGCAAGGGGGTAAATTGAAAGGCAAGGTCAGGAAATACTTTTTCACTGAAAGGGTGGTGGATGCTTGGAATGCCCTCCCGATGGAAGTGGTGGGGGCAAATACAGTGACAGAATTCAAAATGGCATGGGACAGACACAGTGGATCCCTTTACAGCAACAGGATAAAATCAAAATAAACGGAACCATCTAATTTCTCAACAAATAGGGGTGTCCTGCATGGCGTGGTGGGTTCACCCCTAAACAGGGACGTGGGGAGTGGTGGTGGAGCGGCGGGTGCACTTACTTTTGCCATCTTGTTGGGCAGACTAGATGGACCATGCTGGTCTTTATCTGCCATCATTTACTATGTTACTATGATATAGCGTTATTAGAAAAGGTTCAGAGAAGAGCCACCAAAATGGTAAAGGGGATAGAAGGATACTCCTATGAAGAAAGGCTAAAAAGGTTAGGGCTCTTTAACCTGGAAAAGAGACAGCTGAGGGGAGATATGATAGAGGTCTATAAATTAATGAACAGAGTGGAACGGGTAAACGTAGATTGTTTACGTTATCAGAATATAGAAAGACTAGGGGACATGCAATGAAGCTGTGGTAGGCTATGGCCTAGCATGGCCTGCTACTATGAAAGGCCTGTAAGATAGGCCTGGATCCTAACTCCCATTATAGCTAGAAAAGAACCAAAAATCTGTGAAAAATAAGAAAACTGTTTTAAAATGCTTAATAAGAAGTTTTCATGAATTCATATGTCTTCTATTATTCTCTTGTGTGTGAAAGAACAGAAATGTTTCAGTATATGCATTCCAGAAGCCAAAGTTAACCTTGCAGTAGAAAAGTAACGAAATTCAGAACTGTACCATTGTTCAAGCAATCCTAAAGGAGGGGGCTGGTTGCTAGGCTCCGGAGGGATTTCTAATTGGACAAATGAAGGGAATGTATAACCAATGAAAAGTTTGCATGTATCGAGTTGGAACCAATAGAAAGTTTTCATGTTTCAAACTGAAAAAGAGGTATAAATGGTTATGTCTCTGTATAAACTTTGGCTCAGTTCCTTTTGAAGCTTTGACTGACTGGGCCTTGTGCACAATAAACTGACTTGACCCTGTCAATCGACTCCTGGACTTATTCATTGATTGCACTTTGCCACAGCATATTCTTGGTGCGTTGGCCGGGAAGTGCGAGTGGTAAATGGTATTCAAGTGAGTAATCCACGTAATTCGCCTTGAGGTTTGGCCCGGTTGGGACCGTGTCTGTCCGACCGCGGGGGGAAACCTCAGGTGCCGCCGGCCCTTTTGTGCTGGAGAGGGTTGCGCCTGCCTCGGCGGGCCATCGGGTCCAGCTGGCCAACACCTCCGACCCGGGGGAGTCCAGGTTCCAACTCAGAAGCTGGTGTGGTATCGGGGACCGGATCCGGTGAGTAGACATTTTCGTGATTTGATAGTCAGAAAGAACAGCTTGGGACAGCGTCTTGCGTGCGCAAGACTGATTTGGTATATTTGGTATAGACTAACTCGGAAATCTCGCATGAGTATGCGCGAGACAAGGGAACCTGATCACCTCCCATAAGGGCGGTCCTAGTAAGCTCTGCGTAAGGAAAGCGGAAGCTGAAGCCATCGAACCTTCTTGTTTGGAATAGTCAGTTAGTCAGAAAACCTGGGCACTTCAAATATTGAAATATGGTATCTTGTTGAAATATGCTTGCGTGTGTGAGTGAGAGGTCTTGAAATACAGACCGAGCGAGAGCGGACTCCTAAGTAGCGCAGTTCCTGGCCGGGCGACCGCGCCCAGGTCGCGAACAGGAGGAAGCGAGTGGTGTTTGTCCCCCCCTAGTGTTCTGTGGGCTGTACGGACCCCTTACCTACAGCCATACTACCTATCCTTATTGCTCGTTGTCTTGTACGTCATTACGTGTACGTAGGGATGTAGGGTACGTAACGTACGCAGGTATGTTGAGTACGTAGGTAGTGTATGTAGGTACGTTTAGATTATGGGAGTGACGGAGTCCACGCAAACTCCGTTGGCATGTATGATCAAGAATTTCCGTAAAGGATTTTCGGGCGATTATGGTACAAAAATGACTCCATCCAGATTAAAAATGTTATGTGAAAGGGAGTTGCCCGCATTAGCTGCTTCATGACCCCGAGGGGGCACCTTTGATTTTGAGACAGTTTTACGAATCCATCAGCTTATACTGAGAGCATATCCTGACCAGTTCCCCTATATAGATTCCTGGTTAAGTGTATGTGAACAGCAGCCCTCATGGATGAAGTGCTGTTATGAGGAGCACTGTAAAATATTTGTAGCTACTACTAGGGGAACCAAAAAGGCTAAGGAAACAAAGCCGCCTGTGTATTCTGACCCAGAGTCCCCAGATATTCTGGATAGTTTACCCCGGCACCCACAGAAGTTAGTCCCCACAGCCCCGCAACTTGAAGTAGAGCCCGAAGAGGAGCCCCAGCAAATACCAAAGCGACAGCCTAAGAAGTGCCCTGCCCCGAGTGAAAGCCCTGAGTCAGGCCCAAGCACAGCAGGGGGACTCGAGTCCTCTGAGACAGAAAGCGGAGGCTCTCCTGCCAGTTCAGGGTCACCCACCAAGGAGACTAGTGCCCGGGAGCCTTATGATTTAAGAAGCGTAACTCCCAAGAAGAAGGAGAAAGCAGGGCACCTAATGCCATTACGCCAAGTGCCTGGGATACCTGTTTTAAATGATCAGGGCGACTTCCGGTGGCATGGTGGGCTAGGGAAGACGTGTTTTTCCTAGCTCCGGAGCCCGCTCCTCCCCCATCAGCTTTTCTCTGACTTCCCACAGCAAATTTCGTTCGGGGGAGGCAGCCCAACCTAGCAGCGTACTTGCGGGGTTGCAGGGGCATCGACTTTGGAGCTGGAGAGGTTATGGCCACGAAACCTGCCCGGAAAGAAAAGCCCCGCGGTGCGGACGCAAAGATGGCTGAGGGTGGTGTGGAGGGCCAGATCCTGCCTGCACAGGGCTTGGTGGTAGCGGAGGTCTCTAAAGCGGTAGTGCTGGCCCTGGAGGATCGTCTCGGCGGCCTGGCTGCCCAGATGAGTACGGTGGTGCAAGCCGTCGCGGACTTTAATGGCCGTGTGGAGCAGGCTGAACAACGCATAAGCAAGTTGGAAGATGGCCACTCTCAGGCCTCTGCTCGGATCCAAAAATTGGAGGAACAGCTGGCAAAGCAAGCTGACAAGCTAGAGGATCTCGAGAACAGGAGCCGCCGAAATAACCTGCGGTTCATCGGCATAGCGGAATCGGTGAGGGAGGTCGATCTGCGCTGCTACCTGGAAAAGTGGATCCCCGAGCATTTGCCGATAGCCGAAGGTTTGGGGGAGATCGTCCTGGAGCGGGCTCACCGGCTGGGTCCGTACCGTGAAGGGGACAACAGACCGCGGGCCGTCATCGCCTGATTCCTTAATGCTGCCCAGAAGGAGGGAGTCCTGCGGGCGGCTCGACAGCAGCGCCGTGGTGGAAATGGCGCCAATACTCTCCTCATCTTTCAGGATTACTCGGCGGGAGTTTCCCTGCGCCGGAGGGCCTATAAAGAAGTTTGCGGCTTGTTAGTGGAGAGGGGCCTTCGCTTTACGTTGGCCTATCCTGCCCGCCTGAAAGTGGACTGTGACGGGGGGCAGCGACTGTTTTCATCTCCCGAGGAAGCCATGGCTTACTGCCAGCAGCGTGGTTGATGGCGTCGGCCCTTACCTGACTAGAAGAGTGCTGTACTCCGACTGGATGTGGGCTTGATCCGTACTTTGCGAGTGCGGGGACCTTGTCAGATCTGCTGTTGGGGCGGCGAATAGTAAATGCTGTGTCTGCCCTTTGGACTGCTTGTGGACCCTGGGTCTTGCTCAGGCCCAACCGGCTTCCTTGTTTATGCCTGTTTCTGCATGTTTGCACCCTCTTGCTCGGCTGTCCCTGTTAGCGTTGGACATTTTTCAATGGGGCTATGGATCTTTGGACGGGTTGGGGAGGTGGGCTGAAAGGCTCTATACAAGGTATGTTAAGGGGTGCTGAATTGGTCTGTGTTCTCTAATGATAGCTGCTGAGGCAGATTGTATGTTCCCTGGTAGGGCGGGAGGTAACTCTTTCCCTCTTTTGGATTTCCCCTATAGCGGGAGCACGTATGTACTCTGTGTAGCTTGTGGTGGGACACGGCCGAGACGCACTCTGCGTGTTTAATTTTTACATGGAGGGGCGCTGCCTGCTTTGCCTGCGTTTTTCAGGCACTTAGTAGTTGTTTTGGACCGGGTTGCAGATCTACTGCCCTGGGAGTTTGGCCCTTGTGGTTCTCTCCCCTTGGGGGGGCGAATGACGAGCGGGGCCTGCAACTGTTGGTTCCCTTTTACGGCGGTGGCCTGTCTGGTTGCTTCTCACCACTAGCTCCTTTCTTATTGTATAAGCCTTCCCTTCCCTTACATCATTTGTTCTGGTATGTGTAATTTCCTGCTTGCTCCAGATAAAGGTATATTTGCGCTTGCTAGTATCTCTTCTCTTATTGTGGCCTCTTTCAGGCACCTCCCTGCGGGGCCCCGATTTCACCTGCATAGCTAATGGCTCTTTTTCGCGCCAAGCGGACGCCATGTGATTGGGGCCTACCTTTTTGGTCTTCTCACCTTTTGGCCTTCTCATCTCCTTTCTCAGGTTCTTTCACTTTTTACCTGTGGGCACTCTCCGAATCTCCTAGTCTTCTGATTTAAATTCTCCGTGTTCCCAGACTCTCCTGGTCTGTTACGTCCCAGACTCCTCGTTGTGCCTCTCCGCTGCCTGGAATGTTTTCACCGGCTTTGTGTACCATCCCTGGGTGAGCTTCCCACCGGGGTACCTCGGGGGGGGGGGGGGTAACTCTGGGCGGCCACTAGCCCTCTCTGTATGTTTCTCTGAGTCTGTTTGTTGCATTTGCCAGTAATGGGGCACCCGCGTTGACATTATGGGGGCCTCCCTAATTTCTCACTATTTTCTTGTTTACCCTGCATTGCCTTTTCTCATTCCCCGCTCTTATTCCTATCCTGTTTTCAGTCTCTCTTTGTCCTTTTTCTTCCCCCTTTACTGGGAGACTTGCTGAGGCTGGTGGGGAGTTGTGCATAGGTTGGGGGGACCCCGTGCCATATCCGGCCATGTGGGAAGAGTGCCCCCTCTGATACTTGTTCTACAGGGGGGCGTGGGATGTTCTGGGCCTTAATGCTGGTGGGAATGGGTTCCAATGACGGACCCCTTATGTGCTTGTTGAGTGAGGGGTGAGCTGGCCACGGTGGGACACGGGGGGCCGGTAGCACGGCCCACCTGGTCCGCAGCACGGGCGGGCCAGTATCTGGGGGGATGACCTCTCCGTTACTGAGGGGGGATAGCGACCCCTATCTTTCTTTATCTCTTTCTTTTTAACTTTCTGCCTTTGTACTTTCTGATTCTGTTGGTTTCTTCTCCTCCCAGGGTCGCTGACTGGGGGAGATGTGGAAGATATTGGAGCAGTCTAGTAGGGGAGGAGCGGGTGGGGCTGCATGCCCAAGAAGGGTTGGTGGGGCCAGGACGACTGGCTGTGGATGTGTGGATAGTTTGGGTGGGGCTGTTGTTGGGGGGGGGAGGGTGGGAGGACTGGGAATGGGTAGGCAGGGGGGTCTGTTGGGCTTGGGGGGTCTGTTAGATTTGGGGGGGGACGGGGAGGGCAATGTAGTATGTATGGGAGTGCGGGATGGCTGTGTTTTGGATAATGAATGGGGGACTGTTTTGAATGTGTTGGATGATTGGTTCCTTTGGTTTACCCTGATTGGGTTGTTTTGGAAAGGGGCCCTTGGCTGGGGGGGCCCTTGCTCAAGTATGCAAAAGGTTCTATATCAGTGGTATCCTGATTTGGTGCTGTGTGGTGGCTAGGAACACGCGTATAGTCTCTTGGAATGTTTGTGGGCTGGGTTCCCCGGTAAAGCGTTATAAGGTTCTACAATATTTGAGGCGCCAGAGGGCGGATGTGGTTATGTTGCAGGAGACTCACCAATCGGAGGCGGAACATCAGAAATTGGGCTCCGGTCCTATTGCCCATGTGTATGGTGCTCCTGCGGTGGGGAAGAAGCGGGGCGTAGCCATTCTTGTTGGCAAGTCGGTCAGCTGGATCGAGGAAAAGGTGGTGTCGGATGTCGACGGCAGGTATGTGGGCGTCTGGGGGAGACTCGCTGGGAACAAGGTGTTGCTGTGCTCGGTCTATGGTCCGAATGTCTATGATGCGCGTTTTTTTCAGAATCTTTCCCAGTTGTTGGTGGCGGCTAGCGGATACCAGGTAATTATGGGTGGTGACTTTAATGAGGTTTTGGATGTTGGCCTAGACCGGTCTGGCGTGTCGGGAAGTGGAAATCGCCGGGGGCGGCAACGCCTGAGGGGGCTGTGTGAAGCCTATGGCTTAGTTGATATTTGGAGGGTGTTGCACCCTGGAGACCGTGACTATACTCATTTGTCCAGGGCGCATGGTACATGGTCACGTATTGACTACTTTTTAGTTGCGGACTCGGTGTTTAACTGGACCTCCCGGGCGGACATCGGATCTCTTGTTATCTCTGATCATGCGATTGTGATCCTGGAGCTGCGAGGGCATGGCCCCTCGGCTGGTCGGCTGTGGAGATATCCCTTGGAGTTATGTGGAGACGCTTCGTTTGAGGCATTTTTGCGTCAGCGATGGAAGGAGTATGAATCCCAGAATGGGACGCCGGATATGTCTCCGGCTCTCCTTTGGGAGGCGGGGAAGGCTGTACTCCGCGGGGATATTATCAGCTACCTCAGTCAACGCCGTAAACAGATGAATCAGCAGATACTTCAGCTGGAGCGGGACCTAGGTAAAGCGCGTAGAGTGGTAGCTGGTCATAAGACCACGGCTGCTCAGCGCAGGCTCCGGGAGTTGCAGGCGGAGTTGGAGATGTTGCTTCATCGGCGGGCCCAGAAATCGATGTTATATTACCGGTATCAGCTGCATCGCTTTGGGAATAAAGCTGGGAAATTGATGTCTTCGTTGCTGCGGCCCGCCGGGGGATCTCGGCAGATAGGGGCGATAAAGAAAATGGATGGTACTATTACCCGTGATTCGGGTGAGATTGAGAAGGTCTTTACGGCCTTTTATCAGCGTCTTTACGCTAGCGATGGCGATGGGGACGCAGAGGGGCGCCTCCTCCTTGAACGGTGTGGGTTGCCGCGTCTCGCAGCGGAGCATCTGGAGGCCCTTAACCAACCCCTCACTGGGCAAGAGGTTCAGACCGCTATCCGGACTTTGAAGAATGGGAAGGCTCCCGGGGTAGATGGATATCGCAGTGAATTTTACAAAGCCCTGGGGGCTACCGTGGTGCCTCCCTTGGTGGGCTACTTTGAGGACCTGATACAGCGGGGTCATTTCCCGTTTGAGGCCAATAAGGCCTTGATAACCATTCTGCCCAAACCGGGGAGGGATCCCCTTCTGCCGAGTTCTTATCGTCCCATTTCCTTACTCAATGTGGATCTTAAGCTCCTTGCCAAAATAATGGCGGACCGGTTGGCGACTTACCTACCTGTGTTGATCCATGGAGACCAGGTGGGGTTTGTGCGCGGGCGTCAGGTTGCGTACAGCCTGCAGCGGATTTTGTTATCGCTCGGAGCAGGGCGCCTATCAGGAGACCCCTCTCTTTTAATCAGTTTTGATGCCGAGAAGGCTTTTGATCGGGTCAACTGGGGGTTTATGTACCAGGTCCTGGGCGCCGTGGGGATTACTGGGTTTTTCGTGGACGTGGTTCGATTACTTTATGCGCACCCTATTGGGGCGATTATGATCAATGGGACTATGTCGGCCGACTTTAATATTCAGAAGGGTACTCGGCAGGGTTGCCCGCTCTCGCCCCTCCTCTTTGTTCTTTCGCTAGAGCCCCTCCTGACTCTCATTAGAGCTTCTTCTCTAATTCGGAGGGTTCGGATGGGGAGTGAGGAATTTCGCCTTGCTGCTTTCGCCGATGATTTGTTGGTTCACTTGGGGGATCCGGTGGCGGGTCTGCCCTGCTTAATTAAGCTTATTCAGGAGTATGGGGTACCGTCGGGGCTTTGCCTCAATTTTGATAAATCGGAGGCGCTTTTCCTGGCCCCCGCGGCACATCCTGGGTGGCAGGGGCCCTTCCCTCTACAGTGGGCGAAAGGGCATTTTAAGTACCTGGGCATTTACCTGCCGGCGCGGTTGGAAGATCTTTACCAGCTTAACATCTCTAAAATAGTGCGAGAGGTGACGGCTTGTGTGGATCGTTGGGAGCGACTTGCCACTGTCTTTGGGGGGCCGCGTCGCTCTTTGCAAGATGGCGATTTTTCCGAAGATCCTCTACCCACTTCAGACGCTCCCGCTGTTTTTACGGCGAGCTGATATTCGACAGCTGGAGCGCTTATTCAGCAGGCTCCTTTGGCGGGGGCGAAAGCCTCGGGTTCGTATGGCGATTTTGCAGCAACCGTGGGGGATGGGTGGGATGGGCTTTCCCGATATTCGGCGCTATAACGTGGCTTGTTTGCTGCGATATGTCCGCGATTGGCTATGGGATCTGACCGTATGCTCCCCATTGGGGCTGTGGGCGGCCGCGCTGGCGCCCTTTCACTTGAGGTATCTGTTGCATGCCAAATCGATTACGATTGTCCCCCCGGATTTCCGGGAGTATCTTCTTCGGCCTATTCGACAGGCATGGCGTTCTTTTTGTGCTGGACGTCGGCTCTCTGCTTTGTATACCCCCTATCTACCTATTCGGGGTAACGCAGATTTTGTCCCAGGCTTGGGGCGATCTCCTTTTCAGCTCTGGGACTCTCTTGGGGTGGTGAACTTAGAGCATGTGCTAACTACTGAAGGGGTTATGATGTCTTTTGCTGAGCTGCGTCGCTCCTATCAGCTGGGGGCTTGGGATGTCTTCCGTTATTATCAACTTCGGAGTTATCTTCGTATGCTCCCTCGGGCAGCCTTGCGTGGGGAAGTCTGTTCGGCGCTTGAGTTGGCGTTGCTGGGGGGAGACGGGGGAGTTCGCGTGTCTGGTCTCCATCGGATGTTGTGGGAAGGCGTGTCTCCCCTGGAGGTGGATGCTTTGGCGATCGCTTGGTCTGTGGACTTGGGGGAGGCGGTCAGTGTGGAGCAATTATTGGGAGGGCTGGCAGATATCCCGACTCTCAGTACTCAGGTGATACATCGTGACACTCAGTATCGGATTACGCGTCGTCTCTATTTTGCCCCGCTGCGGGCCTGGCGGGCAGGAATAGGAGTGCGTCACTGTTGTCCTCGCTGCGGGCAGGATAGGGCGACTCTGGGTCACATGTTCTGGAATTGCCCCACGGTTCAGGTTTTCTGGGGTAGGGTGGGTGACCATCTTCGTCGCTGCTTTCCCGGGTTGGAGCCTCTGAGCGCACGGAATGCGGTGTTGGATATCTGGGAGGCCGAATGGGGGGATGTGCTGGAGCCTGTGCAAGTCTGCTGGTTGCGTCTGGTGTTGCTGCTGGCGCGTCTAACGGTGTTGCATCAGTGGTTGGATGTGCGGGGGCCGCTGTTTGGGCTTTGGCGACTACGGCTGCATAACGCTCTGCTTATGGACCAGCTGCAAGCCGCTGGAGCCGAGCGGCGATGGGGCCGTTTTCTGCGGATGTGGGGCCCTCATGTCCAATTGTTACCTGCAGGGGTGCGTCGGCGTATTTTAAGGCGTCGCCCATAGGGAGGGTCTGAGAGTGTGGTATAGTGTCGGCTGATGGGCGTATGACTGGTGGCTTAGGGTGAGTCTTGGTTGGCTTGGTAGCGGTCCCTTGCTACACTCCTTTTATCTCGTATCTAGTTTTGTCTAGCTGTCCTCTTGGGGGAGTGGGGGGGCGGGGGGTGGGGTAGGGTGTCGGCCGGGGCTCGGCCCGACATTTTAGGTGAGCGGGTGGCCTGGGGGAAGAACCAACCTTGGGGCCTACGCCTTGGCCTGACTGTAGTGAGCGGGATGGGTGGTCCCTGGCCTGGCACTGGGGAGGGGGATGGGGGAGGTAGCCGGGGGGTTGCGGGGGGCGGGGGGACCCTGGGGAGGGTCGGTGCAGAGGGGAGAGGTAGGCAGTTTACGTTGTGGGGAGGCGAGTTTCTTTCCTTCTGTATGCTTTGTAACTGGCTGCTTGCTGCTTTCCTTGCTTATTTCGGAGACGGCCTATGCGGCCTATCCGGCGTATACGGCTGCTCTTAGCTTTCCCTCTATAATGCTGTTATGTTAGTAGCATCATGTTGTTCTCGTTTACAAACTGTTGTTGGCTTCATTGTATTATTGTATATGATCTTTTCTGTGAATAAAAAGATTTAACCATAAATGATCAGGGCCAGATGGCGCCAGGACCAACCAGCTTAGTTTATGTACCCTTTTCTACCACAGATTTATTAAACTGGAAAACGCATTATGCTTCCTACACAGCCAAGTCCCAGGAATTAACAGAATTAATGTCTAGCATTATGCAAACCCATCAGCCTACCTGGGCCGATTGTCGCCAGCTCCTGTCCACTAGGGTGGTCCACTGCCATAGGGGAAAAAATAAAAGTAGGAGTTTCTTTGCTCCCTGGCCTGATTCTGGTTCCATTTATGTAGAAAACAATGTGTGCAAAGTTTGAAGCCAATCACTACTGAGGAGCAAGGCCGAATCGGGTTAGAAGAGAACCCTGTAGAAAGGGGAGGAATAAATCCCCCACAAGCAGCAGCTGCAGAATACCCCAATGAAGATCCCAGGTGGGACCCGAATGAGGAAAGGGGGGCGGCGGCCCTAACCAGATTTCGTCAGGCCTTATTGCAGGGCCTGAAGAAGGGAGGCCAGAGGGCCATGAATATCGGGAAAGTATCGGAAGTTCTCCAGGGTCCAGATGAGAGCCCAGCGGCCTTTTATGAGCGGTTGTCTGAAGCTTATAGATTGTATACCCCATATGATCCCGCCGCTCAGGAAAATTTACGCATGGTAAATGCGGCCTTTGTTAGTCAGTCCCAGAGAGACATAAAGCGAAAATTACAGAAATTGGATGGATTTGCGGGCATGAATACAGCTCAGTTAATGGAAGTCGCTCAGAAAGTATTTGTGAAAATGAACGAGACAGAGAAAGTGAACGAAAGATGAAGAAGAAGGCAGATCTTCTTGCTGCTGCTATAACCGAACGACGTGGAGGAGGTATTCCTAATCAAAGGACCAGAGGACATGGAAGAGGCCGCAGAAGCGAAAGGCCACCATTAGGTGCAAATCAGTGCGCCTACTGCAAGGAAGAAGGACATTGGAGAAATGAGTGCCCGCATCTGGACTCTGCCCCTGCAAGGGGAGGAGGGAGTCCCTGGAGGACCGGAGGAAGATTTTGAAGGAGAGGAGGAATTTATTTATTTACATTCTCTTATATACCGCGCTATTCTGCATCAGTGCGGTTTACATTGAACAACTGAAATTACATTGAACAGGGCATTATAACTTGGAGATAACTATTTTACAGGGAACATGGGCTATGGAGGGTTAAGTGGCTTACCCAAGACCACAAGGAGCACCTGTGGGACTAGAAACCCCAGTCCTTCCGGCCCAAGGTTGCTGTCCTCTAGTGGGATTTGAACCCCCGACCTTCCGGCCTGAAGTACCTTGCCCCAACCACTAGGCCACTCCTCCACTCAATGAATCGAACACAGTTCCAACAGGAGAGGGAAGAAGCCACTGAGGGAGTGGCAGTAGCAACGGGCTATGACCTGGACGACATAGATGATGACTAGACCAGACCGGGCTCCAAGTTCACCCTGGGTCCCCAGGAGCCTATGGTCAGTTTAAAGATAGGGGACCAATACATGGAATTCATGGTAGATACAGGAGCAGAACATTCAGTAGTAGCCAAGCCAGTAGCTCCTCTGTCCTCACGATCTGTCACAATTGTGGGAGCCACTGGAAATAAAGCCACAAAACCATTCTTGCAGAACCACATGTGTGAACTAGGGGGACAGAAGATAACGCACCAGTTCTTGTATATACCTGAGTGCCCTATTCCACTACTGGGCCGAGACATGCTTGCCAAGCTCCAGGCCCAAATATCCTTTGCTGAAAGGGGAGAAATGAAAATGACTGTGAACCCAAAGCCTGCTGGATTAATGGTGCTTACTGTTCCCCGAGAAGAAGAATGGCGGTTCTATAGTGCACCTTCAATAAAGTCAACCAGTCCCTGTATACCTACCAACCTTATAGCCCCACCTGAAGTATGGGCCGAAGATAATCCACCTGGCCTAGCAAAGAACATAGCCCCTGTCATTGTCACCCTCAAGCCAGGAGCGGAACCAGTGCATGTGAAGCAGTATCCTCTCCCTCGACCAGCCATAGAAGGAATTCACTGCCATTTAATGAAACTGCTGAAGTACGGACTTCTCAAGGAATGCCAGTCACCTTGGAACACCCCCCTTCTCCCAGTAAAGAAGCCTGGGACAGAGGACTACCGCCCAGTACAAGATCTAAGGTGAGTAAATGATGCAGTTGAAACTATACACCCAGTAGTACCAAACCCTTATACTCTCTTGGGACTGATCCCCGCTGAGGCTACTCACTTCACCGTCCTGGACCTGAAAGATGCCTTTTTCTGTGTGCGCCTAGCACCCACCAGTCTACTTTTATTCGCTTCTGAATGGCAAGACCCCACAACAGGAAGACGGGGGCAGCTCACCTGGACCAGATTACCCCAAGGATTCAAGAATTCACCTACTCTCTTCAGTGCTGCCCTGAATCAAGATCTCTCAAGTTACCCAGTGGACCCAGGAAAGAGGGTTCTTCTTCAGTATGTAGATGACTTGCTCATAGCCACAAACTCAGAAAGAGAATGCCTACAAGCTACTAGTGAACTTTTGTATCTTCTCAAAGATGCTGGATACAAAGTCTCAAGAGCCAAAGCACAACTATGCCAAACTGAAGTCAAGTATTTAGGATTCCAATTGTCCAGTGGGATCCGACGTTTAGGACCAGAACGCAAAGAAGCTGTATGTAATATTCCCACACCAACCACTAGGAGGCAAGTAAGAGCCTTCCTGGGGGCTGCGGGATATTGTCGCATATGGATCCCCAACTTTGCCCTGATTGCAAAACCACTATACCAAGTCACCAAAGGAATGGAAAAATCCCCACTAGACTGGGGACCTGAACAAGATGTAGCATTCCAAACTTTGAAAAAGGCCCTGATGTCATCCCCAGCTTTAGGTCTTCCAGATGTTCAGAAGCCTTTCCATCTTTTTGTCCATGAGTCACAAGGAAACGCATTGGGAGTATTGACCCAATCTCTTGGTTCCTGGCAACGGCCAGTAGCTTATCTGTCAAAACAATTGGATATAGTTGCAAAAGGATGGGCCCCTTGTCTGAGAGCTGTTGCAGCAACAGCCCTCCTAGTGAGCGAAGCAGACAAACTCACACTAGGACAAACTCTTCAAGTCACAGTGCCACACTCTGTTCTGACTCTCATGGAACACAAAGGAAACTTCTGGCTAACCAATGCACGAATGTTGAAGTATCAAAGCATGTTGTGTGAAAACCCCCGGATACAGTTGAAAGTTAGTCAAGCTCTAAACCCTGCTACATTGTTTCCAATTGGTCCTGGGCCACCTGATCATAATTACTTAGAAACCATGGACACTGTATTCTCAAGTCGCCCTGATTTGACCGATGTCCCTCTAGAGGACCCAGAACGGACTTTCTTTGTAGATGGAAGCAGTCTGGTCATAAATGGACATCGTTGTGCTGGATATGCAGTGGTGACCCTTGATCTGGTAGTTGAGTCCTCAGCCATGACCCCAGGAACCTCTGCACAGAAAGCTGAATTGATAGCCCTCACCAGAGCCTTGACATTAGAAGGACTCCGCATAAATGTGTACACAGATTCCAAATATGCCTTCACTACTTTGCATGCACATGGAGCCTTGTATAAAGAGCGAGGGTTGATCACCTCAGGGGGTAAGGACATTAGGTATGGGCCCGAGATATTGATGTTATTAGATGCTGTATGGGCCCCCAAACAAGTGGCAGTCATGCACTGCCGAGGTCATCAGGCAGGAGCAGGAGAAGTCACCCAAGGGAATAGATTTGCAGATGCCACAGCCCGAAAGGCAGCCACCACAGGACAAGTTAGGACCCAAGATACTGTAATGCAAGCAGCCCTATTCCCTGTGCCCCTTAGTTCCTGGGCACCCCGATATACTACGAGAGAGTTAGACTATTATTGTGAAAAGGAGGGAGGAGTCTTAACAGAACAAGGTTGGATAGTGCTGCCACCCCCAGGTCCTACAGTCATCCCTGAAGCACTAGGGCCAGCCTTTGTCCAAGCTTTTCATCAAGCCACACATTATGGAAAAACAGCCATGAAGAAAGCCCTGAGGCCCCATTTCTGTATTTCATTGCTAGGATCCCTGACCGCCTCAGTGGCACAGCAATGCCTGATATGTGCCAAAAATAATGCCAAGCAAGGTCCTGTTCAACCCCCAAGAGTTCAGTCAGTAGGGGTGACCCCCATGAGTGATATACAGATAGACTTTGCTGAAATGCCCCGTGCAAATGGATATCACTATATGTTAGTGTTAGTCTGCACATTTTCAGGGTGGGTAGAAGCCTACCCTACCCGAATTGAGAAAGCCCGAGAAGTCACTAGGGTATTGTTCCATGAGATCATTCCCCGATTCGGAATACCATCAACTATAGGGTCAGATAATGGTCCATCATTTGTATCTCAAGTAACTCAACAGTTAGCTCAAGCTCTGCAAATAAAATGGACGTTACACACTGCTTACAGACCCCAGAGCTCAGGGAAAGTAGAACGGATGAATAGAACCCTGAAAACTCAATTATCCAAGCTTTGTCAAGAAACACACCTAAAGTGGCTCCAAGTTCTACCCATAGCCCTTCTTAGGATACGTTCAGCTCCCACCAGATCCTTAGGTGTCTCCCCTTTTGAGATTTTGTATGGGCGACCTCCACCCATAGTGCAGGGAATAAAGGGAGACATGAGACAGATAGGATCTGAAATAACTAGACAAGAACTATTAGCTTTAGGTTCTGTTTTGCAGAAACTCCAAACATGGGTGCAAGACCGACTACCCATCAACCTGACCGAGCCTCTGCATCCCTTCAAGACAGGAACTTCCGTGTGGGTGAAAGAGTGGAGAAAGACCCCGCTGGCGCCGCATTGGAAGGGACCCTACGTCGTCATCCTTTCAACCCCCACCGCGGTGAAAGTTGCAGAATTCGAACCCTGGATCCATCACAGTCGAGTGAAGCCGGCAGCTGCTCCTGATCCTGGCCAATGGACGTCAGTGAATGATCCCGAGACTCCATTGCGACTCACCTTGAGGAGACAACCAGCTTTATAGAGAATCTTCAGAATCCACTTACGTCACGCGAAAGTGACCATCACAGCAGAAACGAAAGAAAACTCAGCATAGTTCATTATCCTCAACTTTCCAGTTAACCTCCAGAGACTGTAATCACAATGTTCTTCCACTATTGCCTTGTGGGAGTGGTGATCCTGGGAATCCTGGAAAAGACTTTAGCCCTACCCCCTTGTGCAGCTTGCATAACCACCACCTGAACAGAACAAAAGATTACTCAGACTTTGCTCTATCATTCCTACTATACTTGCACTGGTACAGTTAGCCGGTGTGTTTATAATGGCACTGAACTGAACATTTGCACTAAGGGGAAAAGTAAGACTTGTTATAACCCTCGACAAAACCCATCCTACTATACATTTGAGATACGTTGGAATGATGAAGATGGAGCCATCCTGAATGCGACAAAACCCCTTACCAACCCCACAAAACCTATCATCCTGAACTTTGATGCTTGCGAAGCAATCAACAGAAATGCTTACCACAGATGTGGGTCATGGGAGTGAGCATACTACCATGATGATAAATACATGTGTCCAGAAGGAGCCTATGGATGGGGATGGTGTACAGGAAAGAGTACAGCAGCCACTATCTACACTACTTCATCGAGACATGATTACTTTTGCCCAAAATGGGAATGTGTATATTTTGCTACCTGGAAGAATGCACCGACGGGACGAGATGGAGATCATTGCAAAGGTAGCCTATCAAAAATCAGACTACCAGAACCCAAGAAATGCCAGAAAGGAGCCTGTAATCCTCTACAACTCTTCATAGACAACCCCAGCCACTGGAAGCAAGGATACAAGTTTGGGTTGCGTATTGCAGGAGGAGGTGTAGATCCTGGGACTATCTTATATCTGCAATTAAACACCAAAACTCATGTATCCTCACCTTATCGTATACATCACTCCTTCTATGAAGCCATGAAATCTGAATTTGAAATTCCTCCTGCCTCCCAGAACTTATTTCTTGAATTAGCGGGAGCAGTCGCATCTAGTCTCCATGTTTCAGACTGTTTGTTTGTGGAGGAACAACAATGGGAGACCAATGGCCTTGGGAGGCACAAGAACTGAACTATTCTGTTCCGTATAATCAGACTAATATACACAATACCACAAGTGAATGGGTATTGGTCCACTCCATTGTGGGTAACTTATGATTTTCTCGTTATGGACCAATGTTTAATATGGAAGTGGGGCAGCTGGTCTGTCTCAATCAGAAGTTCTACAACAGTACCACTAAGAAGACCTCTTGGTGGTCCGGAGTCAACACTACTGAACCTTCCAATCCTCTAGTTCAATTCCCCAGGCTTGCCAGTATCTGGACTAACTTAGCAGCATATAATTCTTGGCAAGCACCACCTGGACTGGACTGGACTGTACTGGATTTGCGGAATCCGAGCATATGCCAGACTTCCTCATCACTGGGGAGGCGCATGTGTGTTGGGAACCATACGACCTTCCTTTTTCCTTCTGCCAACATCCCAGGGAGAACAACTGGGATATCCTGTGTACAGAAGTCGACAGCTTAAGGAGGCCTTGAAAATAGGCCAATGGGACAAATGGGATGCGTCATCTGAAGAATGGCCCCCAGAAGGAATCACCTCATACTATGGACCTGCTACTTGGGAGCAGGATGGGACTTGGGGATATCGTACTCCTGTTTATATGATTAATCGAATAATACGTTTACAAGCTGTTGTTGAAATAATAACCAATGAAACTAGTAAAGCACTAACCCTTCTGGCAAAAGAAAGTACGCAAATGCACACAGCCATTTATCAAAATCGTTTAGCTTTAGACTATTTGTTAGCAGCTGAAGGTGGGGTATGTGGGAAGTTGAATCTAAGTAATTGTTGTTTACAGATTGATAATAATGGGCATGTAGTCGAAGATTTAGCCACCCAGATGAGAGAGCAGACATTTGTGCCTGTTCAGACCTGGCACAGTTTAAAGATGGATGGGTGGTTTGGTTCATTGTTTTCTTGGATTGGTGGTCTGAAATCCCTTATGTTTATCGTACTATTCATATTAGCCATGTGCTTATTGCTCCCTTGTCTCCTACCCCTTTGCTTACGCATGGTAACATCATCAATTGATAACACTATAGAGCGGAAGGCAGCTGCGAAAGTATTAGCTATGTGGCGATATTACCCTATACCCCACGATGATGATGCCATTACACCAGTATAATGTGTTAATTGACTAATGAGTGATTTAATTCTCACCCTTCCTTGTGGTAGGCGAAGGCCTATGATCCATGGTGTCTGAAATGAACAGACAGGCCTAACAAGCTTGACCTGTAAATGAAGCCTGTGGAGAGGCCCATAGGAATTGCACATCCCCCAATATGCTGCTATTGTACAAATGAAGCTTAGCAAAGAATAATCTGCTTAGCTGAGCAGAATTGAAACGCAGAAAATATAGAAAAATAAGTTTAAATACCACTGATAATAAAGTACAGCTGCAAAGAATTTAATTAAAACTGCTGACAGAAAGGTTACAGTGCCCTGCTCCCCACATGTGCTAACTAGTTAAATGGCCTTGGAGGAGAAAAGTAACGAAGTTAGTGAACTGACCATTGTAATTGGGACTAGAAGGGGGGTGAGCAGGTGCTAAGCCCAGTCAAAGGACATAATTGGATAGCCTTATCAATACCGGGACCAATAGAAGGGGTTCGGGAGGTTACCGGGACCAATGAAATGTTTTCCTATACCTAGAATGGAGAAGAAGTCTATAAAAGTTGTCGTTTTGCTAGAAACCATTGCTCAGCCATTTTGAATTTGATTCTGCTTGAGACTTGTGCACAAATAAATGATTTGGACCTTCTGAACAGACTCCTGGTATCATTGGTTTGTCTGCGCTCTGCTGCTACATATTCTTGGTGCGTTGGCCGGGAAGGTGTGGTATTAGAGGGTATATAGGGCAATATACCACGACTTTCCGCCTCTACAGGTTTGGTCCTGCCGGGATCGCACCCTTCCGACGGGGCTCGCTCCCTGGCGCCACCGGTCCCTTGCATCGGAGGGAGCTGGCCGGACCTCGGCGGGTGCTGGACCCGGCTGGAGCCAACACCTCGAACCCGAGTGAGGGGAGTCCGAGGTCCAACTCATGCGCTTGCTTGGGAACTTTGAGGACCGGATCCGGTGAGTAGAGTTTTGATTTTGTAAGTCTAGACCAGGGGTCTCAAACTCAAATTGCTTTGAGGGCCAAATGAGGACTTGTAGAGTAACCCGGGGGCCGCACAAGACGCAGGCCTCATTTGCATAAGGGCATCATTTGCATAAGGGCATCATTTGCATAAATATTTGCATAATGTTACCATACACTAACTTTTAGTAAACATGCCTCTTAATGAGTGTATGGATAAAGAAAGACTAAAAGATTTCTACATTACTATAAACCAGTGCCAACCGCCAGGCACATTAGGAACTACTAGAAACACTGCCCATTTAGAACCCATAGCAAACCTGCCGTGTCCTAACAGCACTACCAGGACTCACAAAGCACCATACCCTAACTATCAAAAGGCAACACTGCAAATATTAAATCAACACATTTCAGAGAATAACAATACATGACCTACTCGGGAAAGAGAACAAGTGGAAATGTCAAATAGGAATTACATAAACAGAATACCTCAGCTCAGTTACACATGCAGAACATACACCATCACCAAACAAGGAATCACAATTTAGAAACAGGAAGACAATTAAACTGGGAACCCCAAAAGCCAAACTTAGAATGTACAACACTGTAGAAATAAAACTATACATTGATTTCCTCTTGTATTAAATAAAGTGCAGACGTTAAAGATGCACATTTCCAAGAGCTGACATATTTCAGTTAATAAATTCAAAATAAAGAGAGATTTGTCTACCTTTTGTGCATTTTTTTTTCAGTTGCAATTGTTCCAGTCACTTTTTCTGGTTTCTTTGTGTCTTCTGCTAACTCTCCATCGTCTGCTGTCCATTTCTCCTTTCTTCTTTCCTAGTTTTTTTCCATTCTCTCTACATCTGCTTTAACATACTAATCATTCTCCTTTTGCTCTTTCCTCATTCCTATTTCATCCACTCAAATTTTACCCCTCCATCCTCAATCCCCACTTACTCTCCCAATACCCGGCCAATTGTAGATTTTTCTTCCCTCCCACACAAAATATATTTCCCCTCTCCATTTCACTCTCCCAGTCCCATCCCATTCTAATCGTCCCCCAACATCAACTCCCTTCTAGCTCCTGCCCAACCCAGCATCCGCTCCCTTCTAGTCCCCGCATCATCAGCCCATTTCCAGTCCTAGCTCCCTCCCCTCACAGCCCATTTCCTTTCCAAGCCCCCCTCCCCATCAGCCCATTACCATTCCAAGACCCTGTCCCCATCAGCTATTTGCAGTTCAAGCTCCCCCTTCTACTCGGCCCATTTCCAGTCATAGCACCCCCCCCAGTCCATTACCAGTTCTAGCCCCCCCCCCCCAGCCCATTATCGGTCCTAAGCCCCCCAACAGCCCACTTCCAGGCCTAACCCTTCCATCGCCCCATCTTAACATAAGAACATAAGATATGCCATACTGGGTCAGACCAAGGTCCATCAAGCCCAGTATTCTGTTTCCAACAGTGGCCAATCTAGGTCATACGTACCTAGCAGTTTCCCAAGGGACACAGGTTCCACAATGCTTGTATTGGTTCAAGCATTGATATCCTGGGTCCCTCTTAATAATGGTTTATGGACCTTTCCTCCAGAAACTTGTCCAAACCTTTTTTAAACCCAGCTACACTAACAGCCTTTACTACATCCTCCGGTAACAAATTCCAGAGTTTGATTACACGTTGAGTGAAAAAATATTTTCTTTTATTAGTCTTAAATAGTTTACCCTGTAGCTTCATTGCATGTCCCCTAGTCTTTCTATATTCTGATAAGGTAAACAATCGATCTACGTTTACCCGTTCCACTCCGTTCATTAATTTATAGACTTCTATCATATCTCCCCTCAGCCGTCTCTTTTCCAGGTTAAAGAGCCCCAACCTTTTTAGCCTTTCTTCATAGGAGTAGCCTTCCATCCCCTTTACCATTTTGGTGGCTCTTCTCTGAACCTTTTCTAAAATTGCTATATCCTTTTAAGATATGGCGACCAGAATTGCACACAATATTCAAGGTGCGGTCTCACCATGGAACGATATAGAGGCATTATAATATCTTTTGTTTTATTTTCCATTCCTTTCCTTATCATACCTAGCATTCTATTTGCTCTCTTGGCCGCCGCTGCACACTGGGCCGAGGGTTTTAACATGGTATCCACAAGGACGC
Source organism: Ichthyophis bannanicus (assembly GCA_033557465.1). NCBI lineage: Eukaryota > Metazoa > Chordata > Amphibia > Gymnophiona > Ichthyophiidae > Ichthyophis > Ichthyophis bannanicus. The sequence goes on along the minus strand of CM066040.1, from coordinate 300,991,829 downwards.
CTAAATCTTTTCTTGGGTGGTGGTTCCTAATGTGGAACCTTGCATCGTGTAACCATAGTTTGGGTTGTTCTTCCCTAGGTGCATAACCTTGCACTTCTCCACATTAAATTTCATCTGCCATTTTGATGCCCAGTCTTCCAATTTATCAAGATCCTCTTGCAATTTTCCACAATCCTCCTGGGTTTTAACAACTTTAAATAGTTTTGTGTCATCAGCAAATTTGATAACCTCACTCGTTATTCCACTTTCCAGGTCATTTATGAATATGTCAAAAAGCAGCGGACCCAGCACAGATGTCATTTATGAATATGTCAAAAAGCAGCGGACCCAGCACAGATCCACACATCTTCATTCTTAGCCCCCTCATAACCCCATTTTCAGTCTTAGGCCCCCAGTCAGACCACCGCCAGTCCTAACCCCCATCTGTCCATTACCAGTCCTAACCCCCATCACCCCATTTTCAGTACTACCCCCCCCCCAGCCCACATCAAGTCCTGCTCCCCCCCATCAAGTCCTGCTCCCCCCCTACATCAAGTCCTGCTCCCCCCCATCAAGTCCTGCTCCCCCCCCCACAAGTCCTGCTCCCCCCATCAAGTCCTGCTCCCCCCCCAGCCACACATCAAGTCCTGCTCCCCCCCAATCAAGTCCTGCTCCCTCCCCCCCCCCCCGGGAAAATTAAACTTTAAAAAAAAAACGGCTTCTGCTGCTGCTGCCGCCGCTGCCGTGGCCGGCAATAGCAGCAACATCGCAAGTTCCGCGGGCTCCCCCCCACCCGGCAGATCCCTTCCTGCTTGCCTGCCAGTTCTCCGCGTCGGCTTTCAGAGCCGCGAAGGGAGAGCTTCTCTTCCCTCGTGACTCTGTTAAGCCCGCTGGGGCAGATGGGAAATTTCCCATCTGCCCCAGCGAGCTTAACAGAGTCTCGAGGGAGGGAGAAGTTCTCCCTTCGCGGCTCTGAAAGCCGAAGCGGAGAACTGGCAGCATTGGCAGGCAAGCAGGAAGGGATCTGCCGGGTGGGGGGGAGCCCGCGGGACTTGCGATGTTGCTGCTATTGCCGGCCACGGCAGCGGCGGCAGCAGCAGCAGAAGCCGGTTTTTTTTTTTTCCCCCCTATGCATCGCGGGCCGCACAAGGGTCTCTCGCGGGCCGCGTGTTTGAGACCCCTGGTCTAGACAGATGAGTCAGAGCAGTACTGCCACTTGAATTTTGAATCTGGAACTTGGAACTTGGTAAGAGAGCTTGATCACCTCTCAAAGACGGGCCGATTAACCCTGCATGAGTATTCGCTGTGCGAAACCCCCGTCTTCTTGTATTTTGGAACTTGAACAAGACGTGTCAGAATAGACAGGATTGCATTCCTGGGATACGTTGCTAGCATGATTGTGTGAATGAAGTGTGAATGAGAGGTCTGGCAGCACGGACCAAGCGAAGGCGGACCCCTGAGTAACGCAGTTCCTGACCGGGCGACCGCATTCAGGTCGTAAAAAGGGGGAAGCGACTGTCGTCTTGTCTTGTTATTTGTTTTCCTTATATGTTTCTAGGGCCGTGAGGACCCCTTACCCACGGTCCGCCCTCCTTTTCCTTTGTGTCTGTTGTTGCGCGCACACATCGAAATGGGAGGGGCGGGGTCTACTAGGAACACTCCATTAGAATGTATGATCGCACATTTTAGAGGATATTCAGGAGACTATGGTATTAAAATGACTGCATCCCGATTACAGATTTTGTGTACTAGGGAGTGGCCCGATTTAGACCCCACCTGGCCCCGAGAGGGAACCCTTAATATAGGAATTATCCAGTCAGTTCATCAGAAAGTGCGAGTATCGCACCCCGATCAGTACCCCTATATAGATTCCTGGTTAAGTATTTGTGAAAGCCAGCCCCTTTGGGCAAAGCGTTGTTACGAAGAACAGTGCAGAATAATGTTAGCACGGACAGATCATAGTCAGAAAGTAGAACAGCCTAGAAAGAAAGGGAAAGGTGAGAAGTCCAGACGGAAACCTGTCTTGGCAGATCCTGATTCCCCAGAAGTGATCACTCGACAGCCCCAAGCTCAGCGCCCAGTAAGGGTAGCCTCGCGTCCTGCCCCAGAACCCCGGAGACAGCGGGAACGGGACCCAACCCCCGAGCCATCACCCGAAGAGCAGGTAGATGAGCTCCCTCTAAATGAAGAAGAAGATTCTACTGAGACCGAAGAGAAAGGTGAATCAGAGACAGAAACAGAACAGGAGGAAACTGAAATTTCCCAGAGCGATACTGACAGTGTAAAAGCGGCTGCCAGTGTTAGCTCGTCAGTAAAAAGTAAATCTAAAGCAAAGCACATAGAGAAAAAGACAACTCCTGACAGGACAATTACGAAAATATCCCTCAGATCCCAAAAGACATCTACTGCCAAGATGATGCCTTTACGGCAAGTCCCGGGAATACCCATAAGGAATGAGGAGAATGAAGTGGTGGCGGGACCCCTAAGTTATGTATATGTGCCCTTCTCTACCACTGATTTGTTAAACTGGAGGACGCATTACGCTTCCTATACCGATAAGCCCCAGGAGCTCACAGAATTAGTGCATTCCATTATGGAAACCCACCAACCTACCTGGGCAGATTGCCGTCAGCTCCTGTCCACCTTATTTACTACGGAAGAGCGGACACGAATTAGAAAGGCAGCCATTGACTGGCTGGCGGATAATCCCGCAGCTCCCGGAGAAGAGGACGATGCCAGAATAGATAATCGAGAAGCGGCCCAAAGAGAATTCCCAAATGAAGACCCCCGATGGGATCCGAATACAGAAAGAGGATCCAGAGCCCTAGCCCGTTTTCGCCAAGGCCTTATGCAAGGTCTGAAAAGGGGGGGCCAGAAAGCTATGAACCTTTCTAAAGTTACTGAAGTTATTCAAGGCATAGATGAGAGCCCAGCAGTGTTTTATGAGAGATTAACTGAAGCGTATAGAATGTATACCCCCTATGACCCAGATGCGCCAGGAAGTTTATGCATGGTGAATTCTGCTTTTGTAAATCAGTCACAACCAGACATTAGACGTAAGCTACAGAAATTAGAAGGGTTTGCGGGCATGAATGCAACTCAGTTACTGGAAGTCGCTCATAAAGTGTATGTGAATCGTGATAATGAAAGACAGAGAGAATGTGATCAAAAGATGAAGAAGAAAGCTGATTTTTTGGCTGCGGCCATAGTTGAACAGAAAAGGGGAGGTTTCCCTAGTCGACGGAGCAGAGGAAGAGGGAGGGGCCGAGGAGGAGGCCACCCCCAGCTAGGCATGAACCAATGCGCCTACTGCAAGGAAGAAGGACATTGGAGAGATACATGCCCACAACTCGAAGACGCCCACCAAGATGACGAAAATAATCATCAATGGAGAGAAAGAGGAAGAGGCCGTCCCCGGAATCGCGGAGGAGCCAATCGAGAACAATTCCAGCGAGAAAGAGGAGAGGCCATTCAAGCATTGGCCGCAACAGCCAATGACGAGGATGATGTGGATTAGGACAGACCGGGCTCCGAATTTGCTTTAGGTCTTCAGGAGCCTATGGTCGGAATACAAATAGGAGACCAAGTTATGAACTTTATGGTTGATACTGGAGCAGAACATTCAGTAGTAGACAAAAAGATTGCCCCATTTTCCGCAAGAGCAGTTACCATCGTGGGAGCAACTGGTGCCAAAGCTACAAAACCTTTTCTTCAAAACCGTATATGCAGTCTGGGAGGACAGCAGATAACTCATCAATTCCTCTATTTGCCTGAATGTCCAGTGCCATTACTGGGACGAGATATGTTAGCCAAGTTACAGGCCCAAATATCATTTTCTGAAAAAGGAGAGATGCAAATGACAGTAAATCCTCAAACTAAGCCTGCAGGAATAATGCTGCTTACTGTACCCCGAGAAGAGGAATGGAGGTACTACAGTGATGAATCCACCCAGGATACCTATTTTGAGCAAAACTTTAAAGAGCATTGATGCCCCGCCCGGAGTATGGGCGGAAGGCAATCCCCCAGGCCTAGCCAAGCATATAGCTCCAATAATTGTGAATCTTAAACCCAGTGCTACACCAATACATGTCAAGCAATACCCGCTCCCAAGAGCAGCAATTGAAGGCATTCACCGCCACTTGTTAAGATTACTAGAGTATGGCCTACTAAAGATATGTCAGTCCTCATGGAACACTCCACTCTTGCCAGTGAAGAAGCCTGGAACAGATGACTACCGTCCAGTGCAGGACCTGAGGAGAGTGAATGAAGCAGTTGAGACCATACATCCAGTTGTGCCAAACCCTTACACACTTTTAGGACTAATTCCTGCTGAAGCTACCCATTTTACTGTTTTGGACTTAAAAGATGCGTTCTTTTGCATAGGATTAGCCCCCATTAGTCAATTGCTGTTTGCCTTTGAATGGCAGGATCCTGTCTCTGGAAGACGGGGCCAACTTACTTGGACACGATTACCCCAAGGATTCAAGAATTCACCTACCATCTTCAGTGCTGCATTGAACCAAGACCTTTCTAGCTATCCAGTGGCCCCGGGGAAGAGAGTACTTCTCCAATATGTGGACGATCTGCTGATAGCTGCTGTATCAGAAAGTGAATGTATACAAGCCACCAAAGACCTTTTGCAGTTACTAGATGAAGCTGGATACAAAGTTTCCAGAGCCAAAGCACAGCTATGCCAAAAAGAAGTGAAATATTTAGGCTTTCGTCTGACTAAAGGAAGCCGCCAATTAGGAAGGGAAAGAAAAGAAGCTGTGTGCAGGATCCCAACCCCAACTACCAGGAAGCAAGTCAGAGCCTTTCTGGGAGCAGCAGGATATTGCCGAATCTGGATTCCCAACTTTGCTCAAATTGCCAAACCACTGTATGAAGCAACGAAAGGAGAAGAAAAGTCGCCACTAGAGTGGGGACTTGAGCAGGATACAGCCTTCAAAACGTTAAAGGAAGAATTGATGTCATCACCAGCACTTGGACTACCAGATGTCCACAAGCCTTTCCATTTGTTTGTACATGAGACGCAAGGGAATGCTTTGGGCATGTTGACTCAGAAATTAGGAAATTGGGAACGACCTGTAGCATACCTGTCGAAACAATTGGACACTGTGGCTAAAGGATGGCCACCTTGCTTGAGAGCAGTTGCAGCTACAGCCCTGTTAGTAAGTGAAGCAGACAAGCTCACATTAGGACAGAATCTACGAGTCACTGTGCCCCATGCAGTACTTGCTCTCATGGAACAGAAAGCAAATCATTGGCTCACCAATTCTCGAATGTTGAAATACCAAAGTATGCTATGTGAAAATCCACAGATACAATTAGAAGTGAGCCATGCCTTGAACCCAGCTACATTGTTACCTGTCAGTGAAGAATTACCAGAGCATGATTGTATAGAAGTCATGGAAACTGTCTTCTCAAGTCGACCAGACCTAACAGATGTGCCCCTAGAGAATCCTGATCAAACCTACTTTGTGGATGGAAGCAGTCTCATCATCAATGGACGACGTTGTGCTGGGTATGCAGTAGTCACCCAGTATGAAGTAGTTGAATCATCAGCTTTAGCATCAGGCACATCAGCCCAGAAAGCAGAATTAATTGCACTTACCCGAGCATTAGTATTAGGAGCAAAACTCGTATTAAACGTATACACAGACTCTAAATATGCCTTCACCACTCTGCATGCTCATGGAGCTCTTTATAAAGAACGAGGGCTCATCACGTCAGGAGGAAAATCAATTAAATATGGCCCGGAGATATTGATGCTACTAGATGCAGTATGGGCCCCAACTCGTGTAGCTGTCATGCACTGCAGAGGACATCAAGCAGGCAAAGGAGATGTTGCCAAAGGAAATAGGCTTGCTGATGCCTCAGCATGACAAGCAGCCATGACAGGACAAATTGCATCGCAAGCCATGCCAATGCAGGCAGCATTGTTTCCAGTACCCCTCAATTTATGGACACCCCGATATACCACCAAAGAATTGGAGTACTACTGTACTAAGGAAGAGGGAGTGCTGAAGGATGGGTGGATTGAGCTGCCACCAGCAGAGGGCAGTCAACCCCCAGGACGAATTGTAATTCCTGAATTGTTGGGACCAGCCTTTGTCAAGGCTTTCCATCAAGCCACACATTATGGAAAAAGTGCTATGGAAAAAGCACTCAGACCACATTTTTGCATTACTATGTTGGCAGCCCTATCAGCTTCAGTAGCACGCCAGTGTCTAATTTGTGCCAAGAATAATGCCAAACAAGGCCCCACACCACCACCCCGAGTTCAGTCAGGAGGTGTAACCCCTATGCACCACCTGCAAATTGACTTTACTGAAATGCCAAAAGCAAATGGATACCGCTACTTGTTAGTATTAGTTTGTACCTTCTCTGGGTGGGTGGAAGCTTTCCCCACCAGGACTGAGAAAGCCAGAGAAGTCACCAAAGTCTTGCTGAGAGAGATCATTCCCAGATTTGGAATCCCAGCAGTAATAGGGTCAGATAATGAGCCCTCATTTGTTTCTCAGATCACTCAAAAGTTAGCAAAAGCCCTACAGATACAATGGAAGCTCCACACTGCATATAGACCTCAGAGTTCAGGGAAAGTTGAGCGAATGAACCGCACCTTGAAAGCCCAAATGTCTAAGCTTTGCCAGGAGACTCGCCTGAAATGGCCCCAAGTACTCCCAATAGCTTTACTGTGAAGTCAACAGGATTTTCCCCTTTTGAGGTTTTGTATGGTAAATCCCCACCAATAGTGCAGGGAATTAAAGGAAGTTTAACACAGATTGGTTCAGAAATAACCAGACAAGAACTTCTAGCTCTTAGTTTTGTTCTACAGACTCTCCATACGTGGATACAGGACCAGTTGCCTATCAACTTGACGGAGCCCCTGCATCCCTACCAGCCTGGAACCTCGGTGTGGATCAAAGATTGGAGAAAGACACCGTTGGAACCACATTGGAAGGGGCCATATACCGTCATCCTGTCTACCCCAACTGCAGTAAAGGTAGCAGAGATCGATTCCTGGATCCACCATAGCAGAGTCAAGCCCGCAGCCGTTCCAGAACCCGAGCAGTGGACAGCAGAGCAGCATCCTGATGTACCTTTGCGACTCACCCTGAGACGGCAACCAGCAACCTAGATACTTTTGGGATCATCCCAACAACCACAGTGCCTTGCAGTAGCCAAGTCTTTCGAAGAGGATTGCTGTATCCAATGCAGCAAGAGTTTGCTTAAACGAACCTCATGAGTGTGTGATTTCACACTCTACTCTGATACTATATTGATTGACAATATTTAGAGCCAACTAAAGTTGATAAGTTGGTTGACACACGACGAACATTTTGAGGATCATCAATCAACACTCAGCGCCCGTTCATTAGCAAATTGCTTCATTAGCAAACGGGACGTAGAAGAGGACGTCGAGGTCAAGATTTTCAAATTGAGGATTCAGAAGGACTCCAATCAACATGCATCTTTACTCTTACCTTGCCCTGGTTGCCTGCCTAGGAGGCTTTGAACTGACTTGTGCCTTGCCTCCATGTACGGCTTGCATTACGTCCACTCGGACTGGAATGAAAGTAACTCAGACTTTGCTATATCATTCTTACTATACTTGCACTGGTAAAGTGACTCGGTGTATTTATAACACCACTGAACTGAATGTTTGTACCAAAGGTAAATCTAAAGTATGCTTTAATCCGCATCAGAACCCATCCTATTACACCTTGGAGATACGATGGAATGATGCAGATGGACCTTTGCTTAATGCCACACCTCCTCTCAAGGATCCCACAGAGGATGCCTTTTTGTATTTCGATGCTTGTGATGCCATAAATAGAGATAGTCATAAGAACATAAGAACATAAGAACATAAGAAATGCCATACTGGGTCAGACCGAGGTCCATCAAGCCCAGTATCCTGTTTCCAACAGTGGCCAATCTAGGTCATACGTACCTAGCAGTTTCCCCAAAAGACACAGGTTCTGCAGTGCTTGTACTAGGCCAAGCATTGATATCCTGGGTCCCTTTTTAATAGTGGTTTATGGACCTTTCCTCCAGGAACTTGTCCAAACCTTTTTAAACCCAGCTATACTAACAGCCCTTACTACATCCTCCGGTAACAGATTCCAGAGTTTGATTACACGTTGAGAGAAGAAATATTTTCTCCTATTTGTCTTAAATAGTTTACCCTGTAGCTTCATTACATGCCCCCTAGTCCTTCTATATTCTGATAGCGTAAACAATTTATCCACGTTTATCCGTTCCACTCCATTCATTAATTTATACACCTCTATCATATCTCCCCTCAGCCGCCTCTTTTCTAGGTTAAAGAGCCCTAACCTTTTTAGCCTCTCTTCATAGGAGTAGCCTTCCATCCCCTTCACCAATTTGGTGGCTCTTCTCTGTACTTTTTCTAATAACTCTATGTCCTTTTTAAGATACGGTGACCAGAATTGCACACAATATTCAAGGTGCGGTCGTACCATGGAGCGATACAGAGGCATTATAATATCCTTTGTTTTATTCTCCATCCCTTTCCTTATGATACCTAGCATTCTATTTGCTTTCTTGGCCGCCGCTGCACACTGGGCGGAGGGTTTTAACATGTTATCCACGATGACTCCTAAATCTTTTTCCTGGGTGGTGGTTTCTAATGTGGAGCCTTGCATCTTGTAACTATAGTGTGGGTTGTTCTTTCCTAGGTGCATAACTTTGCACTTGTCCACATTAAATTTCATCTGCCATTTGGATGCCCAGTCTTCCAATTTATCCAGATCCTCCTGCAGTTTTCCACAATCCTCTTGGGTTTTAACAACTTTAAACAGTTTTGTGTCATCTGCAAATTTGATTACCTCACTAGTTATTCCCTTTTCCAGGTCATTTATGAATATGTCAAAAAGTAGCGGACCCAGTACAGATCCCTGGGGTACTCCACTATTCACCTTTTTCCATTGGGAATATTGGCCATTTAGCCCTACCCTCTGCTTTCTATCTTTTAACCAGTTCCCGATCCACAATAGTACACTGCCTCCTATCCCATGACTTTTTAGCTTCGCCAAAGTCTCTGATGGGGGACCTTGTCAAAAGCTTTCTGAAAGTCCAGATACACTATATCAACCGACTCACCTTTGTCTACCTGTTTATGCACACCTTCAAAAAAACAGATCAGATTAGTAAGACAAGATCTTCCTTGTCTAAAGCCATGTTGGCTGTCTCCCATTAGGCCATGACTATCTACATGCTGTGTAATTTTGTTCTTTATGATGGCTTCTACCATTTTCCCTGGTACTGACGTCAGGCTCACCGGTCTGTAATTTCCGGGTCACCCCTGGAACCCTTTTTAAAAAATTGGTGTTACGTTGGCGACCCTCCAATCTTCAGGTATTACAGATGATTTTAATGAAAGTTCACAGATTACCAATAACAGGTCTGCAATCTCATATTTCAGTTCTTTCAACACTCTGGGATGTATACCATCCGGTCCAGGTGATTTGCTACTATTCAGTTTATCAAATAGTTGTAATATATCTTCCCGGTGTAGCGATATTTCTCTCAATTCCTCTGCAGTATCACCTTTAAATACCACTTCAGTCTTGGGTAACACCCCTACATCTTCCTCAGTAAAGACCGAAGCAAAGAATTCATTCAGTCTCTCTGCTATAGCCTTGTCTCCTCTTATTGCACCTTTTACCCCTCTATCATCTAATGGTCCAATTGACTCTCTCACAGGCCTTTTGCTACGAATGTACTTGAAAAAGTCTTTATTTCGTGTTTTTGCTTCCGTAGCAAGTTTCTTCTCAAATTTCCCGCTTTGCCTGCCTTATCAATGCTTTGCATTTAACTTGCCAGTGCTTGTGCTGTTTCCAGTTTTCATCATTTGGCTCTTTTTTCCATTTTCTGAAGGTTGCTCTTTTGGCAGCAACAGCCTCTCTGACCTCACCTTTAAACCATGCTGGCAGTTTTTTGGACTTTCTTCCACTTTTCTTAATGCGTGGAATACAGCTGGTCTGGGCTTCGAGGATAGTATTTTTAAATAACACCCAAGCTTGCTGTAAGTCTTTAACCTTTGGAACCGCTCCTTTTAGTTTTTTCCGAACTATATTCCTCATTCTATCATAGTCACCCTTTTGAAAGTTAAAAGGTAGTACTGTGGATTCCTTTACTATCTGTCCTCCACTGATTAGTCGCTCTAAATGTGGTAATTGGGAAAAAACCTATTCACACAATGATAAATATATGTGTCCAGAAGGAACCACTGGATGGGGGGAGTGTACAGGAAAAAGGGTTCTAGCCAATGTATACAGTACAGCCCCAGAGGCTGATTACTTTTGCCCAAAGTGGACCTGTGTTTTTTACGCTACTTGGAAAACAGGTATGATAGAAAATACCAGAGACAATCGAATGGCTTCCTTAACCAAGCCATATGTTAAAGATATAGCCAAATGTAAAAAAGGTGCCTGTAATCCATTAGAACTTCTTATAGTGAATCCCAGTGCATGGAAACAAGGATATAAATTTGGCCTACGAATTGCAGGCTCCGGGTCAGATCCCGGAACCATAGTATATATAAGATTAAATACCCAAGCCCATAGATCATCCAGGTACCATATCCATAACACTTTCTATGAAACCATGCATGAGAATAAGTTTGATATTCCCCATCCCTCCCAGAATTTATTCTTAGAATTAGCTGGAGCAGTAGTATCCAGTCTCCATATCTCAGACTGTTACTTTTGTGGTGGGACACAAATGGGTGACCAGTGGCCATGGGAAGCCCAAGAGTTGAATTATTCCATGACTTACAACCATACTGAATTACATAAGACTACCAGCGAATGGGTATTAGCACACCCAATAGTTGGACGTCTCTGTTATGCCAGAACTGGACCTCAATTCAATCTACCAGTGGGACAGTTGGTCTGTCTCAGCCAAAAGTTTTATAATGACACCACGAAAAAGACGACCTGGTGGTCAGGGGCCAAAGAACCTGAACCCCCTAATCCATTAGCAAAATTCCCTGAGCTTGCTGATTTATGGACTAATCTTGCCAAACCTCATGCCTGGCAAGCCCCACCTGGCCTATATTGGATCTGTGGAACCCGAGCATATGCCAGACTCCCTATACACTGGGGAGGGGCGTGCGTCTTGGGGACCATCAGACCTTCTTTCTTTCTCTTACTTGCAGAACATGGAGAACAATTAGGATACCCAGTGTACACTACTCACCGAGACAAAAGAGCGCTAAGACAAAAGAGAGCACCCTTACAGATAGGCAAGTGGGAGAAGTGGAAGGGTGATGATTGGCCACCAGAAAGAATCATTGATTACTATGGGCCTGCCACTTGGAATGATGATGGTATGTGGGGTTATCGAACCCCTGTATATATGATTAACCGTATTATTCGCTTACAGGCAGTAGTTGAATTAATAACCAATGAGACTAGCCAAGCACTCACACTTTTAGCCAGACAGAGCACACAGATGCGCACAGCCATATATCAAAATCGCCTAGCACTAGATTATCTATTAGCAGCTGAAGGAGGAGTATGCGGAAAATTGAATTTAACCAATTGTTGTTTGAAGATCGATGATAAAGGTCAAGTAGTTGAAGAAATTGCTGAAAATATGCGGAAAACAAGCTTACGTGCCAGTACAGACTTGGCATGGATTGCATTTTCCTAACTGGTTTGCCTCTATATTCTCGTGGCTAGGAGGACTTAAAGCTTTCCTGATACTAGTACTAATAATTGTTGCTGTATTTTTGCTATTACCATGTATAATTCCATGTTGTATGCGTTCTATCAACACTGTTATTGAAAATACAGTCGAGCGGAAGACCGCAACTAAAATCATGGCCTTATGGCATCCTAGTCCTCCTGCATATAGTCGGGATCCTCCGACCATGGTATGATCCAATTGAATGATTTAACTCTCACACCTTATTAAGTAATAGGGTGAGATTAATCAAAGGGGGGAATGTGGTAGGCGAAGGCCTATGATCCATGGTGTCTGAAATGAACAGACAGGCCTAACAAGCTTGACCTGTAAATGAAGCCTGTGGAGAGGCCCATAGGAATTGCACATCCCCCAATATGCTGCTATTGTACAAATGAAGCTTAGCAAAGAATAATCAGCTTAGCTGAGCAGAATTGAAACTCAGAAAATATAGAAAAATAAGTTTAAATACCACTGATAAGAAAGTACAGCTGCAAAGAATTTAATTAAAACTGCTGACAGAAAGGTTACAGTGCCCTGCTCCCCACATGTGCTAACTAGTTAAATGGCCTTGGAGGAGAAAAGTAACGAAGTTAGTGAACTGACCATTGTAATTGGGACTAGAAGGGGGGTGAGCAGGTGCTAAGCCCAGTCAAAGGACATAATTGGATAGCCTTATCAATACCGGGACCAATAGAAGGGGTACGGGAGGTTACCGGGACCAATGAAATGTTTTCCTATACCTAGAATGGAGAAGAAGTCTATAAAAGTTGTCGTTTTGCTAGAAACCATTGCTCAGCCATTTTGAATTTGATTCTGCTTGAGACTTGTGCACAAATAAATGATTTGGACCTTCTGAACAGACTCCTGGTATCATTGGTTTGTCTGCGCTCTGCTGCTACACCTCACTTGCGGGTGAGAATAATCAAAGGGGGGAATGTGGTAGGCTATGGCCTAGCATGGCCTGCTACTATGAAAGGCCTGTAAGTTAGGCCTGGATCCTAATTCCCATTATAGCTAGAAAAGAACCAAACATCTGTGAAAAATAAGAAAACTGTTTTAAAATGCTTAATAAGAAGTTTTAATGAATTCATAAGTCTTCTATTATTCTCGTGTGTGAAAGAACAGAAATGTTTCAGTATATGCATTCCAGAAGCCGAAGTTAGCCTTGCAGTAGAAAAGTAGCAGATCTAGAACTGTACCATTGTTCAAGCAATCCTAAAGGAGGGGGCCGGTTGCTAGGCTCCGGAGGGATTTCTAATTGGACAAATGAAGGGAATGTATAACCAATGAGAAGTTTGCATGTATCAAGCTAGAACCAATAGAAAGTTCTCATGTATCAAACTGAAAAAGAGGTATAAATGGTTATGTCTCTATAAACTTTGGCTCAGTTCCTTTTGAAGCTTTGACTGACTGGGCCTGTGCACAATAAAATGACTTGGACCCTGTCAATCGACTCCTGGACTTATTCATTGATTGCACTTTGCCACTGCAAAGCTACAGGGTAAACTATTTAAGACTAGGTTACTGAGCGTGTAAGGATGTAGTTTAGTTTATTAAAGCGTTCATATAGCGCCCTCGCAGCTTTACGTGAGAAGAGGCTTGAGAGGATATTGGAAGTGGGAGGAAGAGCACTACTGATCATTCGTATAGCGCTCAAGGCCTTGTGCAGACCCGAGGAAGTCAGGGGCCGGACGAGAACATTGGCCGCTCCTTCAGGATACCTGTGACGCAAGGGGCGGTGCAAATTGAGACTCCGCCCCGCTCGGTGCGTTCTTCCTGCTCCTCCGCCATGCGGGCCCTGCGCTTCTCGGCGAACCTCTCGTGGCTCTTTCAGGAGAAAGCGGATCTCCCGGGCCGATTTCGGGCGGCGGCTGAGGCCGGTTTCCGGGCGGTGGAGGCAGCCTGGCCCTACAGCTGCGGGGCGGCAGAGCTGCGGGCGAGCGCCCAGAGCAGCGGCCTGACCGTGGCCCTAATCAACACTCCTCCGGGTAAGAACAAGAGGAGGCGACGGACAGCGCCAGCAGCGCACGAGGGGGAGGAGGGGCAAGCTCAGAACCAAGCCCCGCCTCCCGCAGCAGAGAGAGGTGGAACATCAAGCGAGCTCCTCCCAACGCAGGAGACGTGCGAGAGATAGGACCAAGGCTCCTCCTACCTCAGCAGAGAGAGGAGGGGCATGAACAAAGCTCCACCCGGCAGGGAGGGACAGGGCCAAGCTCCGCCTCCCGCAGCAGATTGAGGCGGGACAACAGAGCTCCTCCCACAGCGGGAGACACGGAGATAGGAGCAAGGCTCCTCCTACCGCAGCACAGAGAGGAGGGGCAACAGAGCTCCTCCCACAGCGGGAGACACGGAGATAGGAGCAAGGCTCCTCCTACCACAGCAGAGAGAGGAGAGGCAAGAACAGAGCTCCTTCCATAGCAGAAGACAGACGGGAGGGTTAGGAGCAAGGCTCCTCCTACCACAGCCGAGAGGCGTGGCAAGAACAGAGCTGCTCCTATAGCTGGATACATGAGAGAGGCGGGGCAAGAAGAGAGCGCCTCCCTGAGCAGGAGACAGAGGGGAGGGGCAAGGGCAAGAGCAAGAATCCTGCTGAAACAGCGCACAGGCAGCCCGCGGCCTGCACTACAGCTGCTTCCCTGGCACTCTAGAGGGACTTCTCCCCATTGCACCCCATCCCTCTGGCGTCCACCCTCAGATTCTCAGCCAGGCTCAAATAAACGTGCAACTCTTCCATACTACTGCCTGAGACTGGCACCTGCAATAGCAGCACTTCCAAGTGAATTTCCTCTATTTCTCCAACCCTCTCCGTATTGATTGTTAGTAAAGGGCAACTAAGCCAGACCCTCCCCCCCCGTTAAAAAGGTTTTTTGTTTTGTTTTTTTAAGTAACTCAATACCTATGCTGTGACCTTCTGTCACTATTAAATAAGTCACTGTCCACTTCGGAGTCAATGGATCAGCACGCGCATCACATTCCCTCTGAGTACTGAGCAAGCCTAGCATACATATTCCTGTTAAGACACTGTTAATTATGAACCCATAGAAACATGGCAGCATAAAAAGACCACATGGCCTGTCTAGTCCTGCCCTTCCTGGGTAAACTGCTAGGTACTTCGCACCTAGATCAGCCACTGTTGGAAACAGGATTACTGGGCTTGATGGACCTTGGTCTGACCCAGTATGGCATATCATAGGGTGGAGGAGTAGCCTAATGGTTAGAGCACTGGCTTGGTAACCAAAAGACCAGGGTTCAAGTCCCACCAGCACTCCTTATGTGGCCTTGGGCAAGTCACTTAACCCTCCCATTGTTCAGAAAAATCCAAGTTATCAATGTCCCATTACCAAGTTTAAGTTACAATGTGAACCATTTTGATTGAAATGATAAAGCAATATAAATATCTTATGTTCCATATCAGTCCCCTTTTTTTTTCCTTTAGAGATCCTCTGTTTGTCCCATGCTTTTATTGAATTCAAATACTGTCCTTGTCTCTACCATATCCACCAGGAGACTATTCCATGCATCTACCATTCTTTCTGTAAAAAAATATTTCCACATATCACTCCTAAGTCTATCCTTTTTCACTCTCATCCTATGTCTCTTTGTAGCAGAGCTTGCCTTCATGCAACTTGGGGCTTATACAAAGCCTGGCAAGTCATCTAGCGCTACTGTTGTATATAATCAAAAATGTATATAGTTAAAAGCCAAAAGCTCTTTGATTGCATACTGTACATAGTTTGATACCACTTTTTCAATGTAAGTTATATTTTGTTCCATGTAAACTACCTTGACCCAGAGAAAGACAGTATATAAATACAGCTAAATGAAATAAATAAATCAAGAACCAGGCTTCAACTTTCCCCTTTCACAACTAAACCAATGTCAGGTTAGCTATAGGAAACCTGCACAGGGCAAATGGTGCTGGGGTCTCAGAAACATGAGAGCAGAAAAAGACCATATGGCATATCCACTCTGCCCTTCCATACCCACTACCCTAGTCCCTTCCCCCCCCCCTTTAGAAATCTTCTGTATTAGTCCCATGCTTTCTTGAATTCAGATCCAGTCCACATCTCTACTACCGGCACTGGGAGACTGCATCTACCCCTCTCCGTAAAAAAAATATTTCTGCATATTACTTCTGAGTCTATCCCCTTCTGCCTTCATTCTATGCATTCTCGTTACAGAGCTTCCTTTCACTTGAAAGAGGCTCTCCTGTGCATTTATGCTACAGCGGTATTTACATATCTCTATCATAGCTTCCCTCTCCCACCTTTCCTCCAATGTATACATATTGATATCTTTAAGTCTGTCCCCATATGGTTTATGACAAAGCCCACTGACTATTTTGGGAGTGGAGGAACAGCCTAGTGGTTAGAGCAACAGCCTAGTACCCAAGAGATCAGGGTTTGAGTCGCACTGGCACTTGTGATCTTGGGTGAGTCATTTTACTCTCCATTGCCTCGGAAGAAAAGGCTGACAATCTACTTCTGGTCACACTGCCAAGAAAACCCATGGGCTGCTGGGCCACCAGGAGTCAGCAATGACTTGATAAGATTTTTTTTAAGTGCTATCTCCTCTCTGCTGCCTTTCCTCCAGCGTATACATATTGATATCTTTAAGTCTGTCCCCATATGCCTTATTACGAAGCCCACTGACTATTTTGGTAGCCATCCTCTGCACCGATTCCATATGTTTATATCCTTTTGAAGATGTGGTCTCCAGAATCACCAACAATTCTCCAAATAAGATTTCACCAAACACTTAAAAAGAGGCATTATCTTTCTGCTGGCCAATCCTCTCTCTATGCACCCAAGCATCCTTCTGGCTTTCGCAGTCGCCTTTTCTATCTGTTTAGCCACCTTATGATCATCACAATCACACCCAGGTCCTGCTTTTCTTTTCTGGACCAAAGTACTTCATCACCTATACTGTACCACTTCCTTGGATTTTTGCAGCCCAAAAGCATTACCCTGCATGCTTTAGCATTAAATCTCACCTGCCAAATTCTTGACCATTATTCAAGCTTCACTAGATCCCTTTTCATGTTATCTACTCTTTCCTGGGTGTCTTTTGCAGTTTTTGAATATCATCTGCAAAGAAGCAAACCATACCAGACAGTCCTGCAATATCACTAACAAAAATCTTTAAAAGAATCGGACCAAGGACAGATTCCCAACACACACCACTGGTAACACCCTTTGCCTGAGAGAGAGCTCCATTTATATGTACCTCCCACTCAACCAACTTCTAACCCAGTCAGTCATTTCAGGGTCCATCCCTAGGGTGCTCAATTTATTTATAAGTCGCTTGTGCAGAACAATGTCAAAGGCTTTACCAATATTTAACAGGTTTTTTAATACCTTTTTATCATTTCAGTCAGAGCAGTTTACATTGTAACTTAAACTTTGTAATGTACATTAAACAGGGATATTGATAACTTGGATTTTTCTGAGGCAATGAAGGGTTAAGTGACTTGCCTAAGGCCAAAAGGAGTGCTAGTGGGAATCAAACCCTGGTCTCTGGGTTCCCAAGCCAGTGCTCTAACCATTAGACTACTCCTCCACTCCATCTAAGTACACCACATTTAGGGTTCTTCCTCGGTCCAATTATGTGGTTCCCAATCAAATAAATTAATTGGATCTGTCTAACAAGACCTGCCTTTAGTAAAACCACGCTGCCTCCGATCCTGCAATCCATTGGACTCCAGAAACCTCACTAACCTCTGTTTTAGCAACATTTCCATTAATTTATTAAGCACAGAGGTCAGACTAACCAACGGATAGTCCCCAAATTCATCCTTAGTTCCGCTTTTGTGTAAAGGGACCATATGCACCCTTCTCCAGGTCTCTGGGACCACTCCGGATTCTAAGGAAGCATTGAAAAGGTTAGACAGTGGAGCCCCTAGAACTTCTCAGAGTTTCTTGAATACTCTCGGATGTATCCCATCCAGCCCCATCGCTTTTTAAGGAGTATGAATCATGTACATCTAGTTGATTATAAGTAATGTCCTTCAATTTTAGTTTATTCATGTAGTGAGATGCCAGGGTTTGTGGGGGTCAATAGTTATCAAGTTTATTTCTGGTGTGGGTGTCTGAGTGAGAGATTTCACAATTTCTCTCGGCCGGTTGAGAGATTTTGTGAGGATCTTTGTATGATACTCTTTTTTAGCATTATTTATAGAAATTTTGTATGTCTGAAGTATGTTCATATAAATTAATTTATCATTTATGGATTTTTAATGCCTCCATTTCTGCCTTTCTGTTCCTTGAGAAGAGGAGTGCTTTCCAGAGCTCTCCCAAAAGGTGATTTTTGCTGAATTTGCTGCTTAACTGTGAGTTTTATCTGTCTGTTTGTCTCCACATATTTATCTATTTGCCCTTACTGGTGGGTTCCCTTACCTACTCCATTGTGTGTGCCCACAGTTCAGGAACAGCCTACTAGCCAGAGACACTTATTTATTTATTTAACAGTATTTCTAAACCGCCTTATCTTAGGTTCCCGCCCACCCTACCCCTCACCCCACCCACCCCAGGGGCTACATTGCCTATACAGTGGTGACATACGTGCCATCTGTCGTTCCTAACTTGGGTTAAAGCCCATATCTTCTTCATCTTTTTTATTATTATTCTTCCTCTTCTGGGACTGCTTAATCAACATGCCGTGTATTCAGTGCAATAACTGTGGTACTTTCATTCAAAGACGAATCATTTGGAGCCTAAGAGCTTGTCCTATATGCCTAAAGTCAGTTGCCATGCATGAAGAACTGACTCTGCTAAGGAAAGACCTAGCTGCCATGCATAAAGAAGTGTCTCTACTGAGGGAGGAACTGGCTGCAATGAAGCACACCTCTTCTAGGATACAAACTTAACAAAGTCCACCACCGCTCCCACAAAGAATCAAACATCATAGGAACAAATGGATCACAGTGGGTTCTGGTAGATTGCGACCTGTAATGCAGAGACATCCTATACATCAAGAGATATCCCTGCACAATGCCTTCTCTGCTTTGGCTAATGAGGATGCCCAATCCAAAGAAACTGAAGGGCCCTTAAATGAGTCAGACAATGCCCAGTCTCCTGCTAAAGCACCAAATATGAAGAAAACCTCACCAAACAGAACACTACTACTTCTTGGAGATTCCATCATCAGAGGCACCAACTTGGGAACACAGTTCAAAGGAGAGAAGATATCATGTGCCTACCAGGCTCTTCAGCCAGCAGGAATACAAACCAAGTTGTTGAAATACTTAGCGCAAAAAGTAAACACTCCAAACTTGATGTTATTATCCACTTGGGCACAAATGACCTGGCTAGAAACAGTGCCTCTACAGCCCAAAAGGACTTCCAATCTCTGGGAGAGAAACTCAAGCCCATTGTTAACATTGTTGCATTCTCAGAAGTTCTACCTGTTCTTGGTAAGGGGACAAAAAGGCTGCATCGCCTTAACAGCTTTAATACATGGCTCCAGACCTGGTGCAAACAAGAAGGATTCAGATTTATTGGCAACTGGGGCAACAGATGGACCAACAAGAGACTATACTGTGCTGATGGACTACATCTCTGTCGCAGGGAAACGAAACCTAAGTGAAAAATTCAGGCAGTATGTGGATATGCATTTAAACTAGGAAAAGGGGGTGACGGATGTGGAAGGTCAACATCTGCATGCCACCCCCTGCAAAAGCAGAACATCATCAGAAACAGCCACACTTTTAAACCACACATCAAAAACAAGTGGGAAGAAGTGGGCAGAACAAAATCAATGCAAAATACACACAAGCCAGGTAAATGCTGGAAAGCAATGAGCACAAATGCTCAAAGCTTAGCCAATAAAATTCTGGACCTGGAAGCCCTAATGGTGGAAACAGATTTGGACATCGTGGCCATTACAGAAACATGGTTTGATGAATCGCATGATTGGGATAGAGCCATAGCTGGCTATAATCTATTCAGAAGAGACAGAGAAAATGGAAAAGGAGGAGGAGTAGTCTTGTATTTCAAAAGCAATATTAAAGCTACTGAAATGCAGGGGACATGGGGAAAAGAAGAAGCGCTCTGGATTGCGTTGGAAAGAGGAGATGGCACTGTCATCCATATTGCTGTAGTCTACAGACCTCCGACTCAAATTGAAGAGAGAGATAACAAATTGATTATAGATATTGCCAAGATAGAAACAAAGGGGGAAGCGATCATATTGGTTGACTTTAATCTACCTGATGTGGATTGGATTACTCCTTCTGCACATCTGGAAAGAAGCAAAAAATTGTGGATGTTCTACAAGATGCATTACTTATACAAATGGTGATGGAACCAACCAGGGAAAGCTCAACGCTGGATGTAGTGCTCACCAATGGTGATAGCATGTCGAATGTCTGCGTGAGTGCCCCTGTGAGCAACAGCGACCATCACACGGTGAGGTTTGAGATAAAAGCCATGGTACAGGCCAATCTTAGCAAGCTCAAAGTCCTAAACTTCAAAAACATTGACTTCAATAAAATGGCCGAGTACTTAAAGGAGGAGATGACGGGGTGGAAGGAGATAAGGGAAGTGGAAATGCAATGGGATAAACTAAAGGCGGCAATAAAAGGGGCAACAGATATATATGTAGGAAAAGTAAATAAAAACAAGAAGAGAAGGAAACCTATTGGTTTTCCAAAGAGGTGGCTGCTCAAATAAAGGCAAAAAACACAGCTTTCGCAAAATTCAAAAGCTTGCAAACAAAAGAACACAGAAATGAATACAGGATCAAGCTCAAAGAGTCTAAAAGAGAAATAAGGATAGCAAAATCAAAGGCAGAGGAAAAGATGGCTAAAGATTTTAAGGGTGGCAACAAAACTTTCTTCAGGTATATTCGGGAAAGGAAGAAGATCAGAGTTGGAATTGCAGGACTCAGAAGTGCTGGGAAAGGACTCGTGGAAAGTGACACTGAAAAAGCGAAATTGCTAAACAAATACTTCTGCTCTGTTTTTACTAAAGAAGATCCTGGAGATGGACCAGCTGTGACTCCCAAATATAAAAATGGGAATGAAGTACATACCACACCATTCACAGAAGATGAGGTGTTAGAACAACTTGCTAAACTGAAAGTGGACAAAGCCATGGGACCGGATGGGATACATCCCAGGATACTGAAAGACTCAGAGAGGTTCTTGCAGGACCATTAAAGGATATCTTTAACAGATCCTTGGAAACAGGAGAGGTTCCTCAGGACTGGAGAATGGCTGATGTTGTACCTCTACACAAAAGTGGTGACAGGGAAGAAGTGTCGAACTACAGGCCCGTGAGCCTTACCTCGGTGGCGGGAAAAGTAATGGAGGCGCTCCTGAAACAGCGAATAGTGAACTTTCTCAAAACCAACAGGTTGCAAGATCCGAGGCAACATGGTTTTACGGAAGGACGGTCTTGCCAAAAAATCTGATTGAGTTCTTTGACTGGGTGACCAAGGAACTAGATCAGGGGCATGCAATGGATGTCATCTACCTGGATTTCAGCAAAGCCTTTGATACTGTTCCTCATAGGAGGCTTGTCAATAAACTCAGTAGCTTGGGGATGGGTCCCAAGATGGTAAACTGGATTAGAAATTGGTTGACTGACAGACAACAGAAGGTGATGGTACATGGAGCTCACTCGGATGAGAGGAAGGTAATTAGTGGGGTGCCCCAGGGTTCGGTCTTGGGCCCGGCACTGTTCAATATATTTGTCAGTGATATTGCTGAAGGACTGAATGGAAAGGTCTGTCTTTTTGCAGACGACACAAAAATTTGCAACAGAGTGGACTCCCCCGAGGGAGTGGTTAACATGAGGAAAGATCTTCAAAAGCTGGAAGACTGGTCTAATGCTTGGCAACTACGATTTAATGCGAAAAAGTGCAGTGTCATGCACTTGGGTAGCAGAAATCCAAGGGAAATGTACACGATAGGGGGTGAGAGGTTGGTATGCACGGTTCAGGAGAAAGACCTTGGTGTGATTATCTCTGATGATCTCAAGGTGGCAAAACAGTGCGACAAGGCGGTAGCAAAATCCAGGAGGATGTTGGGCTGCATACAAAGAGGGATTTATTTATTTTATTTACATTCTCTTATATACCACGCTATTCTGCATCAGTGCGGTTTACATTGAACAAACTGAAATTACATTGAACAGGGCATTATAACTTGGAGATAACTATTTTACAGGGAACATCAGCAGAAAGGAAGAGGTACTTATGCCACTGTACAAGTCACTGGTGAGGCCTCACTTGGAATACTGTGTTCAGTTTTGGAGACCATATCTTGCAAAAGATGTAAAAAGACTGGAAACTGTTCAGAGAAAGCGACCAAAATGATTTGGTGCCTGCGTCAGAAGCCTTATGAGAAGAGACTTGAAGACCTAAATATGTACACTTTGGAGGAGAGGAGGGACAGGGGAGATATGATTCAGACCTTTAAATACTTAAAGAGAAATGATGAACAAACAAACCTCTTCCAAAGACGGGGAAGCTGTAAAACTAGAGGGCATAACATGAAGCTGCAAGGTGGTAAATTGAAAGGCAATGTCAGGAAAACATTTTTCACTGAAAGGGTGGTGGATGCTTGGAATGCTCTCCCGATGGAAGTGGTGGGTGCAAACATGGTGACAGAATTCAAAACGGCATGGGACAGACACAGTGGATCCCTTTACAGCAACAGGATAAAAACAAAATAAACGGTACCATCTAACTTCTGAACCATCTAACGTCTCAACAAATAGGGGTGTCCTACATGGAGTGGTGGGTTCACCCCTAAACAAAGACATGGGGAGGGGTGGCCTGCACAGAGCGACAGGTGCACCTGCTCTTGCCATCTTGCTGGGCAGACTAGATGGACCATGCTGGTGTTTATCTGCCGTCACTTACTATGTTACTATATTTATGTTCTATTCTTCTTTGATTTTGCTTTTTCTTCTTCAAAGCATGGGTATAGCATCTCTCAGACCTGCTTGTAGTATTTCTTTTCTGAGATTAAGGTGCATTATAGCAGCGTTATGAAATGAGGTATTCCAGTTTGCCAGCATATCATCTAGCTCAGTTAGAGTGTTCTCTATTTGTGGAATAACTTATTTCAAAAAGCTTTCCTTTTTCAAATGGTCTGAATTGTTGTGCCTAGGATACATTATTAGATACAGATGTGGATGGTGCAAGTGGGAATGTGAATTTAATACGTTAGTGGTCCGTCCAAGGAACTTGCATTGCTTGTGGGGATGCATAGAGATGATGGTGAGTGATGTTGTTGGATAGGAATATTAGATCAAGAGTGTTGCCTTTATTTTATGAGTAGGTATATGGACAGCCTGTTGGAAGTCCATATCAGCCATGGAGTTGAGAAAGCTTACAGAGTGTGAGTTGTGCAGCGATGGAAGGTTAAAATCACTTAGGAGTATTGACAGGTTCCTTAATGATCAAGTGCAGAATTGCTTAAGAAATATTTTTCTGGTGATCTTAAAGTAGCTAAACAGGTAGAAAAGGCAACGATGAAAGCTAGAAGGATGCTTGGGTGCATACGGAGGGGAATGGCCAGAAGAAGAAAGGAGGTGATAGTGCCTCTGTGTAAGTCTTTGGTGCGACCCCATCTGGAGTTTGTGTGCAATTCTGGAGGCCGCACCTTCAAAAGGATATAAATAGGATGAAGTCTTTGCAGAAGGTGGCTACTTTAGTGCTCTTCGTTATAAACCATATGAGGACAGACTTAAATATCTTAATATGTATACTTTAGAGGAAAGGCGGGATAGAGGAGATATGACAGAGACGTTTAAATACTTCTGTGGCATAAATGCACAAGAGGACAGCCTGTTTTCGATTGAAATGAAGCCCTGCAACAATGGGCCATAGGATGAGGGTGAAAGGGGATAGACTCCGGAGTAATATGTGGAAATATTTCTTTACGGAATCCCAATGGAGGTAGTAGAGATGAGGACAGTGTCTGAATTCAAAGAAGCAAAGACAGAGGATCTCTAAAGGAAGAAAAGGTATTAGATAGCGTTTGTTATGGAAGGGCAGACTAGATAAGCCATATGGTGTTTTTCTGCAGACATGTTTCTAAATCTATTCATTAAGATTCAATGGCACATTTTGTTTCCTGCAGAACTTTTAGTTTATTTGACTCAATGCTCTCTAACGTATAGAGCTGCCCCTCCACTGCTTTGATCCATCCTGTCATTGTTATATAATTTCTACCCTGGCATCACAGTGTCCCATTGTTTGATGTTGGGTGAGATCTTCAGTTTTGTTCTCTTTATAGAGGTATGAACATGCTCACTCCATATTTTATTGTTTTGGATTGCTAAATCTGGCTTTGTTTGGGGGTTAAGTCCTTTCCACATGTCCCAAAAATAACTTCAGATAGTTTTTTCTTAATGTAATCCCATTTTAGGGTTGCCTTGTAATTTAGGGGGGGGGGGGGGTATTGGGTAAATCTTCTTTGAAGAGCTTTTTGTGTGTTTTAGGTTGGAGAATTCCCTAGATTTTTACATTACTTTACATCACGGGCTGTTTTAGGTGAGTTGTGTTTATTCTGGCTTGTTAATTAAGGATTTCTTTGCTTTTCTGATGAAGATTGTAGGAGGGATTTTCAAAGTGCTTAATGCACATAGAGGAGCTGATAGCTGCGTTAATCACCTTGGCTACTGCCACTGCTGTGCACATCGATGCCAGCCATCCAGCATCAGGGTGTTCTGGGGGCAGCTGCCTCCCGGTTATGGCAAGGCGGCGGAAGGAAGGTGAAACAAAAGCTGGCCTAACCTTCGTCACATTAGCTAACCAGGCAGGGGCTGAATATTGCCGCCACCCAATTAGCTTCCTGCCAATCCAAGCAACTCAGATTACCCCCCGTGTTCATATCTTACTGCTCGATCAATATGAGAGGCTGGAGTTAGGGACTGGGGAGGGCGGCTAGCCGCCTAGGCTTGAGGGCCACATGTGGGGCAAAAGATGGGAGAATGGCTGACTGGCTTCCTGGGTGCTGAGAGAAAGACTGGTGGAGAGGAGAAGATTAAGAGAGAGAGATTCAAATAACTTTATTGGCATGGCAGTTTTGCATGCGTTGCAAACTAGTAGCCAAGTTAGAGAAAGACTGAGGCAATTTACAGAGTAATAGTAGCAATAGTAAAATAAAATTACAAGTCCAGGGAGAACAGTAACAATCCCAGGTTTTGGGTCTGGTTGACAGATTGGGGGGGGGGACTATCCATATACATTATTAAGCTCTAGAACGCCTTCCTCTTCCTCAGAGATGCTCCTTGCTTGTTCCATGCTTTTTTGAGTTCGGATAGCAGAGATTCTGGCAGGGGGGAGGGCTGCTGGCTGCGCATTTCTGCCATTAAGAGCCAGTTTTACTAAGCTTTCTTCGTTCTTTGATATGGAAAGGGAATATCAGGTCCTGAAGGAGCTGTGGTACGGATTGGGGGAAGGGCTTGAAAGGTCTCAGCCACTGGCTCTTAAATATCATCAAGACCTGCATTAAGCACCAAATGACATATGGGGCCTTACAGATAAGGTCTCGATGCCTTTGCTATCGAAGGGCTACAGTGGCTAAGTGCTGTAGGGCACTGGCGTGTGCTAACATGGAGCATGTGTCATTAGTAAATAGCTTGCACTGTGGTAGCACTAAATAACATGCATTGATGTGTGCTAGCTACAGCACAGTCAGGCAGCCCCCTTGCTCTGCCACTTAAACAGCTTAAAAGGTTTATGTTATTTATAAGGCGCTGGCTGTTCCTTGCTTGGTATCTTTTCTTCAGCTGTGTGCTTCTTCCCCCGTTGAAGATAAATGCTGGTCCCGTTCCTGTGCATGCATGGAGCTGCCCCATTAGAAGGGCTTTGCCTTTTGTTTGGATGGGAGCTGCTTTAGTTTGAATGGCTGTAACATATTCAAGGACAAAGTAGGGAGACGTTTGGGTGGTAGGCAGAGGGCACAGAAATGTTTTGTGACATCTGAAGTTAATATTTTGACCTGTTTTATTAGGTGTTATGAGTTATTCTAAGTCCTCTCCATGCCCCCTACAAGCATCAGTACGCAGAGGTGTGGGAGGGGTCGTTGCTTGGCTATCCCTGCGGAATGTGACCATGTCATCATTTATCACGCTGGCTCAAGAATTGCACAGTAGTTGGAAAGGGAAGAGAGATAAGTGTTGATCATCTGTTTATCTTGTAATCATCTAAGTCATTCTCACTGGTCGGTAGCTCAGTCCTCACCCAAGTGGCTCTTGCTGGGGCCCTGGCTCTGGCCCTAACTCTGTCCTATTCCCAGGCCCCACAAGCTGCCTTTGCTTGCTGACTGAAGTTGCCCCTCTCTGCTCTTTTCTTTACAGGTGATCTAGAGAAGGGCGAGATGGGTTTAGGAGCCATTCCGGGGCGCCAGCTGGACTTCCAGAAGGGACTGGCCATTGCTGTATCATATGCAAAAGCTCTGGACTGTCAGAGGTACCAAAACCACTGTCTTCTGACTAGGCTACTATACCTCAGACTTTCAGCATTTCAGAGTTCGCGGCTGCTTCCAAAGATGCATCTCAGGGGAGTCGCAGCTCTCCAGCCTCAGCCTCAGGACTCACCTAGCCAATCTCTTTTATAGCATTTCCATAGTGAGTATTCATGAAAAATTTGATGGACCCTCTATCCTATGCAAATTTATCTCATACATATTCAATGTGGATATGCTGAGGACTAGGATAGGAATACCTGCCCCACAGGAAATGTGCCTGCACTCAGACATTGCTTATAGAACAGATCCTTTCTCTCTGTTCACAGGATACATATCATGGCAGGACGCGTCCCTGCAGGGCTGGACAGGAAATCTGTAGCCACAGAGATGGAAAGTACCTTTCTGGAGAATCTGAAGTTTGCTGCTTCTGTCTTCGAGCAGGTAGAGTGGTTGTGAGCAAGGTGCGCATGGCAGATACACTGAAGACTGGCTGAGTCCGACTCAAGCATGCTGCAAGTGCCCCAACTCAAGATCCGGATGCCTTTATCCTTGATGCCTTCTCTGGCTTTCTTCTTCAGAGACAAGGTGCATTCTCTAGGGCCTCTGCCTCTTTCTCCTCCTGACTCATCATCCTCGGATTCTGTGACTCTTTCACTAGACCCGCAGCCTGCACTGTCTCATACTTAGTCCTCGTTCTCACAAATCTCTGTCGCTGAACTTCTTAAAGTGCTAAATTACTCCCATAAGACAACTTCGATTAGTGATCCAATCCACGCTCCTTGGCTTTCTGCTCCCTCTTTAGCACTGCTCCCATTTATTTTGTCCATGTTCAATAACATGCCCCATGGTGTCTTTCTCCTCTTGTGGAAACATGCTATTGTCAGGCCCATACTTAAAAATCCCTCTGCAGACCCCTCTGAGACTTCCCAATACCGTCCAGTGTCTACCCTACCTTTTGTCTCCAAACTGTTGAAAATATTTGTCTTTGCTCAACTCAGCAGGCCCATCCACCGACTCTAACATACCGAGCTCCTACAGACCAATCTATAACATACCATTCTTAGCCAAGTTAATAGAAACAGGAGAACTGCAACTCCAGGACTTTGTTGATTTATGTGCCCCACTCGACCACCAGCAACAGGGGTTCAGACCCTTTTACGGTGTTGAGATCCTACTTACCTCACTCATAAACACACGACTCAAGGGAATTGAACACACCAAACAAGGAATATTCCTTGATATATCATTTTGACTCAGTAAACCATAATACCCTCTTAGAATGCTTGATGGACCTGGGCATAAGCAAAACCTCACTGAAGTGGTACCAATCCTATTTGAAAGAGCACACTCAGCAAGTAAAGATAAAAGACACATCAACAACTTTCAAATTACAGAGAGGTATACCACAAAGATCCTCTCTTTGTATTACTGTTCAATCTCTACATCCAACCAATCTGTAACATCTTTCAAAGGCACAAAATCCTGTGTCACATATATGTTCTACGCAACCATCTCTAAATGCAACCCTGAACACTCACTAATACAATCCTGTAACACATGTATGCAGACGACCTAACGCTCTATGCACCCATCTCTACATAGAAACATGACAGCAGAAAAAGACCACATGGCCTATCCCGTCTGCCCTTCCATATCAACCACTACAACAGTTCCCTTTTTTCCTTTAGAGATCCTCTCTGTTTGTCCCATGCTTTTTTTAATTCAGATACTGTCCTCATCTCTACCACCTCCACTGGGAGATTATTCCACGCATCTACCACTCTTTCCATAAAGAAATATTTCTGCATATTAATCCTGTGTCTATCCCCTTTCACCCTCATCCTATGTCCCCTCGGAGCAGAGCTTGCTTTAAATTGAAAGAGGCTCTCCTCCTGTGCTACAGAGGTATTTAAACATCTCAATCATATCACCTCTATCCCACCTTTCCTCTAAAGTATACATATTAAGATCTTTAAGTCTGTCCTCATATGCTTTATAACGAAGGCCACTAACCATTATAGTAGCCACCACTGTTTATATCCTTTTGAAGGTGCGGTCTCCAGAATTGCACACTATACTACACTACACTACACTATTAGGTTGCACCAAAGACTTATACAGAGGCACTATCACCTCCTTTTTTCTGCTAGCCATTCCTCTCCCTCTGCACCCAAGCATCCTTCTAGCTTTTGCCGTCACCTTTTCTACCTTTTTAGCTACTTTAAGCTCATCAGACACAATCACGCCTAGGTCCCGTTCTTCTGTTGTGGACAGAAGTACTAAACCCCTATACTATATTGCTCCCTTGGATTGCTGCAGCCCAAATGCATGATCTTGCATTTTTAAACATTAAATCTCAGCTGCCAAATTCTAGACCATTCTTCAAGCTTAGCTAGATCCCTCCTCATAATATCTACACCTTCCTGGGTGTCTAATGCAGATTTTGGTATCATCCGCAAAGAGGCAAACCTTACCCGACAGCCCTTCCACAATATCACTAAAAAAGATGTTAAAAAGAGTCGGACCAAAGACAGATACCTGGGGCACACCACTGGTAACCTCCCTCTCCTCAGAGTGAGCTCCGTTTACTTGTACCCTTTGTTGTCTCCCACCCAACCAATTTCTAACCCAAGCAGTAACTTTAGGATGCATCCCTAGGGTGCTCAGTTTGTTTATAAGTCACCTGTGCGGAAGGGTGTCAAAGGCTTTACTGAAATCTAAATACACCACATCTAGGGCTCTCCCTTGGTCCAACTAGTCTTGAAGGACTAGAAAGGGGGACTGTTACTTCTGGAGAGAAATCTGCAACTGTGAGTATATACTTCTGGTAATTTTCTAAAAAGAATTCTTTGTATTAAAGCTACTTAATCTGTGAACCCACTGTTTTTTTGTTGGATCAGTTAGGGCCTAGTAGCAGCAATTAAAGTTTGACTTTGAAAACACAGAGGAGAGCTTTCTGGTTACATTTCATACCCAGCAGAGAGCTTGTAGTTTAAATTTAATAGTCCCTCAGGGCCAAGTAACAGCAAAGTACTTTTAGTTTAAATTTAACACACAGAAGAGAGCTTTCTGGTTAACTTTAGTACCCAGCAGAGAGCTTGTAATTTAAATTTCATAAGAAGTTAGAGCCTAGCAGCAGCTAAGAGCTATAATTTAAATCAAATCAGAATTTAGCTTACCTCAGCAGCACAAGACAGGGTACTGTGTAGCAGCCCTCTTTTAATAAGTGTTATTTCCCACCCACTCCTGGGATAATCATAGCTTTATAGGTACTTACACATCTTAAAAGACAGGAGGTGCTTTCAGGTGAAGCTCATTACCCAAATCAGTCATACACTAAGGACCTGAGATTAATTAAGCTTCAGGTGAACAAGGTATATTAAACGTATTAGGTACAGTTTTATTGGTATAAATACCCATAGCAACACCTAGTAAGTAAGAACTTAAAGATCTAGACACAAACTTAAAACTAAGATGCAGACAGCAGTCCAGCAGCGGGATGGGGGCTTTCCAGTCTTTTGCATTGAGTGTCACATGTATGATTTTCTCCCAGTTGGTGAGAGGTCTTACGTGTGCACTAGGTGCAAGGAGCTCTTTTCTCTGAGGGAACAAGTCCGTTCTCTAGAGGCTAAAGTAGCAGACTTGGAAAACATAAGACAGACAGAGAGGTACATAGACGAGACCTACAGGGATATAGTTCTGAAGTCCCACCTCCAGTCTGGCAGCACCACTGCTGCCATGGAGGAGAGAGGTCACGTGACAAGAGAGCATCACCCTGGTGTGGCAGGAAGTGATCCTGTAACTAGGACCTGTCCTCCAGGTGATGTAAAACCCTATCGCACCGAGGAAGTTTCTCCAGGGCCATGTGCCCATGAGGGAAGGGTTAGGACAGCCGTTATAGTTGGTGATTCGATCATTAGGCATGTAGATAGCTGGGTGGCTGGTGGACGTGCCTGCCTGGTGCGAAGGTAGCGGACCTCACGCGCCACCTAGATAAGGTCTTAGATAGTGCTGGGGAAGAGTCTGCTGTCTTGGTACATGTCGGTACCAATGACATAGGAAAATGTGGTAGGGAGGTTCTGGAGGCAAAATTTAGGCTTTTAGGTAGGAAGTTGAAATCCAGAACTTCCAGGGTAGCATTCTCCGAAATGCTTCCTGTTCCACGCGCAGGACCCAAAAGGCAGGCAGAGCTCCGGAGTCTCAATGCGTGGATGAGACAATGGTGCAGAGATGAGGGTTTTGGATTTGTTAGGAACTGGGGAACATTCTGGGGAAAGGAGGGGCTCTTCCGAAGGGATGGGCTTCACCTTAACCGGGATGGAACCAGGCTGCTGGCATTAACCTTTAAAAAGGAGATAGAGCAGCTTTTAAACTAGATATTAGGGGAAAGCCGACAGTCGCCCAAGAGCGGATGGTTCGGAAGAATGTATCCTTGAAGGATACTACCAAAAGCAGAGAGGTTCCACAAAAGAGTAAAGTAGTCCAAATGCCCTCAAGTAAGGAGCAGACAGAGCTTAAAGATCCCAATTTACCCATGTCTAACAATAGCCAAATTAACATGAATAAAATACATTCTCTAAAATGCTTGTATGCAAATGTTAGAAGTCTAAAGAATAAGATGGGAGAGTTAGAATATATAGCACTAAATGAAAGGTTAGATATGATTGGAATATCGGAGACATGGTGGAAGGAGGACAACCAGTGGGACACTGTGATACCTGGGTACAAACTATATCGTAATGATAGAGCTGATCAAATAGGTGGAGGGGTTGCGCTCTATGTTAGAGAGGGCATTGACTCAGAAAGGATTAAAGTTTTGCAGGAAACAAAATCTGCTGTAGAATCTATATCAGGGGTCTCAAACACGCGGCCCGCGAGACAACTTTGTGCGGCCCGCGACGGCGGAAAACCAAAAATCCCCCAAAACCCTGGCTTCTGCTGCTGCCGTTGCCGCCGTGGCAGCAGCAGAATCAATTGTCAATTTAAAAAAAAAAACTGACTTCTGCTGCTCAAGCAGCTGTCCTGCGGCCCCTTTCCCTCTGCCCGGAGATCCGACTCTGCTCTCAGCGGCGTGCTTTTCAAGCCGCGAAGAGAGTATTCCCCTCTCGAGCGGCTTGAAAAACCGCGCGAGAGGGGAATACTCTCGTCGCGGCTTGAAAAGCACGCCGCTGATAGAGCAGAGTCGGATCTCCGGGCAGAGGGAAAGGGGCCGCAGGACAGCTGCTTGAGCAGCAGAAGTCAGTTTTTTTTTTAATTTGACAATTGATTCTGCTGCTGCCACGGCGGCAACGGCAGCAGCAGAAGCCAGGGTTTTGGGGGTTTTTTTTGTTGGCCGGTAATGAGCTATGGAGGGGCTGACTGAACTGGAAGTGGGCTATTGGCAGAGGGGGGTGGGGTTATGACTGGTAATGGGCTTGGGGGGTTATAACTGGTAATGGGCTATGGTGGGGGCTAGGACTGGAAATGGGCAGATGGGGGTTAGGACTGGAAGTGGGCTATTGGCAGGGGGGGTTATGACTGGTAATGGGCTGGGGGGGGGTTATAAATAGTAATGGGCTAGGGTGGGGGCTAGGACTGGAAATGGGCAGATGGGGGTTAGGACTGGAAGTGGGCTATTGGCAGGGGGGGTTATGACTGGTAATGGGCTGGGGGGGGTTATAACTAGTAATGGGCTATGGTGGGAGCTAGGACTGGAAATGGGCAGATGGGGGTTAGGACTGGAAGTGGGCTATGGCAGGGGGGGTTATGACTGGTAATGGGCTATGGTGGGGGCTAGGACTGGAAATGGGCAGATGGGGGTTAGGACTGGAAGTGTGCTATTGGCGGGGGGGGGGGTTATGACTGGTAATGGGCTATGGTGGGGGCTAGGACTGGAAATGGGCAGATGGTGGTTAGGACTGGAAGTGGGCTATCGGCAGGGGGGGGTGATGACTGGTAATGGGCTATGGTGGGGGCTAGGACTGGAAATGGGCAGATGGGGGTTAGGACTGGAAGTGGGCTATTGGCAGGGGGGGGGGTTATGACTGGTAATGGGCTATGGTGGGGGCTAGGACTGAAAATGGGGTGATGGGGGTTAGGACTGGAGGTGGGCTGATTGGGGGGTTAGGACTGGTAATGGCCTATGAGGGGAGGTAAGACTGAAAATGGGGTGATGGGGGATACGACTGCAAGTGGGCTATGGGGGGGACTAGGACTGGTAATGGGCTATGGGGGGGTAAGACTGAAAATGGGGTGATGGGGGGGTAAGACTGGAATTGCGCTATGGGGAGGTTAGGACTGGTTATGGGCTATGGGGGGTCTAGGACTGGTAATGGGATGGGGGGGTTGCTAGGACTGGAAATGGGCTGAGTGGAAGGGGGCTTGAACTGCAAATGGCTGATGGGGAGGGGGGCTTTGGAATGGAAATGGGCTGTGAGGGGAGGGAGCTAGGATTGGAATGGGCTGATGGGGGGCTAGGATTGGAAATGGGCTGATGGTGAGGCTAGGATAGGACTGGAAATGGACTGATGCAGGGACTAGAAAGGAGCAGATGCTGGGTGGGGCTGGAAACTAGAAGGGAGCTGATGTTGGGGGAGGATTAGAATGGGATGGAGCTGGGAAAGTGAAATGGAGAGGGGAAAAATATTTTGTCTGGAAGAGAAGACAAATCTACAATTGGCCAGGTATTGGGAGAGTAAGTGGGGATTGAGGATGGAGGGGTAAAATTTGAGTGGATGAAATAGGAATGAGGAAAGAGCAAAAGGAGAAAGATTAGTATGTTAAAGCAGATGTAGAGAGAGAATGGAAAAAAACTAGAAGAGAGAAGAAAGGACAAATGGACAGCAGACGATGGAGATAGCAGAAGACACGAAGAAACCAGAAGTGGCTGGAGCAATTGCAACTGAAAAAAAATGCACAAAAGGTAGAAAAATATCTCTTTATTTTGAATTTATTAACTGGAATATGTCAGCTCTGGGAAATGTGCATCATTAATGTCTGTGCTTTGGTACAAGAAATTATTATAGTTTTATTTCTACAGTGCTGAGGTATTCTGTGTAATTCCTATTTGACATTGCTACTTGTTCTCTTTTCCCAGTAGGTCATGTATTGTTCTCTGAAATGTATTGATTTAATATTTGCAGTGTTGCCTTTTGATAGGTAGGGTCTGGTGCTTTGTGAGTCCTGGTAGTGCTGTTATGATACGGGGGGTTTGCTATGGGTTCCAAATGGGCAGTGTTAGTAGTAGTTCCTAATGTGCTTGGCGGTTGGCACTGGATTATAGTAATATAGAAATTTTCTAGTCTTTCTTTATCCATGCACTCATTATGCAACATTATGCAAATATTTATGCAAATGAGGCCCCTTATGCAAATGAGGCCCGTGTCTTATGCGGCCCCCGGGTTACTTTACAAGTCCTCATTCGGCCCTCAAAGCAATTTGAGTTTGAGACCCCTGATCTATATGGATTGAAATTCCATATAAAAGGGGGAAGGCGATGGCAGTGGGGGTGTACTATCGAGCACCTGGCCAGAATGACCAAATGGATGATGAAATGTTCAAAGAAATCAAGGAAGCTAACAAACGTTACAGCGCAGTAATAATAATAATGGGTGATTTCAATTACTCCGGTATCGACTGGGTCAGTGTCACGTCAGGACATGTTAGGGAGATAAAGTTCCTAGATGAAATAAATGACTGCTTCTTGGAGCAGCTGGTTCATGAACCGACCAGAGGGGAAGCCATATTAGACCTAGTCCTTAGTGGAACACCAGATCTAGTGCAAGAGATAAGGGTGTTGGGGCCACTTGGCAATAGTGATCATAGCATGATCGCCTTTGATTTAATTAGTGGAGGAGGGATAGTAAGGAAATCCACAGTACTACCTTTTAACTTTCGAAAGGGAGACTATGATAAAATGAGGAAAAACAGTTAAGAAAAAACTAAAAGGAGCAGTTGCGAAGGTTAAAGACGTACAACAAGCTTGGGTGTTGTTGAAAAATACTATCTTGGAAGCCCAGACCAGCTGTATTCCACGCTTTAAGAAAAGTGGAAGGAAGTCCAAAAAACTGCCAGCATGGTTTAAAGGTGAGGTCAGAGAGGCTGTTGTTGCCAAAAAAGCATCTTTCAGGAAATGGAAAAAAGAGCCAAACGACGAAACCTGGAAACAGCACAAGCACTGGCAAGTCAAATGCAAGGCATTGATAAGGCAGGCAAAGAGAGAATTTGAGAAGAAGCTTGCTGCGGAAGCAAAAACGCGAAATAAAGACCTTTTCAAGTACATTCGTAGCAAAAAACCTGTGAGAGAGTCAGTTGGTCCATTAGATGATAAAGGAGTTAAAGGAGCACTAAGAGGCGACAAGGCGATAGCGGAGAGACTGAATGAATTCTTTGCTTCAGTCTTTACTGAGGAAGATGTAGGGATGTTACCCATGACTGAAGTGGTATTTAAAGATGCGGAAGAATTGAAGGAAATATCGATACATCGGGAAGACGTCTTACAACTATTAGATAAACTGAAGAGTAGCAAATCACCTGGGCCGGATGGTATACATCCAAAGGTGTTGAAAGAACTGAAATATGAGATTGCAGAACTGCTATCAGTAATCTGTGAACTATCATTAAAATCATCTCTAATACCTGAAGATTGGAGGATCGCCAATGTAACACCAATTTTTAAAAAGGGTTCCAGGGGTGATCCGGGAAACTACAGACCGGTGAGCCTAACGTCAGTACCGGGAAAAATGGTAGAAACCATCATAAAGAATAAAATTACTCAGCATGTAGATAGTCACAACCTAATGGGAGACAGCCAACATGGCTTTAGACAAGGAAGATCTTGTCTTACTAATCTGTTATGTTTTTTGAAGGAGTGAACAAACAGGTGGACAAAGATGAGTCGGTTGATATTGTGTATCTGGACTTTCAGAAAGCCTTTGACAAGGTCCCTCATCAGAGACGTTTGGCAAAACTAAAGAGTCATGGGATAGGAGGCAGTGTACTATTGTGGATCAGGAACTGGTTAAAAGATAGAAAGCAGAGGGTAGGGCTAAATGGCCAATTTTCCCAATGGAGAAAGGTGAATAGTGGTGTACCCCAGGGATCTGTGCTGGGTCCGCTGCTTTTTGACATATTCATAAATGACCTGGAAAGTGGAATAACGAGTGAGGTTATCAAATTTGCAGATGACACAAAACTATTTAAAGTTGTTAAAACCCAAGAGGATTGTGAAAAATTGCAAGAGGATCTTGATAAATTGGAAGACTGGGCATCAAAATGGCAGATGAAATTTAATGTGAACAAATGCAAGGTTATGCACCTAGGGAAGAACAACCCAAACTATGGTTACATGATTCAAGGTTCCACATTAGGAACCACCACCCAGGAAAAAGATTTAGGCGTCATTTTGGATACCATGTTAGAACCCTCGGCCCAGTGTGCAGCGGCGGCCAAGAGAGCAAATAGAATGCTAGGTATGATAAGGAAAGGAATGGAAAATAAAACAAAAGATATTATAATGCCTCTATATCGTTCCATGGTGAGACCGCACCTTGAATATTGTGTGCAATTCTGGTCGCCGTATCTTAAAAAGGATATAGCGATTTTAGAAAAGGTACAGAGAAGAGCCACCAAAATGGTAAAGGGGATGGAAGGATACTCCTATGAAGAAAGGCTAAAAAGGTTAGGGCTCTTTAACCTGGAAAAGAGACGGCTGAGGGGAGATATGATAGAAGTCTATAAATTAATGAACGGAGTGGAACGGGTAAACGTAGATCGATTGTTTACCTTATCAGAATATAGAAAGACTAGGGGACATGCAATGAAGCTACAGGGTAAACTATTTAAGACTAATAAAAGAAATATTTTTTCACTCACGTGTAATCAAACTCTGGAATTTGTTACCGGAGGATGTAGTAAAGGCTGTTAGTGTAGCTGGGTTTAAAAAAGGTTTGGACAAGTTCCTGGAGGAAAGGTCCATAAACCATTATTAAGAAGTGACCGAAGATATCAATGCTTGACCCAGTACAAGCATTGTGGAACTTGTGTCTCTTGGGGAAACTGCTAGGTACATATGACCTAGATTGGCCACAGTTGGAAACAGAATACTGGGCTTGATGGACCTTGGTCTGACCCAGTATGGCATATCTTATGTTCTTAACTCCCTGGTCACCCAGTCATAGAAATCAATCAAATTCATTTGACAAGACCTACCTCTGGTGAATCCATGCTGCCTCAGATTCAGTAATCCATTGGACTCCAGAAATCTCATTATTTTCTCTTTTAGCAGCGCTTCCAATAATTTTCTCACCACCAAGGTTAAACTAACCGGCCTGTAGTTTTCAACCACATCCTTACTTCTGCTTTTGTGTAAAGGGACCACATGTGCCTCTCTGCAGTCCTCTTGCAGCACTCCCAACTCCAAAGAGGCATTGAAAAGGTCAGTCAGTGGAGCTGCTAAAACGTCCCCAAGATCCCTCAGTATTCTAGGGTGTATCCCATCCAGTCCCATCGCTTTGTCTACTTCAAGTTTAACTAGCTTCTCACTAACAGTCTTCTGAAAATTGTTCAAGATGCCTAAGATGCTCTTTGTGGGTGTTTTCTGATGTCCTGCTCCTGGTTCTTCATCTGTGAACACAGAACAGAAATATTTGTTAAGCAATTCCGCTTTATCCTCATCAGCTTCTACAGATTCCTCCCCTTCACCTTTAAGTCTGACAATACCACTTTTGCCCTTCATCTTCGTACTAACATATATGAAAAATATTGTGTTGTTGTTAAGTGCCACTGAGTCAGAGTCGACTCATGGCGACCCTCTGGATAGCTATCCTAAATTGTGTTCGGTCTTCAGTCAGGCGGCTCATTGTTGACAGACTTGTACCCGTAGCTGCTGTTATTGTATAGATCCATCTCATTGCTGGCCTTCCTCTTTTGCGTTGATCTTCTATCTTGCCAAGCATGATGTCTTTCTCTAATGATCTCTCTCTTCGCATGATGTGTCCAAAGTATGAAAGTCTAAGTCTTGTCATCTGAGCTTCTAAAGAAAGCATAGGTTTGATCTCCTCTAGTACCGACTTGTTTGTTCTTCGGGCAGTCCATGGTATACACAGTATTCGCCGCCAGCACCATAATTCAAAGGCATCAATTTTCTTCCTGTCTATCTTTTTCACTGTCCAGCTTTCACATCCATATGATGTTATTGAAAATACCATTGCTTGAACAAGTCGAATCTTTGTATGGAGAGAGACATCTCTGCTTTTGAGAATCTTATCTAGGTCTTTCATAGCCATTCTGCCAAGAGCAATGCGTCGTCTGATTTCTTGACTGCTTGTTGCTTCTTTATTGATAGTTGATCCAAGTACGTTAAAGTTGTTCACGATTTCAATTTCCTTCAATGATGAACCTATTGATTATGCCAGTTGTCATGATCTTTGTCTTCCTTACATTAAGGTGCAGGCCCATTTTGAGACTATGTTCTTTGATTGTGAGAAGCAAATGTTTCAGATCATCTTCACTTTCAGCCAGTAATGTGGTATCATCAGCATAGCGAAGGTTGTTGATGAGTCTTCCACCAATCTTCACACCTCTGTTGTCTTCACACAATCCTGCTTCTCTGATGATTTGTTCTGCATATAAATTAAACAGGTAGGAGGAAAGTATTCTGCCTTGTCTTACACCTTTGCTTATTTTAAACCATTCTGTTTCTCCTTGTTCCGTTCGAACTGTTGCTTCTTGATCAATGTACAGATTATGGAAGAGAATGATCAGGTGTTCTGGTATACCCATGCTTCTTAATGTGGCCCAGTTTCTCATGGTTTACACAGTCAAAAGCCTTGCTATAGTCGATAAAGCAGAAATAGATATCCTTTTGGAGGGCGGAGTGGCTCAGTAGTTGGGACAGGTTACCTCAGGCCGGAGGGCCAGGGGTTCAATTCCCGCATTGGGAATAAGTAACCTCAGGCTGGAGGGACTGGGGTCTCTAGTCCCATGGCCACTCCTTGTGGCCTTGGGCAAGTCACTTAACCCTCCATTGCCTCAGGTACACTTAGATTGTGACCCCTTTGGGGACAAGGGAATAAAAAGTACCTGTTAGCATATACATGTAAACCGCTCTGATGCATAATTAAAGGGTGGTATATCAAATGCCTTAGCCATAGCCATTAGCCATATTCTTTAGTCTTTTCAAAGATCCATCTCACATCCGCAATGATGTCTCTTGTTCCTCGCCCTTTCCTGAACCCTGCTTGCACTTCAGGTAGTTCTTGTTCCAGGTATGGTTGTAGTTTCTTTTGAATAATCTTCGGTAGAATCTTGCTGGCATGTGGGATCAGAGCGATTGTGCAATAATTTCCACAGTCAGTTGGATCACCTTTCTTTAGTATTGGTATAAACACAGATCTTTTCAAGTCAGTTGGCCATGGTGTTGTCTTCCATATTTCTTGGCAGAGCCTTGTAAGTACGGTAACAGCTGCATCAGATTGCTGTAATACTTCTATGGGAATGCTATCCATGCCTGGTGCTTTGTTCTTTGATAAGGCTTTCAATGCTGCTTCGACTTCTTCTTTCATCACCAATGGTTCCCGATCATAAGGTACAGGTTGAAATGGCTGTTGGTCCACTTGATCTTTATCATATAAAAACTCTGTATATTCCTTCTACCTTTTCTTGATCTTCTCAGCATCATTCAACATATAACCTTGAGCATCTTGTAACATTCCAATTCGAGGCTGGAACTTTTTCTTTAACTCTCGTAGCTTTAGGAAAGCCGATCTTGTTCTTCCTCTAATAGTTTCTGCTTCTATTTCCTTGCATGCATCTTTGTAGTACTTTTCCTTGTCCTGTCTTGCTGCACGTTGGAAATCTCTGTTGAGTTCTGCGATTGTCTTTCTTTCTGCTCTGGCTTTAGCTTCTCTGTGTTTCTGGGCAATTTTCAGAGTTTCTTCCATCATCCATTTTGGCCGTTTTTGCTTTTTCACCTTTTGTAGAGACTTCTCACTTTCTTCCAACACAACCTTCTTGATGTCATTGCATAACTCTTCTAGAGCTCTGTCATTTGTATCTAAAGCAGCAAATTGATTTTGCAGGCAGTCTTTAAATTCCAGTGGTATATTCTCAAGGTCATATTTTACTGCATTTATGAGTGGTTTGCTCTTTTTCAACTTTAGCTTGAGTTTGCATACTAGTAGTTGATGATCTGCACCACAGTCAGCTCCAGGTTTTGTCTTTGTTGATGTTACAGAGCTTTTCCATCGTTGACTTCCACAGATGTAGTCAATTTGATTTTTATACAATCCATTGGGTGAAGTTCATGTGTACAGTCGCCGCTTGTGTTGCTGGAAGAAGGTGTTTGAGATGAATAGATCGTTGGTCTTGCAGAATTCTATCAGTCTTTCTCCAGCTTCATTTCTGTTGCCAAGTCCATATTTTCCAACTTCTTTGCCTTCTTTGTTGCCAACGTTTGCGTTCCAGTCACTCATGACTATCAGGATATCTTGTTTGCATGTTTTGTCAATTTCAGCTTGTTCATAGAACTCTTCAATTTCATTCTCTTCTGCAGCTGTTGTTGGGGCATATACTTGAATTATAGTTGTGTTGATAGGCATTCCTCGTAGACGAATAGAGATTAAGCGTTCGCTGACTGCATTGTATTTCTTTACAGTTCTTGCAAGTTTCTTCTTTATTATAAATGCAACACCATTTCTTCTTTGTCTTTCATTTCCAGTATAGTAGACCATGTGATCATCTGATGCAAAGTGCCCGATGCCAGTCCATTTCAGTTCGCTGACACCCAACAGATCAAGTTGTACACGTTCCATTTCATTCTTGACCACCTCCAACTTCCCTTGGTTCATGCTTTGTATGTTCCATGTCCCAATATATAAGACATCTTTGCAGCTTCTGACTCTCATTTCATGCGCAGCTACATCAGCAGTCAGACGTCCCGAGGGCTTTGATCCAACCACATCATAAATGCTGGCTTTACTCTGAAAAGTCTTCAGCTCTTCCCCAGTAGCTAGTTGAGTGCCTTCCGACCTGAGGGTCTCATCTTCCAGCACTATAGCACAATTTGTTTTGTTTTAACTATCCATTGGGTTTTCATGGCAAGATACAGAAGTAGATTGCCGGGCCTTTCCTCCACGCAGTCTAAGTTTGGTGTTGTTGCCATTGTCACAGAAATGTGATCCTCCGCCATCAACACTATCCCATTCTGCTGCTGCCCAGATGGGTGGTTTGTTTTGGTCTGGCACCTCAGCTGAGACCCTTCCATGTTGGGAGACCCTGCCAGTAGTTAAACTATCGATAGTTTAGCTCTCAGCATCACTGATGCACACAAACCCTCACAGCACGACAATCTGCAAACCAAGTGAGGGGAAAAATGTCATATCCCCCCATTTTATTGCATTGGCTATTTCCTCCTCTTTCTGAATCTTTGCTTTCCTGACTACTTTGCTAGCTTCTCTGTTTTTCCAAATATAGATGCCTGTCTTCCTCTCAGTGATCTCTTGTATTTCATGAAGGCCTCCCTCTTTTTCTTCACTTTTTCAGCTTCCTCTTTTGAGAACTATAGCGGCCTCCTTTTCCTTTTATTTACCATTTTAACAAAAAGGTTGGATGCCCTTAAAATATCACCTTTCAGTTTTGCCCACTCTTTTTCTACATTCCCTAGCTGTTCTCAACCCGCTAATGATTCCTTGAGGTATTGGCCCATCGTAGCAAAGTTAGTTTGCCTAAAGTCTAAGACCCTCACTTTTGAATGAATTTTATCACCCCTAGTCCTAATACTGAACCACACCATCTGGAGATCA
Source organism: Ichthyophis bannanicus (assembly GCA_033557465.1). Taxonomy (NCBI): domain Eukaryota; kingdom Metazoa; phylum Chordata; class Amphibia; order Gymnophiona; family Ichthyophiidae; genus Ichthyophis; species Ichthyophis bannanicus. Next base: position 300,950,924 of record CM066040.1, on the reverse strand, counting down.
CTGGATGTGAGATGATCTCCCACTATAACATCAGAAACACTTTCACCATTGGTAAGCACCAAGTCCAGTATGGCCCCTTCACGTGTGGGGTCTGTTACAAATTGCCTGAATAGTTCTCCCTGTAGAGAATCCAGGATCTCCTTACTTCTAGATGATACTGCAGCAGGGATGTTCCAATCAACATCTGGCATATTGAAATCCCATATTAGTCGCACTTCCCCTTTCCCGGCAATGCTGCGTATGTCTTCAATTAACTCGCCATCCATCTCTTCAACCTGTGAGGAAGATCTGTATATCACACCAATGCAAACAGATTTCTCTTTCCCTCTTTCTAGTTTAACCCACAGTGCCTCCTCTCTCCTTTTAAAGCCCTGTATTTCCATAGCTATAATTTATTTTTCAACCCTTTATACTCACTAATACAATCCTGTACCACATATATGCAGACGACCTAACGCTCTACACACCCATCTCTACATGCAGCCCTGAATACTTACTAATACAATTATGCTTCAATGATATGACAGAATGGCTAAACAAGAATAACCTCCCCATCAACTATAAAAAAATAGAGGCAATGATCATAACCCATGATCCCTCATTCTCCACCCCAAAAGTGATTATAACCAACAATAACACCATCCCAGTGAAACAGGATATCAAATATCTTGGAATCACCCTAGACCAACAACTAAACATGAGACAACATATAAAAAGAGTAACAATCTCAGCATATTACAAAATAAAAAAACCTATATAACCTCAGACCATACCTAGACCTGAATTACTTCTGCACAGTCTGCCAGGCCATTATCACCCCACAGCTAGATTATTGTAATGCCATCCTCGAAGGCCTACTAAAGCAGACTCTACTTCCTCTGCAAGTAGTACAAAATGCTGCAGCACGTCTGATAACAGGATCCTCAAGATACAAACACACAACCCTTGTCCTGAAGGACCTTCACTGGCTACTCATAGAGGCCTGCATTAAATACAAGGCAATTATGCTCACCTACAAGACAGACCATGCATAACTAGCTACAGACTGCCTCTTTAGCCTCCTCCAAAAGCCCCCAAACTCAAGATCAAGAAGAACTCAAAACCAGAGTCTACTCAGCATTCCAACCCACAAACGGAAGAGTACCCAAGCAATGTGCCAGAGAGCTTTTTCAATATACAGACCCACATTATGGAACTCTCTCCCTAATACCCTGAGGGATATCAAAGACTGCAGGGACTTCCGGAAAAAAATAAAGACCCTACTATTCCAGGAGTATTTTAGCCTTGGAACCTGAACATAATGTCATACTCCAAAAAATCCTTTGTATATAGTTGCTTCTGTTGTGTAATTCTGTTGTACATAGTTACACTGTTCACCTGATTGTTCACTGTTCAACGTAAACTGTTTTGATAATATGAAAGGCGGTATATAAAAACTGTTAAATAAATTAACGCACCTCCCACTTAACGTCCACTCATGCTGCCGCGGAAGTGAATATCTGGGATTTGGGCGTCAGCGCGCAGGGCTAAGCGGCTACGGAGCTTAGCCCTGCCGAGTTGAATATCGGGCCCAAGTCTTAAAGCTAAGTCTTTTTTCTATATTGCAAAGGGGGAATTTTTTTTTTTTGCTTGTAGTGTTGGGCATGGCTCTGTCAGAGGTCATTGTCTTTGTTCCAGCTATCCATTCACAGCTAACTCTTTGAAGCCACTGCCCTCATCAGGTGTTAAGTTAAAAGCAGAGTACTCAGGAAAGCAAAGATACAAAAAAAGAAGAAATAGCCAATGCAATAAAATAAGACATTTTCAGATGTTAGTGAGAGGAGGAAGGGCAAAAGTGGTAGTCAGACTCAAGGGTACAGGGGAGGAATATGCAGAAACTGATGAGGATAAAGCAGAATTGCTTAATATTTATTTATTTTCTGTGTTCACAGATGTAGGGCTAGGAGCAGGACCTCAGAAAACACCCACAAACAGGAACAGAAGCAATGGGGATCTCAAATAATTTTCAGAAGACTGTGTTCTTGAGGAACTAGCTAAACTAAAAGTAGACAAAGCAGTGGGACCGGATGGGATACATCCAAGAATACTGAGGGAACTTGGGGATGTTCTAGTTGCTCCACTGTCTGACTTTTCAATGCCTCTTTGGAGTCGGGAGTGGTGTTAGAGGACTGGAGAAAGGCACATGTGGTCCCTTTACACAAAAACAGATGTAAGGATGACATTGAGAACTACAGGCTGGTTAGTCTAACCTCTGTGGTATGTAAATTATTGGAAAGGCTACTAAAAGAGAGAATAGAGAGTTTTCTGGAGTCCAGTGGATTTCAGGATACAAGACAGCATGGATTCACCAGATGCAGGTCTTGTCAAGACAAATCTGATAGATTTCTTTGACTGGGGGACCGAGGGAGAGCCCTAGATGTTGTGTATTTAGATTTCAGTAAAGCCTTTGACACCGTTCCACACAGACGACTTATAAACAAACTGAGAACTCTAGGGATGGACCCTAAAGTTACTGATCATGTTAGAAATTGGTTGGAAATTAGTTGAGTGGGAGGCGACAAAGGGTACAGGTAAATTTATTTATTTATTTATTTATTTAACTGCATTTATATACCGCTTTTCACCGGGTCAAAGCGGTGTAACATATAACATGGGGGGGGATAGTATTTTATAGGGTGGGGCCATCACCAGGGACAACAATTGGTGATTTTGGGTGGACATAGACATGTAAAATGGAGCTCACTCTGAGGAGGTTGTTACAAGTGGTGTGCAGCAGGGATCTATCCTTGGTCCAATTCTTTTTAACATCTTTGTTAGTGATATTGCGGAAGGGCTGTCAGGTAAGATTTGCGCATGATACCAAAATCTGGAATAGAGTAGAGGGATCCAGCTAAGCTTAAAAAATGGTCTAAAATTTGGTAGCTGAAATTTAATGCTAAAAAATGCAGGGTCATGCATTTGGGCTGCAAAAATCCAAAGGAGCAGTACAGTGTAGGGGGTGAGGTATTTCTGTCCACAAAAAAAGAGCGGGACCTGGACGTAATTGTGTCTGACGATCTTAAAGTAGCTAAACAGGTAGAAAAGGCAACTGCAAAAGCCAGAAGGATGTTTGAGTGTATAGAGAGAGGAATGGCCAGCAGAAGAAAGGAGGTGATAATGCCTCTGTTTAAGTCTTTGGTGCGATCTCATTTGGAGTGTTGTGTGCAATTCTGGAGACTGCATCTTCAAAAGGATATAAACAGGCTGGAGTCGGTGTAGAGAATGGCAACTAAAATGGCTAGTGGTCTTCATTATAAAGCATACGAGGACAGACTTAAAGGTGGGATAGGGGCGATATGATAGAGACATTTAAATACCTCCATGGCATAAATGTACAGGAGGGTCTCTTTCAATTGAAGGCAAGCTCTGCTTCGAAGGGAAATAGGATGAGAGTTAAAGGGGATAGGCTCAGGAGTAATATGCAGAAATTTTTCTTTATGTAAAGAATGGTAGATGCATGGAATAGTCTCACAGTGGATGTGGTGGACACGAGGACAGTATCTGAATTAAAAAAAAAAAGCATGGGACAAACACAGAGGATCTCTAAAGGTAAAAAGAGGACCATTGTAGTTGATATGGAAGGGTAGACTAAATAGGTCATGTGGTGGACACGAGGACAGTATCTGAATTTTAAAAAAAAAGCATGGGACAAACACAGAGGATCTCTAAAGGTAAAAAGAGGACCATTGTAGTTGATATGGAAGGGTAGACTAAATAGGTCATGTGGTCTTCTTCTGCCATCATGTTTCTCATTGATCTTTTTCGGTGGACACAGGAATTTCTTCTACTACTTTTTTTTCCCTTCCCTGTAGTGTTCCACAGGGTTCTATCCTAGCCTCTTTGTTGTTTAATACCTTTTTGGTCCCTTTAACTCTCACTATTCATTAGCATGGCATCTCTTCACACTTTTATGCGGATGATATCATCTTAATTCATCAAACTCCCTCACTCCAGATCTCACCCCTCTTAATGAATGTCTGTTAGTATCTCTCAGTGGCTCTGTAATAACTTTCTTCGCCTGAATCCTGCCAAATCCTCTGCTCTCTGGGTCACCTTTAGCGGCCCCTCACCTTCCTTAGCTCCTTTGCTTCCTATTGGTCCTATTCCTGTGGTTGAATCAATGCGTTACTTGAGGGTTATCCTCGACTCCTCTCCCTATCCTTTTGCTCACACATTACTTCAGTTTTTTGCCGTTTGTTCTTCTTTCTTCGGATTCGTGCTGTTCCTTCTTTCCTGACTATCCGGCCTCTTTCCCAGATAATTTCTAGACTAGACTATTGTAATATTATCTACTTAGGTCTTCCTCAATCCCAGGTGCACAGATTATAGCAGTACGTATCATTTCCTGTGCATCCCGGTTCAAGCATGTCACCTCTCTCTTGTTATATCATCACTGGCTCCCCATTAAATTCTGTTCACAATTTATTAATCCCTTCATGCTGCTATCCCTCAGTACCTCTCTGATTTGTTACTTCCATACTCAACTCATTATCTCCTCCATGATACTCTTACCCATCGTTTATATCTACCATCACCCTCACTAGCAAGACTGGTCTTTGCCTGTTCATCTGCCTTTTATTTCCTGGCCCCTGCATTATGGAACTTACTCCCCTCTACTATCCCATTGGAACTTTCATTTACCTCCTTCAAATCTCTGTAGAGAACACATTGCTATGATTTGCCCATTAATTGATTTATTGCATTTCCTTCTGTCTCTTCTCTCCGCTTGTGGTATGAATGATGTTATTCTTTCCTGTTTTTAATGACGTTCTTTCTTATTTCTTGTTTTATTGTATTTTTAGACTTGTTTGTACACTGCTCTGTTGGGACCCCTTGAACGGCGGTATATCAGATATAATAAACCATAACCATATGTGGGGTAACAAGTCTTCTCTTTATTGCAGGAGAACATCATTGGCCTTATCGAACCAATTAATAGTCGTATCACTGATCCCCAGTATTACCTGAACACCCCACAGCAGGGTAAGAACAGCTCAGTGTTGACAAAACATTAGCTGGAATCTTCTCTTAATTGTGTCTTGAGTAAGAGACAGTAGATAGGTGGGAGCTATAGATTTGTGGAATAGGCAAGACCGGAACTGTAAAAGTAAAGGCTTTAGTGAAATTGGGACCATGAAGCGGCTGTGGAAGGACGTGACTGTGGTCAGGCTGAGGCCGTGAAAGGGCAGGAATCTAATTATGCTTGAAATGGGAAAGCCTGGCCTTGGTGATTCTGAAGATTTGATAATTTTACTAACCTGCCTTGTCCAACGTCTCCATGTTTACCAAATGTTTCTATTCTTTCTGAATTCAAGCTGTTGATATTCTACAGAAGGTTGGAAGTCCAAACCTGAAACTTCAGATGGTGAGTATCCATTTTTCAAGAGTATCTTTCTCAATCCCATTTCTGCTGTGCTCTGCGTGTGAATTACTGCAGTGTGTTATTTTTCAGTGTGTGTTCTGCTCTAGGTGTGCGCTGGATGTGAGGAGCCGCGGTGTCTTTAGTCCCGTGCAGTGTGTGTTCTGCTCTAGCTGTGCTTTGGGTGTGAGGTGTTGTGGTGTCTTTAGACCCGTGCAGTGTGTGTTCTGCTCTAGCAGTGCTTTGGGTGTGAGGTGCTGTGGTGTCTTTAGTCCCGTGCAGTGTGTGTTCCTCTCTAGCTGTGCTTTGGGTGTGAGGTGCTGTGGTGGCTTTAGTCCCATGCAGTGTGTGTTCCTCTCTAGCTGTGCTTTGGGTGTGAGGTGCTGTGGTGTCTTTAGTCCCGTGCAGTGTGCGTTCTGCTCTAGTTGTGCTTTGGATGTGGTGTCTTTAGTCCCATGCAGTGTGCATTCTGCTCTATCTGTGCTTTGGCTGTGAGGTGCTGTGGTGTCTTTAGTCCCGTGCAGTGTGCGTTCTGCTCTAGCTGTGCTTTGGGTGTGAGCTGCTGTGGTGTCTTTAGTCCCGTGCAGTGTGTGTTTTGCTCTAGCTGTGCACTGCATGTGAGAGGCTGTGGTGTCTTTAGTCACATGCAGTGTGCGTTCTGCTCTAGCTGTGCTTTGGGTGTGAGGTGCTGCGGTGTCTTTAGTCCTGTGCAGTGTGCGTTCTGCTCTAGCTGTGCTTTGGGTGTGAGGTGCTGTGGTGTCTTTAGTCCCGTGCAGTGTGCGTTCTGCTCTAGCTGTGCTTTGGGTGTGAGGTGCTGTGGTGTTTTTAGTCCCGTGCAGTGTGCGTTCTGCTCTAGCTGTGCTTTGGGTGTGAGGTGCTGTGGTGTCTTTAGTCCCGTGCAGTGTGCGTTCTGCTCTAGCTGTGCTTTGGGTGTGAGGTGCTGTGGTGTCTTTAGTCCCGTGCAGTGTGCGTTCTGCTCTAGCTGTGCTTTGGGTGTGAGGTGCTGTGGTGTCTTTAGTCCCGTGCAGTGTGCATTCTGCTCTAGCTGTGCTTTGGGTATGAGGTGCTGTGGTCTCTTTAGTCCTGTGCAGTGTGCGTTCTGCTGTAGCTGTGCTTTGGTTGTGAGCTGCTGTAGTCTTTAGTTTCATGCAGTGTGCGTTCTGTTCTGGAGATGTGCTGCATGTAAGGGGCCTTGGTGTCTTTAGTCCCGTGCAGTGTGCGTTCTGCTCTAGCTGTGCTTTGGGTGTGAGGGTGCTGTGGTGTCTATATTCCCGTGCAGTGTGCGTTCTGCTCTAGCTGTGCTTTGGGTGTGAGGTGCTGTGGTGTCTTTAGTCCCGTGCAGTGTGCGTTCTGCTGTAGCTGTGCTTTGGGTGTGAGGTGCTGTGGTGTCTTTAGTCCCGTGCAGTGTGCGTTCTGCTGTAGCTGTGCTTTGGGTGTGAGGTGCTGTGGTGTCTTTAGTCCCATGCAGTGTGTGTTCCTCTGTAGCTCTGCTTTGGGTGTGAGGTGCTGTGGTCTCTTTAGTCCCATGCAGTGTGCGTTCTGCTCTAGCTGTGCTTTGGGTGTGAGGTGCTGTGGTCTCTTTAGTCCCATGCAGTGTGCGTTCTGCTCTAGCTGTGCTTTGGGTGTGAGGTGCCGTGGTCTCTTTAGTCCTGTTCAGTGAGCATTCTGCTGTAGCTGTGCTTTGGGTGTGAGCTGCCGTTTCATGCAGTGTTCGTTCTGTTCTGGGGATGTGCTGGATGTAAGGGGCCCTGGTGTCTTTAGTCTCGTGCAGTTTCCGTTCTGCACTAGATGTGAAGGGCTGTGGTCTCTTTAGTCCTGTGCAGTGTGCATTCTGCTGTAGCTGTGTGCTAAATGGAAAGGGCTGTGATGTCTTTAGTGCCATGCAGTGTCCGTTCATGTCCAACAATGCACTGGATGTGAAGGGCCATGGTGTCTTTTGTCCCTTGCAGTGTGTGTTGTGCTGTAGCTTTGCTTTGTGTGTGAGGTGCTGTGGTGTCTTTAGTCCCGTGCAGTTTGTGTTGAAGTCCAGCTATGCACTAGATGTGAAGGGCCATGGTATCTTAGGTCACGTGCAGTGTGTGTTCTGCTCTAACTGTGCACTGGATGTGAAAGGCCAAGGTATCTTTAGTCTCATGCAGTGTGCATTCAGCTGTAGCTGTGCTTTGGGTATGAGGTGCTGTGGTATCTTGAGTCCCATGCAGTATGGGTTCTGCTCTATCTGTGCCCTGAATGTGAAGGGTCGTAGTGATTTAGTCCCATGCATTGTGGTTTCTGCACTAGCTGTGCACTATATATGAGAGGCCATGGTGTCTTTAGTCCCATGCAATGTGCGTTCAGCTCCAGCTGTGTGCTAGATGTGAGAGGCAATGGTGGCTTTAGTCCCATGCAGTGTGCATTCTGCTCTGTGATTTGGGTGTGAGGTGCCGTGGTGTCCTTAGTCCCATGCAGTGTGTGTTCAGCTCCAGTTCTGCGCTGGATGTTAAGGGCAGTGGTGTCTTTAGTCCCATGCAGTGTGCATTCAGCTCCAGCTGTGTGCTAGATGTGAGAGGCCATGGTGTCTTTAGTCCCCTGCAGTATGCAGTCTGCTCTAGGTGCGCGCTGGATATGAAGGGCCATGGTGTCTTTAGTCCCATGAAGTGTGCATTCTGCTCTAGTCTCTTTCCAACAAATATGCCCCCTCAGTGTCTTCAGCACCAAATCCTTCTCGACTGACTTCTTGCTTTGCTGCTAAGGTGCAGCGTCTTCACTCCTCCTTCCCTGCCTGTCCTCTTGCTCTGTCATCTCCCCCTCCCACCTCTCCCCTGTTATCTCCATCTCTATCTCATATCTGTTCATCCTTTCGTCCTATTTCCACTGCTGAACTCTCAAAATCCATCTCTGCTATTGATAAGACTGTCATCTTGACCCTGTCCCTTCAACTTGGTTTCTAGAATCCTCTCTTACTCTTCTACCCTTCACTCTCACCATACTTAATTCGAGTCTCCCTACTGGTATCTTCCCTTCTTCTTCTTCTTTAGCTGGCATTTGGAGAGAAGGCTGTCCTCTCAGCCAGTTCGCTGCTGTTGGTGCCGCTGGATTCTGTGTGTTGCTTACAATATGCTTCCAACCTTGGCGATCAGTGGCAACATTTCTGGCCTCATTGATGGTCAGTCGTTGGTTCCTTAGGTCTTCCTCTATGTGTTTGAGCCATGTTTTCTTTGGTGCTGCTCGTTGAACCCTCTAGTAGACAGGTCACCTCACCAGAGGAGTTTGTATGGCAGCCGACTGGTGTATATTCTGCAATCATGGCCAAACTGGTGCAGTCTGCATTTTAGGATTTGTTCTTTGACCGAGGAGTGATGTTTGCACCTTGTCTGAATTGTCTCGTTTCAATGGCAGTCACAAAGACAGGCACCCAAAATCTGTTTTAGGCATCGCATTTGAAAGACTGAGTTTGTTCAAGTCAGGTCTGAGCAGAGTCTGTGTTTCCGATCCCTACTGGAGAATTGGCAGGATCAGCTTTTGGAAGAGGTGAATTTGGTTTTGATGGAGATATTGGCCTTCTTCCAGAGGCACCATTTGAGTGAGGTGAATACTACTGCTGCCTGGTCAGTCTTGCTGAGGGCTTCATTGGTGGATGCCACCTTCATCTCTTGTACCAGCGATTCCAGGTATTCGAATTCTTGGACCTGCTCAATTTGAATTCCATTAAGAGAACAATGGCCTGTGATCCATCTGTGGTCATAACTTTGCCTTGTCCACATTGATTCTTAGGCCGTAAGATTGGGCGATGAGGGCAATATGAAAAAGGATGTTGGTGGCCTCTGCATCCATGTCAGCAAATATAGCACTGTCATCTGCGAACATCAAGACAGTCAGGAAGTTGTTCTCACCGTACTGGACCCTGCATCTGTTCTTGAATGTTTTCCTTATTATTACATCGATCATGATATTGAAAGGAGGGGTGAGGCGACCTCTCCCTGGCAGACTCCAATTTGGATAGGAAATTCCTTGGATAGCTCATTTCAGATCTGCACACTGCTGTTTGAGCCATTGTATGATGCTCAGAGAAGTTGGATGATCTTCGATGGCACATGTTCATTCTCTAGTGCTCTCCAGAGGGCGGGCCAGTGAAGACAGTCAAATGTGGATTTGAAGTCAATGAAGACAATAATGGTTCGCTTTCCACACCTGATCCTTTCCTCCACCGACTGACGAATGGCAAATATTTGATCGGTGCAGCCCCGATATGGCCTAAATCCTGCTTGCTTTTCTCGGCTGGTCTGTTCATGATGTTCCTGCACTTTTGATTGTTTGATCTTCATGACCACCTTGCCGATTGAAAGGAGGCTGATGTCGCGGTAGTTCTTACATTCCTGGCTATTGCCTTTCTTCAGGATTGGCACGATCATGGCTTTTTTCCAGGCTGATGGAACTCGTTCCATGCGCCAGATGAGCGTTAGAAGGACGTGAAGCCATTGCAGCAGGATGTCTCCCCCAGCTTTGATAATTTCAGCAGCGACTTGGTCCACTCCATGCGTCTTTCCGTTCTTTAATGATGTTATTGTAACTTGTGATGGAGCTGAAGCCATTGAAGCGATGGATGTAGAAAAAAAACTCTCTTTCTTATGGAGCAGCTGAGTTACAGAGGGTGCAATTACCTAGAAGTGCAGCTAGAGGGAGCAGGCACGAGGCTGCAGAAGTTAAGCTGACACACCCAGGTTGTAGCAATGCAGTACCTAATCAAAGGCACCTGGGTAGAAAGCCAGGAAACTCAGTTGGAGAATGCCTTTTTAGGCAGTGCTCACAAGGAAGCAGACAGAGAGGATCCGAAAGAGGATCTAAGGGGGAACTCGAGAGAGGATCTGAGAAGGAACTCAAGGGAGGACCTTTGAGAGAGAAAGAGAAAGGATCTTTGAAGGAAGGACCTGAGGAAGGAACCTCATACACTGCAAGGCAGAGAAGCTTGGATACATGGAAAAGCAGAGCTAAGTTCCAGGGAGAACAAGCCCAGCTTAGAAAGCTCCAGAAGCCAGTCTTCAAGGAAGACGGTGACAAAGGGAGAGTCTCTGGTGGAGAGAACACCAGCAGCAAACGCTACAGAGATCCAAGGTACAGTGATACTTCATTTATTAAATGGATGCCAGGTCCTAGGAAGGTTGATAACCTAAAAAGCCATTCTGAGAAGAAACAAAGCTGGAGGAAGTTTTGTAACCCTGTACAGAGAGGTAGAGGGAAAAACCCTAATAGTTATTTGCTAAACCCAAGCCAGCAAGGCTGGAAAGTGGGGGAAAGAAATACTGAACTGCAACCTGTGTTAACCAGGGAAAGCTCAGGATTAGAAGACACCACGAGTGAGCTAGAACCCATGCAAATTGAGTTTGCAGAACCAGAACCGTTGATGCTTGAACCAATGGACTGTTCTCTGTGTATTACCGAGAGCCTGGAATCTCTTACCGAGATATAACAGCAGCACATGTTTTAAAGTACCTTTTGCTTCTGTTAACACTGAAAGAAGAAGTTTTGTCTTGTTTTCTTGCTGTTTGAGAAACTTGCTTGGATACAGAGAACTGTGAAGTATTTGTAACAGCTGCTGACCTTTTGTAAATATTCTTGGCACTAAACCTGAAGTAAGGTAATTCTACTTTGTTTCCTGAAGAACCTTTTGCGTAACAAGGGAATAAAAACCTTTTTGTTTCACCCTGCTCAAGGCTCACACATCTATTTTCTTGTGAAGAGGGACTACAAGGACCAGAATGCACTTGGTCTAAAAGTTTTTCTTTCTTCAACAAAATTAAAATGTCCACCCTGACCCTTTGGCACACTGCCACTAGGAGGGGCTGTGACAAACTTCATTGACTGTTGGCTCGCCATTGAGGAATTAATTCTCCGGCAGGTCAATGGGTGTTGGTCCCTGGGGCGGATCATGGATGTATAGCTGTTGAAAGAATTCTTTCCACCATTGCAGGCATTCACCAGGGGAGCTCACAAAGGTGCCGTCTGCTTTCTTGATGTTGTCATTGGTTGACTTGGTTTTGCCACCCAGTTTCCTAAGGGTCTGGATACAGAGTCCGGTACACATGCCTGGATGCTGCTTCTTCCAGTTTGGCTGCGACACCATTCCAGTAGGCTTCTCGTTCTGCCTTCATCTTCTGCTGACCTCTTTGTTCAGTCACTGATACTGCTCGAAGTCAACATGTTTGATTCATTTCCGTTTATCCACCAGATCCAGGCACTCGTCCGAAATCCATGGCTGTATCCAACAATGGATGGGTGGGCACAGTGGAGTGCCACATTCCAAGATGGATCCGATATCTGTTTTTCCTCTGCCAGACATCATCCGATGGTTCAAGTGCTACAAATTTGTTGAATAGGGTGATTTGGAATTCTTGTCTGAGTGCCGGATCCCTCAGACAAGCCCAGTTCTGAAATGTCTGGTACTAATCCTACATTCTAATTCTCCGCCAAGGATGGTCCCAAGCCTGGCTGAAAAAAGTATCTTCCCTACTCCCTAGAAACATACTCTGGTTTGTCCTCTTCTTAAACAGCCTTCCCTCGAGCCCGTTGACCCTGCGCACTATTATCCAGTATCCATTCTCCCCTTCTCCAAAATTCTAGAAAAGGCTGTTTTCTCCCAGCTTTCACTCCACCTGGCTTCCACTCTCATTCTCCACCCATGACAGTCTGGCTTTCGTTCCGTTCATAGAACCGAGACAATCTTGCTTTCCTTTCTGAATGAATTTCACATCTCCCATGACCATGGTGACATTTCCCTAGCAGTTTCTTTGGATCTTTCTGCTGCTTTTGAACTTATTGGTCACGCTATCCTGCTTTCCTGTCTTTAGGACACGGGTGTTCAGGGTTTTGTGTATCACTGGTTTCACTCTTTTCTCTTCTCCCGGTCATTTTCTGTTCCCTCTAGTTCTACCACCTCTGCTCCTCTCCCTTTGCACTGTGGGGTCCCCCAGGGCTCGGTTTTTGCCCCACTTCTGTTCAATATATTCTTAGCATCCCTCGCTTTATTAATCCAACAGTCCAGTCTATGGGAGTACTATTAAGCTGATGACATAATGCTACTCTATCATACCACCCCTGTCAAACCTGATCTTTCTCCACTCAATGCTTGTCTCTCTCATCTCCATTTGGTTAACAGCAAATCTCCACCATCTTTCAAAGACCTTTGCCACATGGTTCACCTGTGGTGCCCCTTGTGCCTCATTGACTCCCGCCCTCTTGGATTCTCCCATCCCACTAGTCTCGTCTCTTCGCTACCTAGGTGTGATACTCTATTCCGATATGTCTTTCTTGGATCATATCTTCTCTCACACCCAGAGTTCTTACTTCTATGTTTGCCAAAATCATTCTGTTCAATCTGCGTTCTCCCCTTCTTCACTGCCCACTCTTCTCTTTTCTCTGGTGATGGTGATATCTTGAATCGACTATTATAACGTTCTTGCCGTATTCCTCAATTTCAGCTTCACCTCCTTTACTCGATACAAAATACTGCCATCCGGATTTTCTCTAATGCCACTCATTATGATCATATCACCCCCCATCTCATTCGCCTCCACTGGCTTCCCATTGAGTTAACCATTTACTACAAACTTCTCATTCTGACAGGGCTATTCACATGCATACTCCACAGTACCTCGATGATTCACATTTCCGTGCTGCATCCCGCTGCCTCCTCTGTTCACTTGAGTCACCTACACCTTCCCTCCCCATCACGCACACACCTGAAATGGACATGTCACTCCGTCTTTTTCTTCCTAAGACCTTCCCTCTCAAACTCACAACCTACTGCCCTCCGCCAGGAACATTCCTTCCCCAGATTTAAGGTTCTCCTCAAGACACACCTTTTCTGCTCTGCTTATGACCTTCCTCCAACTGACCCCTGACAGTCTTATTCTTCTCCCACCGTCCTCTGCTTACTCCTCTCCTCTGAATGACTGTGATCTTTCCTGTCTGCAATTGTAGTTCTTTTCCTTTCCTGGCCTTGGCTACCTTGTTTTTTTGGTTTTTGTTTTACTGTACACTGCCCTGATGATGCAAAGGTGCGGCGTATCAAGTATTCTAATAAGATAAAGATGCTGTGCGTTGGATGTGAAGGGCCGTGGTGTGTCTATTTCCCGTGCAGTGTGGCTCTGCTGTAGTTTTGCTTTGGGTGTGAGGTGCTGTGGTGTCTTTAGTCCCATGCAGTGTGCGTTCTGCTCTAGCTGTGCTTTGGGTGTGAGGTGCTGTGGTGTCTTTAGTCCCGTGCAGTGTGCGTTCTGCTCTAGCTGTGCTTTGGGTGTGAGGTGCTGTGGTGTCTTTAGTCCCATGCAGTGTGTGTTCCTCTCTAGCTGTGCTTTGGGTGTGAGAGGCTGTGGTGTCTTTAGTCCTGTGCAGTGTGTGTTCTGCTCTAGCTGTGCTTTGGGTGTGAGAGGCTGTGGTGTCTTTAGTCCCGTGCAGTGTGTGTTCCTCTCTAGCTGTGCTTTGGGTGTGAGGTGCTGTGGTGTCTTTAGTCCCGTGCAGTGTGCGTTCTGCTCTAGCTGTGCTTTGGGTGTGAGATGCTGTGGTGTCTTTAGTCCCGTGCAGTGTGCATTCTGCTCTAGCTGTGCTTTGGGTGTGAGGTGCTGTGGTGTCTTTAGTCCCGTGCAGTGTGCGTTCTGCTCTAGCTGTGCTTTGGGTGTGAGGTGCTGTGGTGTCTTTAGTCCCATGCAGTGTGCGTTCTGCTCTAGCTGTGCTTTGGGTGTGGGGTGCTGTGGTGTCTTTAGTCCCATGCAGTGTGCGTTCTGCTGTAGCTGTGCTTTGGGTGTGAGGTGCTGGGGTGTCTTTAGTACCGTGCAGTGTGCGTTCTGCTCTAGCTGTGCTTTGGGTGTGAGGTGCTGTGGTGTCTGTGGTCCCGTGCAGTGTGCGTTCTGCTCTAGCTGTGCTTTGGGTGTGGGTGCTGCGGTGTCTTTAGTCCCGTGCAGTGTGCGTTCTGCTCTAGCTGTGCTTTGGGTGTGAGGTGCTGTGGTGTCTTTAGTCCCGTGCAGTGTGCGTTCTGCTCTAGCTGTGCTTTCGGTGTGAGGTGCTGTGGTGTCTTTAGTCCCATGCAGTGTGCGTTCTGCTCTAGCTGTGCTTTGGGTGTGAGGTGCTGTGGTGTCTTTGGTGCCGTGCAGTGTGCATTCTGCTCTAGCTGTGCTTTTGGTGTGAGGTGCTGTGGTGTCTTTGGTGCCGTGCAGTGTTTGTTCCTCTCTAGCTGTGCTTTGGGTGTGAGGTGCTGGGGTGTCTTTAGTCCCATGCAGTGTGCGTTCTGCTCTAGCTGTGCTTTGGGTGTGAGGTGCTGTGGTGACTTTGGTCCCGTGCAGTGTGCGTTCTGCTCTAGCTGTGCTTTGGGTGTGAGGTGCTGTGGTGTCTTTAGTCCCGTGCAGTGTGCGTTCTGCTCTAGCTGTGCTTTGGGTGTGAGGTGCTGTGGTGTCTTTGGTCCCGTGCAGTGTGCGTTCTGCTCTAGCTGTGCTTTGGGTGTGAGGTGCTGTGGTGTCTTTGGTCCCGTGCAGTGTGCGTTCTGCTCTAGCTGTGCTTTGGGTGTGAGGTGCTGTGGTGTCTTTAGTCCCGTGCAGTGTGCATTCTGCTCTAGCTGTGCTTTGGGTGTGAGGTGCTGTGGTGTCTTTAGTCCCGTGCAGTGTGCGTTCTGCTCTAGCTGTGCTTTGGGTGTGAGGTGCTGTGGTGTGTCTACTTCTGTGTGATGAGTGTTCTGCTGTTGGTCTAATGAGGTTACGCTGCTGTCTGGTCGTTAGTGGTGTCTGTGTTACTAGGCCGCTTTCTCACTACTGACTCGCCTTTAGGATATTTTCCACTGGCAGATCATGGATGGGAACCTGACGCAGAACATACAGACATACTTCCCCCTTATTGGTGAGTAGAGTGTACTATGATATGGCGAGGCGGCCGTACCCTCTATTCCAGTCCTTTTTAGTTGTCTCTATTAGGGATGTTCCTTTCTCTCTCTGATTTAGGTCACATTCAGATTGCACAGGTACCAAACAGAGATGAGCCGGATAGTCCTGGGGAGCTGAATTTCTCGTATTTGTTTGATATTCTGGAGAAGTTGGAATATGAAGGATTTGTTGGTTGTGAGTACTCCCCACGAGGTGAGTGAGAAGTTGGGTATACAGGCTTCCTGCTATGTAAGTGAAGTGCAGGGATTCAGGAGGGATTCATTCAGTTTGGGAATGAGGAACAGGCTTTTAATTGTATGTTGGTTGTGAAGTGATCTCAGACATGCATAGAGTGAGGTAGTGTGGTTCTGTTCAAAGATGACAGCTTAAACCATGGACTGCACCAAACCTGGGGTCCTTAAAGCATCTGCAAAGCACACCCCGATCCTCTAAAATTGAGCTGTAATGCAAAGATTTGTCCCCTTTCTGCAACAGGAACTGACCAAAATGACTACAAAAAAACAGTAACGACAAGGAGAGCAAACATGAGAATGAAGCAGATGTGAGAGAGTTCACTCCAGTAATATAGAGGCACCTCTGCAACTGGCTTGAGGAGCTGTAATGAGAACTGGCTGCCTTCAGACGTGAGATTGCAGAGGTGCAGTGAGAGGTGCGAGCAGATCTTAATGATTTAGACCAGTGGTTTGAGGATGTGGAGAGCAGAGCAGAGAAGCAAACAGAGGCAGGCTCTCACCTGGAGGCCAGCTTCATGAACTGGCAAAACAGAATTACATTTGAGTGACAGGGTAGAAAATATGGAAAACAGAGCCTGCCACTGCAATTTAGGATTTCAGGGGTTTCTGGACCGTGTGGAGATGGTGGTAAAAATTGCCAAACACATCATGGAGACTAGCAGGTCACCGTGGATATAGTGTAGATTAAGGTGGATCTAGGTCTAACCAGCCAAAAGGTATTATTGTGTTTTTCCAGACTTCCCGCTTAAAGATAAAATAGCACAACTAGCCTGATATTTGGGATTCACACTAACTGCAGGTTTATACAGATGTGTCCCCTACAATATTGAAAAAAAGATGTGAATTCAGCGACATCACTGGCAAGCTTTAGAGGGAGAAAGTGAGGTATCAGTGGCTGTTTCGCTTTGGGTTAACATTTACTCAGCAGGCCATGGCATATATAGTCCATACCAAGGAGGCAGTGGCCAAGGGGTTTTTTGCAGCAGGAATTGCAGAGCTGACTGCAGACGAGGTCTCTGTCCAACATTAATGGAAAAGGACTGTTGTTGCAAAACATGCTTAAAAGAGGATGCAGGCTGAGGCACAACTCCGAGCAGATGGAATGAGCGACTAACTCCCGCGGGCGCAGTGGTGTCACAGGAGCTGAGAAGAGGAGCACCGCTTAGTTTGGGATTAGTCATTGGAATACCTGAATTGGTTATGTGATATGAAGTAGTCCTGAGCAAACGCAAATATAGAGTAACGGAAATTAGGGCATACTGAGAGACTTGACCAAAGGAACTGATGGGATATGGACTAGTGGTGGGGAAAAGGGAGGGGGAGATTTGCTTATTCAAGACACTAGGGAGGGGTCTTGGAATCTAGCATTAGGCCTCATGAGGAGAGTTCGCCCAGATGGAGTGAGTTCAACCACTTGTGGAGGGAATTGGAGGGGGACTGGGAAGAGTTGGAAGGGATGTGGGAAGGGAGAAGGAGGGGGAACAAGGGTTTGTTTGAGTAGTTGGGGGGGGAGTATGTGTAATATTAGAGTGTAAGGAATAGTTGATGGCGAGAATGGGAAGTAAGACGGATGTAAAAGTAGTAAAGCCTTGAAGTCACTGCATAAGTGGCGGCTGCTTCTGGAAATGGATATTCTATCTGGTGGAGGAAACACACTTGCTCCCAAGACTGAGTACATGAAATTCCTAAATAGCCTCTGTGTTGTGTGCGTCAAACAGGGGAGAGAAGCAGCGAGAAGGGCGGCAGTGCTGCGCTGCAGGGATCTACGGTTCTCTGTGGTGAAGAAGAAGAGGGGCCTGAGAGGTGACACTATCTATAGGAAGGATGATCTTTGGTAAACATATATGGTCCCAATCAAGGGCTTTTTAGAAGCTTAAGAGGGCCCTAGGGAATATTGGAGGGAGGGGCTGTATTCTGACACACACTCATTCTCGGGACAGGAGGGAGGGTGAGGTTAAAGGAGTTCATGGACTTGTCTGGAGTGGTGGACGTATGGCACCTCTTTCACCTGTCCACATGCAGCTGTCCTTTCTATTCCCATCGCCACTCCTCATATAGTTATCTGTTTCTCAAGGTTTCATATGCCTTGATTTCAAACAAGTATGAGGCACATCAATGTGGTTTACATCCAAGATATTCAAAATCAGGCAGAACAAACAGATATAGTAATGACAGTAATATGAATCCAACCTCAGTACATCATTGTTACAACAGCAGGGCGATGGCAAAGCAACACAGTATTTTCCAGAAAATTACATTAGTGAACGCAAATGAGAAGGGAAACCGTATAAATAGGGAAACAAAAGCTGTTGCTGAGCACCTAACTAGCTATTATCCGATGATACTCATCCATGTTGGCACTAATGATACCGCTAACTTTCAATATGAGTTTATCAAAAGTGACTTTGTGATTCTCCAGGACCAAGCAGGAAGTCAGTCCTCACATATGGGTGACGTCGGCGCCGACGGAGCCCTCGCGGAGCAATTTTCCCCAGCTTTCAAAGAAAGCCTTTGGGAATTGCAGCGCGCATGCGCGTCCCCTTCCCGCCCAAAGGTGCCATCTTGGCCAGTCTTCTTTTTTCCGCGGAGCCCTACAGACGTTGTCTAACAGTCACCGCTGAAAAGTTGATTTTCTTTCTTATTTTAAGTATTTCTTCGGTTCGACGCCGGTCCTTTTTCCGTCCGGCCTCGCGACGCCGGTTGCGAGGCCTCCCCTTCTTTTTCGTTTTTTCTGTCCTTCGTGACAAATTCGCGCTTTTTCACTTTTCCCTGGCGGCCCGCTCGTTCGAACCTCGCAGGGGCCCTTTTTCCCCCGATGGCCGCCAGTGGCTTTTAAAAAGTGTGTTAAGTGTAAGAAACTGATGTCTCTTACTGACACATGATTGCTGCCTCCGTGCCTGGGCCCAGATCATGAAGAAATGATCTGTGGGGCCTGTAGCAAGATGTCCGCGAAATCTTTGCGGAGTCGGCAGCATCAGCGGGAGAGAATCTTCTCTGACCCCAGCCGTACCCGAACCTCGTCAGAAGCTTCGGTGTCCAGAGAATCTGGCTCTGAACACCGTCGGAGCTCCTCTGAGAGGGGGTCCCCTACCCGGGAAACATCACCGGAAGAACAAACCCGCGAGGGCGGCGTCGGTGGATGCTCCTGGCTCCTCGAGGGCCAGGTCGCATAGCCCCGACAGCCGTCCCGGGTCTTTGGAGCTGGAGCGGCCGTCCAAACAGCCTCGTCTGGAGATGGACTCCTCTGCTTACGTAAGTGCTGTTGTCTTCGTGGACTCGCCTCCGAGGGGTCCGATGTCGGGCCCGACGCCGTCGGGGCCCGAGTCGGCTGCTGCTGGGTCTCCTGAGTTCGGACTCAGGTTGACGGCCTTGGAGAGCAGCCTGGCTGCCTTCATGGACCAGCAGCGGGCATTGATCGCTGGCCTCGCTGGCGCTTCTGCCCTGACCGCTGGGTCGTCGACGTCTAAGTCAACCCCGGAGACCGAGCCGATCCTCGAGTCCATGCGGGCTCGAGTCAATCCTCGGTCACGGTTGCCTTCGGCCTCCCGTTCGGGGCCGACCCCCTCGGCGTCGGGGCGGACGGCGTCTGTGCCCGCCCGGCCGGAGCCGCTCGACTCCTCCTCCGAGGAGTCCGCCTGGGAATCCGAGGTGGATGAGTCGCCTGATTCTTTTCGGACTCGGTGTGTCCCTTCGGACTCCCCCGAGTCCGAACCTCGGAGACAGTCCCTTCCGGAGGATGCCCGGTTCTCGGACTTCGTGAGGGATATGGCCAAGGCCTTGGCCTTCCCTGCGGATCCCGAGGAGGAGCCTCGAGCCGAAGAGTTCGATGCCCTCCAGTATGACTCTCCTGCAAAGGAGCATTTTACTGTACCGGTTCCTCCGATGCTGAAACGACTTCTCTTCCGCATGTGGGAGAGTCCGGCGTCGTCGCCGGTGTTAAGCAAGCGGGTCGATGCCATCTATCGAGTCCGCAAGAGCCCTGGCTTCCAAAAGCACAGCTGCCGCACCATTCCATGGTGGTGGAATCGGCCATGCATCGGCTCAAGAGCCAGAAGATGCACTCCTCGGTGCCTCCCGGCAGGGAAGCCCGCAGCCTGGATGGCATCGGTAAGAAGTGTTTTCAGGGCTCTATGCTTGCTTGTCGGGTCCAGACTTACCAGCTCTACATGGGCATGTATCTCCGAGACCTGGCTAAAGAAATAGCCGGATTCTCTGCTGGTCTCTCCGAGGAACCTTTGCGGAGGTTCCTGGCCTTGTCCACCGGTATTCGAGAGTGCTCCAAGTTTATCTCTCGAGCAGCCTATGATGGCTTTGAGGCATCGGCTCGGGTAGCCGCAGCCGGCATCGGGGCCGCCGACAGGCTTGGCTTCAGTCATCCGACCTCGAGCCCTGGGTGCAGGACAAGTTGGTCGATGTCCCCTGCAGAGGTGAAAACCTCTTTGGCAAACCTATGGACGAGAAGGCTGCACAGCTCGAGACAGAGACTCTCACCAGGACTCGGCTCTCCAGGAAAACCTCTGCCCCTTCCCAGAAGAAGAAGGGCTCGGGGAAAAAGCCCTTTTACACGAGGAAGGCGGCTGCCTATAAACACTACCCTCCTTATCAGGCCTCAGCAGCTCCCCAACAGGGTCAACAGGCCAAGGGACGGGGTAACGGGTCCCGTAGGCAGCAAGCCCCCAAGCCTATGCCACCGGCCCCTGCTCCGCAGGATGGGGGTTTTTGACTCTTTCAGCATAGCCTCTCCCCCTCCGCTGGTGTCTCTCAGCACGGGAGGCCGGCTGGTCCACTTTGCCCACAGGTGGTCCAACATCACGTCAGATACCTGGGTGCTCCACATAGTCCGAGAGGGCTATCTTCTACACTTCCACCAGGTACCTCCCCCCTACTTTCCAGGGGAGCCTCTGCGACCCCCTCTTCACCGGGACTTACTCCTTCAAGAGTTGGCAAGTCTTCTTCGGGAACAGGCGGTGGAACCAGTGCCCCACCACCTGAGAGGTCAAGGCTTTTATTCCAGGTACTTCCTGGTACCAAAGCGAACTGGGGGCCTCAGACCCATCCTGGACTTGCGGAACCTCAACAAGTTCCTGAAGGGAAAAGTTCAAGATGCTTACCCTTGGAATCCTGCTGCCCTACCTCTGGCAGGGAGATTGGCTATGCTCCTTGGATCTAAAGGATGCCTACACTCACATCCTCATCCACCCAAGCCACCGACAATACCTAAGGTTTGTGGTGGCAGGCAATCATTACCAGTACAGAGTACTGCCCTTTGGCCTATCCTCCGCACCACGAGTCTTCACAAAATGTCTCGCAGTGGTAGCGGCTTATCTCCGCAACGTACTGTGACTCTACTCCAGTACTTGGGCTTTGTCATAAACTTCGAAAAGTCCACTTTGCTCCCCTCTCAGGATCTCGAGTTCATCGGCGCCAGGTTAAACACGCTTCAAGCGCGAGCCTTTCTGCCGCTCGACAGGGCACAACGGCTCATGGCTCTCGCCAGCCGCTTTCGCAGCCATTCCCGGGTCTCGGCCAGGCACTTTCTGCAACTGCTCGGCCATATGGCTTCCACGGGGTCCATGTGACCCCCAATGCCCGCCTGAATATGCGGCCTGCTCAATGGTGCCTTCGCTCACAATGGCGTCAGGCCTCGGGGAGACTAGCGGACTCAGTACGAATCTCCAGCCCGCTGGTCTCTTCTCTACGGTGGTGGCTTCATCTGCCCAACCTAGTGCTTGGAATGCCCTTTCAGTCTCCTCCGCCTGTCCAGGTACTGACGACCGACGCTTCTCTCCTGGGTTGGGGAGCGCATTGCCAAGGGACCTGTACTCAGGGTCTCTGGACCCCGTGGGAATCTGCCCAGCAGATCAACTTCCTGGAGCTCAGAGCGATCCGCCTGGCTCTCCGGGCCTTCTCCCACCTTACCACTCGCCAATCCGTCCTCGTCCAGACGGACAATCAAGTGGCCATGTTCTACGTGAACAAACAGGGGGGCACGGGCTCCTTCCTTCTCTGTCGGGAAGCGCAAAAGCTCTGCGCTTGGGCCGTCAGCCGAGGGATCCTCCTCAAAGCTGTCTACCTCCCAGGTCAAGAAAATTACCTGGCAGACAAACTGAGCAGAATCCTCCAACCACACGAGTTGCGTTTGGAACCGTTGGTGGTTCAAAGGATCTTTCTCAAGTGGGGCCTCCCAACGCTGGATCTATTTGCCAGTCATCTGAACAGGCAACTTCCTCGGTTCTGCTCTCGGGAACCGCATCCCCTCCGAGTAGCGGCGGATGCTTTTCTGCTCTCATGGTCCACGGGCCTTCTGTATGCCTTTCCTCCCATGCCGCTGGTGTCTCGAACACTTTTCAAGGTTCTCCAGGACAAGGCTTCGATGATCCTGATAGCGCCCCGGTGGCCCAGGCAACCGTGGTTCCGCTTCTGATGCAACTGGCGATAGATACTCCGTTGCCTCTGGGGTTTCACCAGATCTCCTGACCCAGGATCAGGGGTCTCTCCTACACCCCAACCTCAGATCTCTTCATCTGATGGCCTGGCTGCTGAAAGGGTAGTCCTTGCTCCCCTCCTGCTGCCTCCGGAGGTGGAAGAGGTCGTGCTAGCTTCCAGGCGACCCTCTACCCGGAAATCCTACGCCCTTAAATGGCGTCACTTCTCCACCTGGTGTACTCAACAGTCTCAAGACCCCTTCTCCTGCTCGGTGTCGGTGGTCTTGCAGTACTTGCTTTCCCTCTCCAATCTTGGACTTAAGTCCAACTCGGTCAAGGTTCACCTCAGTGCTATTTCTGCACATCATGTGCCGGTGGAAGGCAGGCCTCTTTCCGGCCACCCTCTTGTGGCACGGTTCTCCCGAGGTCTCCTTCTCCTTAAACCACCTTTGCGCCCCCCAGCCCCCGACTGGGACCTGAACGTGGTTTTACAACGGATTACCTGTCCGCCTTTTGAACACATGGCTACCTGTCCTCTCCGTTTTCTTTCTTGGAAAACCTTATTCCTGGTAGCCCGCTAGACGCGTTAGTGAACTGCAGGCCCTAGTGTCTGATCCCCCTTACACTAGGTTCTACAAGAACAGGGTAGTCCTGCGGACTCACCCTAAGTTTCTTCCAAAAGTGGTCTCCCCTTTTCACATCAATCAGGAGGTGGTGCTTCCGACCTTCTTTCCCAGGCCACACTCCAGCCGAGCTGAGATGGTCTTGCATACCCTGGACTGTAGAAGGGCGCTGAACTTCTACCTTGATCGTACGCGGGAGCACCGTAAGACTGTCCAGCTCTTCCTGTCTTACGACCCTAATAATTAGGGCTCCCTGTCTCCAAGCGTAGTCTGTCCATCTGGGTAGCTGACTGTATCGCTTGGACTTATTGGGCGGCAGGCCTCTCGTTGGAGAGTCGAGTCACGGCTCATCAGGTTCGGGCGAAGGCTGCGTCAGTGGCTTACCTCCGCTCTGTTCCATTGGCAGACATCTGCCGGGCCGCTACTTGGTCTTCGAGCCAGACTTTTGCAACCCATTACTGCCTCGAGAGGGAGTCCCTCAGGGACAGTGCTTTCGGACAGGCAGTCCTCCGTAATCTCTTCGAGGTTTAAGCAACTCCTACCCTCCATCCCGGATGTTGGGCTACCAGTTGGAGATTAGTCAGAGAAGATTCCTTCCTTCTGTGCTGCTGAGCTAGAGGGAGCTCATTTTTGGGCTTAGGGTCTCCGGTAGCCTTAAGCTTGGGAGTCCCATATGTGAGGACTGACTTCCTGCTTGGTCCTGGAGAAAGCGTAGTTACTCACCTGTAACAGGTGTTCTCCAGGAGCAGCAGGAATCAGTCCTCACAACCCTCCCTCCTCCCCGTGGAGTTGCAGTCATATGATTTGGTTTTTGCAAATTTTTTTGCTGTCTTTTCGCTATGTCATCTGACTGGCCAAGATGGCACCTTTGGGCGGGAAGGGGACCGCGCATGCGCGCTGCAATTCCCAAAGGCTTTCTTTGAAAGCTGGGGAAAATTGCTCCGCGAGGGCTCCGTCGGCGCCGACGTCATCCATATGTGAGGACTGATTCCTGCTGCTCCTGGAGAACACCTGTTACAGGTGAGTAACTACGCTCTCTGGGAGAGGTTAAAAATTAGGCGCACAAGTGGTGTTCTCTTCAATTCTCCATTTCGAGGGTCAGGGCCAAGTCAGAGAGGCTTGCATCCTGGAGATGCATGCCTGGCTACATGGATGTTCCTTATCGTCCCTCCAGTTCAGTCCCTCACCTCTGGGTAGTGTACCTCCTCCTGAAGCATGGAGACTGGGCAGGTCAGAATTGTGACATCAGTGGATGTACTCTGCTGGTCTCTCCCATCAGCCCCATTGTGTTGTGTCTCCATGCAGCAGGACGACGTAGTGAGCCTAGGTGCTCGGCTCACTAGAGGAACAGATAAGGAGCATTTATTAGGATAGATAGGTTTAAGGGTTTCTTTTATTCCCTATAACTTACTTTTATTTTTAGGAGCTATTAGTATTGTTTCTTTAAAAAAACAAACAAACTGGGGGATCGAACCAGCTTACTACGCGTAGTTCCCTCTCCTCTCTCAAGCTTTCCCCGGTGATTCGAGCTGCTCTCCCCTCCTGGTTTGGACAGAGGGGAGTTGTGCAGGGAAGTAAAAGACCTGCCTTCCAGCTGCGGGTTGACGAGGCGGTTTTCTTAGCAGGGCAGCCGGGGCCAGAACGCTCTCTCCGCGGTAGCTATTCATATCTCTCTGAAAGCAGCACCACGGATTGCAGGGTTGACACTCGTGGCGGCGAAAAACAGCTTGGGGGCCTCTTTCAGGCCCGAAGCGAGAGTGAGTGCTCCGGCGGGGCTCTAATAAGCGGGAAGGCTTTCGGGCCCTGATTGGGTGCTTTTTGGCGGCAAAACAGGCCCTACTGTATCGCGGGCTGTTTCTTCCTGCGCTTAACAGAGCGTGAGGCAGCTTCAATTTCTTTTCTAGTCACTCAGACTGTGGGGTTTTTGCCGATTTGTTGTGGTATATTTTAATTTAATTTAATTTGATATACTTTTGGTTTATGATTCTTGGGCCTTGAAGGAGACAGTTAAATTTAAAAAAAAAAAGAAGAGAAGAACTGCTTTATTTTTAGTTTGTGGGTTAGTCCTTCCTTACTGGGGGATATTTATTTATCTGGTAGTTAATGCCGTCGCGTCCACAGTGTTTGGTGTGCGGCTCACGCAGGGGCGCAGTCTCGGACGCCGAGGTCTGCTGGGGCTGCGCAGTTGCTTCAACCACTATGGAGCCGGAGATTCAAGATAAGACTTGTGAGGGAGCTCAAAGTCTGTCTGCGATGGGGGAAGGAGAGTCCCTTCTGGAAGTTCCGTCCGTGCCTCTTATCGAAAGCCACATGGGGTCAACTAGTTCCGTTGCTCCAACAGGGCCTTGGTGGCGCTTGGAGGTTTTTCTCCAGATTTTGTGCTGATAATGCATCAAGCATATTGCTTGTGACATCAGGGTGCTGTTGCAGATCCGTCACCGCTTGGGGCTGCGGTAGTGCAATCAGGCTCAGAAAAGATTGGAAGCGGTTTGGTGAGACCTCTTAAGAGGGCTCGATCTCTCGAGGATCAGCCTTTAGAGTCGGATTGGCTGGACACAGAAGACTTAGATTTAGAGCCAGAATCAGGAATGGAAGAACAAGAGGAAGGTGAGATTCCGGAGCCAGAGGATCAGGCGAGAATTATAAGAGTATTTCGGAAGGAACAGCTTACTACGCTCATTTTGGAGTCCCTTTAGGCGCTCAACCTTGCTTCGGTCCAGCAATCGGAGGAGGGGGGTCTGGAGGACTCTCTCATTCAGGCTGTGCGGCAAACTCAGGCGGTGTTTCCCGTTCACTGAGTAGTTGACCAGATGATTCAAGATGAATGGGATTTGCCAGAAGCCGGTTTACGCAGCATTAGAGCTATGAATAGGCTCTACCCCTTGGCTGATAAGGAGAAGGAGAGGTTTCGTTCTCTGCGTATAGATGCAGCAGTATCGGTGGTCACAAAAAAGACGACTATTCCGGTAGAAGGCAGTGCGGCCTTGAAAGATGCGCAAGATAGAAAGGTGAACGGCTTATTGAAGCAAGCCTTTGAGGTTAATGCTCTCTCATTGCAAGCTTCTATTTGCGGGGCTTGGGTGGCGAGAGCTTACCTTAGGTGGTCACAGCGCTTGCAGCAACTGACTCAGCAGGCACAGGAACGCTTAATGGATGTGACACTGCAGGAATCAGGATCGGCTTATTTAGCAGATGTCCACTATGATTTGATCAGGGCGTTAGCGAATAGTATCGCTTCCTTGATAGCCGCGCGTCGTTATCTGTGGTTAAGAAATTGAGCGGCGGATAGTTCCTCCAAGTCACGTCTTAGTAAACTACCTTTTAAGGGGAAGTTGTTGTTTGGTGAGGATCTTGACAAGTTGGTCAATGATTTGGGGGAATCCAAAGGAGGAAGGTTGCCAGAAGATAAGCCTATAATTATTTAGTCATTAAACTTCCTGAACGATTACCACTGGTATGCAAAAACAGTCCAATTCATTCAATAATCTAAACTCTGCAACTTGAAATCTTCTAATGTTATCACTCAATAGAGATCAGGTCTCAGATAAAACTAATTGCACTTAGCCATGGACTAACAGCCTTCTGTATGTGCTAGTTTTCACATCAATGACCGTTCTCTATGATTTTTTAACGTGCTCTTACTGTTGTATATGAATGAAATGTTTCACTTAGCTTAAAAAATATATCGGTCAATCCCGACGCCTTCTTTCAGGTCCCAAGCGTTTCACTGTGGTCAGTTTCTTCAGGGAATTGCCCATCAAATTTAACATATTCAACTACCAAAAAAGATAAAAATAATAATAAAAATAAAATGACATCATCCTTGTGTTTCATGTTGCTATCTAAAATACATCAGTGGAGACGTTAAGAATTCATTTTACCTTTAGATGCTGCCCACGTATCCTTCATCACCGGAGGACATTCCCAACGGTTAACATTATTATTCTCTGACAGAAAAACGCCACGCATGTGGAGTACAAGCTGGTTCAGAATATTTAAAGCTTCTTGCTTAATGAGTCCTATTGGAACCCCATGAGGCTCGTTGGTGTCTGAGGTTACTGCCATTTAACCCTAATAAACTATACTAAACATTGGCTCGTTTATCATTATAACGAACCTTTTTCATTTGGTGCGAACACTTCCATAAACTTAAAGGCCCCAAGAAAACCTTACTATACTGTGGCTTGTGTATCACTGTACCAAACCGTTATTATTCAGCACGAAGATTGCCATGATGGACTTCACTCTTTCTCTTCCCATTATGTAATTAGTATGGCTCCTATAGAATCACAAACAGACTGCCCAATCGAGCTTAACATTTAACCCATGTGGGGTTACCGAACTCAAGGTAAATATCCATTTTTGTTCCTTCAATAGTAATGTTTTCTCAATCGTCTTACCCTTTATACCAGAGTGAACCTGTTCTATGCAGAAGCACCTCAATTGTTCAAAAATATGGTGCTTATCTGTACAATGTTGTACTAATGGCGCTTCCAATGTTCTACATTTCAACTGACTGCAATGTTCTCTCATCCTTATTTTAAACAATCGGGTTGTCTTCCCAACGTATAATAAACCACAGGGGCAGACAATCGCATATATTACATTGGATGATGTACATGTCGTGTGTTGTTTCAATTTATAAGTTGACCCCTTATGCGTGAATTGTTGAATCTCCATTGTAATATCGCAAATGTTGCAATTACCGCATTTTTGATGATATTACTTGCGTTGTTGAAACCCTGGAAATCTCTGGAGGTAATATCGACAGACATAGTTGTTCTTTAAAATTACTATTTATACACCACACACAACGGAATTTTTTGTCTTGCAATCCTGGAATAACTCTCAACACATTGCTATGCTTTTTAATAATCTTTTGAATGCCTTTACTCAGCGGAGAAATTTTTTTAACTAAATTTATATAAACTTCTTCCTCACCTTTCCTGCTGACAGTATTTTGTGATCGTCTTATTAATAGCTGACTCCGGTCATTATACAAAGCCCTAGTGTATGCCTGTGTGACAACCCTATGGGGATACCCCCTCTTTTCGAAATTCTTCATTAAAAGACGAGACTTCCTTTTAAAGTCTTCCTTATTGGAGCAGTTTCTTCTATATCGCAAAAACTGTGACACTGGTAAGCTCTCCTTCAAATTCCTAGGGTGTGCACTTCCATAGTGCAAGAATGTATTCCGATAGGTTTCCTTCCTGTACAACTGATGTTTCCCAGGGCTTCTGGTGATTAAAACATCCAGATAAGTGATGGTGTCGTGATGGAATAAATATGTAAACTTTATCCAAGGATCGCATATATTCACCCAATCAAAAAAACTTTGAAATTCCTGCTCAGAGCTCTGCCAGAGTAAAAAAACATCATCTATGTATCTATTCCACGCTTTTATGTGTTGTCTAAACGGGGACTTTTCAATCCATCATTTTTCAAAATTCCCCATATACAGGTTAGCTATGGAGGGGGCACACGTAGCCCCCATAGCTACCCCTGATACCTGTTGAAAAATTATTCCATCGAAGACAAAAAAATTCTTGCAAATTGCCAAATTGGCCAATTATAATAAAAATGTTAACTGTGATTCGCCCACATCACCACGAGCTTTTAACGATTGCTCAACCAAAGAAAGTGCTGCTGTTTGTGGAATACTTGTATAGAGTGAAACTATATCCATGGTAACCAGTAACACATCGGAATGACCCGCCCAGTGAGATAAACCTTGCAAAATATTCAAAAAATGAGTGGAATCTTGCACGTAAGATGGAATCAATCTAATTAATGGACGTAAGTACGAATCCAAAAAAGTTGAAACTGGTTCTAATACCGATCCTCTTGTCGATACTATGGGTCTCCCCGGGGGGTTATGTAAATCCTTATTTATTTAGCTGTATTTATATCCCGCTTTTTGCCGGGTCAAAGCGGTGTTACATAGAAGGGTGGGGGAATTAAGTTGGTAGGGCGGGGCCATCACCAGGGAGGCAACATTAATGATTTTGACATGGTACAGACTTTGGACATGGGACAGACATTGGACATGGGCAGGTTACTGTAGTTTGAATCAGAGGTTCTTGGTGGACGAGATCAGAGGTTAGTTCGCTTTTTGGTGGGGGTCGTGTTGAGGTATTCCTGGAACAGGGTGGTTTTCAGCTGTTTCCTGAAAGATGGTAGATCGGCGTTGTTTCTGAGATAACTCGGTAAAGAGTTCCATAGGGATGGAGCGTAAAGTTCAAAGGCTCGGTTGCAGGTCCGTTGCAAGCATTTAGTTCTTTTGTGGGGGATGGTGAGTGAATTGCTGGAGGTTTGTCTGGTAGTTCTGCTGTGGGCTGGACGAGACAGTAGGGTGCGAAGCTGTGAGTTCTGTGCTTGATGGATGGCTTTGTGGGTGAGTAGGATGGCTTTGTATTTAGACCTTGCTTCGAAGGGAAGTATGTGTAGGTCTTTCAGAATTGGGGTGATGTGGTCGGTTTTCTTTGCAGTCTGGATGATTCTTGCCGTGGTGTTTAGTGCTGTTCGGAGGGGGTTTGTCTGTGTGGCTGGAAGGCCGTGGTAGATTATGTTGCAGTAGTCCAGATGTGGGAGCGTCAAGGCTTGCATTACAGTTCGGAAGTGTTGATGGTCAAGCAGGGGTCTAAGACGTTGCACCATTCTTGCTTTGTGGAATATAATTCCGGAGGTCTTGGTGATTTGCTGCTTTAAGGTGAGGGCTTGGTCAATAATTATGCCCAAGTATCGTATTTGTGGTTGTATTTGAATGCTTGTGGGTCCTATAGTGAGGTGTGTAGGTGGGGTGAAATCTGGGTCTCTAGTGACTATGAGGGCTTCTGTTTTCTTCATGTTGATGGATAGGTTGTTTGCTCGTAACCAGTCGGACACCTCGGCGAAGCATGCTGATAGATGGGTGTTTGTTGGGTCCGTGGTTGTAATGGGGTACCAGGATTGGATTGTAATGGATTTTTGGTACCAGGTAGAATTTTGCTGTAGTTGGTGCTACTACATTTAAATAGTGGTATTCTTTTAAATCCAAAAATCGATCATTTAAAGCTGCATGGGTGATTCTCTTGATCTCCTGCTGTATATCCTTTGTAGGATCTTCCAATAATGCTTTATACGTCAACTGATCTTGTAATTGTCGCTTCGCTTCAGAAATATAATTATTCCAATTCATCACCACCATGGCTCCACCCTTTATCAGCCTGCCGTATTACGATATCGGTACGGCTCCGTAAATTTTTCAAAGTGATACATTCTTTATGTCAGTCTAGTTTGTCGCTGTTTACATGAATCTTCCAAAGCCCGTATATCTTGCATCACCAATTTTTTAAACAGTGACAATGTCAGGTGGAGAGGACGTGGTGGACTCCATGTAGATTTTAGAGGTAACTTTATTCTAGCTATATTTTGCGATGACATCACAGTTTCCACTGCCCCCTCATTTTGTGGTTCCACCATTGGGTCTGCCTGGCTTTCTGAAGAAGCAAAAAAATATTTTAAAGCCAATTTTCTCGTGAGACCCTCAAAATCAATACAGAACTGAAATTAATCATATTGTATTGTAGGAATAAAGGCCAACCCTTTACTCAATAATTTAATCGAATCCTCGGATAACATTTTATCAGATATATTAATCACCAAATCTGGCTCCAAAATCGATGTTGAGAAAACATCTATTTCTTCCGCTGATTGCGCCATTCGTATTGCTGTCCCTTGTCTTCTCCTTTCTTTTTTTTCTTTTTTTCTTCGGTCTCTCCGGACAAAAAATCGTCCCTTGAAGACTTACTAGAATCAGAGCTCCCTTCGGATGTATCTTCAAACATTACTTGTTTTTTATTAATCTGTTGTTTCCTTTTAGCATTTTGCCACGGATAGACATTTAGTATAGTTTATTAGGGTTAAATGGCAGTAACCTCAGACACCAACGAGCCTCATGGGGTTCCAATAGGACTCATTAAGCAAGAAGCTTTAAATATTCTGAACCAGCTTGTACTCTGCATGTGCGGCGTTTTTCTGTCAGAGAATAATAATGTTAACCATTGGGAATGTCCTCCGGTGATGAAGGATACGTGGGCAGCATCTAAATATACGGTAAAATGAATTCTTAACGTCTCCACTGATGTATTTTAGATAGCAACATGAAACACAAAGATGATGTCATTTTATTTTTATTATTATTTTTATCTTTTTTGGTAGTTGAATATGTTAAATTTGATGGGCAATTCCCTGAAGAAACTGACAACAGTGAAACGCTTGGGGCCTGAAAGAAGGCGTCGGGATTGACCGATATATTTTTTTAAGCTAAGTGAAACATTTCATTCATATACAACAGTAAGAGCACGTTAAAAAATCATAGAGAACGGTCATTGATGTGAAAACTAGCACATACAGAGGGCTGTTAGTCCATGGCTAAGTGCAATTAGTTTTATCTGAGACCTGATCTCTATTGAGTGATAACATTAGAAGATTTCAAGTTGCAGAGTTTAGATTATTGAACGAATTGGACTGTTTTTGCATACCAGAAGATAAGCCTAAGCAGGGGATGTCTTTCCGGCTTCGCGAGGTCAGTTTGGAGACGTCAGGTGTTTTCGTACCTCACGGTTGGGAGGTTTCCAAAGAGGACGATTTGCTTCGCGAGGTCAAGGGTTTCGAGGTTTTCGAGGAGCGGGTAGAGGGTTTGCAGCTCCCTCCTCTGCGGCAATTAGAAAACCACAATGAAGCGAGGTGGGCTCGGGTAAGAATTCAGCTGGTAGGAGGTCGGCTTCAGGAGTTTCTTCCTGTCTGGGTCCAGATAACGTCCGACCAGTGGGTTTTGGAAGTAATACGCAAAGGTTATACTCTCGAATTTGCTTGTCCGGTACTAGATTCATTTGTTCTTTCTCCTTGCAAAGAGCAGCAGAGAACGTTCGTGGTTCGACAGACATTAGATTGTCTCTTACAGTTGGGAGCAGTGGTGCCGGTTCCACAGGAGCTCTGCGGCATCGGTCGTTACTCTATTTATTTCGTAGTGCCAAAGAAGGACGGACCTTCTGTCCTATTCTGGACCTCAAGGGGGTAAATCACTGTCTACGAGTGTCTCATTTTTGAATGGAAACATTGTGGTCGGTAATAGTGGCGGTTCGACAGGGGAAATTCTTGACATCCTTCGATCTTACCGAGGCATATTTACACATCCCTATCAAATCAGATCATCAGAGGTTTCTAAGATTCGCACTCCCATGGGGCATTTTCAGTTTCAGGCATTGCCCTTCGGTCTAGAAACGGCTCCGCGCACCTTCACCATGGTTATGGTGGTGGTAGCGGCGGCTCTGCAAAAAGAAGGAATATTAGTTCATTCTTATCTCAACGATTGGTTGATTCGGGCAAAATCCAAGGCCGAGTGTGTTCCGGTTACAAGCAGAGTGGTGCAGTTCCTTTAGAGTCTCTCAGGTTCTAGAGTACTTGGGAGTGCGATTCGACACTCGAGTGGGAGCAGTGTTTCTGCCGGATAGGCAGGCTCAGGCCCTGCGGCATCTAGCACGCAAGTTTATAACGATGCCAGCTCCGTCAGCTTGGAATATCTTGAATGGCGGTGACCCTGGAGGTAGTACCATGGGCCAGAGCACACATGCGTCCTTTACAGAGATCGTTACTCTGGCGGTGGTCGCATCAGAATGATTCTCTGACCAAACGTCTTCCCTGTCCTTTGCAAGTCAGGCAGTCCCTTCAGTGGTGGCTTTGCCCAAGAAATCTGGTGGCAGGCATGCCACTGGAGCAGCCGCAGTGGCTTCTGGTGTTGACAGATGCAAGTCTCGCAGGTTGGGGAGCTCATTGCGGGGAACACTTCACACAAGGAAGTTGGAACGAGCAGGCGGCCAAATGGTTGATCAACCATCTGGAACTTCGGGCAGTGGCACTAGCACTTCAGGTGTTCGAAACCTCGGTGCGAGATCGAGCGGTACGAGTGCTGTCTGACAATGCCACGACAGTGGCTTACGTCAATCGACAGGGGGGCACGGGAAGCGTGGCCCTGGAGGAGGAAGCAGGTGCTCTGTTCACCTGGGTGGAGCCTCGGCTGCAGGTGATCTCGGCGGCGCACATTGCGGGAACGGACATTGTGATGGCAGACTTTCTCAGCAGAGTCCGAGTGGATGCCGGAGAGTGGGAGCTTCATCCGGAAGTGTTTGCTCAGATAGTCAACAGGTGGAGTCCTCCGATTATGGATCTCATGGCAACCTTTTGGTTGGCCAAGGCAAATCGCTTTTACAGCAGAAGGCGAGAACGGATGTCGGAGGGTATCGATGCCCTGATGCAGCAATGGCCATCGCACGTCCTTCTCTATGTTTTTCCCCCCATGAGCTCACATAGGGCGAGTGGTTCAGCACATCGAAGCGCATCGAGGGAGAGTAGTGTTAGTAGCACCAGATTGGCCGAGACGTCCGTGGTATGCCGATCTGGTTCGACTGCTCGATGGGGAACCTTGGCGACTGCCCGCAACACCGAATCTTCTGATTCAAGGTCCGCTCTGAATGCCTCAGGTGGATTGGTTCTCGCTTATGGCTTGGCCATTGAAAGGGCGAGGTTAAGGAAAAAAGTTTATTTTGGAGCAGTGATTGCGACCTTACTTCAGGCCAGAAAGAGATCCACCTGCCTAGCGTATGTATGAGTATGGCGTATTTTTGAGGACTGGTGTTCTCAATGTCAGATCCGCTCATCCACGGTTTCCGTGCCTATGGTATTAAGTTTTTTGCAGGACGGTTTTGATAAGGGTCTGGCAGCCAGCTCCTTAAGAGTCCAGCTGGCAGCTCTTTCTTGCTATCGAGGAAAGGTCCAGGGAGTGGCCTTTTTCTAAAAGCGGTATCTCGGTTACGACCTTCTCGCAGAATGGTTTCTCCTTCGTGGGATCTCAACTTGGTTCTCGGGGCATTGACTAGGGAACCTTTTGAGCCTTTGCACCAACCTTCGATCAAAGATTTAACTTTAAAGACAGTATTTCTGGTGGCTATTTGTTTGTCACGCCGAATTTCGGAGTTGCAGGCGTTGTCCTGTCAAGAGCCATTTCTGCCTTTTTCTAGGGAAAAGGTGGTGTTGCGGCCAGTGCCATCATTTTTGCCTAAGGTGGTTTCTCCTTTTCACACGAATCAATCAGTTTCGTTGCACGTATTGGGTGTTGCGGGGAGAACGCGTTGGACCGTAGTTTGTGTCGGTTGGACATAGAGGGTCTTGCATCAATACTTAAAGGTCCCGGAGACCTTCTGCAAATCTGAGTGCTGTGGCAAGGAGGCCTATCCGGAGTCTGGGGGAGGACAAAGAGACAGGGAATTCACCTTAGTAAAGGGCCCCCTTTCACCAAATCAGGATAGGAAAGCCACAAACACCTCTAGAAATCAGAAAGCTTCCACGTGGCCCATAAGAACATAAGATATGCCATACTGGGTCAGACCAAGGTCCATCAAGCCCAGTATCCTGTTTCCAACAATGGCCAATCTAGGTCATACGTACCTAGCAGTTTCCCCAAAAGGCCCACATTTCATGCTCCCCCTAGTGGAAGGAAGGGGAGAGGATACAGGGCCCAGAACCCCTTAGGCAGTGAATGCTCCAAGCACTCAGGTGCCCGAAGTCAGGCTGATTGCCATCACCTGGGTAGGGAGGAGTTGGAGCTAGAGCTCTGGAAGTATAAACCTAGGCCAGAGTGTGAGAGAGGGGGAAGAGAAGCAGGAAGCCAGGCTGACACGAGCAGAAGCACAGATGCAAGCAAGGGAAGCTTGATTGGTGCTGAGCAGAGCAGAGGAACTGAGCTTTCAGGAGAAAGTGCTAATTGGCATATAGCATGTCTGCAGGAGAGTTTGGAGCCAGGAATAAGAGAGACTCCAAGATCCCCCGGGAGGCTGTTAGCTGAGCACTGTGAGCAAGACGGGGAGTCAGAACCTATGCAGCTGGGAGAGCCCGAGCTAAAGCTGAATGATGAGGACACTCCCATGGACTGTTCCTTTTGCCAAGCTTTAAACCTGGGAACTTAGAGAAAGCAAGCCATTTCTGAAAGAAAGTCTTCCAGGAAAAAGGTACCCGTAGTCCACAAGCAGGGTGACCGTGATTCCCTCGTGTTTTTAAAGGGGAAGTTTACGGGGACTAAAGAGCAAGCCTGGAACTGTGATAAGTTTGTTAATCACCTGCTGCTGGAATGAGGACACTGGGGTAAGCTAAAGTAGCTATTATAACAAAGCTTTCTTTTGCCCCTGGATTATGTTTGTTACTTGGAAGGTAACCAAGAAAGGTTTGAAGCTGAATAGAAGCTAAACTACCACAGACTTTAAATGTGATTTTGTTTTTGTGCTTTACCCAGCAAGGCTAAAAAGGAGTGCAATATCCTTGCTGTTAAAGACTGTGTATCCTGAACTATAGAGAGCCTTTAAACAGCCATTTTGTGTTTGGGTTTGTTTTTGGACAATTCTCTGCTTCAAAGAGTCCTGAAAAACTAATCCTGTATGTGGTATGAACGAACCATTGTGTACAAAAATACATTTCTGTCATTTGCCTTACCTCTTTGAGCCTAACTACAACTTTTTGCCTGATGCACCCATACAGTTAAACAAAGACTACATTTCCCAGAGGGCACTGCGGGAAAAATAGTTTGGAAAAAGCGGATAGCAGAAAGTTCCTCTATTAACCACATCCCTCTAAGCTAGAGGCGAGTGGTGGTGGCGTGACAGTAGCGTAGTTGTGAGGATTTTCTAGCACTCAGGATTTCTACCATTCAAGATTTTCCACCATCCAGGATATACACTTACAAGAGAGGTAGCACAGAAGGTTGGTGGAAAAGACAAATTCTTATTTGTTCTTCGAGAGTCAACGCATGAACAAGGTATCGCCAGAGATGGATCCAAAAGAGCTGGTACAATGGATGGCCACTCAGTTTCAACGGCAGCAGGAGTTGGCCCAGCTAGCGCAAGAGAATGCGGCGGCAGCTAGGAGGGAGCAGCAAAAGCCTGTCCTGGACTTAGTGGAAGCCCTTATTACTTCCCAGAGGCAAGGAAGTGGAGGAACACTAACCCCGGAGGGACCAGCGATGCCGCAAATGGACAATCTAGCAGGCCCACACACCAGCGGGGCATTTAATTTTGGAAAACTTTCTCCCGATGATGACATAGATGACTTCTTGGAGTCATTTGAGAGGGTGGCTCAAGCTGTGGGTTGGCTAGATAGCCAGTGGGCGGTGAGATTGGCAACCTCCTTAACAGGAGAAGCACTAGCCGCATATAGGGCTATGCCAGTTGCCCAGGCCATGGACTATAATTCTGTGAAAAATGCAATTAGAGACCGATTAGGGTTAACGAAAATGTTGTATCACCGTATGTTTAGAGCCATGGTCTTAAAGGCCGGAGAGACACCTAAGGCCTTAAGCCAGAGGATTCGAGGTTTAGCTTTAAAGTGGCTAGCCCCGGGAAGGAACACTATGGATATGGTGGTGGATATGGTGATACTGGAGCAATTTATGGCTGCAGTACCAAAAAGTGTACAATCTTTTCTGATTCAACAAAACTGGCAGAGCACAGGAGAGGCAATCCTTTTGGCGGAGCGCTACATGGAAGCTGAATTGGCGTTTCTCCCAAAGGCGGGCCCTCCAAAAGTAGGGGCAGAGGCCAGTTTTGATTTATCAGAAAAGAAACAGGGAAATAATGCAAAATGTATGAAAACTTGTGTGTCTGCTTATGAGGGTAAGTGGGCTGAAAAAAAATGCTATCGTTGTGGGGAGATGGGACACCTGCAGAGGGGATGCAAAGCCCGCATTGGATTAACTGGTACCAATGTGAAACACCTAGGAGAGGGATTTCTCTTAAGTGTTAACATACAGGGGGTTGCTACCCATGCTCTGCTCGACTCTGGGGCCGACCAAAGCATGGTGTCACAAAAGCTTTGGCAGGCAATTGAGGCCCAGGATGAGTCTCGCCAGAGGAAGCTGGAAGGGCAGGTCCAAATTAGGTGCATCCATGGTGCTGCCTCTTTCTACCCTGTGTATAAAGTGGTGATAAAAGGGTTGGGGGCGCAGAAATTAATTCTCGTGGCAGTGGTTCCAAAACTGCCCTATGATTTGGTATTGGGAAGAGATTGGCCCCAGTTTAGGGAAGGATTAGAGAAAGGCCTTGGGAGAAAAGGGTATAGGATGGTAACGGTGGTCCCTGGCCCTCTTTTTGAGAATCCCTGAAAGCCAAGTGAGAACCCAGGGAAAGAACCCCTGGGAGGTGTTGCTCCCCTTAAACAGAAGTTTAAATTAAAATTTTGTAAGATATCCGAGAAGGCCCAGGCTCCCAGGAGGGTGTCCCCGCAAGCCGCAGGATATGATTTATGCAGCGCTGAAGATCGGGTGATACCCAGCCGTGGAAAGGCTCTCATTGATACCAGCCTTCAGATGGAGATGCCCGTAGGATGTTATGGTCGGATAGCACCGCGATCAGGTCTGGCTCTGAAATATCTCCTGGACGTTGGGGCTGGGGTGATTACACTCCCTCTATAATCAGGGTCAAAGGTATTACTGTTTAATTTTGGCAACGAAGACTACCATGTGAAGGTGGGAGACCGGATTGCCCAACTGCTGTGCGAGCGAGTGGGGTTTCCCCCACTGGAAGAGGTCCCCATGCTGTCTCCTACGGAACGAGGAGCCTCTGGATTTGGTTCCACCGGATGGGCCAGGATGAAAAGCCTGACAGCCACCTGTGGAGAGAGAAAGGAGGAGACTGAGAAGGACGACCTGGGACCTCAAGTGGCAGACTGCAGGAAGAACCTGGAGCCCCAAACAGGGGAAGAACTATCTTTGGTCCAGAGGCGGGATCTGGTTCGACTGTTGGAGAGGATCCCAGATGTACTGACCCCGATCCCTGGTGAAACCCGACTGGTGGCGCATGAGATCCTGACGCCACCGGGGAAGGTGGTCAGACAACGACCCTACCGCCTACCAGAAGCTAAAAAGTAGGAGGTCGTAGCACAGGTGCGCGAGATGTTGGCGATGGGTGTCATTGAAGAATCAAGGAGCCCGTGGTGCAGTCCCATTGTTCTGGTTCCAAAACCGGATGGTACATTGCGCTTCTGTATAGATTTCAGAATGAAATGAGAGTCAGAAGCTGTAAAGATGTCTTACACATTGGAACATGGAACGTACGAAGCATGAACCAAGGGAAGTTGGAGGTGGTCAAG
The DNA here is from genome assembly GCA_033557465.1 of Ichthyophis bannanicus. Lineage (NCBI taxonomy): Eukaryota > Metazoa > Chordata > Amphibia > Gymnophiona > Ichthyophiidae > Ichthyophis > Ichthyophis bannanicus. Next base: position 300,913,172 of record CM066040.1, on the reverse strand, counting down.
AATGAAATGGAACGTGTACAACTTGATCTGTTGGGTGTCAGCGAACTGAAATGGACTGGCATGGGGCACTTTGCATCAGATGATCACATGGTCTACTATGCTGGAAATGAAAGACAAAGAAGAAATGGTGTTGCATTTATAATAAAGAAGAAACTTGTGTCTCTTGGGGAAACTGCTAGGTACATATGACCTAGATTGGCCACTGTTGGAAACTGAATACTGGGCTTGATGGACCTTGGTCTGACCCAGTATGGCATATCTTATGTTCTTATGTAAACTTGCAAGAACTGTAATGAAATACAATGCAGTCAGCGAATGCTTAATCTCTATTCGTCTACGAGGATTGCCTATCAACACAACTATAATTCAAGTATATGCCCCAACAACAGCTGCTGAAGAGAATGAAATTGAAGAGTTCTATGAACAAGTACAAGCTGAAATTGACAGAACATGCAAACAGGATATCCTGATAGTCATGGGTGACTGGAACACGAAAGTTGGCAACAAAGAAGGCGGCAAAGTAGTTGGAAAATATGGACTTGGCAACAGAAATGAAGCTGAAGAAAGACTGATAGAATTCTGCAAGACCAATGATCTATTCATCTCAAACACCTTCTTCCAGCAACACAAGCGGCGACTGTACAAATGGACTTCACCGAATGGATTATATAAAATCAAATTGACTACATATGTGGAAGTCAACGATGGAAAAGCTCTGTAACATCAACAAAGACAAAACCTGGAGCTGACTGTGGTACAGATCATCAACTACTAGTATGCCAACTCAAGCTAAAGTTGAAAAAGAGCAAACCACTCATGAATGCAGCAAAATATGACCTTGAGAATATACCACTGGAATTTAAAGACTGCCTGCAAAATCGATTTGCTGCTTTAGATACAAATGACAGAGCTCCGGAAGAGTTATGGAATGACATCAAGAAGGTTGTGTTGGAAGAAAGCGAGAAGTCTCTACAAAAGGTGAAAAAGCAAAAACGGCCAAAATGGATGATGGAAGAAACTCTGAAAATTGCCCAGAAACGCAGAGAAGCTAACGCCAGAGGAGAAAGAAAGACAATCGCAGAACTCAACAGAGATTTCCAACGTGCAGCAAGACAGGACAAGGAAAAGTACTACAATGACACTTGCAAGGAAATAGAAGCAGAAACTATTAGAGGAAGAACAAGATCGGCTTTCCTAAAGCTACGAGAGTTAAAGAAAAAGTTCCAGCCTCGAAATGGAATGTTAAAAGATGCTCAAGGTTCTATGTTGAATGATGCTGAGAAGATCAAAAAAAGGTGGAAGGAATATACAGAGTTTTTATATGATAAAGATCAAGTGGACCAACTGCCGTTTCAACCTGTACCTTATGATCGGGAAACACTGGTGATGAAAGAAGAAGTTGAAGCAGCATTGAAAGCCTTATCAAAGAACAAAGCACCAGGCATTGATAGCATTCCCATAGAAGTATTGCAGCCATCTGATGCAGCTGTTACCGTACTCACAAGGCTCTGCCAAGAAATATGGAAGACAACATCATGGCCAACTGACTGGAAAAGATCTGTGTTTATACCAATACTAAAGAAAGGTGATCCAACTTACTGTGGAAATTATCGCACAATCGCTCTGATCCCACATGCCAGCAAGATTCTACTGAAGATTATTCAAAAGAGACTACAACCATACCTGGAACAAGAACTACCTGAAGTGCAAGCAGGGTTCAGGAAAGGGCGAGGAACGAGAGACATCATTGCGGATGTGAGATGGATCCTTGAAAAGACTAAAGAATACCAAAAGGATATCTATTTGTGCTTTATCGACTATAGCAAGGCTTTTGACTGTGTAAACCATGAGAAACTCTGGGCCACATTAAGAAGCATGGGTATACCAGAACACCTGATCGTTCTCTTGCGCAATCGGTACATTGATCAAGAAGCAACAGTTCGAACGGAACAAGGAGAAACAGAATGGTTTAAAATAAGCAAAGGTGTAAGACAAGGCTGCATACTTTCCCCCTACCTGTTTAATTTATATGCAGAACAAATCATCAGAGAAGCAGGATTGTATGAAGACAACAGAGGTGTGAAGATTGGTGGAAGACTCATCAACAACCTTCGCTATCCTGATACCACCACATTACTGGCTGAAAGTGAAGATGATCTGAAACATTTGCTTCTATCAAAGAACATAGTCTCAAAATGGGCCTGCACCTTAATGTAAAGAAGACAAAGATCATGACAACTGGCATAATCAACAGGTTCATCGTTGAAGGAGAAGAAATTGAAATTGTGAACAACTTTAACCTACTTGGATCAACTATCAATAAAGAAGCAACAAGCAGTCAAGAAATCAAACGACGCATTGCTCTTGGCAGAATGGCTATGAAAGACCTAGATAAGATTCTCAAGAGCAGAGATGTCTCTCTCCATACAAAGATTCGACTTGATCAAGTCATGGTATTTTTAACATCATCATATGGATGTGAAAGCTGGACAGTGAAAAAGATAGACAGGAAGAAAATTGATGCCTTTGAATTATGGTGCTGGCGGCGAATACTGTGTATAGCATGGACTGCCCGAAGAACAAACCAGTCGGTACTAGAGGAGATCAAACCTAAGCTTTCTTTAGAAGCTCAGATGACAAGACTTCGACTTTCATACTTTGGACACATCATGCGAAGAGAGAGATCATTAGAGAAAGACATTATGCTTGGCAAGATAGAAGGTCAACGCAAAAGAGGAAGGCCAGCAATGAGATGGACCGATTCAATAACAGCAGCTACAGATACCAGTCTGTCAACAATGAGCCGCCTGACTGAAGACCGAACACAATTTAGGATAGCTATCCAGAGGGTTGCCATGAGTTGACTCCGACTCGACGGCACTTAACAACAACAACAACAACATAGATTTCAGTCAGGTAAATGCCATCTCGGTCTTCGACGCTTACCCGATGCTCCGTATCGAGGAGCTTTTGGACCACTTGGGGCAGGCTCAGTTTTTGACCATCCTAGACATGACGAAGGGGTACTGGCAGATTCCGTTGACTAGGGAATCTTGGCCGAAGACTGCCTTCAGCACCCCAATTGGGCTATTCCAGTTTAAGAGGATGCCCTTTGGACTTCACAGCGCCGCGGCAATCTGCCAGAGACTGGTGGATCAAGTCCTGCGTCCTCATCAAGAATATGCTTTCGCATATATGGACGACATTATTATCCACAGTTGCAGTTGGGTAGAACATATCCCGAGGGTTGAAGCCGTCCTGCGATCTATGAGGCAGGCGGACCTCACCCTGAACCCGAGCAAGTGTGCCTTCGCCAAAGCGAGAAGTGAAATACCTGGGGCATATGGTAGGATGAGGAAGGATTAAGCCCTTGATTGACAAAGTGGACAGTATCAAGAACTTTCCCCGTCCCACAACAAAGAAGCAATTAAGTTTTCTAGGCCTGATTGGCTACTACAGGAGGTTCTTGTCACGCTTTGTGGAAGAAAGTTCCATCTTCACAGACATGTTAAAAAAGAATTGCCCAAATCAACTCCATTGGACCCCGGAAGCAGAGAGGGCTTTCACCAGATTAAAAGGGCGGCTATGCACGGCCCCAGTATTACGCGGGATGGATTTCACGCAGCCCTTCATTGTACAGACGGATGCCTCAGAGGTAGGCTTAGGGGCCGTCTTGTCCCAAAAGCATGAAGGAAATGAGCATCCTGTGATGTTCCTTAGTAGGAAGTTGTCCTCGGCAGAGCAACACTACTCTACGATTGAGAAAGAGTGCCTCGCCATCAAATGGGCAATAGAGACCCTCCGGTTCTACCTCACCGGACGAAAATTCCTGATAGTTACCGATCACGCAATCTTGAAGTGGCTCCAGCAGATGAAGAACCACAATGCACGATTAACCAGATGGTACATGGCCCTGCAAGCTTTTGATTTTAAGGTAGAGCATCGGGCAGGGAAACTACACCATAATGCAGATGCCTTATCTAGGATTACGGACTGTTCGGAGGAGCTTCAACAACCTCCGCCAGCCCGTAATATCTTAAGTAGGGGGGTATGTGGCAGGGAGGACAAAGAGACAGGGAATTCACCTTAATAAAGGGCCCCCTTTCACCAAATCAGGGTAGGAAAGACACAAACACCTCTAGGAATCAGAAAACTTCCACGTGGCCCACATTTCATGCTCCCCCTAGTGGAAGGAAGGGGAGAGGATACAGGGCCCAGAACCCCTTAGGCAGTGAATGCTCCAAGCACTCAGGTGCCTGAAGTCAGGCTGATTGCCATCACCTGGGTAGGGAGGAGTTGGAGCTAGAGCTCTGGAAGTATAAACCTAGGCCAGAGTGTGAGAGAGGGGGAAGAGAAGCAGGAAGCCAGGCTGACACGATCAGAAGCACAGATGCAAGCAAGGGAAGCTTGATTGGTGCTGAGCAGAGCAGAGGAACTGAGCTTCCAGGAGAAAGTGCTGATTGGCATATAGCACGTCTGCAGGAGAGTTTGGAGCCAGGAATAAGAGAGACTCCAAGATCCCCCGGGAGACTGTTAGCTGAGAACTGTGAGCAAGACGGGGAGTCAGAACCTATGCAGCTGGGAGAGCCTGAGGTAAAGCTGAATGATGAGGACACTCCCATGGACGGTTCCTTTTGCCAAGCTTTAAACTTGGGAACGAAGAGAAAGCAAGCCATTTCTGAAAGAAAGTCTTCCAGGAAAAAGGTACCCATACTCCACAAGCAGGGTGACCGTGATTCCCTCGTGTTTTTAAAGGGGAAGTTTACGGGGACTAAAGAGCAAGCCTGGAACTGTGATAAGTTTGTTAATCACCTGCTGCTGGAATGAGGACACTGGGGTAAGCTAAAGTAGCTATTATAACAAAGCTTTCTTTTGCCCCTGGATTATGTTTGTTACTTGGAAGGTAACCAAGAAAGGTTTGAAGCTGAATAGAAGCTAAACTACCACAGACTTTAAATGTGATTTTGTTTATGTGCTTTACCCAGCAAGGCTAAAAAGGAGTGCAATATCCTTGCTGTTAAAGACTGTGTATCCTGAACTATAGAGAACCTTTAAACAGCCATTTTGAGTTTGGGTTTGGGTTTGTTTTTGGACAATGCTCTACTTCAAAGAGTCCTGAAAAACTAATCCTGTATGTGGTATGAACGAACCATTGGGTACAAAAATAAAATTTCTGTCATTTGCCTTACCTCTTTGAGCCTAACTACAACTTTTTGCCTGATGCACCCATACAGCTAAACAAAGACTACATTTCCCAGAGGGCACTGCGGGAAAAATAGTTTGGAAAAAGCTGAAAAAGCGGATAGCAGAAAGTTCCTCTGTTAACCACTAAGCTAGAGGCGAGTGGTGGTGGCGTGACAGTGCTTGTTTGTTCTTTTTGGAGGTCCGCATAAAGGGGAAGCGGCAGCCAAAGCCTCAATTTCCAGATGGGTCCGAAAAGCTGCATGAATGGCATCAGCATATCTTTTGCAAGGGCGTCAGGTGCCTGTGGGGTTACGGGCTCACTCTGCTAGAGCGCAAGCGACTTCTTTGGCGGAGCACAGTTTGGTTCCACCAATGGAAATTTGCAGAGCGGCCACCTGGTCCTCTCTCCATACTTTCAGTAAACACTATCTCCTGGATGTTCAGGCGGCAAAGGATGCCTGTTTCGGGTTGGCGGTGTTGCGATCCGGGTGGACAGGTCCCTCCCAATGATTACTGCTCTGTTACATCCCAGAGGTGAGGGACTGAACTGGAGGGACGATAAGGAAAGAGAAATTAGACTTACTTGCTAATTGTTGTTCCTTGAGGAACTCCAGTTCAGTCCCGATTCCCGCCCGGGGATGGTCAGTTTTCAGGTGTCGGCCTCTTTGGGGTGGGGGGGGGGGGGTGGCTATCGTTCACGTTGTAGGTAAGACCTTCCAAAGATTAGGGATCGCAGTGGTCGTTTTACTCTTTCTTCTCTATGCTATTTTCTTCAAGGAGGGGAGAGAGAAGATGTTTTTCCTCTTAATTTAGGGGGATTTAGTTCAGTTGTTAAAAATTAGAGTTAATACTATAGCTACTTATTTGTTGCTCCTTTGAGTCTGCTTTGTCGCAGTCATCTCTTGCCGGCAGCTGACTCCAGGGTGCAGAACCTGGTGGTACCAGGTTCCTCCCCCTCCCCATCCATCCACCCCTCAAAGCAGAGAGTCAGGTGATGAGTAGCCTTGATTGGGGGTTCCCACACTTCCTCCTCCCCAACTTTTGGGAGGAGGCAAGGGGGAAGACATGGCGCAGGACTGTGAACTGGGAATTAAAAAAAAATATATACCTCAGCTCTTGTCATGCATCACATAGACTAGTCTGCTATATGCACAGTGTGTTCTTTCAGGTGGGGCGGATCCTTCATTTAACTTAATTTGTTCAGCTATTGGAGTCCTTGGCTACTGTCCGCTCTAAGGGAGAAAGCCGATAAATGCAGATCCTGCAGCCAATGTCCCCTTTGATGGGGAGACAGCTGTTCAGCACTGGATCCAAAGGCTGATGTTCTCTTTGATGGGAAGGAAGCCGTGCACCGTGGGGCCTATGTCCTGCCTTCTCTCCAGGGTGAGCAGTTTGTTGCTGTGGCTGTGTGGGTATTTTCCTCAGCAAGTCCCTCAGATGTCTCGGCTGCCGGGGGAGAGGCAGCTGGGGCACTGTTTACATAGTCTTTTGAGCTGGAGCAATCAGATAGTAGTTTTAGTTCGGCAGCATGTCAGTAGGCCCAGTGACATTTTCGGCAGGAATAGCAATGTGCGATCCAGAGCCCGCAGTGCTTTGCTGTTCTGTCCACTCACATTAAAAAAAAGAGGAAACCGCACATTGAGCAGCCAGCTGAATGGCAGAAAGATCAGTGGTAGGCAGCTCCGCCTTGTGTGACCATCCACCAGGGAGGACCAGGCTGCTTCTTTACAGTGGACGGATTTCAGCGCGAACGGTGGTCATTTTAGTGACTAGAACAGCTCTCTGTATGGAAAGATTGGAGGAGAGGGTGTAATAGTCCCGAGTCTGGGATAGTCCTATCCTTCCATGAGTAGGGTTTTGGGCTAGCATGGCTTCTCTGTGGGGCCGAGTACTGGGCTGTCCTCTTTTCAGATAAAATTGAGTGAGAAACTATAGAGAAGGACAAATGTGTTACTATCGTTGAGCAAATAAACTAAATATTTGTGAATGAGTAAATAAATATTTACACCACTTGTTTCTTTACCCTTTAGCTTTTCAGAGGAATTTCTATTGTAAATGGGGAACCCCTCAGCAGCTAGTGGTGGCGGTCAGTTCTGCTTGTTCAGAAAATAAGATATGCCATACTGGATCAGACTGGGGGTCCATCAAGCCCTCAGTCCTGTTTCCAATGGTGGCCATCCAGGTCATCAGTACTTGGCAGGTTCAGCGTAGTTACTCACCTGTAACAGGTGTTCTCCAGGGACAGCAGGAATCAGTTCTCACTTATGGGACAAACACAGAGGATCTCTAAAGGTAAAAAGGAGACTATTGTAGTTCATATGGAAGGGCAGACTAGATAGGCCATGTGGTCTTTTTCTGCGGTCATGTTTGTATATTTTTCTGTTCTTTTGTCTTTTCAAAGATCCATCTCACATCCGTGATGATGTCTCTTGTTCCTCGCCCTTTCCTGCTTGTACTTCAGGCAGTTCACGTTCCAAGTATGGCTGTAGTCTCTGATGAATGATCTTGAGTAGGATCTTACTGGCATGTGGGATCAGAGTGATTGTGTGATAATTTCTAGTCAGATGGCCATGATATTATCTTCCAAATTTCCTGGCAGAGCTTTGTAAGTATGGTAACAGTTGCATCTGATTGCTGTAATATTTCAGTGGGAATGCCATCAATGCACAGACGACTTCTTTCATCACCAGTGGTTCCTGATCATAAGGAACAGGTTGAAACGGCTATTGGTCCACTTGTTTTAGTTACTGAAGGCTTTTTCATCCATCACAGATGATCTTAGTTAATGCTGTCCTCAGAATTAGCTAGTCTGTGGAGGAAGACGCTTCTCCCTTTTGATAGATGGATGCCATCTCTGCTCAGTAGCCCTTGAAAAATTATGCCATGATCCAGAAACTCAAAACGCTCTCAGTGATAAACAGAAATTAAACTTACCATGCTAATTATTGTTCCTTGAGGAACTCCATTTCAGTCCCTCACCTCTGGGTAGTGTACCTCCTCCTGCAGCATGGAGACTGGGCATGTCAGAATTGTGACATCACTGGATGTACCCTGCTGGTCTCTCCCCTTCAGCCCCGAAGGGCATTCGTGAGAGCACATAGCTCCAAGAGGTTGTTCTGCAACTGAGATTCCTGTGGTGTCTTTTGCTCCTACGTGATGAGACTGTCTAGATGTGCTCCCTACCTGAGTCTGGAAGCATCTGTTGTCAGGATGCATTGAGGTGGAGGCATTTGAAAAGGCGACCCTCCGAGTAGGTTTTGAGGGGAGCACCAGCACCGAAGGAAGTTGACAAGTGGAGGGGTCATGCAGATCTTGTCTGAGAGATGCCCAGTTGCTTGTGTCCATTGAGACGACAGAGTCCATTGGGCTTGCTGCATATGCAGGCAGGCATAAGGGACGACATGGACTGTGGAGGCCATGTACTTTAGGAGGTGCAGCATTTCTCAAGCTGTCAAAGCACTGTGACCCCTTATGCTGTTGGCCATTTTGATGAAGCGAGCAGAGCGATCCTAGGGAAGGGAAGATTGGGCCTGATGAGTGTCCAGAAGTGCTCCGATGAATTTGAGTTGCTGGGATGGGACCAGGTTCGATTTTGGAACATTTAGGATGAATCCTAGATCGTGGAGCACAGTGATGGTGTGATGAAGAGAGAGTTTTACATCTTGTGGAGATTCTCCCCTGATTAGCCAGTCATCTAAGTAAGGGAAGACGAAGACCCCCAAAGTGCAAAGGTAGGCAGCAACCACTGCCATGCATTTTGTGAACACTTGGGATGTGGAGGATAACCCAAAGGGGGGCACCCAATATTGGTAGTGGATTTTCTAGAATCAAAAACGCAGATTCTGTCTATGTTGAGGGTAGATCAGCAAATGACCTCCTTGAGGTCTAGAGAACATAATTGTAAATAGTTTACCCCTGTTCTTCCAAGTTTTCAACTCCTGTTAAATGTAAAATACACTACAGTTTCCTGTATGTATATGTTATGTTCGATGTAAACCGCGCCGATGGTAAGAGTGCGGTATAGAAGAAATGTTAAATAAATAAATAATTAAAATAGCCAGTCGTTCCTCTGAAGGTATGGCAAAAGTGTACAGAGGCTGGATAAGTCACGTCCAACAAAGAGCAGGAAGCCACGTCAAAACAAGTACAGAGTCAGGGAACGTGGTACAAAACCAGGGACAAGGATATGTATCAAAAACTTTTATTAACAATGCCAACACATAAGGCCAACCCGACACAGGCCGTGTTTCGTTAATACTTCCTCAGGGGTGAAGGCAACTAAAAACAGAAAAATTCCAATAAATAAAATGACAACATAGACATTATACATTTATATTTAGATAATCAAACCTAGAGCAAATACACAAATAAAATGTTAAAAACATACAGAAATTTAAAACCAAATAAATAATATATAATAAAGCCAAAATATTGGAACGCTACATAAGAACATTGCTTTAAAAGGACCACATGAACTAAAAGTGTAAAATGCACATAAAGATGGTAAGAAAATTAAAAATATACAAGCATGAAACACATCATAAATAATTAAAAGAATAAATATGCAAACCAAATAGAGACAGGACTATACTAATAGAGAACAATTGAATTATAAACACACATATACCTTACCGGTAGACAATGAACACCTCTCACTAAAATCTATAAATAAAAAAGGGGGGAAAGATAGAGAGAGAGAGAAGGAGTGAGTCTGAAACGAACCAATACTACCTCGTACAAAAAGACCCATCTGTGAATATATTTTTTATTTAACGAAAAACGTCAAATGGGCATGCTCAGTATCCTCTACATGAGGAAAAGAGAAAATCATTCTCTCTCAAACAATGAATCAATAAATAATTAAATAAGCTCTTTACCGTGTAGAGCTACAAAAACCATTGTAAGGATATCCACCACATCAATGTACTGGTCAACAATATCACCTACACTCACCACCGTGTCAAATTACTATGAATATTATAAAGCTGTCTATAACATTTATATACTATCCAAATTGTCAAAAGAGGCAAGGGAAAACCGGACCGTAGTAAAGAGTGTTACTTACTACCAGCAGTCTTAACTATCGGCATGCGGTGTACGGAAGAAAAACAGAAAATACAGAAAAACATTATTCCTCAAATCAAAGCCGACAATTCGGGGAAAGCTAGTCTGAAACATCACGTAAATAAAATATCGAACAAAACAAACCCACTTTGGTGAAGACTCCGAAGGTATTGCCACTGCAAAAAACTTTCAAACAGAGAAGAAACGCTGCCAAGCACAGCGAAGCTGTCAAACTGCCGGCATTACAATCAGGACCGCACATACAATCAGCACCCTTACCCGCCTCCGAGGGGTCGCGGACGGGGACGAGGCAGAGGGACTTGGAACAGAGATTTGTCCAACGAGAGAAGGACATGACCCACATTCCACAAAATAATGTGATCAATATTTCCAATTACCAGCTTACACAAGATGAAGAGTCTTTACTTAATAAAGGTTTATCCTTTGTTCTGATGAGAAGACCTGATTTATTTGAGATTAATTTAGATCTCTATAAATTTTTTCGGAAAATCCGTATTAACATTACTTCAGTACACAACAGACCAGTTCTTCCGATATCTCTGTGATTAGTAAGAAATCCACCTGGACGCCACCTTCACAAACCGATCCACTTATAGTAGCTTTTGAGAAAATAGTATTACGGGAGGTGAGTCAAATTTGCATTGAGTCTGCCCCTTCATATAGTAATCTTTCCAAAGGAGAGAGGGATGCCATTACCTCCCTACAGAAGAATAATACAGTGATTATTAAACCTGCTGATAAGGGTGGGGCCGTAGTCGTCATGGATAAAAAACTATATATAGATGAAATAGGGAGACAACTCAAAGACTGCACCTTTTACCAATGCCTTATAGGCGATCCTACTGAACAATTGAAAAGTAAAATTGACAATTTAGTACAAACAGCATTTGACATTGGATTATATTACCAAGAAAGAGAGAGATTTTCTCATTGTCTCATCACCAGTTGCACCAACAATTTATATTCTTCCAAAAATTCACAAATCATTGACATTCCCTCCGGGTAGGCCGATTGTTTCTGCAATTGGTTCTTTATTGGAACCTATTTCTCAATTCCTGGATGTATTGCTGCATCCCTTTGTGCTCTCTATGTGGTCCTACGTGAGAGACTTATCTCATGTTATTGAAATTTTGACGCAATTTCATGATATAGATTCAAGTATTATCCTTAGTGACTTTGGATGTTCAATCCCTATGCACTAATGTTCCTCAAGCGGAGTCCTTGATCATTTTAGAACAATATCTTTTGAAAAGATTAGCACATAGACGTATTCCTACATATTTTTTTTACTTGCACTGGCTAAGTAGCTTTATGTGAGAATTTGACACGGTGGTGAGTGTAGGTGATATTGTTGACAGTACATTGATGTGGTGGATATCCTTACAATGGTTTTTGTAGCTCTACACGGTGAAGAGCTTATTTAATTATTATTTATTGATTCATTGTTTGAGGAAGAATGATTTTCTCTTTTCCTCATGTAGAGGATACTGAGCATGCCCATTTGACATTTTTCGTTAAATAAAAAATATATTCACAGATGGGTCTCTTTGTATGAGGTAGTCCTGACTCACTCCTTCTCCTCTCTCTCTTTCCCCCCTTTTTTATTTTATAGATTTTAGTGAGAGGGTGGTTTCATTGTCCTACCGGTAAGGTTATATGGGTTGTGTTTATATAAATTCAATTTGTTCTCTATTAGTTAATAGTCCTGTCTCTATTTGGTTTGCAATCATTTATTTCTTTTAATTATTTATGATTGTGTTTTTTTTTTTCATGCTTGTATATTTTTTATTTTCTTACCATCTTTATGTGCATTTTACCACCTTTTAGTTCATGTGGTTCCTTTAAAGCAATGTTCTTTCTTATTGTAGCGTTCCAATATTTTGGCTTTATTTAACATTTTATTTGTGTATTTGCTCTATGTTTGATTATTTAAATAAATTAAAATGTATAATGTCTAGTTTTATCATTCTTATTATTGGAATTTTTCCTTGGTTTTGTAGTTGTCTTCACCACCTGAGAAGTATTAACGAAACACGGCCTGTGTCGGGTTGGCAATATGTGTTGGCATTGTTAATAAAAGTTGTCTTGTGATACATATCCTTCGTCCCTGGTTTTGTACCACGTTCCCTGTGTAAAAGTGGTACAAGGAGGAAAATCATTTTTACTTTTTCTTGAACTAGGAATTTGTTTAGGTTCCTTAAAGATCTAGAATGGTCCCTTAACCCCCCTGTCTTCATTGGGGATAAGTAATTACGGTCGAATAGAAGCTCCCTGCCTTCTTGGGTA